>CM057459.1:628935000-630295000 GCA_016271365.2 Neoceratodus forsteri
GAACTCAACAAGTGAAAGCAGAAGGAGACCTTTCCCCCATAAAACCAATACTAAGAGGAGTGCCACAGGGTTCTATATTGGGTCCTCTCCTATTTGCTATGTACATCAATAACATTCACTCAGGAATTAAATTGGCAAATATTCACTTATTCGCCAATGATACCATATTGTATATCTCCAGGTCAACCCTTGGCAGCATCTTTCTCGACCTACAAATGGAATTCAACCTCCTACAAAAAAAACTGCTCCACTTAAAGTTGCTTCTCAACACGAAAAAGATCAAAGCAATGCTTTTCTCACCATCCACAAAGAACTACGCTGCCATCGTCCAGACTCCTATTCCTCAAATCCTCACCTTCCTGGGAGAACCCCTTGAAGTTGTCTCAAAATTTAAGTACCTGGGTGTGTGGTTTGATAGCAGGCTAACTTTCTCTACTCATATAGATGAACTTGCAAAGAAGCTTAAGCAGAGACTTGGCATTTTCTTTCAGATAAAACACCTACCCTCTGTAAAAGCAAAAATCAGTCTTGTCTAATTGACCTTTCTCTGCTTACTGGACTATGCTGACTTTCTTTATGGTCGAGACACTCACTCAGCATTGCATAAACTTGACACCCTATACCATAGGGCCCTAAGATTTATAACTGGGGCCCCGTACTCCACACATCATTGTGACTTATACAGACTAGTAGGCTGGACATCCCTAAACCATAGATAGGAAAAAAATGCAGCCCTCTAGACCCTTCGTGCCATTACTGGGTTGCTCCCCTCCTACATCTCTGACTGCCTTGGCATTTGTGCCCCCAGAAGCTACAGTCTGAGAAGTCTATCCTACATATCTATTATTATCCCCAAAGTCAGAACCCACTTTGGTTCTTCTGCCTTCAGCCACTGCTAACCGTCCTTATGGAACAAGCTGCAAAAATCTCTTAGAATCACTGGCAAGATTAAAATATCTTCCTTCAGAACCTTGCTTTCCCAGGCCTTTCCTGAACTCTGAACCTGAAAACGCATAACACATTTCACACAGCTCTCCTATCTGCCTCCTCCATATATCTCTAACCTACCACTCTTATGCTTTTATCTCTTCTACACAATTACCATATGCCCCCACTCATTGCACTTTCACTCTGTACTTGTAAACTCTTCCAGCTAGTCCCTTACTGGTTTCCATAAATGGATTAATTTGGTCTTCTACATCATCTGATTTTACTGCTGTGTGTGCAACGTAATACATAATGTGTTATGTTTACCATGTAAATATTGAAATGTATTCATTTGCACTTATATGTGTTGCTGTTATTCTTTTAGTTGTTATATGCAGGTCAATCTTGTAAATGAGTTCTTCTCAATGATGTTCCACCTGGATAAATAAAGACTTGAGTGACTGATTAATTGATTGATATCTGATGATCTAAAGGTAACCAAACAATGTGAGAAGGCTGTGGGGAAAGTCAGTAGGATGTTAGGGTGCATAGGGAGAGGTACTGCACAGATCACTAATGAGACCTCATCAGGAATACTATGTCCAGTTTTGGAGGGCGCATCTCTGGAAGAACAAAAACAAAATAGAGGCAGTCCAGAGAAGGGCAACAAAAATGGTGCAAGGACTGTACCAAAAGTCATATGAAGAAAGACTAGAGGACCTCAGTATGTACAGTATTCCCTGGAGGAGGAAAAGAGAGAGGGGGGGGGGATATGATAGAGATAGAGTTATTCAAGTATCTCAGGAGTATAAACAAGGTACAGGAGGGTAGCATCTTTCAGAAAAGATGGTTTACAAAAACAAGGGGGCATGATATGAGGCTGGGGGTAGGCTCAGGCGCAATGTAAGGAAGTACTTTTTCAAAGAAAGAGTTGTGAATGCTTGGATGGTATGGAGATGGTGTGGGTAAAAATGGTAGGGGAATTCAAGAATGCATGGGATAGACATAAGAGTACTGTCTCAGTAGGGAAGCGAAGGTAAGCCGTAGATCAACTAGAGTCTGCAGAATTGCATTAGGTAGGGAAAAGTGGCAGACTAGGTGGGCCACATGGTTCTTATCTGCCATCACCTTCTATATTTCTATGTTTCTATATGGGAAGCATACTGTAGTATGGCAAAGCTTGAAAACTAGTCTTGTGGAGTCAGCATAACTACCTTTAAGTCTAGAGTTGTGTAGTATGTAAAATTATGCAGGTTGAATTAAGGCAGAATTATCATGTCAATTCCATGAGATTTTGAGGAATTTCCATGAAAATCTGTGAAATTTGGACACAATTTAAATTTTAGTCAATTTGCTCTAATTTTAAAAGCACTCATTCAAATATTACCACTTTTGCAGGTAAGCAAGTCTACCAAGCAGTAGATGCATAAGCAGTAATTCATGGCAGGGTGTGAGTTGTTCTGAGATTTCATCTTGCTTCAGGTAGTTAGGCACAAGACCAAAGGCCAAGTGCATTCAACACTTCAGAAGTGATGTTATCCCTGCATGACACACACCCTGGACTGTGTTATTGCTATTATAGAATGTCTTATTATCATAAAAATAAATTAAAATTAAAACAGTTTTGTAGGTGTTTTTGGACTGTGGAAGCATTTTTTTAAGTTCCTGTTTTCTGTTTTCCCACTAGATGGTGCTGTTGTACAGTGGATTTTCTTCAGTGTCTCACTCAGTCATCTTTCTTACACTCACCTACACCCCCAGCACTCTCATTTTGCCATATTACCTCCCTCCCCCCCACCTGTTTACAGAAATCTTTCTGGCCCCACTGCATGCCCAGGGACCAGGAAAAACATATGGCTCACTTGGTCATCTTTCCCACCCTCACCGTTACACTGTCTATTTGCCATATCCCCCCCACCCATATACACAAATCCTCCCACCCCCACCACCTGCCCTGGGACTGAGAAAACCATACTGCTGCTTTGCAATCTTTATTGCATATTTTTTGTGCCAGCTGACAGAGAAGCAAGGAGTCAGAGTTAACGATGTGCCTCTGAAGTCACTCACAGCAGCAGTTTAAAAGTCAAGTTGTCTGCCCAGGAAAAGATTGTATCATTTTCTTTTTCATAATTGATGTCCTATATTTTTTGAAAGCCAACTGAGGAGCAGGACCGAGAGTGGGAGAAGCCCAGCACGCAATTGACACAGGAAGCCACTCGAAGTTGTGATTTTAAAATAAAGTTGCTGTTCACATTGGCAACTTGCAGCTCAGACTGAAGTCTATTTCAGTAAGGTTGAAAGTACCTGTTTTTGTACAGTGGAGGAGGACATGTGCAATTCAAGGGTTATGGTGTGGGTGTGCTTTGTGTTGAGAGAGGTGCCATGATCTAGGCATATTATCTGGTCATCTGGGTGTTGGAAATTGTTACAGAGATGTGCTAGGATTCAATTACTGTACAAGGTAGCCACTAGTCAATCAGAGGAAAGGAACATTTCTTACCATTGTGTAATTTAACTTTAAAGGGGGCTCAGTTATAGGCATCCAAATGTTATCAACATTAACCTCTGGAAGGAGTACTGAAGGCATGTTAAAATCTTTGAAAAGGAAAAATAAAAGAGCCAAAAGGAAGTAGGAATTAAGTCTGGTAAACAAAGTGAAAGATAACAAAAAACTTATTACAACCATATAAACAGCCTTCATGAAGGGAATCAACAAACTGGACCAACTGTCTATAATAATATCCAGGTGACAACACAGATATGGCAGAGGTATTTAATACCTTTTTCTGCAGTGTGTATCAGAAAAAAGAGGAAATTATTAGCAGGAAGTGACACCCAATGATCGAAATAACTTGGTATTAAGGGTAAAAGATGTGGAAGAAAAGCTAAGGAGTTTATAGCAAAACAAATCCCCTGGCCCAGATGAATTTCACCCAAGGTTTCTCAAGGAGGTCTCTAGAGAATTAGCTGGAGCCATCACAGTGATCTTTCAAAAGTCCCTGGATGAGGGTAAGGAAGTAACAGCATGGAGAGAAGCAATAATTAAGACTATTTGAACAAACTCTGTCAAGAGCCGATAAGGCTGCCACTGAGGAATTTGGAGTAAAAATATTGTAAATTGCCAAAGTTTCAAGCCTGCATTTGCAAAATGTAACACAGGCTTATAAATGTGTTGTTTTGTAATATTTTTACACTAAATTTTCAACATAGCCTTGTTATGATCCTTCCTCATGAAGACAGGCAGAGAAAATGTTCAAATCCCAGCTTAAAGGTGATTTTGAGCAGGGACTTTGAAATAAACTTTTGGGATGCAAAAATACATTTTGGGCAGGAGTTGAAAAATGACAGCTATCACATTCATGAGGTGCTGTAAAGAAATGGCTATGATGAAAATGTGGGGTTAAAACATTGTCTATTACCAAACTTACAAGCCTGTGTTCACAAAATTCAATGTAAGCTCATAACTTTGTATTATTTGTACATCATATTGCCAAGATAGCCTTCTTATGTCACCACTTCATGAAGAATGGCAGAGAAAAATTTCAATTCCTGCCCAAAAGGTGATTCTGCGCACAAACCGTGAAATCACCTTTTGGGATGTAAAAAAAACATTTTGCCCAGGATTTAAAAAATGATAGCTGTCACATTCCTGAGGTGCTGGAAAGATATGGCTGTACATTTATGGTAAAAATACTGAAAATTACCAAAGTTATGAGGCTGCAATCTCAAAATTCATTGTAGGCTCCTAACTTTGTTGTTTTTAAATATTTTTACTCCAAATTTTCAACAAAGCCTTCTTATGACCCTGCCTCCTGAACATAGGCAGAGAAAATGTTCAGCTCCTGCCTAAAAGGTGATTTTGCACAGGGACCATAAAATAACCTTTTGGGACACATTTTCTTAATGACAGTGCCATTGTTCATGAGGTGGGTCCCAAAGAAGGCATGTTGAAAAATCTGGGCAAAAAATATGCAAAAATGGCAAAGTTATGCCTCTAAGTTCAAAACCCCATTGAAATACATTAAACTGCATACCTGCTTCTTCAGTTCATGGTCCAGCTTTGAAGAGTGAAGACGTCTGCAGTCCAGAGAGGATTATGGCATTGGACCCCTGATGGGTAAGTAAGGGCTTTTGAGGGTTGGGCAGGTGGGTGCTGAGTGTGACAGTCAGGTAGAAGGTCAGAAACAGTGCAAAACACATCGATGGATGGTTTTCTTTTTACAGGTTAAGGAAAAAACAGGACTGAAGATATTCGATTGTGACACAACTGGAGGATTGGGCCCCCAGTGTCACTATTATGTTTCTTGGGGGAGGGAGGTAATGGGTGATGGGTGCTGAGAAAGAGGGTCAGGTGGGGGAGAAAAATATCTAAAAAAAAAAAGACCTGCATCCTGGGAGAACACAATCGCGAAACTGGGGGATTGGGCATCCCAGTGTCATTGCTATGTTTCTATGGGGTGTGCGGGTCTCTCTCTCATTTTCTCAGTCTCAACACTCATTCACTGGCTCTTCTCCATCTCTGTCTATCACAGAGACAGCTGATGCCCCTGACAGATTATTGTCAAGACTAATAATGACAATCAACTCCATGCCAGCTGTATCACTGTTGTGTTGTAACCGACAGCAATTTTATCAGCTGATCATCAGTAGCAAAAAACAGGGTGAAGTTGGAAGTAAGTACAGTAGGTTGAACTGGAGCTATCAGAGTGGGGCATGGTATGATCACAATAGCCTGCTGCTGATCAGTAGGAGTTGCTATCTTCACAGAAGTCCAGTGATTTTAGTTGGCTGCTGTTAAAAAATGACAAAAAGGACCCACAAGAACCCATTTAATCCCCATTTATTCAAGTAGCCACTAGGGCTTTCTCTTGTGCTCTAGCAGTATAGTCTGAGCCTGACTAGATGGACTATGGACACATAGCAGTTTGGAATTAGCAGCAAAACAATAGTCTTTAAAAGTGGCAGGGAGCTGAACCAGCATAGATTGTCATCTCACATTTTCTTCTTCTACTGACAAGAATACCAAAAAATTAAAAGCCACAGCATTCACTAATTTTTGGGTAATAAGTGTGACACAAGCACCACTCCCAATGCATTCCCTATAAGAAAAAGTACCTTCAACATCACTGTATGATCACAATAGGAATTAGTTCAGCTTTTCTGAACCAGCCTAAATAAGTGGCATAATATGAGTCAAGCAAATATGTATGCAATTAATACAATGTATTTTGGGTTATGAAGCTTTTCAATTAGTTCCAGTTATGATAATGCAACTGCTTATGCTGGATTTCACTGCCTTGTTCTGAGTGCAGCAGAGGGAACTGTGATGTCATCAGGCATTGTGCAAGCTGCTGTACCATTGCTTAAGGGTTTCTTTATGATGTAGCATAAGGGAAGATAAACAGGGAATTCATAATGGGTTGCAGTGGAATAGCACATTTAAAGTGTCATTTTTAGTCTTGAAAAGGTTTTTTCCACATCTATGTGCCCTAATAATAAAGATAACTGTTATAACTCATGTTACTGTGTCTTTATTTTTCCTTTTCCCTACCTTATTTTATCAGTTTATTATTTACTTCATTGCTATCATGAGGTTCAGTCCGAGCATGTATTTGAACTTCTGGAGGACCACCCACAATGCTACCTCCATTGCCACCCTCTCATTACCTGTGCACCTGCACAATTACTGTGTAGTTCATTGCATGCTGTTTTCTCCCTTGATCTCCAGCCAACAAACACATACACTAAATGCAGCATTCTCAATTTACTTCAACACTAAAAAACATCTGTGATTTTTCTCTTATTTATTTCTCCATTCTAATTCTTTTGCCTCATTTTATTTGGCTGCACTCCTTTTGTACCTAGTCACTGACAGAGCAATAATTGTGGTGGCCCTGTTTCAGCATGTGAGCTAAACATTGTACACGAGCTCCTTGGCACATGCATTACATCACCACAATATAGCCCTTCACAAGAATACTGTATTCACAGTCAGTTGTACTATTGCACATATAGTAACATTATTAAAATGGTTTTACTAGGAAAGATGGCATCACTGATATTCTTTATCTGACCAGATACAACAGGAGGCTTTCAGGGGTGCATCACCATTTGATGTAAGGAGGATGGCTGACCGTGCTCCTGACCATGTCTAAAAACTACTGAACTGATTACTAGATCAGCAGCATGTCACCAGATTTATTTATTTATTTTTATTTTATTTGCCCTACCACTGGCATCAGATCCCTTACTGCTTACCATAAAGTGCACTGGGTGGAAGGAAGCCAACTGTCCAGGACCACTGATCTAATTTCCCTAGACTCTGCACTTGTTAGCCTTAGTGACCATTTTCACATCAATGTCTGATTGCAGGGGTCCTTATCCAGGAGTGCCATTTCATGTTCCAATGGAATGTCTTGAACAGACACAGAACTGCAGAACAGGAGATCAGAATTTATTAATAATGACAGCAGTGCCTGTGCTAGTGAAAAGTGGAAATGGCATTGATGTCCAAGTTACACTCCAGTTAGATGGCAATGTGAAAACTGCATGAAGCTCGATAAAATATCCAAAACAGCAAGTGTATAATGCAGTGTATTTGGAAGAAAAAAATCACCAGCAGCAGCAGAACAACAGTTCAAGCAGTCAGACTCCCAAATTCCCTTTACTATCAACTTGGCAAACTGGGTATGATACAAATGGCCACATTTATATTTAGCTATATTTCTTAAAGCTTATTATTTTGCTCCTGCATGTCGGTTTGCACTGTACCATGCTTGTTTGTTTAAATGGGATGGAAAAGGACCACCTATCTCTCCAACCTAACTGCTCTAGTGTGACCAGTGATTAAAAACAATTTTAGTATATATTTCATTTGGGAAATTCTCCCTTCCTTTTTGGCTCTTCAATGTTAGGTTGGCTGCCTCGGTTCAACAGACATGCCATGTCCTGGATTGGCTGCTCACTATTTAATTTCAGCCTTTGCATCTCTGCCAGGAATCCCTTTTGGAACATCAGTTATTTTGGTGTTAAATTGAATTCCCTAACAGAAAGAATGTATAGTAGTGCTTTCTAGATCTAGTAGTAAGTACTGTGTAACCATGCAACCTGATGTGGTTCTTCTTCTGTTTACATTTTATGTTACTGCACATATAACAAGGTATGCCAGTAAGTTCAAAACACCATTGAAATGCATTGAATCACATACCTGTAGGTTAAGTTCACAGTCCAGCTTTTTTTTTATTTAGTATGCTTTTTTACCTGCTGAGGTCACTGGTAACTCTGTTCTTGGTCATGGCCCCTCAATGCCCCCACCTCCGGCAATCACCAGGCTTCTCCTCGGTCACCCTGGCTTATTCCCCAGAGGAGGGGTTGGAGCTGTTCCCTCTACCAGCTCTGCACTAGTATCTGTTCGGGTGAGCACTGGCACTGGAGGCCACTAGCTGTGGAGAGAAAAGCACCATAGAGGAGACTCAGCAGCATCCCCCCCATTAGCAGGGCAGGGACATGCAATGACGACCAGCATCCTCCCCTTCCTGAAGTCTTGTCAGCATCAGCGCATTCCGGTGAACCCAGCCTCCGCTGGGTGCCACTCATGTGCCGAGCACACAACCTCCCTCCCTTCTGGAGAAGGAGAGTAGTCCTGAGAATGATTGAACCTTCTCTCCCTGGCCAGCCTTCCAATGACCTGAGTCTGTTCCCGAACCTGGGTCACTGGTGTCGCATGTGGAAATCCAACTGCTGCGCTGACAGGAAACATAGTCCAGCTTTGAAGAGTGAAGATGTGTCTGTGGTCCAGAGAGGATAACAGCATTGGACCCCAATGGGTAAGGAAGGGCTTGAGGTGGGTGATGGGTGCTGAGTGGGAGGGTCAGGTGGAGGAAGTGCAATGGCCAAAAAAGACATCAATGGACATTTTTTTCACAGGATAAAAAAAAATGGAGAATTCCTGCACTGGGGGACTGGGCATCCCCCCAGTGCCACTGGTACATTTCTGGGGGGAGGGGAGTGGGGTGGTGGGTGCTGAGAGGGAGGGTCATATGGGGGAAGAAAGTAACAAAAACCAAAACAAATAACCACACATGTGCAATAGTGGATGAGGGGGAAAATGGCAGTGAGAGGAGTTGTGATTGGGGCAATGGGGCATGGTGGTGGGTGTGGAAAGGGAGGGTCGGTAGGGGGTTATGTATTCAGTGGTTACAGACCGCCATAAAGAAAAAAAATAGTGTGAGCATGGAGTGTTCCATAGTTGTGCATGTGACTTTTTTTATCACTCCAACATGTTGTTCATTCACAAGGAATGTGGGAGTCCTTTTCTCATAACAAGAGGTATGTAGGGCTCTGCCCACTGAAGTCCTATAAAAAGAAAAGGGTTTTACAAAAATTACAGACCAGTGATCTTGACTTCAGTTGTGGCGAAGCTTCTTGATGGGTTTTTTAAAAGACGAGTTAGGTAAAGACCTAAGTAATACAGATTTAGAGGATGTCACCCAGTATGGATGTGAAAAGGAAAGATTTTGCCTGACTAACCTGATGTGTTGTTTTTTAACCAGTTAGTAAGGCATTGGATTGTGGTTTACCACTAGATGTGATGTACTTAGATTATTCTAAGGCATTTGATGCAATTCTCCATCTTGACCTGACTAACAAAAGGATGAAGCTGGAGAGATCCCCTGGAAGATTGTTGCTCAACCCACTGTACCTCCTTCATTTCTAAATTATGGCTGGCATCACTGCCTCCCTACCTTAGCTCTCTCTTCTCCCCTTTGCCCCACTCCTTGTACTCTCCTTTGTAACTCAGGCTTTTATTCCCTCATACTTCACTCTCATAAATCCCTTGCTGGTCAGGCTGCTTTCTCCTTCCTCTTTCCTTAACTTTGGAACTCTCTCCCATTAACCATTCACTCTGCATCTTCCAAATGATCTTTCTCTTCTCTACTCCATGTCCACACTGCTCCTTCTTGCAAACGCCCTTAGTCTAAGCCCAGCCCTGCTTCACTTTTTCACCATTTCCTGTTCTACTACTCCTTGACCTTCTCTTTCGCCTCTACCTCTCTGCCATTCTCTGTCTCCTATACCCCCACACTTGTTCTCAATTTTTTTTATTGAATAAACTCTATTAATATTTAAATATAAAAGTCAACAACAACACAATACAACAAAAAATGACTAATCCAGCAGAAAAAAAAACACAAAATAATGTGAAACAACACCCCCCAAGTGCAGACCATCCAACTTGACCAGAATTTGTCTCAGCACTAATAACAATTAGAAAAGGGCAAGAAGCTAGTGCTAAGTAAGGTGCTACCCCATTGAAAACCAGTATACATGCAGGAAATCCCCATGAACATATAGAAGTCATATTGCCTTCCTGACTAGAAAAAAGTTGATAAAGAGAAAAACAAAAAAACATATTCACTAAGAACTAAGAGGGAAGGATAAAGTACAAAGGGCATGGAGTTTAGTCTATTTCTTCTCATAAGCAGGCAAGTTATTGTGGAGGATTGCTATCATGTTCTCCAATCGAAGATTATACAAAAGCTCATTGAGCCATTCTATGTAAAAAATGAGTTGAGAGTCCCTCCAGTGATGAAGCACCAGCCTTTTAACTGACATTGATATAAGGGCCATATGGTACCGTCTTTCTTTAGAGGGCACTAAATGAAAATCTCCAGCTAGACAAATTTCAGATATAAAACAATCCACAAGTCCAAATAAAGGATCCAGTTTGGCCTTAATTTCATTCCATACAGGCTTTACCTCATCACATTCCCATAAAATATGCCATAGCATGCCTTCATCCCACCCACATCCATTGCATAGGGAAGATGAACTTTTGCCTATCTTTGACGATTTGTACGGGGTATAATATAGATTATGAAGAATAAAAAATTGAGTAAGACATAGTTTGTCCTTTGTAGCATACTGAAACAAATGTTTACATATTTTAGACCAGTTAAATAAAGTTTCAGGGAAAGCAGACTGTCAGTATTGATAAGCGCCATCAGACGTTTTAGTAATTTTTGTTAGCGAAGCTTTATAGATCCTGGAACTGAATGGGAAAGAGGTGTCACCTTTAATAGTGATGAAAGAAATTGTGAACCCGGTGATGTCCATGGTGGGGGGGTCCCATGTAGGAGGTCATTGCATGTTTTACCTGAAAGAACTTGAATGCAGAAAGAACAGAGGCTCCAAAAAGATTATTGGCCTGTGTCATGGATATCATATGTTCCTCATGAATGTGAGTCTTTACTAAAAGCTTATCCAGACCCAGCAACCAATTAAGAAGTTTAACCTTGCCATCTATCTTAATGTTGGGGTTTCCCACAACTGGTTGCTCAGGAGTTTTAATAAAATCCAGTAAAAGAGCCTTAGAGAATTGTTGGTACACTAGCATGGGAACCCCCACCACAGAAGTCTTCAGCGAGTTGGGAAGGGAAGCATAATTTATGTATAAAAATGATGCAGGATTAAAATGATACTTTCTAATTAATTCCTTCTCAGTCTTGAGCCATATAGGTTGATAAGATGGGACAACAGTAGGGGGTTCCAAGGAAGACCAACAAAAGTGTTTACTGATAAGGGAGGCCCAATAATACAGATGGAAATCTGGCAGCTGCAAACCACATTTAGATGTAAGGTAATTTGATTTATTAAGAGTCCAGTGGGGGGTTTTATGGACCTAAATGAACTTTGAAATGATAAAATGTAAATAGTTGAACCAGGACAGAGGAAGAAATAAGTTTAACATGTTAAGTGGGTAAAAAATTTGAGGAAGAATATTCATTCTAATTATATTACTCTCCCCCCATAAAGTAAATGGAGTGTTGCCCACCATTTCAAATCTGCTTTGATTATGTCCAATAAAGCAACTAAGTTAAGTTTTTTGAGTTGGGATATGTCTGTAGTAAGTTGTAAACCCAAATATTTAAGAGAAGAAGGATTCTATACCAGGTGATATCATGAGATATCAGCTTCTGTAACTAACATATTGAGGAGCATCACTGCTGTTTTCTCCAAGTTTAATTTACAATTGCACAATACGCTGAATTAATTGATAGTGTCTAAAATAGCTGAAAGTGCTTTGATTGGGTCTACCACATGAAGTAAGATATCATCTGTATATGCGGAAATTTGGTAAGTGGAGGATCCCAGGGGAATGCCGATGATAAGGAGGTTATTATTTAGTTTCCATAAAAGTGGTTCCAAGTGTAGATTAAATAAAAGGGGAAATACAGGGCAGCCATGCCTTGTCCTGCAAAATAAAGGAAAATGAGGGGGAAAATACACCATTACAGTATATTTTGGCAGTAGGGCAGGAATACAATATCTAAATCCATTTTATAAATTTATCTGAGAATCCAAACTGACTTAAAATTGCAAATAAGAAGAACCATGAGACCCTATCAAAAACTTTTTTGGCATCTAGGGAGACCAGTGACCCTGGCCTCCCCAGATCCCGAGCTACTGGGTAACCCATGAGATGGGTGCATGAGGAAGGGCACCATCTGTAACAATGACTCCTTCCTGGTACAATTCCGCATGGTGATGGGAGGATAGGGTGACTGGATGAGGTTGTGGGTGAACTGGGTGACAGGATGTCGTTATGCATACATGCGTGGGAGTGAGCATGGCGAGCGTGGGCTGGGAGGAGGTGGAGAGGCTGTAGGGGGTGGCTCTGAGGTAGCTGGCCGAGCTGTGTCATGGCATTGGGGGTTGTCTAGTGGTTGGGGTGCGTGAGGTACTGGGTTCAGGTCCAGGCACTGGTGCAATTTTATTGCACCCAGCCTGAACCTTTGTTTTTTTTACTGCTTTCACTTCCCTGGAGTTGAGAATCCTTAAGTAGGAGAGTGCGGTGAGCAAAGCCTCCCATGAGCTGGGGGGTGCACCCCCCCCCACAGAAAGCAGTAAAAAGCTGTCCTGGCATCATTGTCCTGATGTGCTGGGGTTGTCAGAGTGTTGAAAATGTTTTTGGCACTCTGACTGAGTGATAATGGTGATCACCTTTAGGCGTTCGCCATTATCACATAGACCCGAGCTATTGTGACAATATGTGCCAGCTTACAAAGATGGTCAGCAGCAGATCTAGTGGACATTAAACCCACTTACTCTGGGCTGATAAGTGGAGCCCACACCACTATATGTATTGCAAGCACTTTACAGATGATTTTGAAATCTTGATTCATGAGAGAAACTCGTTACCTGTTCGGGGTCTTTACCGGGTTTTGGTAACAATATGATCACAATTTCTGCTACAGAGGATTCCTAGAACCCGTTCTCTAAAATATCGATAATAATCTTGCACCAGAGTAGGAGCCAATTTTTGTGTGAATGTTTTGTAAAAATTGGTACTAAAGCCATCTGTGCCCAGGTCCTTATTTAATTTCAAGGATGATATCTCTGACACATCCTCCTTCAGAGCTATAGGCCAACAAAGATATTCTTTCTCTGGGTATATGAAATAGTGGGTAAGGGGACTGCTTCCAAATACTAATTTATTGCATCCTCAGATACTGACATGGAGATAGGGCCATATAATATTTTATAGTAGTTACAAATTCAAGGACTATTTCTCTGGGGCGAGTCTTAACGGAGTCATCCACTAAGCAATGTACAGATGAAATCAATCTATATGTTTCCTGTTTATGTAACTGCAGTGCCATTCATTTTCTGACCTTTTCCCCCAATCTATATAGGTTGACTTTGTTTTAAAAATGGCATATTCCACCTGTTCACTCAATAATTTTGTATATTGATACTGCAGTTTCCAATTCCACACTAGAATCTGTAGTGGAAGATGGGTTCATAGTTTTCTCCAATATTCTAATCTTGTTAAGTAACATAGCTAACTTGCTCTAGCAAAGCTTCTTTCATTTAAAAGCAATTCTAATACATTCTCCACAAAATAACGCTTTGCAGGCCACCCATTCCACATCCCTACAAGAAACTTGAGCCCCCATTTTCTTTAAGGAAAGCAGGAATAATAAACGAATAAAGCAGGAACTTGATCTGGTGTTCCAGCTGGGTCTTGGGTTGATAGCCTCAAGATTGGCTGGGTCTCTTGGTCCGATCATTGCATTTTGGGGTTCAAGTTTGTGGCCCCCCCTTGATAGTCCTTCCCCTGCAGATATGGTCAGCTACTGCCCTTTAAAGGGTTTACACCCAGAAGGACAACTGGTGTTGACTGACCTATCTAGAGTTGAGGCAGCTTGTGCAATTGGCACCAGTGAGGCAGTGGCAACCTATAACATGGTGGTGTCTGAAGCACTGGATGTCATCTCTCCAGTTCATATACGATCCAGATCCTCTCACTTGAGATCCCCATGGTTTGATGGGGATCTCAAGGTGATGAAGATCAAGGTTCAGAAATTGGAGCATTACCGGTGGAAGACTCAATTGGATGCCAAGAAAGTGGCCCTGAGTGCCAACTACAGTGAGTACCAGGAAGCAATCTCCTGTAAGAAGTCAGAATTCCTGTCCAGCGAGATTTCAGCAGGGAAGAACAGATCTTCTCAGCTTTTTAAGACTGTGGATAGCTTCTCCATCCTACCTGTCTACAGCTGAAGAAGACTTTTTTCATCCACCTTGTGTGAAGAGTTTTCTCTGTTCTTCTTTGACACAGTGTTGTCTAGCTGGTTGGGGATTCCGTCAGGGAGGCTAACACTTCACAGTGGCCAAACTACTAGGAGCAGAGGCACTCTGCCTGTCTGGGAGGAGTTTAGGCCAGTGGAGGTGTCTGAAGTGACTGGGGTGATCTTAGAACTGAAGTACACATTTTGTGAACTGGACCCAGACCCAATGCAGTTCTTAACGGGATGTGCTGAGGTTTTTGACCCGGTGTTCGCCAAGATTGCCAGGTGCTTAGTGGTGGAAGAGGTGTTCCCAGTGGCTATGAAAGAAGCACTGGTGAGACCCCTCCTTAATAAACCTTCCCTCAACCCAGATGTCCTGGCAAATTACTGTCCAATCTCCCACCTGCTTTTTTGAGCAAGGTTGTCAAGAAATTGATGGGACAACAGCTTGAGATTGCCTCATGTCCTTTAACATCTATGAGTCATTTCAGTCAGATTTTTGAGCTACACACAGCACAGAAACAGCTCTAGTTAGGGTGCAGAATGACCTACTCAGGGCCAGAGACAGAGGAGACAGGTCAGTTCTTGTGCTCCTTGATCTCTCAGCTTTTGACACCATGGACCATGTCATGCTCCTTGATCAACTCTGTGAGTTTTGTGGACTCGCTGGCATTGTCATCAGATGGTTTGAGTCCTGCATCTCTGATAGGGTGCAGCGGGTAGTGATTGGGAATTTTTCCTCCTCCTCCTCCTCAATGCCTCTGTCTTGTTGAGTTCCACAGGGCTCGATTTGGTCACTGATGCTGTTCATGGTGTACATGCTGCCCCTGGGTGAGAACATTCAGCAATACAGTGTGAAGTTTCACTGCTATGCAGATGACACCCAGCCGTATTTGTTATTTGCTCCCAGAACTTCCAGCACTGTTGACGTACTTAACATTTATCTGGCTAAAATCAATGACTGGATGGCTCCCAGCTGGTTGAGACTAAATCCGGATAAGACAGAGGTTCTAGTGATCACATCGGGTCTTGGGCATGATGGGTTGCAACCTGGAATGGACACAGGTCTTTTCCTGGTGTCTGCCCTTTTGGTGGCATCCTCAAGGGTGTGTAATGTCGGTGTGATCCTGGACAGCAGGCTGACTTTTGAAGATCAAGTCTTGTCTGTATTAAGAGTGTTTTTTACCACTTATGGAACATCACCAGGATCAAGCTCCTCATTCCACCTGAGGATTTGCTTACCCTGGTACATGCCTTTGTTACCACTAGGCTCAACTACTGTAGTGGTCTGTACTCTGGGGCCATAGGAGGGACCCTCAGCTAGCTGTAGCTGGTGCAGAATGTGGTTGTCCAGTTGATGATGGGCCTGCCCAGGTCCTGTTATGTGACTCAAGTCCTGCATGTTCTGCACTAGCTGCTGGTCAGGTGGAAGGTCCTTTTCGAGGTGGGCTTGCTCACCAATAAAACCCTATATGGACTGAGTCCTGGCTACCTGTTGGAGCTCCTGACACCTGCAACCTCTGCTCACTCCCTCTGCTTCTTTTCAAGGGGTCTCCTGGATGTTCCCAGGGTTCAGCTCAAGACATCTGGTGATCAGTCTTTCAGTGTCTCTGGGCAGACCATGTGGAACAAGCTTCCTCCTGCAGTCTGAAAGGCCCCCCTCAATTGGTGTTTTCAAGCAAAGGTTAAAAGACCACCTCTTCTGCTTGGCATTTTCAGAGTAATTTTGTGTCTAATCCATTTTATTATAGTTAATCTTAATAACTGGAACCCTGATTTTTACTTATTCTTGCAATCTTTGGATTTTATCTGTCATTTTATTTTGTTGTGTTTTGTTAGACACCCAGAGCCTCAGGAAATGGGCACCCTTAAAATAAAATTTGCCTTCGCCTTGCCAATAAGTTGCTTAATATGCTCTACTGTCCAAGAATCTTTTAGGATCTGGTTATTAAGCTTCCAAGCAGAGTCTCTGTCCTCATTCTGAGTTAAGGAATGAAGAAGCCAAACTAATAAGTGTTCAGCGTGGACTCTCAGGGTAATAACTGCAGAGCGAAGGCCAACCAAGGTACTTTGACTAATTAAAATGAAATCAATCCTGGAGTATGAAGTATGCACCTGGAAAAAAAAGTAAATTGTTTGTCAGCCAGGTTAAGAATTCTCCATGGGTCACAGAGGTCAAGAGAATCCATCATATCTGAAATGGACAGTTGGGCAGGGGTCAGGCCCACAAAAGGCCTATGTGTTCTATGTTACATGTAAGTGTAATCTCCCCACCAAAGAATTGATAAATTGGTAAAAGTGGCTGAAATAGTGGTTAAAGACATAAAAAGGGATGGGGAGTCAAGATTGGGGCCATAAACACATCCGAGACGTACTTTGGTCTGGCCCAAAATGCCATGCAAAAAGACATAATGTCGCGCCAGGGCCAAAATGCTTGAAGTAAGGGTAAAGGAAATTGATCTGGCAATCGAAATTACCACCCCCATTGCCTAGTATAGTCTTCTGCCCCAAATATCTGGCTGATATAGTCCTGCCAAAATAACAGACATTCTGATAGCAATAGGTGGGTTTCTTGAAGGCATGCTTCTTGGATCCCCAAATAAGCCAAATGTTTCAAAATTTGGTAATGCTTTGTTTTGTCCCCTGAACCCTTTAAATTCTATGTAGCAAGTTTTACAATAGGTAAAATAGCCAAGTAGAGTTAGTATGCAATAACAAGATAATCACCAACTTAATTGCCCTTATAAAAAAAAAAAACTTAAAGAACAGTTGTTGGCCTGCACTCCAACAAAATCTTTCCCCCCAACAGTTGTTAGCTTGCAGATCAACAAAGTCCCCCCAGATAACCCCCCAAGAATAGGAACTGCAAGAACCAAAAACAATAAACAATAAAAGGGCATCCCACTCTGGTCCTATGACCACCCTGGTCCCAAGATTGCACTCCTGCAGTCAGGCCCATGGTGGAGTAATAGAGGGTATCTCTAGCCGCTCCTGACAAAAACACTTCCATGCTATAAACTGCAGTGACCAAACCCAACCTACTAGGTAAACTTGTTTGGAAACAATTAATCTAGCCTAATATGGACACCCCGAAAACTATTATATATTCATCAGATTATTATTGATCAAGGTGGAAAATTCTCACAAGCAATAACAGCTAAATTCTATATGCAAAGCCTCAAATGTAAATAAGATAACACAAAAATCTGATTGAATTACCTAGCAATCGCATGGTAAACCCTGTAAGGTAAAACTTGGACTACAGTTCTAATTGACAGCTGCTGATAATAGTGCATATCCTTAAACAAAAGAAATAACACAAAATTATAGACAGCCCCACAGCTCAGTTAACTTCCTTAGCAATAATTACAAGTAGATGTCAATCAAAAGAGAGAATTTGAAACTGCCATAAGCTCAACATGTACTAAATGTCCAAAGCTAAAAGCTAGCTACCTAAATGACAATAAAAGGATACTTATAATGTATGCCATCCGGCATGAAAAAAACAATAATCTGACATTTCTGTTGTCCATTTCCTTTGGAGACATATCCGTCACATCTATGGAAGAATTAAAATCTTGCAAAGCAGATTCCCAAATCAACAGAGAATCTCCACTCAAATAATATCCTCCACTGGAGTGTCAGCCTGCTTCTATATTGGAGTGCTTCTGTATCCCTCGCTGAGATTATCCCTCACCTGGAAAGAAGAAATTAAAAGAGGGAAGGAGGAGAGAAAGAGAACAATATCAATGCAGATATTGTAACTATCAACATGCATCTAACTATTTACAAAATACTGAGCTACTACATATTATCTATATCTAGTCCTATTAAGTCAGCAGTTAATGTTCAAATGAAAGTTAAAGAAACCCATTCCTGATACTAAAATAAAAATACAATAATAACAGTATATTGAGAATATTGGATAGGCAAGTGAATAATATGGATTTGTTTTGCAGATCCAAGGTGTTTGATGACCCATAAACCTCGAGAACAAAGCTTGAGAGGTTTATGTGGTTATCAAACACCGAGGGTGTGCAAAGAAAATCCATAAATACACATTTGCCTATTCTTTATTTTTTATAATTGCTGGTGTGAAGATTTTTTTAATTTTGAGTTGCCTGCACTTTTCTCACAGACTGTAGCATGACCGATCAGTTCAGTATTGTAAAGAAAATTGTACAAATTTCCACAAAACAGCAGTATTTGGTAAAAGAAGCATGTAAAGCTTTTTTGTTCTACCTTTTTCTGTATTTTGCTCAGAAGAAGCCACCGTGTGTACAGCAAGGAGAGGGTGAGTTACTCGGTGGCTTCAGAAGACTCAATGCAAGCACTGGCAAATGTTGCTATAGCAATGCTTGCTAACACTTGTGTAGAGTCTTCCTAAGCTGCCGAGTCACTTGTTCTGCTTGCCCTACACTTGGTGGCTTCTTCTGATCAAAAAATAGAAAAACAGTAGAACAAAAAAGCTCTACATGTTTCTTTTACCAAATACTGGTGTTTTGTGGAAAATTAGTACAATTTTGTTTGGAATAGTGAACCACGTGGTCACTCCACAGTGTGCAGTGAAAGTGAAAATGGTTTGAAATGCTGTAATAACCGATTTTTGGGTTATTATGGCTTTTGGGAGTGTGACAACCTAAAATTCAATTATTACGGCATTTGAAGGGACTGGTAATCCGGTTATTATTTGGGGTCACCAGTAATTATAGGTGCAATAGTAGCCACCTCTGCTATTCTTTGAGACGAGTGAAAAAGAAAAAGGGTCCGCATTGCCAGACACCATCCTACTGCTGTCTATACTAGTTCAGGCATAGAAGAGATTGTCTGGACAAACTCATAAAACTGTAAGCAGCAAAAATGAAAGAAATCATATTGTCGTAGTCCAGAAAAACAAAATCACTGCTTCAGAAAATGAAGAGAAAGCTAGTCATGTTCAAAATAGATTCCAGGTTCAAACCAAGTTGCCAGATTTGATCAAAATCCTTCTTCGGAGCCATAGGCAGGTTTCAACTTAAACACCATAATTTTTCTGAAGCCGAAGGTGTTCCTATTGTCATCTCCAGTCTGCCAGCTAATCAAATTAAATTAACAAGACACATTAATCAAGCTGTTAATCATTGTTGCATTGAAGGACATCACATTACCCAGTAGTCTGTTGAAATCCCTAATGGCCATGAATATCAGATCTATGAACTTTCTAGAATTGATCTTGTTCAAACCAGAATCCCAGTCTGAACTAAAATCCCACACCAAAGCAGGATCCTCCTCCGAAAGTTCAGCCAGCCTCCTAATTGGGGTGCTTCTGTATCCCTTGTTGCAAACACTTAACCACCAAATCAAGAAGATAGAAAGAAGCTAGCCCTATAGTACAAAACATATTGTTGAACCTTTGGTTGTAAATGTTTTAATCCACCAGTCCTTAAATATAATGCCAGTTCACAGCCCGTAGATCCTAGTTATTCAACCATGTAACCAGTGTTCGACTAAAGATGTTTACCGGGCTGGTGACCATGGTGGCTGAAACAAATTTGGAAAATACTGAAGAAGTTCTGCTAGAGCCTCCATTGCTGATTGGAATTGCTTTTTCCCAGTAGCAGTGACTACCAGAAGAGCAGCTGGATAATGAAGCTTAAAGTGGATACTGGCTGCATAAAGTTTTTTCTTAGTATCATGGTAGACTTGTTGCTTTACTCTGATGCCAGAGTAAGGTCACTAAATATAGAAATTATACTCCCTTCCCACCACAGCTGTTTCTGTGCTCTGACTTTTGATAAAACATGTATTTTGTCTCTAAAATTAAGAAGCCTAAGGATTATTATGTTGGGTTTCTCGCCTGGGTTTGGGATTGGCTTTAGTGAACAATGAGCTCTTTTTCGATGACATAGCTGGGTCCAAAAGTTGATGGGCCAGCAGTTTTTTCAAGCAAGGTTTGAACATATAAGATACAATCCATTCATTCAGAGCACTCAGGGATGCCAAATATAATGAGATTGTTGCGCCTGCTGTGCGCTTCTTGATCATTGAGCCAGTCTTCTAGCAGGGTTACTTTTTTCTATTGGAGCTCAATTATTTAAGGATTGATTTGGTTGGCTCAGTCTTCCAATGAAGAAATTCTGGGTTCTGAATCTGTAATTCTCTGTCTCAGGACCTCCAGAGTAGCTTTAATCTATTTAAACTCAGCCATAAGCTCAAATAACACTTGTTTAATGGTATTTACATCCTGCAACAGGCTCTCCAAAGAAAGTGGTGTGGCCTCTGCAGCCAGGGTCTGTGGTGGCAAGACATCTTCTATCGGTCATTTAGATGGTGGAAGATGTTGTGGTAAAGCCTCCACCAGGCCTGAGACCTCCATTTCCAAAGATTCTGATGCCATATTAGCTGAAAAAATATAGCACACAATAGTCCAGTCCAGTTCAGTAATAGCAGGAGTAGCGATTTAATTGAGAAAAAGTCAGATTGTAAGCAATTTTAAACTTTAAAATAAAGATACCTTCAGGAGCTGTAGTGAGAGCGAGAGCATCCACTCTTTAGACTGCCATCATGTGACTCCCACTAGTTCTCTAGTTCTCTTATTCCTTTCCCTCTATGCTCCTCCCCAAAATGATATATCTCTTTCTCTTCTCCATTGCCTCTCCCCCACTTCCTAACTCCCCCTCTTCTTTCTCCTCTTATCCCCTCCCAACTAGTTCTCTACTCCCCTTATTCTTCTTCCTCTATGTTCCTCACATATGCTCTAGCCCTACTACCTTCACCAATAAAATGTTCTTTCTCTGTCCCTAAGGGACATGTCTCCCACATTAGCCTTGATATACTGATATTTATTCTCTACGCATTGTGCCTAGTACTCATACATTCCTAATGTACAAAGTTTTGCAATGTTATTTAATCTCAGTATGATGTTTTATTTTATTGTAAAATCTACTAAACTTATCCCTTCCCCCTCCCTCCATGACACATATGGAAACAAACTATTTTTAGCTCAGTATGTCCTTCTTGGTGAAACTTTTGAAAATAAAATGAACATAAATAAACAACAATATAGTAAGCTGGATAACAGCATGACTGCATGACAGAAAGCAGAGAGTAAACATACATAGTTCTATGTCTATCTGGGGAGCTGTGACAAGTGGTGTGCTGCAGGGGTCAGTGCTGGGCCCTACCCTCTGTAACATCTTTGTGTGTCTGCTACCGCACCTATTTGCTCCTGTTAGTATTCGCACATCTGTCACCAGTAAATATGGCAAATATTGTACTACTGTGCTATCAAACTCTAGTTCCCCTAATTGAACCCCTAATTGATCGCTGCATTGGTATAAACACAACCTGACACACCCTGTATCTCTTTTCTTACTATTCTCAGTTGCCACTCGGTGTCCACTCAGTGTTTATTCATTGTCCTGACTCTCTTGCAACATGTCCTTATTAAAATGGATTAAGTCATTGCAGCCCACAAAACGCAAGTACCTAGTGGATGCAAGCACCATTTTGGGTACAGATCTGGCAGACAGTTCAGGGGTTGAGCTCGGAGTCACAGCTGCTGTTGCTGAAGAGCTTGCAGCAGCATCCCCACCACCATCAAAGAAGAGCAGACCCTCTTCTTATGTCAATTACACAGCCAAAATAAGATTCCAAGTGGGGAAATACGTAGTTGAGCAGGGGTGATGGCTGCTGTTCGGCACTACACTAGTACCACAGGCAACTGTATAAATGAAAGTATTGTCCATAGTTTCAAGTGCCATTACTTGTCAGAACTCCAAAAGACACCAGACCCAACTACCATGTCTCCCCTCCTCCCTCACAAACCACGTGGATGGCCAACGAATTTAGAGGAACATCTGGAGGGACAATTGAAACAAATTGTAAAATCGCTCCACGCTGAGGGAGCAGTTGTTGATGCCAGTGTCATACAGGCAGTAGCAGTCAGCATTGTCAAAGCCAACTCTCCTCAGTTGCTAACTGAGAATAGGGGGCACCTAGAATTGTCAAGCAAATGGGCATGGGGTTACCTCCACAGAATTGGATTCAGCAAAAGAAAAGGGACAAAAGCAGGACATAAAATGCCAAGTGACTTTTCCAATTTAAAGTCTGCTTTTTTATCCTGAATTGCGAATGCCTGTGCACAGGAAATGATACACCCACAACTAGTGATCAACATGGATGAAACAGGGATCAATATGATTCCCGTGTCAGAGTGGATGATGGAGGTAACTGGTGCTAGGCAGGTCCATGTCACTGGACTGGGTTACAAAAGACAAATCACAGCGGTGCTCGCCTGCACTTTAGAAGGCAAAATGCTACCACTGCAACTGATTTGTAAAGGCCATAGCCTTGCATTGCACCCTCGGCATCAGTTCCCCAGTGAGTGGAATCTAACTCACAGTGAGAACCACTGGGCAAATGTGAAACCACCATTGAATTTATTAATGAAGTCCTAGTACCTCACATAAAAACACAAAAAGAAGCACTTTCCCTGCCTGATGATCAAAGGGCTCTCCTCATCCTGGATCTGTACAGAGCCCATTCCACAGAGGTAATCCTTAAACAATTGGAAGCAAATGGCATAATACTGGTATTCATACCAGCATCTTGCACTGATGCACTCCAACCCCTTGATGTCTCCGTAAACAAGATCTTCAAGGACTACCTCAAGAAGCAGTTCACTACATGGCATGCAGGAATCATTTCCAAATGATTAGCAATTGGTAATGGGGACAATATGGATGCAGACCTCAGGCTAAAAAACCTAAAAAAGCACCATGCTGGCTGGCTCCAGAACAGCTACGAACAACTAGCTGCAAGACTGGATGACATTGTCCATGGATTTCAGCAGTCAGGAATTCTAGAAGCACACACCAACTGCCTCACTCAGGTAAACCTGTAGCAGAAGCCTACATGCTACAGTAGTGTCTTTTTTCTTCTGTCAAATACGGGCTTAGGGATTAGGCCAGTAAGTAAAATGTTCATCTTTCATTTTCAGGGTTTGGTGGCAGATGCAGCACAGAAGTAAACAAATGCAGATGGACACAGATGTGATCTCGTTGATCTATTCTTCTTTGTTTTTTTTTCAGTTTGTTTGTTTGAACCCCCTTCCCCTTGACCTCAGTAATTACAATAAAGTAAATGTAAATTTTTACATGCAATGAAACAGTAGTTAGAGCCTTATTTACTGCTTACAAGTAGCATACCCTAATTATGCTGTTATATTTGCGTTCAGGTCATTTTCACAGATTTTTTGAAGTCAGCTAATACAGTGAAAATATTCTGACCGCAAATATAACCTGTTATACAGTATCACATGCACAAACAAAGCCTGGCTGTGTAAATCTGCAGATGACATGAAGACAGAGGCTGTAGCAGACTCTGAGGAAGATGTTGCAAACTTTCAACAAGAAATTAGAGACCTTTGGTGGGCAGTTAACAAAATGGAGTTCAGTGTTGAAAAGTGTGGAATTATGCACTTTGGTCAAAAAATAAGAAAGCATCTTATACGCTTCTGGGCAAAGAATTACAGGAGACAGAACTAGAAAAATACCTTCGGTATGTGTGTTAATAGCCAGCAGTCTCACCTTTGATAGTCACTGCAAGAAATAAGAAAGAAATGCAATAGAATTCTAAAATGCATAATGAGAAATACTGCAGGAAGGTCATGAGAGGTGATCCTATGAACATATGAAATTGCCTGGGGGTACTGGTCAGTGTCAGTCAACTCTTTGGAATTTTGGTCAGACCACATTTGCAGGACTGTCGCCAGTTCTGGGCTCCCCATAAGAAAAAGGTTATAAGGAAACTTGAGGATGTACACTGGAGAGCAACAAAACTAGAGACCAGATTAAGGACCTAACATATGCACAGACTTGATATTATATGTACTCAGTGGAGCATAGAAAGTTCAAGTGTGACCTGTGCTTAGTATTTAAAGCTTTTGAAATAAGGACTTTTGTGAATGTATTGGCTTGGAACTGAAGAAGAAGAAGAATCAGCATTTATATAGTGATTTTCATACACAGTATCCCAAAGCGCTTTACAAGCAATGCTAGACTGGTAGTGAAGTGCCTGAATGTGCGAAGGATCTAACCTATGGTGAAAGGTCACATAATAAACAATTGAGGAGAGAACTGCACAAAATTATAAAAGGGTAACATGGATAAACCAAAAAGTAATCTCAGTTTGGAATAATCAATGAGCCAGTGTGACTCCATATTAGTCCATGAATGAAAAACAGTTCTGGACCATTACCTATTACAAAAAAGGAGTTTCTTCAAATACCCATTTAGAAATGATGAGTCAATAAGGGCTATTATACAATGGCAAGAAAGAACCTTGAGCTGTCATTGGTCACTGTGGGACTGGACCCGTGGTGTTATCCTGGCATAACACCATGGCTCTAGTGCCAACACAGGGATGACCGCATCTCACTGTACAACATACATCTCTCCGCTGCCTACAAGCAGCTTTCGTGGTACAGTACCTGCTTTGCCAGTCGGCGCTTCCCTCGCACACCCGGAAACCCACCCCCACCACAGACGATAACCCGGAAACTAAACCACACACATCACAACAAAACAAGTATTCATAGTTTTTCTTTAAAAACAAATTGTAGCCCCATACAAGCGGCGAGTGCCAGTTAAGCCGAGCAAGTCCTAACCCGCATTTTTTACAAACTCACCGCGGCTGTCACTCGCTCACTCGTAAATGCACTTTCTTCCTCTCCTTCTTAAATCACTTTGTATAACATCTCCCTACCTCCCTGCAGGCATCCAGAAATGACCATCTGGCTGGCAGTAACTCAGTTGCTTGAGGGTGGGGGCGAGAGAACTTACAGAAAGTCTGGCCAGCGTGGGCCAGTTAGGCGAGTCCAACTTGGCATTTTCACAAAGTCACCATGGATCTCACTTGTAAATACACTTTTTTCCTTATCAAATTGAAACAGAGTCAACCCTAAGAGGATGCTTTGTAAACAGAGTGAACACTCAACAAAGATTCTACATCTCCACCTACTGGCTAAAGTAGAAATCTGTACTATTTTGTCATAATGTAACCCTACTCACTGCAAAAACAGTAAAAATATATATATTTTTAATATATTTTCTATCCCTTTTTCACTTTTACAATTGAGCCATTGTATAATAGGAATAATGCACTCAGTGTGTGTCGTGCTGGGATAACACCACGCCTGGCATGTTGGGTTACCCCAGCACGACACACACCCTGTCATGCATTATTCCTTTAATGATCATTGACTCATAACATCCTAAAAACATTTTATTTCCATCTTATTTTAAAATGTATTTTCCAGATATCTCCACCATTTCAAGATTTAAATAACTATAAAGCACTGGTATGTGTGCCACATTTCAGTTCTCTCTTTTTTTTTTTTTTTTAGCTATCGCTTTGTGTGCCTGTTGCTCCTCTCTCAAGGGAAACATAGAAACATAGAATTTGACGGCAGATAAGGACCGCTTGCCCCACCCAGTCTGCTCTATTTCCCTACCTACTGGATAAGCTGCACATCCTAGTTAACCAGCAGCCTACTTCTTCTTACCCCACCCCCCAGAATTGCCTTATGACTGTTCCATGCATGCTTGAATTCCACCACTGATTTTGACTCTACAACCTCCTCTGGAAGGCCATTCCATGCATCCACAACCTCTCTGTGAAAATTCCTTCCTTAAATTACCTCTGAGCCACCCCCTCTATCTTCAAATTGTCCCTCTTGTTCTTGCACACTTTTATTTTGAAAGATGCTACCCTCTTGGACTTTGTCGATTCCTTGAGGTACTTGAAAATTTCTATCATGTCCCCTCTCCTCCTTTCCTCGAGGCTATACATATTAAGCTCCTTAAGTCTCTTCATAGTCTTCCGGCAGACCCTGCACCATTTTAGGTTCCTCCTCTGACAGCTTCCATCCTGTCTATGTCTTTATGGAGATTGGGTCTCAGAACTGCACACAGTACTCCAGATGGGGTCTGACCAGCTGTCTGTACAGAGGGACAATAACTTCCTGTTTTACTGGTGATGCCTCCCTATGCATCCCAATATCCCCCAACCCTCCTTGCTGCCTCTCACATTTCTTGCCCACCTTTAGGTCATCTGATATGACTACCCCCAGGTCCCTTTCCATTTTTGTTGTTGTTAGTATCTCACCCCCATTGTATACTCTTCCCTGGGTTTTGTTTCCAGGTGCATTACCTTATCTTCTTAGCATTGAATCAAAGCTGCCATACATTTGACCATTCCTCTAACCTTGCCAAGTCCCTTCTCATCCTTTCCACCTCACCTGTGCATCAACTCTGTTGCAGATCTTAGTGTCATCTGCAAAGAGACATATTCCTTCCAGTCCTTCCGCAATGTCACTTATAAAGACATTGAAGAGGACCGTCCTAATACTGAACCCTGCGGTACCCCACTAGTAACCTCCTTTCTTCTGAGTGGACTCCATTTACTATTACTCTCTGTGTCCTATTCTCCAGCCAATTCTTTACCCAGGCTGTCATCTTGGGACCCATTCCCAGGCTGGCTAACTTGTATATTAATCTTTGTGTGGGACTGTGTCAAATGCCTTGCTAAAGTCTAGGTAGGCCATGTCCACAGCCCCTCCCTGATCTACTACTTTGGTCACCCAGTCAAAGAAATCTATCAGATTTGTCTGGCATGACCTTCCCACTGTGAATCCATGCTGCCTAGGGTCCTGTGCCCATCTGGCCTCTAGATACTCGACAATTCTTTCCTTCAGAAGTGATTCCATCATTTTCCCTATCACTGAGGTTAAACTAACAGGTCTATAGTTTCCTGCTTCTGCCTTGCTCCCACTTTTGTGAAGTGGCATCATATCTGCCCTCCTCCAGTCCTCGGGTACCACCCCATCCTCCCATGATTTGTTAAAAAGGGTAGTCAGTGGTGTCACTAGTTCTACCCTTAGCTCTTTTAGAATTCTGGGATGAATCCTATCAGGCCCATTGCTCTGTCCACCTTCAGTTTTAAGAGTTCTTTCAGAACCTTTCTTCTGTAAATGGGCTGGTATCAACTTCTGTATCCAGAGTGTTACTACTGTTTGTTTTAGGTACCTCCTTCATTTGTAAATACTGAGCAAAAATATTTGTTTAGTATCTCTGCCTTTTCACAGTCACCCTCTGCCCACCCTCCCCCCTTTATTAAGCCTCACTATCCCTCCCGTGGTCTTCCTTTGCTCTCTGATGTACCTATAAAAGGTTTTATCCCCCTTCTTAACTGAGTTGGCTATCTTTTCCTCGGTTTCGGCCTTTGCTGTTCTGACTGCCTTCCCAGCCTCCTTTTGCTTTAACTGATACAGTTCTTTGTCCTGCTCCTTCTGCGATTCCTTGTACTTCCTGAATGCTTTCTTTTTCTCTTGAACCTTCACTGCCTCTTCCTTTGAGAACCATAGTGGTTTCTTACATCGTCTTGTTTTGTTTATTTGCTTCACACAAAGGCTTGTTACCTCTGTGATGGCAGTTTTTATTATTCCCCATTGTTCTTCCATCCCTCCTTCCTGCCCATTTGCTAGTGCCTTCCTTAGGCACTCACCCATTTTGGCAAAGTCAGCCCTCTTAAAGTCCAGTACTTTTGTCTTTGTATGGCTTGACTCTATTGCTGTGTTTATTGTGAACCATACTGTTCGATGGTCGCTAGTTCCCAGATGGCTACCCACTTCTACATCTGTGATCCTCTCTCCATCTCCATTTGAGAGAATCAAGTCTAATATTGCTCCTTCTCGAGTGGGCTCCAGTACTAGTTGTCTAAGGCATGCCCCCTGTGGGGCATCTAGAATAACTGCACTCTTTGAAGTGGCAGCTGCAACTGCACTCCAGTTAACATCTGGCATATTCAGATCACCCATCAGCAATATCTCCCCCCTTTTTCTGCCATTCTAAGTATATTTTCTATCATTTCCCTGTCTATTTCCTCCCCCTGAGAAGGGGGTCTGTATACAACCCCTGTGCGTATTGTGGTGCCATTGCCTGTCTCAAAATTTACCCACAGTGCTTCTTCTCCTCCCTGTTTACCCTTTTGTTCTGTTGCTTTTATTCCTTCCCTTATGTAAAGAACTACTCCTCCTACGCTTTTACCCTCCCTGTCCCTCCTGTAGACAGTGTATCCTGGTATGTTTATGTCCCAGTCATGGTTTTGTGTGTACCATGTTTCTGTGACTGCCACGATATCCAGATGTTCCTCTTCCATCAAGGCCACTAATTCAGGAAGCTTGTTACCCAGACTACGGGCATTGGTACTCATTGCTCTCCATTTTTTGATGGCTTTACCTTCTGTTGCAGCATCCCCCACTGACCGTTGTACCTCGGTCTTTTTCTCATTTAGTACCCTGTTTTGTAGGGAGAGGCTGGGATTTTCCTGCTGCTTGTCAGTGCCCTCCCCCTTTGACTAGTTTAAAAGCTTGCAAATGAAGCATTTAAACCGATTGCTCAAAAGACTTGTTCCCTTCCTGGACAGATGC
This sequence comes from Neoceratodus forsteri, assembly GCA_016271365.2. NCBI lineage: Eukaryota > Metazoa > Chordata > Ceratodontiformes > Ceratodontidae > Neoceratodus > Neoceratodus forsteri. The sequence continues at coordinate 628,963,969 of CM057459.1, forward strand.
AGACCATCCTGCCAGTATAGGCTGGTGTCCCTCCAGGGAGCTCCTAGACCCATCCCCGATGCTGACCAGTACCCCAGGGCTTCTCTCCCCGAGGAGCCGGTGGGGCTCACCAAACCTGCTGAAGACTGGATCCAGTGTGGCCAGTACCATGGCTATTCAGGGTGAGACCTGTTAGGCACCCTCTGTCATGCGCAAGAGCAATCTTTTTCATCCTCCAGTGTACTCCCCTCAGAGGCAGAGCATGCATTGATACCAGCGGTGGCAGCACGCATGCTCCCATGGCACTTCTCCAGGCATCTGCCCCATCTCTGCCCACATTGACAGCACCAGCCTGCTGACCCCAGCCTCTGCTAGGGGCCAGGCATTCATCAACAACTGAAATCCCCCCTTCCCAGAGAAGGACAGCAGTCCCTGGGATGCTCGATCCTAAGGCAGCTGAGTTATAGGAAATTTCCAAAATGTAAATTTCAATTATTTCCATTCAATTTAAAACAACATATTCAAATTTCATCATATCTGAAACATTTAAATTACTATGCCACATGGCTGTATGTGCTATATGTCACATTTCTAGCTTTAAAGGGGACATAGTTATAAGAAGCCAAACTTTCAGAAATGTTTTAATTAAATTTTGCACGTATGTAAACTGAAAAATGACAAACTCTATGGCCCAGATATTCAAACTGCGCTCAAAAGTAGCGCAACAGCAGGAGCAAGCACAAACCCGTTGCGCAAATGCGCAACAGGTGCGATATTCAAACATGGAGCAGAGCAAATTGCGCAAGCAACCAACGTCTCAATATCGCACATACTGCGCCATGGCGCAACCAGGTAGGAGAGGCTGAGCCAAAATGCTGCGCTATGGCGCAACCATGGAAGCTCAGCTGAGCAGTGCAGAGCTGCCATAGCGCAAGCACAGCCCCCCAGAGCAATGGAACTGCACATCCAGGGAGGCAGGCTGGGGCCCACCACCAGCCATGCCACACATGGGCACCGGAACTCACTGCAGAACCCACACCACACTGGCACACCCCAAGCACAGCAACACTGGGGGTGGGACGGATGATCCACGTGCCCATGGGGACAAGCCAACTAAAGCATAGCAGAGCCATGACACCCCAGCACAACCACTGGCAGGCAGAGAGTGCCACACCCAGGGGGTTGACAACCACAGTGCACATCAGTCCCCCCTGTACGCACAGCACAGCGTGCACCGTGCCCCCAAGACACCGCTCATGTGCAGTGACAGGCACTGCAGGAAACACCATGCACCCCCCATGCCACACATCAACCCCATGTTGTAGAGAAGCAGACCACCCAGACCCACCCTGTGCACCCAGCAGTGGGTGGCAGCAGATGGCGAGAGCAACAGAAAGGCAATGCTATGCTGGTGATACCTCCCATGGACACACACACACACACACACACACACACACAATATACCCAGGACCATAGTAGCCCAGATGGCATGTACACCCTGCAACGGAGCACCCAGAGCCAGTTGCAAAGCAGACACCAACACAGCAGTTGTACCAAAATAGAAATCTATATTGAAACAAAAAGAGGAACAATACAGTAAAAACTATGCACAATTTGGGGGGACGGTAAAAGGCAGGGTGTTCAAGGGGAGGGAAAAACTTGGAGAGGGAAGGCAGGGTGAAAGGGATGGGTGAAGGGCAACTGAAAGGTGGGCTACGCCCAGCAGGCTCCTGCTCCCTGCCGCCGCTCCTCCTATGTCGGCCGCCGCTGCCCTGGCGCTGTAGGGCTTGCAGGACCTCCTGGTTCTCGACCACAACCTGGGTCAGGCGCCGACATCACGCCGCCATGCGCTGAAGCACACCGAGGCCTAGGAAAATGGGAACACAGACAATGGCTGAGACTGACCACAACCCTGAACACCACCCAACCTGCAACCCATCTAACCCAATGTGCTGCACATGTGATGGCATGCACCCACCCACAGTGAACATGCACAAGGCCATCACAAACAGGCGGCACCAGCCATGCGCACCACCGCCCACACACACTGCCCACGCCAATCACAGTACAAACTAGGCTGTCATGTGATGTTGCAACGTGGTGCGATGCCAGTTACACGCTATGTGCCCAGTGCATGCCTGGACCACCTGTGATGGTACACAGACGTGTCGTGATGCTGCACTGTGATGCAGGTCACCGTGTCACGCCTACATACATGGATACATAGACAGTGTCGGCAGATAAGGGCCTATGGGACACCCAGTCTGGCCATTTGGCCTTGTACGATCACTCTCTTGTCCTATAAGTCCGCTCCTCACCCCTGACCTCCAGAAGTCCCTCATGGCGAACCCACATACAGATATCCCGTGACCAAGTCAGCCCCACCACATCCTCTTGCAGGGTGTTCCACCTGCCCACCACCCATTATGTGAAGAAACACTTTCGCATGTTCCTCTTAAACGAGCCCTCCAACTGCATCCCATGCCCTCTAGTCCTGGAACATCCTTTACGCTGACAAATATTGTTTCCTGCACTCTGTTCCCCTGTACAATACTTGTATGTCCCCATCATATCCCCACACCCTCCTCCCTCCAGGGAGTACATGTTCAGTTCCGCAACCTGTCTGCATAGGACTTGTGATGCAATCCATGCACCATCCATGTCTCCCCCTGAACGCTTCCACCCAGTCCCGTCCGCACGCAGGTATGTTTTCCGAACTGTACACTGTACTCCAGTGTGGGAGTCACTAGTGTTTTGTCTAGTGGAACTACGACCTCCCATTTGGTTGTGTCCATCATGGTTGATGGTCCTGCCCCCCCAGCATGCAATAGCATCCATGACGTAATGATACTCACACTCCTCCAGCAGCTCTGTCTGCTGCTGCTGCTGCTGCTGTTGCTGCTGCTGATGCTGCTGCTGCTGTTGCTGCTGCTGATGCTGCTGCTGCTGTGGCCCGATGGCCTGTGGCACTGGGACCCTGGCATGGCCCACATCAGCCTCGTCCGGCGCCCTCACCATCCGGCCTGTGGGAGACATATGGTGAGACAAACATCAGTGTGACTCAAAAGCAGAGTGCCCCCTGCCCCAGTAAGACTGCCTGCCCACACAGCCATAACCATCCATCGCACAGCTGCACACACTGACACACTGATGCACAGCCACCCAGGCACACACACCCCTACAGAGGATATAGGTGAATAGATGGTACACTCACGTGGTTTCAGGCACCAGGCCCCGCCTGGCATGGGAACGCAGCCACGTTAACAGTTCCGGTCCCTCCGGGCGGAGATCACGCACCGTGCCGGCACTGCTCCGCAGACCGGCCCCGCCAGTGACCTCACCAGGTCAGTGGCCACTTGCTGCCACATTATTGTCTAGGTCCGTGAGGGGGCCTCACCATATAGTCCCTTCATAGTGGGCTCCACTAGGGCCACCAGGTTGGCCACTTCAACTGAGCTCCAGGACACCGCCTCCTCCGAGCCATGGCCCCAACTTTACAGCAGGTACATGGCGCTCACGGCGCTGTGACCCCACGTGGAGTTGTTGCGCAATAGACCAGCACAGGCTCCAATCGCGCTGTTCGCACAGCGCCATCACTTTACATGGCGCTGTAACCAGACAGCGCAATAGGGACGTACACATGGCATGCCCACAGCGCCAGGGGTCAGAGGGCATACACAAGGTCATGGCAATGACGCAAGGCTACGCACAGCACCTTGGGATGTATAGGCATCCTGCGTGACTGCTAAGCAGAGCACCAGTGCCACAGTGGACTATCGCGCAGAAGTGCCACAGCGCCATATAGTGCCCAGTGCTGTAGCGCCACTGGCACAATGGTGGCCATGGCCAGAATCGCCTATCGCGCTCAGCAGGTCTGCAGTGCGATCGACGCCTGCGTAACCTGTCTGGGCATGCGCAATGCAGTGTAGCACACAGCCACAAACATGCGCCATCGGCTCAGCTGGACCTTCCCTATTGCGCTAAGCGCAAATACGCGATATTCAGCCGACATATGCAAATCAGTCGATCAGCCATGCAAAGGCGCAGTGGCGTGATTAGCATATCATTAAATGGCGCCACACCTCATTTGCATGTGTTGCGCTATAAAAATGCGACACTGGGTTGTGGTGGCCAGATTTGGTTGTTGCAGCTGAGAGGTGAGTTACATGCTGTGTGATGCTCAGGACAATGCTCATGGGCAGGGTGCTGGAGGATGTCACAGGTTGAGGGGCTGAGCATGATGAGGGCACTTAGAAAGGGCAGAGGGCACCCTTTCCATCAGTATCTGCCATGCGGCGAGGAAAGAGGGGCTTCTGCCCCCGGCCTGCAGCTATGCTCATGGGGAAATGCTGTGGACTGCACAGTGACAGGTGTCCACTTCCACCCATACAGATCAGCATGACTGACGAGAACCAGGCCGAGGGTGTGGACGGCGGGCGAGAGGAGGAGGCCGAACTCACCACAGCAGAGACCGAGGCCCTCTTCCAGGCCTACCTGGAGGATGAGCCGCTTGAGTGGGCGGAGGGGCATCCCTCAGCAGCTGCAGCTGCATGGGAGGGTAGCTCTGGCCGTCAACCTGCACGAAGCCACCAGCGCCCGTGCAGGAGTGCCGCAAGAAGATGGGGACTGACCGCAGGAGGCTGAAGGAGAAGGTGGCAGCCTTCAGGTGGCGACGTGCTGCCACTGGTGGGGACCACCAGTGGTGTTGCAGCTGACCCCGACCGAGGAGACACTGGTCACGGCCATGCAGCCGAGTGCCATTACGGGTGTTCCTGGTGGAGGATTCCAGACAGGTGGAAGCCCATCACTGCACGGTATGTCATGGTGATGTTGTGGGGGGGCGGCTGTTGTTCACATGCACTCACATGTACTCTCGTTCTGTTTCAGATCCTGTTCGTCTGCAGGAGACGGTGGTGGTGGGTGCTGACAGTGAGGCAGACCTGCTGGACCAGGAGGAGGGACCTTCCACCTCTGCCAGCAGCCTGCACGCACTGCAGCAGCAGGCCGGCTGGGCCGACAACTCCGCCGGCAGTGATACGGGTGCAGGGGGTGCACAGCCTGTGTCACAGCAGTCTGGCATGCAGGTGTGCCAGCATGCTGTGCCTATGGCAGTGGCACGCACCGGCACTATTGATGATGGCAGGCCTGCAATGGCCAGTGAGAGGTGTGTGTCCCACGAGGGACACATGGCAGGCCAGCATGTGCCCCTGGGCCATCCAGCTCCACACCTGTGTACCAGCATGCTGGCACAGTCACAGGCTGGGCCTGTCAGCACCGGTGGGGCAGCATCGGTGGCTGAGCAGGTGTCTGGCACTGTTGACAGCACAGGGGTGGAACATGTGGACCTGGGGGCTCAGCAGTTGGAGGGGCGGCAGCAGCAGTTGCACACCAGGCCTGGGGGGACAGCGTCAGGCAGTGGCACTTGTCCACCGCCCTTAGATCAGCCCATACCTGGTCCTGGCGAACAGCGGCCACCCTCAAGGGGTGCTGTTCACCAGGACCATCCACACCCTGGGGGTCACGATGCCATTGGGGCACAGTACCCTTTGGACATGCACACCCGCCTGCTGCAGGAGTCGGTACAGCTGCAGGGGTGGGTTGCAAGGTCCGTGGAGGCACTGACTGTGTCCGTGGAGCGGCATAGCAGGGAGTGTGCTTGGGACCGGGCCGAGATGGTTCATATGTGGACGGATGTGACCGCTGCCATCGACAGGCTGACCCAGGCAGTGGTCTCTGTGGCGACCGCATTGACCACACTGTCTGGTGACCCTGTACCACGCACGCGACACAGTGCGCGCATCTACTCCCTGCTCCTGGCGCTGCTGCGACACCAGGCCTGTCGACACCGGGTTCTGCTGTGGGCATCCCGAGCACCCCTGGTGCAAGTTTGTTTGGCGGGATGCAGACCCCTGTGCGGGCAAGGTCGCGGTCGCGCACTGGGACCCCTGGTGGTGCACTAGCGCCACCCGATGTGGCCCCTGCGCAGCCTGCCAGTGCTGCTAGGCCACGGCAGGGCCGCCCATGCATCCGTGGTGGCCGTGGGACAGTGCTTCCTGACTGAGCTGTCTCCCAATGCAGGCCCTGTCTGGTGCTGCCCTGTGTGCAATGTGTGTCATGGTGGCACTGCTGGGTGCTCTGCTCACCAACCGACACATGGGACCACCTGCACACTCTCCCAACTGCTGTCCACAGGTGCGTGTGGATGATGATGCCTGCATTGCACTGTACACCAAGTGCAAGGTTGCCCAGGTCCTGACACACGTACGTGGACAGTCCAGGTGGTGAGGGTGGTTGGTGGTGCTGTGTGATAGTGTGTAATTTCCACAGTGCTGTGCTGCTGCCCCTGTATGCTGCCTGGTGTGTGTGTGTGTGTTCATTTGAGTGCTCACCCCTCTCTGATGATGTGTTGGTATACCTAGACCCTTCAACTCCCCTGACCTTCATGCACAGTGTGTTCCCCTGTGTGCCTGTGGTTTGCGCAAAGACAGTGTTGCCTGCACATGTCCCCTTGACTTACCTGTGTTGGGCGTAGTGCTCTTCTGCAATGGTGTCCCAGTGCAGCTGGGCCTGCCGGGCCAGTCAGGGGTCCCTCCATCCTAGGGGGGGCGGCTCATCACCCATATCACCGGCGCCACTGGCGTCCCCATCGCTGTCCCCTCTTGGACCTGTATGGCTATCCCATGGTCTTTGGCCATGTTGTGCAGGATGCAACAGGCCAGGAATATCCACAGGCCTTTGGGGGCTGTACTGCAGAGGCTCCGCCAGAAGTGTCCAGGCATCGGGCGTGCCTTGAGGCGTGAAACACCCGCTCTATGATGTTCCGTGTTACGGCATGTGCCTCATTGAAACCGTGCTGTGCTGGGGGTCGTGGGCGCGGTATGGTGTGAGCAGCCAGGGACGGAGGGTATCCACAGTCACCTGTGTGGAGATAGTGGAGATCAGTGTTAGGTCAGGTCCATGTTGCCCATATCCTTGTGTGCCACTACCATGGCACCTGTGTCATTCCCACCCTTGCACAGAGTTTGCATTCCATACATGTGTACTCACCCACTAGATGACCTGTGGGATGTTCCCCTCTCGAATCGATGGCACAGTGCAGATTGGTGCCATATGAAGGCATCATGTACTCCGCCAGGAGGTGTGTGGCACAGACATTGATGATCGCCCAGTGGCATCACACCACCTGGCAGTTGACACTCGAGAAGCCCTTTCGGTTCCGATATGCTTGCCCGTCGGGGCCAGGTGGCGTGCGAATGGCCACATGGGTGCAGTCTATGGCACCTAGCACGCCAGGCATTTGTGCTACCCTGTGGAACTCCTGCATGTTTGCTGTACGCTCTGCCGCGGTGCTGGGGAAATGGATGTACTCCGCAGCATGAGGCAGCAGTGCGCTGAGGAATTGGGTGAGGATGCGTGACGTGGCCGACTGCGTAATGCCTGTGGTGTCCCCTGTCGGCCTCTGGAAGGTGCCCGTGGTGAGCAGGCACATGCAGGCTGTCACCTTGGTCTCCACGGACAGAGCATGACTCCGTCGTGAGGGTGCCTGCATCACATCACTGCACAGCTCACTGAGCTGTCTCAGTATTGCCCTGTTCAGGCGGTACCGGGCCACGATCTCGACATCGCTGTACAGCTCGTAGCTGATGCGGGCACGATACCGCCTGTCGGGGGCGTACCGCCGACGGGCCCCTCCACGGCCACGTCCCCCTGCAGCATGCTGTCTCACCCCCCTCATTACAGCTTCCATGTGGAAGCTGACACTGTCCATCTCCCTGGCTTCTGCCCTCCCCCAGCTGCTGTTCCTGTGTTACCCCCACTGCCCCCACTGCTGCTTCCACTGCACCAGGCACCCCCCACTGGCCTCTCTGTCCTCCAGGACCCACTGTCCCTCTCTGTCCTTCCTGCTCCTGTCTATGTCTCTCTCTCTCTCTGTCTCTCTCCCCCAGTTTGCGGCCTGCTAGAGTTCTTGCGTCGCTCCCTTGAGCCTATTTATTTTGGCTCACATCCGGTACAGCGCATCCTCCGCGGCTGAGCCACTCTTGCGCATTGTGCAAGTGTTCAAATATCGCATTGCGCACTTTATGCATGGACCCGCCCCCTTCGGTTGTGCATGCCTTCATTTCCATTGCGCTGTGGCTCAGCGTGTTTTCAGTGGCGTAACTGGCCCCTTCTCAATATCGCAGAATGGCGCATTTTTGGAGTTGCGCACGCGCAGCCCTGTTGCGCATGGCGCAACCCTTTTGAATATCTGGGCCTATATCTTTAAAGCTACAAAACACAATGACACCAAATTTAGCTGGTCCACACACCTTGCAAAACAGCCCGTGTGTCAATTTTTTAATCTCTTTCTTAAAGGATGTCCATGTAATTAGCTGACAAAAGCAGCAAAATAACATACTTTTAAAATTCTGTGAGCCATTGTAGCATTGCATGATAATTTTATGGAAGACGTATTTATTTATTTATTTAAAGGTTTTACCAGGAATACACACTGAGCAGACTACTGTTCAATTCCAGATGGGTGCTGGGGGAAGAGGGGGAGGGGAAGGGGAAATACAACATAATCATATAGTGTACACGAGAAATCTTACGGCATATTTGCGATACAATAGAGTACAGCAGGAAAATTATAATATGGAAGGCATATGACAAATAGAGCAAGGCAAGTGACAATTACAATACGTGCAGTTACAAAATAGTTGTATAGCAAATACATACATATATACAATGCCAATTACAGTCTCATATCTATGAATATTTTCATAGCCATACACCTGACTTGTCATTGAAGCAAAAGGAAAAGGATGGAGATAATAGCAATAATGTTGGATTCATGGGAGGACTCCACTGTAAAAGTAAAAATATAGTTGGAGTGGCATTGCAGGACCTTTATGCTTATGCAGGTAAGGTGATTTACTTGCCTGCAGTACAGATCAAATGAGTGTGATCCAAAGACCAGCAATGCATGTAGACAGAGTACCAAACTGTTGTGCACAGTGTGATAGGGAGTACAAGTTCTGAGGACATGAGGAAGTTAGTTATTGAATTAGAGACCTTCCCATGGGGAAAGAAGTCCAGTGGCATCGTTCTCAAGGTATACCATCAAAAGAGTGAAGTTTTGATGGTGAAACCCATTACAGCGACAATTTCAAAAGGATTCAAAATTGTCACTGTAATGGTCTACTGGTGAAATTTCACTGTTTCACAAGTGTTTATCCCCGCTTAGAACAAACTTGGAGTTTGTTATCTTTAGATCTGGGGGGTTCATAGCCCCCCACAGAAAACACATTCATCATCTGACAGGTGAAAGTTTGCCTTTGCCTGTAGACATTGGGGATTTCATCAAGCTGCATTTCAACAACTTCATTGTTGATGCGGCTTGGTGGAACCCTTTTCCAAGGCCCTCATGGTTCTGGGGCCCACCAGAAATGGCAGTAGCATCAATTAGACAAGCTAACATTTTCTAAGATTCTGTTGAAAGAGGGAGGGTTTTTCTTTCCTGACAAGTTAGTGGGCATTCTGGAGCAAGGGATGTCTGCATGCTCAGTTTGTGCTGCAATTGTGCCAAGAAGGAGGGGGTACTTGTCTTATCAAGGGACATGATAACAGGAGGATTAAAATTACAGTGTTTGGGGAGGCAGTTAGTGTAGGACATCAGTATTTGCAGAAGTTAAATGCATGGGTTCTCCATGAAATGGACTGCTGAGCTGGGTAGCACATGAATAATAGACCCCCAGTTGGACCAATGAAAAATATAGGGACAGCCATTCCAACCTGTATGCAGGTTATATAAGAATCACACTCAGTGCTATCTATTATCCTGAGAGCCTGATGTACTTGCAGATCTAGTACTTATAGGCAATCAGAAAGATGTAGTCAGGGAAGGAAATGTGTGGGGTACCAAGAAGGTGAAATTCTGGCTATTCCACTGGATAGGTCTGGATGGGAAAAGGAGTAGTTCACTCTCTTTTTAAGGTTGTGTGTCACTGTGAAGAACAATGAGGATATCAGGGGGACCAGCACTTCCACTGAGTATATCTGGTTAAGCTACATAGAAAAGTGGGAAGGGGACAAAATGCAGTAGTCATCCAGGAATGAACTACAGAATAGCAAACAGTTCAGTTCAGCTTATTAGATGAAGTCATGCAGTATGTTCTTATTTATTTACAAGTTTTACCAGAAAAGCATACTGAGCAGACTACTGCTCAAGTATAGATGCATCCTGATGGGAAGGGATGAAGGGGTACATCCCATTCTATAAGCTGATTACAGGAAAAGCATCAAAATCAAAAACGTCAAAACATCAAAAACATCATAAATACAGGCTGGAGAAGTAGACATACAAAACAAGTGGAGTTACACTAGTCAAATAACAACATCAATACAATAAAGTTACAGTGTAATACCATTCAGCAGCAGAAGGTGCTCATCCTGTAGGACTTAAGCTGTGAATACATAAGTACTACAGAACTTGGGACAGCATACAATACTGGCTCAAAATTTGAATGAGGGGTGGACTGGACTTAGGGATGGTCCATGTAGATTAGTTGCAAGTGCAGTGGGGGGGGGTGAAATGAACTTTGAGGAGGTAGTTGAGGTGCTTGGTCAAAGAGGTATATCTAACTCCCCCAGGGAGGGAGTTCCACAGAGTAGGCATGCAATTATTGAAAGCTTGTTGGCCAGCAGTGGTGGACATGTGTGGTACTGCTAGAAGCCTGCTATCATTGTTTCTCAGAGAATATGCTGGATTGGTAGGGGCAAATAGCACAGATGTGAGGTAAGGGGGAAGGGACTAGGTCTAGTACTTGGGCGTGATGTTTGTGCTGTGGGTAAGCCTATGGGACTGGAGGGAGGGGAAATCCAAGGACTGGCAGAGGACACAATGGTGGGTGGTAGGAGGACAGTCAAGAGTGAAATGACAGAAGTGGAATAGTGGGTCAAGTATGGCTAGGGTGGACTTGGGTGCAGCACTGTAGACTACATATCCGTAGTCAAAAATGGGTAGGATTATTTTCTGTACAATGGCACAGTGCGCCAACAGCAGGATGCATCCTTGATTTCGGTATAGAGCTCCCAGCCTGGGGTGCAGCTTTTTTTGGATGGCATCAATTTGTAAAAAGTCACCATGCTGGTCGAGGCAAACCCCAAGATATCTGAAGGAGGAGCAGCCCTCCAGGGGAGACCCATCCAGGATGTGGAAAGCAGGGGTGGAGGTAAGCCATGAGAGTCTCTCTCTAGTGCCAAAGGTCATAGAGATTGTTTTCTTGGCATTGAGTGAGAGCTGATTTGTGCAAAACCATCACTGAACATTGTTGAAGTCCAGCTGAAGTCTGGTCATCTCATCAGAGGTTGTGTGGCCGGAAGTATACAACACTGTATCATCTGTGGATGTGTGAGAGCAGGCAGAGGGCAAATCACTTAGAAAAATTGAGAACAAGAGCATCCCAAGGACAGAGCCCTGGGGCACGCCAGTAGTGACAGTGGGGGGGGGCTTAGATGGAGTTACTGATTCAGACCGACAGGGATCTACCAATCAGGTTGGACTGGAACCACTTTAGTGCCTTGCTAGATAGTCCTGCTAGTGCAAGTTTTGCCAGAAAGAGTTGGTGGGAGACAGTGTTGAATGCTTTTGCCAGGTCAACAAAGATTGCTGTGATTATGTGGCCATTGTCCACACCAGTGTGGATGGAATCAGTAAGGCTCAGCAGGGATAGTGCAGTGGAGTGAGTTTTCCTAAAACCAGACTGGTAGGGTATGAAAAAGGATGTAGAGTCAAAGAATGAGGAGAGTTGAGAGAGGACAAGGTTTCCTGTAGCACTGCCAATATGGGGAGAAGTGAGATAGGATGGTAGTTTCCAGGGATTGATGGGTCGCCACCTTTTGGAAGTGGGATCACATTGGCATGCTTTCATTTGGATGGGATGGAGGCTAGAGAGAAAGAGAGATTGAGTAGTGCAGCCAAAGGATAGGAGATGGCAGGAGCTGATAGATACAACATTTTTGAGTCAAGGCCAGTGGGTCATTTACCTTTGGCTGGGTTTAGAGTGAGCAACACGTGTAATACTTCATCTGCGGTAACTGGGTGGAATAAGAAGGAGGGTGTATGTGAGGGGGCTTGTGCAGGGTTGGAAGAGGATTTGGTGGATTTGGGGGCAGGTAGGAGAGTGGACAGCAGTGATGCAGTGCAGCTTGTGAAGTACGAGTTGAATTCAGAAGCCACTGCAAGTGGATCTGTGATGGTGGAGTCATTTATATCTAAAGCAGGAGTGGGTGGCTGGGACAGTGGGGCGAATAAAGATTTTATCACCTTCCAGAACTTTGCTGGGTGGTTTAGGTTTGTGGAGAAGGAGGATTTGAAGTAGCTAACTTCAGCCAGACTTGATGTGTGCAGGCGTTACATAAAGCCCGATACTGGAGATGATCTGAGGTTAAGCAACAGACTTTGTATGTTTTCAAGGCCAGATCATGAGCTTGGAGATGGGCCATGATGTCAGCTGAGATCCAGAGTAGGTAAGCACCATGCACCCTGGATTATCTGAGAGGGGCATAGTGGTCCCAGACAGCAAGGAACCTGGTCTTGAAAACTCCAGGGTAGAATTGATGGAGTTAGCCCGAGGGATGTAAGACCAGTCTGTGTTGGCCAGGGTCATTAGTAGAATGGCAAGGTCCAAGGATTTCTAGGATCTGGTCATGAGGGTTTTTGGGGATGGGGCCTTTGGCCTGAAGATTTTTCTTGCTGAGGATATCATGTGATGATCACTAAGGGAGTCTGGTAACAGCCTGGTGACTAGTACATATTGTTGGTGGGAGGTGAGGGACCAATCAAGGAGAGAATGGTTTAGGGATTTGGTGTTCACATGTGTGGGCTCAGAGATAATTTCGGACAAGTTGGGGGGAGCTATCCTGTTACCCAACTTACAGCTGGCACTGGAGACCTAGTTCCAGTTGGAATCCCTGAGGATGTGAAGTTTGCCCCCCTCTGCCCCAGATTTTAGGTTGCTGATGTCAGCTAGGATGTCTGGTATGGTAGCGTCTGGTGAGCAGTACGATCCAGTGATGAATATAGGTATGGTGTGGGGGGCGTTAGTTTCAGCAATAAGGCATCAATAGACTGTGCAGTTGCAGATAAAGAGACTTTACTGAATTTAAGTGTGGACACAATGTATAAGGCTATGCCACCTCCACGATTGTTTCCAGGGCGGTCATGGCAGATGACAGTGTAAACAGGAATGGCGACTTCTGCATCCTTAATGTGAGACTTTAACCAGGTCTCTGAGATAATCAAGATAGCAGGGCGTAAGGATAGGGCAAGTGGTTGTAGTAATGTTAGTTTGTGAAGGAGGGTACAAATGTTTAAATGTACCAGATTTAGTCCTTTAGGGAGTTTTAAATGAGGGCTAGGGGTTTGATCTGGGGTATGGGTTGGGTCTGGATTAGGCTCAACATTCTCAGATAGAAGTAGAAGGCTGACCATGAGCATTGTGCTTGACTGGGCCCACGGTAGCTTGCAGAGAGAGGTGGGAGAGGGTTTGGTGGCTGTTGGAGAGATGTGTGCAGGTAAATTCAGAACTATCAGTCCTGCATGAAAGGACGGTGGAATAATGGCAGGACCTGTTTGCCTGTAGTGGAGCCCGCCTGCAGGAAGTAGGCCTGTACAAGTGATGGTCCAGGGAGGTGCAGAAGTAGCTCAGATCAGCATGCATTTCAGGAGTTTGGGGCATGTGAATGGGGGAGAGACACCAGGGGGACCAAAATAGAGATTATTGCTATACCCAGCAACATGGTGATCTGAGCTTCAGGGTGAAAATACACTGTGTAAAGTTACAGCGGCCACTAGTGGTGGTACCAGATAAACTGCTTATGGAGAAACAGGCTGATAGATTTGTTGTTTTTGTCTGACCACGTGATTAAACCTATATAATACAGTGCTCAATAAGGGTGGTGGTGAGGGTGGTGGGGAAGCTGATGCAAAGCATCAGCAGGGCTTCCAGATTCCATGCTCCCAGTAAATGCCTACCTGGACTCAGCCTGAGGAACTCTGTACCATTTTTCAGTGGGTGGGGGAGATGACCATAGTGGCTGCTGCTCTGGGGAGGACTTCTTTTCTGCTGTGCCCTCATGACCACCCTTGGGGGGGAGCCTGCCAACAGCAGAAATCAGAACTCTAGCCAGTAAAGTTCTGCGGTACTTTAAGGTAACCTGTTGGAATCCATTTAAAAATTGAAAAACCAATTAAAGGGCCAGCAGTAGAGTCAAATATAAAACAAATAGAAATGTTTGTGTGTCCCCAAAAGCAAGGTAGAAAAAACAATTAACAGTCATCTAGGGACATTGTATGATCATGGTCAGAGTCTATATTTTAAATGGATTTTGGCACCAAAACAGTCCTCCTTTGTCCAAATTCCATCCTCCTAGTAAAGGCCTGCTTAGACTAGGCCTGAAAAACTCCGTACCATTTTCGCGTGGGTGGGGGAGATGACCGTCGCAGCTGCTGCTCTAGATAGGACTCCTTTCCTGCTGTGCCCTCACAATCACCCTTGAGGGGGGAGCCTACAACTGTGGAACAAGGGAGAGAAATAATGGAAATTAAAAGCAGGTAAGAAGGGCGGACTGGAGAAGAAAGTGGAAGGGGTGGCAAGATGGGGAGAGGGAAACAACTCTTGTTACATCTAATTCCTTCAAGCATTAGAATCAGGGCTGCTGTTATTCAAACTTCTGAATTGCTGCTATATCCGGGGTAAAATTAAAAATCAGCAGACCGTTTGAAAACTTACTTAAGGTGTCCTGCTGTAGCAGCAAGTAAACATAAGGCAGGCAGGCCAGGTAATTTCTTTAAAAGCATTTAGAATGAACACATTTCATGCAGACTGCCAACAACAGAAATCAGAACTCTAGTCAGTTAGGCCCTGCCTACACCTAGTCAGTAAAGACTGTAACATTTCAAATAACATTATAGCACATACCGTTTTAATGCGTTCACATGTAGCTTTTAAATCTGTGGCATGCTTGCTCCTCCCGTCCACATGTTTTTCCAGCAAAACTGTGGTCAGGCTAATGCCTCGTCATGCTCCTCGCAGAGTCACTTGGCCCCATAAGGCAACTGGGGACGGTGAGCACAATGGTGTGTAGCTCCCATAAGTCACGGGTGCATTGCCATGAAACAAGTAATCAACAAAATGGCGCCACCCATGTTTCACTGCCTGATACTGCTACTGTTGATAAGGTTTATGTGCAACAGAATCAAGCTGCGAATTTGCCAGTACAGGTGGCATAAGAAGGCTCAGAAATGCTAGAGCTGCAGTGTTGAGGAAAAAAATAGCAGACAGTATGTCAGCTCTACTGAATTCAGCTGCCTGTAATTATTCTGTCAATACAGTTGACTGAAGTGTGTGGTGTTTGGAATGCAGCTCTGTGTGGTGGGAGCAAATAGTGGTAGGAACATAGAGGGAGGAACAGTGGCTGGCAAACTTTCAAATGTCAAAGGCTACTTTTTCATTTATGTGTAATGAACTGAGTCCTTATATAGAGAAGAGGGACACAAGAATGAGACTTGCAGTGCCAGTGGAAAAGAGACTGGCAATAACATTATGGTGCCTGGCCACAAATATTGAGTACAGAACTTTGGGCCACTTATTCGATGTTGGTAGATCAACTGTTGGCAGGATAGTGATTGACATATGTAAAGTAATAGTGTATGTGAGTCTCCCTAAGGTGATCAGCATACAAAACGTGTCTGAAATTATTAATGGGTTTGAGATGGAGTGGGACTTCCCTAATTGTGGTGGAGCAGTTGACAGTACCTACTTACCTATTCTATGCCCCCCTTGGAATGCGTCTGAGTATTTCAACAGAAAATTATATTATTCTGTCATTATGCAGGCCATTGTAGATCATCAGTACCGATTCATAGATATTAATGTGGGATGGCCTGGCAAGGTGCATGATGCGAGAGTGCTGAAAAACAGTAAGTTGTTCAAGTTGGGGCAAACTGGTAAACTATTTCCACTGCTGACACATGATATCAATGGCACCACAGTACCGGTCGTCTTACTGGGGGACCCTGCATACCCTTTGCTACCATGGCTCATGAAGCCGTATCCTGATTATGTAATCCTTAGGAAAAGAAAATTTAATTATAGACTCAGCAAGGCAGGAATGGTTGTGGAATGTGCCTTTGGACACTTGAAGGGCAGATGGAGGTGCCTAATGAAACTAAATGAGTACAGTATAGAAAATGTACCACTCATTGTGGCTGTTTGTTGTGCACTGCACAATGTGTGAGAGAGTAAATCAGATGGCTTCATTAGTAGTTGGTTCACAGAAGCTGAAAATGAACTGTATCAACAACCTGAGATGAGTGATTGCATTTGCAGAAGAGATTAGTCTAACTGAAATGAATCTGCAGTCTACTGCGATACGGGATGCACTTGCAGAATATCTTGAGTCACACTAAGGATGTGTTATTGTGAGGTACTGGTGCTCTAAAGGTAATACTGAACAATATGTATCTGTATCCAACTCACTGACGTTTCCTTACTGTGTCTGTGAGTGCCTAATAGTTGTGACCAGCTGATAATGAAACGTAAAGCACTTCAGGATACAATATATGTTAGTGGTATTTTTTTTTTCTGCACATATTTGCTATATCCTACCCTGATTTTCCACTACCCCCCATTTCAGCTAATGTAGACCCATAGTATACAATGATGTGTGAACATTATGTAACCTCACTGGTCAAAACATTTGACATGACCATTGGTAAATCCTACACAACCCAAGACTGAAAGATAGCATTTACAACAAAACATAATTAAAGACATGTACATTTTATTTTACACATGGGTCCATTGTATAATCACAATAAGGAACTCCAGGATGTGAGTTATTGGATGTTTTACCCACTTCTTGTCTGGTTAAGTCATGCAGCTGTGCCTCGTGACACACCACACAAGGCGTGGGTAAATCTCCAATAACCAACACCCTGTTGTGCCGTATTGCTTAAATCATCTGCCTCAAGTACCAATCTCATTACATGCAGACCAGTATGAACCAGGAGACTTGTTACCTGATGAGGGCACCCATCCTCCCAAAGGTAAATCTTAAGTGAGCCAATGTGCTATGACCTTTGCATGCTAGTCCACAGAACCATAATGGGAACAGATACAGTGTGTACCTTGGGGTGTATCACATGTGAAAGGGAACAAGGAAAATGGAATCTTGTTTAAGCAAGAGTAGCACACTAAGCTTAAGCTTCTTTCCAGATGCAGCACGTGAGTATAAGGGAATTAAGGAAATTGCTCAGGATTACACACTATGTATCTAGATGGTTGTGGGGTTCAAACCCACATTCACAGATATGCAACTCAGAGTCTTAATCCACTATGCGATACTGCCTCTTTGGAGAGGGGTAGATGTGTCATGTACACATCAGGTAATTGTGGCTCCATTTACAGGTCTGCAGTTTGGGAAGGCTACACCATGTGGTCACAGTAGCTGTCTGATTACACCTCACACTGTTCACTTGAGGTACTCAGTTGGTATGGAAAAGGGCTACAGCCTGTCTTGATTGACACAGTTGTGTCCTAAAAACAAAATCTGAAAAATACCATACATACTGTCACCTGATATGTTATTTAAGCAATAAGGCATAACAAGGGGTGTGTTATGGTGGAATAATAGCCCACCTCAGGTGGGTTGAAGCATGAGACATAGCCAAGTGCTTCCTCCATCTGAGAAGTGCCATACTATGACCATAACACACCCCCTTGAGTGCCTTATTGTGATTATGAAATGGTTCATTTCTAGTAAATTTTATGCCTATTTTAAACATATTACTTTTAGCTGGGCCGTTGTGCTGGGATAAAGGCCCTGCTGAAAGCTGCTCTTGGCCAATCAGGAGCCAGCATTCTTTCTACCCATTTCACAGTGCTAATCAAACCAGAACAGTGATGGGCCAGCTTCTAAAACAGCTGAATTTGTAAGATAAGTTAAATTATTAGATAAAAACACAATTCAAATCTGGTTTTACCCAACAAGTAATTTATTTTAGACACTCAAAAACATAACTGATATATAGATAGTCTCATTTTGAAACTTTAAAGGTTGTTTTAAATAGCGTCTCAGTACACTACAATGAATTTAAACTGTCATACATTTAAAAATATAAGATAACCTTTAAGTAGAAATGATTTAAAAATACTTGGGATTGTAATACATTGTCTTTCTAATTGTTAGTTCTATTAATAATCCAGTCTTTTGTATAGTTATTAGCAATCACTGGCATATATCTGAAAAACAATGTTTTTAGATGTAACAAAATTAAATGTAAAACATAGAAACCTTTCAAATAAGAAATATTACACATTAACAGGTAAAATCCTATCTTTCTCAGTTTGAACAATTTTCTATTTATTTTTCATACTGCAGGCCAATAAAACCAGAATATAGATGCGTCATAACAGAACAGACGTCGTGCCAGTCAACAACAATGTGAAATTATGCAAAGATGAATAGCCATGGCTCTTTAAGTTAAACATTGTAGCTTAATTTGGATACTATATGTTTCAACCTAATATTATTAAAATAATGGAGATGTACAAATGTTAGTCTCACTCAGAAACCTTTATTGAATGCAATGTTCAGTTAAATGTTTATGTATGTGTGTTACTGAGTTATGAAATAAATGTGGTTAACATTCTCATCATATGATTAACTTTTTGTTTAGTAAGTGTCAGATGTATGTACTTTCAGTTTGAGATTCTATGTATGGATTATAAAAACTCAAATGCATATTAAGATTTAAATATACAGCAGCCTGAGTGGATGTACTGTTCCCTTCTATCTATGTAGTTGTTAAATGTTTTCTCTACTGACTGATCTGTTTGTAACAATAACAATAACTGTTTGTAACAATAAAATCTTATTTATTGCTACTGTGACTGTATGGCACCAAAGTCTGTGCATCTACTTGACTATCATAGGTTATAAAGAATAAAAAGTTGACCTAGTCTCAACTATTTTGTCCGGTTCAAATGTACTCTATAAAACGGTATGAATATATATGATATATGATACTGTATAGACTGCAATCTATAACAAGCTTATTCGGAATCAACAGGCTGCTGTGGTGGCAACTTTAACATCTAGTGAATGGCTCAAGAGATTTGTCACTATTGCAACCTCAATGCGGCTATATATGCTTGTCATGCACTGCAGAATATACATTATCGTTTGTAGTGTATGATCCAGTATCCAAGGGATCAAAGGTTTGTCCATGTGAAGCCATTAGTACTAAGATCCTGCATAAAGGAAGTAGACTGATTTGATGAAGCAATGTAGTTTACATTTCTGTTATATACACCAGCTGGACTACTATGAAGATTGACAACACTTGTACCGGTTATCATACCTGACACAGATGGGGGTGCTGTAGGCATGTATGGTTGACTCATCTGACCAACGTGAACATATTGGGCAGACTGCTGTGGTGCATTCTTTTGTGGGGCACAATAAGTAGATAAAAGACTGATCATGCTCTGGAAGAACTCAGCATTCTGTGCAGCCTCTTCCTTGCGTAACTTTTCTTCCATCTCCCTTTCTTCTTGTAATCTCTTCCTCTTCCAACTCCATCATCTCTTTGTGGTGTTCTTGCATCATCCTTCGTGTGGATTCAAAAACAGCCTCCATCATTTCTTGCATGAGCGCCACTCTCTTTTTCTTCCGAAGATTGCACAGTGGCTCCTGTGATGCCAAACGCTTACATGGTACACCTGTGGATGCCGATGGGGTATCGCTGTCCATGGTGGTAATGATGCTCTCGCATGTGACAGATGTACTGTTATTTAGGTCTAGGTCAGTGTTACATATTGTCTCATCAGGTGTCCCTGACTCTGTATGAAGTCAATTAATAAGACAATTAATACTAACATACTAACAAGCCAGCAGAATATGCTTAAAGTTATGTCATGTCTGCTCAGTCACCAGCCACCTAGTGGGTGCTCACTTTCCTACCCCCCGACCCCACAAGAGGGTCTTCTTTGAATCTGTTTTCCCTTTTTACCTGTCCCACTCCTTCTTGAGATGCTCCACTTTGCCCTCCTCCAGCAGCCTCCTGGCAGCACATTCCACAGCTCCACCACCCTCTCAGTTACATAGCGCCTCCCACGTTCCACACTATAATTTCCCCCCTCCAGCTTCCACTCATGCCCCCTAGTTTTTCCCCTTTATTTTGCCTAAACATATATACATATACAATGATACATCTAACCTGATTCCATGGCTTCTAGTTCAAAGATGTCATCCATCTCAGATTCTGTAGTATCATGCATTACGGCTTCTGGCTCAATCTCTGAGCTCTCCAGCACAAAATGTGGGTCAACAGTCTCTTTGGTTCCCAGGATTTTTTCAAGCTCCTCAAACAAAGGACATATTATTCTGCCAACACCTGACCTCCTGTTACTAGAAACAGAAACATAGAATTTGACGGCAGATAAGGACCGCTTGGCCCACCCAGTCTGCCCATTTCCCTACCTACTGGATAAGCTGCAGATCCTAGTTAACCAGCAGCCTACTTCTTCCTACCCCCAACCCCCAGAATTGCCTTATGACTATCCCATGCATGCTTGAATTCCACCACTGATTTTGACTCCACAACTCCTCCGGAAGGCCATTCCATGCATCCACAACCCTCTCTGTGAAAAATACTTCCTTAAATTACCTCTGAGCCGCCCCCATCTTCAAATTGTGCCCTCTTGTTCTTGCACACCTCTTTTTGAAAGATGCTACCCTCTTGGACTTTGTTGATTCCCTTGAGGTACTTGAAAGTTTCTATCATGTCCCCCCTCCCTCCTTTCCTCGAGGCTATACATATTAAGCTCCCTAGTCTCTCTTCATATGTCCTCCGTGCAGACCCTGCACCATTTTAGTTGCCTCCTCTTGACAGCTTCCATCCTGTCTATGTCTTTGCAGAGATTGGGTCTCCAGAACTGCACACAGTACTCCAGATGGGGTCTGACCAGCTGTCTGTACAGAGGGATAATAACTTCCTGTTTTCTACTGGTGATGCCTCTCCCTATGCATCCCAGTATCCCCCCAGCCCTCCTTGCTGCCCTCTCACATTGCTTGCCCACCTTTAGGTCATCTGATATGACTACCCCCAGGTCCCTTTCCATTTTTGTTGTTGTTAGTATCTCACCCCCCATTGTGTACTCTTCCCCTGGGTTTTTGTTTCCCAGGTGCATTACCTTGCACTTCTTAGCATTGAATCTAAGCTGCCATACATTTGACCATTCCTCTAACCTTGCCAAGTCCCTTCTCATCCTTTCCACCTCACCCTGTGCATCAACTCTGTTGCAGATCTTAGTGTCATCTGCAAAGAGACATACTTTTCCTTCCAGTCCTTCTGCAATGTCGCTTATAAAGACATTGAAGAGGACTGGTCCTAATATGAACCCTGCGGTACCCCTAGTAACCCTCCTTTCTTCTGAGTGGACTCATTTACTATTACTCTCTGTGTCCTATTCTCCAGCAATTCTTTACCCAGGCTGTCATCTTGGGACCCACTCCCAGGCTGGCTAACTATATATTAATCTTTTGTGTGGGACTGTGTCAAATGCCTTGCTAAAGTCTAGGTAGGCCATGTCCACAGCCCCTCCCTGATCTACTACTTTGGTCACCCAGTCTAAGAAATCTATCAGATTCGTCTGGCATGACCTTCCCACTGTGAATCCATACTGCCTAGGGTCCTGTGCCCTTCTGGCCTCTAGATACGTGACAGTTCTTTCCTTCAGAAGTGATTCCATCATTTTCCCTATCACTGAGGTTAAACTAACAGGTCTATAGTTCCTCTTCTTGCCTTACTCCCACTTTTGTGAAGGGAATCACATCTGCCCTCCTCCAGTCCTCGGGTACCACCCCATCCTCCCATGATTTGTTAAAGAGGGTAGTCAGTGGTGTCACTAGTTCTACCCTTGGTTCTTTTAGAATTCTGGGATGAATCCCATCAGGCCCCATTGGCTTTGTCCACCTTCAGTTTTAAGAGTTCTTTTCAGAACCCTTTCTTCTGTAAATGGGTGATATCAACTTCTGTATCCAGAGTGTTACTACTGTTTGTTTTATGTACTCCCCTCTTCCTTTGTAAATACTGAGCAAAAATATTTTTAATATCTCTGCCTTTTCACATTCTCCCTCTGCCCACCTCCCTCCCTCCCTTCCCTTTATTAAGCCTCACTATCCCTCCCTTGGTCTTCTTGCTCCTGATGTACCTATAAAAGGTTTTATTCCTTCTTAACTAGAGTTGGCTATCTTTTCCTCAGTTTGGGCCTTTGCTGTTCTGACTGCCTTCCCAGCCTCCTTTTGCTTTTAACTGATACAGTTCTCTGTCCTGCTCCTGCCAAGCATTCCTTGTACTTCCTGAATGCTTTTCTCTTGAACCTTCACTGCTACTTTGAGAACCATAGTGGTTTCTTACATCGTCTTGTTTTGTTTATTTGCTTCACACAAGGCTCGTTACCTCTGTGATGGCAGTTTTATTATTCCCCATTGTTCTTCCACCCCTCCTTCCCACCCATTTGCTAGTGCATTCTTAGGCACTCACCCATTTTGCAAAGTCAGCCCTCTTAAAGTCCAGTACTTTTGTCTTTGTATGGCTTGACTCTATTGCTGTGTTTATTAGAACCATACTGTTCGATGGTCGCTAGTTCCCAGATGGCTACCCACTCTACATCTGTGATCCTCTCCATCTCCATTTGAGAGTATCAAGTCTAATATTGCCCTCTCGAGTGGGCTCCAGTACTAGTTGTCTAAGGCATGCCCCTGTAGGGCATCTAGAATAACTGCACTCTTCAAGTGGCAGCTGCAACTGCGCTCCAGTTAACATCTGGCATATTCAGATCACCCATCAGCAATATCTCCCCTTTTCTGCCATTCTAGGTATACTTTCTATCATTTCCTTGTCCACTTCCTCCCCTGAGAAGGGGGTTCAGATAACCCCTGTGCGATTGGGTGCCATTGCCTGTCTCCAAATTTACCCACAGTGCTTCTTCTCCTCCCTGTTTACCCTTTTGTTCTGTTGCTTTTATTCCTTCCCTTATGTAAAGAACTACTCCTCCCCCTCTTTTACCCTCCCTGTCCCTCCTGTAGATAGTGTATCCTGGTATGTTTACGTCCCAGTCATGGTTTTGTGTGTACCATGTTTCTGTGACTTCACTTTGTGATACTTAACTTTCAGTTGCTTCACTTTTTCCCTACATTGTTTCACTGATCTTTCTACCCCATTCTCTAACAAAAAAGCTGCAACCTTTTGATAAATCTTGGTATTCCTTCTGCAGTTAGCTAGCTCTTCTTGAACACATTCTTGTGACCAATACTGCCCAAGTAGTTTTGTTGCCTTGTCTGACCAACTGGCACATATGTCACTCATATTTGCAATATATCACTGTGATATTTCTATTTTCTTCACAGCTATTTATGAATTTGCTGTTTGAAGCAGTACAGAGTACTGTATGACTATGTCCCCTTTATATAGTTCTGCTTATTATGCAGAGCTGAGGTAAATCTTTTTATATGTGGTTGCATGCACTGTCAGAACATGCTTGGTAAGTGTTAATATTTCCAGCACCATCTGACTGACATATCTTCCTTTCTTCACCCAGTACTGATAAAAACAGAAAACAAATATAAGTTTCGTCACTATTTAATGCTAAATGTCTTTTGTCAAGTGATACAGCCCTTTTCTGAAACTCTGCCAGGAAGCTTTCACAATTACCAATTCGGCACTTCACTTCCTGGTTACCCTGTTGCTGTGCTACAGTGTGCATGTACATCTTTAAGAGGGGCACCATGGGATAGAACTGAATAGTATTATGGGGCCAAGGAGGAACAACACAGAAAACACAGATTCAGATGCCTGTCCACAAGGGTACATTGCAACGTTTCAGCACTACAACGTTACCGTGACCATGCTTAAACCCTACTCACATCAGGGTTTAAGCACGATTAGTAAACATGGAAATTTATCTTGGCAGGTGTAGACATGAACTGTGTTTTGTCTTTGCTAAAATGTTACAGCTCATCTGTAACATTTTCACTGGCTCAGTGTGGACAGGGCCTAAAGTTCTGCATTACTTTAAGTTGACCTGCTGGAATCCGTTTAAAAACTGAAAAACAAATTAAAGGGCCAGCAGTAGAGTCAAAAATAAAAAAATAAAATTGTTTGTGTGTCCCCAAAAGCAAGGTAGAAAAAACAATTAGCAGTCATCTAAAGACATTATACAAGCATGGTCAGAGTCTATTTTTAAATGGATTTTGGTGCCAAAACAGTCCTCCTTTGTCCAGATTCCATGTTCCTAGTAAAGGCCTGCCTAGACTCGGCCTGAGGAACTCCGTACCTTTTTTGATTGGGTGGAGAGATGACCATAGCAGCTGCTGCTCTGTGGAGGGCTCCTTTCCTGCTGTGCCCTCGTGACCACCCTTGGGGGGGAGCCTACAACTTTTTTGGGTGGGTGAGGGAGATGACCGTAGCAGCTGCTGATTGGGGAAGGCTCCTTTCCTGCTGTGCTCTCGCAACCACCCTCGGGGAGGGGGGCCTGCAGTTGTGAATGTTAAATTCTGCAAGTGGGATTCTGCTGGCATTATCTAGTATGCTACTATAAATATTTAAGAAAATGCTGCCAATAATAACTGTTGTGCATTTCCACAGTAAATTCGAACTACTAATCCACATGGGTCCAGTTTTGTTAGACACCTGGGATTTGTTTTCATACGCTGATGCAGGGCTTGCATCAAGCCTTATGATGAAGCCCTTTTCTGGCATAGCTGTGCCAAACTCTTTCACACAACTGCACCCAATTTTCTATTGTTGGGTGCAGTTGTAACAGCTTCCGCAGTTTATGGCAGTTTACACCAAAGATTTGGCACAAGCCCTGTAATAGGGGTCCCACAATTGACACAAGCTAGACCAGGGAAATTATGGTCTAACTTGTGACATTTGGTGCTCGGGATTAAAAATCTCGTTTGCTAGATGGGAGAGTGCTGCAAGCTCCATGCGCCAAACGATCGGTGCACCAGGGGCTTGTGGCATTCTTTGAGCTTTGAAAATTGAGCCCCAGGATGCTTAACATTGGATATGCATGAAAAATGTCAGGTATATACAGTATCTGCAAGAGCAGAGAAGTTACAAACATTGTCATTTTTAGAAATGTTTTACACAGTTTCATGTATAATTATTGCACATAGTGAAAACTTGAACCCCTGTAACTTAAACATTTCTAAATCAAATCCCTCCATATTTATTCAGTACTATGGCCCTTATGAAAAAGGCTGTGCATGCTAACTTTCACATATCTAGATCTAAAGGTTGCCAAGTTATAAGCAGATAAATATTTTCACAAAATTTCACTGAAAAAATAAATTACCAGAATTTGAACTTCTATTTGATTGGGGCAAGTTATTCAAATGATATTTGAACTATCTGTAGGGCACCTATTGTCAAGTAATCATGCCAAATGTCAGGTGTGTGGATCACTAGATGGTTGAGCTATGACAAAATAAAGACATTTTAAAAACTCCACAGAATTCTTCAGAATACCACATAATTTCACAGAATTCTGTCAGAATTCAATGAATTCAGATTTTTTAAAATTCTGTATAGCTCTTCTAAAGCAAAAAAAGGCCGGATCTCAAACTCCAGCAACACAGAGGAATTTGGACCTGTATTTAATATCTCACCATTGCAGTAAATTCCTTTCTTGTGCTAGTTGCTCTTTATGAAAGTTTTCAATAGCCCATTCATGGTCCCCACTACATAGATCTCTGAAGCTGTGAACATTGGTTACTGAGGCTAAATTTAAGTAATTGAACCACAATACTTTATTTAATCTTTGCAAATGTTTCAAATGATTATCTTGCCATGGCAATACATAATTTTATGACTTATTTATTTATGGAAAATGGTAACTGGGAAAGGCACACTGAGCCAAGGCTCATTTGCAGGTGCAACCCAGGGTGGTGGAAGACATAACTGCAGGCAAAAACAGTGCACAGGTGAATTATAAACCACAAGGCTTAGTTACAAATGCATAGGCAACAACATACAATAAGCAATCCATTACGTTATGTAGAGAAGAATGTTTATTGTTGCCTTGTTCATTCCTTTAGGTATTATTGTGACTAGTGTTGTGCAAAATTAAGAAATTTTGTTATGCAAAATATTTTGTGAAATTCGTGCATTTTGCAAAATATTTTGCGAGTGTGAAATGTGAAATTTTTACCAAAAATGGCAAAATTTCACCCATGGAACAGGGAAAACTGCCGAAAGTGGGTGAGCTTTTACAATTTTTTGATGAAATTCACAAGTTTGCACCCTGCAAAATGCTTTGCAGAACAGTGGAATTTCACAAAATATTTTGCACGGCAAAACTGCAGATTTTGCAGCAATTTCACCAGCAAAATGTTATTTTGCAACATCTCTCATTGTGACTACCTTCTGTAACTTTTCTCAGCTATGGTGAATGCTACTATCAATGAAGCCTGTTCTGAACTTGCTTTCTAATAAAGTGAAATAAATATACCATCTTAGGAGTGTGACATCCCTGCAAACTCAGCACCAAATGTTAACATTGTTGTCATCGTTTCACTAACATGGCCAGTTTGAAATATAGGGCAACTTTTCTCAGTCACAGTCAGAGATGATTCAAAATGGGTGTTTTGGGTCACACCATGACACTGCCACCAGAAACTGCCATATAGAACTTTGACAGCACACCACAAAGGTGGGGTATAATTAGGGATGGGTGAACCAGTTCATCAAAAATACAAACCAACCTGAGCATGCTTAAGTGCTCATAAATGAATGGCTTCTGAATACTTTCAGCTGTTCAGATCAGTTCAGGCAGCTGCTGTATTGCAGGAATGCAGCACAAGAAGTGCCAGAGCAAGAGGAAACCACAGGAGGGACCAGACACATGACTCTGGTTCCTCACTGGATGGTTGAGCTGTCCATCATTTTAAGGTGGCATCTGACTTGGTTTGCTCTACCAACCCATGTGGTCCTCTTTAGGAGCTACACAGATGAATACAAAAAGGAGAAGGAGCAGTAGCTTCTACAGGTTGCTCTGTGATTCTGTGCTTGTGCTACTTGTGTTCTCAAGGACTCTTAAAAAAATAAAGATATATATATATATATATATATATATATAATATTATTTAAAAAGAACTAAAAGAAAACTTGGAGATGGGGAGTTGGGGACTGGGAATCGGGAGGGAATTAGAGCTGAGGACTGGGTTAAGTGTGGATGTGGGAGTTGGGGATTGGGGAATTGGGAAAGAAGACTCAGGGAGGGGACTAGAAACTTGGAGACTTGGGGTAAGAGTGAATCAAGAAAGACAAGAAGAAAAAAGATTGAGGTGCCAGAACCAGACTGCCAGTTGTTTTTTTTGGAACAGTAAAGGGGGTGAATTGTGCCACCCATGCCACACCACTCCCAGTTAGCCTTTTTGCTGTTTGTTTAATTACCTCCAACATGTCAGCTCTCAATTCTCCTGCCTATGCTCACTGCTCAGTCATGTCAGTGGGGAGTTCTTATTATTTTATTTTTTATTTTACAATCTTTGGTTCAGTAGGCATGCTGTCATGTCACGCAGAATAAATAAAAAATAAAAATCCTTGAAGGGAAAGTACTGTCTGACAGATGGTTAGTCCAGGCAGGGTCCCTGAATCTCTGTGGGTAGCAGCCAGACCTGCAGCATCATCCATTAGCCTAGGTGGTGTGTGAAATACTGTGTGTGTGTGTGTGTGTGTGTGTGTGTAATAAAATCTGCCAGCCAGCCAAACATCACCAGTGCCACTTCTTGAATGCTGTTTGTATGACACCCCCCAAGAAGTCAGTCATCTGTCATCTCTCTGTAATCAGAGGGGTATATAAGCTTTGGCTCAGTTGGCAGGGTATTCCACACATAGGAACATATGAAGAAGCCAGCAGAAGAAGACCATTTGGTCTATCAAGTCACATAATGTGGAATAAAAAAATCCTTGAAGAGAAAGTACTATGTCAGAGAGGGTTAGGCCAGGCAGGGTTTCTGAATCTCTTTGGGTAGCAGCAGTGTCTGCAGTATCGGTCCTTAGCCTAGGTTGTATGTGAAATACATTCTGAGTGTGTGTGTGCATGTGTGTGTGTGTGTGTGTGTGTGTGTGTGTGTGAAATAAAATCTGCCAGCCAGTCAACAGTGCCACTTCTTGCAAACTGTCTGCATGACCCCCCTCAAAAAAGTCAGTTATCTATCATCTTCTTCCCTGTGCTTGTTTGGTGGGGTATAAGCTTTGGCTCAGTGGGCAGAGTATTCCATCACATCATTTGGAATAAATAAAAAATAAAAAAAAATCCTTGAAGGGAAAGTACTGTGTCAGAGAGGGTTAGGACAGACAGGGTCTCTGAATCTCTGAGGGTAGCAGCAGTGCCTGCAGCATTGGCTCTTAGCTAAGGTGGTGTGTGAAATAAATTCTATGTGAATGAAATAAAACTGGACAGCCAGTCAACAGTGCCACTTCTTCTATACTGTCTATGTGACCACCCCTTCCAAGCAGTCAGTCATTTGTCATCTTCTTCCCTGTGCTCACTCAGTGGGGTATAAGCTTTGGCTCAGTGGGCAGGGCATTCCTTCATATCATGTCAAATAAATAAAAAAACTTGAAGGAAAAATACTGTGTTAGAGTGGGTTAGGTCAGGCAGGGCCCCTGAATCTCTGTGGGTAGCAGCAGTGCCTGCAGCATCAGCCCTTAGCATAGGTGGTGTGTGAAATAAATTCTGTGTGTGTGAAATAAAATCTGCCAAATGGTCAACAGTGCCACTTCTTCCATACTGTCTTTGTGCCTCCCCCTCCAAGAAGTCAGTCATCAGTGATCTTCCTCCCTGTGCTTGCTCTCTGGGGTATAAGTTTTGGCTCAGTAGGCAGGGCATTCCATCACATCACAGGGAATAAATTTAAAAAAAAATCTTTAGAGGAAAAGTACTGTGTCAGAGAGGGTTAGGAAAGGCAGGATTTCTAAATCTCTGTGGGTAGCAGCAGCGCCTGCAGCATTGGCCCTTAGCCTAGGTGACGTGTGACATAAATTCTGTGTCTGAATGTGAAACAGAATCTGCCAGCCAGTCGCCAGTGACACTTCTTGCATACTGCCTGTGTGCCCCCCCAAGAAGTCAGTCATCTGTTATCTTCCTTCCTGTGCTCGCTCAGTGGGGTATAAGCTTTGGCTCAGTGGGCAGTGCATTCTGTCACATCACTTAGAATAAATCAAAAAATATTATAAAATCCTTGAAGGGAAAGTACTGTGTCAGAGATGGTTGTGAATCTCTGCTGGTAGCAGAAGTGCCTTCAGCATTGACCCTTAGCCTAGGTACACTGTGCAGATTCTGTGAGACACCTCTGTGATGTGAGGCAGTACTGAGAGGGAGGACTCCAAAGGACACTCACTTGACTGAAATCCCAGCTGCGGTGCTATAACCAGCACTAGACCCCGACTGCTGATGGATGGTGTGTGGGAATTGTAGTTTCTAGTTACAGCACAAAACTACAACACATCCAATTGGCAGGGAAGCATGTGTGTGAGCACCGATAGCTGAGGTATTTAATTGCTTCAGGGAAACCTATTTGGATACAACACTTTTAAGTGCTTCTGTGCTGCTAGGGGCTTTTAGTTTTATGAGCTTGTTAGCTCGAGGGCTTAATTATAATTAAACTCAGGTGTGCTTTGGGGGGCGGTGATTTCTGGCTCCAGTCTTGAAAAAAGTGCTCCGTGTGAGCGGAGCAAGCACGGGCTACGCACGCGTGCTATGCATGAAGATGTGCGTCAAGACACGAGTGCATGTCGAGTGTGTCAAGCGGGGAAAGTGGGCTACAAGCAATATAGAACTTCATTAATAACAAATAAGGGCACTGTGTGAGATACTCGGCAAGACTGACAGAGATGGAGTATACATTGGTGGAATTAAAATCCGGTCTGTTAGGTTTGCAATGCAGTAAATGCATGATGTTTTCTATGAATGAAGCCAGGGGGGTTTGAAACATTTATTTGTCATACCTGCCAGAAAGAACAGGAGTTTAATATCAAGACTGTAGAGCAGGAAACTGAGATTTTGATACTCAAACAACAATTGCAGCAATTTAGAATTAAAGACAATGATCCCACCACTAGATGTACACCAGCTGTTAAAAGACAGAGACCCATAGAAACACTAAATGATGAGGAAAATGAAGATGAGTGGACTATGGTCAGGGTGGATAAAAGGCATAGAAAATTAAGAACAGCCTTATCACCAGTTATAAGTACCCAAAGCCATTACCAGGTGCTACAATCTGACAATGAAATATGTGATTATACAACAATCACAGGGGAAGTAATTAATATACCAACTGATGACTCAATTACAAACATGAATGAGTTGGTTACTGTAGCACCTATAAAAGTACCCCCACTCCCACCACTCCTGGTAGAAAGTCCTGCCAGAGAAACATCTAATTGCACCCAACTTGGAGAACTAAATATCCAAAATACAATTGAACCAATAAGTGAGATGTCAGAACAGGTCTTTATCTTGGGGGATTCTATGATAAACTACACAGATTGATGTTCAAACAAAGGGAAACAAATTGAATACAACAACATGCTCTTATGTTGGATCAAAAATAAGGGAAATCACACAAATGTTACCAGGAATACTAAAATATGTTACAGCACCTATAAAACTCCTTGTGCACGTTGGAACAAATGATTTGAGCCATAGAAGTGTTACCGATGTAACAGAAGATACGATTAAGATATATGAAGTTGCTAAACAACACAAAGCAAAAATTATTATATTAGAAGTAATGCCAGTGCCAACAGCAACTAAATATAGAGCTATTAAAATTAAACAATGTAACAATTGGCTCAGGAAATGGTGCTGTGAAAACAATGTGAATTGTTTAACAATCTATGAGGAGTATAATGATAGGTTTGATCTGTACAGTCAAGATGGCTTACATCTAAATAAAAAAGGGACAAGAAAGTTAGGAATCAGATTCAAGAAGCAGTCTCAAAAAACATGTAAACAGGGGGTGTTGGGATGAATATATGCCCAAAAATAAAATAATACCACTGGCACCCAAGAAACATAAGAGAAATAAGGAAGGGATGACCTGTTTGCTTTCAAATGTTAGAAATTTGAATACGATTAAAATGGCTGATTTGGAATGCATGTTGAAAGATAATGAGATTGATTTTGCAGCTATAACAGAATCCTGGTGGTCTATTAAATACATTAATAATACATGTATTAATGGATATAACATTTTCAGACAGGACAGGGTGGGAAGAAAGAGGGGGTAGCATTATTTGTTAAAGACGGTATCGACTGTAAGCAAATTGACATAACTCACACACCCAAAGTTTATGATGAACTATGGGTAGATATATACTTATTGGGGGGTAAACAACTTAGGTTGGGAACAATATATAGACCCCCAGAGATTGATATGTCAAGTAACACAGAGTTGATGTTGTTCATAGAAAAACAAATACTTAATAAGAACATCTTATTAATGGGTGATTTTAATGCCCCTGGGATAGAATGGAATCAAGGTACATCAAAAAACAGACAGGAGCAGGAACTAATAAACCTATGTTATGAGATAGGCTGATGCAGTTAGTGGATTGCCCCACTAGGCTTACAAATGTATTAGATCTGGTATTGACAAATGATGAGGATAGTGTAACTACCGTAGAAATTGGGGAACCACTTATTTTCTCTGATCATAACATTATTTTTTTTAAAATATTGTGATCGTCCATCCATACTAAAAGGTAGGACTGAAGTAAGGGACTATTATAAAGCTAATATTGAAAAAATAAGATACAACTTGCAACATTGGAACTGGAATATTAAGGATGATACAGTTGAAGCATTATGGATGAGAATAAAGAAACGCATTTTAGAACTTGAAAATGAATTTGTACCTTTAAAAAAATATTCCAATAAATCAGGGAAAGTTCCTATTTGGTATAATAAAAAAGTCCATAAACAATGCAATAAAAAAGACAGGCATATCAAACAATGAAAAAGGATAACAATCCATTTACTATCAATGTCTATAAAAAACAGTTAAGATACACTAAAAACACAATTAAAAAACAAAAACTAGCCCTCAAATTTAAATTTGCCCATACCAAAGACAATGGCAAGGCCTTCTATGCCTATATTAATAATAGAACTATTATCAGAGAGGGAGGGCCTATAAAAATACAAGATCAAGAACTACAGGACCCACAACAAATGGCAAATGCCTTTAATGAATACTTTTGCAATGTATTCATAAGAAATAAAACTGTTTGCCTCAATCAGGACTACACAGGAGATGCCACTAGTTCCTCTATGGAAATATCAAAAAATGAGATAATGGAAAGGCTGAACAAAATTGATATATCAAAATCTGCAGGACCAGACAATTTACACCCAAAAATATTGAAAGAAATAAAGGGTTGGCTAGTCGAACCACTGTATAAATTATATAATATGTCCTTGACAACCGGAGATGTACCCTGAGACTGGAGAAGGGCTGAGGTAGTCCCAATATATAACAAGCACTTGTCAATGCTGAATGTTGTCTTGCTGGCATTGGCATTGGTAGTGCAGGAGTTAGAGAGATGCATAATAGGCATGGCAGTGAAGTATTGAACTGATGCCAACCCACCCCCACCCTGCAGAGACTGACAGGCATTGGGGTGTCCTTTTGGGTGTTTGGCAGTGCAGTGCAGGAAACATTTTGGGCAGGATGTGAAAAATGACAGCTATACAGTTCATAAGGAGGTGTAAAAAAATGCAAGTATTGAAAATGTGGCATGTAAATATAGCAAATTTGCGAAGTTACAGGGGTGCGTGGGAAATATGCAATGCACGCTTGCAACACTGCCATTTTATGGGCGTTCGGTACCAAATTTTTAACATAGGCATTTTAGTACCTCTGCTCATGTACAGTGTCACTGTTATTTCCTCAAAGTGTCCCAAGAAGTGATTTCTCACAGCGACCACGCTATTCTGCGCTGGTAGTTCAAAAACACATTTTGAGCAGGATATGTGAAATGACGGCTGTACTGTTTATCAAGAGGTGTGGAAAAATGGCAATGGTGAAAATCCAGAGTGAAAATATCACAAATGCATGACGGTATGAGCGTGCATGCAATCTGCCAATGCACGCTCATAACACAGTCATTTTATGGAGTATCATCACCAAACAGTGTCAGTGGCTCAGTAGGTAGCACCCTCGCCTCTGAGGCTGGGAGATCAGAGGGCTATGGGTTCAGTTCCCACATCTGGCAGTTGGGTTAATATCCCAGTACTGACACTGTAGTGCAGCATAAGAGGGGTGCTGTACTTCTGAGGTGCCATCTTTCGGATAAGATGTTAAATCGAGGTCCCATCTGCTTGGACTGGTGGTAGTTCAGGTGGATGTTAAAGATCCCATGGCACTTATCAAAAAGAGTAGGGGAATTTCCCTGGTCTCCTGGCCAAATTTCCCTCATTCACTGAAAAAAAATACCACCAACAGCTTAATCTGGTTCAAGGTCAGTTGGCATTCATCTGTATCCCCTCCCCCGGGTCATGCCTGAAACTAGGAAGGATTTGTCTAGTGCACTTACCCGGTCAATAAAAACTAAATAAATAAATATATTTTCAACATAGGCATTTTAGGACCTCTGCTCATGAACTGTGTCACTGTCATTTTCATAATCTGGCCCAAACACTGATTTCCCACAGCCATGAGCTATTGTGCACCGGAAGTGTGGAAACACATTTCGGGCAGGATGTGGAAAATGACAGCTATACTGTTCACAAGGAGGTGTACAAAAATGGCAATGCTGAAAATCTGGCATTAAAATATTGCGAATTCGTGAAGTTACAAGCCTGCGTAGCAACTGCACAACACACGCTCGTAAAACAGGCATTTGTTGGATTTTTCCACCAAATTTGGAACATAGGCTTTTTGAGAGGCCATCTTATGAACACTGGCACTGTCATTTTGCTAATGGGTCCCGAAGGGTGATTTTGCACAGTGACTGGGAAATCACCTTTCGAGGCCGATTAACGCCATGACAGTGATAGAATTCATGAGGAGGGCCCCAAAAACCCCATGTTGAAAATTTGGTGCCAAAATTCCAACAAATGCCTGAGATATGCAGCAAAGTTGAAAAAACCCTATTCATTTCATTACACAGCTTACCGGCATTTCCTCAGTTCACGGTCGGCTTTGAAGAGTGCAGACATGTTTCTGGTCCACTAAAGATCATTGCGCTAGACTCTGGAGGTAAGTATGGGGTGAGGGGGAGTGTGGGGAGGCAGGGTGCACAGTGGGTGGGTGTGGCTGGGGGGCAGGAGACTACAAGGGACCATTTTTATGTTACAGGGGAGGAAAAAAAAAACTAACATTGTGGGACAGTTTTTTTTCAGGGGACTTGGCACACTGGGTGGGCTCAACGTGCCACCTAACTGTTTTGGGGAGGAGGTTGCTGCAGCTGGGGGATTGGGCATCCTGGGCGCAGATGATGGGTTAATTTATGCCCGATGGGGATTGGGCACCCTTCCGCACACAATGACAGCTGGGGGAGGCAAGAGCCAAGAGGATTGGGACACCCCTCAGCATATAAGAAATGCTGGGGTTGATTTATGCCAACGGGAGTGGGCCTCTGTCGGCACATAATGAAAGTGGGGGAGGCAAGAACAGAGAGAGATTGGCACCCCGCATATAGGAAATGGGGAGGCTGCTGAATGCCGATGGGGAGTGGGCTCCCCTGTCAGCAAATGTGTGCAGCCACAGTAAGCCGGCTGGGGGATTGGGCACCCCGAAGTCAGCCGTTGGGCGGTCGCTCACCATGCTGCTAATGTGGTGAGCATGCAGGAAGGGTCCACTGCATCTGACGAGCTTTACTCAGATTGCAGCAGACCTTTCCTTAGATGTGCTCACCACATTAGCATGCATGGTGTGGCTGCTGGCATGCAGGCAGATTGGGGAATGAGGGACACACCTACTGATGTGTGCCCTGCATTCGCCCCACAGCGGCCGCACCTCCAAAGCTGCAGTACCACAAGATGTTGACTTGCATGCAAGCGTGGCAAGCCAACATAAAAAGGGGAGTAGATCAAATATGGGAAAGTATAGGCCTATAAGCATGACCTCTATGTAACCCCTCACCCCAGCCTTTTTGCCAAATGAAAGGTGGCATGTTGTTGAAGCTGACAGCAGTACCTGGTGGGGACTGGGTTCGGGGAGGATGAGGTTACTCAGGCACAGGGGGCCTAGGTTTAGCTACTCTGCACAGGGGTACCCAAGTAAATCCAAACACAGGAAGCAATAACTGTAATGTCCAGAACCAGGAATGGGATTCTTCAGTGTGGATTTTATTCACATCCAAGCAGAACAAACAAAGCATAGACGGACCCCCATGGGGCTACATTCCTGGTAATGCAGATTAGAGATAACAGAACACTTTATCACTATTTCCAGCCCTCAGGCTCTGAACCCACCAGGCACACAACCCGGATTTGCATGCAGCTTTGGGTACACAGCCTGACTTGTACACTACTTGGGTTTTCCCCACTGGCCCGGCTCCCCCACCGGCCACTTGATCCATGGTCCATTTTGGGAAATGAATCAGTTTTTCTGTTGTGGCTCCCAAAATCACCTTAGAGCCTTTGACTCCTAGAGGGAATTTTCCTTCCAATCCCACATCTGGGTACTTCCCTCATCACTGGCCAAGTGCATGAGGCAAAGTAGAAATCCACAGAGCAAATCCGTAGAGGTGGACCTGGTCACTAAAGATGGAGGGTCTCCCACCTCCAGCTCCCACAATCCATACCCGGCCATTTCTCTGGAAACTAAACATCTCTTTCACTGAAAGTTTGGCAATGTAGATTACTGGGTAGATGTAAGTCACATCTCCTCTACATGTCTTGACTTCCCATTAAGCGCTGGACTTGAGCATACTTTTACTTTTGGCTAAGCCTATTACTCTAGGCCTCCCACTATTTCAGTAGTCCAATCCACACATATCACACAAGTCCCAGGGTGAAAAACATAGGCCTTTTCAGGAAGAGCAGACACTCACCCTCCGGTTGCAGGTGCCCCACAGGTGATTCACAAATCTTCTTGTTTCCCAAAAACTCTGGAACAAATAGGCAGCTTCTTCACTAGTAGCAGAACCAGGGGGTTTGCCCCAGGAATATGCAGGAAACCCTTTCCTGCCTCCATCTCCTGAGGGAGGGTACACTGAGACCTGAATCAGTGGTCTCCACCACTTACAAACTGCTTCTGTGTCCCTCTTTTGGTGGAGACGCACACCCTTTTACCTAAATGTAGCCCTCTGTCAGGGCTGAGGCTCCTAGAGCCTACACAGAGCTGCTGTGCTGCTTTCACAGCAAGCTCCCAACACCAACTGTACTACAGACTACTGTTCAAACCTCCCAACATTCTATTCCAACTTCCTGCTGCAGATTCCATTGTGGCTCATGTAGCTGCGATAGTTCTATGGTGATGTCATCCCTCAGTCTCAGCTGAGACTGAGAACAGAGTGAGACAGTGTGAAATCCATTTAACTTGAGTTTCACAAGCTGCCATCCCTGCATACCACTAGGTCTTACTGGGATTCTAGTAACCCTGAGTAACAAGGGGGTTACACTCACCCTTGACCAGGAAAATGACTGTCCGCAGTCATTGTTTACCCGAATTTAGGCCATCCCACCCTATGTGCTACCTGTGGAAGGGGGTAATTTGGCCCCCTCCTACCAAGTGCAAGCACAGGCAGGCAACACTAGGGACCTAGAGGCCTTTAGCTGACATATCAGCCTCTACTCTATCCACTTACTATGGACGCCTAGTGGCTCTGGTAGAACTATCCAGAGCATAGCCCTAATAGCTCAGCACTGCAGTCCCTACAGCCATTCAGGACCACAGTCTGTCTATCCCCCCTAGCCCTCTAGGGAAAATCTATCTGCCTTTGCTTAATAACCCAAAAACAAAAACAACCCGGGGACCTCCCCGACCTTGGGCAACCTGCAACCACACACCAAGAAAATACCACATTGTATATCACCATTTTACTGCCTCCTCCCTACCCTACAACCACACCTGTAGAAGGAATAGGGTTAATACAGTAACAATAACAATAACAACACCACAGTACTTTAGATTACTACACACTAAAGTACTAATGAGGAACTCCGATGAGCCCCTCCACCTCTTCTTGTCTTCTCTTCTATCTTCTCCAGGAACAACTGCAAGAAAAAGAAAGACAACACACACTCCTAATCTGCATACACAGTCTACCTAAACCCCTACCATCAAAACACTGACGAATCCCAAAAAGATTTTTTTAGAAAAGGTAGAAAAACAGTATTTACATTAGAAAACAACAACATTATTTACAATACACATTTGGGGGGATGGAGTGCCCTAATAGTCCCAACTAGTGACCACAATGCCCAAAGGCTAGTCCAATAAAGAGTCTCTCCTGGGCCGGAGCCCGGTGAAGCACAGTTCTAACAGGCCAAAGTCCCGAAGGGGAGACTCTTTGAGGACAGTTCACACATTTTGGAGTCTGCTAGTGTAGGTTGTGTACTTCAATGTCATAAAGATAGAAAAGTTCGGACTTACCAGCCCCTTGAAGAATGGAAAATTCTGAACCAACCTGCACCTCTGATGAAGACTCTCCCTGGCAGCATTTCTTCCGATGCAGCTGGGCGGACATCTTCCAGGAACCACAGGAGGGCACATCTGGGAACTGCTGGGTTGATGTCTTCTCTGGAGATGGAACCTTAGAACAGGAACAAAAAGAAAACAGCTGGTCTGACGTTATCCGATTACCAGGCGATGAAACAGGATACAGCTGGGCTGGTGTCCTCTCTGGATCTGAAGTCATCTGTTGGACCAGGCAATGGATTCTGGAATGGCCAGTACACTGTAGAACTGATGAATGTGGGGCATCTAAGTCCTGGATGTCCATACTGGCGGATCAATAAAGGCACTTCACAGTCTGGTGTGGCAGTATTGACTACCACTGCTCGGCTTTCCACTTAGTAGGCATGGGCACATTTGCTGGGAGGTCCTTGCACTGAGGCCAATAGTACCGTGGGTCAGGAGCTTGAATTATTACCCCATCTGGGTGCACATAATTCACACAGTGGGAGATTTCACGCCCCTCTCCATCCACTATTCGCACTCTGTCCATAAACAGTGTCCTACCTCTTTTCCACTGGGTATACTTCTCATGAAACAGTCTGTTCTTCACATGCTTGTTGGCCCCAGGATGCACACCTTTCATTGCTTCAGCCCAGATCCAGGATTTCCTCCTGTTCTCAATCTCCTCCCAGACTTTCCAAGGAAGGGTAGGAAAGGTCATACCATAGATCTCATTTGCCTTCCTACGAACCAGTATCTCCTCTTTACTAGCTTTGGTCAATCTGAGACTGCTGGCCTGGCTTGGGGGTGGCCAGTCCTGGTTCTGCCAGCTTTGCATCCTTAATGAATTTAAAAATGGATACCTGACTTCTTCTCCTTGCATAGCCAGGGCAGTGGCATCACCACTCTCTTCCATGAATTCCTCTGAGGCAAGATCTTGAGGCTGTGTACCCGTTCCTTTTTCACAAGGCCACATAGGTTCCCCCTCATCTTCCTCTTCACTGAGAATCTGAGCCCAGGAGTGAGCAGTCGTCCTCACTCCTGAGACTATCCATTCATTACTAGGCATGGAGGTCAACACCTCCCACTGAAATGCCTCCCGCATCTCATCTTCTCCTAAGAGACTTGGGCTAGGCCCCCCCCC
This sequence comes from Neoceratodus forsteri, assembly GCA_016271365.2. Taxonomy (NCBI): domain Eukaryota; kingdom Metazoa; phylum Chordata; order Ceratodontiformes; family Ceratodontidae; genus Neoceratodus; species Neoceratodus forsteri. The sequence continues at coordinate 629,002,787 of CM057459.1, forward strand.
AGGAGTCTACTGATGCTTTATCCGAACTTTCCTTCTGGGATCCAGCATCCGAAACTTCAACTTCTGGTTCTGTCTCTATATCTGCACCCTCTAGCTTTGTGCCACACTCGCCGAAGAGGCCTTCTTCCACAGGCTCCACCTGGTGCTGTGTGCTGCCAACTGCAGATCCCTGAACCTTTGTCCATGTGGGAGCCAAATGAATTTGAGGCACTTTATACAAGCCGTATTTTTCTAGGCATCCAGCACAGTGAGGTATCATGAAGATGTCCCTTCCAGCTCTCAAGCATATTTGACACACATGCACTGGAAAACCAGGAATCGCCACATGAGGAGGCAGTTGTCCTCCATAGCACCACTTTTCAATATCCCTCAGTCTATTTACTGCTGCTGCTACTACTGCAACCCGGGCATGATCCGGGTAGTGAGCTGGTCCTGAGGTCATAACTGCAGAAAAAACAAATAAAAGCTCACTGTAACTGAAAGTCCCACTTTATTGAACACCTCCTTTACTTTTAAAATGACTCCTGTGCTGCTGTGTTTACTTTACTACCCCACCCTGTAATGGCGGCGGCAGCACTCCTGTGCATCAACATTTATAAATTGGGTCAAGCCACTGCGCACCCGATTTACACACACTACTGATAACTTTTGCTCAAACTGCACAAACTTGCACTGTTCTTGTTTTAAACACATTTACTTGATTTTCCATGGATGTTTTACATGCTGGAAACATTTCTTTGATTCACAGTCCCTTAAAGCTTCAGGTTTTTAAGCACAGGATTGCCTGTAAAACTAGTGCTGCACATTTGGCTACAACTCACAGTCTCTCTCTGGCTTCAAACTTTAAACTGATGCTGAATTCATTACTATGCACACAGTCAAAGGCTTAACAGACTTGTATTTGCTGGCAGGACTTGACACAGTCGTTACTTGCAAAGCGACTACACTGCTGCACACACATTTATATGGCATTGGGCAGAAAATCACTGTTTGAGCAATTTCACTGTTAGCATTTACTGTTATCAGTAGCAGTTTGCTGTGATGGGAAAAAACGGCCTGCAGCCAGTTCTTGGAGGCCTCAGAACAGAAACGGGTGGACAGTCCTGCCAATCGTCTTCTCGACCACCACACTTACAATTCAGATGATCGATTAGCGGGTTGAGCCTGATTTTAAACAAGCAAATCTACTTTTACAGGGTTTACAGCGATTTTAACACTCCGCGACGCTCCTTCACAAGCCAGTACATGCACTCCACTCACACTCCCTCTCGAATGTTGGGGCAGTCACTTTAGAGCTGGCTGAAGAGCGGGACTAATTGCAGCCGCACCAATCACACGATGCCATGCAAATGAACCTCTTCTTCCTCGCGAGGGCTCTTCCCCTCACGGCGATCGTCGAGCAGGCAAATTTAAACTACTGAATGCAACTTTTTTTTTTTCTCAACTCACTCCACGGCGGGAGCCCATTTCAGCCATTTAACATAGCCATTTACACGTGCAAATCTCTCAGTTCATTCAGAAACCATTTCCAACGTCCAGGGCACAATTTTCCTGTTGCTACCCCTAGTCTTCCACACTTTTCTTTACCACAGTTCATTTTAAAAGCAGGCAAAAACACTGTAAACAATTGATGCAGGACAAGGGCACGGTCTTTTAGCTTTACTGCTCCTTGGTAAACAGTTGGCATTTTAAACAGCAGCATAAGATCCACAGCACACAGCAACACACTAGTTACTTGCTTCAGCTTTTTGGGCTACCCACTGCCAGACAGCCAAAACACTAGCCCCCTTGCCCAAGCACCTTCCTCTCTGAATTAAATCCAAAGAGGTACCTCCATTTTTGTAACCCCTCACCCCTGCCTTTTTGCCAAACTACAGGTGGCATGCTGTTGAAGCTGACAGCAGTACCTGCTGGGGACTGGGTTCGGGGAGGATGAGGTTACTCAGCACAGGGGGCCTAGGTTTGGCTACTCTGCACAGGGACACCCAAGTAAATCTGAACACAGGAAACAATAACTGTAATGTCCAGAACCAGGAATGGGATTCTTCAGTGTGGCTTTTATTCACATCCAAGCTGAACAAACAAAGCATAGATGGACCCCCACAGGGCTACATTTCTGGTAATGCAGATTAGAGATAACAGAACACTTTATCACTATTTCCAGCCCTCAGGCTCTGAACCCACCAGGCACACAGCCCAGACTTGCACGCAGCTTTGGGTACACAGCCCGACTTGTACACTACTTGGGTTTTCCCCACTGGCCCGGCTCGCCCGCTGGCCACTTGATCCATGGTCCATTTTGGGAAATTAACCAGTTCTCCTGTTATGGCTCCCCAAACCACCTTAGATCCTTCGACTCCTAGAGGGAATTTTCCTTCCAATCCCACATCTGGGTACTTCCCTCATCACTGGCCAAGTGCATGAGGCAAAGTAGAAATCCACAGAGCAAATCCGTAGAGGTGGACCTGGTCACTAAAGATGGAGGGTCTCCCACCTCCAGCTCCCACAATCCATACCCGGCCATTTCTCTGGAAACCAAACATCTCTTTCACTGAAAGTTTGGCAATGTAGATTACTGGGTAGACGTATGTCACATCTCCTCTACATGTCTTGACTTCCCATTAAGCGCTGGACTTGAACATACTTTTACTTTTGGCTAAGGCTATTACTCTAGGCCTCCCAGTATTTCAGTAGTCCAATCCCCACATGTCACACAAGTCCCAGGGTGAAAAACATAGGCCCTTTCAGGAAGAGCAGACACTCACCCCCCGGTTGCAGGTGCCCCACAGGTGATTCACAAATCTTCTTGTTTCCCAAAAACTCTGGAACAAATAGGCAGCTTCTCCACTAGTAGCAGAACCAAGGGGTTTGTCCCAGGAATATGCAGGAAACCCTTTCCTGCCCCCATCCCCAGAGGAAGGGGGGCAATGAGACCCGAATCAGTGGTCTCCACCACTTACAAACTGCTTCTGTGTCTCTCTTTTGGTGGAGACACACACCCTTTTACCTAAATGTAGCCCTCTGTCAGGGCTGAGGCTCCTAGAGCCTACACAGAGCTGCTGTGCTGCTTTCACAGCAAGCTCCCAACACCAACTGAACTACGGACTACTGTTCAAACCTCCCAACATTCTATTCCAACTCCCTGCTGCAGATTCCATTGTGGCTCATGCAGCTGTGATAGTTCTATGGTAATGTCATCCCTCAGTCTCAGCTGAGACTGAGAACAGAGTGAGACAGTGTGAAATCCATTTAACTGGAGTTTCACAAGCTGCCTTCCCTGCCTACCAATAGGTCTTACTGGGATTCTAGTAACCCCGGGTAACGAGGGGGTTACATCTATACTGGGTAAAGTTTTCGAATCACTGCTAAAAGATAGGCTAGAAAGAGACTTAGAAAGTAAATACATAAATGATAATGTCCAAAATGGTTTCAAAAGAAACAGATCCTGTCTGTCAAATTTGCTTGTCTTCTATAACAGGGTTAGTAAAATGTTAGAAAATAACCTCCCAGTTGATATTATATATTTAGACTATCAGAAGGCGTTTGACAAGGTCCAACATTCACTCCTGGTAGCCAAGATGGTAAAATGGGTATAGACAAATATATCATTAATTGGGTAAGAAACTGATTGGATAAAAGAACACAGAGAGTAAGACTGAGGGGTTATGTATAAGAACAGAGACCGGTGACTAGTGGAGTGCCCCAGGCATCTGTCCTGTTCTGTTTAACCTGTTTATATATGATATGAATGACACATCAAAAAATTATTGTGCTAAATTTGCAGATGATTCTAAATTGCGTGCCAATGGGGGGAATCTACAAAAGGTTAATGAATTACAACAAGACCTATCTGAATTACAAAGATGGGCAGATCAAAATGGAATGCTGTTTAACATTGATAAGTGTGTCGTATTACATCGGGGGGAAAACAATTCTAAAGAGGACTATTATCTCAATAATTACAGGTTGAAACCAGTAACCCAAGAAAGGGACCTTGGAATCTTAATAAAGGTGTTACTTTTTCAGGCCAATGTAGGGAGACAGTAACTAAGACCAATAGAGTTATTGGTATGATAAGGCGCTCATTTACACCAAGACATAGGAAGTGTATTCTACCACTATACAGAGCACTGGTCTGACCACATCTTGATTATTGTAGTCCCCTATGGAATCTGTATTTGAGGAAGGATATAAATGCTGTCGAGTGAGTACAGCGAAGGATGACTAGAATGATCAGGAGGATGATGGAGGTTCCTTATGAGGATAGACTGCAGACCTTGAATTTACATAGTCTAGAGAACAGATTTCTGAGAGGGGATTTGCTCTATATGTATTGCATTTCCAAAGATGCACAGATGCTGGATGAGCTGGGCATATGCTACTCAACTCAAAATTTCCATCTTAGGAGTCATAATAAACAAATTAAGTTAACCTATCCACAAAACAATAGGAGTAGATATTTTTTGAATAATCGAAATGTGAGCATTTGGAACAAACTTCCATCAGAAGTCATTGATTCTCACAGCACGGGTGTTTTAACACAAAACTAGTGATTATCTAGTAAAACAAGGAAAATAATCCCCATTGCTTAGGGGAGTCAAGCATTATGGACAAAGTCTTCTGTTTGACTTAAACTCCAAGCATAGCACAAAGTATAGTGTGTGACATAAATTATGTGTCTGTGTGTGAAATAAAATCTGCCAGCCAGTCTCCAGTGCCAGGTCTTGCATACTGTCTGTGTGCCCCCCCCCCCCAAGAAGTCAGTCATCTGTCATCTTCCTCCCTGTGCTCGCTCGGTGGGATATAAGCTTTGGCTCAGTGGGCAGAGCATTCCATCACATCATGTGGAATAAATAAAAAAAGAACCACTTTTTGACCCTGAACAAGCAACAGACTCTCATTATGAGTACTCCAGAAAATAGTAAAGCAAAAGCCAGGGGCAAAATAAGTTTATTCAAGAGCCCAGAAAGAAGTGTCCCAAAAAGTATAGTACAACAACGTGCACCACAGTCAGTTGAAAGGACTGAACTAAATGCTACTACTATCCATTGCAAGCCAACTCTCAAAATACTGAAAACCCAGCAAGGGTTGGTGGACTGTCTATGTCAGGGCCCAGTATTACAGCCAACAAAGTGTTGGAGAGATAGTTACAATAGCAAGTCGTCTGAGAATAAAAGTGCAAAACAAAGAGTATTCTAATTGTACATAAAGTTAAAGCACTTACAGGTATAGCTTGCAGTGGAGTTGCTTGATTTGCAACACATGCAGATCGAATAACTCAATCCGTGATAACAAATGTTAGTTGTACTGAATCGGTTGATGATGATGGTGATGACTACGGTCATGGTGAGACTGATGATAATGATGAGCTTGTGACTTGACCTTTAGCTATGTCTCATTTCAGTTCTGACAGTGACAATATGGATAAAAATAATGGAGCCAATTCTACAAATTTTACATGTGGCGCAAAGTGACTTGCGACAACAGAAATGGCGTAAGTAGCACTTTGTGCCATGAGTTCCGACAGTTGGGATTCTGCAAAGCAGCCTGTGACATGTCGCAGGCTGCTTGCACCAAACTGGAGTTACACCACCAGTTGTGCCAAAACCCTGCTGCGACATGACTCAAGGGGGTTTATGGCAGCAATTGCACCCTATTATGTAGGGGCAGCCGCCACATCCCTTATTTTGGTATTCTAGAACATCCCTCAGAGGACATCCACCAAAGTACATTTATGCCAGCAATCAGCTAGTGTAAGTGTACTTTTCATCCACCGGAGTTTGTGCCAATGTGCTGCCAGCCCATCCCACATTACAGTTAGCCCCCCCAGCCATGATCATCAATGAGATACATAGTAAAAGCTCCACAGGGCTAACGGAACCCCCCCATGTCCAAATCCCCCAATATAGTGACCAAAAAAAAATATGCAGGTCTAGCAGAACCCCCTTCCCAAAGCCATGATCCCCAAATCCCAATGTCTGGTTGGTACTGAAAACTGAGCAATAAAACAAAAAAAAAAAATTCACACATCCCCATTAGCCCCCGACACCCCCCACCAGTGCCAGACCAGCCCACCCCAGACCTGTACCCAGTCAGTGACAGGCACAACCCACCTCTCACCACCACAGCCAGCAGCCGACTGAGCTCTGTCCGAATGTCCACTTTTACGTCATGGTCACAGTCATGATAATTCTGTAAGGTCCTCTGTTTTACCAAGCATGACATGTAGCTGTACAACACCCCCAGACAAATGTAACTTTACCCACCCTGATAAGAGGCAATTGAAGTTAAAAGAAGTTTTTGAAAGAAAGTCTAAATATTCATGAAACCATCCTATAACACTGGCAGTAAATCATAAAATAGCAGAAATTATTGTATTTGATTTGCAGCCATACTTTATTATGGAAGATGTGTGTTTCAGAAGGCTTATGGAATACTTAGAGACACAATATTTAATGTCAACAGAAAATATTTCTCAGTAACTGCTGTACCCAGAATGTATGACAGCTTAGTAGTTCAAGTAAGGCATGGTCTCTGAGTGGCTGAGGACAAGGTAATTCACTTCACTTCTGATATGTGAACCAGCAGCCAAACCATTGCCTAACTTTCTCTTACTGCACACTGGGTCAGTTTTGTGGACAACTCATCATCATCATTCTCACATTCTAGTCTGTCTGCTACTACTTCAGCCAGTAGTACTACTACTACCACTACTATCTCTCAGCACTCTAAAAGCCCTGTCACATTTCAGAAAATGACAGTTCTCCATGTATGTCACTTTCAAGATACAAACAGCACAGCAGATTCAGCAAGAACTGGAAAGACTACTTACTGCTTGGGTCACTTCACAGTGTTTGAAAGTGGTTCAAATATTAGAAAAGCACTTTAAGATGGCAACTATGTACATATACACTGTTTTGCCCATTGTCTTAATCTAATCATTCAAAGCTTCCTGGATAATGACCGGCAAGTATCAACCACTGGGTACAGTGAGCAAAGTGTGTGGCCACTTCAACCATTAAGCAAAAGCTTGTGATATCCTTGTTGATATCCAGAAGAATAAAGGTCGTCCTCATCTCTAGCTTGTTCCGGATGTGACAACAAGGTGTAATTCAACTTACTTTATGATTGAACACATCCTTGAACAAAAGATAGCTATCATTGAGTATATCATGTACAATAACATCGGGGAGTGCATTGTACTCCATTCTACTCTATGGTCTCTGCCGGAACAGTTGTGTCACATTCTGAAACTGTTCATGAGTGCTACAAAATAGGTCAGTGCAGGAAAGGCATCCCTTAGCCAAGTTATTCCACTCATTCTACTTCTCAAAAAAGGCTGGAGAAAATGAAGAGCAACTTAGATATGAACCAGTCTCTAGTCAACAGCATGTTTACCAGATTTAGCAATGATAAATTATCAGCCATGACATGGAGCACCTTCCTGATGTGGTTTCTGATTATATGGAGGAGCTGAACTACAGGCAACTTTTGATTGATGCAACAGATGACATTTCATTAAGTGGATTGTCAAGCAGTATTACAATGACACCACATCAAATTCGAAAGACTGCTCCAAAAACTAGTACAGAAGCAGACAATAAGGAGGATGACATTTAGGGCCAGCTGCAGGACATTGAAATTCCACAAGGAGAAAATGTATATGCAGTAGTAAGCATGGTAGATGTATATCTGTCTGGGCCCAAAATTACTATTAAGGCTGACCCTTTAGCATACTGGCAAGAGAAAGAAATCATGCTGGCCAAAGCTGGTGACCCTGGCTTATAAGTATATTTGATGTCCACCTTCCAGTATCTGTTCTTAGTGTTTATTTAGCTCTGCTGGGGATGTTGTGACAGATAAATGAACAAGATTACCACCAGACAATGTGGGGAAGCTAATGTTCTTGAAGGATAATTTGCCAAACTTTGGCTACATATGTGATGCTGATCTTGAAGAAGATGACACTGACAGCAGTACCTGTGCTAACTGTGGAGTGACACATCGGCTTTCAATTTTGAGACTCATTGGACTGCTTTAAAGTAGAGATCTGGGACTTGCCTGCCTTTCAGCTGAATCATTGTCATCCGGGGGGGAGGGGGTGAGAGGTGCAGCCAGTACATCACGTTCATGTCATCACGTACTGGTAGCAACGGTGGCAGGCAAGTTCCTGATCTCACACATGGTCATGTTCTCATTCTGACGAGATCACTTATTTTATTACCTAATGCACCTAAGAATAATTATTTCTTATATAACCATAGCTGTCCCCCCTTCCCGGTAGTAGTCGTAGTAGTAGAAGTGGTCACTTTGGACTGCCTGATGCTCTTGTTCTTTCACATTGCTTTGCATTGCATTCCATACTGAGACCCGTTGCTATGTTAAAATAATTGGTGACATTCAAAAAACACACTGACCCTTTCTACAAAAAGTCAAACTCAGGAGACTGGTTTAAAAAAAATAGAGATCTGGGACTTGTCTGCCTTTTGACCGCATCATTGTCATCCTGGGGATTGATGGGAGGTGTAGCCCATACATCATGTTCATGTCATCACATACTGGTAGCAACTGTGGCAGACAAGTCCCTGTTCTCACATACACAGTTGCTTTGTCATTCGAAGGATATCATTTACCTAAATACACACAAATAATCATATTGATAAATGCTGCTAGTTCTGTTTTTTTCCCCCTATTAGTAGTGGTGGTACTACCACAAAGTACAATTATTTAAACACACTATCATCCCCTTCTAAAAAAAATCAGACTTAGGAGGAGATCATTTATTTACAAACTAGAGATCTGGTCAAGGGCTTTCTTGTCATCACAGTCACTTTCTCACTCTTTTCTGATCAATCATATTTGGTAAATGTGCCTTAACCATATTGATTTCAGTGCTGGTAGACTACTTCTGGTTTTCTCCTGATTGTAGTAGTTGGGGGTAGTAGCAGACTGCAGTCTTGAAGTGGTAGTTGGCTGACTGTCTCTCTCTGACTGGCTGTCCTTTACTGTACTCTGTCCTGGTGTTGTTCTTGTTTTCCTGGCTTCTTCTTCATCACTTAACTGTCTAAAACACATCTGGTGCCTGCCTGTACCTGTTGAGAAACAGAAATCCCTACTGTTAATAATATAACTTATGCACAGTATTAGTATTACTTTCTTAAATGTCAGAAACATAACAGTGATTAGAGAGCATTCTCTACTACTAAATAGTGGTTTAATTGTTTTTTTTTTCTACATATAGGTTGATTAAAAGCAGTTTAAAATGATTTTTTAACATACGGTTACCATAAAACAATAAAGATCATAAAAGGTCTGGATATGCTTTGGATAAGGATCCAAACCTTTTTTGCTTATCAGAACCTTTTTGAACCTCAGAACCTTTTGAGGTTCTCCCATTCCTATGTATAATGTAAATCATCATTCCAGATGTTAGAGGGCACAATCAGGGATTTACATTCTAAAACTCTGACATGTAACCATCCACTTAGCATACCTAGTATTGTGACATGCATCTGACGCATTTTATAGAATATAGTGGTGCACCAAGTATCTTGTGTCAGCAATGAGGAATCCTATTTACAGAGTCCTCCTTAAACCCCCCCTCCATCATCAGGGTGCCTTGTAGTCCGGACTTCCCCTACCCTAATGCCAGGATGTAGACTCTCGAAGTATTCCTCCCTCCCACTTCCCCAGTGTCCATAAGTCCTACCAGTCTAGTGGTCCCCAGATCCCCAATACTGCAAGCCCTGTTTGTCCAGTGGAACCCCCTGATAACGTGTTCTACTATGCCTTTGCCTAACTACCAGTTTTGCTTGCTTGCACTACTTTGTGACTCCATTATCAACTGCCTTTATCATATGGAACAAGGGGGAGGTCAAATCTGCATTCAAGCAGTCATACGAGGCCCATAATGCCTGAGAATGATTTTTTTTTACCATTTGCAAGGTAGCTTCTGCCCCCTTTCCCAAGCACCTGCAATTGCCTTTTTTGTGTGCAAGGGAATAGCATGCAATGGAGGTTAAAATTTTTGCTACCATTTTGAGCCATGATTTGTATTTGAGAATGAGGAATTTGACCATCCATAAAAAATGTTTTCATATAGGTTATTTACTCCTGGATGCACCATGGGTGCTGAGATCATCCCTTTTCCTGCCTCCCAGGTCCATCTGCCACATCTCTGACTCTGCCAAGCTCCATTCCCCCACAGATTTCCCCCCATGGTGGGGCTGGGAAGCAATCTTATTCCAGACTGCAGTATCAGCAAGCTAGTGACAGACCAGGACAAGGGCAAGCAGGCAGGGTTTCATGTAACTCATGGTCACCATTTCCCTCTATTTTTCTACCCTTAAGCCACAGTGCCATAAGTTTGTGCACATGGATGCACACACATGCTCTGTTGCTGCAGCTCCTACTTGCTGCTCAGACTCTGGCATTACTATCTGGCCTCCACCAGATGGCAGCCAAGGAGCGAAACAGCTGATCCCCACTCCCCAGAAAAGGAGAGCAGCCCATCAGATATTCGATCATCTCCCTCTCCTGATGACACCTGAGCTCATTCCTGAACATGGATTGCCAGTGTGGCATCCAGTACCTCAACCCTGATGGAGAACAAACTGAGCAAATTAAAGAAGAACTGGAGAGAGCAGGTGATCTTGTAAGAGTGATATTTATGGGAAACTTAAATTACAGTGATATAGACTGTGATAAATTTGGAGCAAACAAACAACATAGTCTCTCTTTTTTAGAGAGAGATAATCAATTAGAACTTATGCAACATGTGAAAGAACCAACTAGAGGTAAAATATTTTAGACATAGTGCTGGCAACGAACGAGATCAGCATTGCAAACTATAAAACTACAGCACCTTTAAGAAATAGTGATCACAACCGTGAATAGTTTTCTATCCAAACATACATTCCAAAAATGATGGGATGTAGAGAGATATACAATTTTAACACTGCAAATGTTGCCCTTAGGAAAGAAGATATGGAAAGAGTTAACTGGGATGTTATTCTGGAAAACAAAAATGTAAGTGCAATGTGGGACACCATTAAGCATCAAATATTCACTGTTTGTGACAAACATATCACAAAAGTCAGGAAATATAACAGCAAAGTCATCAAGTCAAAATGGCTAATACAAGCCCTAAAAAAGCTGATTAACAAAAAATACCGGCTATATGTCACATTTAAGAAAATGGAATCTGAGAAAGTATGGACACTAAAAACATCCCAAAAAATGTAAAAACATAATAAAGAAAAATAAACAGAGGATGGAAAAAAGCATAGCAACAAATGTTAGTAAGAACAACATACAGAAATGTTATGGTTATGTGAATTCAGTATCTAATTCTAGCTTATGTACTTTAACGGTGGACAATAAATATGTTGAGGAATGTGTAGTCATGGCAAACATTTTTAATACATATTTTGGTTCAGTGCTGACAAAAAGAACTAGATACCCTAATAATATACCAGATGTAATGGAGACCAGTATAAAGATAACAGCTGATGGCGTTATAGAAAAAATACATAAGCTAAAAAATTAATATTCATCAGGATCAGACAATATTTCCTCTAAAATGCTTAAGCACCAGGCACCTAATATTGCTACCCCACTAAGATTATTGTTTATGAAGTCATTGACTGAAAATAAGATTCCACCAGACTGGTTATTAGCAAATGTGGTACCTGTGCATAAAAAGGGGTGTAGAACAAATCACACAAACTATAGACCTATAAGCTTGGCGTCTGTCCCAGGGAAACTTATGGAATCAATGCTCAAAGACATGATAAATGCACAGAAAGAGAGACAGAGAGAGAGACAATCACAGGGAGAGAGATCAGCATGGGTTTATGTCTGTTAGGTCATGTGTAACTAGTTAGTCATGTTTCTATAAAAAAAAATATATGCAGCACTGGACAGAGGGGATCAGGTTGATTGTATTGGACTTCACTAAGGCATTTGATAAAGTTCCACACAGTGATATTATTGAAAGCCTAATAGACATAAGATTAGATCACAGAATAGTGAGATGGATTACAAACTGGCTGGGGGACAGGTCTCAGAGGGTATGTTTAAATGGCTACTCAAGCCCAGTACCTGTGATGAGTGGGGTGCCTCAGGTCTCACTCCCAGGGCTGGTGCTGCTCCAGATATTTATGTCAGATATGGGAAAACAAATATCTAATTGGTTCAGTAAATATGCAGATGGCACAAAACTAGCAGAAATTGCCAATAATAGTGATAATATTGCTACTATCCAAAATTACTTGGATATATTCAGAAGTGGGTACATCGGGGCATGAGCTTCAATATCAACAAATGCTGTGTTATACACTTAGGGAGACAAAAGGAAAAAGGATCCTATTTTCTTGATGGACAACCCCTTAGGAAATCAAGTGAGGAAAGAGATCTAGGAATAATTACTGTATAAGTGAAAACCTAAACTATGACTCAGACTGTAATAACCAAATAATGAAGGTGAAAAGAGTTCTAGGAGCCATTAAACATAATTTTCAGAGTAGAAACTAACAAGTTATAATGCCTTTGTACAGAGTATAAGTTAGACCATTACTGGAATATGGTAGCATGGTATGGGGATCTATCACAAAGGGTACAACCAAAATGATTGAAAAAATACAGAGACAGACCACAAAGTTAATATACAACTTAAAAAACATCCCATATAACAGCCGCCTACAAAAACTAAATCTCATGACATTGTAGATGAGACAAATATGAAGAGATCTTCTCCTGTGCCATGACATAATGCATGATACATACCTATTAAATGAGCTGGATTTAACATTTAAAAGTAAGCACAAGGGGGCACCCTCTTCAAATAAGCCCAATGAAATTCAACACCAATAAAAGAAAGACGTTCTACACAAAGAGGGTGGTAGAACCCTGGAATTGACTGCCATTGAATGTAGTGACAAGTGAGAATAAAGCCCAATTTAAAAATAGAATGGATACCTGTATCTCAAATGGTCACTGTCTCAAGTATTATGGGTGATGTGATAGGAGCAAATATGGGCTTACAGCTTCTTCAGCTCCTTTACTCCTTAGTATGACCCTTCGTATGAGAGATCTCACTTTTTATATGTTAACCATTTCACTACCAAGTACAGGGATATTCAAATAAGGATGGGCAGGCTAGCAACAGTCCATTAATCAACTGTAACTGCATTGCAGCACATGGTAATAAATATGTTTAGAAACAAAAACTTTTTGAATCCTCACCCATTTGAAGATGAACAAATCTGATTTCAAGCCTTAACATTTTTTGGCCATCCTTAGACCAAGATCATTGTTCCAGAGCCCACAGGATGCTCATGTCTTTCTGGGGCTTGCCTTCACAAGTCAGGCACCATAAATAGGCAAACTGGCCACTAGAGCTACTAGATTTTTTTCTGCTGTTGGATCCTGTGCCTATAATTCTATAATCTAGAGACTATTTTAACCTGTAATGTAAAAAGAATGGCAACCTACAATGAGAGACTGAGGAATCTCAACATTTGGAAGATAGGAGGGTGAGAGGTAACATTATTAAGACCTATAATTACCTTATAGTGATAAACAGGATACAGGTTGGGAGTCTCTTTCAAATAAGAACATGCACCAGGACCAGGGGGCATGCAATGAAGCTGGAGGGAGGAAGTTTAAGAGAGATGCAAGAAAATAGTTCTTTACTGAAAGGAGGTAGATGCCTGAAACAGACTCCAGCAGAAGTGGTGGGGGCAAAAGAAGGAGGGAGGCTTCAAGCATGCATGGAACAGACATAGGGATATATCAGAAAACAGATACCATGAAGAGATGTCACCTGAGATCAGTCTGGGTCCAAGGAGGTAGAGTAGGTAGGGAACATTGGGGCAGACTGAGTGAGCCAAATAGTCCTTTTCTGCCAACAAATTCTACATTTTTATTATCTGTGTTTCTAGTAACATAGTATGATCAACTTTTATTTCTAGCTACTGTTTGATTTACTCAGTTTAAGGGTGTTTAAATTACTTGATCCACTGGATAGAAAGTAGACATCCAGAATATATAATACTATTTAAATTCTGAATTAGTGAAACGGTCTGCAACATTTAATTGATTCACATGTCCCAGCAGTTTAAACATACAAACATATGAACATACACAACAGCCAGGAGCAGGCCATGTGGTCTGTTGAATCTGCTCAATGCAGACTTCCTGCAGGGTTGTGCTACTTTGTGCATCACACTCCTACCCTGTTACCAGTTCCTTCCCCTATACCTTGTCCCACAAAAGCTAATGTTTTGTACTTTGTAACATCAATTAAACACCAGGGGGCCAGCTTTTCAATGGATGACACAGGACTTGTGCCAAGTCCTGGGCCACCACATTTAGGTTCTGGCAGTGCACCAAATGGGGTTGCCACAATTACATCTGATTTTAGTATGTCAGATGCAGTTGTGCCAGTTTAACTGATTTATGGCAGCTTGTGCCAAATATTTGGCACAAGAACCATAAAAAGGGTTATTGGGATTGCCGCAAGCTAGACCACAAAAAATTCATCTGATTTGCAGCAATTGTAGCACAGGATGTAACATCACATTAAATTGCTGCAGTCCCAGTGTGCAATATCTTTGGTGCACCTGGGGCTTGCAGCAATCAGACCACTATGAAAATCTGGCTCCAGTGTGTTGAAATAATATTATAAATTAGAAAATGGGCATTGAGAGTGGGGTCTCCTGATTGGCTGCTGGATCAGGCAGAGCCATAATCTATGTGGCAACAGACCCCAGCCAATAACAAGTGCCACCATAAGTGCCTCATAACAGAAATCAGGCAGCTATAGAATTTTGACAGCTGTCAAAGCCACCATTGTTTTCTCTCGCTAAGCCCTTTTCTCTTGCTGTACCCACAATGGTAAAACAAAAGTGTTCGACAACATACCTGCAAACTTTGATTTTCTGTGTGGCAGCAGCATAGATGAACTCTTCCCAGAATAGGAATGGTCTGAAAAACAGACAACACCTACAAAGAAAGCATGAAGAAAGAAGGTCAGTGATAATCTTGATACTGGCCATCATGTCAGTGTAACTGACACAGATCTGGACGTAATTGAAAGCGATCAGGATGAAAGAAATACCAGAAAGATACTGCCTGAGTGGTAGCAGTTGTTAAAGACTGGGCTGAATGATGTGGTGCAGCTGTTGACTGTACTCAATAAACTGCCGACAATTTGAACAATTTGCTGTGGCAGTTCTATGCTGAAGTTTGTACTAGTGGCAGCTCTGAGTATTCCATCTCAGGTTACTGTGCAATCCGCATAGGTCTAAATCGGCATCTGAAAAGCACCACAGTAGGCCATAGCATTAACGAGGCCCTCACTTGATGGTGCTTTCCACTGGCAGAAACAGCTGTTAGATGGGCCACCCACCCGTTGTCCTCAAGTCGAAGGGGATCCCGAAGCCCTCACTTGGCGGTGCTCTCCTCCGATGGAACCAGCTGTTAGACTGGCTGCCCGCCCATTACCCTGAAGCTGACAGGGATCCTGAATCCCTCACTGGGTGGTGCTCTCCTCTGATGGAACCAACTGTTTGATTGGCTGGCTGCCCACCCATTGTTCCCAAGCCAAAGGGGATCCCGAAGCCCTCACTGGGTGGTGCTCTCCTCTGACAGAACCAGCTGTTAGACTGGCTGCCTGCCTCCTGTCCCCAAGCCAAAGAAGGATCCCGAAGCCCTCACTGGGTGGTGCTCTGATCTGATGGAACCAGGTGTTAGACTGGCTGCCCGCCCATTGTCCCCAAGCTGAAGGGGATCCCGAAGCCCTCACTGGGCAGTGCTCTCCTGCAATGAAACCAGCTGTTAGACTGGCCATCCACCCATTGTCTTCAAGCCAAAGGCCACCCATCCATTGTCCTCAAGCCAAAGGTATCCCAAGAATTTCAAACTTGGAGCCTTTTTTCCAGACAGCTGATCGCTCCAGCCTGCTTGACTACTGCAGCTCCAGGACTGAAAAGGAGCCAATATTGTCAAGAGTAGCTGCCGATTTTATAGAACTGCAGTTCCCTTTCACCTCACTCCTGCCTGTGTGGACAGTGCAGCTCCAGGACTAAAAAGAAACAAAATTTGTAGGCTGTTTCTGCCTTTCAAGAGAAGCTGCTGTATTAATTTGTATTGCGGCTCTCTTGCACTCGCATTTCAGGCTAATTTTGTGTACTGCTTTCCAACTTGTACTTTTTTTTGTCTTTTTGTTTCTTAGAGCTCATTTCTTTAGTTTGCCCTTGAGGCTGTACTTGCTGCTAATTATTTACTACATTTAGTGCTTAGTACTTAGCAATTCTCCCATTCCAGAGACTGTTGTGTTTTTTCCCCTTACTGGGGCAGCACATAGAGCTTAAATTGTAAAGGATTTAATTTATTTTCTGCATTTCCCTGTGGCTTCAGATGGTATGGTCCCTTAACCTA
Organism: Neoceratodus forsteri; assembly: GCA_016271365.2. Classification (NCBI taxonomy): domain Eukaryota; kingdom Metazoa; phylum Chordata; order Ceratodontiformes; family Ceratodontidae; genus Neoceratodus; species Neoceratodus forsteri. The sequence continues at coordinate 629,019,230 of CM057459.1, forward strand.
GTCCCTTCCCCTGCTACCTCTGAGCAGAAATTCCAACCACCCCCGTAGTTGCTTGCATCAATGCCCCAGCCCCCAATTTTCAGCTCAACCCTCCCTAGCCTTTGTCACCTTCTGTCCTTCCTATTGCTCCCCCCTCCTCTGCCCCCTATTAATTCTTTGTGTCTACTTCTCTCCTAGGGGATCCTCACTGGGTGGTGCTCTCCTGTGACAGAACTAGCTGTTAGATTGGCCACCCACCCATTGTCTCAAAGCTGAAGGTATCCTAAGAATTTCAGATTTGGTGCCTTTTTGCCAGACAGCCGATCACTCCTGCCTGCTTGGCCACTGCAGCGCCAGGACTAAAAAGGAACTAATTTTTTCAAGAGTAGCTGCTGATCTTATAGAACTGCAGAACTCTTTCACCTTGATCCTGCCTTCTTGGACACTGCAGCTCTAAGACTGAAACAAAACAAACCTTTTAGGCTGTTTCTGCCTTTCAAGAAAATCTGCTGAATTAATTTGTATTGCAGTTCTCTTGAGTTCAAATTTTTCGGGCCACCCATCCACCCCCTCCTCCAGCCTTAATTAAATATTCTTGCTCGTGACAGGAATACTGCCACTCACCAATCAGGTGCCACTCTGCATCCATTAAAAACCTGCCTCCTGTCTCTTTGTTTCAGTCTGTTAAAGTGGAACGGTCCCTTTATATTTGATGTAAAATTACTCATCCTATGTTTAGATTTCCTTGCCACTAGGCAAAACTTATCTAAGTTATCCACTTAAACTAATTGGTATCTCATGCCCAGAATGTGTCTTCCTAGTCTCATCCTAACATTAGTTCTTTTGGTGTAGGTCTTCCCCTGCACTGCCATCGTGCAATTTGTACTGACCCTACCACCCCACTACCTCCACTTCAGGGCAACCCCGAGGGCCTCAGAAACAAATTACTTCCCAAGGCCAACTATGTTCCCCCTGCTATTCCCCTACAATCCCCCTCAGGCACACCTTCCCTCCTTTTCCTCTTGACACTGCCTGACCTTTCCTATCCTCCAACCATCACTATTAATCGCAAACCCAGAAACCATAAATCTATTAGCCTTCTAAAGGGACTTATGTTCCTCATCCTATGGAACTTCCTGGTTCTACTCCTGCTATCTGAGAACATACACCCAAATCCCGAGCATCTACAGTGGCCACAGCCCAACAACAACTACCATGCAGGTCTGAAAATTGCTTCTATAAACATTAGGAGTCTCCAGATAAAAATCAGTCTCCTTCAGGTTTGGGTACTCCAACATAAACCCGATATCCTAGCAGTGGTTGAGACTTGGCTCTCCCCTAAGGTGCCCGATATTGCTGTCCAACTTGATGGTTATTCCTTCTTTAGACTTGAGAGGGTTGGGAAGAGGGGTGTAGGCTATGCTATCAACATAAAAGTCCCCATACAGGGGCACGCCCTACCCACCATAGTCACCCAGAGCCCCTCCCAAGCTCTAGCAGTTAAGTTGCTCCTTGGATAGAATGGCAAAACCTTCACCATTGTATGCTGCTATGGTTCACTACGCAACCACTCCAAAGGCTTAAATGCCCTTATTAACCATCTCTCTCTGCCCTCCCTCCCTCGTTTGACATTGTGCTCCTGGGTGACGTCAATTTGAATTGGTTGGCATTCAAATCTAACATCTACAATGATGCAACCACTGTAGTTAACTTGACCCAGATCGTGGTCTTTCCCACCAGATGGAATCATGGGATTGGTACTACCACCCTGCTCGACCTCAATTTTACTAACAGACCTGACAAAATTACTGATGTCAAGGTCCTCTCCAACTCCCTTAGTGACCACTCCCCCATCACCTGTCTCTGATCCACTAAAACTCTCCAGCCCCAAGCAAAAGTAAAACCTACCATTCACCGTGTTCTCAAGAAGGGCCAATTCAACCTGCTTCTAGCCCATGTCCGCAACCAGGACTGGTCTGTGCTGAACTCTGTGACCTGTGTTGACCATGCCCTGAACTATTTTATAAACAAGTTCAACACTGCTTGTGATATTTTCGCCCCAGGAAAAAACTGAGGAAAAAAGCAGCTAATAACCCATGCTTCACTCCCTCCCATCTTACTCTGATAGCCAACAGAGACCACCTCTGGCATAAAGCATAGGCCACATGTAACACTACATACTGGCAAAATTACAGCACTGCCAGAAACTCCTGCACCATAGCCATCAGGCAGCCAAAAGAAACTATTACAAGGAAGCACTCTCTAACTCATGGGGTAACAATAGAACATTTTGGGACAACCTAAAAGAGCTCAATGGGAAGCCCAGCAAATCCCCACCCTCTGTACAATAAGTGGATGGATCTGTCACCCAAGATCCTCTTATCATAGCTAACACTTTCAATGCTGTTTTTACTGATCTAAGTGGTGTACTCCACCTTGACTTCTTTGACCCCCCTCCCCCCTATCTGGCCTTACCAATACAGACATACCCCCAGCTCACCCCACATTCTATCTTAAAACAATATCCCCCAGCACTGCCAAGAAATACTGTACTTTTCCAAGGTCCTAGGTAAATTGCACTACAGCATTGACTCACTTGATTTGAAGGTGCTACGGATGACATTGGAAGAGGTTATATTGCCCCTTACCATAATCCTGAACAAATCACTCTGCCTCAGGCAATTCCCCTTTCAGTGGAAAGCCACAATAGTAACTCCAGTTCATAAGGGTGGTGACTGCACTTAACACTCTAATTACCACCCCATCTCCATCCTCCCCACTCTCTCAAAAGTGCTGGAAAGAATAGTAGCTGACCAGCTAATGGAGTTCCTTGCAAAGTACAATATTCAGTGCCCTGAACAGCATGGGTTCAGGAAAAATCATAGCACCACATCTGCTTTACTTCAATACACCTCCTTTATTCACAATGCCTTTGATCAGAACCACTTAGTGGGATCAGTGTACATTGCTCTCACTAAGGCTTTCGATATGGTAAACAATCCCCTACTACTTTAGTCCCTCATTACCATCGGTGCCTCTTCTAGGGCTGCATGCTGGTTTAAAAGTTACCTTGAAGGAAGATCCCGGTGGGTAAAAATTGGTAACAAATTGTCCTCCAGTAAACCTGTCCAGTCAGGTGTCCCTCAAGGATCTATCCTGGGTCCTTTTTGTTCAGACTCTTTCTCAGCTCTCTACCTCATGCATGTCCTGGTGACCTTCTCCTATATGTAGATGATGTGGTGTTATTCGCCAGCCACCTGGACCCACAGGCATTAACCCATAGTCTCCAAGATAAATTACCTGCAGTTGAAGACTGGTTCATGTGGTACAAATTTGTTTTGAACTATAAAAATATGAAGACGTTGCTCTTCATAAACCCTCATAACAGGCATAGTTCAGCTACACTCAATGTTAGGAACAGTCTTCACACCCCTCTTGAACAAGTACAGACCATTAAGTACCTTTGCATCACCCTCCACAGTGCCCTGTCTTTCTCAGAATGCATCAATATGGTCTGCAAACCAGTCAACAGTAGGCTGGAGGCACTTTGTAGGCATAAACTCTGTATGTCAGAAGAGACCCTCAAAACGGCAGTCACATGTTCCATTCTCTCAATAGTGGATTATGGTTTTATCATATATGGCGCTGCTACCGATATGGTGCTACAAAGAATTCACCTAGCCCTAAATAAAACCTATAGTCTTGTCTCAGATGCACACAGTAGGATGCATATGTGTGACCTCTACTACATGACAAACTGGCTCAACCTTCGTGACATGAAGAAGTACCACACATGCCTATATGGGAAAAAAATTAGCTTGGGCTTAACCCCCCAAACTCCCAGCTCTTGCTAACCTGCTCCATCTGCCCCCATGCCACTAGGAAAGGATCAAATCATGCCTACCAAGTCCCCTTTTGTAGAATAAGTCAGGCCTGATGTCCTTTCAGTTATAGGTCTCCCAGCTGGCTAAATGGGCTTCCAGCTGGCACCATTGACACACCCACTCTAGACCCCTTTAAGTACCTGCTGAGATTGCACCTCATTGCACACAGCCACTGATGCTGCCCTCCTCAGCCCCAACCCCCTTACAGTATATTATCCCACTCTCCTCCCCACCCCACCAATGATAACTCTTACCTCCTCACCACCTCGTGGAGGAAGCCTACATTTGGCTGACTATCACCTTACCAACAAAGTCATTTCTGGCTGCCTCCTTCTACCTGTAGTCCTTGTTAGCACAAATCATTTAGTCTAGTCAATGTATGTTTCTGTTTTACTCAATAGCCTTTTGCCTGTATGATTATATTCCCTCTAACAGCCTCCTGAAAGTTTTATGTATCCATGTGTATACAGTTTTTAGTATACTTATTTGTTTGTATTGTGATTTGTTGGTGTATGACATGGAACCTACATAAAAGAGTCTTTAGACTCATGGGTACTTGTAATCTGAGACTTCAGCTAAATAAATAAACATTATAAGTGACCCAATATTCCGGCCAGCAAACAATGTGTTCATTAGCATTTTAAAAAACTACAGAAAAGTAAATAAAGATAAAGCTACCCACCACCCTCCAATCACCTAAGCAGACTTAAAAAAAATCCGGGACCCTGAAGCTATGTTACCAAATACTGTGTCAGGCTTAGTGGAAAAACTGTGGTTTGAAATACAAATCCACTTGGCCCAGCACAGCAAGGAGGGTTTACGTGAGCTGACACCATAGTCTTTTGAAAAAAAGCACAATGACAATGGGTGCAGTTATGTAACACTGGCACACAACATCCACAACAAAAACCACAATCAGCCAACAGAAATCAACAAAGAAAACACCAGAAGAACAGTATTTGAAGAGACTGACAATGAGCACTGCCAGGGAAACTGTACTTAAAATACATTTCAAAACTGACTTCAGATGACAAAGCATTTTACCTGCACCTACGGAGATTTCCTCAGCCATTCCTAGATACACAGCAAACCTGGTACACGAATCAGCCTATGGGGAAAAATTATTTAGGCTCACTCATAGAAACATAGACTTTGATGGCAAATAAGGACCGCGTGACCCACCTAGTCTGTCCATTTCCCTACCTAGAGGATAAGCTGTATATCCTATGTAACCAACAGCCTATTTCTTCCTACCCCGCACAAAAATTGCCTTATGTCTGTCCCATGCATTCTTGAATTCTCCCACAGTTTTAGACCTCACAACCTCCTCAGGAAGGTTGTTCCATGCATCCACCACCCTCTCTGTGAAAAAATACTTCCTCACATTGCCCCTGAGCCGTCCCCCCTCTATCTTCAAATTGTGTCCCCTTGTTCTTGCACATCTCTTTTTCTGAAAGATGCTACCTTCTTGTACTTTGTTGATTCCACTGAGGTACTTAAACATTTCTATCAAGTCCTCCCTCTCCCTCCTTTCCTCAAGAGATTACATATTAAGCTCCTTTAGTCTCTCCTTGCATGGCTTCTCTTGCAGACCCTGCACCATTTTAGATGCCCTCCTCTGATGTGCCTCCATCCTGTCTATGTCCTTGAGAAGATGGAGTCTCCAGAACTGGATGCAGTACTCCAGATGGGGTCTTACCAACTGTCTGTATGGGGGATAACAACTTCCTGTTTTCTGCTGGTGATGCCTCTCCCTCTACATCCCAGTATCCCCTCAGCCCTTCCTACCACCTTCTCACATTGCTTGCCAACCTTAAGGTCATCTGATATGATTGCCTCAGGTCTTTTCCCATTTTTATTGTTGTTACTACCTCCCCCCCATTGTGTAATCTTCCCCTGGGTTTTTGTTTCCCAGGTGCATTATTTTGCACTTCTTTGCATTGAATACAAGCTGCCATACTTCTGACCATTCCTCCAACCTTGCCAAGTCCCTTCTCATCCTTTCCATACCTCCTTGTGTATCAACCCTGTTGCAGATCTTTGTGTCATCTACAAAGAGACATACTTTCCTTTCCAGTCCTTCTGCAATGTCACTTATAAAGACATTAAAAAGAACTGGACCCAGTACCGAACCCTGCGGTACGCCACTAGTAACCCCTCTATCTTCAGAGTGGACTCTATGTACAATTACCTTCTGTGTCCTGTTGTCCAGCCAATGTTTTACCCAGGCTACCACCCTGGGACCTACTCCCAGGCTGGTTAATTTATTTATTAATCTTTTGTGAGGGACTGTGTCAAATGCCATGATAAAGTCTACATAGGCCATGTCCATAGCCCCTCCCTGGTCTACTACTTTGGTCACCCAGTCAAAGAAATCTATTAGATTCATCTGACATGACCTTCCTGCTGTGAATCCATGCTACCTTCTGTCCTGTGCCCCACTGGCCTCTAGGTACTCAACAATTCTTTCCTCCAGAAGTGATTCCATCATTTTCCCTACCACTGAGGTCAAACTGACAGGTCTGTAGTTTCCTGCCTCTGTCTTGTTCCCACTTTTGTGAAGAGGAATCACATTCACCCTCCTCCAGTCCTCAGGTACCACACCATCCTCCCATGATTTGTTAAAAAGGGTAGTTAATGGTGTTACTAGTTCTCCCCTTAGTTCTTTTAGAATTCTGGGGTGAATCCCATCAGGCCCCATTGCTTTGTCCACCTTCAGTATTAGGAGTTCTTTCAGAACCCTTTCTTCTGTGAAAGGACTGATATCAACCCCCCTATCTAGAATGCTTCTATTGACTAGATGAGGTATCTCCCCCTCCTCTTCCTTTGTGAATAATGAGCAGAAGTATTCATTCAGTTTCTTTGCTTTTTCACTGTCCCACCCTCATCATTATTCTGCCTCATTATCCCTCTCTTTGTCTTTCTTCATTCCCTAATGTACCTAATGTACCTATGAAAGGTTTTATCCACCCTCTTAACTGAGTTGGCTATCTTTTCCTTGGTTTGGGCCTTTGCTATTCTGACTGCCTTCCCTGCTTCCTTCTGCTTTTACTGGTACAGTTCTCTGTCCTGCTCCTTCTGTGTTTCCTTATACTTTCTGAATGCTATCTTTTTCTCCCTAATCTTTCCCGCCACCTCTTTTGAGAACCATAGTGTTTTTTTTCTTTCATTTTGATTTGTTTATTTGCTTCACACAAAGGCTTGTTGCCTCTGTGATGGCAGTTTTGATGTTTCCCCATTGTTGCTCCACCCTCCTTCTTGCCTGTTTGCCAGTGCTTTTCTGAGGCCCTCTCCCATTTTGACAAAATCAGCCCTCCTGAAATCCAGTACCTTCACTTTTGTATGACTTGACTCTACAGCTGAGTTTATTGTGAACCACCCTGTTTGGTGGTCACTTGATCCCAGATGGCTACCCACATCTAGATCTGAGATCCTCTCTCCATCCCCATTTGACAGTACCAGGTCTAAGATTGCTCCCTCCCAGGTGGGTTCCAACACTTGCTGTCTGAGGCATGTCCCCTTTAGGGCATCAAGAGTGGCCCTGCTCTTGGATATGGCTGTAGCAAAGGTGCTCCAGTTAACATCTGGCATATTCAGGTCCCCCATCAGCAATATCTCCCCTTTCTCTGCCATCCTAAGGATGCCGTCTCTCATTTTCTTGTCCATTTCCTACCCCTGAGATGGGGGTCAGTATACAGACCCTGTGCAGATTGCGGTGCCATTTCCAGTCTCCAGGGTGACCCACGGTGCCTCATCTCCTCCCTGTTTATCCTTTAGTTCCATTGCTTTGATCCTTTCCCTTACATTGAGACCTACTCCTCCTCCTCTTCTACTCTCCCTGTCCCTCCTATAGATTGTGTACCCTGGTATGTTGACATCCCAGTCATACCCAAGAGGGTAGCATCTTTCAGAAAAAAAGATGCGTAAGAACAAGGGGGCACAATCTGAAGATAGAGGGGAGATGGCTCAGAGGTAATATAAATAAGTATTTTTTCACAGAGAGGGTTGTGGATTCATGCAACAGCTTTCCTGAGGAGGTCATGGAGTCAAAAACGGTGGGGAAATTCAAAAATGCATGGTACAGACATAAGGCAATTCTAGTGGGGTTTAGGAGGAAGTAAGCTGTTGGTTAACTAGGATCTGCAGCTTATCCATTAGGTAGGGAAATGGGCAGACTAGATGGGCCAAGTGGTCCTTTAACTGCTATCAAATTCTATGTTTCTGTTTCCATGCACTTTCTCACACTGAGATGAAACATAGACTCTGATGGCAGAAAGATAGATGACCAATTGAGTCAGCTCAAACTGTAGTATAACTACATGAAAATGTCATACTGCTGTTTATTACCCCGATTCCCTAATTCTTCTACTAAGAGTTCAACTGTATCCTCATTAATCCTCAATGGTATTCCCAGATTCCTGTTTCCAATATGGATCCCGTTGCATTACTAGGCATTAAACTTTAACTGCCATATTTCTGACCATTGTTCAAATCACTCCAGATCTCTCTTTATGCTGTTTATCCACTTATCAGTGTCTACCCCTCTGCAGAATGTTGTGTCATCTGCAAATAACTCATCTTGCTATGCAATCTCAATTTTATGCCACTTAAAAATATATTGAATAGTAGTGGCCCCAACACCGACCCCTAGGGCATCCCATTTGTGACCTTCCTGACATCATAGAATTAGCCACCAAATATCCAGCATTATTTTACGATTTAACTTACAGGATCATTTTGTTTCAAACGTAGTTTCCAGGTCTCACCCAGTATCTACCAGTATCTTTCTTTCTGATATACGGTAGATATTAAAAGTTCAAACTGAGAAAAAAAAAGTTACTGATAACATCCTCATCCGATTGGACTGGTGATTACAAAAGACAAACTCATAGACCATGCAGCAGTTGTAAGATTTGTTGGCTGAAAAACTAAGTCAAAGGCCACATTTAAAGTAAAGCTCATGGCTTCAGACCATGGCAGCTGTTCAGTTGTTTCTGAAAGCACAACAAATGTGGTTGATGAAGTTGATATGTCTGGTGCTACAGACATGAGACATAATCAACAGTATTTCTTAGAGCGGAACATATCCTTGTTCTAAAGCATGACAACCATAATTTAAAAGCCCTATAGACAGTACTAGACATTCACAGACTTATGGCTAATGCAGGCTGATTTCCAGCACCAGATTTTTGCTCATCTTAAACTTGGTTTATCTTTCATAAATTTCCTTTTTCTTCTGTTTTGCAAATTATCTACAACATCATAGCTAGAGCCAGAAACATGTCATAGTTGATGACTAGACTAACTGCAGTGTTGGCTTTCATCTTAAGAGTTTAAGACCCCCAACCCCCAAATAAAGAAAATGACCACATCTTAGTCATCAGAAAAAAAAATCCTTGCTGTCACAGGGGAATCTTCAGAAATATATCACTTTGGATATATTTTAATTTATATCTAATTCATTTTCTGTATTTTGCTTTTCACTAACATTGTGGGTAAACATGAAAACATGATATTTTTCAAATATTCTCCCGATAGTGACACCAGCACAGCGAATGACACAACAGTGACTACAGCGCCATGTCGCTGTAGTGTCCCTGCTGGAACCCAGCACTGTCTGTTGAGGGTCTTGCAGCCCCCCCCAAACCTGCTCTGAATTGGTGTTGATAATCCATAGTGCGGGGTGCGTGGGGCACAGCCCCCCATGTGGGGGGTTTGGGGATGAAGCCCCCCAAGAAAACACTTTGTCTTCTTTAGAACCAGCAGTCAACCACAAAAAGTGGTTGACCTGCCGGTTTCGCTGTCTGGTCATTCGACAAAATTTTTGTCAATGACCTGTCATGGATCCATATTTTTTGGCGGAGAGGGGGTGGCCATAAAACCTTGGTTGGAAGCTATGCTTACGTAGTGCCCTAGGCTGCTGTTTATGTTTCAGTTTGTAATGCTCTTTTTGTGACATCATAGTTTTTTCCACAACAATGAATTGTGATGTTACCACCAGGTGACTATGATATCAGCTATAGACAAGTAGCCAGAGCAGATCAAGTGTGATACAGTGATTATGTTGTTACACACACACATATTGTAGCTAAATAAATAGGAGAAGCTAAGTACAAAAATACTTGTAATTTATAAAATGGGTAAAGACAGTCCTGCAGTCCGCTTGGCTGACACAGCTTTCAAGTCACACATTTTATTGTAAAGTTAACCCTAAAACAGTACCAGTGCCAAGTGTCCTGTTTAGAAAAATGTCTGTGTGCCACTCTCACCAAATTCAAAACCTCATTAGGCAGCTATATTTTTTTATCAGCCACCTACTGCTTTCACCTGGTTCTGCAGTATAATGCTGATGGAAAGTACTGTCCTCTTTCAGGGGATGAGGATCACCAGAACATGGATATCTGCATTAAGCTTGAAGAGGGAGTGAGTTTAGCGTGGATGTGGGGAGGTGCTTCTTCACAGTGGGTGGAGGTGGATGCTTACAGTTGCCTGCCAGAGGAGGTGGTGGGGGGTGAGGATGGAGGGGAGCTTCAAGCATGCATGCAATAGGCATGTGGACATGATGCATAGGGGAAGGAAAGAGGGAGGGATGCCTGTGGCTAAATGGGGTCTAGGGCATAGTAATGGGTAGTGGAAATATAGCAGACTGGATGAACCTGCCAGTCCTTTCCTGTTGATAAGACCTATGTTTCTATTTTCTAAATAGAGTACAGAATGTCCTTGGTTGTCACTGCACCCTTAAATAATCACACAATCAACATGTACTGTTTTACTCTGGTTTGGAATTTGTGCTCAACATTTTCAGTCACTTGCTTCTATGATCGATTGCATGCTCTTGCAATGCTCATACCTGCAATACCAACAGCACCAAACTAATGCAGCTACAGAGAAAACTAGCAGTGTAGCATTTCCTAGTGATAGAACACCAGCAGTACCACAAGCAAATAGACCATTGTGTACACAATCAGCAATTTCAAAAGGTTACCTTTAATTTAAAAATATTACATTTTTTTCAATTGTAAAAGACATTTCTTATTAAAATATATTTCATAAGTATAAGAAGACACTCTGGGGTGGTGGTTATTCTAGGATAAATGTGTTTCCAGGGTCTGTAAAGCACTCAGCCTCTGGTCTCATGCTTCACTATGCCCTGGTTATATGTTAATCCCAACACAACAAACACCAGTTTGCGACTTTTTGCTTAAATAAACAGGCATGTGTCTAAAAAATATGTTCTCATAATATTTCTACTGTAATGCCAGAGACTCTTTATGTAAAACTACTGCTCCCAGGACAGTCTTTTATTATTGACCCATACGGTATCTAATTAAAAACTTCCTGACAGATATCTCTAAGCATAATCTTATCTTGGTAAAAAAAAATATATATATTTTCTTAAAAAAATAAAAAATAAGCTAGTCAAAAAGCTTTCAGAAATCCTGTGGTCTTAACATGGTATTTATTAATTTCCAAACTTGGTTCTGTTATAGGTTTTCACTTTGTTCCTTAGACATTTCGTGATGAGTCTGAGTGTTTTCTCCCTGCATGTGTGCTCAGCAGCCAAACTGTTTGTTACTTCCCATACACTATAGGATATCTCTTCAGTATTTTACTCAGAATCATACTAACACAGATTCTCTGCTTTTCAGATTTTTTCTTTACTTTGCAAATCTATCAAGTACGTAGTACAACTTAACCCAACAATAGTTCTAGAATTCAAGGAATACAGCTGTGTATCCTTCCAGTAAGTCAGAATAATTATTTTTTCAGTAAGTTACTTAATTACTGAAAGCTGGTAACCAGGAAAGGCACATGGTTTATCAGGACCACAGTTTCAAATAGAATACACTTTAGATTTAACATAGGTAGCTTTCTTCTTTACCAACCTGCTTTCCTATCCCTGTATCACAATCAGGTTTAGCAGGAAAAATGTGGCTGTGACCCACCTATTTCTTGAAAAAGATGTCTGCTGAACATTTTCCATTGACAGAATGCAGTGTATTGTGGTAGATGAACAAAATAAAATCCATACAGAGTTGCTGAGTCTTCCCAGACCCTTTGCTGTTATCCAATGTTCCCTTCAGACTTACATCAATCAACCTGCAGCCCCATTAGCATGATTGCTTTTGATATTTTACTGTGATTGACCATATGTAACTACAATAATGTCTGAATCAGTTAAAGGGAAATCGGTGGGCCATAATAAGACATTACCTAAAAGGCTGTGCAACACCTCTGTTGTTTCTGATGTGGTTGCGCTTAGACTAGGCACCACTTTAGGTCATATTAAGTAGGCATACACAGCATTACCTTAAAGAACATTTTTCTTTTTCCTACAGAATTTAAATATTAATTATTCTTCTATTGCAGCTCACCTTGTTGAGCAGGATTCAATGCAGGTAGAATATTGTAGTTATTCTGGAAAATGTATCATTGACTGAGCAGTATTTCTTTACCTGGATAGATTTTGTCAGCAGAAAAGGACCTTCAGGCCCATTATATTGTCCCTTATCCCTGCCTTTTTGGTCACCACTGACCCTAGTTGGTCATAGGTGTCTCTCCCTGGTTCCTCTACCTAATATGCCCCTGTGTCTATCCCATGCATGCTTGGAGCTCCCCACTGTCTTTACCCTCATTACCTCTTCTGACAGGCTGTTCCAGTCAAGGCAAGGGGTCATTTTGACACACACAAAAAACATGCAGCAGTTAATGCCACAGGCATAAGGACGTGTGTACAATATTGTCATGCAAAACACCAATGAATACAGCACGGCTCACACCTGAAACTCTATGGGCTTCCTTTTCTTTTGTGGGGGGCTTCACCACCCACACCACCCATAATTTAAATAACAAACTCCAGGGGATTGTGGACTTCGTGGATAGGGAGAAACACTGTCGGGGGTGACATTTTTTTTTTTAATTACTGGAAAAAGTTGCAGCATGGGGAGACCGGGGGGGGCCAAACCATTGTCCCAGGTCTCCCATTCTGCCATGTGTTGGGGCCCTAGCCACTCCACTACAGGAGCAGCTCAACCAGGCCCCAGCACACAGCAACTTGATCAGTCCAAGCAAGAGTGTACAGTGATGGGGTAGCAATATTTCCCTAGAGCTGTACTACCCCTGTTACTGTAAATCCATGTGTTCACTAGACAGTGTGGGTTAATACAGCGCCGTCTTTCATGCATGGTATTGACCTAGTATGTTTCAATCATCCATCACCCTTTCTGTAAGAAGTATTTCCACACATCTCTCTTAAAATACCCCATCTTAGGTTCATTGCATACCCCTTGTTCTAGTGCCTTCCTTTTTCTGAAATAATCCCTTCACTTGTACCTTGTTCACTCCTGTGAGGTACTTGTAGGTTTCAATCATGTCCCCTCTCCTTCTTCTCTCTTCAGAGGAGAACACGTTGAGTTCCTGCAGCCTTTCCTCATATAGCTTCACTAGCACCCCCTCACCACTTTGGTTGCCCTCCACTGTACCACTTTCACACTTTCAATGTCCTTGCAGTGGTACAGTCTCCAGAACCAGGCACAGTACTCCAGGTGGGGCCTCACCAGTAAGTGATACAATTGCAGCACTATCTCCCTCCTTATGCTAGGAACCCCTTTCCCAGTGTACCCCAGCATCTTGCTTTCCTTTTCTACTGCTTTCTCCCACTGTCTGGCTACCCCAAGGTCATCAGATATGATGACTCTGAGGTCTCTTTCTTGCTTGATGACTATAAGCTCCAATCCTTCATCTTATACACGGCCCCGGGGTTCCACAGCTGTAAGTGCATAGTCTTGCACTTTTTGGCATTGAATGGCATGGTAGAATGGCATAATTATCCATCTTCTGTGACTGGACTTTTGCTAAAAAAAAAGTTCCTTCAATTATAAAATCCAGACTTACTCAATTTAAGATTTTACATGTTTTGTATTAAACAACATATAAATGGAAACATACACAGCTGCTGGTACATAGTAAAATGTGGGGTTCAATCTAAGGATTCATTACACTTACAGTACTTTGGTCCAGGTCCAAAATACCAGCCATCCAGGAGTCAGTTAAATCCAATTAGGATCCATTCCTAGGTGTTGAGGAGCATGTTACTGTCCCTGTTTAAGTGATGGGAAAATAGGGAACCAATGGTGATAAGTAATACTGTAGATATGCCATCTCAATGGTTATTCTGGTTACATACAAACAGAATTATTTGAGATGCAGAAAATGATCCTCTTTCTGTTGAATCTATCCATTCCACATCTTAGTCTATACACCCTATGCCACCCTATGGCAATGTAGCACCCTGTGATGGGGATGATATAGCCTCTACAAAATTATCTAAAAACTCCACATTTTTCTAAATTTAACTTTAAGTAAGATGCCATTTTGCAAATTTTGGCTGCTAAGAGTTTGACCATCCTTTAGGCTAGATGTTAGAAAGCTGACATGCAGTGTTTTCTGTTTAGGGTCTATGAATTTGCCAGACTTGATGACATTGTGTTCTTCAGTTTTAAAGTCACAGAAGTTTACCATTTCACTGTTTAAGCATTTGTGAAATTTTATTAAAAATGTATGATTGTTCAGCCACTAATTCAACTCTCTTTGAAGCTAAAGATCTGAATCTTGACACATGCTGTACAGTATAGTCATGATATTATGGGAATGCAAAATGCCAGATGTGGTGACATTTAGATAAGTAGTTTTAATAGTACCATAGATGAAAATAATGGAAAATTAAAATTTAGCAAAATTTCACAAACAGTTGGAGGTCATTTTGCAAAGCTTCATGGAAACATATTTTTACCAGAATTACACTGGCAGGACTTAACGTTCCACAGCCCTAGTTTTCTCCAACAAAATATAAGAAAATTGAGGCTTTCATCTTGTTTGGTTTTACACCTGCCCCAATTGCTTCAAGATATCTTGATTCTTTAGTGAAACTTCTTTCAATTTTCTGCCAAATTACCAGTCATTTGGAAGCTTGGAGCTGGCTGACATTTAACCATACTGTAAAGTCTCTGTGCTCCTTTCAATCTTCTTTCAGACTTCATGGTATCACTGCCAGCAGTCACCACATTTTCTTCTCATTCTCTTCAGTCTACAAGTCTGAATTATTTCAACTCCACTGCTGCAAAATTCACTTTTATTTGTTTTACTTACTATCACCAGAATTAAATTCTTTTGTTTGTGGGTTCTTTATTAAACAGCCACAACTGGTGAACCAAACAACATTTTTTATCCCTGCAGCATGGCGTTCACAGTACTACAGCACCATCTTGTCTCAGACTGCCCACTAGAGTTCCTGTGGCAACTGCACATGTCCAACAGTATGCAAAATGCACTAAGGCAGTGTCTACAAACTCTCAACTTTTATGTGCTATCATTTCTTATGGCAGTTAACATTTAATTCCAAGAAGTGCAGGTTACTGCACACAGGGAAGATAAACCCAAAGACAGAGTAGTCCAAAGATGAGGCAAGAGTGGTACAGTCAATAGAGGAGAGAGACCTTGGGGTAATCATCTGTGACAAACTAAAATCAAACAATCTCACCCAGATATTCAGAAATGCACCAAAGCCCAGTGCAAGTCCGGTGCAGTGCAAATCCGATGCACCATAGTGCAACTGGAGTCATATTCAGAGGTTGCACAGGCCGAACTGTGCCAGTGCAACCCAGCTGAATATGGCAGAGCTGTATCATAGCGCAAATAGAGTTGCGCCATGGCACAAACAGAGATGCCACAGAGCAACTGTGGAGCACAGCAACACAGGGGGAAGGTCACAGAGAACATGCCCAGGGACAGTGGCATGGAGACACAGTGACAGGCCACAGGAGGCCACCACCAGCAGAGCACAGCAGGGCACACACAGGCACCCAGATATTGGGACCCCAGAACACAACAGTGGCACAGACAGCAGACAACAGGAGGTGCAACGGACAATGGAAGGTCACCAAGGGAACCTCCCCATCTGGCCACTGGCCATGTGCCTCCTCCCAGACCATAGCAGGCCACACCCAGGACCATGCAGCCAAGCACACACACACGCCACACAGGAAGGCCACCTTGTAGGCACTGAACATGCTGGGTTGCAGGCAGCGTGGCAGACCACATGAGACAGGCCACACAGTGCCAAGCAGAGGACCCCAATACAGTGTGCAGACAGTATCTGACCAATGAACAAGACTGTGTGCCACCACCATGCACACACCCACCACACACCCCTGACAGCTACCCCATGGGCACCCCAAGGCACAGCCACTGACCCAGGGGATGGACACCACTACAGTGGGACACTCCACATCACACAGCAGTGAACCACGGAAGCACAACATGTGCCTCTTCCCATTCACACCACATGGATAGACACTGGGCCACTGCAGCATGGCTCCTCACGCCACCTGCAAAGCAAACACAGACACAGGCAAGTAAGTCAGAAAAATATACTGTGAAAGAAACTATTTACATATAAATATAAGCAGGGGCTGGGAAAGGTTAGGTACAGTGAATGAAGGGGACAGGGACTGTACAGTGGGAGGGGGGACTATAGGGGTAGGTGCAACAGGGGAAACAGGGGAAAACAAGGGCAAAACTAATGATGGCCCCATCAGGCCATACTGGCAAGCTGACAGTCCCTCCAGTCTGCCATCATGATCTGCCTCATCTGGACCACCACCTCCAGGATGCAGAACACCATAAGAAGGGTTTCTCACATCAGCCTACTCAGCATATATCTGGGGGATCTTCGCATCAGCCTCCGGACACCTATAGCAAGGGACAGGACAGGTGATCAGTGCAATGGCCCAAGGAACCATGCCCACCTACAGTGCACAATGGGCAGCAGGAACACACACCCCTGGAGAGCCCATAATGGTGACCCACAGGGGGTGGGCCAACACCAGCCAGCAACTTGGCACACCACGACATTGCACAGAAATGGTCCCCACCGGACAATGGTCACATGATTGTGCGATGACAGTCATATGGCACAGTGCACCAGCAGCAGCACAGCATCAATAGTAGCAACTGGGTGCATGCCCACCCCATCAGCAGCTGGAACATGTGTCCAATGGATGTGCTACAGTGGCATGCACCATGCACAGTGCGACACACTCAGCTGCCATGGCACATGCCACAGGTGACCATGCCTACATCCACTACCTGCCACTCCCCCATGTACAGTGCAAGGGACCATGACAGTGCTTACCTACCCCTGCAGCCCTGCTGGTGCTGGTCCAGCACCATCATGGTGCAGTGCTCCCTGCTGCACTGCTGCAGCCCTGGCCTGCTGGTGGTCCTCCAGTCCTGGGAATGGAAAGAAGACAGGTGTACATCAGTAACTGACCACAGCAGCTGCCCCCAACCCCTGTGCACAGGGTGTGCCCCTGGCTGACACATCCCACATGCCTCCGCTGCTGCATCTCAACACAAGCATGAGCTGGCAATGCCACTCCATGATGTGCACAATGACAATGCATTCCTCTGCAGGGCATGCCAGGCAGCCGAGCCAACACCACAGTACAGCACCAGGGCAGACATGCAACATGGGATGACCTACTTAGCTATAGCACAGCCCCATGCCTGGCACATGCCTGAAGCCTTCTGAGCCTGTCTGGATCCCACCACATGAGGTCCCCATAATGGTGGCAGCATTGCTCTCCAGTCCTGGGCACCCCTATCCTGTGCTCCAGGCTGACAGCAATTTCCTGCCACACAGAGCCCATGGCCTACTAGAGGGGCACCTGCCCAAAGAGCTGGGGGGCATGGGGCTCCACACAGGCCACAAGGCTGGCCAACTACACCTGTGACCAGTTCTGGGCCCATCTGCCTTTTCCCTGCACCATGGTCCTGGTAGCGTGTTCGATGGCGAAAATGGCGGGAGAAGGTGCACGTGTCCACAACATGCACCATGATGCTCGATGTGCAGGACAATGGGGAATGCCTGCCTATCACACAGTGCCAGTGATGGGTTGAGTGGGCATCACTACACAGGGTCAGAGGACTGACCAAGAGGTCAGAGGACTAACCCAGGGGTCAGGGGTTACCTGCCATTGTGCAGTGCACACATGAGCGATAGGGCACGGTACCCCATGTATAACCCTGCATGTAGCTGGTCATGAGCAACATACACAATGTCACTGCATTGAGCTGTCCAGACATGGTGTGTGATTGACACCATGATAGTGTGATGTGCATGTGCACTGCAGGCCTGCACACTATGCATGCATGCGCATTGCTCTGCAACTTGCTCTGGAGCAATCCCATTGCACATGGCACAATATCACGATATTCTGATGCCACATGTAAATGAGTTCATCAGCCCATGTATGGCACAGTGGGGTGCATTAGCATGTCATTACTGTTGCGCCCAACCTCATTTGCAAGTGTTGCGCCTTATAAGCACCACAGAACAGCACAGGCCATGGACCGGTATTGCAACCTTGATAGGTAAGTGGTGCATGCCACTGCAGCACAGTGGGAGTGGAAAGCACTGGAGGGTGGGAGGGACCAGGGAGATGCTGCCACTGACACACTGTCCTGTCCATGTCCACAGTCAGCAACATGTCAGCACATGAGGAGGGCAAGGAGTCAGGGCCTGCATGGAGGCACAGGCCCAACTTCAAAAAGGGCAAGCCTGATGCCCTGTTTGAGGCCTACCTGGACAGGGAGCCCCTGTTGAGTGGCACCACAGACACACTACAAGCCAGGGCTGGTGTATGGGAGGAGGTGGCAACCTACATGAACCAGCATGGCAGCCACCAGTGGTTGGCACATGAGCACCACAAAAAGGTGGGAACAGACAAGCGGCATATCAAGGAGAAGGAGGCAGCCATCTGGGCACCCCATGCTGTCTCCGGAGGAGGGCCAGCCAATGCACCCACACTAACGCCACAGAAGGAGTTGGTGGCAGCCATCATGTGACATACCATGGTGGAGGCTGTGCCTGGAGGAGGATTCCAGATGGGTGGAAGTCCATCACTGCATGGTATGTATGTCAGACATGCACAGCTGGTGGTGCTGAGTGTGCATACGTGGGCCTGGTGCATGCATGTGGCGAGCATGCATGCCATGTGTATTTGTGTGCACCCATGCACATGCCATGCTACAGCTCACATGCAGTGGCAGTGTACGGGGGGGCACATGTGGGCATTGCATCACTGCCATGCCATATTTCTCTTGCAGCACCAGCATGCCTCCATGCAGAGGATGGGGCACCAGCAGTGGCAGCACTGGACAAGCCATCCATATACATCAGCATCCGGGGGCCAGACAGGCTGAAACTCAGCACCATGGTGCAGGTGGATGTACTGGATCTGTAGTCAGATGAGACCCTGGATGTGATACTGCATAATGCCAGCCTTGGTGTCCTGTATGTGGAGACACAGATCAGGGTGTGGTACGACTCTGATGAGGACTACTCTCAGCTCCTGGACAGCATGGGCAACACTGAGGGTGTATTAAGCCTGCTGGCATCTGGAACAGGCACCACACCCAGTGCTCTGCCAGTGGCGGAACAGCTTCCTGCCACCACTGCATGAGCAGTGGTGTGCGCTGCCATGGCTGTGCCCTGTGGTGGTGGTGCCCAATTCCCCTGCAGACCCCACTGTGCAGCATCCATTGGAAAGGAGGGCTGTGCAGCATGGCTGGTCACCACAAGATGATCTGCGTCCCACCAGGGAGCCACAGGATGCTGACCATCTGGCTGAGCACACCTGCCTCCTGCAGTCATCCATTCAGCAACAGGTGCTGCTTGCTACTGGGGTGCATGCATTGTGTGTGGAGGTGTGCCAATTAGCTGAGCAGCAGGAAAGGGGCATTGCGCAGGTCCTGACAGGGATGCAATGCATGCAGGAGGCCATGACTGCATCCTTGGATCACATTGCCAGTGCAATCACTGATGGCTTTGCATTGCTTGCTGCCACAGGGCATGGCCATGCACAGGTGACCCCCGCAGTGTGCTATCTACCCCATGGACCCAGAGTTGAGTGACCCCAACGCAGTCAATGCTGGGCTCTGATGTAGGCATTCCAGGCATGCCCGGGGCTGGCCTGTTTGGGCGCCTGCACACCCCTGAAAGGACATGGTCGTGGTCCAACGGTTCTTCCCCTGAGGGCTGTTGCAACCCCCTGGCTGCTGTGCAGCCTGAGGCTGCCGATTGGCCATGGTGCAGCTGCCCCCATGGCCATGGTGGCCGTGGTATCCTGCAGAAGCCCTGATCCATGGGCTGCCCTGACCACAATCTGCAGCTGCTGCCCTGTGAGCACATTGGTGGTGTGTGTGTGTGTGCCCACCACTGGTGTCGCACTTGTGTGTCACACCACATGCTGCTTGTGTGTGTGCTTGTCTGACTGCTGAACCTTGTGGCATGGGTGTGATGAGGACAGTCTAGCACTGGTTGTGCCTGTGCACTGGTGCAGTGGGTCTGATCCACGCCATATACCAACACCTGTGTGGGTGTGTGCATGTGGGTGTGTGTGCGTGTGTGTGTGTGTATTGCTGTGTGTGGCTGTGTGCTACTGACTCCCCTACCCCTGCATCATGCCTTTGTGTGTGCATTCCCATTGCCATGCATGCCCCTGCATGTGTGCTATACCTGTTTGTGTGGCTCATGCTTTTGTACTGCACCACCTACCAGTGTGCACCATAGTGCTGCTGTCCCGGTGGCATTGCACATTATGGAGCAGCCGTGGGTCCCTTCACCCAGGGGTGACTGTCCACCACCCTCCGGCCCATTGCCTCCATCATCCCCACTGCTGTCACCCTCATCAGCCTCGACTGCTATTCCACGGTCAGTAGCCATGTTGTACAGTATGCAGCAGACCAGAAATAGGCCACAGGCTTTCGAGGGGCTATACTGTAGGGCACCACCTGACCTGTCTAGACATTGGAACCATGTCTTCAGCAAGCCAAAGACACATTTGATGATGTTACACATGCTGGCGTATGCCTCGTTGTACTGTTCCTCTGCTGGGGATGATTGGCACTGGTAGGGGTGAGCAGCCAGGGCCTCATTAGGTATGCACTGTCACCTGTGTGGTGATTGACATGGTTAGCCCTCTGCTATTCTATGCTGCACCCCTTGCCTGTCCCTGGTGCCCAAGTCACCATGCACACCCTGCCCACCCCCATCCCCAGGTCTGCTCTGCCCATTGCCCCTTGCCCATGCCATACTCACCTGCTAGGTGGCCCGTAGGGATGTCCCCATGTTCAAACCTGTGGCACAGCACAGAGCTGTGCCAGATGAACGTGTCATGTGCACTCCCAGAGTGTGTGGCACAGACATTGGTGATGTGCCCCATGGCATCGCACACCACATGGCAGTTGACACTTGGTTCCCCTTCTTGTTGATATATGCAACACCCTTGGGGCCAGGTGGCATGAGGATACCCACATGGGTGCAGTCAATTGCCCCAATCATGCCAGGCATGCATGCCACACTGTGGAAGTCCTGCATGGTTGCTGTACTGTCCACCTGTGTGCTGGGGAAACTGATATATTCCAAAGCATGCGGCAGCAGTGCATTGAGGAACTGTGTGAGGAGGCAGGACATAGCTGACTGGGTGATGCCTGTGGTGTCCCTTGTTGGTAGGTGTCCGTGGAGAGCAAGCACATGATGGCATCACCTTCATCTCCACAGACATGTTGTGGCTTTGTCTGGTGAATGCCTGCATCTCCTCAGTGCATAGCTCACAGAGCTGCCTCAGAATGGCCCTGTTCAGGTGGTACCAGCCCAAAATCTCTGTGTCATTGTAGTTCTCAAAGGTGATGCAGGCACGGTACCACCTGTGTCAGGTATACCGCTGACAGGCCCTTCCTCGGCCATGTCACTGTTCCTCCTATCCCCTCACACCCCTCATTACTGCCTCCATCAAGAAAGGTGCACTATCCATGGCCCTTGCTGTCCACTGTCCCCCTGAGCAGCTGGCTGCTGGCTGTGTGCTACCCAGGTACATGGTATGAGTGTGTGTGTGTGTGTGTGTGAGTGTGTGTGTCTCTCTCTCTCACTCTCTTTCTCTACCCCTCTCTCCCTCTCCCAGGCCACCTCTCTGTCCCTGTCCCTCTGTGTGTAACCTTTGTCTGTCTGTCTGTGTCTCCGTCTGTCTTTCTCTGTCTCTTCATTTCACCGCTGGCTCAAGTGCTGTCTATGTGTTTGCACCCTGTATTTATATGAACAAGTTTGCTCAGAACAACTCCGATTTGCTCCACATTTGCGCCATGGTTTCACGGTTGAATATGCCACTATGCTGGATATTCATGGGAACACCCCTGCACTTGTGCCTGCATTCATTATAGTTGCACATTGGGGCAATAGATTTTGCACTGTGCACTGGCTCCGACTGAATATGGCTCCTTGGCAAAATTCCACACATGCACTGGTGCAACTGCTCAGAATATCTGGGCCTCAGTGTAATGAAGCATATGGGAGGGAAAAGTGGTATGCTGGGATATATGGGGAGGGGCATCACTAATCAAAGGCAGGATGTGATCCTTCCTCTGTATACTGTAGGTCACTGATGAGACTGCAACTGGAGAAATGCATCCAGTTAGGGTTAACATCTTTAATAGGCAGAAAGTGGGACATTTTTTACTGACTCATCATTTTTCACAGGACAACATGTAACCTAGACCTATGCAACAGGCATGTTTTCTCTAAATAATCAGAATTAATTCAATGTCATAGTTTTTTAGTTTTTTCTATTGTTTCTTATCATTTTATGGTATTTTAGTTAAGGTTTTATAGTTTTCTGAAACATTTAGAAGAACGTTAGAAAATATTTTTCCTACTATAAGGTCAATACATGTGGTAGTTTTCAAATTTTTTTGCAGGACACTGCTGGCCAAATCAGTACTGTCCTATGAAAATCAAGAGAGATGGTAACCCTACATCCAGTTCTGATCCCCTTCTTTAAAAAAAGACAGGAAAAGGCTGTAATATATCCAGAGGAAGACAGAAAAGATTATTTGTGATCTTCAGGATAGCGAATATAAGGATAGGTTAAAGAGTCTGGACTTGAACTGTATTTCCTAGAGCCTGGGGGTTGGGGGATGATAGAAACTCACAAGCTTCTTCACAGTGTTTACAGGGAGGATACAGCAAGAGATGTTCATAATGAAATGACCATAGAGACTAGGGGACACAACTATAAGTTAATGGGGATAAGTTAAAATAAGTCCTGAGGAAGTTTTTCATCACAGAGATGGTGGTGGAGGGCTGGAATGGCTTACCCATCAAGGTGGTGAATTTTGTCAGTGTGCTGGACTTTA
Source organism: Neoceratodus forsteri (assembly GCA_016271365.2). Classification (NCBI taxonomy): domain Eukaryota; kingdom Metazoa; phylum Chordata; order Ceratodontiformes; family Ceratodontidae; genus Neoceratodus; species Neoceratodus forsteri. The sequence continues at coordinate 629,042,344 of CM057459.1, forward strand.
AGGCTGAGTGGGATGAATCCAAAACGGTGTTGGGTGGCTCAAGAAAATCTATGGAGTAGCCAACTGGTGTTTTAGGGGTCAGCAAAAAGGTCAGGACAGATTGGATGGGCTCTCTGGCCTTTTTCTGTCTATAACATTCTGTGTTTTTATATTATGTTGATGGTTTTCATGCAGTGAGACTCAGTCTCCTTTCAGTTGTTTCAGTTGACTTAATTCAACAGCATGTAATCCTGAAAGGATTAAATCTGAACAAACTGAAGTAATTACATAGTTATTGATTCCCACTACATGTTAACAATGTAAATGTGGCAACAGCTCTAATCAATATGTGCCGTACCTTTTGTACAAACACAGGAATTCCGTGTGACCAAAAATACTGCTTATCCCTTTAACTCCATTCTTGTCTGTCTAGTAAGAGACTCTTGTTTATGCGATATGCTGCACACTGAATTGTCAGGGCCTGTAAAAAGCTTAGCCACACTGCTTCTTGGATCAGGTCTGCCAATTTCATGCTATCATGGGCTTTAAGAACTGCTAAGAGGACAGCTGTAGCAATCAGTCGGTTATCTAATCCCTCACACGAGCTGAGCCGTTGTGTGCAGGAGCCACAAGTTAATGTACAGCAGCAAAGTCATGGCAGCTTGACTCTCTATTCACCAGGAATAACAATCCCTATTGGCAGCTGAATAGAAAGCCCCTCAGGGGACCAATTATTCTATTCTACTCTGTACAAACTGCTGCAGTCCGCTGCCAGGTCCCGAGGGAGGGTCTCCACTGGGCATTACTAACAGAGGCTGGCCTGATGCACAAGACATAAATTGTTCCTTATGTCAAAGAAACTGCTAATTGCAAAATTAAGTAACTGGTGACTGCCGAGAAGCTCCTAATTAAGTAAACACTGCATTCAAAAGAAAGAAGAGACCCAGTTTGTGGCATAAGGGTTTGTAATATAAACATACAACACTTCAGAAGAAGACTGCAAACAGTGATTTCAGCACTCCTTGCAATATCTCTGACTTCCAGCTCTCAGGATAAGAAGGATACAAACTGGGAAATATTAATTTTCTCTCTTGTCTGACTTAAAAGTTATGTATTTTCTGGAGCTGCTGGGTACAAAAATGAACTTCTGTAAAATGCAGATGTTTGTCTCCCCTTCAATGTCAAGTATTCTTGTGATTTATTTACTTGGACTCTGAGTATAAAAATACAAAAATGTAAAACAACTTTAAGCTCCTAATAAACATACCTGGCATAGAGTCATCCTGCTTTATGCAAGACATTTTAAAACATTTTAATTTGCTTCCTAATTGAGAAATTAACCAAGATAATTAACATGGAAGCAGTATAGTTTAGAGGTTAGAGCACCAAACTGCGAACCTTGAAATCCAGCTGACCTGGTTTTGAAGTCCACAATCATCACTTGCATACTGTGTGACCCTTAGCAAGTCATCTAACCCCCCTGTGCCCCAGGAATGCACCGGGAAATATGTTTTGGCTCAGTGTGCATTTCCCAGTCAACATGCCTAAAAACAACTGTAGCCAGAGATGTCAATGGTCTGACACTATGAGGTATGTCTCATATTACTGCGCCGAGTACTCTGTCTCACATTCATTCCACATGGAAAAGATAATGCCTTTCCTGAGTAAGTGCTATTTTATAAAGAAGACTCATACTTTAAAATGAACATTCATAATGTCCTATGATGCCAAATGAAAATTAGACATTGCACACATAAAGGCTTTAGTTTTCACTGCATTCTGAGCCTCTATTGCCATATTTGATGTTGTGTCTCATATTATGAGAGCTAGAATCCAACAGTTTGCCACACTGTGAGTTTTATTTCAATAACAGAAGCTTGAGAGATATGTCTGTGCAATAAGTGTGGACATAGAAGGGGGTGGGTTCCATTGGATAACTATCTATAAACCAAAAAATAACAAGATTGCTCCAGGGCTCATATTTATTTCAGTAAACCAGCAAAGGGTTACAGATCCTTTCACCTTTGTGTAATTTATTTGGGTGTATAGGTAAATGAATTTGTAAGAGATCCAAATAAAAATAATTTTTTTGAATGTCGAACATCTAGCACTGTATAGAAGATTTTTAGATAATAGTTATATCATCTGGAAAGGAAATTAAAATGAATTACAGGAGTATGTGTCCTATTTGGAGAATGCAAACACACATTTAAAGTTTACAGTGAGACATAAAGATCTTTAAGAATAGAAATGGGAAGAGTTTTACAGATCTGTATAGAAACATAAAAACATAGAATGTGCTGGCAAATAGGGGACCACATGATCCCTCTAGTCTGCCCTTTGATTCAAACCCCTGCCTAGTTGATAGCCTTCTTTAGGTTACCACACTGTCTGTCCCATGCCAGTTGTAACTCCCTGACTGTCTTTGACCCTACCACCCCCAGTGGCTGGCTGTTCCAAGGCTCCACCACTCTCTCTGTAAAGAAAAACTTCCTCATGTTTTTCCTGAATCTACCCCCTTCAAACTCATGTCATGACCTCTAGTCTGGGTACAAATGTTTACCTGAAAGAGTCTCTGTATCTGTAACTTGTTGATACCCTTTAGGTATTTGAAGATCTCTATCATGTCTCCCCTATCCCTTCTTTGTTCCGGGGAATATAAGTTGAGTTGATTTAGTCTAGCCTCATAAGGCTTGTGATGCAGACCATGCACTAGCTTTGTCAGTCTCCTCTGTATGGTCTCCAGTTGGTCTATGTTCTTCCTAAAGTGTGGTCTCCAGAACTGGTCTCAGTACTCCAGATGAGGCCTCACCAAGGACCTGTACAGTGGCATAATCACCTTCAATTTCCTACTTGAGATACCTCTTCCTATGCAACCAAAAGTGCTGCTAGCTGTTTGTGCAGCCTTTCCACATTGCTTGATAGAGGTGGGCGAAGGTTGCCATTTCTGCATTAGCAGAACTTTTGAAAAATTTAACAACACCTACCCAGCTCACCCCCCTCCCCAGTACCCTGATCAGGCCACCGGCACAGCCTCCACTCACCTCCATGGCCGGCAGCCTGACTGAGTGCCACTGAGCACTTGATTGAATGAATGAGCACCATATTCACTCATTCATTCAAGCACTCAGAGGTGCTCAATCGGTCTGCCAGCTGTGGAAGTAAGTAGAGGGCTGTGCCGGTGGCCCAACTGGGGCACTGGTGGGGCTGGGTTGGTGCTGCTATATACTGATGGGATGGGGTGGGGTCCACTAGACACCAGGAGTGAAGGGTATATATATATATATATATATATATATATATAGATATTAAAACAACAGAGGTGACAGGGTAACTTTGGGGGTGCTTATTAATATTTTTACGGCCAGTGATGGCTGAGGAGGGGACCACTAGACCCCTGGGAGTGGAGAAGGGTGAATCTTTTTAAACGAAACAAATGTGGGGTGCAGGGCAACTTGTGTGTGTGTGTGTGTGTGTGTGTGTGTGTGTGTGTATGGTTCAGTTTACAGTGGTGGTGGGGGTGACGGGTAAAATTGCAGGCGAAACTGTGAAATTTCGCTGCAATTTCATGAAACATTTTGCCCGGTGAAATCAAGCCACTCAGTAGCAATTTTGCTGGCAAAAGTTTATTTTGCTGCATCTCTAGGCAGGACCTCCTTGCTGTGAAGCCATGCTGCTTTGGGTTTAGTGTTCCACTTGCTTCTAAGATTGCCACTATCCTCTCCTTAAGCAGGGATTCCATTAGTTTCCCCACTACCAAGGTGAGGCTGACTGGGCTGTAGTTTCCTGCCTCTTCTTTTCTTCCACTCTTGTGCAGGGGCACCACTGTAGCTCTTTTCCAGTCCTCAGGGACCTCACTGCTTTCCAATGATTTGTTGAGTTCAACCAGTGGTGCAGCTAGTTCCTCCCCAAGCTCTTTCAGTATTCTTGGGTGTATTTCATCTGGCCCCATTACTTTGTTGACTTTCAGTTTCTTGAGTTCCTCCAGGACTCTTTCCTCTGTGAAGGGACTTGTGTCTGTTCTCTCAAGGCAGTGCTCCTTTTTTCCTCAGTGTTGGTCCATTTCCCACTTCCTCCAGTGTAAAAACTGAGCAGTATTTGTTCATTACCTCTGCTTTCTCTCCATCATTTTCCATATGCTGACCCTCGTTTTTTGCTAATATGACAAACCCCCTCTTGCTCTTTCTTTTTTCTCTTATATACCTGCAGATGTTTTCGCCACCCTTTTGGACCCCTTTTGCTATCCTTTCCTCTGTCTGGTCCTTCTCAATCCTAATTGCCTTCCCTGCATCGTTAAGTTTTTGCTTGTAAGTCGGCCCACCACACAGCAGTTCGATTTCTGCTTGCAATGCCAGCAACCCAGGTTCAGGAGTAGACCTGGATCATCAGAGGGCCTGCCAGGGGAGAAGGATCGAGTGTCTCATGGACTGCTCTCCTTCTCTGGGGGGAGGATGCAGGGCATGTCTGGTGCTGGAGAGTCCTCTGGTAGAGGCTAGGGGTTCCACAGCAGCCAGCATCAGCAAGTTTCTGAGTGGCTGGGTGGAAGCAGGCATCACTGTATGCCCACACCCCTCCCTTACAGGGGGAAAGAAATCACCACTCCAGCTCCTTGATGGCACCCACCTCGTGTGCCCACAATTGCTCCCAGGCCAACTCCTCTCGACCTATCCCACAGTCAGTGGCGCTTTGGGGCTGGTGACGCAGCCCCACCATGGGGGGAAGCAAGGAGATATTGAGGGGAGTAACGGCTCATGTGGGTAGCGAGGGATGGCGAGGGCCGTGACTGAGCAGAGGAACCGGCGCTGGATGGGGCCCAAAAAGTTATAAATAAAAACAAAAAAAAAGTTTTTCCTTGTATACCTTCTTATCATAGTTCTTCATTGATTCATTGTACCTCAGTGAAGGTGTTTTTCTTCTCCTTTGTTTTAGATGCTATCTCCTTGGAAAACCAGAGGGGTGTTTTTCTTCTTTTGGATTTCCTAATTTGCTTGGTGCACTGCAATGTGACTAGGGTTATTGCTTCCTTCAGTTTCATCCAGCATTCTTCCACTCCTCCTTCCCCCCCCACAGTCTAGATTTTTCCTTAGACTGATTTTCATTTTATAGGAGCGTACAGATCGAAATTCATGCTTGGAATGTTTTAGTTTCCTTCCTCGACATGTGTTTGAGACTATACCAGAGATTCAGTATAGTCGCTTAAGGTGAAATTGTGGTAGGGACACATATTTTAAAAGGCAAGCTGATGATCTGGATGTTCAGTTTAAAGTAAGGGGCTACAGTAATAAGAGTAGATTGCAGGGTAGGGAGTTTGCAGAAAGTCAGGACAGGAATATTCTCATTCAGCAATGTGGTCAACAAGATATGAATAGAAATGTAGGGAATAGAATGAACTTACTCACTGGTGTCCAAAAAAATACAGGATATATTGCACAGACACTAGCATGTCTTTAAAGTAGAGGAATCTTTGACATCAGTACTAAAGGAGAAGCCTAGGATGGTGTACAGAAGAGGCAGTAATATTAAAGACATTTTTATTTATTTATTTATTAGATCATTGATTTACAGACCTTTGAGTCAAAGACTCACTTACAAAGGCACCTCGTCAAGAGAGCAATACATTACTGCAAACAAAACAGTATAGTGCATAATGCTTAGATTAAAAAAGCAACCAGTGTTACAGGCATTCACTGGTGGTACAAGCTTGGTAATAGGTAGATCACAGTAGTCATAATATAGGTACATGAGTACCATGTCAGGTAGCAACCAAAGATATTTTATTACATTAGTCAGCAGATGTTGCCTGAGACCCCAGACGTATACAGCAAAAGTAGACAGGGCAGACCCAGCCTAGGGGTGAGGGTAAGGGGCAGGTGGGGGATTTTGTGCAGTTGCAGTAGCAAGTGCTTGTCAGATGGCTTCTGAAGGATGAGGTGGTCTCTAGTTTACAACTGGTCAGGAAGGAGTCTTGGAGACCGGATTGTCTACCAGAACCACCTAAAGGTACTTTTCTATGTGGTAGGTGTATTTACGGTAAAGTTATCAAGAAACAGAATAAATTCTAGTGTAGCCACATGAAAAACATGTTATACTAGGAGTTTTATAAATTGTGAAACTAAAGGAATAATTTATATTACTGAATGTACTTATGGGGGCTTCTATGTTGAGTAAACCCAAAGAAAATGTAAGCACCATATCTAGGAACATCTTAGTAGTATCAGAAATCCAACTGAGAAAGATTAATGCCCTACTATGAACTCTGACGGAGATCAGCAGTTTAAATTTCCAAGTTTGGAAAAGTGTCCAATGGCCCAAGGGGAAGGGATTTTGATAATAAATTGCTAATATGGGAAAGTTATTGGATTGGGGGACGGGTCAAGTCACTGATGTTTGAATGGGAAATTTGGCCTGGAGCCCCTTTTGGAATACTGAAGGATTTTTTTTTTGTATTATTGTGATCCCAGTATGTGCATCAAAATTGTAATGATCATGCATTGTTTTCTTTTGCTTGTTTCTAGTTACCACAGTAATGGTGACAGACCTGGATGACTCTTAATTAAGTCACTGTTCTGGCACACAATGACATCCTGCTGGATCAAAAGCTTGGGAATCAGGGAATAACAACAAATTTTGAAAAGTGTAAACATATCACAGCACGAATAAATATTTAGGAAGTTATCATAGTCTTCTTAACTGTTTTTAATGTTACTCTCTTTTTATATATTTATTAAAATGGCAATGGGTTTAAGTGGGCTTAATTACATTGTATAGCATGAAGTTGATGGTTGCTGTGGATACTCACATATTACATGATTTGAACATGGGGAATACTAATTCATTAACATTAGATTAATTAGTCTGTATATTTAAATGTTTCTCCAGAGACTTCATCTGAATGACTCTCTTGAAAAAGCACAAAGTGCAAAACTGTACAGACTTTTATGGTATTCGTCACTCTCAGTTTAAATGCTGTATATACATATTTAAATAAACTTATGCTATATATATATATATATATATATATATACTGTATATATATATATATATATATATATATATATATATATATATATATACACACACACACATACATTATAGGGGTGTCATTGAGCTCCTATGGTTAGGGTTCAATGGCCACTTCTAACTAAAAATTTTGCACTTTAATAACATTGCAACTGTTAAATCGATTAGCATGAAATTTTGCATTTGCCATCAGGGACCAACGTTCTTTTGATGTAGCAAGTTTTGTTTGGTCAAATGTGTGGGGTGGATATACAGAGTGTCACAAACTGTGAAAATTACAATGTTTTGTCAAATTCTTTGCCACGCTGTTGCACAGAAAGGTTGTGGAATTGTAGTCTGAAATGTTCAGGGTAAACAGGCCTTGGGTCTCAGATGTCTCTTTTGAACATTTGGTGAACAAATATTATTCTGTTCAAAAGTTAAGCTCCCCATTATTTTTAATGGGAGCAGTAAGATATCCTGCGAGAAAAAGGATCATTTATCACAAATGGGTAATCCTTTCCACAAATGGATAATCCTTTATCGCACAGGGGAAATCCTTTTTTGTGTGGCTGTCATTTTGTTTCACAGTTAGTGAGGGAAACAGAATTTAATAATTCCAAACAATGTTGTCTTAATTTGAGACTGAGATATGTAACTTGCTTATCAGGACCCCTCAGTTGGATTCTGCAGTTAACTGATGGCAAATGGTTTTCAATTATTGTGTTTTTCATAGGGTAAATCTTTTTTCATGACTCATAATACAAAAAAAGATTCTTTTTCTTACCACGAGTCATGAAAAAGGATAATTTTTATGATCCCTAAATCCTTTCACTGGTTTCTAGTGGCACCCCCACCCTCTGATTTGTGCCCCCAATTAAAATACAAAAGGGAACTCTGACTAAATGCCTAGGTGTTCTTTGTTGACTCATATTCCATCAACAAATTAAAAATCAGCTTGATATAATAGTCCAATTTTACTCAGAGATATTACTTCTGCAGGAATGACACCAGGCTGATTTCTGAACATATACAAGAAGTAAGGCACAAAACATTGCAATTACTGTACCACTTCATACCTTTCAGAGCTAACATCACGGTTGGGAACAGACAGCATGAAATATAAATACTGAAGAAAAAAAGTTTTTTGGGGTCATACATGAAATAAAATTTATTGAAACAAGGATGTCCATGATTTTTACTGCAATTAATAGCAGAACACATCTATAAGATTTGATTCAGACCCACTAAATATTTTAGCCTGCAGTGGTCCTAGAAAACACAAAGAATACATAATTAAACTGGAAGAGGGCTGCATCTACCTTGAGTGCCCCAGATCTGAAAATGTGGTGTCAGTCTGTCTTCTTGTTTGTACAACAGCATAGAATGGTTACAGTATTGGTACAATTTCTCTATTAGTGAGTACCACCTTAATTTTGATTAACAAAAGTTTTTGGTCTGCATTGTTAGTTTTGCAACTGGAGTGGTATAGGAAAAAGACTGCAATATGAGAAACTAAGGTAAATGCACTTCAATTTATTTCAATTGAGGGCTTCAACTTTTATGCATAACTCAGCCATTTTTTCAAATTTTGACACCAAATTTTCAACATGACCTTTTGGGAGACCCCACCTCATGAACAACATGACTGTCTTTAAGCAAATCCTACCCAAAAGATGATTTTGTGATTGGATGGTGAATTCATCTTTCCAGCAGGAAGTAACAATTTTCCTGATCTTGTTCATGAGGTAGGTTCATAAGAAGGCTATGTTGAAAATTTGGTGTCAAAATTATTAAAAATGGCAAAGTTATGCCTATTTGTCACAATATTGCTATGCATGCTCATAACATTGGACATTTTAAATTTTTGACTCCAGATTTTCAACATAGCCTTCTTATTACCCCACCTCATGTATGTTACAGCTGTCATTTCTCAAATCCTGGACAAAATATGCTTTTGCACCTGTGGCACAGAATGACATTGCAGTTGCATGGAATTATGGTTTGGCAGGGATTGATAATTTTCTGTGCCAGGTACATGAGATGTGGTAAAAAGATGGCTATGCTGACAATTTGGTCACTGTTTTCCGATAAATGGAAGCACATGGCCCTTCCACAGCTACATAAATATACACATCTATGGAGGGATGGGAGTGCATGGCATGCAGGGCCCTAAGCACCCTGCAGTTCCACACACAAATAAGGATACAATTACTGCATTTCAAAAACTATAGATGGGTGGGAGCACAGGTCCCTGAGGGCCCTGCACTCCCACAAGCAAATAAGATCATGATTTCACTCTCCTAAGGTAGATAAGTATGTCTTGTCAGAATGCCTAATAGTGATATACTCTCCTAAGGCAGAGAAGTATGTCTCACCACATGTTGCCAACAGAAGTGTGTAGTATCTTTCTTTATGCAGGACCTTGCAAGAATGGAGATCTTGTACGATGTTGTTTGATCAGGGAAAGGGGTGGCTATGAGGGTTTACAGCCCACCAATGATCCAAAACTCCAAATTCTAATGATTTTTCCTTTTGCTGCTTGGGGTGGGGGGTTAGGATTGGAAACCCTAATGCTACATTTCTCTATTTCTGTGGCATTAATTTACCCTAATTGGTGCATTAACAAAGGTTTTATTTTTGCAAAGAATGTCCTTTCTTTTTGAGATACAGTATTAGAATCATATCCTCAGTCATGCATGAAAAGATGCAGATGCCCTTTGCCAAGGCAAGACTCTGTCGGCCTACAGAAATGCAGGGCCCTTGCAGGCTCTGCACTTCCATGCAGTGACAGATAGGAAGAATTCATGGGACTGTCTGATGGGCTGGGGAAGCACAGGATCCTGTGGTCCCTGTGCTTCCATGTAGCCCAGATACTGATGCACTGAGCCAAGTGTGCATCTGTTAGCCAATGCACAGAGCCCTCTGCCAGCTATGGGTGCAGAGATGCAGATCCCTAAGAGGACAGCTGTGTTAACTATATGGTCCTTGGGACTGTGAAGACAACCTGAACCTTTCATTCCCTGGTTGGGGGGATGTTGCATAACAGTGCCATCCACAAACCCTCACCCCATCCTGCTGGGTCACTGAGCTCACCCTCAAACTCAGCTCACTGACACAAGATCACAAAGTATACCTGCTGGGGTCAAGACCAGTATTATAAACACAGTTTGTTAACAATTAAATTTTTTTTAGTATTGACCCCAAATTTTCAAGATACTCAGTTTATGATTTGCCCTATAAACATGACATATATTATTTATATAGTACACCGGCCAAAATGTCATTTCACACCAGAAGTGAGAAAACACATCTCATCCAGGATTTTAAAAAATGACACATTTTATGTTTATTAGGTGGTGTGGAAACATGGCTAGGTTAAAAGTTTGGAGTCAAAAAATTAAAAATGAATTAAGTTATGAGTGAATGTTGAAATACTGCAACATTCTCTCATAACCTAGGTATTTTACCATATTTCTACACCAAATTGTCAGCATAGCCTTTTTGTTACCCCACCTCAGGGACCCAGTAGGTGAAAATTTCAAAATCCTCCCAAAATGTCATTCACGCCATAGGATTTTAAAAATGGCAGTCATCATGTCCGTGAGGTGGTGTAAAAAATGACTATGTTGAAAATTTGGGGTAAAAATATTTAAATTCACCAAAGTTACAAGTCAGCATAATAAAATGTCAATGTCTGTTCATAAATTTGCCATTTTTACATATTTTGATGCCAAATGTTCAACATAGCCTTCTTATGACCCCACCTTATGAGCAAGGGTGGTGAACACTTTGAAATACATAGAAACATAGATTTTGACAGCAGATAAGGACCGCTTGGCCAACCCAGTCTGCCCTGTGAAGGGGAATCACATCTGTCCTTCTCCAGTCCTCGGGTACCACCCCATCCTCCCATGATTTGTTAAAGAGGGTAGTCAGTGGTGTCACTAGTTCTACCCTTAGTTCTTTTAGAATTCTGGGATGAATCCCATCAGGCCCCATTGCTTTGTCCACCTTCAGTTTTAAGAGTTCTTTCAGAACCCTTTCTTCTGTAAATGGGCTGGTATCAACTTCTGTATCCAGAGTGTTTCTACTGTTTGTTTTAGGTACCTCCCCACTTCCTTTGTAAATACTGAGCAAAATATTTGTTTAGTATCTCTGTCTTTTCACAGTCACCCTCTGCCCACCACCCTCCCTCCCTCCTCTTTATTAAGCCTCACTAGCCTCCCTTGGTCTTCCTTCGCTCCCTGATGTACCAATAAAAGATTTTATCCCCCTTCTTAACAGAGTTGGCTATCTTTTCCTTGGTTTGGGCCTTTGCTGTTCTGACTGCCTTCCCAGCTTCCTTTTGCTTTAACTGATACAGTTCCCTGTCCTGCTCCTTCTGTAATTCCTTGTACTTCCTGAATGCTTTCTTTTTCTCTTGAACCTTCACTGCCACTTCCTTTGACAACCATAGTGGTTTCTTACATCGTCTCGTTTTGTTAATTTGCTTCACACAAAGGCTTGTTACCTCTGTGATGGCAGTTTTTATTATTCCCCATTGTTCTTCCACCCCTCCTTCCTGCCCATTTGCTAGTGCATTCCTTAGGCACTCACCCATTTTGGCAAAGTCAGCCCTCCTAAAGTCCAGTACTTTTGCCTTTGTATGGCTTGACTCTATTGCTGTGTTTATTGTGAACCATACTGTTCGATGGTCTCTAGTTCCCAGATGGCTACCTACTTCTACATCTGTGATCCTCTCTTCATCTCCATTTGAGAGAACCAGGTCTAAGATTGCTCCCTCTCGAGTGGGCTCCAATACTAGTTGTCTAAGGCATGCCCCTTGTAGGGCATCTAGAATAACCCCACTCTTTGAAGTGGCTGCTGCAACTGCATTCCAGTTAACATCTGGCATATTCAGATCACCCATCAGCAATACCACCTTAAAGGTGATTTCAGCAAGTGATAGCCCATGCTTGAAAATATGCATTGTCAAAACTGTTAGAACACACAGAATACAGGAACATATCAGGGATATAAAGAAATGGAAAACTCTATACTCCAGTGGGGGAACATTTCTACAATAGTGACCCTGATCTTTTACAGTTCATGGGTATTAAACATTTCAAATCTGACTGAGGGGGTGACTAACAGAAAAAACTACTCCAACAGGAAAGCTACTGGATAGTTCACCTGGGGTCCCTTTCACCTAAAGGTTTGAAACCAAAATTGGGATCTAAAACCTTACTTATAAGCTGTCTCACACCTTTTTATTTTTTGAAATAGTGTTAAGGATTTGCTGATATATTTCTCTTGCTTTTTTTATTTTGCAGTTCTGCTGTCTGCTATGATCGCTAACATCCACTAGAACAATGCTTTACCTCAGCTTTTATTATTTTAAGGTGATAGTCATTTAATGCATTGCTATTTGACTGCAGAACAGTTTGCTTGAAGATGTGTACTGCATTTTGAGTGTGGTATTTTTGTACAGATTATCTTGTGTTGTATTGCTCGTTTTTCATTTTAGCAAGCTGTAGGTTTAAATCCCACCATTAGGAAATTGTGCTATGTAAACTGTTATTATTTTAAGGAGATTGTCATTCATTGTAGTGCTATTGGACTGTAGAATAGTTTGCTTGATGTTGTGTACTGTTTTATTTTATTATATTTTTTTTACCAATGCTTTTTGCATTGTATTGTTCATTTATGTTTTTCGTAAGCTGTAGGATCAGATCCTGCCACAACAAAGTTTGCCATATTAATTGTGAATGGCTCGCTTAATCAGTGGATGATGTAATCTGTGGGTATTTAAGGTGGAGATCTTTCGCAAGACACCCGCACCCTGACAAAGACTAAGTGCTGAAGTGCCAAGGTGACTTGTGATTACATGACACTGGAGACAGGAAATCTGATTTTTGATTTCGATTATCTCAGCTGTAAGTATCAGAAGCACCACAGCATGAGCGCTGGCATCTGATGCAGAATAAGACCATCCTGGCAAGGTCACACTCGCCCCATCTGGCATCGTGCATCATCTGCTGTCATCAGTCAGTTTCACTGACTTTCTTCCATCTGTGGCTCCCTTCCTCCTTTAGACTGAGACAGTAGTCCTGGGTGAATTCATAAGCAGTGTGATAGTCTTTGCTTTGCTGCCAAAGCTCAGGTGCAATGAAGCTGAAACATAAAGAAATGCTATACGATTGTTGTCTTATTAGAAAATAATTAGCAGAGCTGTCACAGTGGCATGGAGGGCTGAGGAATCTTGCTTTACCTCTTGCCATGCCAATGACCCATGATCATGTTGCAAGCAGGTCACTGGGGGTCAGTTGGGAAGGGAGAGGATTGAGCATCCAGGGGACAGCTCTCTTTTCCTGGGGAGGGTGGGGACTATGAACTTCCATTTGCCTGACACCTAGTGGAGGCTGGGTGTCGGCAGCTGACTCCCACATATTGGGGTCAGGAGGAGGAGGAGCAGCCAACCGGTGTGCAGCGTGTGGACATGCATGCCGTGTGCCATTGTTGGCATGATCCCACTGCACTAAAAAGTGGAAAAAATGGACCCCAGCTAAGCAGCATGACACTGTCCCCCACAGGTGCTCTCCCCATATGGCACCTCCCCAGAGTTGGATCCATTTTGGTGGGTTAAGTCACTCACCTTCACCCTGCAATGAAAAGTAAGTCATAGGGGCCTGAGTGGAGGGTGTCTGATGCTTGGGTGATGGTGCTGGGGGGATGGCAGAAAGAGAGAGAGAGAGAAGATAGCCAGCTAGACATGGGGAGTAAAGAAATAGCGAAAAAAAAAAGGAAATAATTAGCAGGGAGTTACAGTACAAAAAATGAATTAACTGAAGGGTCCAGGTGAAGGGCAAAAAAGTTACAGATGAAGGATCAAATATACAAAAAAGACAGTCACACAAAGGCAATTCTGCTAGTGGGAAGGGTAAGCAGTGAAGACAAGTGCCACTATAGTGGATCAGACATAAGAACACAATGTGGGGGGGGTGGATTTGACAGTATGACTTGTAAATAACACAAGCACATAAAGGTAAAATACAAATTAAAACAGAATGATCAAGTGAAATTATCAAGCAATATAGCTCGTAAATGAACGTACACTACATAGCAGGAAAGGAAACTGGAAAATCTTTAAAAAAATGGAAAATCATAAAGCACACAGTATTTTGCATATCAGGGAACTCAGACCTGAAGATTATGCATGCCAGATTCTGTGCAAATATGTTGAATGGTTACATGTGAACAAGATGCCCTCACAAACTTTTTCACATCATGAAACTTTGGCAGTCTGACAAGGCATGCCAAATTTTGGGCTATTTCATCAAAGAGCACCAAAGTTATTAAGGTACAAATATGTAAGGATTAAGCCACGAGAGAAAGCATGGGTCTACTGTGGTATTAATCCATGGTTGGAAGGGGGTTGGACCACAAGGCCAAAGGCCGAGTGGGTCCAACCAACCAACCATGGATTAATTCCACTGTAGACCCATCCTTACAAGTGGCTTAATCCGCTTGTAACATGGCAATGAGTGTATAACTAATAGTCTTTGAATAAATAAGTACAATCACACTGATTTACTTTCAGAATACTATAAATTGAGCTGTTAAACATGATGTACATATACTTGAAAACAATTGGAACACACCTATTGGAAATATCGTGGCCACTATTTCGCTTTAGTTAAAATAACTTTCATCACAAGCTTTAAGCTTTCTAACATCAAAACATATTTTACAACTTTTCAAAAACTTGCAATTCACTTTCTATTCTAGATGCTTTGATTTTTTTCTCTATGTATTAGAAGATATGGGCTGCACTGCATGATGGGAGTGTGCTATGGTACGTTTTAGTTTTCTTTCTCCAGTTCCTTTGCAGACCAATAGGTGGCTGTCACACAATCCTAGTAGCACAATCACCTTTTCTCCAAATGTACTGAACTAAGCCAATCTGAAAAACACTTTATTGAACAACTACTATTTTGCAGAATATTATTTTCACTTTTTTCCCCTCTAAACTACCTAATTCAGCAGGACATAGAACAACATAACGTTCACTGCATTCATCTTTCAAATACTTGTTATGACTACTATTGTTAGTCTGTTTCTTTGATTTCTTTTTGTTTCTCTCAATTTATTTTTCTTTTGACCCACAGAAGTATCCTCTGTCTTTAATTTTGCTTTGTTTATCTCAGTGTCTGTTATTTTTGCTTTTGGTTATAGAAGCTGCATGCTCATCTTTACCACTGTGTATTCACCAAGAAAAGGCTAGGCCAGATAATGTTATTCAGTCATCCACAATGCATTGCACCCACAGTTGCTTAGAAAGCAGTAGATCAGAAGGGATGGTAACAGTATGTAACTGTTCACTTCTACAGAAATATTGCTGTAGCATAATTAACACTATATGTGGAGTTTAAATGTACAATCTTTAGTAACTCATGAACTTCTGTTGTAGTTACAACATAGAACAATCTTGAAAAAGTCAAAAACCCTGTGCCAGGAAAATTCTTAGTAAATACAACTTGGGACAATTATATTGCTTTCACTTGTATACCGCTTCTTACCTGTAGTGGATTGCCAAGGTATTACAATACAAACCATGATCTACTATGGTATTAGACCATGGTTTCTACTGTACCACATGGTGTGTTTGCACCTATCTGAGTGCTTCATTTCGTTTTTCTTTTTTATGCCATGTTACAATGCAGTTTAACATTAAACAGCCTACTCAACCCTAATTATACTGTTGCTACCATGCCACTATAATCATTTTTTATTTGGTAGAATGACATTTTTAACTTTATTTACTTGCTAACTCCACTCAATGTGGTGCCTGAACTTTTTCTGCTCTGCTGTTAAACTTATACTGTGTCACACACTTTATTCCCTATGTTAGAAGAAGAGAAACCAAAAATTCTAGCACCCACCATAAAGCGACAATCCACACCATGGTAAATTTTATTCCATAATTTTTATTTTTTTGTAAATATTGCAAGTAACTATTAACACCATGCATCTTAGTGGTTTAAAAATCTGAGTACATCAAGAGGACAAAAGCTTACGTTTTGCAAAGTTACCCTTGCTTCATCAGAGCTAAAGTGCACCAGCAATACATTACTTATATAGAGCACCCATATCCAATTATACAATTAATATAGATAAACTTCAACTCATATTTGTATAAAAACATGTGTTACATGGCATAAATAGCACATAATATGACAGGCATTTAACTTAAATCAATTACAGTACATCCATAGTTATTTAATCACTTAATTGGGGTAAACAACCCATTTATCTAGCTCTTTCACAACTCATAACATTTCTTATCAGAGCTACCCCCAGTTAGACTACAAATAAAAACATAGTTACTACTGGCTTTTCCAGAGAGGCACAGGAAATGAATTTACAACATCATTATGCAGAAAGCTATAATAAATTCATAAAAGATCTTAAACAATTGTTGCATTAAATACTAAGCATTATTATCTACTCATTTCCAAATGAACATGAGGTAGATTTCAAATACCGTTATACTGAAGGCAGTTAAACTTCATTAAATACCCCACATAATTATTACTAAACATTATTACATGCTAATCTCATAGGCATTTTATTTACATACAAAATCAATTCTGACTCATTGCACAGAAGTTCAAAAACTTAATTTCTGCCTCACCTCATATTTAGTGCAAACATAGTATATGTGAAACATTTTCCAACTTCTTACAACAAATACCAAACCCAGAAATTGCATGCATCTAGGGTCTTTTATATAAAGATCACAACCCATCAGATATTAAATTGTATCCTTACATTCTATTTTCTACACCCCCATTTAGGTATACTTAAACTTGTGAGACATTAAATTCAGCACATAATATTGTGAACATGCCAAAAACTTCAAAATGTATTAAGGAAAGCCGATAAATCAAATGCATCATTTAAACTCCAATCACTTCTTGCATTTAGATGATAAATCCAGAAACTTTCCCTTTGACCTATTTTCTTCTCAGTGTCACCTTCTCTAATATCAAGGGCCACCAATTCCATTCCAATAAAGTGAATGGCATGTTCATTCTGACTTTGCTCATTAATGTGCTTTGCAATCGCATAATTTTCATCTGAATTTTTTTTTTAAGTTTAGTTTAGTTTATTGGTCTAGGAATTAATACCTTTGAGCCAGGGCTCTTTCACAAAGGTTCCACGTCACAAAGAACATCAAACAAAACAATACACATTACAAGTAATACCAGACGGAAAAGTTACATAATAAATTTGCTATTAACAGTTTAAGGCAGTAACGTTTAGAAGTTACATAATAAACATGCTTTTAACAGTTTCAAGGGAGTAGACAATTTGGAAATAAAGAAACTTCCAGGGAGAGGGCGATCTTTAGGAGCCAAAGGGAGGCAAGAAAGGAGGGAAAGTGGTGGGTAGTAGAGTAAGTGAGAGGGGACAGAAAGGGGGGGGAGAGTGAGTTGGGTGGCAGACAGGAATAGTAGTGGTACGTGAGGGCTTATTAGACAAGGAGAGAAGAACTTGGATGTGAGGATGGTCATGAGGAGTAGAAGTCTTTATCTAATGCAGTCACAGTTGCTAGTGGTAGTGAGGTGGGCATAGAGCATGGTTTTGAAAGCTCTGAGTGAGGTTGAGGATGGAGTAGGTGGACTTAGAGAATTGAACCATGTCAGGCCCCTGTATGCGAACGTTCTTTGTCCCTGTGCAGTCCGGCATCTGGGAACCAGGAAAGGTTGGTGTTCAGATCTGGTGGAGGGTCGTAAGCCAGGATTCGGTCGGAGTAGGTTTTGGATACATAATGGAGTCAGTCCCAGGACAGATTTTTTTGCCATTATGCAGGTGAGATATATAAGGTGATTTGATAGTTGCAACCAGCCTGTTTCATAGTAAAGCTCACACGTGTGTGTCAGTCTTTGAGCCCCCGTGAGGAGCCAGAAAGCCTTATTTAGAGTGATTGAGATATGCCTTAGTGCCGTGGTGGTAGCTGAGCAGTAGATAATAAGGCCATAGTCAATGATAGAGATTATGGAACTCTGTATAGCTATCCTCAATGCCGCTTGGTTTAGAAATTGTCGGTTACGAAATAGTATTCCAAGACGTTGGTTCACTGTTTTCTTCATGTTGTCAATGTAGGTTGCAAAGGTGAGCCCTTGGTCAAAAGTGATGCCAAGGTATTTGAAAGTATTTACTTGGTCCAGTGTATTTCCAGCAGAGGTTTGTATGGTGAGTGAAGTATTTCTATTTTTGTTTTGGTGATGGTGAAAAGCATGGCTTTTGTTTTATTGTGGTTAAGCACAAGTTTACTATCCAGGAACCACCTTTCAACACTAGAGAAGGCAATTTGCAGGCTTTTGCATAGGGAGTTTGGATCCTTGTGAGAAGAGAGAATTACAGCATCATCAGCGTATAAGATTATTTTTTCCGGGCAGAAATCTGGGAGGGAGTTAAGGAACAGGCTAAAGAGGAGCAGGCCAAGAATTGATCCCTGCAGTACACCCGAGAGGACTGGTTTGAAGTCGGAGAGTTTATTAGAGATTTTTACAGCATGTGACCGATTAGACAGGTAACTTTTTACCCAAGCACTAGGACCTTCAGCCAGGCCTTGGCTGGTAAGTAAGGAGGTAAGTAGGCCATGATGGACTGTGTCAAAAGCTTTAGTGAGGTCAATAAAGACCGCACCAGTTTGGCACCCTTTGTCCAGGGCTGAGTGGACTTCTCCAGAGAAGTCAAGTAAGGCTGTTGTAGTACTATGTCCTTTCCTAAAGCTGTGCTGTTGATTACAGAGTAGATTGTACTTGTCCAGGTAATCAGAGAGTTGATCTGCCACTATACGTTCAAGTGCTTTGGAGAGAGGTGGGAGTATTGATATCGGTCGATAGTTACCTGTTGAGGTTTTGTCCCCCCCCCCCCGTGTACTGGCATGACTATGGCAGACTTCCATTGTTGAAATTGACTTTGGCAAAGGGACAGATTAAGAATTTTGGCAAGGGGGGTGGATCACTTTGTCCAGGGTGAGAGACAGGATTTTTAGATCTAGGGTGTCACTACTTGTTCTGGATTTGGAGCAGGCCTTTTTATGTACTTGTGGGCTTCGTGCACTTTGATTTTCTTGAAATAAAATTGTGGTTTGTCACGAGGGGTGTTTTGTGATACTAGGTTAGGCACAGGTAAGTCTGAGAAGAAATCTGGGGGAATTAGCAATTGCCCGAACGTGTTCACCTATTCTAGTTTTAAACATTCTAGTTGTTCCTCCCACATAACAGTGCCAGCAACTACAATTTAATAAATATACTACTCCTTTACTTTCACATGTGATCAAGTGTGTAATTTCAATTTCCTTGTTGGAATTAGGATTGGTAAATGTTTTACACGTCTTTACATACTTACAGTACATGCAGGACCCACATCTGAAATTACCTCTAGGAGGAGGGAGGGGGGAAGGTAACCATGTATTTGTACAGGTTAGTAAACTAGGAAGCATACTCAGTGAACCTAGGTCTTTAATATTTTTAGCTTTCCTGAATAACACATTTGGACCCTGTTCCACTACAAGTTTTTAACTTCAGTTGTAACTGTAAAATGCCCCAATTGTTTCTAATAATATTTTTCACTTCACTGAGTAGAAAAAAAGTGACAAAAGGGCACATTCCTCATTTGCATGTTTTTACATGTGGGTTCAGTAATTGCCTTCTTTCCATATCTGACACTGCAGTTATAGCACTAGTAGTAGACTTGTTGCTGTAGCCTCTTTCCTTAAACCTCACTATCTGTTCTGCCTGTTTTCTAATGAATTGTGCAGGTTCTGTGCAATTTTGTTTTGCACATATTAACTGCCCTTTTGGAATATTAAAAGTTGTGTGACTCAGGTGACAGCTATCAAACGTGAGCAAGCTATTATGATCTGTTTCCTTCTGATGAAGTGTTGTGCACACTTCTCCTTCTATATTCCTGTAAACTTTCAAGTCCAAAATTACAATTTTATTTAGATGTGTTATGTTTTTAAAATTTTAAACAAGGGCTGGTACTTTCCAACCAGCTCATAAACTCATCAAATGTTTCTTGTGTACCCCTTCACACAATAAGTATATCATCTATATAGTACCACCACAAATCCACATATGATAGATTCCCTATGTCAGCACCTCTTTTTGAGTTTTCAGTTATGATCAAGAACCCCCAGAGACTAAGAAGGAGAATCGCCATATCAGATTGACTCATGAAGTACAACTCTCCCAAAACTGTGGATCCCCACACAAAAACAAGTTACTGGCTAGTGGACATGTAAATCAAAAATACAATGTCCAGGTAAAAGTATTTCTCTTGCAAAATGTGTAATTTGCTTTAAAACTTATTGAAACCTCCAAGGACAAAATATCATGGCACAGAATAATGGCAATTCTTCAACTGCACTTGTATCCAAACTGCTGACAACAGTAATTCTGAAAAATGTGGCTATGTCGCTACACATCAAGTTATTCTAGGCACAAGATGTTTTGAAGTAGATGCATATTATTTTTAAATTGTAGTCTTCATAAATGCTGTGCAGCTATCTTTGTGCAAATAAGGAAGCACAGAGCACAGGTTTGTGCAATAGTTGATATACTTGGATATAATCATCCCAGGCAAGCAGTAGCTAAAGCAACCTCTCCTACTCCCAATGCTTGGTTCCTCTCAAACTTTGTCAGGCTGTGTGGCTTAAACAAGTTACTTGGTTATTTATATAGTAAATGGTAACCCATGGAAACTAAGTCCCATTAAAGCAACTATGTAATTTAATGCAAATACTTGTGCAACATGACAGTGAACAACTAATGCATTTATAACTCATATACAATAATGGCAGAGTTAAAATACAGATCGAAGCCATTCAGCTGTGTATCATTTATCCTAGATTCCCCCCTTTTCCCTCACAAAGAGACAGAGACCATTGTTTATTGTTGTGCTCAGATTGCCAATTAATCTATTTATATATCATAATTCCATGTTCCATTTCATCATCTTTTATTATTATATATCTCACAATTTCATTTATTTTCATCCATATACCAATCTCTGATCATCTCACATTCTTCCTCTTTTTCTCCCCCAGGTGAAAACCTGGGTGCCTTCTTCTTCTCCTCCTTTTCTGTTAGGTAACGGTGAAAACCGGACCGCTTTCTCCTTCATCTTCTTCCTTTTTTGGTCTTATTCCTTTTTCTTTCCCCCCTTCCCTCCTTCTCCCTCTTTTTCCCTTTCTCTCCTGCCATCCAGCTTTGACAGTGCATAACCATATTATAATCTGCCATCCAACTCTGGCAGTCCAAACTGTCCCACCAGACTCGTCTGTCATCCACCTTTGACAGACCCACCGTACAGTCCCTTCTTGACTGTCTTCCTCTTTGCTCTATTTTGTAGGGTGGGTGGGAGGATCAAAACTCCAGCAAAAGTGGCTGAAACCCTCTGTGCTGTCCATTATGTACCTCCACTTGCCCCTCCCCTTCCTGTTGCCAGGGCATTGTTCTATCCCCATCCCCCTTACTTGCCCCCCAGCCCCCTTCTGAGCACAACCATCTTGATGGAAATGGAAGGGGTGCACCAGGGCAACCTGGTCTGCCCCTTAAAGGGCAAACTCCATTGTCCTGGATTCTACACTTTTCCCTTATAAAGAGACAGAGACCATTGTTTGTTGTTGTGCTCAGATTGGCAATTTGTTTATTTACATATCATAATTCCATGTTCCATTTCATCATCTTTTATTATTATATCTCTCACAATTTCATTTATTTTCATCCATATATCAATCTCTGATCATCCCTCTTTCTTCCTCTTCTTCTCCTTTTCTGTTAGGTAACGGTGAAAACTGAGACCGCTTTCTCCTTCATCTTCTTCCTCTTTTGGTCTTATTCCTTTTTCTTCCCCCCCTTTCCCCACTAGCCAGTCTCCAACTTGCATTGAATGACTGGCTTTCTCCTCACTTAGGGTATTATTCTTCCTTACCTCAGGGAAAAAAATCCCTCCTAATCCTTCTCTTTTCCTTTTTTTTTATATTCCATTTTTTGCATGCCTCCTCCATGCTTCTATAAAACCCATAGTTTCTATGTTAAACATTTCTAGGCTATATCTGACAGGTACACCCCATCTGATCTGTAGAAATTTTCTAGCCATTCTTCTACACTGCGCAGTATTACCTGTCCTCCTATATTCCTTACCAATGTTCCTACCCTTCTGTTCATCTTTCTCCTGGCCCTATCCATAGCTCTATGGCTGTGCTCCTGCCTCCAAACCCTCCTTGGTATCATATCTGACCAGGCAAGGCTTACCCAAGGCCACCACTGCAGTATTGTTTCTAGGTCCCTTTTTATCTACAAGTATGTGTCCACCCACAGCTTGCCCTCAAGGTCGTTATCCCCCAAATTTGTAATAATTAAGTCTGGGCTGGGTCGCCGTTCCTTAAGTTCCTTCAAGATGGGAAGCAGTTGTGCTCATCTGATCCCCCGGATGCCACACCAAACCAATCTACATTGTTTCACATCTTGGTACAGCTGCTTTCCCCCAGCCTTTTTCTCTGTTCTCCTTTCTGCCCAATAAATATAGGAGTGGCCACAGATCCAGACTTCCATGCTCCTCCCTCTTCTTATGGGGTTTAAGCAAAATAATTATCCTATATATGGTCTTAGTTTCCTCACCATAGTATCCCTCTCCCTGTCCTCTCCCAGCCCCATTTGTCTCCAGATCTGTAACAAAAACATTGGGAATACGTTACTTTCCTCACTTCAGTGCTCGAATGTATCTCTTATAACTGGGAGACCACTAGAATCCTTTTTCCAAAATACTATTCACAGTTTTACCTGCCACTGCCCACTGTGAGGCAGCCCCAATCCGCAAGGAGTGGGACGAATAATTAACCAGGTCCTCCCCCAGGAATTGTATGCCTTTCTTGAGCAATGCTGTGACTTGATAACTGGTGATCCTTCTTCCATCACTATGAACAAATAATTTCCCTGTCCTGGTCCCATGCTGTGTGGCAAAAGCCCACAAAGCCTGCACTGGGTATACTGCACCCTCTACCTGTCTCTTTAGTGTCACCATGCAACCCTGTCCCCTTTGATCCATCTTTGACCTCTTAATCTTAATCTGTATCGCTTTCATCCCCTAGCTTGTATCTTCCCATTCTAATCCCCCTTTCTTGTCTTTTTTGCCATGGCCTACCACCTCACTCACTCTCATGGCCCCTGCAAACATTACAACATAAATCGTGTGAAATACCTGGGCCTCGGTCTTTGATTTGCATATTGCCAGTAGCACATCCTTTAGTTTTGCTAGTCGTGGTTCCCCTATTGGACTTCTATTGTCTACTGGCCCTTGTTTCAACCTACCCCAGCCCTGCATCATTCTTCTAACAAACAATGATTTTGTCAGGTCATTCTACCCCTTTAGACTGCAGATAATGCTAATCCCTGCTAAATAGACCCCCACTGTGGTGTGGGCTGTTCCTTTTTGCCACTGCTCCATGGTGAACTTTCCCAATTGTTCCTCTGTGAGTGGTCTACTTACCTCCATATGATGTGTTGCCCTGAATGTTTGAAACATTTGCCAGGCTCCATCGTAGGCCCTCAGAGTCTGAGGTGCCCATAAGCTGTGAAACAACAGTTCTGCTCCTTCTTGCCAATGTCCCAGATGGTATGGGCATTTTTTTCTCCTCCACTGCTGGTGCCAGCCTCCGGAAACAGTTCAGCTGCAGATGGGAAAGGCCATCAGCCAGGGTGTTGTGTACCCCTTCTATGTGTTTTGCTCTGAATGACAGGTTCAGCTGCAAGGCCCTCAACACTAAATGTCATAAGACTTGAATGACCATTTCTGACCTGGCCTCCCTGTTGTTTAGTACCTCTACCACTGCTCTATTGTCACACCAGAATGTCACTCTCTGATCCCATAACTCTTCGCCTCACACCAGGGTACATGCCCAGATGGGCATGGTGTCTAGCAATGTTATATCTCTTACCTTTCCATCCCTTACCCAGTCAGAAGGCCATGGTTCTTCAAACCACCTGCCCTTCAGGTAGCCCCCCATGCCTAGGCCCCCGGCTGCATCTGTGTAAAGATCGAGGTCTGTGTTATACACCCACTCCTCCTGCCAGAAAGAGCAGCCATTATACTCCCTGGGAAATTCCTCCAATACGTTAAAATCCTCCCTGACACCTCTTGTCATGTCTACCCAATAGTGTAGTTTGGTAACCCCGGCTGTAGCCCTTGCTAACCTTTTTGTGAAATCCCTTCCTGGTCCAATAGCCCTGCAGATGAAGTTCAGGTGCCCTAGTACTTGCTGTACTTGTTTTAATTGTACCCTTCTCCCCTAAGTATGTACTTGGATCAATTCTTTCAGTTTTTCTACTTTTTTGGCCGGCAGCCAGAATATTTCCCTTGGGGCATCTATTTCAATACCCAGGAATTCTAGCACCCTGCAGGGCTCCTCTGCCTTTTCCAGTGCCAATGGAACCCCTAATTCCTTGCACAGCTCTTGAAATTTGCTCAGCATTTTTTGCGTCTCCTTTTTCCCACTACCGATGAAAAGGAAATCATCCAAATAGTGAATAACCATTCTATAACCAGTTTTCTCTTGATATATCCACTGCAAACAGGTGCTGAATGCTTCAAATGTTGCACATGCTATAGAACATCCCATGGGCATGGCTTTGTCAAAATAGTACTGATCCCCAACTTTAAAACCCAAGAGGTCCCAGTCTTCTCTCCTGATTGGCAGCAACCTGAATGCAGATTCGCTATCCATCTTTGCCATCCATGCATCCTTAGTAGCCTGGATTATCCAGACTGCATCTTCTAATGTTGCATATGTTACCCTACTATACTCCTCCCCGATAAAATCATTCACCGAATCCCCTTCTGGAAAGGATAGGTGGTGAATCACCCTATATCCTCCTTCCTGTTTCTTGGGTACCAAACCTAATGGTGAGATCCTCATGTTCTGCAATGGGGGTATCAAATGGGCCTTCTACTCTCCCCTCTACCTTTTCTATCTTTTGTCTTAACATCTCTTCCTTCCCTTTTACCGACCCCAGGTTGCTTGCCTCTTTCGCTTGTCTGGGCCCATCACACTGCAATGAAAAGCCTGTGCAAAAACCTTTTTTTATTATCCCCACTACTTTTTTGTTCGGATATCTGTCCAACCAACCTCTTCATGCCTCTATCCTGAAGGGGTTCCTGGCTGTCCCAAACTGCTCTCTATCTTCTCTCCCTTTTTCCCTCCCCGGTCCCTGCCTCTTGCTCAGTGCTCGGCTTTTCCAATCAGTGATTCTGACTTCCTCTGATCAAGTTCCCCCTACCCCTCCCTCTCTCCCCTGTTCCATGCCTGCCCTTTAAACCCCTGTCCCTTTTGAAAAAACTGTTGACCTGAACTATGACCCCCGGATCCTTGTGCTCCCTGGGCCCATGTCATTCTTCATCTGTTTGCCGGGTGCGTTACCCCGCATTTCGAACATGCGTGCCGAAAACGACATTGAGGCCATGAACAACAGGTCCTATTTTAAGCCCTACAGCACCTCTGGGGCACAACTCCTTTCCTTCCCCTCCCCCCTCCCCTTTGGGTGTGGATTGATCCATCATGAAATCTCTTCATAAGTCTGGCTGCTTCGTATCCCCGTATGTTGCCATTCTCTGACGAAAAAATTTGTCCTAGTATATCCACCCCACCTCCCCCCTTTTGCTTTTGCCAGCCTTAATATTAGGGAGTATGTGATGAGCAGGATGCCCAACTCTGGCTTCTTTACTAATACAATGGCTGAGAAGGTGGCAAAACCTACATACCACCCATCCCAAGTCTTTCCTTTTGTGAATTTGTCCTCCTCCTCCTTCTTCCCTAACAATACTACCGCTGCTGCCATTTCACTCTTCCCTATGTTCTCCATTTCATCATACTTCCCTGCCACTTCCCGACTCACCAAAGCAAATATATCCACATACTCTCCTTTCCATATCTTTTCTTTTGTAGTCAGTGGAACATGTTCGCCTACCCTCATCCCGGGGGCACCTATCTCCCTTGTTCCTTTTCCTTCTTTCTCCATACCTCTCTCCTTACCTTTCAGTATCTCTTTCTCCATCCTAATCTCTGACAGAGCTGACTCCATTTGCCCTAGGCCGCCTGTCCCAAGTGCTGACACAATTTGACTAATATACTCTTTTATACTGTCATCCACTGCGCTGGGTGCATTACCTGTGTCCTTGTCCGAGATTTGTTGTCTGCCATCTTCTTGGTGCCCCATGATGGCACCCTGTGGTTGAGGGAGTGGGTGAACCACTAGTGGCTGCAGAGGAACCACCATGTTCAGGAGATCCGGTCTGGGTTCCCCGGGGGGATCCCAACTTGGTCTTGGAGAGATACTGGTGGTACCGGGTCGATAGGGTGCAGAGGTACTGGATCAGCCACCTTGATGGGTCCCACTACCATTGGTTATACCCTGGTGGGACTGTGTGGCCCTTCGGCTGGCCGCTTCTCTCTGCCCCTTTTTCCCTTCCCGCTTTTTTTTTCTCCCCGGCTCTCCCTGGCTACTCCCCTTCCACCAGCTCCCACATGCTGTTGGCTTTTTCCACCAATTCAACTATAGTCCTGTAAGCGTCTTCCTTTGAAGGCCTGCTCTTCTTTGGTGCCATGTCCTTCATTCCTATCACACTGGGAAGACAACTGAAGAGAAGAAAAAAAGATTCTGTTTTTAACTTATGTTTACAGCATGTCCTCATGTGGCAGGCCCCCTCCCTTCTTCTCGAACCTATATATTTTTTGGGGTGGGGCCATGCTACATTGCAACTGTACCACAGGCCCCTTCCAGCTGACTGAACTCGGTCCCCCGCTTGCCCCTGCCTTCACTCCCTTTCTCTCCCCCATACTACCCGACAGGCCCCCTGTCTCATCACCTGTCCCACTCCCGCAGACCTCGGGATAATTGCGCCCTCCACGCATCTCCGGTGTCCTTTCCTGTGGACTCCTGGTCTACAACTCCCTTTTTGTATGCTTTTGCATGCCTCCAGTTGATACCCCTTTGGGCCTGTTCATTCCCCTTTTCATGCCTAGTCCCACGGGCCTTCGCTGGCTACTAGCCATCGCGTGGTTCAAAGCCACCTCTTGTATGCCTTTTTGGGCCTGCAAAGGCTCACTCCCTTTTCATGCTGTCACATGCCTCCTCATGATGCCCTTCCAGGCCTGTCCTTTGGGCCTTGTCCCCTTTGGGCCCCACTACTTTAGCTCGCAGGCTGATCCCAATCCCCTCTGTTTTGTGGGCCCTGTCTCCTTTAGGCCTCCTGCCACTTATGGCTGTTGTTGCCGCCTTTCCTGTTTGCACCCTTTTCCTTACCATGCAGCTCTGGTCCTTGGCTGCTCCCTCCCCCCAGTGCATGTTGTCCTTTTGTTAGGCATCGTAGCCTGCCTCCAGCTTCCCCCAAGCAAACCTGTGGCTGGACCACGTGGTCCTGTGGCATGTGACATCATGCCATACACCTCGCAGCCTACTCCATGCAGGCCCCCATTCTCCGCATTCACCTGGCCCCCCTTACCATCCTTTCCTCTCTCTGCCATCCCCTGGGTCCCTACCCTCTCCCATAGCTTGCTTCCATTCCCTTGCGGCCTTTGTGCAGCATGTGACATCGCACCCATGTGGCTGCCTGCTTCCATCCCTTGCTCCATGTCCATGCTAGGCCTCACTGCTCAGGCCTCCTACATGTACCTTCTCCATGCAGTGCTCCAGTCCAGTGTCCTGCCCCCTTAATCTCATGCCAAGCTCCATTGGGAAACCAGCTGAATGCACAGGATCCACACTCTCTGGATTACCCCCCCAGCTTCCTTTTACTATCCCCAATTCACTTCTGGGCCATCCCACCAGGCCCCTCACCACGCTTCCCTCTTTTCCATGCTACAAATCATCGCCACTGTGCAAACAACCGCAAACCCTTTCGTGTTTCAGTGTCCTGCCTCCTCCTTTGAGCCACAGAGCTCTCACAACTCCCATTTACACTCACCCTCTCCTGTCATTCTTTATATTTTATCCTCAGTGCTCCTTTATTGCTGCCATATGCATCACTCCATGAAATAACAACTGCTGCCTGTGCCACTTACACTCAGGTTCCTTCTGTTCAAAAACCTGCTTTGCTACCACTGCTGTCTGTACACCACACTCAAAAGGACAACACAAATGCTTGCTATCCTGAAATATGCAGTAATTTTACTATGCTTTAATTTCTCCATATCCATCTGACTCCACAACTGTTTTTTTGTACCTCTGTACTGCCCTTGATGTTATGTATTTAACATTCTGCTATAGGTTTCAAACCCCAAACCTTTACATCACAGTCAAACACCAAAGCCCATACCCTTCTGTTTTCTTGTCTTTCTGGTTTTATATTCTCTTCTCTTTCACGCCTTTCCTTTTCTCTTAAAAAAAATAAATAAATAAACTCAACACCTTATCTTCCATGCTGTTTGTTTTCTCCTTACCTTTTTCCTTGTTGCACAAACCTTCCAATTAATCTGCCAATCCAACGTGCTGCAGTTCCAAAAGATCAAAACTCCAGCAAAAAGTGGCTGAAACCCCTCTGTGCTGTCCATTATGTACCTCCCCTTGCCCCTCCCCTTCCCTTCCTGTTGCCTGGCCATTGTTCTATCCCTGTCCCCTTCCCTTCCTTCCCCACGCCCCTTCTGAGCACAACCATCCTGATGGAAAGGGAAGGGGTTCACCAGGACAACCTGGTCTGCCCCTTAAAGGGCAAACTCCAATATCACAGATATTCTGTATTGCACATATATAGAGTGTTATGCATTCTTTCCTGATGTATAGGTTTACAAATTTTCAAGAGTTAGTGTAACTTTTAATACAGTAGATGAAAATCAGTTACACAAACAATTTTTGTGTAGCTGATTTAGTGTCATCTCTTGTATTAGAATCAAGTACATGTATGTGGTTTATCTGTTATTATACAATGGGGGACAAGAATGCCACTCTCTCACTGGTCAGTTGGAACCTCTTGCCTATTGTAAATCCTCCACAGTACCAATGGGAAGAGGTACCAGTCAGCCTCATCTCTAAAATCCATCTGACCCCCGATGTCTACAGCAGAAAACCACCATGTTGAATTCCCACTAAATGGCGGTCTCCCACAACTGACAGGCATAAACAGTTTCAGTCAGCTGCATCTGCATTCCCCAAATCCCAACATTTCAAATTGCTCTGACCCCCCCAACATCAAAGATGAAAAACTGCCATTGTCAGCACCCACTAAATGGTGACACATAAGCTCGAGTTTTGAAAGAATTGAAGCTTTATCATGATCATGATCATTTCTACTGATAGCCCTCCCTCTATTTGAAGCTGGAGACTGTAACAGTACTGAAACCCAGTTTACAAACTCCAAAAAACATTTTCCTTTCAATCTTTCTTCCTTAACAACTCCCACAAAGCACCCAACTGGGGGTTGGGGGGTTAGCACAGCCAGTATTAGCCTGTCTCCTAGCAGAAGCTAAGAGAAAGGCAGCCATGACAGCCAGAGCATGGGGACATGGCAGACCTTGACACATATTACATGGGTGCACATGGCATGCATCAGAATTTAATTGCATGCCACATTCCTCAAGGGTAGAAAACAAGATGAAAAGACAGGGTAGAATGGCATGAGGGATCCAACTCTCTCCTTAGGCCCTGCACTAGTGGCAGTGCCCTCTCACTGCAAACTTGGATTAGATTTGCCAGTGATACAGGGAATGCTGCTGAACCCTGTCATGGAGGGTAAGCTATTAGGATTGAGAGAAGCCCCTGAGTAACTGGGAGATGGGGCTGGGGAGTTAGACCTGCAGGAAAAAATGTTCAATTCCAAAATTCAACAGATTTCTATCAGTAAAACGTGACATGCAAAACCACAGCATACTCCACTGCTTGAATACAGACTTTATTGTAGTTGCACTTAAATAAAATTATTTTCAAAAGTGTTTCTGGTGTTGTGTCTTGTTAACAAAAGCATTCTCTCCCTGGCATTAATTGCATATAAAATTTCTGGCTCACTCAAAGTTTATTTTGTTTGTGTAACCTTTGGTGTTTTGACAAGTTAAAGTTTTCACATGCTTCTAAAATGTCAGCAAAATCATCCAGCATTTTTTTGGGAGGGATTTTCTTTGGGAGTTTTTTTTTTTTTTAAGTGGTGTAGGACTTAGTTAAGCAAGGGGTCTAGATAGTCTAAATATTCTTTTTTAGCTTAACAATTGTGTGGTGTCCATTGCTATATTGCTACATACACAACATTGTTTGGTGTCTACTGTTACATGTGTAACATTTAAATTTTTTCTCACGTCTCTGTCAGGAAGTTAGCTCACAACATGGTCCCTTTTTCACTCTTGGGTCACAGTGTCTTGAAATGCTTAGTAAAGTAAAGTCAATCTACGTATTATTTTTATTTGCATTATCAGTTGTGTGGTGTCCATTTTGAGATGTGCAATGCTATGATGTCCACAGTTACTTGTGCAACATTGAGGGTGCTTTTTCTCAAGTCTCTGTTAGACAGTTATTTCACAATGTGGTCAGTTTTTTTAGTTTTGGACACCAGTGTCCTGAAAAGCTCAGCATAACTGATCTACTGTGGATTTGAAAATTTGGCCCCATGTCATACTTTGGTAATCCTCTTTCATGGACATTCAGATTTCCCTGGTAAAGAGGTACAGTAAGGTTTGAAGGTGAGGTTTTATGGTCAGGAAAGGAATACTAGAAGCAAATTCACTAAGTAATACAGTTTGTATTTATTTATTTGAAAATTGGTAACAAGGAGAGGACACTGAGCTGAAGCTCATTTCCAGGTACTAACTAGGAGAAGGGTACAGAGAAAGAACAGCACAATACAAGAAGCAAGTCAATAGAACAAATTGGCAAATGCATTAGCACAAAAATGAATATGTACCAAAAATAAGTTATTCAGCAAATGCCATTTTTAATTAGTGTCTCTACATTTTTTTAGTGTATATGTTGATATGATGATAAATGGAAGCAACAGTTACTTGACTTGTTTCCTTTTTTAATTTAAGGGAGTTTTACTTTTTTTGCAGCCAGGCTAAAGGTTTTTAGTGAGTGGGAAAAATAGCTGCCATTGAAAGTTTAAACTTCCAAGAGATTGGTGTAAGGATTTTAATATGGGTAATGAGTATCACTAGGACATTGTGCCATAAGAGATTTAAGCAATAATGCATGACAGGGTGTGTTGTGCTGGAATAATGTTATGCTTGGGGTGGTTGGGTATGAGGTCAAAGGCCGAGTGCATCCAACACCATAGAAGTGACATTATCCCAACACAACACACACCCTGCAGTGCAATATTGCTAGAATACAATGGCTCACTTGTAAATAAATTTGCTCCTGAGGTTGTCTTCATGCCCAACCTCCATACAGTGATGTTATACTGAGATTAAGCATCGCTGGTAAAGGTGGGCACATACCAGTCAGAGCTCAATAAATGTTCTCTACCATTGTATGATACACTATACATCAATGGGTAAAAACCCAACTGACCAATTAAATTGCAGTACTTTTTTTCTGTTTATAATTTAGCAATAATACACAACAGGGTGTGGTGTATCATGGGATATCACCATGCCTTGGGTGTGTTGTGAGGCACGTGGCTGAAGGCTGTCACATGTCCCTGAGAAGTGATGATATCCCATGACATATTACACCCTACAGTTTATTACAGTATTACTATTAAGCAATAATGCATGACAGGGTGTGGTGTAGCGGCGGTATGCCGTAGGATATCGTCACGCCACAGGCACGGGCACGCGGGCGAGTCGATCCAACGACCAGTGACGATATCCCACAATATACCACACCTGGAGTGCATTATTGCTATTATGAACTGGTTTAATAGTTTTCTGTTGAGAAATAATAAAAATCCACTTTTAAAATATTTTAATGTCTTTTTGGGGTGATGGAGGAATATCTTTGAAAGAAATAGTTCCTGGAGGGTATGGGCAGCAGGTGGTGCTGTTGTAAGTGGAGTTCAATGGAGGGTGCATCTGTGAACCCAGTGTCACTTTCTCAGCACTAATGCTGAACTGTGTTTTCTCAGCATTTGACCCAGTCTGCTCTGGGACACGGTAAAAATCTGTGTGGATTTCATTTTTCATGGGCAGCACTGCTGACAGGACTGCTATTGTGTCAGTTGTGCTCCTGGTCTCAAATCACGTCGCCACCACAACCTGTCTGTCCGAGATGCTGTGTTGCGATTGTTTCATAGAGCAGAGGGTAAACTGCCTGCATTGTGTTTTGAAGGAACAGGTGAGATTGGCAAAATCTTTTTAAAAACAATAGCTAAAGCAGTGAGGTCATTTTGTCCACGAGCTGGCAGATGTTTGGTTAGGAAGGTCCGTTATGGTATTCGGGATGTTTTTGAATGAGTGTCCATTGGTGTCTGTTGAGCGGCATGGTGGTGTCTCAGTATTTCTTGGTTGGGAGGCGGGTGTTTTAGTTATGTATCGCACTTGGTGGGAGTTTTAATAACTTCAGCAGTGGGAATATTTTTTTTGCTGGTCATGTTGATGGGTGACTCGCTCTAGGCGTCTGGGTGAGGTGAACGTTGCAGTCGGAGGATCTCTTGCCTGTGAGGAGGCTGGTGACCGGAGGTTTTCTGAAGCCGTGATGATGTAGCCCGATATCATCACGGCTTCCAAAACCTCTCGGCCAATCAGCTTCCTCCATTTACGATCGCCGGTTCATAATTATTGTTATGCAATGAATCCATATTTTATGCATCAACAAGTAAAAAAGGCTGCATAAATATTGTTATAGTGTTTTTAAGTGTATGTATACATTTAATAGGTGCTTCAAGCATTGCTTCCTGAGGAAGGGGCAGGGGCCCTTGAAGTGCTGAAGTTTTGTGCTTTGTGTGCTGTGTTTTTCTACCAATAAAGTGAGTGTTTCTCAATAATTTCTTTTGTGCACAGTACTTTTTTTGCTTGAAGCCATTTTGCTGTTACACTGCTGCACTCAAGAGTTTGGCAATTTGGCAGCATATGGTCCTTCTGTTTTTGCAAAAGAAAAAAAAATTGTTCATTGCGACTTTAGCTTATGATTATGTACTAGAACTGAATCACAGGTATACAGCTGCCTCAGCTAATCAAGTTGATTGTTTCTATCCATTGTATAAAACAATAGTTTTATAGGAAAAAACTAACTTTAACTTATATTTAAGTAAAATAAAACATCAGCATCTCACACATAGTAATATGAAGAATGTATGTAAAGTTCAAAGTTGTTGAACAATATTTATTTTAAATACCTTTCAACATCATCTTGTGTCTTCTTTTCAATGATTTACAATCTTCTTACATTTGTCAGCTGTCACAGTATGTTTGTTTCCAAAATAGTTTAATACACACTTTATTGCCACTGACTCGGTCTTATAGATTCCCTCTTCACCATTACTACTGACTGTTTCTAGACTTTTTGAGCTTTCGCTGATATACATTAAGTTCTACAATTCTGTACTGTCAAATTACCTACTGGGTCAGTATCTTACATGCTCTGCCATGCATGTCAAACCCGTGCAGCACAAACAGCACAGTCGGGAACAGCGAGAGGGTGCAAAACTGCGAAAGGGTATATCACAGTAGTGCACTCTTTTACTGTTCCCAGGCAAAGGATCAGACCTCTGCTGGGGGAAGGGATCAGTAAGCAGCTGCCATGGCTCGACAGGATGAGCCACAGCAAGGGAGGAAGTGTGTCTGTGGACCAGACTTTGATTCTCAGACACGGAAGCACAAAATCTTCTTTATTTTTTGTACTTTGTGTGATTTTAAGTGTTAACCCCCCCCCGGTTTAGTTATTTAAGTTGGGGGGTTTGGGGCACAGCCCCCTTTAATGAGGGTGCAAGGGGCAGAGCCCCCACAAGACATGCAGTAATCAAGTTGGCAATATGTTGCGCTGTATTGGCAATGTGGTATATTGCTGCACTGTAATGCCTTGCGACATTATGACCCTGTGTTGTCAAATGACTAGTACTGATCAGTGGTGCCTCATAATAGAATGCCCAAGGAAGCAGTATAGTGAGTGGTTTAAGGCTCTGAGCTGCAAACCTTGGAGACCTGGGTCTGAATCCCATAGCCTCCACTTGCATACTATGTGACCCTGAGCAAGTCACTTAACTTCCTTGTGCTCCCATGTTGCACCTGTAAACAAGCTTTCAGTTTAGTGTGTCTCTCCTGTTTTTAAAAAAGAAAGAAACATAGAAACAGAGCATAGAAATCACTGAAAAATATTAGGCACAATAAGTGGCAGAAATAAAGTTACAAAAATAACTGCTTTTACAAAAAAAGAAAACTATAAATAGTGGGGACACAACCAAAGGGAAGAAGCCAGAGACTGTTTAAAAGTATACATATTGAAACTTGTTTACTATCACCTTCATAGTTAAAATGATTTTACAGTACATGTGCCAGTCTATTATTACATGGACAATAATATGTGACAGTGTTTATTTTCATTGGAAGTTATAGGCAGTCCTTTGGTGTGTGCCAAGTCATGGGACTGCAGGCTGAGTGGTCCTTAGCACACTCAGGACAACTGCTTATTTCTTCCACTGAATGTAGAAGTCTAATAAGTAATTGCACTTGGAAAATGTAGCAGCAGTAGTCAATTATGTTTGTTCATGGAGTTACCATTGAGCTGTAGCTTGTTTACATTAGAAATCATGTACATGAAGTTTAAAAAGCAACATAGTTGGTAGAAGTGTTTAGAAAATGGGTAAAAGAAATTCCACCTTCTGATTGGCTGAGGCACTTCTCTAGCTGGACATCTATCAGACAACAGATGCCCGACTATTAAAAGTACCAGCCCAGCCAAACCCATTACCAGAATCATACTGCCTAGCCTGATCTGTAACAGGGTAAACCCTCGCATTTCATTTTTAAAGGTCTGCCATTTTTTTCTCTTGCTTAGCGAGAGACACTGACACACAATGCCGTGGATTACAACTACATCCTAGACCGTAATCAGTGCCTGTCTTCCTCATTGTCAGCATATTTAAAAAAAAAAAGTCTATTTTAATTACCCTCGATACCATGTTCTACAGCTTGGCTCCACTGCTCAGCCGTCTTTAGTCCGTGGTGCCAAATGTAAATTCACACCAGATGCCCAGCCCTGCCAGACAAAAGCTGTCTCTCACACACCCTGTACAAGCAGATCATCACTGTGCCTGCAATCTCTGCTTCCTTCTTCCCACTGATGCGATCACATTCCTTCTCCATCATGACTTTCTCAGTATGCAAGTAATGAAAATTAACTTAAAGGAGCAGGAGGAGTGAGGGTTGCATCTAAAGAAGAAATGCTGTTATTCATTTGAAAAATGACATGGTTAAAGCAACACTCCCTCCCTCCCTCCCTCTGCAACGTACCTCTCACTGTTCCCACTGTCTTTCACACTGCTTTCCCTGAAAGCAGAAAAAACAACATAGGACTTAGTTTTCTTGTAAAGATATTACTTTCCTACATGACAGAGCAGTAATCTGATTGCACTCCATCTGAAGTGACCGTGGGGTTTATAAACTGGTGCTGGAGACGTGCTCAAGTTTTAAATTCTGCTCTTAACACAATACATAGCCCAGCAATTGTGCCTGCTGCCACCAGATTGGCTTCCCTGTGTGTTCAGTTACCTAGGCATCTCTTCATTTAAAAGAAAATCAAGCAGATATCTTTCTCTGTAGTGCTATTAAAGCCTACAGAATAGAAAAAAAGATGCGATTGTAGGATTGGACGATGGCCAAGCACTCAGTCAGTCTATTAATAGGCATGTAGGCAGGCAGCCTGTACCGCGCTTTCTCCTCCTGACTACAACTGAAACAGCAAAAAGCATCAATAATAAAACAAAAGAAGAGTGGAGATGGGTTGTGCGTGTTGGGGGGGGGCAGTGAAGCAACAGCCTGCTGTGGAGTTGGCAACTGCAGAGTCTCTACTAGGACTAAAGGCCTCATTGTAAAGTAGGCAGAGGAACTATTTTATTACAAATCTTATTTTAAATTAATTTTTTATTAACATTTTTAATTGAACTTCATTTCTTTTAGAGTGCCCATTTTCTAAGCACAATAATACCCTACTGGGTGGGCGGTATTGTGCTATACCGGGCCTTCCAGTGGCTATAAGGCCCTTCACCTGCGGCGTCGGGCCTCATTACGCCCCTGGGCAGTCCAGTATAGCACAATACCACCCACCCTGTTGGGTATTATTGCTTACATAGGTTATGCATTCTATACATTTTTTGGCTTTAGGTTGCCTTTTGTTATTTATGCTAGCACAGAAAGGGAAGCATATAGGCCCAAACATTGATGTGTTTTGTCTGGTTAGAGAGCAATATTTGTGATGGCCATCCTTACCCATGATATGAAAAGAAAAATATATGACATACAACTCAATAAAGTTACATACTGTCACAGATCCCTCTGGTTGACAACAGGCTTAACTCTCTTCACCAATGCTGCTAGCAGTCTGGTTACAAACTTACATGGGGTTGTTTCCTTCTTATCCCACGTTAGGCCCATTGCTTACACAGTACAGGTACTCTACACCATGGACCACCCGGTTTGGACCACCCGCTACATCACTCTGCTCATGTAACAGAAGCTGTAATGCTTCATTTGGTATGTGCCCTTAGAATCAGATCAGGGAATACCCAGTAAAACAGATTACCTGTAACTTGTACCTCAACATGTATATGATACATCTAAAAATGTAATATTTACACAAATGTACAAGATATACATATAACAAATTGGAAATACATAACAAATTAATGATGTTCAAAAATAATGATTTTATCCTTAAAGAAACTGCACATTAGAAAAAACTTGAACTAGAATAAAGTGTACAGCAAATGTCTCACCTATGGGTATCCCTTGAAAACAGACTTTCAACTACAAGGTCTCACTCCTTAAAATGGAAACCTTCAAATAGACTTGGAACTGATCCTTTTAGATATTCAAGATTCAAAGTTCTAGAACTGACTGACTGACTTGCAAGCCTTAAATATGGGAATTTATAGGACTAGCCAGTCCTCAGAATTCACAGTCCGTGATCCATCTCATTTCTCTTGGTTATATCCCTCTCCTGTTACACAAGAAAATAACCTTAACTTAGGCCGGTCCAGATTTGTGAGACAATCTAATTACATTTAAACAGATAAATATTTTCTTGACTAAGTTCCATCACAAGTAACCTTTTTGTGCAGACTAACTAGAGGTACATTTGGGTGCCTTTTGTTTACCCTCAGTATCCCAGAAATCTTGGCATCCCTTCTGTCTTCACAAAGTCAGAATAAAATTACCACACTCATGATCAATTGGCTTATCAATAGGAGGTCTTCATGGGTAGAATAATGGCCTAGAGAAGTTCCAGTAAAACAGTCTGCCCCCACTAGAGATGCAGCAACTTTTTAATTTGTGGGTGAATATGCCACGAAGTCGGCAAATTTTCCCTTTGCATAAATTTTTTAAATTACCCAGAATTCCTCATTTGTGACTTCGCCTTGCTTTTGTGGGATTTAAATGCAAATTGCACTTAAAAAACCCAAAGCAAGCAGAGGTAACAAATTGAAAATCCCCCAACACCAGCTCTGATCTATCCCTGGTGTCTAGTGGACCCCCACAAAACAGTTACAACAATCACCCTCCTGCCCCACCCCATACTCACACATGCCAGTTGGCTACATGTAAAAATATTGATATTTTTTTAATTAAATTCCCCATTCCCTGGTGTCTAGTGGACCCCCCACCAGACACAGTTACAACAATCACCCTCCTGCCCCCCATCAATCGCTGGCCAGTTGGCCATAGCCACATTTAATATTTGTTCAATTAATTTCCCCATTCTCTGGTGTCTAGTGGACCCCACACCCACCCTATCCCATCAGATCAGTGCCACACCACCCTGCTCTCCCCCAGTCCACCCTGAATGGGCCACCGGCACAACCCTCCACTCACCTCCACAGCCAGGAGCCTGACTGAGCTGTAATGAATGAATGAATGTGTGCTTGTACAAGCACGTGCTTATTCATTGACAGCTTGCTGTCTTTTGGGCAGCTTTTCAGAGGACTAGAGAATGGAAAGGGGCTGCTCCAGTCAGCAGTAGGGGAGGCAGTGGTGTTGTAGTCCCCTCTGGAGTCCACAGCACCATTGCCCCCTGTTCTGCCCCCCCACTGGGGACTAGGGGTGTAGCCAGGGATTTGAGATCTGCACACCAAGTGGAATCACTGCTACCCCCTCTTGTTAGGGCTAGCTATCCCCCCGTGTAGCCAGACACTATACAAATGTACACCAGGACGGTGTTTGTTGCCTCATTTGGCACAATAAATACAACTTTTGTATCTCATGACAGTAGTTGTTGCATGGGTAAATGCAAAGGCCATGCATTGTTTCCTAAGACACCCACATACAAGCCCAACACCTGTAAAGTTGTATTGTTCTTGGGATGCAAAGAGAGTATTAGTGACCAGTCCTTCTAGTTTTGACTCCTATGAATAAAATTACAGAAAGGTTCAGTATTTTCTTTTAGTTTTCATAGAAAAAGGAAGCAGTTCAGAGCCTGTTTGCTACTCCCTTAAATAAAATTGCACACCACGGAGTGCTTGGAGTATGCCTGCCTACACCCATGCCAGGGACCAGAACAACCCCCTCCCATTCTCTAGCCTCCTGAAAAGCTGCCCAAAAGATCATGAGCTGTAAATGAATAAACATGTGCATGTACAAGTACACGCTCACTCATTAGAGCTCAGCTGAGCTGTCGGTCATGAAGGTGAGTGTAGTGCTGTGCTGATGGCCCACTCAGGGTGATTTAAGGGTTATCGGGGAGATGCGGCAGGGGTCTGGATGGGGTAGGATTGGTGGGGGTGTCCACTAGACACCAGAGAATGGGGAAATTAATTAAAGAAAATGTTACTATTTTTACATGTGACCAACTGGTCGACGATCGGTGGGTGTGTGCAGGGGCAGGAGGCTAATTGTTGTAACTGTGTCTGGTAGGGGGACCACTAGACACCAGGGAATAGGGAATTTAATTTTAAAAATACTAATATTTTTACATGTGGCCAACTGGATGATGATAAGTGTGTGTGGGTTTGGGGTGGGAGGGTGATTGTTGTAACTGTGCCTGGTGGGGGGACGTCCACTAGACACCTTGTGGCCAAAGTTTGTGAGGGACGTTTAGAATTTTTGGGGTTAAATTCCATGCTTCACATTCAATCTGGCCTCAAGGTATACTGTGGTGATAGCGACTGCATATGGGCGACTGTCAAAATGGTGACCCATATGATGGCGCTATCATCGTAGGCAATAGTAGGGGGACGGCGAATGTTGCCACCGTGAGGATGGGGGGGCAACAGGAAGGGAGGGTGGGTGACAGGATGTGGAGGGATGGGAAACAGAGTTGTAACCCTGTAGTGTGCCTGCTTCTGCCAAGCCAACCGTGTGGTGTGGTGAGTAGGGTGGATGGCTTTGACAGAGCAGGTCCTGGGTTTGGGACTGGGGGCGGGTACAATTTTGCTGCAGGACTTAATTTTTTTTTTAAACCAGGTTGTGCTCCCCTCCCTGATATGCATACCCCTAGAGTTGATAATCTTTAGTTAGGGGAAGTGGGGGGGTGCAGCCCCTCCAAATGCACAGTTTCCTTGTCGCCTTTTACTGCATATCGCCAAAAATGTTTTCGGTGATAATGCAGGTTGTGATAATAGGGATCACCGTTTGGCGGTTGCTATTATCACATAGAACCAGCCTCAGTGAATTTGGTGAATTTCACATATTGTGCTTCACGTATTGAGTGCAATACGCAAAATAGTCCGCTGGGCGAAGTTTATCGACTTCACCTACCTCTAGTCCCCACACACCTGATATTTTAATAGTCAATGACAAAATAAATCATTTACATTCTGTATCACAACTACTTTGTAACCATAGGTCTTCTAATTGAGGTTTATATCTAATTCACATTTAAGCAGATAACTCATTGCCACCAGCATAGTGTTAAAACTGTTTTAAACTGAACTATTGGCAGCCATTTAGACCACCAGGGTGCTACACTTAGTAAGAATGATACTAAGAACTGAAAGAAGCAAAAGGCTGTGAGACCCATGGAACTTCATAGCTTACATATAATAGTTTAAGCATTTCCCTGATCTCATGTAACCATCTAATCTAGTTTTAAACGTAGTTTTATTATTACTAACAATAATCTTCCAAGACGACATATTCCAGGGCCTAACAACTCTCTGAGAAAAATAATATGCCCTTTTCTTTGAGTTACATCTATTTCTTGCAAGTTGCAACCGATGGCCTCTGGTGTTAACGCAAACTTGTGTAAGGTCAAGGCCATATTCAACTGAAAGTAATGGATCCTGGATAGTGTGCCATATAAATAAGAGATCACCCCTGAGTCTCCGATCTTCCAGTGACATTAGGTTAAATGTAGATAGTCTTTCCTCATAGGAAAGATATTTATTAGATACTACAGATTTAGTAACTCTTCTCTGAACTCTCTCAATTCTAACTATGTCCTTTCTTCTTGAATGGGCTCCAAAGCTGAGAGACTAAATCAAAATGGGGTCTTACATAAGTTCTATACAGTGGCAACAGAATGTCTGGATTC
Organism: Neoceratodus forsteri; assembly: GCA_016271365.2. Taxonomy (NCBI): domain Eukaryota; kingdom Metazoa; phylum Chordata; order Ceratodontiformes; family Ceratodontidae; genus Neoceratodus; species Neoceratodus forsteri. The sequence continues at coordinate 629,082,978 of CM057459.1, forward strand.
TTTGAAGTAATATAATGGCAAATAGCCCACCACATGTTGTTTGCTTTACTGATAGTGTTTGTAATATGATCATCAAAGTTAAGACATGAATCAACAGTAATCCCCAGATCTCTTTCACTAGCTTTACCAGTTAATGTATTACCATAAAGCTAGTATTTGTTTTTTGGATTATTTTTGCTAAAATGTAGAACACTGCATTTAAATGCATTAAAGTGTAAATTCCATTTTATGGACCAGGGGTCAGATATTCAAAGTATAGCGTGGCGAGCAAACCAATAGCACGGCAATAGCGCTGGAATAGCGTGGAGCCGCCATATTCAAAAGACCAGTAAGCATGCGCTAACAGCATTAGTGCAGGGCAAACCACCAATGTATGCAAGGGGCAAAAGGAAGGTGGGTCCAAGAGAGACACACAAGGGGATAGTCAAAGGCCCAGCGCCGCACTAGGATACACAGCGCGAAACGTAGCGTGGCGCTAGTTACCGCCTATAAAAGGCTGGTCTTAACCCAGGGCAAAACACAGAGGAGGAGGGACCACCACAGGAAGTGGGAATGTGTGCAGTACCAGTAGCAGTGATGCTGCCGTTGATGGCAGCTGTAGTGGAGGAGGAGAGGGCACAGGCACAACATGGGCCACAACTCAGGCCAAGGAGACGGTATGCTGCAAGCAGGTGGTACCAGCCCAGGGTCTCCTTCGAGACCCTGCCTGATGACCACATCATTGGCTGGTACAGGATGAACATTGGAATGTTGAGACAGCTCTGTGAACTCCTGCATGAGCAGCTGCACTCAAATACCAGACACAGCCATGCCATAACAGGGGAGGAGAAGGTGACAGCAGTGATGTGCTTCCTTGCCACAGGGACGTTCCAATGACCAACGAGGGACACCACTGGGGTAATGCAGTCTGCCACCTCACGCCTCCTAACCCAGTTCCTAGAGGCTTTCCAGCCACATGCTGGGGAGTTCATAGTATTCCCCAGCCCGGCAGCAGAGCGCAGAGAAACAATGCATCAGTTCCATCGAGTTGCGCACCTACCATCCATACCGGGTGCCATTGACTGCACCCATGTCCCCATCCGTGCACCACCTGGCGATGGCAATGACGTGTATGTTAACAGGAAGGGGTACAACTCCATCAACTGCCAGGTGGTGTGCGATGTGGCTGGGCGCATCTGCAATGTCTATGCACAGTACCCCGGCAGTGCCCATGATGCCTTCATCTGACACCAGTCCCAGCTGTGCCAGGCTTTTGAGGAGGGCAGGATACCCAGTGGGCAACTAGTCGGTGAGTAGCAGCATACAAGGCATACACACAACAGCATGGATGGGGACAGGCATTGCAGGCCAGGGAAGGGGTGTGGGAGGGCTACATAGAGGTGCAGGACAGCAGCTGACAGACTGCAGTATGGCACTAACAGGTGTACATCTCTTGACAGGGGACAGTGCCTATCCCCTGTGACCCTGGCTGCTGACACCAGTACTCTGACCTGAAACAGTGGCCGAGGAGATGTACAAAGAGGCACATGCCAGCACAAGGAACATCATAGAGAGGGTGTTTGGCATCCTGAAGATGCAATACAGATGCCTAGACACATCAGGCAGTGCCCTACAGTATACACCTCAGAAGGTATGCTGTATCTTCCTAGCCTGTTGTGTGCTGCACAACATGGCAATGAACCATGGGATACAGGCATCTGAACCTGAGGGACAGTCTGACAGTGAGCCAGAGCCAGTGGTCAGGGAGATAGTGGAGCAACTTGAGAGAAGGGACCCTCACATGGCACGCAGGGCCATACAGCACAGGGACAACATCATCAGGACACTGCTACAGACAAGAGGGTAAGTACAGACTGCACAACAACTTGAAACAGTACAATTAATTATCTATTTAATGTGCATAAAGAAACAGAACAGTGACACCAACAATCACACCAGTAAACCAACACAGTGGATCAGACCACATGTGTGCATGTGGTGTGGTCGAAGTCCAGGACACATGTGGGGGGGACAGACAGAAATGGTGTAGTGTCGTTGGGGAAGTGTGATGTGTGCTGTGAGGGTAAGGGGGCAACTGTGGCAGTGGAGGTGTGTGTGTGTGCATGTCTGCACGTGCATGTGAGTGATGACTGCACAGTGCCGCAGACCGATTGTAGGCATCACCGACGCCCATCTCCACGCTTGCACTGTGCACCTGTACCATGGGACACAGACCTTGGGGTGCTCTGGGCAGAGGACAATACTGAAGAGAAAGGTGAGGCAGGCAGAGTCAGCCTCCTGTGCCCCCAGGGGATGGTGGAGGCTGACAGGGTGGGTGGATGGCCACGGTGGCGCTGGGTTGCAGATGGAGTGTGTGATGCTGTGGAGATGGAACCACTGTCAGTCCTGCGGCCATGGTGTGCCCGACTGTGTGCCCCTGTGCCATATGCACCATGACCAAGCATCCCATGCTGGCGACCACCAGGCACACCATGCAGGACATTCCCGATGTCGACCACAGCAGCTGTCAGACCAGAAAAGCCATGGTCGATGGCACCCACCAGGCAGCCCAATCTGTCCTCTGCCCGCTGTTCAGCATGGGCAAAGCCCACTGAGATGGCTTCTCTGATCTGTCCCAGCTCATGTTGCTGCTCCCTCCACATGCCATGCAGGTCCATACGAGTCTCCTGCTGGGAAGTGACAGCAGCCTGCAGGAGTGGGCGGGCACCATGGCCATCCTGCCCTGGGGCACAGAACCCTCAGCTGTAGCTGGAAGAGGTGCCTGCAGCACAGGAGCAACTGGATGCTGCTGCATGCCAGGCATGTCCTGCTGCTGGCGACTACTGGTGGTGGTCTGTGGCACGGTATGGACATGGACCCCAATACGTGTTGGAAACTGCACATCCTGCGGTTCTGCGATGTCCCCCACACTGCCCACCACCGTGTGCCCTGGTACAGTCACACTGGTGATGCCGAATACACCACTGGCACCCATCCCGTGGCCTGCAAGCAGCCCCACCCCTGCATCCCCTTGCAAGGGAATGGCCAGGTGTTGTTAATACTCCAACACATCAGTGTCATTGCCACTGGTGACAGTGACCAGTAGGACCTCCCCTACACCAACATCCTCTGTCTGTGCAGCATCCAGGTGGCAGGTGTATCCCAAGCCCCCCAGTGAGGTGTGACCCCCCCAGGCAGTTGCACCCCCTGTCCATGTGATTGATACACATGCATTGTGTCTGTGCAGCCATGAGCTTCACAGAGCCCAGATGTTGATGGGCATTCCTCATCCATCTCCTCCACGGCATCTGAAACCTGGCTGTACATCCTTGGCACCTCCTGTTGTGCTGCAGGCCTGGCAGACATCGCTGTGGAGACAATAGGGACAGGGTCAGTCACCCGCCCATGGAGACTGTGGCCAAACACCACCACTACTACTACCACTACACCATGCAGACCTCAGGGCAGGTACCCCCTTCACACAAGCCCATGACCTCATGCACCCACCCAACTCACAGTGACCATGGCCATGCCAGGCAGCTGTTTGGCAGCCCACAGTGCACCCTTTGCAGGACACCAACATCATGACCATGCACCCATGCCAGCACAACATACAGGATTTACACATGCGAATACAGACCTGTCCTTGGCAATGCGAGAGGCGTCTCACATCCACCATCTGGCACACCTGTGACTGCCCCCATCCTCAAAGTCGATGCCACCACAGCCATGTCTGGCTCCTCCACCTGCTGCTGGTGTTCAGGTGGTCCACCACCGGTCCTCATCGTGTCCCTCAGTCGCTGTGCCTCCTCCTCCTTCGCACTTCACAGAAGGTCATTCCATCATTTGCGCACAGCCTCTGTTGTTCTGCTATGGCCTCCCACAGCATTTACAGCCGCAGTCACCTCCTCCCAAGCTTGGCGCACCACTGCATCAGTGGCCCTGTGTGTGCGTAGCACCTGCTCCCTCTCCTTAACAGCATGTACGAGGGCGTTCAACTCCTCTTGTGAGAATTTGTGGGCACGGATGCACTCCTGGTGTGCTACCACACCTATGGGATACTCAAAAGGGGACATGTGTCATTGGCTGTGTTAGTGCTGCATTGCATTACACATTAGACATCATGATGCCAACCCCTACAGTGCCACAGGCCACATGGACATATCAGATTGCTGCATGTGCAAGTACGGTGCACATGGCCACATAGTCACTGTCCATCCCGTGTATGGACAGCGAGCCCTGTATGCACATGTGCACTGCTGTCGCCTGTGGCTGCCATGTGCTGCCATGACTGGGCCCACCCCTATGCTAACCACCTTGCACTGTAATGTGCCCCTCCTGAGCATTACAGTGGTTGCGTGGACAAGTGCACTAGCAATGTCAGGACACCATGCTGCATGGGATGGCACATCACCGGGACACTGTGTACATCCTGCAGGGGGGCCACAGCCCATCATGCCACACATCCAGGGAGCCATGTCAGTGGCCAATGTCATAGGACACACCACAGTAGTGCACTAGTAACCCTGGCTGGCAGACACAGTGTGCAGGCAGTGACACACAGAACAGTTCCCTGCAGGGGAACGTGCACAGTGCACTGGATGGTAGGATTCCCATGCAGCTGTCTAGGGCTGTGCACCATCACACAGCACAGTGCATTCAAGAGTGTTCCACGGCAGTCATACATACCTGCTTCTCACTGTTCATCCCTCTGCTGCATCTCTCCGCCAGTCTGTTGTTGATGCTCACTTTCGTTAGTACACTGCATTACCACAACACAACACTGGTGGTGCACTGCTTGCCCTTTTATAGCCCACCCAGGCAATCAAGCCTATTAGTCATGTAAATGAGCACATAATGATATGCTAATCACACAGTTTGCTCCATGCATACTCAAGTACCCCAATTTGCATACACCTGTTGAATATGGCCCTGATTAGCACCGTGCTAGCACAGCAGCACTGTGCAATGGCCAGGGCAGGGCTAATGGAGGTGCAGTGCCATGCTATCCAACTAGCGCAGCACTATGTCCTTGAGCACAGCCTACACACATGCTCGTGAGGCCCCCATGTCTGTGCTATCACCCTGTCATAGCGTGATGTAGCGCCGCGCTAGCCAACATAGTGTGGTGCTATACGCATGCATGTTACATGACCTCAGGGTCATGGTAGGGGTCATGCATGTGCATTGCGAACACTTCCAGTTAGCACGGCGCTACGGCATACTTCTGCGCAGTGCTAGACTACAGTGCTTGGGAGTGTCAGGGTGTGTGGCCAGTCAGTCACCAGTGGAGCAGTTTCTTTCCCCCATCTCACATCAGCCATGTCTGGGAGACATAGGCAAAGGGCAGTGATGGGCCGTGACAGGCGTTGGGATGAGGTGAAGATGGCAAACCTAGTTAAGTTAACTGAAAAGCACCATCAGCACCTATTTGGACCAGTCCGGGAGGGTGACCGTCCCCGTAGCCAGGTCTGGGCTTCAATTGCCCGTCACCTCACAGCAATCACAGGTATACCCCTTGATGGTGAGAAGTGCCTCCACCGACATGTGGATATCAGGCGCAGGCAGCGCCCACTGCTGGAACGATGCAGGGCGATGGTTCGGGAGGAGACTGTGCCTGTGCCAGGTAAGTGATGACTCTCATGACGCTGATGTAATGGGTGGTGGAGATGTGTGTTCGGTGGTGTGTGTGTGTGTGTGTGTGTGTGTGTGTGTGTCATGCCCCATTAACATACCATCCAGGGGATTGTGTTGCTGTGCAGGTGGGGTCCAGCTAGAATCTACCATGCATTTACTGTTGTGCACCTTGTGTAATGATATGTGACTTGGGTCACTCTTGGACATAGGTTCAAATCCCACTGCCATTTTACCATTTGCTACCTGTTCAAAAGTACACTTTAAATACTACTCAGACATGTTGCTCTTATGCCATAGGGGCCTCCTATCAGTTGTGTGTACTGTGTGAGCCAAGGGGGAGAAAGTCTGCACTGACCCGTGTCATGCTTGGCATGGCTTTGGTGGTGCACTGCACCTGTGTGCCAGTGATGCGTGTGTTGTGCTACACCACCAGAGTCCAGGGTGGTCTTGAGCATACCATGGTGGCTGATATTGTAGTAATGCTGCTGTACCATCTTCCCACTGCGGAGCACAGAGAGCACACCAGAGACAAGAGGGGTTAGCCGCAGTCCGAACAGAGGCCATCCACCGACAGGCACAGGGTGCCTTCAATGGTGCAGTGCATGGCAGAGAGCAGTGACGGGGACAGGAGTGTGTTGTGTGAGTACTGTGTGCCATTGTGCTTTTCTACTATGTGTCTGAGTTGTCACTGCAGGCACTGGAGTGCTGTGTCTGGTGTTGTGGCACAGTTGGCTAGGTAATCCAGGCCTGATGTGATTTAGCTGTGTTGCATTTGGATTCCAGGGTGCTTGGAGGGAACCCTTAGCCATTGTGGCTATAATATGTACATCCACCTGGGGCTACTGTGTTCACACTTAACTTTGTGCTGGGGGGGGCACTAGACGCTTGACACCAATGGCACCATGCAGTGCACCCATGACCATTACATCAGTGGGGCCTGCTATGCTGGCTGCATGCATTTGTGTTGTCTTCCATGCCTCCAGTGTCTTGCCTTCTACTGTGAAGCCTGAGACATGGCTGGCTCTATGTCTGATCTATTGTTGCCATTACTGCCATGTGCACTGCTATCTGCCTTGTACTGTCATGTGCAACATGTTCCTGTTATGTCCACCATTGTGGCAGGATGCAGCAGGTCTGTGCATGGTCATAGGCCAATCGTCATGCCTGGAGGTGGGGGATTACTGGGGTCAGCCTGTTGTGCTGGCTGTGTCTGCTGCTGCTGCTGTTGTCCTGTCTGCCATGGCAACACTGTTCTCCACTTCTCATGGCATGTCTCATTCATAGTACCATGTCTAATGTGTCAGTATCTGTGCAGGACATGTTGTTAGTGCCTGCCAGGACTATTCACACTATGGCAAACAGGAGGCCATGGTAGTAAGGATATGGGTATGTTGTTGTATGCCCTTGTCTGACCTCCGTGGCATACATGCACAAGGGCTGTTGGGGGGGAGCCTCTGGGACTATGGTGCCACATGGGCCTGTGTGGCTGTGCATGTCATGTGTGCCTGTTGTGGCATGGGTGTAGGCAGGGATTCTCCAAGCACTCCATGGTGTGCTATTTTATTTCTAAGGGGAGCAAATTGGCTCTGCACTGCTTCCTTTGTCCATGAAGCCTAACAAAGACAATGTTGTACCTTTCTGTGATGTCATTCATTGGGGTCTATGCTAGGGGAACTGGTCACTATGACTGTCTTTGTCTCCCATGGAACATACAACTGTACAGGTTGGGGGCTGGTCTGTGAGTGTCTTGGGGTGCTATGCATGGCTTTGTATTTACCCATGCAGGGCAGGGCCCATTGTCATGTGTTTCATAAGTTGTATTTCCTATGCCACTGGTGGCAACTTACACAGTCCTGATGTACGTTTGTATAGTATCTGGCTACACTCCAGGGTGGGGCAGCTCACCCTAACGATGGGGAGGGAGATAGCAGTGTATCCACATGGTGTGCAGCTGTGACCACCCTGGCTACACCCCTGCCTGTTGGCTCCAGCTCTGTTGTGGGAGCCATTGTCCCCTATAGAGTGCTGTCCTTCAGTCCCTGCAGTGCATGGTATTTGTGTTTAGGTTGTGCAGGTGTGCTGCGGGGGTTGTTCTGTGGTGGCATGGTGTGCTGGGTGTCAGATCCTATGGCAGACGCTGCTCCCACAAGTGTGGGTGTGTGCCTCACCATGCCTTGGCCACCAGGGTGACACTGTCCTGTGCGTATCATTGGCCTACCACTCCCCTGCCACTAGTGGACCATGGCCTGTGTCCCTGTTTCACATGTGTGTGTCTTCTTGCATGTGCACCTTCACAGTGCTACCACTTTGGGTGGTGGCACAGCCCCGTGCCATGCTCTTTCCCAGTGTGGGCTCATCATCCTTCTGTTGTGACCATGGGTGTAGGTGGGCATTGAAACTTTCCCTGTCTGTGTACTGCTTGGTTACCTGTCCTGCAGTCCCTACTGTACTATTGCCAGTGTTGTTATCCTCTGTGGTCATTTGCTGTCTGTGGTCCATGTTGAGTCTCTGTCTGTGTCACTTGCCTACTGTTCCGCACTTATGTCAGTCAGCCACCTGTTCAGGGCTTCCTGCCATCATTTGTACAGCTTCTATGTTATAGCATTGTGGGTGGCAGTTTGGCTGGGTCTCTACAGTTGTTGGGGGGCACCAGTGAGGGTAGGCCACTGTTGGGGGGTATGGGACAGACATGTCTGGTTTCACACCTGGGTGTGGCTGTGGCACCTTCTCCAGGGGGTGTAATCTGTGTTGTGTATCATAGCTGTGTGACTGTGGGCAGCATGTCCCACCATGTGTCATCCCATGTGCATGTCATTCAGTGTCCACTTGTCATTTGAATCTCAGGGGATGGCTGTCTGTTTGCACTGTTATAGTCTGCACACCACTGTGCTGGCTGGATTCCACTGTGTGATACTTCTCAGCATCCATCTATGCATATCCATGTACATTGGGGTGTTGCATGCTGCCTGTTACATACTGCCTTGTCCTGCAGGCACATATTAGTGTGCATTGTGGTTTGTTCTGTACTGGCACATGGGCATGGTTGTTGGGGCATGCTGTCCACCATGTGGTGGTACATGGTGCCTTTGTGTCATCGTCATGTCCTGATATGGTCCCTCTGTCTCCTGTAGGTCCACATTGGGCATCACTGTGGGCCACCAGTCCAGAGGAGGATGAGGGCCAGGATGAGCTGCTGAGGCAGGTGGTGCGCCAACAGCAAACACTGATTGAGCAGCAGGCTGTTTTGATTGCAGAAGTGAGATGGGTGGCAGTCATCTTCAAAGACCATCTTCCAGCACCTGCCCACCCCTAAGTCCTACCTCCTATTGTTATCCTGCTTCCTGTCCCAGGCCCACTGTCTCTAGCCCTATATCTGCCATCCTGTTTCCCTCCATTCCTTCCTATGTCCACATCCCTCTCCCTTCCACATTCTTTCCCCATTGCACTGTACATATTTTTCACAATAGCCATTTTTCTACTGTTACTATTTTCCCCATTGTTTTCAGTCCCTTTGTTAGGCCTGCTCTTTTCTCTTTCATTGTGTTTTTGTTGTACCCCATTTTTGCATGCTGTAGTCTGCTGTGTTTTGCTTTGTTTTTCTGTTTAGTTGTTCTTGTTGCCTTTGTGCCTTATCTGTTCCCTTTTTGAATTATACTATGTTATGCTTGACATTCCTGTGTCCTGAGTCTTTTTTTTTGGGGGGCGGGATTTTACAGTGTTCTGTGGTATTCTGGATTCACATGTGGGTCCAGGTTATTCCATGCCTTTCACTAGCACTGCAGTTATGTCTGGCAGTGCTGATTTGCTTTCCTGTGTTCCTGGACAGCTGCTTACACCTCTTACACTTTGTTTCTGTGGGTGTTTGCAATGTCTCTGTCTGATTGCTATTTTCAGTGCTGTCTTATCTGTTGTGTTCAGTGCTGTCTTGATCCCAGACAAATTTTGCCCTGCACTCCTCAGCCTCTTAGCTATATTCAGCTGGTTTTGCACCGGGCTATTTCCTTTTGAATATAGCTGTAGTTTTGCTCCGGGCACTTTTTGCCCACCGGGCAGTGCTAATTTTGCCCCGGGTCACAGTTTTGAATATCTGGCCCCAGGCCTCCAATTTGCTCAGATCCTCCTGGATAATTATACGGTCTTCTGAGCTCATACAGATATTAGCAAGTTTGCAGTCATCAGCATATTTTGTAATTTTACTCTGAATACTGTTGGATAGATCAGATGTAAAAATTTGAAAAATTAGTGGGGTCAAAACAGATCCTTGTGTAACACCGCTTTCTACATTTTTCCAAGCAGGTATGTGTCTGTCAATTATCACTCTCTGCTTCCTATTTGATACCCAGTTTGAGATACACTTGATGTATACATGCTTGATGTTGCAAAGCTGTAACTTTTGGATTAAGGCCCAGTGGGGAACAGAATCAATGGCTTTTTTGAAATCTAACAGGATAACTTCACAAGAGTTATCCTTATCCATATTTTCACTATTGAATCTAACCAGATTTAGTGTACAGGATCGACCTTTAATAAACCCATGCCGGGATTGATCTAAGCCTAACTCAACTGAGTTTAGATCATCTTTAATAATAGGCTCCAATATTTTACAAAAAATAAGAGTTTAACTAATAGAGCAATAATTATCCAGTGAGCTCTTAGCACTCTTTTTTTAAACAGGGAATCACATTTGCTTGCTTCTATTCATTAGGCACCATTCCTGTATTTAGACTTTTATCAAGGAGGATTTTGAGAGGTATGCACAGATGGTCTCCCTTAATGGAGATTAGATTTCCAGAAATGCCATTGGGACGGGTGGAAAAGCCTTTCTTTACTTCATTTCATTTGTTTTTAATAGTGTCTAAGTAGATGTCTATATTATAAGTGGAAAGACTTTCTGAAACTGTGTGGTTGTCCACATCGGTATCAATATTAAAGGCTTTACAGAAGTGAGAATTAAGAAATTCTGCCATTTCCTTTGGGTGCTGAAGAACTAAATCATTAATAGCAATCAGACCTACTCTGCATTCTTGTTTTTTCATGGAGTTTATGTAATTGAACAGCATTTTACACTTGTAGCTGGTGTTCTGTATGTTTATTTTTTTTTATTTCATTTTTATTTGCTAACCCGGTAAGGGCAACTTGGCAAGAGCCCTTTTTCAGGTCCAACCCAGACATAAAAACAAAAATGAAAAAAAAATGATTATACAAACACAACAAATTAAATAACATTAAACCACAAAAACAATATACATGGCAATATCAAAAACAAGTACAATTTAACAAAGACATCAGATACTTTCTAAATCTATATTTAAAAGTGGAATATGATATAACACTTCACAGAGAATTAGGTAACACATTCCAAATACAAGGAGCTTGACAGCTAAAAGACTGTTGACCATAATTATTTTTAGCTAAAAAAACCTCCGACACAATGCCCTCAGCAGACCTTAAGGAAGCTCTCATATCAAGAACATATTTAAGACATCCATAGTGGGAGACCTGATTCTGCTGTGGAGCATACTTTGACCTGCTTGAATGACTGAGATTACCTACCATCACTTAAATACTACTGACCTGCCCCCTTTTACACAATTGTGCACATCTCTCTCTCACTCCCTTATGATGCTGGCTGGCTGTGGCTGACACTGTGGAGTGGGCAACAGGAGTCCACAATGCTAATGGGGGGGTGCAACTGAGCTAACTGGGAATTCAAGGTATGAGTCCCCCATTTATCAGTTAACAAAAGGGGGTGGAGGCATTTGGAATTTGTATGTTGCTTTTGAACAGTGTGGGGTTTGTCATTGTCAGAGGTGACAAGATAGTATCAGTGACTAGAGAAGATGGCAATACTTTAACCCTTAGGCTGCCAACAGAAGTAGAACATTTAGGTATTTTGGACTGGTATATCAGAATACGACAATGCAAGGGTTAAATATTAAGCTGACAGAGTAAAGGGGAGAAATTTAATGTTAAAAGAGCCAGGAGCTTTACCTTCTAGCTCATTTATAACAATGAAAAATACACTTGACCACCTGCTAAGAAATGATTTTCTTAGCAGCTGAGTGGATTTTTAAAACCTCACCACAGGCCACACATAACTGTGAACTATTACCTTTCATAGTCTTTGTTCTATTTTTCTAGTAACTCAGTGCCCTCTTGACATCTACGATGTTGAGATAAACTACTCATTGACAAGTGTGAGGCCTAAGAAAGAAAACAGGTAGTATTATTGTTATTTCAAATTAGAGAGATACACTGTACAAAACTGGGGAAACTAGTCCACACAAAGAACTATATGTAGTTTCCTGACTTTATTTTTTGTAAAGTGGCACTTTGAAAAGTTCTCTGACTGGTAAAGTGGACATTTTACCAGGTGAACGCTGCACATCATGGCACTTTGCCAGGCATAGTTGCATTTTGCAAAGTGCTTCACCTGGAAAGTGTGCCCTTTTCCAAATAAAAGATTACTTGTAGTGGCACAATGCTGGTGAAGTATCCCTTCACTTATTTCTGTTGTTTAAAAAGTAACAATTTTTATAGTACATGGGCAGACTGGATGGGCCTAGCAGTCCTTATCTGATGACAATTTTTATGTTTCTATGTTTCGTACACCTGTTCCATGCACAAAGTGGTATATCCCATTCCCTCTCTCTTTCCCCCACACTGACCACTGAAATCTAATATCCTGTCCTCAACCCTTGTAGCAGCCATATCACCCATCCCGGTGACATGCAGTAGTGTACAAAAAAGTTACCAGAAAAGTCATACTGTGCTGATAACAACAATTTCCAGATGCCTCCTGTGAGGAAGGGGAAATGGAGAATAGTACTGTACAACTTGACAATAAGGTGCAATAAAACAGATAGCAATTTACTATTTGTGAACAAGGAAGCAAATATAAACATAGAATAAACATACAGTTGTAACCAATAGACACGTACAATGAATAACAGATTCAGAAGTCACAGTGTGAAAATCCAGGTTAAAGCTATAGTTTAAGAAAGGTGATTATTGGAGTGCCTGAAAGCCAGATCATAATGCTATTAAGGGCAATTACAGGAGTGAGTAGAGAAGTCAAGGAGGTTTTTGATGGAGAAAACAAGTAAAACAGTGTACAAACTATGAGTAAAACTCTAAACAAAATAGTTACTTGCAAATGTTGTCACTCTAACACCATGAAAACCCCCAGAATTGAACGAGTGAAGTCCAATGCTTGGAGCTCTTTCCTGCAGCTGAACAGATCTAGTGGTTGAAATACTGGTACTGTTGCTTAAGCCAGGGCACAGTACAGTACTGAGCTTTGGCAGATAGACTTCACACATTTAGTCTGCCTCAGAATGTCTAAGTAGATTTAAGCTTAATTGTTAGAAAAATATTTTAGACATAATGACATGACTGGGGAAAGACAAACTAGTCTAATAGCAATGTGTCAGAAAGCCTCTGATTCCAAGCATATCCTCTACAGTAAAGAAAGAAGTAGTAGAAAGGTTCAATCAGGTGCTGTTAATCTTCACTTGTGATAAATTGTGGGGTTTGCCTAAGATGGCCAGCTTCTTGGCAGAGGCTGGTGCATTCAGGTTTTTCCTTAATTCTGTTCCCAAGGAACTGTGTTGAGGTGTTTCCCTACTCACTTCATTGCCTCTGAATAGAAACCTTTATAGTACAGCCAAAAGAGGAAAACAGGAACATTTCTATACCATGCATCTAACATTTTGGCTTCAGATGTAAGAAACAAAAAACATGAGACCGTGAGTTTCTTCCTCACTGGGCCAAATGAAGAAGGGCTTGTTTCAGAAGTCATATGCTTATTCTTTAGTGAAGTGATAAATTACATTTATCAGCATAATACCCCAAGGCTGAGCTAAAATATGATTACAAATGTTGTGATCTTGATGTAGATCACTTCTTGTTACTTCCCTTTTAATGAAGTGCCACATCACAGACAGAGTCGACATGACGGGGGACAATGGGATCCAAGGAAAAGACAAGATGAAGAAAGTTATATTTTATTTCTCATGTCTGAATAGTAGTACAAAATATACAATTATTTGATCTTCAACTAAAAAAATACTGTGGTAGCTCAGTAAATCATTATAGTGCCTATGTAGCTACGTGCATTAAAACAGTAGGTAAGAAACCCATCAAGGCAATTGGATAATGATTTTCCAATATGAGTTTATTGAAAATGTGTCCCAAGGGCATGTTTTGTGGTTTGTAGAAACAGAAATGAACGATGCAAAGTTCAGAAAAATATTACTACACATGTGCACAGAGCCAGTAGAGGTACTGCTGACATCAATGCAGATACTGTACAGTACTGTTGTAAACTCTCAGAGCAAGGACCGCTTATAGTAGCATTAAGACATGAACTCAGTTAGTGTACATCTTATAAGTAACAAAAAGGCCAGGCTTATTTTTGTTGTAATATGTTTATAGTTCACACTGTGTTGTATGTGATCATTTGTAGCACAATTATGGTAACTTACTTTACAATATACTCATCAGAAGACAAACAAACAGCATTTCACTTTATTGCAGATGGCTGGGGGAGTGGCAGATGTATCTTATGGTATGACTCTTGCTTTTCTCCTTCCCTCACCCCCCCCCACACACACACACCTGGGTTTGATGCTGTTGTGACTTAGGCTCAACAATTATTTTACTATACATATATTATTTGTAGCCAGTGTGTACCATGCTTTTATTATTTCACACTACATGGACTGTCTTACCAAACTGAATATAACATAACTTTTTATTACTCCCTTCTTTTCTACTCCATTCATGTGCTGGAGTGCCACATATATTATGTATGTGCACATTTTATTTATTAGTTGTGTATAACATTGCTTTTGTATTGTAATTTAGTTATCCTGGATTATAGTAACATTTGTTGAAATGAGCCTAGGCTCAGTGTACCTTTGCAGGCTAACAATTCCAATTAAATGCAGTAGGTGCCTTTTACTGTTAATGAAAACCACCACAGCTGCATTGCTAACATAAGTGGATGAATTCACTTTGTCATCTTTCCTTAATAAACTGTAGAAAGACCTAAAGAAGTGCATAGCTTCATTATTTTTGGACTTTCAAAAGGGTCACATGCAGATCAAAGTGCATTCTACCACTCCATCTGCATCCATCCAATTGCATCTGAGGCAGGTATCACTGCTGCTGTCTTAAACAAACTCAGGCCAGAGCCAGTAGGGTTGCAGCTGAGGAATTTGGGGCAAAAATGTTGAAAACTTATTTTTTAATACTTGTACACTAAATTTTCAACATAGCCTTGTTATGACCCTGTTTCATGAAGAAGGACAGAGCCCCCCCTTCCCACCACCACAATCTTCTACCCATACTCTCCCTCAAATGTCTCTCCTGCCACTATTCACCTTTTACATACTTTACTTTCTAAACTGCTCATGTACAGCCCCCGTCATCTCTGTTCTGTATATATTGAAATAATCTGTATATATTGTAATTAATCTGTACATTATCTTGTTACTATTCCATCTGCTTTTCTACGCTTTGTAAAGTTTTGTTTATTTATTCCTTGTACCCACCCCTTGGGTCGCACCTGGAAATGAGCCTCAGATCAGTGTGCTCATCCCAGTTATTAGCTTTAAATAAACAAATAAATGTTCTACTCCTGACCTAAAGGGTGATTTTGCACAGGGACTGCAAAATCAGCTTTCAGAATGCAAAAACACATTTTGGGCAGGTGTTCAAAAATGGCAGGGGTCACATTCATGAGGTGCTGTAAAGAAATGGATGAGCTGAAAATTTGGGGTAAAAATATAGAATATTACCAACGTTATGAGCCTGTGTTTGCAAAAATCAACATAGCCTCATAACTTTATTTTTCTTTTAATATTTTTACACCAAATTTAAAACATAGCCTTCTTATGACCATGCCTCATGAGTAAGGTCAGTGAAAACTTTCAACTCCTGTTCGAAAGGTGATTTTGTGCAAGGACCGCAAAATCACCTTTTGGGATGTGAAAAAAAACATTTTGGCCAGGAACTGAAAAATGACAGCTGTCACATGCATAAGGTACCATAAAGATATGGCTACATTGTAAACTTGGGGTAAAACTATTGAAAATGACAAAAGTGATGAGCCTACATTTGTAAAATTCCATGTAAGCTCATAACTTTGTTTTTTAATATTTTTACACCAAATTGTCAACATTGCCTTCTTATGACCCCACCTCATGAATAAGGGCAGAGAAAATTTTCATCACCTGCCTGACAGATGATTTCATGCAGGGACATCAAAATCACTTTGTTCATGAGGCAGGGTCCCAAAAAAGGCATGTTGAAAATTTGGGCTAAAAATATGAAAAATGTCCAAGTTATGCCACTAAGTTCAAAACCCCATTGAAATACATTGAACTTCATACTTGTTTCTTCAGATTGTGGTCCGGCTTTGAAGAGTGCAGACGTGTCTGTGGTCCAGAGAGGAAAACAGTATTGGGCCCCTGTTGGGTAAGTAAGGACTTGGGGCTCGTGAGGGGTGGTGGGTGCTCAGTGGGAGGGTTGGGTGGTCAGGAATGGCTGCAAAAGACATCAATGGACAGTTTTCCTTTTACATGTGAACAAAAAAAACACAACTGAGGATTCCTGATTGTGACACTGAGGGTTTGGGCACTCCTAGAGTCACTGTTATGTTTCTTGGGGGGGGTGCAGAGAAGGAGGGTCGGGTGGGGGATAAAAGATAAATATATAAAAGGGGTCTGTCATGGTGGAACATGATTGTGACACTGGGGGATTGGGCACTGCCAGTGTCATTGTTATATTTCTTGGGGGGAAAGGTTGTGGGGTGGTGGGAGCTGAGAAAGAGGGTCAGGTGGGGAGATATCCATAATTAAAAAAAAATCAGCAGCCATGGTGGAACACGACACACTCTGCTGTGTCCATGATGGCTGCCACTCTCTACTGCGCATGCACTACTAGTCAAGGATGGGCAATACAATTTGTCAGCCATCTTGGACACGGCTGAATATGTTGTGTTATGCCGTGACCACCTACAGAGTTAAAATAATGCAGTGTAACTGCCAGTGGAGATGATGAGCAGAGTGCTTCAAGGATGTGAAGGCGACTGTGTTGCAACTCCATCATGTTGTCCGGTTGGAAGGAATACGCTGAATCCTTTTTCTGATAGTAAGAGGTCTGCAGGTCTATGCCCACTGCAGCCCTAAAAATATGTCCATTTGCAACAAAAAGTTATGATTTGGACCAATTTTATAATTACAAGTCACACTAGGTTGTGATTCATTGTGAAACAAAGGCACTTCTGTGATGCCTCATGCTTCACAGTGCTCATGAGATATACCATTATCCTGTTTTAATGCACACTTTATCATGTCTTATTGCTTAAGTGATACACCATCATCATCCAGTGATTATGACACCAACCCTTGGCTGAACTGGAGTGGGCCAGGGCCATCTTCACTTCAGTTTTGAGTCAGAGCCTAAAAATCTGGTTTGGCGTCATCAGTTTGGTCTAACCACTTTGGCTCCCAACGCAGTAATTTGCATAGTAAAAAGACAATAAATTAGGGAGAGGACCTCAAGGTCAACAATGAATATGAATAGTGTACTGTAGTTTATTGTGGCAGTTGCTGTTAGCATGCATCTGCCAAGAATTACTTTATGTGGTGTTATGACAGTCTGTGAACCCCATTAAGACTACCACAGCAGAATGTAAACTTCACTTACATTTACTATTCACTATTAAATTCAAGTATGTTCTCCATTGTAGTCACACTATAGTTCTAATTTATATTTTCCTTCAGAAATCATTCCCTCATGAACTTGCTGCTTAATAAACATGCAGTCTAATATTGTTAATTGTTATACAACTACTCTGTTTTTTTTATACACTAAACATCAGTCATTTACATAATTACTTATTGGCTTTTAACAGTGCTGTAGTTATTAAGAAATGTGCTGCTTCTGTGGCATTGACCCACATCTCTTCTGCACACACACACTTCATCCTGCTGCTGCTCAGGTGGGTGGCTGGGGTTGGGGCATGGCTACATGCCTTGATTTATCCCTGATCTGCTGTGTGGAGTGACAGTGGGTGGCACCAGATGCACAGCAGTGAATCTTCCATTGCTTTTATATGCCATTCCCACTGGCTGAATAGGGTGCTGGCCATGGCACCATCCTTCACACCCAGCGACCCTGGCTCTCTGACTATACCATGAGGACTGGTGGCATGGCGGTGAACATGGACAGACAAGTAGATTCTCTTACTGGAAAACAGCAGTACTGGGAGGACCGGCCATATCCCACAATTCCCCACTCCACACAGCATGCAGGATCCTGTCTGCTGGTGGGCAGTTCATCTGATTGGGTAGCTATTGTTGATCATCAGGTCTGGGTATGCACATTTGACACATTCCCTGCCACTTATGTGAGTAGGGTCCAATATTAGATTGGGTATTTAGTAAGCAGTACGTTCATGAGAGACTGATTTCTTTTTTTTTGTGTATATTTTCTTCCCCATTGGCACCTGTTGGTATGTCATCCCGACTGACCCACCAGCCCTGAACCTAGTATCAGGCCACCTTCTTGATTCCCCCAAGGATTACCCCCTGTGACAGGGAGGCGAGGAGCTACCTACATCTCAACTCGCCAAGTCGGATTCAGATGAGGAGGCACCATTCCAGTCAGGCCGCGGAGGTCAGAAGATCATGCTGCCTGACCTGTGCCACTTTTTCCTCTGGTTTTACACCCCTGCAGAGTGCGGGTGTGCAATGATGTCTGGGCACAAAGTGCCGACATCTATCACACTCCACTCCCTTGCTGGCACCACTCTAGTAGTGCCCACAGTTATCATCAGGGGCCGCTACAGAGTGGTAGCCCCCTGGATCCCTCCTCAGGATAGGAGACCACTCCTCCAGATGATCAATTCTATCCCTCCCCTGCCAGCCCCTGGTGACCCGGGCTCGTGTCCGAACCCAGGTTGACAGTGTAGCGCGAGGTGTGGAGTACAGCACCTCAATCCTCAGCACCACTGAGCCGGCCATGAGAGACTTATTTCTAAATGAGAACTAATATCACAACTACAGTACTGATATTTGGAAAATGTAAGTACGCACACTTGCAAAAACATGTTTTCTAGGCATTAACTGTGAAAACAATACCATTATTTCTTAGCCACATAATTGTTACACCAATTAGTAATTATGCAAATGAAATATTTTTGTGTACAGTTATATATCAAGTCACAGTATAAGACTGTATGTTTATTAAATAGTACGTTCATGAAAAACTGGAATACAGACATGGAACATCATCTAAAAAGTTGCCTGTCCGTGCGTTTAAGTGTAGCAGACAGAAGTTACTTTGTAATCATATTTTAGTTACCGTTCTGTTTACACTTTTAATTTTTTCTTGTGACTACCATTTAAATAAATGTCAGATAGACATAAATTGTTGAAACAGTGCACAAGACCTGCATTCATACATAGTTCCACTTGTAAGAACAAATTAAATATTTCCAAAATTAGTAACATAATAATTATACAATAGATTTGCTGTTACAATTTGCAATAGCTATTATAGGTATAGGTATAGGTATAGGTATAGGTATTGTTGCCCTTGTAAGAACAAATTATATAATGCCAGAAGAGACACGGTGGTAGTTGCACAAAAGATTTTCTGTTACACTTTGCAGTAGTTATTAAATGTGTAGTTACACTTGTCAGAATGAACTGATCTGTGCCAAAAGAGAGCCAGTGGTAGTTGCATGTGTAAGTATTTCTTTATGCAACTTGTGTAACTAGTCAATACACAATTGTGAAACTAGTTAACAACTACATTGTTGTTACATGTAACTAAACCATAGTCACAGTGGAGTTACAGTGTAGTTATACAGTATTCACAGTGTAGTTAAGGACACTTAAAATAAAGTGTTACTGGTACACCTCCTTTTATTTCTAGCTACAATTTTCATGTTGCCCCAATAAATTTGTTCTCATTTAGTACATTTTCATTTCAAACTGTCTTCATGTATTCTATTTTAGTGTTCTTTTTCTGTTTACAGAACAATGTGCATACCCTACACTTCTTTTATCCAACTATGATAGCTAAACTTATCTTGCTCATTACTCAGTCTGCAACCCAATTACTTCCATTATAAATTTCAATAAACAAGGAAAAAATCAGTAAGAGTTGCATGTATCATCCCCTCCTCCCTTTGTCATTAATTTCCTTAACAATTCTTTGTAACTAGGCATGTGTGAAACAAAATTCCATGGGCAGAATTCAAGTGAAGGTCTGATTTTCACTTCCGCGGAAGTTCAAAAAGTGATTTACAAATTTCTGTGGAAATTCCACCCTCGATCGCCGCTTAACCCAGTTGCCCCAAAAAAGCACTGATGGCTAGTGGTCTCTCACCCCATCCACCTCACAAATACATAAACTATCCCTGGAGGCTAGTGGTCACTTCCCCCACCAGATCACCCACCCGACCTAAAAATAAATACCCCGCCTCAGGGTTGCGATCCCTCTCCCCATCCCATCCCTGCCCGACAAATGCCTTAGTGGCTAGTGGTCCCTCCTCTCCACCTCACCCACCCAAACTAAATGTCCAGTAAAGTCCAATAAGCCCCCATTCCCATCTCATCTGTACTTTAAAAAAAAAATTCCCATGTGGTCTAGTGGTTTCCCTACCCCTTCCCCATCCCTGATCCCCAGTCCCATAGTATTTCCCTGGTGGTCTAGTGCCCCCCACCCCAGCAGGTGTCCCACCACCCTGCTCCCACCCCCATCCCAAACCCCAGTGGACAGATCAGCACAGCCCTCCTCTCTCCGCCATGGCCAGTCCACCCACTGAGCTGTCAAAGAATGAGTGTGTTCTTGTACAAGAATGTGCTCATTCATTGAGGGCTCAGTGGGTGGGCCAGCCAAGGTGGAGATAGGAGGGTTGTGCCAGTCCACCCACTGTGGTTCGGGATGGGGAGTGGGTTGGTGGGACACCTGCTGGGGTGTGGGGTGGGAGGCACTAGACCACAAGGGAAATAATATGAGACTAGGGATCAGGGATGGTGGAGGAGGGTTGGGAAACCATCAGACCACCAGGGAATTTTTTTTTATTATGGATGGAGTTGGGGATGGGGGGGTTACTGGACTTCACTGGGTAGTTAGTTTGGGCAGGTGAGGTGTAGAGGAGGGACCACTAGCCACCAGGGCATTTGTCAGGCAGGGGTGGGGGATGGGATCACAACCCCAGGGCAGGATATTGTTTTTTAGGTCAGGTGGGGTTAGATCTGTGGGGAGGGACTGCTAGCCACCAGGGATATTTAATGTGTACCTGTGGGATGGTGGGGCTGTTAGCCACCAGGGCTTATTTCTTTAATACTGGGTGAAATTTCACCCATACCTTTCGTGGAAGTTTTCTGCTCAGCCATAGGTGGAAGTTTGGAAATGTCTGCGAACATTCCTGATTTCCATGGAAGTTCCACGGGGTGGAAAACCACACATTCACCCATCCCTCTTTGTAACAAAATGTATCTTAAACTTGCATAAAAGTGGTCGATAACAAACTGGCAACACACCAGTTGTGATTTCATTAACATTACTTCAATGATTCAGCCTCAATGCAACATAATTTCATTTTTGCAGTCTTTTTTTTATTAAACATAATTACCATATTGCCACCATCATTTCTACAGTACTTCTCATAATTTACATGTCCTTACTATATATAAGCATTCCTAATCCCCTGAATACACAGTTTTACTAATAATACCGCTGTGTACCTCTCTTAGGATACAGTTTAGTAATTTTAAAAATAATGGCTGTATCAGTTCCATAGCTTTTGGACTGCATCATTCTACTTTTTAACTATATTGTGCACCTTCATATATAGTACATTCTTAATGAGCTCATTACCCTCAGGGTTCAATTTACTCTCTATCTCTTGCCTCCCATCTCTACCTTCAGTCCTAAAATGATGTTACTATCACTATACACTCAGCGATCTCTGCACTTGCTTTCTACCTCTCTTCCATGCCTTCTCTGACCCCTCAACATCCTCCCATTATTGACGTATCTTTGCAGCTCTGTGCCACTTGCTTTCTCTTCCCCTCAGTGACCTCTGCTCTTCCAAAACCCTGCCATTCATCACCATTCATATTACCTGCTCTCCCTTAGTTAATTCTATCTCTTCCCTTCCATTCTCTTCTCACCCCAATATGCAGACATTGTCCCTACATTTATTTCCTCAAACAAATGGAATGCACACCAGCACACTTAAACATAAAAAATATATGTTACCATAACCAATTCAAACTACACCTTGTTATTCTGCAAAATAAAATGTGGCACTAGATCAATGACAATACTTTCAATTTTTAACAGTTGTCATTCATTTCATGTCATATACATGTTAATTAAATTTTTCATATGTTCTAAAATTTATAAGGCTATTGTCATTGTTTTACAATTTACAAAGGTATATGAGCATCATTTGACTTCATCTGTACTGATTTCCATGTTTCCATTTTCTGCCTGCCTGCTCCATTTGAGTCTGCCATTGATATCAAACAAGGAGTGATGTTCAGTGCGGCAGCACAAGTGAGATCAAATATTCATACCAACTGGTCATTTCCCTGGAAAAATTTAGCTTCCTGATCACTGTTATGCTTTCTATAGGAGTTTATATATAATGTTTTGATAAATTAAAACATACACTATTGTCTTAGGCTGGTAGTACTGCTTCTTGTTCACAGAGGGACTGCAAAAGTTAAGACCCCTGTTCTCAAGAGATCAGTGTCTCATGAGGACTGGATATTGATGTAAAGAAACTGACAAACAATGATTTAATCTAGGTCTATTTAATAAATACATCCACAGATCCACTTTATATTATATTTATATTGTATATACATTTAAAACAACTATGTTAAGAGTTGCTACTACACAAAACTCAAACCCTCAAAGTTTGAAAATGTTCAACTATGGTGTTCAACCCAGTTTTCACAAATTGTGGAAATGTGCTATTAAGAGTTATCAGGTGTAACTCTGACCTTGACCACTCCCCTTTTTCTCAAGACCAAGCTACAGGTATGGGTCCATGCATCAATTGTACCTTATACAGGGTCAACATATTCAAAATTTGAAAATAACAACCCTAATCCCCACCCCATCCCCTATATTCATGACCCGAGGCCAAACAACAGATCCAGCTCCATGCTACAAGGCTGTACTGGTTCATGTGAGCCTCTTTTGGTCCAATGCTAAGTTTTGCAGTTACCATACAGCTGTATGTTGACTGTATACAGCCTTGTGAACACTGTATATCATATAACATACACTGAACAGCAGAATTTTGTTTCACATATTGCCTAGTAGGATATGTACCATCCACTTGTACAGTAACTTGCTTCATATAGCTTCAACAATATACTGTGTAAAATAGTATACATGTCCCAGACATGTAACATCATTTGAGTGGTTCCAAATATGCATCCTTAAGAAAGTTAGAAGTCGTCAACACTGTATGTATAGTACTGTACTTACAAATCTGTAGCAAGTCTGCTGCTTTGCACAGGATCAATAGTATTGTGTTCAACGCAAGCCACATCCTAAATGGATATAAAACTATTTAGCTGTTCTCCACAAGTATTCTAATTGCAAACCTTAAATGAGTAGGATGTGCATTAAACAGCAGACCTGTGTGACATGACTCCAGACCTGAAGCTTGGCCTTGGGTCACAAGGGTAATGAAGTAGGTGGGTATCAGGGTTGCTATTTACATATTTTGATTATGTTGGCCCTGTATGAGGTACCATACACTTGACTCATGCCCCCACACCTGTAGCCTGGTCTTCAGTAAAAAGAAGGGAAAGGAGAGGGTTAGGCTTGACAATCCCAATAGCACATTTCCAAACCTTATGTGCTTTGGGTTGAAAACCATAACAGCACATTTCTAAACTTTCAGGGTTTGATTTTCATGTGGTAGCAACTCTAACCTGCATTAATGTGGCTTTTTGCAATGGTGTTCCTTAGTTGTTGAGACAGTAGCATGGTAACGTACTTTGTGCAGGGCCCTAGAGGCCCTGTGCAAAACAGAAAGTGTCTCTTTTCTTTGTGCATCCTAACTTTCTTTGTGCAATACAAGATATACAGGGCACTCTGGTTCCTGTACATGAGTCCTAGCTTTCTTTGTGCATGGTTCTTCTGTCCTTGAGAACAATCAATCAATCAATCAATCAATCAAAATCATAACTTATTTTCTAGTCATTTGGTAGCCTCCAAGGACAGACACCAGAACAGCAGTGATGACTCCAGGAACTTGGATTCTGAAGACAATTCAATGTAGATCACCATTAATTCTTGTGGAAGTGTAAGGGATCAGAGGGAATAATAATACTAATGAACTACCCTCCAGGGAACTCTCTGGTGGCCTTATGATGCACAGAGGACTTCACCAAACTGGATGGTTTCACTTTGGGGGAAATGTCTGTTCTCTCGGTGAAAAATAAATGATGTCAACTGTACTGAAGATGGTGAGATATCTGTTATCAAAGACTGAGCTGCTGAAACAGATATGAGATCAGTCTGTTATTTGCATGGAGAATCCCAAGCTGGTTTGGATATTGAAGACATTATCTAGGTCAGAGGGCCTGGAGAGATTGACAGCCACTACCTGTGGGTAAGCGGAGGTAGAAACTGGTGCACTGGTGCCCAGCATACTGTCTGGTGATAGTAAGGACATGGTTGATAGAGATGCCTAGAGCCAGGGTGGATGTTAGCCAGGAGTGCCAGAGTGAGTGTCCCTACAGTGGTACTGCCACTGCACACCAGCTACATTGATGCTGCAGTGTTATGGAAGTAGTGTTAGTGAAAATGAAATTCCACCTGCAGAATTACAGCAAAAGTCAGAATTTCACTTCTGTTAAAACTGGAATGCACTTTGGCAACTTTCGTAAAATTCCAACTTAGAGAAGCAGAATGAATATATGCATTGTAGACTAATGTATTAAATAGTGGAAAGAAATTCCACAGAAATTATCATTAACTGTGGAATGATTGCATGGATTGTGGATTGAGGTATTAAACTACAGAATGGAATTCTGTAGAACTGCATTCCACAACTCCTGTGAATCATTCCTCAATTCAGACAAGACATGTCACAGAATGCAACAAAAATTCACCAAACACAATCAGAGGAATTGGATTTTGTCAAAGTTGGCATTTCAGAAAATACTGCAAAATGTGCACAAATTCAAATTCAGTTTCCAACCAACACTACAGCACATGGAAGTAAATGATAAATGAGTGAGTGAACCCAACGTGTACAGCAAGGTGGGAGCTCTGATAAATTCAGAAGGCAGCATAGAAAATGCTGTGTCCTGAATAAAACATCACCCACTGATAAATTGCAAGAAATAAGAGGACTCATGGGGCTCCTGTAAGAGATATATAAAGTGTAAATCCTTTTTTTATGGCTGCAGTGGGAGGATCCCTGCAGTCATTTTGCTATGACAGTAGAAGGAGGGAGGGAGGGAGCTCTGCTGATTCCTAATGGACTAGATACAATTCATTTTGTCTTATTACTCCGCTTTCATTCAGCTAGAAGTGTTTCAAAGCACTATTTTGTGTCCTTAACTTTAATCAATGTAGACATTCTAAGATTCATAGTTCCATAAACATGTCAACTCAGTCAACCTTAAAAGGATATAAGCAGACAACCCTGGGACTATACCAGTGAGTAAGTCAAATGTCACAGAATGGAATGCTTATGTAGTAAATCAGCTGATGTTACACTTCTCACTGAAGATAAGTTAAAGGACCCCTAAACACAGTTTATTTAAATTAAAGTATTTTTTTTACAGTGGAGGTTTGAAATGGACTGCTCAAATGCACTTTTTTCAAATTAAAACTTACCATGCTGTTGAAATTCTTTTTCTAAAGTACTGAAAAATGAGTTTGCTAGTCTGTGCTGGTTATGTGCCTTCTTCCTAAAAAAACTATATCAAGCCATACTGTTTATTGCATGTATGTGTATGTGCGTGTGTGTGCGTGGGTGGGGGTGGGGCTCTGCAGTGGTGCCCATGTGCACCCATTGTTATCATAATTTAATGGTGCTTTCAACTAGTTTATTAGGGCCTGTGTTTGGATATGGTTTCATCTTGTGTTGCAGTACAAGCAGTACAAGTATGTTTGTGCATTTTTTTATCATTGTATATGTTACCTATTCTGATGTGTGTGTGTGTGTGTATGTGTGTGTGTACTGCGAGGGTGGTCCTGACTGTCTGTTCCTGTACTGTCACCTGTGTGACCACATGTGGATGTTCATGGACAGGGGTCAAAACTGGCACTGGCCCCACTAGCCAAATTCTGTTAGATATTGTTTTGGGATACTCAAAAATCTTTTAAGTAGCCCAGAGGGTTTTTACTGGAAAAGGTAATATTTCAATAAGTACATAAGCTGGACCAGTAGAAAAGTCTGTGGGGCTAGTAGATTTTCCAAGTCACTACCCTGCTGGCTAGTGGCTGCAAAACTTAATTTGACCCTTGCATGGATCGGTCTGAGATGGGATATTTCTTTTTTTTATTCTGTTTGTTCTCTCCTAGCTGGCAGGTCTCTACCCTGTAGTTCTCAGATACATTCCCCCACACCACCACTTGATGGGAGATAGTCATAACCAGTTTGGTGGGCCCCCCCCCGGGGATCATGACAGACAGTAGAGAGACAGTATGCATATATATGCAGAATACAGTGTACTCCAAATCCCTGTCATGCGGGCTGGGTTATTCATTTCTGTGCCATCACCTTGATGACCACATGTGATGGTGCTGGGATCAGCATGACAAGTTGACTTTTTATTGTTACCTGTTGTAGGCTGGGTACGTCAGGTATGCACAATGATGTTGTGTGCTTGTCAGTTTTTGTTCCTGTTAATTTTTTTTATTCTCCCTTACTGGACAGCACCACATCTGCCGAACACCACAGTCTTGATACCCTGACATCCAACGGTACCTACCTGCCTGCTAGTCTTCTCCAAGGTTCCCCACCACCATCATCGGGATAGTCATATTTTCCCAACCCCCATCAGGTACGACTAAACAGAAGCTTATGGAATTAGGGTGAGACTAGTAAAAAAAAATGTGAAAAAAGCAATTTCATATGGACATGACAGATGCACATCACTTTTGTTACTTCACATATTATGTATGCTCTTTGTGGTTGTTGGTTTTGCTTCCTTGTCTACTTTAACAGCATGTTAACTTCTTTTCCATTATCTCTTTTTTGTTCATAGTGGGGCTCCTGTAATCATCGTGCTATCATGGACAGACACTAGAATGTTTATGATGCCGCAAGGTAAATGCTATATTGGCGGAATTTGAGGAAGAGCAGTATTTCTGTATAACACACATGGAGTGCTTTTGAGGCAAATCCAATACATTTTTTTGCCTGGTTTTATGGGTTACTAAAAGGGAGTTTTCAGCAGCTATACTGAATTTGTCTGACCAGTGTGCCTGTAATAACACCTATGGCAAAATAAACTATTTATGTGCCCCAGTATGAGTAAAAGTAAGATTTGTTACATAAATTTAAAAAATATTTACTTTAGCTTGGACCAAGCACATTACCTTAGTGCTCAGCCAGTCTTCTGCTACCAGAAGCCTCTTCTCAATGTGAACAAGCATCGTGTGTGTGCGAATTTCTTGAACAAGAGTAAGTGATAGTTGGGGCTAACAGTACATGCTCTTCTGAGCATGGGGATCCTTTTAAGAATATAAAAGAGCATTGCAATTCTTACTTTTACCACTTTGAAAAACAACATCATGATCCTGAGCATGCACTTGACATTGCCATGGATGTGATAGGTCCTTGTGCAAAATGGCCGCTAATGCAAACTGCGCATGTGTGAGTGTCATGCTTGTGAAGTTCTGTTATCAGTGGCCATCTTGGCTATGGCTGACTCCAGGGAAAACTGCACATGTGTGAGTATCATGCATGCACAGTTCTGTCATCACTGTCATCTTGGATATGGCTGACTCTGGTGCGGCAAGAGCAATGAGTATTCCTTTCATCGCTCTCGCCACTCTGAGCAGCTGTATCGGCTCTGACCAGATTTTGTTACAATGTAGTCATGCAGGATTGCCCTGCTGTATGACTGGGTGAAATTCTGGTGAAATTTCAATTTTGCCTTCACTAATTTTTGCAAATTGCCATGAAAATTCTGTGAATATTCACTACAATTGTGATTTCAGTTATTTCCATCTCATTTAAGAACTATTTATTCAAATTGCACCATATTTGGTAATATAACTTTGCCAAGTGCCTACAGAAGTGTGCCAAGTTTCAGATCTCTATCTCTAAAGGTGACTGAGTTATAAACCTCCAAACTTTAGGACATTTTTAAATCACTTTCCAGTATTATGTATAACTGCAGAATTGTGAGCCCCTATAAGTTTAAAACTAGAGAATGGAATATCACTAATTTTGTTAGGTTCATTGACCCTAAATATTAGGCTTTAAGACCACCTCCATGGGCCAGCAGCATAGCATTACACAGAACTGCCATGCCAACAACCTCAGTTTGGAATTAAGCTCAGGAAATCATATCAGGAGGCAGGCCATGAACAAGACAGCTGATACTCAGCAGTTTATCTCGGTCATTGGCAGAGGGTTCTTCCAACATACCAACCTTTACAACTGAGCCAGAGAACTGATGCAGGAGAAGTTTTGGCATTGTGAGGGCGATAGAGGTACCACTCCCACCAGTGGAGATGGGAGGGGAAACATTTTGGAGAAAAACCTGTCAGCCAACTGAATGATGGCTGAGTTCAGCTTGATCAGGGTATATACCTGTGAACAGGTTATATCCCTGAGAAAAGAGCTACTGGCTGGGAAAAAAAAAAATATGAGCAAAAAAAGGAGGCTGTGTGTGTCAACTCTCTGATCTCTTGCTCAAAGTCTGGCCAAGTTATAAGCAGCCAAAGATTGTGAATTATCATCAGTAATTAAAATTGAATTTCATGAGCATTTGTGAAATTGTAGAAGGTTGTGATACTTTTGCTGAAGCCATGTCCAAACATTTTGGCGAGTCATACACTTGAGTTGCCATTGTAGAGGAAGGTAAAGGCTGGATAAAATGCTAATAAGGTAGCATTCATGGGAGGCTCCATAGTAAAAGTATAGTGGTGCCAAGTGTTAGGTTACTGCCCACCAACCACCCTCCCCGGTACCCTTATAGGTGGAGTGAGCTGGGAGGAAGGGCACAGGTGCACCCCTTGCCACATGCATTCCTCACATACACACTTTCAAGCCATCTGGGAGGACTCTTTAAGGAGTAGTAGCTCCCACCCTTAACTATGACTGATATTGTTACTGGAATACATGATTTAATTCCAGTTTTTCAGGTTAACAAGAAACAGCCTCATCTACTGGAAGATATGTTGAATTGTGTTAACTGTTTAGTCTGTAATCCAAGGGGAAACCTGGTTAGGCATTTAGAATGTGAAAATGTGTTGTTTTATTTCAAACCACAACAGTTAAGTTGCATGAAATTTCATGTATGCTTATGTTGAATAACAAATGAAATCTTATTTGCAAAAAAAAGTGTTAGGTCATTATTTTGAGTGATGAACCATGAAGAATAGTCATGGACATCACTGTGCACTACCCTGAATTCTTGCAATATGCCAGATAACTGCTAGAGCTCACTGACTTAATAACTTGTGAAAGCACATGCAGGTGCAGCATTGTCTGTACAATGCCACCAGCTGACTCATTAACAGTCCTGTAAATAGTGTATATTCTTTCTACCTTGAAAACAGTGACATCAAGTGATGCAAAGCCTCAAGCATTTCAACTAATTGTGAATTAGGCTATTGTAACAGAAGTATCTTGATATCTTTAGTCATGATGGAGCATGATGCCAGGTATCACTGTCACAGGAGTGTTAGAGGGTATTGCAAGGCCATGATGCTAATGCAGGTAAGGTGATTCAGTGGTGATAAGTACTTTGTGAGAGTTAAATTCTGCAAATGGCATTCTAGTGGCATTACCTATTATGTGCTAATGAAACTTTGAGCAATGCTTAGCAATTAATAATCTCTAAAGTATCCACAATAACTTAAACCACATTTATCCAGCTTAATTGGATTTCGGAACATATTTACTTTGGTATACATACTGAATCTTGAGTGTATACCTGCAGTAGCAGTGGAGCTATAAAGATCCATATATTCTGAAAATTTTCACACAATTTAACAAGTAAATTGTGAAATTCTGAACTCCTGTAACTTACAATTTACAAAGTCAATAAACTCTCTATTTAGCAGTTTTTTTTATAATTCTTCCAAGAAAGTTTGCATATTAATTTTCAATTATCGAGCTCCACATGTGGCTAAGTTGTAAGCATAAAACTATTTTCAGACATTTTCACACAAATAAGTTGTCAGATTTTGAGCCCCTATAACTTCCTTGCCCCTCATATCTCTATGTCATGAAATGTGGCAGCCTTTTAGGGCCTATATCAAATAATAGGCATGCCACATTATAGATTTCTAGCTATAACACTGACTGATATATGACCTATTAAACAATTTTGGAACGTTTTACAAAATTTCACAAAAAAATCCACATAACTGAATTTGCTAATTTTGCCAGCTCTGCTCAGCTAAGATGCAATATCTAATTTTCAGTGGGACTCTGCTTTTACCCATTTCTACAGTGTATGTACCTAGAATAGCCCAGATGAGATGCAATATACAGTATATTTTTCTGTGGGGTCCAGCTTTTATACATTTTTACAGTGTATTTATCCAGGATTGCCCAGCTGAGATAAATATCTCATTTTCACTGTGGTCTTGCTTTTACATATTTTTTACACTGTAGTTATCCAGGATAGCACAGCAGAGATGCTGCATCTTCCAGATTTTATCCATTTTTACCATGTATTTAGCTAGGATAGCCCAGCTGAGATGTAATATCTTTTTTCCAGTGGGATCCTGTTTCCACACATTTTTACAGTGTATTTAACCAGGATATGCCTGACGAGAAGCAATACTTTTTTTGCTTTATATTTAGCCAGGACAGTACAGCTGACAGGCACTATCTCATTTTCAGCAGGGACTTGCTTTTACACATTTGTACACTGTATTTATCCAGAATATCACACCAGAGATGCTACATCTCATTTTTCAGTGGGGTCCTCCTTTCACTATTTATTTATTTATTTATTTATTTATTTATTTAATTATTTCACCAGGAAAGACATATTGTGCCCAAACAGCTCATTTTCAGATGCATCCTGGGGGGTAGGGGAGAGGGACTAGCTAAGAGGACAAAATTCAAAATATATACATTTGCACGTAACATATGAATATACAAAATTGCCTGCAGAAAAAGGCCTCATTGTCTATCGAGTCTGCTCAAGAGTGCAGGTAGCCCCTCACCTCCAGCTGCCCCTCCTGCCCCCCCTTCCCAGTAACCCTTCCCCTTCCCCTGTCCCAGTCCCTCTTGAAACTGCCCATCATCTTACAGGACACCATCTCATCTGGTTTCATTTGTCTACCACTCTTTTCAGGAAAAAATGTCTTCTCATCTTCCTCTTGAATCTTCCCCCCTCCAATCTCAGTCTATGCCCTCTCGTGTCCCTCCCCCTTCTCATCTGAAAAATCGCTTCTGTGTTGATCTTGTTTATCCCCTTCAGATACTTAAAAGGTTTCGATTATACCCCCATCCATCCTTTCCTCCAGTGAATACACATTCAGCTCTCCTAGTCTGTCCTTGTAGACCATGCTCTTCAATCCCTGGATCATCTTTGTGGCTCTCTACTTCACCCCCTCCGACAACCTGATGTCCTTCTTCAGGAATGGGTGCCAGTACTGCATGCAATACTCCAGGAGGGGCCTGACCAATGACCTATACAAGGGCAGGATAACCTCCCTCCTTCTGGAAAAGATCCCTCTCACAATAAACCCCAGTATTTTGTTGGCTTTTGCTGCTGTCTTCCTGCACTGAGCAGAGTTGTTCAGGCTCCCCATAATGATCACTCTTAGATCCTTCTCCACTGTGGAGCTCCCCAACTGTACCCTATTTAAGTGATAATCCCTTCCCTTTATCCTGGCTCCGAAGTGTAGAACCTTGCACTTTTTGGTGCTGAACCCCAACTGCCATGTTTCCACCCACTCCTGCAGCTTAGTCAGGTCCTACTGCAACCCCTTCCACCCCTCTGCATCATCAACCACAGCTCCCATCTTGGTATCATCTGTGAACAGACTGATCTTGCTCCAGATCCCATGTGAAATATATGTAACAAGAATTCCAAACAGCACCAGACCCAGTACCTATCCCTGTGGTACTCCACTTGTCACTGCTCTCAGTGACAAGAGTTCCCCATCACCACCCTTTGCTGCCTTCCCTTTAACCAGTTTGTGATCCATTTCACCATTTTTGGTCCTGCCCCCACATATTCCAGTTTCCCCCCAACCTCCCATATGGCACTGAATCAAAGGCCTTGTTGAAGTCCAAATACAGAACATCCACTGCATGGTCCTTATCCACTTCCCAACTCACCCAGTTGTAGTACTCTACCAGGTTTGTCTGGCAGGATCTGCCTGCTATAAATCCATGCTGTTGACCATCCTGGAGACCGTCTTCCTCCAAGAAGCTCACTAACCTCTCTTTTAGTATGGTCTCTATGAGCTTTCCCACGATCTATGTGAGGCTCACTGGTCTATAGTTTCCTGATTAATCCTTTGGGCCACTTTTGTGGATGTGCACCACATGGGCCATTCTCCAGTCCTGTGGTACACATCCCGTGTCAAGGGAGGTATTGAACCGGTCAGTCAGTTGCCCCACCAGGACCTCTGCCAACTCCCTTAGTACTCTAGGGTGAATGCCATCAGGTCCAGGTGCTTTGTCTACCCTTAATTCCCTCTACCCATCTAGTACCCTGCTCTCTGTAATCCCTACATCTATCATCCCCTTCCTCCCCCTACTCACCCACCCTCACCTGGGGAATCTGAGCCCCCTTCTACTGCATGAATACAGAGCAGAAGTATTTGTTCAGTGCCTCGGCCTGCTCTGCCCCTTTCTCCAGCCATTTCCCATCCTTCTTAATCCTCACCAGCTGACACTTGTTCTTTGTTCTCTCTCTCTGATGTAGGGAAAGAAGCCTTTTTCTCCACTTTTGATTCCCTTTGCCAGTCTCAGCTCCCTGGATGTCTTCGACACCCTGACCAGCCTGGTAACCTCCCTGGTCTTCCCCATGTATGTATCCTTATCTTCCCCCCTCCCTGATTTCCAGTACTTTTGAAACACTGCCCTCTTGGCCCTCACCCCTTCCATAACCTCCTGTATCAGCTAACTGAGTTTCTTTGCCCTTCTCATCTTGCTTTTTGTCTTAGTGCAAGACTCTGTTGCCTCCACCAGCCCTTCCTTTATGATGTCCATTTTCTGGTCTGCATCCATGTGTGGTTGCATTCCTGCCAGGTGCCTGCTCAAAATTTCCACTATCTTCTTAAAGTCCACCCCCCTAAATACAATCACCCTTGTACCCATGCCCCCTGTATCCCTCCTCATGTTGAGCATGAACCACTCTGAATAGTAGTCACTCCCTGCCAGTGGTTCCTCCACTTCCAGATTCCTTACAGCTTCCCAGTTATCCAGTACAAGGTCCAGAGTACTTTCTAATTGAGTCAGCCTCTGGACCAGCTCTGTCAAAAAGCTGTCTTGAAATGCTTCTAGCAGGACCCACTCTCTTGCACTCAAGCTGGATGGGGTGCCTCACTCCACCCCCGGTAGGTTGAAGTGCCCCAACCACTACTTTGCTCCCCTTCTTGCAGACCCTCTTAATTCTTCAGTTAATTCCCTGTCCAGGTCAATCCCCTGAGCCGGTGACCTATACACCACACCCATTCTCAGTGCCCTATTCTTTGCATCTTGGAACTGCACCCATAGTGCTGCTGTCCTCCGCTCCTCCCCTTCCTCCTTTACACACTTTATCCCCTCCCTTACATAGATCACCACCCCCCATTCCACTTAGCCCTATCTTTTCTGAATAACCTGAACCCCAGGATCATCATGTCACAGCCTGGTACTGAGTGGCCCACGTTTCCTTGATAGCTGCAATTTCCACCCCCTCTACCACCAAGAGAGCCTGCAACTCCACTATTCTATTCCTTAGGCTTCTTGCATTAGTGAGACCACCCTCCAACCTGTCTTCTCCTCTTCACTAGCCCTACTCTTCCCCCTTTATCCCTTCCAGTGCCACTTCCTCACTGCCTTTACCCATAACTGAGGGGGTGAGCTCACTAGGCCTCCCCTTTCCATACCTTTTTCCTATCAGTGGTCCCCTCACCGCCACCCTCCTAGTTTAAATCCACCTTTGTTGATATATACCCCTCTATTCTCTGTTTTAGTACTCCCTTCCCCCTCCCTACTCAAATGTAACCTGCCCCCCTGCATATAGGTCATTATTGCCCCAGGTCCTGCCCCAGTCTGACACAAATCCATACTCCCTGGCATGGCGCCAATTCCTCAGCCACTCATTGAACTCCTCTATACTTTTTTTCCTCACTGTATTAGTACATGGTACCAGGAGTACCTCAGAGAATGCCACTGACCCCCAACCTCCTCACACTGTCAATCCAACTCCTAAAATCTCCCCTTTACCACCTCTAGTGTCACCCCCACCAAGTCATTTGTACCCACATGCATCACTATGTGAGGTTCCTCCCTCCCCCTCCATGCACACTTGAGAAGTACCTGCCCCACCCTGCCCACGGTCAACCTCAGAATAGCCTCTACCCAGATATGACTGTGCTTTTTTCCCCTTCCATCCCATCTGACACCTTTCAGTATAGAATCCCCCCTGCACTAGTGCCCCCATCTTCTTGTCCCATACCCACCCTTCCTGTTTTTGCTTTCCACATTTCCAGAGTCCACACTGCCCTGCTCCTTATTACCTCTATCCACACCATTTGTAACTCCTACATCTCCCCCTTGTTTCCACCTCTCCTTCCACCTCTACCCTGCTCTTCCACTCCCCTCTTCTTCCTTTCCCAGCCTGACTCCTGGGCCTTGACTACCCTTCTCCTCCCCTCACCCCATGATCTCCAACACCTCCACTACACCTCTGATGCTAACACTGCAAACCTATTACTTGTGTAGGCACCCCCCCACTTCCCTGTCAAAGGGTATTTAAGGTGGTAAAGTTTGTGGGAAGGGGGAGAGCTGTACAGCCAAGAAAACACAGTCTAGAAATAAAACATGGGAAAATAGTACCTGATTGTCCATGGGTGATGATGGTGATGGATGGACTCCATCGGGGTGCCCCAGACCCTCAAGGCACTGAGCTGGAACACAGGAGGGGGATGATGCAGATCTTCACCTGCCTGGTCTTGCCCACTTCACCCAGAGGCCTTTGTAGACTGTGTTCATCAGGCAGGCCTCTCGACATCTTCCTCGGTGGATCTCTGGTTCCTGACACTCTGGATGCCACTCTGGAACACACTGGGATGCCAAGCTGTGGAGGCAACTTATTTTAGCAATAGCAAGACAGTTTCTTCCAAACATAAGAGGCAAACACAAAGTTGCAATAACAGGGGATTCCTTTTAATGAACAGTCAGTAAATAAACAGTCACTCCAAGGAGCAATACAGCAGGACCAGGGGGGGTCACATTATTAGCTGAATCAGTAGAAGGTAAACTGTACTTTGGACTCAGAGGTCACAATTAAGAATGTGCAGCAGTACATCCATAAAGTCACAGGGGAGCTACCATAAAATTGCTAAGCAGCTCAAAGTCCAAGGCTAATGCACGCTTGAGGCCAACAGCTCATCTCCATGCAGAAAACAGCAGGCTACAGATCCCTTTCTGGCTCCTTCCAAACACTGTTATGAGTAGCATGCATACTTGGAAGTAGAGATGTTGCAAAACTAAATTTGCTGGTAAAATCGCTGTGAAATTGGCAATGTCAATATGCAAAGTTTTTTGTGAAATTTTGCCACAATTTAACACCCTACATATCCCATTCCCATTATGAAAAACTCTCCCTGGTGTGTAGTTTTCCCCCTGGCCAATCACTGGCTGTAATTGAATAAAGCCCCCCCCTCGAGTTACCCTGGCCCCCTCATGTCCTTTGTTAAAAAAAAAATGAAACTCATACTCCCCGGTGTCTAGTGGTCCCCCCTGGCCACTCACTGGCCCAAATTACTCTCCCTGGTATCTAGTGATCCCTCCAGCTGATCACCAGCCATAACAGAATAAAGCCCCTCTGTCCCAAGTTACCCTGGCCCCCTCATTTCATTTTATAAAACAAAAATCAAACTCTTCAGTGTCTAGTGGACCCCCACTCTGACCCTGTCATCATGAGCTAGTATCCACCCCGCTCCTCTCCCCAGTACCCAGATTGGGCCACCAGCACTGCCCCTCAACTCACCTCCACAGCTGGCAGCCCGACTGAGCATGACTAAGCACTTGAATGAATGAGCACGTGCTTGTACAAGGACTGCCATTTAATAAAATTAGTTTATTTACAGTCATGTGGCTTCGAGCCTGATCTGCCTGAAAACCAGACCTGGAATCATGCACCCCACACCCAGCAGCAGGAACCCTCACACCATCACTTGGCCCAGCCCCAAATGGGCCGAGACACCGGAGAAATGGCTGCATACGACAAGTAGCATGGGGGTTGCAAGGCATGACTCCCACCTGAGCCACAGGAGCCAGACAGTGCCAAAGGGAGAATATGGGGAGCACAGAGCTTTATTAAATGTAAGCCCCCTTTGGGGGCTTACACTTGCTACCCCAACACTGGTGCCCATCTCCTCCTCCTTCCCCCTGCCCTGAGACATATCTCCACTTACTGCTCCTCTGCTCTCATCACCCCCACCCCGTCCCTACATCGTCACAGGATTTAGTCCTGCTGTTCCTCCTCAGCTTCTCCTGGCTACTCCTCTTTGGGGTTCCTCCTGCCGAAGGCCCCCTTCTCACCCTCTCCAGCTCCCTCCAGAGCCCCTGTACCTCCTCTTCTCGTCTTCTCAGCCTGTAATAAATTGGACAACCTCCCAGTTTCCATGGTGTATCCATCCAAACAGCTGCCCCATAAACATTGCACCCCACTATACTCCCTGGGCCTGCCCCCCTCACTTCATGGTGTCCATCATTCCATCCACTAGTCTGATGTCTCCCACCACCCTTAGTCATGCTCCTCCACCCCAGTGTGATTCCCCCATAATGCCCCATTTTCCTTCCCTCCTTTAGTCACACTTAACTTAAACGTAACCTCAGTTCCTTATCACACAGTCTGTACAGCAATAGCTGGTTACCATATGTGACCCTATTCGCTTGCTTCCAAGTCCTTCTTTACCCCATTCTCCCTAACTTGCTATCTCAGAAACTCTAGTTAACACATTTATACATGACCATGCCAGTTTGAACTTTAGACTTTCAACTTTAAAATATGCAGTTACCCTTCCTTAACCCAAGCTTGTCAGTTTGACTGAGTGTCTGAACTTTTCACCACCTGACTACTAGCTTTAAGAGTAAGTTCATATGGGCAGTTTGCAGCTCCCCAAGCTCCTCCCTCACAGCCTCCAAGCCCAACCCCCAGTGGCTTTCCAGTATTTAAGAAAGGCTGGGGAAGGGATGGGTGGACTTTTCCAGCCAGCAACAATCCTCCAGCTAAAGAAAGATTTGAACTACTCCCAAACCAACAGCAAACTCACAAAAAATCAGTTACAGAGATAAACTCACCCTCCTACCTCTCCCCACAACCAACAGAATGAGCAGACAAACTGGTTCTGTTAACACTTAAATAGAGATTCAAACTGAATTCCAAACAAACTTGACTGGCTGATGTGTCTCTGGGCAAAGAACCCCTCCCCCAGTCAGCCAGCAACAGTCCTCCAGGAAATAAATTACAGAGTTAAAGAGAGATTTATGCTACTCCCAAACCAAGAGCAACTCACAAAAAATCAGTTACAGGTTTAAAGAAAGATTTAAGCAACAGTCCTCCAGTTAAAGAAAGATTTGAGCTACTCCCAAACCAACAGCAAACTCACAAATAATCAGTTACAAAGTTAAAGTCACCCTCCTGCCTCTCCCCACAACCAGCAGAATGAGCAGACAAACTGGCTTTTTTAACACTTACATAGAGATTCAAACTGAATTCCAAACAAAATTGACTGGCTGATCTGTCTCTGGGCAAAGAACCTCTCCCCCAGCCAGCCAGCAACAGTCATCCAGGAAATCAATTACAGAGTTAAAGAGAGATTTATGCTACTCCCAAACCAAGAGCAACTCACAAAAAATCAGTTACAGGTTTAAAGAAAGATTTAAGCAACAGTCCTCCAGTTAAAGAAAGATTTGAGCTACTCCCATACCAACAGCAAGCTCACAAATAATCAGTTACAAAGTTAAACTCACCCTCCTGCCTCTCTCCACAACCAGCAGAATGAAACATAGAAACAGAAATTGTTGGCAGATAAGGACCGCTAGGCCCATCCAGTCCGCCCAGAGGCACACTGATGAGTCCTGGTAGGATGAAACACATGTCTGTGTCTTCTGTTGGCACCCTTTGCAAACTGTGCGAGAGGCCTTTTGGCACCATGCATTTCTGCTTAAAGTTGTACCAGCATAATATTCTATGGTGATTTGTATATGCAGCCCATGATGCTTTACATTATGGGGGCATGTGTAATTTTGTATTTCTTTGAAACTTGGCTTTCCGGTCAATGCCCTTTAGGGTAACCATTGCCTCAATGCTTGTGCACAGAGTTTCTTTGTCTTTTAACTTGTCTTTTGTTTTAATTGGGTTCACCTCAACATAACCCAGATAGACCATCTTAGGGTAGCTGGTTCATTCCACTGGGGTATCAAACAGATGAGGCACACTGATACATTTCTGATTAAAGTAGAACCAGCATAATATTCTGTGGTGATTTGCATATGCAGCCCATGATGCTTTGCATTATGGGGGCATGTGTTATTTTGTATTTCCTATACATGTATACATCCTCTCACCCTAAGTGGTCAATGGCTTTTCATCACTCCCTTCCCACCCAAGCTTTCCCTGTGCTTGTCCCAGACATGTTTAAACCCCTCCACTGTGCTTGCATTATCCACCTTCTCTGTGTAGAAAAACTTCCTCACGTTACCTCTTAATCCTCCCCTCCAATTTCATATCGTGATCCCTCGTTCAGGTATCTTTTCTGCATTGGAAATGATCTCCCAACTGCACCTTGTTTATGCCCTTGAGGTACTTAAAAGTTTCTATCATGTAGCCCCTTTCTCTCCTCTCCTCCAGTTAGTACATATTGAGGTCTCTTAGTCTCTCCTCATGTTTTGTGGTGCAAACCATGCATCATCTTTGTCACCCTTCTCTGGACAGCCTCCACCATGTTTATATCCTTACGCATGTGTGGTCTCCAGCACTGCATACTGTACACCAGGTGAGGTCTTCCAGTGTTTTATACAATGTCATCACCACTTCCTGCCTCCTACTAGTAATACATCTGCCTATGCACCCCATAATGCCAGTGGCCCTCCCTGTAGCCTCTGCACACTGCTTTGGCACCTTCAGGTTATCAGAATTAGCAGACAAACTGGCTCTGTGAACACTTAAATAGAGATGCAAACTGAATTTCTAACAAACTGAATTGACTTATAAGAAGAAATGCAGAGTTTCAATGAATACAGATGGTAGATACAAAATATAGATGTACAACATACTGCAACACAGTAAATCAGGTAAGTAGTGTAGTATATACAATATTTACAAATAACTGTACTAGTTCAGGTAACAACACAGCTAAGAGCAGACGAGGCAGGTATACCCTGAATAATAATACTTTAGGGTTTAGGAACAGAAGTACAATTATAAACAGAAACTTATAAAAACCATATGGGTAGCTGGTGTGGAAGAAGAGTGGGATTACGCAGGTGACTTTGAAAGGGGGGAGAGAGAAACTTAGGGCCAGGCACATTAAGGGCAGTGGTAGGAGGTGGGTATGGGATTGCATTAGAGAGATTAGGGAGGGTTTTAAGGAGGCAGCATGAATGGGTAGGGAGAGAGAATTCCAAAGTTTAGGAAAGCAGAAAGAGAAGGCCACTTGTCCAGCAAGTGATCTGTGAGATGGGATCTGGATGAAGTGAAACCTTGAGTTTCAGAGGGAGTCAGGAGAAGGGATGGAAGGAGAGAGGAGGCAGTCAAGGTAGAGGGTAGGGAGGAAAAACTAAAACTGGTAGCGAAGGAGGCACAGTGGATTAGATGGCGATCCTTCTGGGAAAGGAGGGAGAGAGCAGAGTAAGGAGTACAGTAGTGGGTGCAGGGAGGGCAGTTTAGAGTGAAACAGCAGAAGGAGTGGAAGAGGGATCCAGTCTGGCCAGAGTGGATTTAGGGGCAGCTCCATAGGCTATGTCACCATAATCAAAAATTGGAAGAATCATCTTGGTTAGGATGTCTCTGCAGGCAGGTAGGGGGTGCAAGTTTTGTGTCTGTAGAGGGCACCAAGTTTAGGGTGGAGCTTTTTGTATATGGCGTCTCTGTGCTAGGAGAAATGGAGCTGACAGTTAAGCCATACAATGAGGTACTTGAATGAAGACATATTATCAATTGGAGCTCCATCCAGGGTGTAGAAGGAAGGAAAAGAAGGGAATATAGAAAGCCCCGGTCTAGTGCCAAAGCACAAAGAGATTGTCTTTTTGGCATTTAATGATAATTGATTGGACCTAAAACATTTCTGGACTGAGTCGAAATCAGGTTGGAGCTTGGATCTCATTTCAGTTGGAGAGGATCTAGAGACAAATATGGCCATGTCATCTGAGTTCATGTGGATGGAGGCAGATGAGTAGGCAGATGGGAGGTCATTTAAAAAGACAGAGAACAGGAGTGGTCCAAGTACAAATCCTTGAGGGACACCAGTGGATATGGGGAGAGGAGGGTATTTGGTGTCTCCAAGTTTCACAAACTGTGATCTACCTGAGCTGGGACTGAGAAGCCTGCTGATCTCAGTGTATGCTGTAGGAGGGGATGGGAGACAATGTCGAAAGCTTTGGCAGTGAGAATACCCTGGTCCATTGCAGTGTGAATGGAATCTGTGAATTGGAGGAGGGGGGAAATAGCAGAGTGGAGTTTATGAAAACAAAACTGGAAAGGGGTGAAAAAGGAAGAGGAGTAAAGGAAGGGGGAGAGTTGGTATATAACTATGTGTTTTTGGAGCTTGGAGAAGGTAGGGTGGAGGGATATTGGACGAAGGTTCCCAGGAGCTGAGGAGTTGTCACCTTTATGCAAGGGAATGACAGTAGTGTGCTTCCAAGTAATAGGGATGGTGGCAAGAGAGAAGGAGAGGTTAAGTAAGGAGGCGATAGGAGAGGCGATGGCGGGGCAGAAAGGTGCAGGAGCTTGGGGTCAAGCCCATCAGGGCTGTAACTTTGCAATGGATTGAGGGCAAGAAGGGCTTTTAGAGAGGAAGATGGGGAAAACAGTGAGAAGAAAGGAAGGATTGAAGTGGTGGAGGGGGAAGAGTGGGAGAGGAAGGTGGATGGAGGGAGGGAGGGAGGAGAGGAGAGGAGAGCAGAAGCACAGGTTGTGAAGTAGGTGTTGAAATCAGAGGCCATAGAGGGAGGGTCAGAGGCTATGGAGACACCTAATTTTATTATGGTGGTGGCGGACTGGGTTGGAGGGGAGAAGAGGGTGTGAATAACTTTCCAGAACTTGGAGGGGTGATTTAAATTCCTCTGGAAGGACGAGGAGAAAAGCTCAGCTTTGGCTAGCCTAGTGGCTCTGTTGCAAGAATTCCTCAGGGTGCGGTGCCTATGAAGGTCAGCATGGGATTCAGAGGACGTGTAGGATTTCCAAGCTTGGTCACAGGCACGATGGTAAGCCAGTAGTTCTGCTGAGATCCAGGGGAGGTGGGAGCCTCTTACCCTGGTTTTGTGTAGGGGAGCATGCTGATCCCAGATCTGTAGAAATCTGCAGGGGAAGTATTCAAGGGTTATATTAATGTCAGTGGCATTGGAGACAGGGGACAAGTCAGTAGACAGTAGATCAGCATGTAGTGAGGATAGGTCTAACTGGAAGGAGCGGATGGGGATGATTTTAGGGGGTGCTTTAGGACGGTGAATTTTTCAAACACAGTATACCAAATGGTGATTGCTAAGTGCATCAGGTAGGGTGCCAGCATCAGTGATGTGGTGTGGGTAGTTGGTGAGGAACCAGTCAAGGAGTGAGTGGTTCAGGGTTTTACAGTTAAGCTGGGTTGGGGTAGAGATGGGTAAGATACAGGGATCTTACAGTGTGACAAAATTTAGAGTTGGAGGGGGAAAGCCAGTTAATATTGAAATTGCCCAGGATGAGAAGATCACCAGTTGGAGCAAGAGAAGATATGATAGTCAGGAACTCAAAGACCAGAGTGGCAGATAAGCAAGGCAGCAGTAGACACCTTTCATGTATATAGGAAAAGTGAAAGGGAGAGATAGTTTGAGGATGAGGAGTTCATAGGCAGAAGGAGAGGAGACAGATAGTATAGTGGAAAACTGAATTGAGGAGGAGAGGTAAATGGCTATACCACCATCCTTAGTGGGATGGTCTTATCGGGTGAGTGTGAACCCTGGGATTGTGATGCCAGAGTCAGGAATTTTGGGGAGAGCTAGGATTCAGAAACAATTAGGACATCTGGTAAGAGTGATATAATGAGAGGTTGCGGGAGATCAATTTTGTGAAGGAGGCTGTGAATGTTGATATAGGCAACCAGGAGACCTTTGGGAAGGTCAGAGGGAAGGGCATGGACACGGCCAGGGTTAGACTCAACATCCACAGCCATTAGGAATAGGATGGGAAGTAAGAGCTTGATAGTGATTTTGGGGCATTGAAGGTGGTGAGTAGGGAGAGAGGAAGAGGTAGGGGGAAGGGTGAGGTGAGAGTTGGAAGTGCATAAAATAGAGTCAGAAAGAGACAGATGGGAGAAGGGAGGCACCTTGACACCAAGGGGAGTTGGAGAGAGGGGAGAAGCAAGAGGTGGTGAGGGTGGGGGATAGAGAGAGGGGAGAGGGGAGGGAAGGAAGAGGAGAGTATGAGTAGGCTGGGGAAGTGGCAGGTGGAGAGGGGTAGTAGGAAGCAGGCAGTAGAAAAGTAAAAGGACTAAAGGAAGAAAGCTGGATAGGTACATGATAGGAGGTAGATAGGAAGATAGGATGTAAGAAAATAGAGCAAATGAACAGGAGGTAAAAGGGCAAATAGCAGTTAGAGGACTTGGAATGGGCAGCTAGCAGAAAGAGGACTTGGAATGGAACAGAACTAATGAGAGGCCACAAGAGGGGTGGGGTAACTACAGTAACAGAGGAAAGAACAGAAAGAAGGTGGTGGGGGGATAAGAAGCAGCTATCAAGTAGTAGTAGATGAGAGCTTGTCAGGCTTGCAGAACAATTAGAGAAGTAAGAGGAGGAGGCAGAACTGAGTACAATGGGGAGGCAGGAAAAGGTGATGAGAAAAGATATCAGTAGGAGAGTTGGGGATGCACAAGACTATCCAGCGTAGTCTGCTTGGAGGAGAAGCAGGTGCAAGGCAGCATGAATTTGAGGGGAGGAGATAGACAGGTGTGGCCTATTTGAGGTTTGTGAATGAAGCATATAAAAAGGTGCACCAGCTGGGGGGGGAGGGTGAATTCTATGTTGGCACCGAAAAGTGGTGCCATGTGCACAGGTGACAGAAAAAAAAAAAAAACAATTAGCTCCACCCCGCTGATCAGTTTCTGCAGGACTGCAAAGATGGTGCTGAATGCTGGTTTTAGCATGGTCCTGTACCTGGAAGTATTGTCAGCCTGGTCCTTGTGGTGGAAAGAGATGGGGGTGGGGAGAGCTGCAGGTAGCCCTCAGGAGCCTGGCAAGCACCGGCCGAGTTGAACAGACAAAGGCTGGGGAAGGAAGGGAGATATAGTTAATGCACAATGCAGAGGGCAGGCTGAGCTGGCTCCAGCAGCCAATGACAGGAGTGGATGCAAGAGTGGGGGAGGGGGAGAAGGGGGACAGGGAAGGGGACCTAGACAAATCCCAGTACACAAAATGCACTCTGAATCTAGCCTAGCATTTCATAGTACTTCTGTATCATTGCATTTAAATGCTCACTGTAAACCTACATATACAGAGCAAGTTCTGAGTGAACGATCAGCCTTTTAAAACTAAACTTAGCCAGCACTTTCTCTTGCAGAACTGTTGCAACTGCCCATAATTCTCCCCCACTCCACACTGTCTCCCCTCACTATTCTTACTTCTCAGCTCTTCTCCTGACCCACTCACCTTCCTACTTGCCTTTTTCTGA
This sequence comes from Neoceratodus forsteri, assembly GCA_016271365.2. Taxonomy (NCBI): domain Eukaryota; kingdom Metazoa; phylum Chordata; order Ceratodontiformes; family Ceratodontidae; genus Neoceratodus; species Neoceratodus forsteri. The sequence goes on from CM057459.1 coordinate 629,126,891, forward strand.
CTGCCTTTGTATTCTTCTCTCTCCCTGATGCACTTTTCTGCCCACTGATGGCACTTGACTGTAAATATAATCTTTATGTACTTGAATTGTATTTTATACTGTCTCTTTCAGTGGTTAAGCCTTTCCTATGCACTGTATCTTGACTCCTCAATCTATGTTTTGTAGTCATGTCATTTTGTATCACTGTATTGCTGTAACTCAATGTTATTATCCTGTTTATACCTTTACAATGTCCTGTATTCTATGTATGACATGGAACCTCTGTAAAGATCCTCTGTCTCAGAGGTACATCTGATATTTAAAATAAAATGAAAAAAAAAAATAAAATAAAACTAAGCACTTTACATTTGCCCTAATGGGCAGACTCAGTGAAGACAGAAATACAGTAGCACTCTGCATTTGAACTTGCACCTAGAGGGCAGACTCTGTACTGGCTACAGTGCACTATGCAATTTAAAATCCTTACACATTCAGAACTCTTGGTTAACAATAGAGACTGCACTCAGTGCTTTAAAATGCATGGTGGATTTACTTACACGTGGACTGCATTCCGATTGTATTTTATGTTTTAAATACACAGCCCACTGTGACTCAGGTGACTACACTCTGAGTTCCAAATTAACTTTCAGAGCTGCCTATGTCCATTCACACTTTACACTGCTGATTAAGCCACAATTGCAGATTAATGTTTTAGAAGGCAGTGCTCAGTCTTGTACATTCTTAGCTGAGCCACCCAGTCCCTTCAACAAGTCGATTAGTTTGCTGGCTACCGAGTGAGGGAGCTCCCATGTACTTTCATCTCTGTTGCACACTGATGACTAAAAAAAAAAATCAGCTGCACCCGCCAATCAGTTGTTGAGGAACTGCAAAAATAGTGCTGAACGTCGGTTTTATTGTGGTCCTGTACCTGGAAGTATTGTCTGCCATGCCCACATTTATACACTGCATTTACTCAGAATAGCACAGCAGAGATGCTGTATTTCATTTTCAGTGTGGGATCCTAATTTTATTCATTTTCACAGTGTATTTACCAAAGATTGTCCAGCTTAGATGTAATATATTGTTTTAAGTGGGATCCTCGTACACATTTTTAAAATATGTTTACCAGGATAGCCCAGCTAAGATGCAATATCTTTTGTCAGTGGGGTCCTGCTTTTAGCCATTATTACACTGCATAGGTAGCCTGTGATGATGGCGACTGCATATGAGTGAACATCATAACGGCGAACCACGCAATGGTGCTTTCATCGTGGGCGACTGTAATGGGATTTTTTTTGTTTTTGTTGACTGGGTAAGTGCCCTAGACAAATCCTGCCTATTTTCAGGCACAACTTGGAGGAGGGGGATACAGATGAATGCCAACTGACCTTGAATCAGATTAAACTGTTGGTATTATTTTAGTGAATGAGGAAAATGTGGCCAAGACACTGGGGAAATTCCCCTACTCCGCTTCCTGTGAGCAGGGGGGACCCATTTTCCAGTGGGACCAAGATGGCTGCCTCTAGACATGCTGTGGAGGACATGGAGGTGTTGGAGGCAGGGGAGTTGGTCTCCTCCCCTGTCTCTGGATTGCCAGACACCTCATCAATTCTTCCTCAAGCTTCTTCTAATGGATCTAAGTTGCGTGCATCTCCCAGTTCATTTCCTTCCTCAGAAACCTCGATGGATCAAAGTAAGCAAACAATTGTTTCTTCCCAGTCTGTTCCTATACTGCAACAGCTAGCATCTGCTAAAGAGTTTCTACATAATACGGAATGTTTACGACCTACAGATGAGGACGCTTTGCTATTACTTGAGGAAACACGCTATCTTACAAAGAAACAGGAGCTTTCAGCACTTAACAACTTAGCTTTGCAGCTGCCTACTGATTCTGACTCACTGTTGCAGACTGCTGTGTCAGATGCCCGAAAGACAGCCTTGACATTTCCGCATTCCAATGTGGTCTGTTTGATGATTTCTTCTGCTCCCGCTGCTGAAACTTCTGAAAACCTTGCTGATTCCCCCAATCTTCTTCCATGAACCACTGCATCTGACTTGCCCCCTGCAGAGGTTGTTCCTCAGGGAGACTGGTCAGTTGACTCTGCTCTTGTTGCAGCAGGGTGGGAGAGGGATCCAGTTGTTGGTACCTGGTGCCCTGGTCCTTCCCCCCGTCAGATCACCCCTGCAGACACCCCAGCTATTTCTTCTGTGCAAGACCAGTTGGACTTTATGCTAACGCCTGCTTTGCACTTAACACAGAATCCAATTCTCAATTTATCGGTTTCCACTTCTCCTGCAGCTCCGTTTTCAGACTCCGACCCTCTTCAACAAAGTTTACCACCCTAGGGCCCTGGTCTACCACCTCAACGGACTGAATGACCGACTTCTCTTGCTTCTACATCTACTAAAATGTATGCATCTTGTTTTTCTGTTCCCACCCAACAGGCTAAGGGACACAATGCTGTCAGATTACAGTATTTGGGGGGTTTACCTGACATGCCTGATAGGGTTTTTGTTGGGTGCACTTTGCTTAAAGACTCCATGAAATTTGCTGCTTATGATATCCACGCATTAATACATGTTTCTAATGAGTCCCATTTTGATATAAGTTTTAAAATCTTAAAAGGTTTAGAGAAATTTTGGTCCCAATTTCATCTGTTGAAAAATACCCTTTGTGGTCACCTTTCCGTGCAATTCCTTTAACGAAACCTGCACAAAAGACTGTCACTATTCTGTTTAGAAATGAAGGTGTTAGTTTAAACGATATTACAGTTTGGCTGAAACACAGATGTACAGTGCTCTCTGACCTTGAAGCTATTTTTGGTTCAGAAAATTTGTGGACGGGAGGGTGGAAAGTTAGGGTTATGCTCCGGACTACTGACACTGGTATTCAACACCTATCCAATAATTTTCTGTAAGGCAGGGATAGGGGAGTTTTGTTCTATTCTGGACAACCTAAAGCCTGTTATAAGTGCATTTCCACATCTCATCTCAGCAGCATTTGTGACACTATTAAATTTACTGTTTGTGGTGGTCTTGGTCATGCAGGCTCACAGTGTGCTGAAGAACCTCTCTGTGATTTATGTGAAGACCTGGGACATACTTTTCAGCAATGTTCCTGGGCTGTTCATAATTCTCCTACTTTAGCTGATGGAGAGGAGCAAAGGCTTATTATTAAAGTGGCCCAATGCTCTAACATTAAAGGTCCCTCTTCTTCTACTTCTACAGTTGCCCCCTTCCCCTTCCTACTACTTTAGCTGAATCACATAGTGTTGTTTCCACTGCCACTGTAGTAACTGCTGGGGATGATTTAATGGAGCCTGTCCCACAACCTGTTACATTTTTTCTACCTCCCCACCCTCCTTCTTCCCCAGTTCTTCCTAGCTGTTCTACTTCAGGTGGCTCTTCTATGGGACCCCGCCTGGCACCATTACAAAAAATGGAACCTTCCCCTTCTGACCCTTTTACTACACCTTCTAGAATTACAGGAGGTTCAAGAAAGTTTGGTTCACCTTCCTCTAAGGATCAGAGGGTAGAGACTCTCCCTTTGATGAATAAATATGAATTGCTGCGACATACTTCTGAAAACACAGACTCTGACTCTTCTTCTGTCCAGTCCTCTCACCCTGAACTTACTACAGATACTGAAGTCCCTATCAACAATGTGGGGTCCCAAAAAAGGGAAGCCAAGGCCAAGAAAAAACATAAAGAATGTACCCTGAGGAAGGGTAGACAGAGGTGATTGCTATGCATATGTCTACTTCTTTTGCAATACATACTGTTAATGTTAACTGTATAAAAAAACAACATAAGAGGGATTAAGTTTTTTTGTTTTTGTCTTGCCTTACTGCCGGTCTCATACTTCGACAAGATGTTAGATTCCATTCTTTGCCTGAAATTTCTAGGGCCCAAAAATCCTGGAATTTAGGCCCCTCCTATTGGTCATTTGGAAAGGAGACATGTTCTGGGGTGGGTATTTTGTTTCATCTTCCTAATGTCTCTATTATTAAGATTCTAGATTTATGCACTGGCAGAGTATTTTTGATAGACTTTAGGTTCCTTTCTATCCCTTTTTGGATTATCAATATTTATGCCCCACAAACCAAGTCGCTTAGGATTGAACTCTTGAAAGTGGTTCGACCCTATCTTTACACCTCTATGCATGTCATTTTTTGGTGGTGATTTCAATTGTGGGTTGTCCACTAAGGACAGGTAGTCATTCTCAAAAACCACAAAATTATTTTGTGACACCACTTTTCTCAAAAATCTTTTATTTTCTGCAAAACTGAAGGATGCTTATCTTTCTCTTACCCAGACACATACCCCTACCTTTCATAAAGGCTCTTTAGCTACCCAGATAGATTTTTTTTTTGTGTCCTCCTTTTTACAAACTTCCGCTGCTGAAGTACAGGTGGCTGAATTTTCAGATCATGATTTGCTTACCATATTTCTTGGTCCTAAGAATGCTGCAACTTTTGGTCCTGGCACTTGGAAATATAATGTTTTCTTATTGGAGAATTCTCTGTTGTTAACACTTCTTAAATCTTTTTCTCAAAACAGAAAATCTTTTTTTTTTCTTTACGATGATCCTTGGTGGTGGTGGTTAGATACGAAGAAGGATTTGACAAAATTACTGAAATCCTTTAGCAAAACCCATCATACTAACATACTAAAATGCCAGCAGAATAGGCCTAACGGTCTTTCGTGTCTGCTCGTTTGGTCAGCCCCCACCCTGGGTGCTGACCTTGCTGCCCCCTCGCCTTCTCTGGCTTCTCCCTTCCCAGTTCCGGATATTCTTGCTGCATTGGATTTTGCTTCCAGAACCCTTCCTGTACCTGTCCCACCCTTCTTGAACCCTCCACTGTCTCTGCCTCCACCAGCCCCCTAGGCAGCATTCCATGGCTCCACCACCCTCTCAGTGAAGTAGCGCCTCCTCCTTTCTCCCTGAATCTTCCCCTCCAGCTTCCACCCCATGCCCTCTAGTGGCCCCTCTCCTTCCTTTGAAGCACCCTGACTGTTCCTCCCCTATTTACCCTCACATGTACCTGAAGACCTCTATCATGTCCCCTGTCCCTTCTCTCTCTTCCAATGTGTACATATTTAGCTCTTCAAGCCTCTCCTCATAGGTCCTGTCCCCAAGCCCCAAATCATTTTGGTTGCCTCTCTGGACCCTCCAGGAGGTTAATGTCCCTCTTAAGTGTGGCCTCCAAAACTGCACGCAGTACTACCAAGGTGCGCCCTCACCAAGCAGTTATACAGAGGAGTATCACTTCCTCTTCTGGAGGTGATCCCCTAGCGATGCATCCCAGCATCCTGTTGGCCTTGGCTGCTGCCCTCCTACAAGTCTCAGAGTTGTTCATCTTGACATCCACCACCACCCAGGTCCCTCTCAGCCATCGAGACTCTCAGGGCATCTCCAGGGTGTACACTTGGTCCGGTTTCAAGTCTCAGGTGGAGTACCTGTATTTCCCCGCATTGAACCTCAGCTTCCACTTTCTAGACCATCTTCCAGAGCCTCCAGGTCCCCTGTAGGGCCACCATCCCTCCTCCCCATCCATCACCGCCTCCCAGTTTCGAGTCATCCGCAAAGAGACTCATCTCACTCCTGATTCCTGTCCTTATGTCAGAGACATAGGCGTTGAACAGAAAGGGCCCAAGGACTGATCCTTGTGGGACCTCACTAATGACCCTCCTTGGGATGAGACTATCCCGCCAACTACGACCCTCTGGGTCCGGTCCTGGAGCCAATTGCCTATCCATCTGATCATCTGGTTCCCCACCCCAGCTTATCCAACAGGCCCATGTGAGGAACAGAGTCAAATGCCTTGCTGAAGTCTAGAAAGAGGACGTCCACTGGTCTACCCAGGTCCAAGGCACTCGTCACCCAGTCATAGAACTCCACCAGGTTTGTCTGACACGATTTCCGGGATGAATCCATGCTGTCTATCGTCCAGGCACCCTGACTTATCCAGGTCCCCTCCTAGCCTCCCCTTGACAATGCACTCCATCACCTTGCCCACCACCGATGTCAGGCTGACAGGCCTGTAGTTCCCTGCCACCTCCTTGATCCCCTTGTGGATAGGCACCATAGCCCACCTTCCAGTCCTGGGCACCCACCCTGTCCTCCTCAGAGATGGTGAAAGTCCGCCAGGGCTTCGCCAGGACATCCACAAATTCCTTCAGCACTCTGGGATGTAATTTATCCGCCCTGGTGCTTTCTCCATCTTAAGGGAGCTGAGGGCTTCTCACTTCTGCTGTGATTTCCACCTCCAGTACCTCTTCTCCCTGCTTAGCCCTCCCCTCCTGCCAGTGATGCCTCCCCTCCCCAGACCCTCGGCGATCGATGCGGGTCCCCCTGCTCAGTATTTCTGTCTCCTCCCATGTATGATGCAGCACCTCCATTTTCCTTGGTGAAACTGAGGTGAAGTACTCATTTAGTACCTCAGCCTGCTCCCGGTCTTGTGCCCATCTCCCTGATTTAATCCTGCTAATCTGCCCCTTCACCCTTCGCTTTTCCCCAATGTATCTAAAGAACCCCTTGTTCCTCTCCCACTTCCCTGGCCAGGTTCTGCTCCTTCCTTGCCTTAGCCGCCTCACCACCCTAGTGGCCCTTCTAACCATCAGCTCAGACTCCCTCGATCCGCTTCACCCTTGAGCACTTGAATTGCTTATAGACTGCCTCTTTCCTGCACCACCTCCTGACCCCCTGGTCCACCAGCAGGTTTTGGGCCTCACCGCATTTTCGTCTTACTCTTTGCACAGGTGCTGGTAGCATCCTGCACCCCTCTCCTGATGATTTCGCACCTACCATCAGTCCATGTCTGACCCAATCCCATCCAAATGCTCCTTAAGGATCCTTCCCATTTCCTTAAACTGCCCCTGAAGTCGGTTACTCCATCTTGTGCAGCCTTCACCCTTCCTAGGTCCAGGAACCAGACAGTGGCATGGTCACTCCCGCCAATGGGTCCCTTTACCTCCAGACCACCAATCTGTCACTGTCTGCCAGGGCCACATCCAGTACCGCGCCTCCCTGGCTGGTTCCTCACCTGCTGAGTTAGGAACGCTGCCTTGAAAGACATCCAACAACCTCTGTTCCTGGTCACAGAGGATGTCATAGTCTTCCAGTCTGTTTCGGCTGTTAAGTCCCCCAACACCACCCCACCATTCCTCTGCCCAGTCTGCAGTGTCTCCCAACATCTGCCACCAGACTGTCCTCCAGCTCCTCCAGGGCAGGGGTTCTATACACCACCCTATTTTTACTCTCTTGCCCCTTATTTATCAAGGTACCCAAATTGCCTCCATGGTTCCCTCCGCCTCCTCTACTCCCCTATGCCAATGCAGTTTTGACTATTGCTACCCCTCCTCCCTTCCCTCCCCCGCCCTTCCTGAACATAGTGTAACCCTCCAGGTTCAGGTCCCAGTCGTGTCCTGCAGTGGCCCAAGTCTCAGTGACCCCATGCCACATCCACTGCTCCTCAGTTAGCATCACCTGAGCTCAGGCATTTATTGCCCAAGCTCCTGGCATTTAGCAGGACCTTACCCACCCTTTCCCTATAGTTCCATTTCCTGCTCGTGTTCCCATGGGGATTCTGTTTTCCTCGGTCTGCACTTTGCCAGTCGGCCTTTTCCTCAATCCTCCAGCTCCCCATGGGGGTGTGAGACAGAGTCCCTCCTTTATTGGCACCCTTGACAGCTCTTTCTCCCATCCTCCCCTCACAAGTTTAAACCCACTTTCACCAATGAACCCCTATTTTCAACTTAAGGATTCCCTCCTCCAAATTGAGATGGAGTCTATCTCAGCATACAGCTCCTTATCCTCCCAGGTCTCCCCAATCCCCATCAACCCATACCTCTGGCCTCACACCACCCTGAGCCACTGGATTATCTCCTCAATCTTCCTTTTGTGTTCCCCACTGAGCCCTGGCACCGGCAGGATTTCTGAGAAGGAAACTGTGCATCCCATGTCATGACAGACCCTGGCAAGCCCCTGAATCTTGCCTGTATCTCTAGCTCGCTATTTCCCTCAATGTCATTTGCAGTACCAGGTGGACCAGTGTCCGGGAACTCACAACTTTGCCAGCTGATATACCTCGTGCTTAGCCCTGTGCACCGTTAGTCCAGGAAGCATCTTGTTCTAACTGGCCAGGCTCTCTCTCTATCCCATTTGATACCCTGATCATAGAATCCGCAACAGGAGCACTCTGACCACTCCTTTTCCTCCATTCCCCCCCTTCCATGTCCCTCATCCTTTCTACCAGCCCCTCCACCCAGCCAGCTCCTTGTTCCTCCCCCTATCTGGGTGCCACATGCCACCCCCTCCTTATTTACCATGGCCACCCCCTCCTCCAACCTATGCTTCTCCTTCTCCTGAGTATCCTTCTGTACCTTGCTAATTCCCCTCACTGCTCTGACTGGTCCTTCTCCCCATCTACAAACTAGCCTGCTCATCCTCCCTTCCTTCCTGTCTCCATTTAGTTCCTCCTTGCTTGTCGTGCTCCCCTGCCTAAACCCTCAACCCCTTTACTGAATGCCTCCTTGTACTCTGGTCCTTCTCCTTACCTTCCTCCCAACTGTCCTTCTCCTTGTGCTTTCCTCCCTCTTTCCCCTGCCCTCCTGCTCTGATTCACTGCTCCCCCATTTTCCTGCATTCCAGGTCCCCTGTTCTTTCTGCTATCTGGACCCCTGCCTCCTGCCCCCCACTCCCTTTCCATCTCTAACCACTCCTGTCGTGGCTACATCACCCCCCTCATCCTCGAGCAGAAGAAGAGATTTGAAGCAGTTACTGAGTGTAAGGTCTGATCCACCTCCCCGCCTTGATTCCTTCTGTCCAGCCCTGGCCATCTGCCTACTTCCCTGAGAATGTTGTCCCTCCATCCCTCCTTAGTGAGGGTCTCCAGTTACCTGCCTGCTTCCTTGGTAGTGTCCTTTTGGACCCCCTCTGCCAGGGTCCCTATGTGACCCCTGAGTATTCTCCTGCACTCCCTTTCCCTATGCCCCTGCCCTCAGTGCTTGGTGCAACCCTGTGGAGAACCCCAGCCCCTTCCCAACCATACGCCCCCTTCCCCAGCTGTCCCCTAATCCCCCAACTCCTCCCTAAGCTGTGCCAGCTGGTAGCACACTGGGCAACCACCGAACTTCCAAGCCCAGTCCAGTATCATGGCTGCTCCACACCCTGTGCACCCCACCATCCTCCCAAAGATGCCGGCCCTAATGATGTGTGGTTCCATCCCCTTCCAAATAGGTTTCCTTGGGCGAGCCACCAGGTTCCCCCCTAGTCCAAGATACACCCTACTGCCTAATCAGGTCACCCACTAATCTTAGAGACAGTCCCACTGTTCACCAGTAACCCTGTTGCTAGGTTTAGTACAACACATTAAACTTATAAGGGAAATGAACAACTCCCTAAGCTCCTCTCTCCTGGCCTTTAAATCCAACTCCCAGTGGCTAGAACTACATGAGCTGCACCTGCAGCCTTATCCTCCAATTGCAGGGCAGGTGTTCCCCTATAAATTAGCAGAATTCTGGGGAGGGCGGGTCTTGGGCGGACACCTGACTTGAGAGAGAGTGTATCAGCCCTGTGTCTCCCCTCCAAGCCCAGCAGCCAAAGAACCAGGCCCAAGCAAATCCCACCAAATAGGTTTTAAATCAGAAGAAATAGGCCTCCACCAGTGCAGCCTGTTACACAGTGAAACATCCACAAAATGAGCCCACTTACAGCCACCAAACCAGTTTTCAAACCACCAGCAGCCCCCAAAACAATACTCTGCTAGCCCCTTAGAAGTAAGAAAGAAAAGAACTAACCTTCTACCAAGTAAAATCCACAAGAACCGTGTGAAAACAACAAGCAGCAGCTACTGTCCTGGAACACAACTGATCCTGTCCCCTTCCAGTTCATGAAGATTGTTATTTCACATACCATAGGACACAACATCAGCTGCAAAAACTCCTTACCCTTTCGTATACCGTTGGCCAGGATTTTTCTTTACAAATTAGTACCCTGAAAAAATCTTTAATGGAATATCACCCCAAAATTATGCTTCAATGCAACAACGTCAACATTTTAGTGTAAAAGGCACCTATGATGTGATCTGCCTGTTTGCACATTTTGCTAAACAGATTACGGGGAGAACCATTGATACTTTTGTGACTGAAGCTGGTCATACAATTGCTGATTCTAGGCTTATCCAAAATTATGTGGCCGAGTATACTCAAAACTTATTCGGTCCATTCCCTATATGTCTACATGATATTTTGACCTTCCTTAGTCCCATTTCTGTTCCTGATGTGCAACAATCAGTATCTGATGTGCTTGCTTGTGATATTCAGGCACGAGAAGTAGTTGAAGTCATCACAACTCTGTGATCTGGAGTATCTCCAGGCTTGGATGGCCTTCTGTATGAGCTTTATAAATTGCTTCATATTGAGTTGAGCGTGTAATTGGCCACAGTTTATAACTTCCTTTTAAAAGCTGATACTTTACCATTAGAATTTAATATGGGTAGTACCTTCTATATCCATAAGAAAGGAGACAGAAAATTACTGACTAATTGGAGGCCTCTTAGCCTATTGAATACGGACTTTAAAATTTTAACTAAAATTATTGCTCTCCGTTTAGCAAAGCTGGACCCTCTTGTTATTTCGGAAGCTCAATCTAGTAATGTTCCAGGCAGAAGTGTACATAATCATGTCCTTTTATTACGGGAATTGGCAGAACATGGCAATTCAAATACTGTAGGTTAACAGGTCTCCTGTATTCATTGGATCAAAGACAGGCATTTGATTCGGTGATTCATGACTTTTTATGGCAGGTTTTGAGACATTATAGGGTTCCTGTGACTACTCTGTCCTGGTCACACTTATTATATTCTACAGCCACTTCTATCCCTCTTGTTAATGGCTGGAAGGGTCCTTTAATACCTTTAAAGAGAAGTGTTAGACAAGGGTGTCCACTCAGTCCTCTTTTGTATATCTTTTTTTTGGATCCCTTACTTCGCACCATTAATACAGCATACGATGTTAGGCCTATTTGTTCTTTATCACTTTCTGTTTTAGCCTATGCTGATGACATGAGTTTAATAGTAGTTGATGTTCCTTCAGCAGACGCATCTCTCCATCTCTCTAAGTCCTTTGGTCTTGTTTCAGGAGCATCCCTGAACTTGGAGAAATGTGTTGGTTGACGGCTTGGATCTCAGCAGTCAAATGATGTAATAGGTTCCAGTATTGCACTTTGTGACACCCTTAAGATTTTGGGCATTCTATTTGGTTCCAGTCCTTTAGACATTCTCATCTGGACTCCCAAACTGGACCTAAGCGCAGGCCAAAGTTTCTCTTTGGAACACCTGGAAACTCAGTTAAAAAAAAGAGGGTTTACTTGATAAAGTGTCACTTGCTCCCAATTTTTTTGTTTTTGGCTTATGTTTTTCCCCCTCCCCATGTTTTGAAACCAAACTTCTGAGTATATTTTTTCAGGCCTTATGGGGCAGCCACCTGAATCCCATTAAGCATTCCATTACCTGCTTACCTTTCAAGGAAGGTGGTCTTAATATGATACACCCATTATTTTTTTATAATAGTTTATTTTTTGTGACTAATCTTAAACCACTTTTAGTTAATTATGATGTGCGATGGGAATTTAATTTTTTTCAATCCTGTCAATCCTGGATTCATCTTTGGGACCTTAACACTTTGAAACAGGTTAAACATGTATCGTCTACCCCTTCTTATCTTCGCGATACCTTTTGCTGTTTAAAACAATGGAAGATTACTAGCCATATGATAATGACTCAAAATAGGAAAGCCATTTATAATTTTTTGATAGATACCACTTGTGCAGACTTTGTAATTTTTCCCAAATGTCCCCCTACTTTCTTACCTGCTTTATACACACTGTTAAGGAATCCTTGCATCCCCCAGAAGATGTGGGATCTACACTGGCTTAGTTGTCATGAACGGATCAATATTAAGGCAAATCATAAACAGAAACAGCTGAATGAAAAATTGTGTTCCACACCTTTATGTGTAAATCAGGATGAAACAATACAACACCTGTTTTTTCTTTGTTCCTATATCACTGGTTTTTGGTTATTTTTAGCGAACAGATGGAAGGAACCTTTATTTACTTCTGTTACTTATGAGATGTTATTGTATGGTAGGTTTCCAGCAACCTGGAAAAAGTGAAATATTGACGCTCTAAACTTATTGTTTACCATCATTAAATGGCATTTATGGACTGCTCGCTGTCTTTTCACCTTGCTGCAAAAAGATATGTCCCACCTACTGGTAGTCCAAAGTATTGAACAGGATTCAAAAGATATTTATTTTTCTGAACTAAGAAGTTTGTCATCTGGATCATTGTTTGCTTTATGGAAATGCTTACCATGGGTGACTGATTCTGATTTTCCTGTTACATGAGTCTTTTGTATTTATTTTTGTCAATGTGATTTTGGTTTGTAGTTTCTTTGTCAATAAAAATTTCCCCTACTTTGTGAGCAGCGCGCACTGTCCATCTGTCTGCTGAGCATGGAGAAGCCCAGTGTGGCTCTGGTGTTGGATGAAGGAGGTCATGCTGTGAGTCAGATCTCTGAGGCGGCTGGGATGCACAATGTTCATGGCCAGCATATCTCCTCTTCACCTGCTGAAGCTTCGGAGAAAACTGGAGTGGATTTATCTCCTGCCAACTCAGCGAATCCAGCTTTGCGTGGTGACATTTTCTTTTTTTTTTTCCATTCAAATTTTATTAAGGTTTTCAATACAGAGAATACATCCAAGCCAGTGGTACATTATCTACAAGATCGGCACACATATATAACAATTGTTGCCAGGATCCATTCTCCCCCCAGGCTCCCCATTCCTCGTGGTGACATTTTCTATAATCCTGCCTCATGCTTGGATAGGAGTCTTGCAGGAAAAAAAGTCTACTTACAGCAATAGCTTTTAATCCTGGATTTGGAGCTTTCTGAGGAACAAGAACATCTTGAGGAAGAAAAAAAACGGGAGCGCAGTTTAGATGCTACTCCACCGCACTCTGCCAAAGTCTTTTCCCAACCTGGAACTCTATTGCCAGATGTTGAAGGCTGGATGCATTCAGATCTGCACACTGTCCCTGGGGGTCCTGGTTGGTCCTCGGATAGAGCCCTACGAGAGACCGGTTGGTGGCAATTGCCATCTGGTTCCTGGAGTGCTGCAGTTGACCTCGCAAGTCCTTTGACTCCTGATTTGGGTTCTACTTCTACTTCTTTGCCTATGGCCATTCCAGATACCTCTCCAGCACTACCTTTGGAAGCCTGAATGACTCCCATTATTACTGCAGAGACTTCTCCTCAGCGAAAGTCAGACTTAGGTAACATTTCTTTTTCCCCTCAGTCACCTTTGCCCAATACTATGGATACTATTGATGGCATTATTGATCATGTTACCCCACCACTCCCTGATCTTTCTAACACATCTGAAACTCCTGATTTTCCATGCCTGATGCACCTATCCACCCCTCGTATGTGGATTTTTTCTGCAAGCCCATGGAACTGGCCAAACACAGGAATGCTGTTAGATTGCTGTATTCAGGAGGTATGGAGCAGCTTCCTGACAGATTTTTTGTGAGGCATATTTTGCAGCAATCTTTGGGCTTCACACCATCTGAGGTGTATGCCCTGATTCATGCTCCTGTGGAACAGACATTTGACATCAGTTTTCGGGCACCTAATATCTTGGAAATGTTTTTGGTGAAGCATATGACTGTTAAAACAAACCCCTTATGGACGCCTTTCCAGGAGATTCCATTGACTGAACAACTTTTTCAAGTGAGTACTGTCTTATTTCACAGTGAAGGTGTCAACATTTCTGATATATTGTATTTGTTTGATAAACACTGTGATGTTCAGGAAACGCCGGACCCCATTCTGGACTCCGAGGGTTTTTGGAATGGAGGGTGGAAGATTAAAATAAAGCTTTTCCAGACTGGTGAGGGGTTGGAATGCCTTCCAAATTGTTTTTATATTGGTCAGGATAAGGGTTTCATTTTTTACCCAAGTCAAATCAAACGTTGCTTTAAATGTGGGTCAGTTCAGCACCTTAGTTCTACATACCAAGTTGTTCAGTGTACTTTTTGTGGGGAGATGGGTTATTCTTCAGTACATTGTGTTAATATGCCTAAATATAATTTGTGTGAGGAAGGGGGTAATGATTTCATGTCTTGCCCTGGGCCGCACATAATACTGGTGATGCGGATTTTGGTGTGCAGGATTTTTATGTTCACAGGGCCACTAGACTGGCTGCTGACTCTGTAAGCACCATTTTCCTTTTGATCCACAGCCACGATGGAAACAGTCTCTGCCTCAGCCTGGGGCTCCCTCCTCTCCTTATGAACAAGATTCTGTGCCTGAGGTTCTGGCAGTACCAGTTGTGACTCCTGTATTATCTTTCTCGCTTGATGCCACTGTGGTTTCCCTACCTCCGGATAGTGAGGAAAATATGCCCCTTCCCCACCTCCAGTTTCTGTAGATTCCCATGTGGTTCTGCCACCTTCCAGTCCCCTGTCTTAAATTCCTGAGCCTTCTACCCTTCTGGGTCTTTCTCTGTCCCAAAATAGGTTCTCAGTTTTGCCTGCCGACACTGGTGGGGATAATCCAGACTCTGATGTTGCTTCTATAGCCTCTTCCCAAATGGAGATTGCTCCTGAGTTTGACTCTAGGGTTGTCCCCCCTGGTAAGGGTAAGAAGACATGTAGCCTAGGGCCCCATGTGGGTACCAGAACAAGTTTAATGTAACCTCCCTCTGGTACCTAACCCTCTGCTTCTGCTGCTATTCCACCAGGCTATGAGTTACACATAGCCAGTCTCAATGCTAATAGTATCCAATCTGAGGTTAGGATGTTAGCTACATTTGATCTTTTTTCCTCTCTTACATTTGATATCGTGTTTCTGCAGGATACTAGATTGTACGCTAATCAAGATTTTCAAACTATTCCGATGCCTGGATTTGGGGTCCTAGCTATTGGTCGGGTGGAGAAGACCGATGTTGAGGGCTGGGGACTTGTTTCACTACATTTTGGTTACACATACAATTGATATTTTTCCAGGTCGGGGCTTTCTTTTTTTTTTTATAATTCAATAAACTTTATTATTTTCAGATAACCTTACATTACACAACACACAATCCCCCGGAGGGGATGTCATTAAAGCAATGAATAACATACAGTAGGTAACTCCGAGGCAATCCATCCACCCCAGCCTCCCATATCCTTCCTCCTTCCCTCCCACCCTCCCACTTACATCTAATCCTCCTATATCCTCCCTCCCAAGCCAAGTGTTACTCACACACCACTCTAGCAAATGATCATTCAATGCTCTGTAACCTGGTCTGTTAGTTCTTCTAACCTGCTAACAGAGCCTCTAATGCACCCCATCTGCTCTGGAATGTTACATATCTATTGCGTATTAGACAAATGTGTTTCTCCAACTGCATAGCCAACAAGATTTCTTTATGCCATTCCAGGACAGGAGGGGAACACTATCTCTCCAGTGCCACAATATAACTAACTTTGCAATTATTGCAACCAGAACCATATGGCCCTTTCTGACCTTGGGTGCACCCTGAGGAAAGGAGTTCAGTAGACAAACTTCTGGGGTAAATTATGGGTCTAGCCCCAAAAAGGAGTCCAGTGACTGCCTAATTGCCTGCCAGAAAGTTTGCACTTTTGGACATGTCCACAACATATGAAGCAAAGTACCCAACTCCCCTCCACATCTGGTACAAGCCGGGGAAGAGAGTGTCGCCCCAAAGTGTGAAGTTTAACAGGGGTAAAATATAAATTATGCATGATATTAAACTGAATAAGGTGCAATCTGTCCTGTTTAATGAAAATATAGGAGTTATGCCACAGTTTTATCCAGAAATCTACTTCTGTGTCTAGTGGCAGCTCCTGGATCCAGTAATAGCAAACCCCTGAGGCAGATTGCTCTGCAATGCTTGTAACTTCTTATAAACTAAAGAGATTGCATGGGATTGTCTGGCCAGTATCAAAATAGAGGGCAAGTCTATTTTCACCACCTCAGGTCCTGGGGTTTTACCTATGTGGGAGATTACAGCCTCCTTAAGCTGCACATATTAGAAAATACCACTAACCTGCACATTAAATCTGTCTTGGAAAATAGAGAAGGAGATTATTTCTCCATTATCGTACATGTCCACAGCTTTCTTCTCCCTCAGGCTAGGCCAGTAGGACAATGGGATTGGCCGATACCCAGTTTTTAAAGTGTGGGTTACACAGAATGGGCTGTTCTAGTGATACATGCCAGTTAGTGGCCATCTCCACTTGCAATTGGTGTAACACTTTGATAGACCATCCCAATGGGGTAGGTCTCAAGAACCTCAGAACTACTCTAGAGGTCGCATATAGGAAAGCCTGGAGAGTACACTTGTGCTTAGTTGCAAGGTACTGCTCTATTTCCAACCACTCTGGTGAATAATCTTGCGGGTTTATGACCTGCGGTTCCTGTGCCCAATGGGTAAGTTTACTCAGGTGATGGGCACAGTAATACAGGAAAAAGGAAGGAACTGCCAGACTGCCCCGCTCCTTTGGGGCAGTAAATTTAAAGTAGGACCTCCTAACATTTTTACCCTGCTATATAAAGGTATTTAGCATTGATTGTAGCTTGACAAACCATCTCTTATGGAGAAAGCAATCCATCATACCCATTGGGTATAGGTTACGGGGGAGCACATTCATTTTCACTGTAGAGATCCTTCCCCACAGTGACAAGGGAAGAGCACCCCATCTATCCAGGTCAGCTTTAATTTTAGTCAGTAAATCTGAAAGGTTGGACTTCATCATAGAGGCCATATCTCTCGTCACATGGATTCCCAAATATAAAAGGGATTTCGATTCCCACGACAAAGCAAAATCAGTCACCTCCCCTCAGGAGACCCGATTATTCAGAGGAAATACCTTAGTTTTGGTGAGATTAAGCTTACAGTAGGAAACCTTAGAAAAGGCCCCAACCTGGTCTAAAAGCACTGGTAGGCTATCCCGTGGGTCTTCCAGATGCAACAATAGATTGTCCGCCTACTCAAAGAGAGTATATCTTTGGCCCCCGACTTGAATCCCCCGAATGTTTGGAGAGGCTACCAAGTGCCGAATAAGGGGTTCTAAATATAAGTTAAATAAAAGAGGAGAATGGGACATCCCTGTTGAGTACCTCTGTGGAGCAGGAAAACTTCAGAGTGGACCCCATTACATCGAATTTGGGCTGATGGGGAAGAGTATAGTAACCTGATCCACTGAAGGAATTCCTCTGGGAGTCCTAACCATGACATAGTGGTAAAAAAGAAGTCCCATGACACCCTATCAAAAGCCTTCTCAGCATCCAGTGACACCAAAACCATGGGAAGTTTTGAGCCACTGGCCACCGAGAGGAAGTGCAATAACTTCCGCATGTGATCCCCTGAGGACCTACCTGTCATAAAGCCGATTTGTTCTTTACTTACCATGAGGGGCATAAGAGGTCCTAACCTATTAGCCAAAATTTTGGCCAGAAGTTTGATATCAGTGTTAATCAGCGAAATAGGTCGGTAACTCTCTGGATATTGCAAATCTTTACCTTTTTTAGGAATAAGCATGATTATTGCTCTCAAAAAAGTGGGGTCAGATAGCCCTTTATCAAACCAGTGGTTATAGACCCCTGCCAATAAAGGGGCTAAGTCTGAAATACAGGCCTTATACAGACCATTAGGGAGTCAGTCCAGCCCCAGGGACTTATTTATTGGGAGAAGTGCAACGGCCCTCACCACTTCTTCTGCTATAATGGGACCCACCAAGGAAGAAGTGTGATAGATGACAGCTTAGGTAGGTCGACTGAGTTGAGGTATTTCATGATATCTGTCATAGAGGGGTGAGCATCTAACTCCTCGGCATATAATCTCTGATAGTATTGCCTTAACACCCCTGCTATGGCATGAGGGTCAGTAACAACAGGTGCATCCTTATCCTGTTTAATACCTGGAATAAACCAAAATGCATCCTCTTGCCTGAGCTGCAAGGCCAATAACTTACTAGCTCTTTCCCCAGCTTCTAAATAGTGAAATTCTGTATGTTTCAATGAGAGTTCAGCTTTTTGGGAGATAAGACTAAAATATTGAGCTTGCAGCCTGTGCAGCTTGGTCCAGTCCTCATCAGGTGATGAATGAGAGACTGTGGATTCCAATTGGTGAATTGAGGAAAGCAGGGAGTTTGTTTGCGACTTGAATTGCCAGGACTTTGTTGAGGCCATTCAGATACACTCCCCCTGCAGGAACACTTTAAAGTTGCCCAAACTATGTCAACCCTGCTAACTGACTCCCTGTTGTTCCTTATAAAGTCAGTAATAAAGTCTTGTATGTGTTGCAGGGAGTTAGGTTTCTGTAGTAACTGGGTGTTAAGCCACCAGAGGGTGCCCCTTTTAACCCCAGGTCCCATTAGGAAAAAAGGGAGACCAGTGAATGGTCAGAGATAACCCTGGTATGGATATCAGCATCAATTACCCCAGGGATGGCGAAGGAACTAATAAGGAGAAAATCAATTCTTGAAAATGTTTAGTGCAGCGGAGAGAAAAAAGTGTATTGGCGCTCCTCTGAGTGCAAGACACACCAAACATCAATGAGATCCACCCCCCTCATGAGCTCGTGAGGAGCCCTCTGAGCAGGAGAGAATCCCCTTCTATGGGAATCAGACCTATCGATGTGTGAATAAGGGGTAATATTCCAATCACCTCCCGAAATGGTAAGTTTAGGGGAGTTGAAGACAACCAACCTCTTCAGGTGCATGAAAAAATGGGGGGATTTGGCATTTGGACCATAGGCCGCTCCTAGTGCCACCTGATGCGATTCTAGCAAACTATGCACTATGACGTAGCTCCCATCAGGATCCCAGATTTCTTTTTCAAGGGTGAAGGGAATCTTTTTATTTATTAGAATTACCACTCCCTCTCTACTAGTGGATTTACCTGCCCTGTAGATGTAGCCAAACCACTGTTTACGAAACAAGACGATAACCTCATGCTGGAGATGCATTTCCTGAAGGAAAGCAATCCTGGCATTTAGGCATTGCAAGTGTCTAAGAATAATGTGCCTCTTGCAACAATCTTGGGTACCCTTTATATTCCAGCTTATGAACTTATATGGGCCACTCATAATAAAGTTCCAACTGTGACGTTATCCCTGTCATTGGTTTAAAATACAGCGGGATGAGAACACTTGGGCTCCCCTTCCTCCCTATCCTTAGTACCCCCTGCCAATCCCCATTAATCCCCAAACTCATAACATTACACATAAATTAACACTAAACTCAACTAACTCTAATTACCTACACTATTCTATGCCCCAGTTCTAAACAACTGCACCACAGTACTACCTCTAGTATGTGATGTTATTGCAACCTGCATTCCCATATCACCACCCCCACATCCACCACCCCCACTGTAGCTGGCTCCAAACAAAAAGAAGGAGAAACCCCCAACAGTGCACTTCACACTGTGCCACCCTCATGTGCTTATACCCATATCATTTACCAGAAATTCCCCACTGAATCATATATCCCCTATTCTGGATAGAAAGAGATTGAGCTTGCAAGTCACCCATAGACCTCCAAAAGCTAAAAGAAGGGCTAGCGAACCCCTTAGCTGGACAGACACAGCCCAACTCAGGTTAATGAAGCTGTAGGAGTGAAAAGCAGGTATTCCCCTAGATTGACTCTGCATCTGGTCTATAAATAAGGGAACTGAGCTGACAGGTCTGCATGCAGCAATGATAGAGAAACAGAATCACATTGATCCGTCTATCCTGTAAACCAGCTGCCCCTCGGGATGTGCAGCAAAATCTACCACAATGCAGCCTTGATAACCAAAACACTTTAAATAAAGTCAAGTGTCCAGGAGCTCTATGTGACAGAATGGGCAATCCGCGTGTATTATCTCTGGATCAGGAAGGGGCAAGGCAAGATTCTGCATCCAGTGTCTTGCCTGAGTGGCCAGCATGCTGAATGACTCTCGTGGTGAAGGGGGCTGTGTCACACCAGTGAGATAAGGCTGTCAGTTCTCCTCCAATTGTCCAAGGTGGGTTTGCTCTGTCAATATCAGGCAGGCATATCAGAAAGTATATTCAAACACTATGTCCAACCAGAAAAACAGTGATGCTCATATGCACTTTTCCAAAGGAGGCACACTGCAGTTCTGCCCTCACTTGAAGAGATCAGGGAACAAGACCTTAAGCTCTTTCCTCACTTGCTCCTGAGATTCAAATGAGAGCCATTGTTCTCTGGATTTAACTTGAAGTGTCATGGGGTATCGCATGCAAAAGAGCTTCCCCACGGCAATCAACTTGGACACTGTCGGGTGCAACTCTTGTTGTTTTAACTGGACAGACTGCTGGCGATCTTGAGTGATGCGAATTTTACCACCTTCCCAAAGGACTTCCTGCAAGGTCTTGATTTTACTAAGGATGAATTGCTTATCTTGAAAGTTGAGCAAACTGAAAATGATAGGTCGAGGGGGGGCATCAGGAGACGGAGGGGGGCGAAGAGCTCGATGGGCACGCTCAATAATATAGGTCGCATTATTAAGGGAAGGACCAGCTATCTTTTCACACAACTTCTGGAAAAAAAGGATCTGGTTGCTCCCTTCCTCCTTTTCTGGTATGCAGATCTCCAGAAGGTTATTCCTTCTGCTCCTTCCTTCTAAATCTTTGAGCTTCTCCTCCAGTTTCTTAAGCCTGCGGCCCATCTGGATGGCTTCCTGCTCCATTTTCCCCTGCTTGACTTCCAAGGAAGTAATGTTAGCCTCTGAGTCCCCAACACAAACTGTTAAAGATTGCACTGATATTTTGATTTACTGCAAGTCATCCAACATATCCGAAATCTTTTCTTGTAAGGGCTGCATGATTTTGAGGAATCTCTCCTCTGACAGAGTTGTGGCAGACGTGGCAGATTTAGTTCCCCCTGCAGCATGCTGCTTTGGGCATTTTGCAGCCTTGTCCTTTTTGGGCATCCGCAGGGGGAAGTGCCTCAGAGGGGCCTTCTTCATAAAAACATCCATTTCTCACTCCAGGGATCCCAAGTCGATCGAACGTAGAGAACCCCTACTCGTAACCAAAAACACTTAGCAAACGTAACCGACTCTCAGTACAAATTAAAATGCAAACGTTGCTAGCGGGAGAGCGGAGCCACGATGAGTGCTGCTTTCCTTCAGGCTGCCATCACGTGACCCACCAGGTCGGGGGTTTCTTTTGGATGTTACCTTATTTAATGTTGATTTTCGTCTTATTAATATCAATGCTCCCCAAACCAAGTCGGCTAGGATTTCTCTATTGAAGCTTATCCGCCCCTATTTATTTACTAGCAAAAATGTACTGTTTGGAGGAGATTTTAATATTAACCGCGCTACTCAAGATAGGCATTTTAGTTCTACCAAATTGTATTGTGATACTACCCTTCTCAATTCTTTGTTAGACTAGTGTGGCCTGCAGGATGTTTTTCTCTGTTCCCATGTTTCAGTGTCCCAAACTTTTTTTCAGGGTAAAAGGTTGTCTTGCATTGATTATTGGCTTTTGTCCTCTTCTCTTCAGACCAAGTCCCCTTTAGTGCACCTGGTTGCTACTTCAGATTATGTTTTGTTATGTGTTACTATTTCTAACTATGCTGGTACATCCAGAGGTTTGGATTATTAGAAGTTGAATTTATCATTATTGAATATTCCTGAGGTGAAGGATGGTTTCCTTGCTATTGTTGAAGCTAGGAAGTCAGTACTTTGTCTCTATGATACTAGACAGACCAGGTGGGAGGATACAAAATTGGAATTTAGGTTATATTTTCAGCAAATTGGTAGACTTTTGGGTAGACATAAGAGACAGGAATATTCAGTGTATTGGCAACAATTGCTGGCTTTTCATGAGTGTCTTCAACAAGGTCTTGAAATTGATTTACAAGACTTTCAGTCTCTAAAGGCTACTCTAACCAAATTGCAATATGACCGTATGTCCTCTCTAAGGCAGGAACAATGGTTTGGGATGCATGGTATGAAAGCTTACACAAACTCTTTTTGATTTTTGTCAAGCTGTACGTCATCATAAAGACATTGGAACACTTACCTCTCCTACAGGGGAGTTTCTTTCCACTAAAACTGATATTTTGAAGTGGGTCGGTATCTAGAGAGCTTGTTCTCTGCTGACCCTCTTCTGTCTGACTCCTGTATTATGAAATGATTCCTGTACTTTGAAAACTGTGCCTGAATATTTTTTTTCCTGGTCTTATTAATCCTATTTCCCCAACTGAGGTTTTGGAACTTATTTCACGCTTGCCTGGGGGTAAAGCTCCAGGCTTAGATGGGCTCCCATATGAGTTCTATAAGTTGATTGGTCCTTTGCTGGCAGAAAAATTGTCCCTCCTTCTTTCGGATAGCTTGCGAGATAATATATTGCCCCCTAGTATGTATGATGGTCTTGTTGTTTTACTATATAAACAAGGTGATAGGACAGACCTGCAAAATTGGAGACCAATTACTCTTCTAAATATTGATTATAAATTATTGACAAAAATTTTGGGTCTCAGCCTTTCTGCTTGGTTAGCGGATGTTATTCACCCAACTCAGTTTTGCTCGGTCCCTGGTAGAACAATCACGGATGGTCTTATTTTAGTACATGAAATTTTTTCCAGAGGTTTCTCAGGTAAGCTTTTGGGCTTTTGTTTTAGTTTAGATCAGCAAAAGGCATTTGACAGGGTGCCTCATGATTATATCTGGGCCTCTTTGTCCAAAATGAAGTCCCTCCCCCCCTTTTATTTCTTGGCTCCAGACTTGTTGTCTTGCAGCCCTAGCTATTCCTTTTGTGAATGGCTGGTTAGGGAAGCCAGAGAAAGTGACTAGAGGTGTTCAACAGGGATGTCCTTTGAGTCCTTTTCTTTATGTTTTCACCTCGGAACCTTTATTGCACATTTAAATGCTTCAGATGATATTGGGGGTCTTTCCTTGCATAGTATGTGTCCCGAAATGAAGACGATAGCTTATGCTGATGAGTTATGTCTTTTTTTAGCAGATCTCCCATCATGCCATGCTGCAGAAGCCTTGCTGTTGGCATATGAGGAGGGATCAGGTTCTCATGTGAATCTTTCCAAAAGGAAGTATCTTTCAATAGGTCAGACTAGTATTGATGCACCCGCCATCATGAAGATCCCAGCTTGTGTAGGTTATTGCAAGATTTGGGGTATTTATTTTGGGATGGAAGACCCCCTCTGCCTATAATTGGAATTTGATACTTAAAACTGCCCAGATTACAGTTAGGAAATAGAATGCATGGCGCATGTAAAAAAAAAGGGGGGTTTATATGGTTGAAACTTTTTTACTTCCTTTGTTTTTGCATCTGGGGGCCATTTTCCCTCTTCCAGCCTTATTGGATACTAGAATTTATGGTATATTCTTTTAAGCAATTTGGGGACGCAGACTGAACCCCACTAAAAGAGTTATCTTGTATCAAGATTTTGCTTGTGGTGGTCTTCAAATGGTGAATCCGATTGTTTTTTTCTTTTCCCTTTTTGTTTCTATTAACATTTGGTCCCTTTTTAAAACAGCAAATAGGGTATGGCATCCTTGGGTTTGGGATTTCATTTCTCCCTGGCTTAGCTCTTGTACCCCCTAGAACCAATTCCAAAGCAGAAATCTCTCACAGGTTTGCCAGATTATTTTAAATCCTTTTTTACTAAAGTGAAACTATGGGGAATTTTAAGGCAACAGGTTGAAACATGTTCTAGTAAAGAACTGTATAGGGCAATTATGAAACAGCACTTTTTGTTATCATCAGATTTTGTATCCAACCATCACATCATCTACTACAGAATTGTTCCATATTAACTTCTAAGAGGGTTCTGGCCTACGTGTGGGATGTTTTATGGTTGGGTGCCCATAATAGACTTAATGTTAAGGGTAACTTTAAACATAAAGGTTTGCAGGAATGGGGGTGTCCAAGACAGAATTTGTGCCATGCTCCTGTGGAAACTGTTGCTCATTTGTTCTTTGATTGTCCACATATCTGTCAGTTTTGAACTTATGGTTTTTCCAAGTGGCCTGAATCCCCATTTAGATCCCTGACAGCAGAAATTCTTCTACTTGGTATTTTACCACATTCTTGGGACAGGTACCATGCTGATACTAAGCGTCTGATTTTGGCTTGTGTAAAGTTTCACATTTGGAAGTCACATTGTGCTTGGTCCCTCAGACAGCATTTTGTGACCCCTGAGCAATTGTTTGGGAATATTTCGGCTATTCTACGTCAGCTCAAGGGTAAAGACCAACACAGAGTCCCTGCTGCTCAGTTCAATATTTATTGGAAGCATCTGAATTGGTTGGATACAGGGTGAATGGTTGTTCCCTTCTGGATGATTTGTATTCCTTTACTATAATATGTGTGTTGCTTTCTTAAGTATGCTAAAATTGGGGATGAGAAGGGATTTCTTTACCATTATTACTTTTTTTTATTTGTTTACTATTTATGCATGCTGTAATGCTGGCCTGTGGTTTTGTTTATTTTTGTTCTGATTTTGTATACTGTACTACTGCATTGTTTATTTTATTTTCGGTTATGTATAATACATTCCCCTACTCTTTTGGGGATAGGGAAGGGTTTTTGTCTACTTGTGGATTGCTTATGTTTGTTATTATTGCTAGATATACTACTTATTTATGTTCATGTTCTTTCTCAATATGTATTTGTATGAGGTGATACAATTTCATGTATTTTGTTTTGGGTTTTGGGGATTCTGTACAAATGCTGATTATTTATGTTTGAGTTTATGTTTCTGTTTTTGATTTTTCGTTATGATTTTGTATGCAGTAATATACTTTTGTATATTTTGTGTTTAATTCTTTTCAATAAAAAATTCCCCTACTCTTTTCGATAAGTGCTATGGGATCTTTAACATCCACCTGAACTACCACCAATCCAGGTATATGGGACCACGGTTCAATGTCTCATCCGAAAGATGGCACCTCAGAAGAGCAGCACTCCTCTCATGCTGCAATACAGTGTCAGTACTGGGATATTAACCTAAGTGCCAGATGTGGGAACTGAACTCACAGCCCTCTGATCTCCTGGCCTCAGAGGCGAGTGTGCTACCTACTGAGCAAATGCTTCCATCATGAAGGTAGGGTGGGTGACAGGAAGGGAGGGTGGGTGACAGGATGTGGGGGGATGGGGAACAGGGATGTGACCCATGGGGAACCTGCTTCCACTGGGCCAGCCATGTAGTGTGGTGGGTAGGGTGCATGGCTCCGATGGAGCAGGTCCTGGGTTCGGAAATGGGGGCGGGTGTTTCTTTTTGTGATTCCTGCAGCTGCGGGACTTAGGTTTGTTTTTGAGCCGGGATGTGCCCTCCTCCCTGACATGCACCCCCCCGGAGTTGAGAATCTATATTTAGGAGGGTGTGGGGGGGTGGCGCAGCCCCCCCCCCGCCTGCACAATTCCTGGTAGCCTTTTTCTGCATATCACCAAAATTGTTTTCAGCGATAATGCAGGTTGCGATAATAGTGATCACCTTTGTGTGGTCGCTGTTATCACATAGAACCCACTGTATATATACAGGATAGGCCAGATGAGATGAAATATCTCATTTTCAGCATTAACTGCTTTTACACATTTTACAATGTATTTGCCTAGGACAGCCCAGCTGAGATG
Organism: Neoceratodus forsteri; assembly: GCA_016271365.2. NCBI lineage: Eukaryota > Metazoa > Chordata > Ceratodontiformes > Ceratodontidae > Neoceratodus > Neoceratodus forsteri. Next base: position 629,152,553 of record CM057459.1, read on the forward strand.
CTGTATCTCATTTTCGGTGGGATCCTGTTTTTACCCATTTTACAATGTAGTTACCCAAGATAGCCCAACTGAGATGCGAGATCTTGTTTTCAGTGTATGCAGCCAGGCAAGCCCAGTAGAGATGCATATGCCATTTTCACCAGAGTCTTTACCCATTTTATACTGTATTTACCCAGGATAGCATTGTTGAGATGCACTATCTTATTTTCAGTAGGGGTCCTGCTTTTACACATTTTTAGAATGTATTTATCCTGGATTGTTTGGGGATGCTAATCGAGGATATGGGCTGGACAGTATGCAGTAGGAGTGGTGTTTTTCTTTGTTTAAATGTGCAAAAATAAGAAAGCTATGTGTAAACATTGGAAAATTCAACATTTCTTCATATCTTCATTGTTTTTTGACATTTCTACCTCAAATATTCAACATAGACCCTCATATTCAAACATTTAACACATTACTAATCTGGATAGTGCTCCATGTTCCATCTGAGGTCCTGACAACACAGCACATAATCGTTACGTGCTGCTGCAGCCCCATATTCAGACAGGTAGCATGTTCAAGTCAGAGTGCACTAACTGTCCTAATATTGGTTAGAGCAGTTCCACCATTGGAACATGCCTTTCCAAGGGCACCCATTATTAGGGAGCCAGGATTTTTTATTTGCCACCCAGTATTTATGCAAAAGGTTGCGCCCCATGCTCCCCTAACTATATATTGTAACTCCAGAGGGGTGGACTTCAGGGAACGGGTGGCAAATTTTGAATTTTGGTTCCCTGTTGATGGGCACACTCAGACCGGTGCACAGATGGCTGGAAAGGGGTTAGAGCCAACTGCATGCTTGGCCAGCTCTGAATATGGAGGCCATAGCATGTTTATAATCCCCACCTTATGATCAAGACAGGTAGAATTTTTCAAATCCCATCTGAAAGGTGATTATGCACAGTGACTGTGAAAACATGTTTAGGAGAGTGTTAAAAAATCTAACTTCAGAATGGCCCGAGAAGCCTTTAGGCACATAAAGAACAAATGCAAATGTGAACTCAACCTAGCCAAGATTTTGTATCTTAGAGCTCAACAAGCGGCCAGCCTAAGTGACCCCCCAAAATTCTGGTCTTGTATTAAAAACATACTCAACCCTAGAATCACCGTAGCCCTTATAGTCATCAAAGTTAAATTGCACCAAATGCACAGTACCCAAAATGGTGGTACATTTTTTCAACAACCACAACTGTAATCTATAGAAATACTGTATGTCCAGCCCATCACAGGTGTGGAGCCCAATGTAGCTATGCGCGAACCAACCTTAGATTTGCTCTCTCCCTGTTTCTACATCAAAATGGTCTCTGTTAAAGAAGTTTACAAACTTTTAACCAGATTATTCATGAATGAATCTGCAGGCAGTGATGATTTACCTCCCAAATTTCTTAAGTTGGCTGCACCCAAAAGGCCTTACCAATTACCAAAATTTCTAACTTTTCCTTCATGACTCGATTAGTTCCTGACACTGCTCAACTTCAGCAGGTCAATCTGCTTTCTCATACCATTCCCTAAACTCTGGGACCAACTGCCTCCTCAAATTAGACACTTCTTCAGTCCCTGTTCCCCTCTTCTTTTCCCTTCATAACTTCTTCTCTCCCAACTGTTCCTGGTTCTAAAGCATTCTAGTCTCCCCACCTCCAGTCCTCTCTTTCCATCTAACTTGGCTTCGCCTCTACCCCTCCAATTGCTTCTAGGCTGCATACCTACCTAATAACTGTGCAACCGCTACTCACTAGCACGTCTCTTCACCAGCACTTATTGCACTTGTGCTCAGTGTTTAACTTTTTGTCATGTTCCTTCATCATTTTATTCATATTCTAATTTGTTGTAACATTTTGCACTGTAATTGTTGTAGTACCCTAGTATGCACTGCACGGTATTTGTTCCTCATTCCTCTACTTCCATCAGGATGCACCCAGGAGACAAGCAATTTGTTTTGCTCAGTGTGCCTTTCCTGGTGAAACTTTTCAATAAATAAATAAATAAAAATAAATAAATCTGCAAGTCAGCCACAGTGGTGCTGCCCATATTTAAGAAAGGCAAAAGCATTGTTCTGGACAACTAACTATAAACTCATCTCCATCATCTCAGTCCTGGCCATGGTACAAGACAGAATGGTCCGCAACCAACTACCATCTTACATAGACCAACACAAGCTTCTTTGCAAGAAGCAACATGGCTTCAGGAAGTGCCATGGAGCCTGCACCACTTTGGTTAGCTTTACTGAGCCTACCAAGCTATGGACAAACACCTGATGGCAGGTGTGGTATTCATGGATCTCAACATAGCTATTGACCTGGTTGATTATAGTTTGCTGTTGCATAGACAAAACATTTATTCTGCAGCTACCCAGTAGTTTCTGAGCTACTTCTAAAACAGGTCTCACTCTGGCAAACTTGACATAGTAATCTCTAGTGTACACATCATCACATGTGGAGTGCCCTAGGGATGAATTATTGGCCCCTTTCTGTTCTCAGTTTTTATTAACAACCTTCCTTCATCCTGTATGTCTACTAAATCCCTACTTTATGCAGATGATGCAGTTGTCTAAGTACATGACAGAGACAAGACTTATATCAACAACGTCCTTGTAAACAATTCTCATTCACACCAATGATGGATTCTTAAAGAAAAATTGATTTTAAATGTGCCCAAGATGAAAGCCTTACTCACTGACACTCCACAAAATATCAAATGTCACTCCCACAATCTCAGTGTGTCTACTCTGGATAGTACCCAGCTTGATTCTATTGTTGAATTTAAATACCCAGATATAACCTTGCACCTATACCTCTTAAACAACAACTAAATATATATACATATATATATACATATATATAAGATCTTTGGGCAGCAGTGTGAAGTAGGGGCAGGTGGGTAAGGGGCAGACTAGATGGGCCAGGATGGTACTATGATACTATGTATAATGCAGCCTCCTCCCATGATTTGATTATGATGCTGTAGTAATGAATGCTGCCCCTGTAGCTGTTTGTGAATGAAAAAAGTCATATACACCAAGTTGGCCAGATTCACTACCTCCATGTTTCCAAGGTCTTACTATTGTGCCAGTCTTGAGCAACTTAGGTGGCTGTACCATGATAATAGAGTACAACTTACTCTAGCCAAGTTTGTGTACAGGACCCTGTTCAGAACAATGCCTCAGTGTCTCACTGAGATACTCACACCTGTAGTTTCTCACATTCCTCTTCCACTACAAGCAAGTTCCTTATGAGTCCACATAGGCATACAGGTATGGGGCAGAGATCCTTTAGGTACCATGATGCCTCCCTTTGGAACTCAGTGCCCTTGGTCATCAGATTATCAACCTCTACTGAAACCTTTGTGCTAAAAATGATGGATCATCTGTTTAACTTTAATGTACTGAATACGCTTGTGCCATTTAACCTCTGCCTCCCAGTTTTCCTCACAACCAGTGCAATGTCATCACTGTTCCTCTTGGTATATTTTGTGTTGTTATACTTGTTGCTACATTTATGTATATTTGCACTATGTTAAAATTTGCAAAACCATGCTACTTTTTGGTACCGCTGACATGTCATGTTCTCATTGTTCTATTACTGTATCATGTCCTGTATCATATTTTTGCTACTTTCACATTGTATTTGTGGTACCCAGGTTGCACCTGAAAAAGGCATCAGGTGCCATTGTACCTTCCAGGTTAACAATGAATAACTGACAAATTAAAAAAAAAAAATGACACCTCTCATGCTTATCAGGTGTGGTAAGAAATGGGCCATGTTGTACATTCGGGACCCCAAATCTACAAAAATCACAAAGCTGCATTTCATTTTTACTTTGTTGTTTTATTTTTGACATTTTGACCACATCATTTCAGCACAGTCTTTTTGTGATCCCACCTTATGCTCAAGACAGGTGACATTTTTTTAATTTGGTCCAAAAAGGTGAATTTGCAGAATGACTATGAAATTATGTTTCAGATGGGGATTTGAAAAAATTACACCTGTCATGTCCATGACGTGGGGTAACAAGAGGGCTATGTTGAAAATGTTGGCAGAAAATCTGCAACAATTACTAACATATGAGTAAACATTAAAAATGTCAATGTTTCTTCATAACGTTGTTTTTTGAGATTTTTACCCCAAATTTTCAACATGGTGTTCTTATGATCCCACCTCATGAATCATGGAGATGAAATATTTGAAATCCCATCCAAAACATTAGTTTTGCAGAGCAACTGCAAAGGCTCATGTTAGGGATTTGAAAAAAGTTGCCTACATGGTTTATGAAAAATGTTGGGTAAAACTATGAAAAAAATGACAAAGTTATGAGTGAAGGTTGAAAGTGTATTAAAAATCCATTAACCAAACTTACCTCATTTTCAGTCACTTCACAGTTGGTGTTGGAAGAAGCAGGACATTCTGGTCATCAGAGGAGTTCCTCGAATAGATAAGTGAGAAGTGTGGGGATGTGAGTAGGGAGATGGGTGCTAACAGGTGTTCAGGGGTCTGTAGGATGTGGATAGCAGAAAATGTTGAGGGACCTTTTTCTACAGGTGTAGTGGGGGTAGGGTTAAAGGGGTGGTGTGGGAGACTATGCAAAAGGAGGGAGCAGGAGGGATTTGGTCTGTTTCTGGGAATTGGTTTAAAGAGTGCTTTTGGAAGACCATGCAGAGGGAGGGGGCAGTAGGGATTGGGTCAGTTTTGAGAATGTAGTTGCAGAGTGAGGGCAGAAAACCATGTAGAGGAATGGAGTGGGAGGGATTTGGTCCATTTCAGGGCATGGGGGTTAGAAGGTTGGGTGAGACCATTCTGAGGGAGGGAGCAGGAGGGATTTGTAGATATAGGTAGCTCTCTGACCCCAGGGCAGGCAGTGGTGTCAGGAGCTGAGAAGAGCCATCACTGCCATTACTTGCTCCCTGACCTCAAGACAGGCAGCGTGGTTGGGAGCAAGTGACAGTGCTAGTATAACTTCCCAAGTCAAAAGTGAAATGTGCTAGGGGGGATACAGAGAGAAAGAGAGAGAGAAAGAGAAAAAGGAAGTGCACTGATTCATGTATATTCATTATGTGCTTCAAATCCACTGCATGGAGCAAACATTATATGCTACATTTGGCATCTGGTCACAACCTTTCAGACCCCTATATTCTCTCCTCCATTCACAATATATCAGCTTAGCTCTTGCTATTATAGTCATAATAATTAACCCTGAACTGTGAAGAACAATTCAGTTTAGATGCTGAGTTGGTACTGTGACATCTTGCAGCAGAAGAGGGAAACTCAAATGCTCTACATGGTAGCACAGTACCCACAAGGTGTCTGAGACAACTTCTTCTTAGAAACATAGAATCTGATGGCAGATAAGGACTGACTAGCCCATCTAGTCTTCCCTGTATCCCTACCTAGTGAGAATGCCATAGATCCTACTTAATCTCTGGCGTCATCTTCCTTTCTGAACTGCTTTAGCACCCCTATGTCTAGCCCATGCAGTTTTGAATCCCCATCTGTCTTTGCCCCCATCACCTCCCACTGGCAGGCTGTTCCATGCCTCGACCATCTTCTCTATGAAGAAGTACTTTCTGCTGAGACACAGAGAGACAGAAAGCAGCCAGAGCTTCCTTAAATCAAGGAAGTTATTTTCTAGACTACACTGAACTGAATTATTATTTTTTGGACCTGTGTAAGTAACTAGTATTGATTCTGTTTTTGGGGTTGACTTGTCTTAGTTTTAACTTTAATTTGCCAGGGAGAAACTGTAGCTGGGAGATATTTTCAGTCATTTGTGACTAGACCTGTTACTTAACCTCTGTGAAATGGGTGTCTGAAAGGAAGGAAGTCACTCCCTGGGGTGGAGGGTCAGATTTGCAGTTGATTGTTTCCGGACATTATAGGTTTACTCCCTCCCACTTTTTCCCACACCCCCACCCACCCCAAGCACATAACTTCCTTTATAGCAGGGGTTCTGACATCACTTCCCCAAAACTGCTAACAACATGCACCTGTTCATATCCTTAAAGACACAGCACACTGAATAGGGAGTAGAGACACTGACAAGTTTGCACACACTAAAACAAGAACAAAAAAAAACAACAAAAGAAAAGAATCTGTGGAAGGAAGGGGCACAAACATGTGAGGAGTGGTGCAATGTCCTGGCTGTGGAGCAGCAGTCTTCTGGGAGACATTCTGGAAACTGCATTTCTGCCCTATTTGCAGATACCACTCTGGTCTGAGGGAAGATGTTGCTTATCTCCATGCTGACCTGGCAATGATTCAGAAAACCTGCTCCCCCAGCCAGGTACCACCCAGGCCACCACCACTACCTCAGAGGTTGCCAAGAAAAAAAAGTGGTTGGACCACAGTGAGCTAAGAGAGGGTGAGGGTGGTGGAACAGAGGCACATCCCTCCAGTAGTGCCTGTCCACAATTCATTTACCACACTGTGGAGGCACCCAAAGTGGAGACCAAGGAGGATGCTGGGAACCTCCACAATGGAGACCCACAGGAGGGTGGCACAGGAACCCACAGGAGAAGGAAACTACTTCTGGTGGGGGACTTGATTGTTAGGGGGTAGAACTAGGGCAGTGAAGGGAAAGGGAGGTCAGTTGCCTGCCAGGCACCATGGCTAGGAGGGACAGGAAATTAATCCTCAGGATCAAGGAAGCAGCTGCAAGGGGAGTGAGCTGGATGTTATCCACCTAGGGATGAATGGCCTGTTTGAGAATGGGATCAGAATGGTGCAACAGGAGTTTGTAGAGTTGGGAAGGGGCCTTAGGCAAGTAGCACACACTGTAATTTTCTCAGAAGTGCTACCTGTCTATGGCATGGATGAGGCTAGGGTACTCTGCTCCATGGGATTCAATGACTGGTTGAAAAACCAATGCAGAGCTCAGGGATTTGGCTTCATTAGGGACTGGGGCTCCACCTGAAGGGATACAGACCTATACAGGCACAATGGTCTGCATCTGTCCTGGAGGGGAACCAGGATCCTAGGTGATAGGTTTAAATGCTTCACTGATAAGCATTTAAACTAGCCAAGGGGGGGAGGCACTGATAAGAAGGGAAATCCTAGTCCCCCCCAAAATAAATCAGGGTAGTTAGTGAGGTAAATACCAAGATAGAGCAGTTGATAGGGATAAGGGCAGGGGTAAATGGAGAAAAAGACAAAGGCAGTAAGGACAGGGATGGGGCAAAAAGAAATAAAGCCATAAAAAATGTACGGTAATGAATACCATTGCCTCTTGTCTAGGTAAAAAGCTCCCCAAAATGGTGGCCTTGATAGAAGAGGGATGTCTGGATATCGTGGCAGTCACAGAAACATGGTACACAGAGAACCATGACTGGGATGTCAACATACCAGTGTACACAATCTACAGGAGGGACGGAGAGGGAAGACGAGGAGGAGGAGTAGCTCTCTTTGTAAGGGAAGAGATCAAAGCAACAGAACTAATGGGTAAATAGGGTGGAGAGGAGGCACTGTGAGTCACCCTGGAGACTGGAAATGGCTCCACAATCTGCACAGGGGTTCCATACAGACCCCCATCTCAGTGGGAGGAAATGGACAAGAAAATGCTAGAAGGCATCTTTGGGATGGCAGAGAAAGGTGATATATTACTGATAGGGGACCTGAATGTGCCAGATGTTAACTGGAGCACCTTTGCTGCAGCCACATCAAAGAATTGGGCCATTCTCAATGATCTACATGGGGCATACCTCAGACTGCTAGTTTTGGAACCCACTCAGGAGGAAGCAATCTTAGACCTGGTACTCTCAAATGGAGATGGAGAGAGGATCTCTGATCTTGAAGTGGGTAGCCATCTGGGAACAAGCAACCACCAAACAGTCTGGTTCATGATAAACTTAGCTGTAGAGTCACGCCGCACAAAAGAAAAGGTACTGGACTTCAGGAGGACTGATTTTGTCAAAATGGGAAAGTGCCTCAGAAAAGCACTAGCAAAGAGGCAAGAAGGTGGGGTGGAGCAACAATGGGGAAACATCAAAACTGCCATCACAGATGCCACAAGCCTTTGTGTGAAGCAAATAAACAAATCAAAATGAAAGAAAAAAACACTATGGTTTTCAAAAGAAGTGGAGGGAAAGGTAAGGGAGAAAAAGATAGCATTCAGGAAATATAAGGAAACACAGAAGGAGCAGGACAGAGAACTGTACCAGTTAAAGCAGAAGGAAGTGGGGAAGGCAGTCAAAATAGCAAAGGCCCAAACTGAAGAAAAGATAGCCAACTTGATTAAGAAGGGGGATAAAACCTTTTGTAGGTACATTAGGGAGCAAAGAAAGATGAAGGCAGGGCTACTGAGGCTGAATAAAGAGGAAGGTGGTTGGTCAGAGAGTGACAGTGAAAAAGCAGGAATACTGAAAAATACTTCTGCTCAGTATTCACAATGGAAAAGCAGCAGGAGAGACCTAATCCAGTCAATAGAAGCACTCTGGATGAGGTTGATATTAGTCCTTTCACAAAAAGAAAGGGTTCTGAAAGAACTCTAAAACTGAAGGTGGATAAAGCAATGGGGCCTGATGAGATTCACCCCTGAATTCTAAAAGAACTAAGGGAAGAACTAGTAACACCACTGACTACCCTTTTTAATAAATCATGGGAGGATGGTGTAGTACCTGAGGACTGGAGAAGGGTGGATGTGATTCCCCTTCACAAAAGTGGGAGCAAGACAGAGGCAGGAAACTACAGACCAGTTAGTCTGACCTCAGTGGTAGGGAAAATGAAGGAATCACTTCTGAAGGAAAAAATCGTTGAGTACCTAGAGGCCAGTGGGGCACAGGACACAAGTCAGCATGGATTCACAGCAGGAAGGTCATGTCAAACAAATCTAATTGATTTCTTTGACTGGGTGGCCAAAGTAATGGGCCAGGGAGGGGCTGTGGATGTGGCCTGCCTAGACTTTAGCATGGCATTTGACACAGTCCCGCACAAAAGATTAATAAACAAATTAGCCAGCCTGGGAGTGGGTCCCAGGGTGGTAACCTGGGTAAAACACTGGCTGGACAACAGGACACAGTGGATAATAGTAAATGGAGTCCACAGTGAAGAAAGGAGGGTTACTAGTGGGGTACCACAGGGTTCAGTACTGGGGACGGTCCTTTTTAATGTCTTTATAAGTGACATTGTGGAAGGACTGGAGGGGAAGGTATGTCTCTTTGCAGATGACACAAAGATCTGCAACAGGGTTGATACCCAAGGTGTGGTGGAAAGGATGAAAATGGATGTGGCAATGTTGGAGGAATGGTCAAATGTACGGCAGCTTAGATTCAACACAAAGAAGTGCAAAGTAATGCACCTGGGAAACAAAAACCCAGGGCAAGAGTACACAATGTGGGGTGAGATACTGACAACAACAAAAATGGAAAGGAACCCGGGGGTAGTCATATCTGATGACCTAAAGGTGGGCGAGCAATGTGAGAAGGCAGTAAGGAGGGCTTGGGGGATAGTGGGATGCATAGGGAGAGGCATCACCAGTAGAAAACAGGAAGTTATTATCCCTCTGTACAGACAGCTGGTGAGACAACATCTGGAGTACTGTGTACAGTCTGGAGACCCCATCTCTGCAAAGACATAGACAGAGTGGAGGCTGTCCAGAGGAGGGCGACCAAAATGGTGCAGGGTCTGCACCAGAAGACATATGAAGAAAGACTAAAGGAGCTTAAGATGTATAGCCTCGAGGAAAGGAGGGAGAGGGGGGACATGATAGAAACTTCCAAATACCTCAAGGGAATCAACAAAGTCCAAGAGGGTAGCATCTTTCAAAAAAAAAAGATGCACAAGAACAAGTGGGCACAGTTTGAAGATAGAGGGAGGACGGCTCAGAGGTAATGTAAGGAAATATTTCTTCACTGAGAGGGTTGTAGATACATGGAACAGCCTTCCTGAGGAGGTCATGGAGTCAAAAACAGTGGGGGGAATTCAAGAATGCGTGGGACAGACTTATGGCAATTCTAATGGGGGGCAGAAGGAAGTAGGCTGTTGGTAAAGTAGGATCTGCAGCTTATCTGTTAGGTAGGGAAATGGGCAGACTAGGTGGGCCAGGCGGTCCTTATCTGCCATCAAAATCGATGTTTCTATGTTACGTTGCCCCTCAGTCTACCCCTTGCAGTCTCATGTTATGCTCTCTTGTCATTCTAGAGCATTTTCTGTTTAGGAAGATACTACCCTTCTGTACCTTATTTATTTCCTTGAGATACTTGAAGATCTCTATCATGTCACCCCTCTCCCTCCTCTCCTCCTGGGTATATATACTGTGTTCCTCCAATCTCTCCTCATCTGCCTTTGGTGTAGGTACTAGGCCCTGCACCATTTTTGTTGCCCTTCTTTGAAATGCCTCCCCTCTGTCTCTGTTCTTTTGGAGATGCACCTCCAGAACTGGGCACAGTACTCCAAATGAAGTCTCATCAATGTCCTGAACAGTGATATAATGATCACTTTTTTTTCCCCCGCTGGTGATACCTCTCCCTGTACAACCCAGCACTCCCCTGGCTCTCCCCACTGCCTTGGCACATTGGTTGGCCACCTTTATGTTTTGTGTCTTCAGATATCACCCTGCCCATCATGTATTCCTCCCCTAGGTTCCTATGCCCCAAATGTATGATTTTGCACTTTTCCACATTGAATCCTAGCTGCCACACTCTGGACCATTCTTCCAACTTAGCTAGGTCTCTCCTCATTGTTTCCACCACTCCTGGACTGTCTACCTTTCTTCCTAACCAGAAGGCTGTTTCCTTATAATAGTACACTTGTTCTAGAGCCTTTCCCCAAGTGAAAGACACCACACCCAGTATTGTGTTGGTTGCTCATTCGGCACACCATTTATTCAAATTTTAACAATTAATTTTTGTCATATCATAGAATAATAAGTTCCTTTAATTACCACATTTTAAAACACTTTATTCCATTTTATTTATAATGTTACATCAATTCTGTATCCTTATTATATTTTTGCATACTCATTATTTGAAAATATAACAAAATATCACATCCTTTTTCTTCGCCCCAGATGTAGACCTGAGTTGGTCTTTTTTTTTTGTTCAGTTTCTTACTTTTTCACCCCCAGATGTAAATCTGAGGGTGTCATTTCTTCAATTCAGGGCCAGGTGTCCATTTCTGCCGCCCCATTGTCCTTCTCTTGGGTGTCCACACCCTCTTCTCCTACACACCACCTTGATGTAAATCGAAATTCGGTTCCTCTGGTTTAGATGAAACTAGCCTTATTATGGGGTAATGCAAACTACTTTGCCCATTGGAAAACAATAAACCTTTCTTGACCACTTCAAACCCCTCTGCCCACCATCCTTTTTCTACCTGTAACCCGCTGGTCTCCTGGAATTACAAGAATCCCATTAGTGTCAGTGCTAGATAGGGACAGCAGCTGGTGAATAAGTAGTTAAATGGAATTTCACCTGCTCCCTCTCTGTTTCTTTGGTCTCAGCTGAGAGGAGAGAGAGGTGATGTCATTTAGAACTCTCACAGCAGCATAAGCCACTGTAGCTAGCTGAGAGTGGGGAGCTTTAGAATTTTCAGTTAGTTGGTGGTGGTAATCTGTGAGTGGAGTCCAACGTGAGCAGTTGGAGGAGTGAAGAGCTGCAGTGTGGGCTCTGAGAAAAGCCTATTTTTCTCACCCTAGTGCTGAGAACCATCTGCCTTCCTGTAGAATTGGTGGAAACCATCTAGCAGGAGTTCCTGATTTTATATCATCTTCAGTGAGATGAGAAGGACTGCAGAATGGATCTGAGGGGCAACCCCCTAACTTTGATCCAGGACATTGAAGCTGCCTTTTGTGTACAACCATGAGTAGTCTGACTTTGGGTATCCTAGGAGGAATGTACCTGTGTTTTCTTTTCGAGGTGTACTCTGACAAAGGGACATAGGCACCAGGTTCTGTTCTGTCTGAGACTTTCTCATCCTTTCCTAAAGTTGGCTGACAATCATGCAGTCCCCAGAGAGACTTGACACATTGTTCAGGACTTTAATTTATACTCAGAAGTAGTGTGTTTCAAATGCTGAATGTGACAGACATTCCAGGATGCATAGTTCTACTATTTTATTAAAAGTCTGAGGTGTAACTCTGAAAGAATGGCTGGGTATGGACTGTGGAAGCAAAAGGTGGGCAACCCCCTTCCCCATCTGGACTGATCAGTTCAGCATTACAGGTTCCTTAAGGGTGCCTGCTTATGTAGGACAAGGTGACCAATGCCTGAAGAGGACATTTACTCCTTGGTGTGGGCTGTGCTAGTTTTGAGTTCCAGTGTGCTCCGTCATGGCCAGTTGCCACATTGCTAAATGTTTAAATTCTATGCCATATGAGAAATGTTCTAAGTTGTGGCCAGTGCCACTAGAAGAAATTGTGTGCTCTGTTGCCACAACAGTGCCACTAGAAGAAATGTACATTTCAGCTGAGGCTTTGCTGCGGAAGAGAGTTCAAAGTCCTATGCAATATGGGATGTTTAGAGTTTCTGTCCGCTACAGACTTTTTTGCTGTTCTGTATTGCCTTGTGACACCCTTGGGGGTCCACCTTTGCTTTTGTTTGCCATCTTTGGAGTAAAGCCAGACTCTAGGACCCCAACCTGGTTTTGGACATTCTTGTTACTGCTTCCTGTGTAGAGTTACTGGGTACCCCTCTAGAAGTACAGACCTCGCATAGCCCTAGGCAAAAGTTCTCTCCTCAGGACCTGGGTATAATGGTCACAGGACTGTAAATTACTTTTGCACACTGTCAGAGAGTGGCTCTCTGAGAGTTGGGGGTTTCAGTAAAATGGTTTAGACATTTATTTTCTCCTTGCCTTTAGTTAGAAAAAAATATGGATAATCTCCAAAATTAAATAAATGGGTGAAGGATTTATTGTTAAAAATGATTCACAAATTAAAAATGCTTTTGTGCCTTGATTCGTTGCTTTAAATATGTAAAATTAAGCAAGGATTGTGTTCTAAATAAACAACATTCCTTGTTGATTTGCCACTTCTTAGAATTCCCCCCCCCCCCTCTTGGATTAAAAAAAAGTACATTGACCGTTGATTTTAAGTAAAATAGTTTGTTGTATGAAAAACATAATTTATAATTAATCCACAATGGTGAGTTAGTCTGCCGAGAAGAGCAGAGCTGTATTTAAGTTGTTTGGCTTGCTCTACTCCATGCTCTTTGTGGATTATAATGTTAGCTGTTTTCAGTTTTTGAGAAAATAGGAAGACTAAGAGAGATTAAGTTAAAGCGGGAGCGTGTCTGCTCCTTCTTGTTTTATCCTCTCAGTTTACAGCTGGGAACCGAGTATGGGATTAAATGTTAGCGCTTGTCGCTTTGAAACAGCGAGTGCTTTGTTTAATGCTGAATGTTTGAGGTAGCGTAATGAAAAAGGGGTCTGGGAGGGAGATAATTAAAAAGCTAAAAAGCTACAAAATGCAATATATATTGTCGGGCTGAAATATCAGCTATTGGGATAAAGGCTTGCGAAGGTATTGCAAGTGCTGTATTAATAATCAGATCCTCCCCTGTTCTATTCGTTTCACATGAGTGTTTGGAGCTTGAAATATGCTCCTGTTATTAGAAATAAAATATATTGAATTGTTTACAGCTTTTGAGATCCTCCCCACCTGAAGAAACATGTTTTGAGGATTTTATTTCGAGGAAACAGCCCTCTGTAAAATCCTTTGCAAGGTGCTGTATAGACAAATAGTTGGAGCCCTGTTATTAATTTTGCTGCACTTCTAAGGGCTTGTTTGTCCCTTAATTAGTTGTAAAATAATAGAGGATCTCTTGGTCCACTCTTTTGTTCCCAGTTTTGCCTTATCGCAAAGAGCTTTTAGGTAAAGCGACTTTTTCTATATAGAATTGCCTCAGCGCTTCAGTGTGATTGTGTGTATACGAGCTGCTGTTCCTGCTCGGTAGTGCACACAGCCGTGAAGGCATTTAGCCTTCCAGTTCTATAACAATGCAATATTATCTTTTGAACAACATTAAGGATAGCTTTACAAACCCTCTAAAGATGAATTCATCTGCTTTAGTGCTGTCCTAAGCCTGTCACTAAACGAGGGGTTTGCAGTGTCTTTGGGCATTTTGAAAGCCTAGAGTTCCTTCACTTGTGGCTGCAGCTTGCTCTTAAGAGCCAGCCAGTGGTCTATTCAATCCTTTTCTGCTGTGAAAAAGGGGTGTTGCATCCTGGGACTAGAAAGTGCATTAAAAACCTTAAAGAAAGAGTGTAATTCACTTCTGCATATAGAATTAAGATGTTATAATGATTAATGGTGTTTAAACATGTTCTATAAATTCAAAATGATGTATATAAAGAAATACTATTTAAAATAAAGTATAAGGGAAGGGTTTATGAAGTCACCTGACCCCTTCAGGGTATAAAAGCTGAACATATGGTTCAGGTAGATCAGATCGATCCTGTGTTTGGAGGTGAACTCCAGGGAACTGTGTTAAGGTGTTCTAAGGAGTGAGATAGTGTTTATTTTCTGTGCTAAAATTAAGAATAAGCTGTCGAACTTAGTTTGTTGTACTAAATTTGTCCTGCTGGAAAAAACTATTGAAGAAGGATTAAATAAAACTGGAACTTTAAAAAAGAACTGTTGATGTGTCATGGTACCTGTTTGCCCACTTACACCTGCATCCTACCACACACACACCTCCAACCCGTTCTGACCTCTAGAAGCAATGAGCCTGGTATACAGTATCTTCCCAATGCTAGAGGTGGTGCCACAAATGGTGTCCAAAGTAGTTTGGGTGCCCAATCGAGGGTACCAAGGGGTAGCTTACTGGGTAAAGTAGCGGGGTGTGTGGTTACATACCTACCCAAATGAAATGGATACAAACACTCCTTCCAGCAGAGACTGCCACTATCTTGGAGGGCTGGGGTAAAGGAGCTCAAGGTAAAGCTACAAGAGCACACTTTTGGAAATATTGTTGATTTTTCCACAGCCCCTCATTCCCTCCTTCCAAACAGGATACCTAGTTTGAAGCTCAGGTGAAGTGAGTTCTATGCTCCCTGGCAGATACTGAACAAATATTCTGTAATGTCTTTTGAGCAAGCTAAGAAACAGTTTGGTTGGGTGGAACAAGACTGCATATGTTTTTTTCAAATAAGAGATAATGTAAATAAACACTTTCGGGCACTAGAAGCTCAGACCCAGATTTCGGAAGAGACCTTACCTTTACTTAAGGTTTGGCCCTCCAGAAGTGGAGAGAGAGAGCCATTTCTGTTCTATATAAGGCATCAATATAAGAGCAAGCTCATGCTATGAATAAATTAAAACTTAAATGGTAACGAGATCTAAATATCAAAATATCTGGAAGGAACTGGCTGAGGACCTGGCGGGGTACATGGTCAACGACTACCTCCGCAGTCAGGAGAGAATTTTTTTTGGAAGGTCCAAACTAGATTCTTCCTGGTCCCAGTAATCCTTAGCATATGGGCTCCAGGCAATCCTTCATCCTGTTGGAGGGGCTGTGATCAAACTGAAGCCACACATGCTCATATTTTTAAACTATGCCCAAAAGTATCATTATTCTGGCAGTGTGTCATTGACCACGTCTCCAAAATATTCAGTTCATCAGAGCCCCTGACATCTGAAAATATATTATTAGGAATTCTCCCAAAAGCCCTGGTAGGCCAGGAGGCATTATATCTGTGGGTTATACTCTTGGCAGCGGCCTTTAAGACCATCACCAGGAGATGGATGCAGGGTGACCCCATCTACTATAGAAGAATAGGTAATGGTTGTACCTCATATCTAAAATTGTGAATGATTTACTTTTGATTTACAGCAAAGATCTGCTCTCTGTATCAATCACTGGACTAGATGGGAAATATACTAAGTACATATTTAATAAAATAAACCCCTGCGTAGTAGCACAAAGAATGTCAACTCGTCTACAGCTGCTCCCCTGCCTAGACATTCAACCCGCATTGTGGAAAAGAAGTTATCAGGCAGCCAATAATTTAAAGCCTCCTGCTATACAATTGAGAACATACGGGGGAAATCTAACTCTGAAAGGGCAGCTCCTTCTGTTGAATCCTCGATTCCCCCCCAGCAACATGCCTGGGCCACTCCAGGACACCATTCTACCGTTGCAAGAGGATCTCACTCTATATGACCCAGCAATGCAAACAGTGGCCCTGAGTGCTCTTGATCATGGGGCTCTATTGGCTGACTCTTAATTGGCTGAACTGGTGGCTAGCTCTCTGCTGAAAGTACTGGAGCCACCAAAGAAGAAACGCTAGGGGAAAATAACAAACAAAACCTCCCCTGCTTCTTCACTTCCTCACAGAAGGTCTGTCACTTGAATTCCTCTCATAAATAGGTTTGTTTGTGACATTATCATTAATTATCAGTAGTCTGATGCCAGAGACAATTGTCTCACTAAGCAGAGCCCACTATATGAATGGATCCATTTCTATAGCACACAGCGGGTGCCGAAATAATATGCTGTACAGTTGTGTGAATTTCACTCTGGCACACTCTAGCCTTTATAATTTTTATTAATGCAGTACTCCATGTGGCTACTGGACTATATCTCATTCTGAAGGAATTTTTTTTTTCAAGTTTCAAGTTTATTGCAGGAAAGACTCCGTTGAGCAAGCTCATTCACAAGGAGGTCCTGCGTCATACACACATACAGTTCACAATTACATAGATAGGAGATATACAATGTAAGACAACAGTAAGAGAATTATTTATAATTAAGTGGTATATACAATGGAGTTCTTATACCATGTATGCTATACATTCCAGTTTTAGTCTAGTCCTATATTATGCAACACATTTCAGCTTATAAACAATAGAGGGCCAGTTGGTACCTAGGGAGTTGTCTAGGCGTTGGGGGGCCTAGTTGCACCTACATATGTCTTTTAATTTAGAGATGGCTAGTATTTTGTAGGAGTTAGTTGATACAGTGCTGGTTAGCTTCAGCATGGGTTGAAGTTGGTTCCAAATATTTGGTAGGGTGTATGAGACAGCTCTTTGGATGGATGTGGTACGTGTCCTGGGAACATCTAGTAGGATAAGGTCAGATTTCCTTAGGGAGTAGGTGCTGTACGAAATATGTATGAGAGACGTCAGATAGGCTAGCAATTTGTGCAGTAGCAATTTGAGGGTCCTAATGCCAGCATGGAGGAGATGTCTGGTGGCCAGGGAGGACCACCCAACTGCTGCATAAAGATCACAGTGGTGTGTCCTGTACGCCGAGTTGGTAATGAAGTGAAAAGCATGATGGTAGAGTATGTCCAGTTTTGATAGGCTTAAGGTTGGGGAGGATATAAAGATAATGTCTCTGTAATCCAGCAGGGGAAGGAAAGTTGCTTGGACCAGTCTTTTACGGGTTGCGAGAGAAAAGAGGGTCCTATTTCTGTAGAAGAAACCCAAGCGTGTTTTAAGCCTCTTTAATAGATCCTCAAAGTGGTCACTGAAGGAGAGCTTTTTGTCTATCCACATACCTAGATATTTAAATTTATCTACGACTTCTAAGGGTCACCTAAGGAGGTAACCATGACGTTTTAAATGTGGTGGGTAGGGCATCAGTCAAGGCAAGTCTCGAGAAAATCATTGTTTTAGTTTTTTTGGCATTTAGGAGCAGCTTGGCATTGATAAGGTTGCTTTCTAACTGGATAAAGTCAGCTTGGAGTGCTTTCCTGACTTTAGTTAAGGATGAGCCTGATGTGTCCAAAACCATATCATCTGCAAAGAAATGTATGGTGGAATTCTTTATGTGGGAGTCAAGGTTGTTAATGTACAGGGAGAACAGGACTGGTCCTAGTTTGGAGCCTTGAGGGACTCCTCTGGCAACTGGAAGGGGGGCAGATAGTAGGCCATCGGCCTTGACTTTCTGTATCCTTTCCGTGAGATAACTGGTAAACCACTGCAAGGTGAGTGGAGTGGCACCTGTGTGGGCAAGACAGGTAATTAGGAGGTGATGGTCAACAGTGTCAAAGGCCTTGCTGAGGTCTAGAAAGACTGCACAAGTGACCTTCTTGGTGTCCATGGCCTGGATACAGTCATTAGAGACTTTAGCCAAGGCTGAGATGGTACTGTGCTTCAACCTGAAACCGGATTGTGCCAGGATGAGTAGTGCATGTGCTCCAAGGTGATTTTTTAGTTGGTTGTATATAAGTTTTTCCAACACTTTGGAGAGAACAGGCAAGATAGAGATAGGTCGGTAATTGTTTAAGTCACAGGGATCTCCTGACTTAAAGAGAGGAAGAACATGGGCAGATTTTCAGCAGGATGGAACAGTGGCTGTGGTAATTGAGAGGTTAAAGATGTGAAGGATGGGGGCTGTGAGCTGGGTGTAGCCTAACTGTAAGAAAAATGATTCCAGGCCATTGTTCCCTGTGCTTTTCTAGGTGTCAAGGTTAAGAATTATGTTGTCAACTTCTTTGTAGCTAATCTGACATAGCTGGAAGGGATGAGTCAGAGTAGCATGTGTAGAATCTGGTTTAGTGTAGCTATTCGCTCTGCTAGCCTATGGGGAGGAGTCGAATGCCAACCCGGCTGTGGCAAAGTGAAGGTTAAGTTCTTCGATGATTTGCAGTTTATTTTCAACTATCCTGTCCTTGGCCAGAATCTTGGTGGGAAGGGAGGGAGCAGCTGAATGGCCTTCAATGGATTTTAGTGTCTTCCAGATTTTTTGGGAGTTCCTTTTGGCCTGCTCTAGAGTTGAGATATAGAAGTTTGCTTTAGTAGTCTGTACACTTTTAACACAGGCATTTCTGGCAGTTCTAAATGCCTGCCAGTCTGCCGGGTTCTTTGTGTGCCTGGCCCTAGCCCATAGCTTGTCTCTATTGGTAAGCACATATTCGAGCTCTTGGGTGAACCACAGACACAAGGTTTTCCGCACCCTCATTTTAACGAGGGGAGCATGCTTGTTAATTAGGGTGGTGAGGTTGTCATTTAGAACAGAGACAGCGGCATCTGCAGATTTAGCAAGATATAGATCTTGCCTCCTGATCATAGCTAGATCTGTTAGGAAGTTTAGTGAGTTGAATTTGCGGAACGAGCATTTGATTCTGAATTTAGGGTGGTGCTTAGTTTTAGGTAGGGATCTTGTGCAAACAACGATATTGTGGTCGCTCATATCATTATGAAAAACTGCAGAATGTGAGATTTTATGGGCATGCGAAGTTAAGATAACATCTAAGACAGCTCAAATTCCATAGTCTCACATACCCCTAATCTGGCTTCTACTAATTTACCTGGCTTCAGATTTATCTCATTCAGTGTATCAGATAAATATAAAGCTTTCTAATTTCAAACTTATACAGCTCTGTATAATTCCTTTCATTTTAAACTATAGAACTGGATTTTAAACCTCCATATTTGATACATTCTGGTGTCTCATGGAGCTGATTTAATTGAATCCTGTCACTACGATTTGGACAGTCAATATTCAAGTGGTTGGTACATAGATGTAATTCCTAAATAGGCATAACCAAATAAACTTATACTATAGTGACTCAAAGCTTAGATATTAGAGAGTTATAGTACATTTTCTCAACTCTCACCTGCTGGAACTCACAGGGTCCAGCTAATAGACCCAGTCACCCCAAATAGTACATGCAGTAGGCAACTTTCGAGCAGAATTGGCACCTTTACATATACCATCCATATACCTATACTCAGGGCACTATGACGCTCAAAGTCTGTTTTCTAAATATCACTTCTGTACATCATTTTATAGGTATAAGGACCAATTAAAATCTAACTGATACTAGACTACCCTTTAAAGAACCATGCCAAATTTAGTCTCAAATCTGGTGCACCAAAGGGACACATAAACCTGTTATACTTAGCATAGTTTTACGGGCTTTCTTGCAAATTATTATTATATGGACTTGGCACAGTTGTGTGTGTTGTATAATGGTCTCCACAGTTTAATATGGCTACTGCTATATAATTATTGTTGTCTTATCTGTTCTCTCTCCTTAGCTAACCATTTATATTATCCTGAATTAAATAATCCTTTCATTTTCTCTGCTGGACATTGTCCAACTTTCCTTGTCTATTTTCAATGGAGTTTTGATGCTGGTTTTTCATGTTGAAATTAGAACTTACATTCTAGTGAGATTAACCTTAGCTCAAATATGTTTCAGTACAATCTGCTTAATTAGCTGTTTTTGAAATTTTGCTAATACCTTATTCTAGCTAATATCTCAGGTACTTACCTGATCTTGTTCTGCCCACCTGGATGCGTAACAAGAGAGTCTCTAGTAAAGCTGTACTGACTCTTATCTTGCCCCATATCAAAGTAAATCTACTATTATATTTAGTAACATTAGATAGTAATTCAAGATTAATGTTAAAGTGTTCTTTATTTGTTTTCAATGCTCATGCACTAGTGAGACACAATAACCTCTATTATTCTACAACATTAATCATTCTAAGTACCGGGTCCTGTACATGTTTGCAAATTCAAATAATTTTTTACAATGCCCTAACCTATCCTGTTGACCCTGTGATGTCCTCTGACCTAAAATGTTTGAGTTCCTTTATAAAGTTTTCTTGCATAGTCCTTATATAACTACTACCATAACTGATTTAATATTATATACCTGGAACGTTAACGGACTTAACTCTCCTTGCAAAAATAAACAAATACTTTCACATCTTAAAAAGACACAAAGCAAGGATTGCTTTCTTACAAGAAACTAAGTTATTGTCAGAGGACATCGACAGGCTCAAGTGGGATTGGGTTGGCCATATATATATATACCTCATCTTTCTCTGCTAAGAAAAGATGGGTGGCTATACTTATTCACTAAAATCTTAATTGATCCCATATAAAAACTGTCAGTGATACAGAAGGTAGATGGGTGATCACCATATTTAAAACCCTGATAGGCCTTATAACCTTGGTAAACGTATATGCACCCAACGCTGATACCCCTGAATTCTTTCATAATTTAGCCTAACAAATTATGGCCAATAACCCCAATTACATATACTGGGAGGTGACTTTAACCTAGTGCTGAATGCAGGCTTAGACAGAAGTAACTTAACAGTAGATGCCCATCCTGGTTCTATTAACGCCCTCTCCCTACTCATGAAAGGTTTTGGCCTACCAGACATATGGAGACTTTATCATGCCTGACACCGTGATTATACCTTTTACTCATCCCTTCACAAATACTACAGCAATATTGATTACTGGTTTAGTTCCCCCTCCATAACTGAGAAAATTATCGGTGCCTCCATATTACCAATAGTAATTTCAGATCACTCCCCGGTTAATATACACTTACTTTGGGGACCTGCTCCTGCCAAATCTCCCTCATGGCATTTGGATTCCTTGTTGATTAAAGATCCAGAATTTCTCCCATGGATCAAACTACAAATTCAAGAATTCCTTTCTTTCAACACAACTGCAGATACCTCTATGAGCTTAATATGGGAAGCTTTGAAAGACACGATCTGAAGAAAAATCATAAGCTTTGCAACCCTTCAGAAAAAACTTAAAGAACAACAACTAGCTAACTTGGAAAAACAACTTAAAGAAACAGAAACCTAATATTTTACAAACACCAAACTGGACCCCAACTCTCCAGCTCATCTCAAGATTTTGCAGCCTAGAATAAAAATTAATGAGCTTATATCTAGGAAAACAGAGTTAGCTATAGCTAGACTCAAGCACAAATATTGGGAGCAGGGAGACAAATGTGGTAAATTATCATCTTACCAACTTAAAGCCCAGCAAATGGAAAGACATATTACTGGTCTTAAAGACCATAAAGGCCTAATACATATGGACAATCCCTCTATTAACTGCACCATGATGTCCTTTTATAAATAACTATATGCTTAACCTAAACACACTCCCAGTGCACACATACAACAATTCCTAGAAAAGTTACAACTACCTCACCTCTCAGAACATGATAAAAATTTTCTAGATAAGCCCTTCACCATACAAGAGATCCAGGATGCCCTTTTCTCCTTAAAATCTAGCAAATCTCCAGGCAGAGATGGTTTGCCCATTGATTACTACAAATTACTCTCGGAAACACTTACCCCACTATTATATAAGGTATTCCAAGGAGCCATTCATACAAGTAAACTCCCTTCTACAATGACTGAAGCTATTATTACTGTGTTACCCAAAAAAGTTAAGGACCCTTCCCTCCCCTTCAGCTATAGACCAATTTCTTTACTGAATACAGATGGTAACATTTTTGCTAAACTTTTAATATCAAGATTAGAGCCACTTATCACCAAATTAGCTCATAGATCCCAAGCTGGTTTCATTAAGAACAGAATGGGAACTGACCATTTGCACTGATTAATAAATATAATATACAGAGCCAAATACCTTAAAACTCCTGGAGCCACTATTGCCATTGACCTTGAAAATGCTTCTAATTAGTTAAATTGGGAATATTTAAATCTGGTTTTATCTCATTATGGCATTACCAATACTTTCTGTTCTTGGATTAAACTATTATATACATTATCTTCTGCTAGAATTCCCACTACTCTAATCTTTCTTCTCCCTTCTGTTTAGCAAGGGGCACCAGACAAGGATGCCATCGATCACCCTCTCTGTTCATTCTTTCCATGGAACCTTTCTCTGCTCTTCTCTGACAATCCAATAATATTAAAGGGATCTTCATTGGTAACTCCCATTATTCACCTCCATCTTACACAGATGACCTTTTAATTTTATTAGAAAACCTTCAAGAAACTAGCCAGACATTAAGTAATATACTTAACAATTTTACAGAACTTTCTGGACTTGCCTTAAACCGTAATAAATCTGAAACTCTTCCTTTAAACACTTTTTGTAAGCCTTCCATGAATACTCCCCTAGGTTTTTGCTGGGCACCTCAAGGCCTTACATACCTGGGTATCAAGATCACCCCAAATTTACAAAAGTTATGGGAAATAAATCTCTTTCCATTGCTATCTAACATTAAGACCATCTTTGACAGATGAAAGTTACTTAATCTATCCTTTTCAGGAAAAATAGCTGCTATTAAATGTGTATCACAGCTAACATTCTTTATCTCTTTGCCAATATCCCTTTAAGACTGCCTATTAATCTTCTGACTTAGCTTGATAAGGTAATGGGCAATTTTATCTGGGATGGGAAAATACCCAGATTTAGCCATTCCAGACTTCACTCCCACTGGTCTAAACCGGGATTTGGCCTCCCCTGGTTTTCAACTTATCTATGGGCATTTTGTGCTGCTCAAACCATTAGATAGTTTCATAAGCCAGCATACCAAACACCACTATGGGTAGAAATGGAAGTTTCACTGAATTCCAGCAATATTCCTACTTCTTTCATCTATAATACTCTCCCTCCCAAGCTAAAATCTCATCCTACTGTCGCTCCCTCAGTTTACTACTGGAAATGATTACATAAACTTTTAAAATTGAATCCTACACCCCTCTTTTACACTCCTCTATGGGGTAATCAGGACATCTCTCTTGAACATCACCCTGTCTTCTGTTGTACATGGAAGAACAAAGGCATTTTTTTCTAGGAGACATTCTGGTAAAAAACTCTCTAAGTTTAAAACTCTTCTCGGAACTCTGTAATGAGTGGGAGATACCTAAACATGATTTCTGGAAATATCTTCAACTACTTGCTGCATGTAATAACTTTCTTCTCCACCACGCCATTCAACCCCTACACAAACACCATGTCTTCTACTGGATTAACACCTCATCCAAGCTTACTAGTATTATATTTAAAATGATCAGGGACACCCTACAGGAACAATCCATTGTAGCAAAAAACTAAATGGAGTCTATTTTTAAATCATAACATTACTGATTCAAAATGGCACAAGTGTTGGTTCCTCTGTCTTAAAACATGCAAAGATGTTCACAGCGCCATTATTCAGACTAAACTTCTCCACTGAAGGTACAGAACTCCTATGGTATTACACAAAATGGGCTTGACCAATAATAACAATTGCTGGCACTGCAATTCTCCTAATGGAAACTTGCTCCATATATTATGGAATTGTAACCCTATAAAAAAACTTTGGCTTAAGGTGCATCAATTCACATACAAGGTTATTGACCATAATTTTATATTGGACTCCAAATACTTTCTGCTAGGTATTTACACCCCTTCCACTGCTCATCTCTCCCAAGCTCAACACAGATGGTTGCATTTATTATTTTTACAAGTGAAACGCCTTGTCTTGATGATTTGGTAATCTAGCAACATTTCTAAATTTTCTGACATTATCCAAAACTTATCCTAAGATGCATCCTTTCAGCGAATTACTTACACTTCTTTGGACCATCTTAAAGATTATGAAACATGTTGGCAGTACTTCTTTAACTACTTAAAATCTCCCAAAAATAATAGAAAATGAATGAATGGTACTTTAATATATAATATATAAGGGACATTGTTTATTAGAATACTTTAGCCTTATTTATTCATTAGACCTGTCTCCAGTTAAGAGTTTTATATTTATTATGTTGCTTTATGCCATATAGTTATTGTATTAGTCTTCACTTTTTGTGTATAATTGTTTGACTGTAGTGTCTACATACTTCACAGCAACAAAATGCTTCCCTTATATTCGATATTATGAATCCGTTCATTTTTACTGTTTCTCAACTATAATATACTTTTGCATATGTATGACTCCATCTTTCCTCTTTTTTCTATATGGACATTTTTTTTGTGGACTTTTACTTCCATAGTCCATATGGAGCATACTTGAATATTTGGAAGCATCCATTACCTTGTTTCAGTTTCATATATTATCGTCACTGTATTTATCTTTGTATTACTTCTTTTGATATGCAGTTGATGATATGTTTGTTTCTTTACTGAAAAATTGAATAAAAAGATAAACTACAAAAACATATTTAATAAAATAGTCTTGCAGTTCATACACTATAGGTAACTCTATCTTGTTACTGAGATGAAATAGTGCAACCAGATATGTTAAGAACGAGATTACAGCCCCTCTGAATTAATTTTGAAATAGTTTTGTTTACTTATTTTAGCTTTTTTTATTATGTTTTAATACATTTAAAGGTATTTATCTCTTTTCTGTTTAGGTTATTCATTGTTATACCCAGCATTCTTGCTTAAACTGTTAAAAAGGACATGGCACCCTCTGATTTGTTATTGAGTGACGTACAGTCCATATATTATCTTTATTGTAAAAGTTGCTTGTCAGTTTTTACTTAGATGTAAGATTAGATAGTCTGTTTATTATTTGTGAAATCCATTGCAGTAAAGGAAGTATAAAAAAAAATGGGTTTCTCCCCCTTCCCTACTAAAAGACTATTTTCTTCTCCTTTCCTCTCCTGCCATCCACATTCGGGCAGTCCTCCCTGTTCTTATCCAGTTAGGACCTATTTCTGTCCTTCCTTTTACCCGTTTCACTCTTTTTTTTGGTGGTGGGTGGGAAAATAAAATTCTGCTTAGCAAAAGTGAAGGAGAGCCCCTCTGTGCAGTTACTTATATACCCCCTTCTAACCCCACTCCCTAGCTCTCATTCTCCTCTCTCTCTCTCTTTTTCACTCCCCCAATCCTTTACACTTCCTGCTATTCCTATCCCCATCCCCTTTCTGAGGTTATAATCCCCTTGGCTGAGCTCCTTTTCCATCTTAGTCCTCCCCCTTCTGATATCACAAAACCCCTCCACCTCCCCTTCCCCTGCCCCATTTTCTCCCACTGCTATCTGACTGTGAGCCACCTCTGAGAAGCCCAGACTCCTGTTGCCTGAAGCAGCTGACCCAGAACAGGGCCAGCCCACGCTGTACTCCAGGAGCATTGCCCCATGGCCAGACAGCATTCCTGCAGCCGTCGGCTACCTCCAAGAAGCCCGGACTCCTGTTGCCTGAAGGTACAAACCTAGACCAACCAACTGGATCATGGATGCCTTCTTGGAATGAGCCCCGATTGGTCCTTAGATCCTGATTTGCCCCAGGCTTTCCTTTCTGCTGCTTGGCACTGTATACTGCTGTGTCAGAGTTCTCCTGTACTCGGTTTTAGACAATTTTAAGCTGAAGTAGAAAATACTTGTGATTGTAACTTAAATGGCCTGCATTTAAAGTAACCTGTGCTATGGATTCTAAGAAAATGGCTGGTGTAGTATTCCTAGACCTTAACAAAGCATTCAATACTGTCGATCACAACCTACTAGTTAGAAGCCTTATCAAAATAGGTGCCTCCCCCACCACTGCACAGTGGTTTACTAGCTACCTTTCTTGAAGGTCCCAGAAAGTCAAAGCTGCTGGTCTATTTTCTGCCTCGCTGCCTGTTGCTAGGGGAGTTCTGCAAGGCTCCATCCTAGGTCCTATCCTTTTCTCTTTGTATAGCAATAATCTCGATGCCCATATAGACAATTCCAAACTGCACTTCTTTGCTGATGATACAGTGCTGTACACTTCTGGTTCAACTCTGTTCGAAGTAAGGGATGTTTTACAATCTGACTTTGTTCAGTTGGAACTTAATCTGGTTAATGCCAAACTGCTCCTTAATGCCAAAAAAACTAAGGCCATGATCTTCACCCTCAACAACTCATCCACTGACCTGCCTAAAAACTTAATTGTTACATCTCTAGAAGAATCCCTTGAAGTCTTAACCAAATTTAAATATCTTGGTATATGGCTAGATAATAAGCTCTCTTTCAACGACCATCTCAGTGACCTGTCCAGGAGATTAAAAGCCAGACTAGACTTTTTCTTCTGAAATAGGTCTCTTTTTCTGCTTGAGACTAGAATTAGGCTTGTTCAAGCCACATTCCTTCCACTACTTGACTACAGTGACCTAATCTACACTTCCACAGCAGCTGAAAGCCTAAGCAAACTGAGCTCCCTCTATCATCGTGCCCTGCAGTTTATCACAGATTTACCCTACTGAATGCACCATTGAGAACTGTACAGAGCCGTTGGCTGGACGTCACTCTCCACTAGACGTACACTCCATGCTGGTATTTGGACCCTTAAAATAATCCTGAACAAGCTCCCATGTTATCTAAAATCTCTTATCTGTATTTCCCACAGTAAATATTTCCTCAGAAAATCAGACTTTATCCTCTTTGACATACTGAGGACTCGCACTTCCTTTGGCAAACATGCCATTTCAACAGCTTTTCAAACCCTTTGGAATCAGCTCCAGTCCACACTGAAACTTTCCAGCACTATTTCTGTCAACTTTTTCAAAAGGCTGGCTACATCAAAATAAAAGATATTTGTGGCAGTTTCTAAGCCACTTCCCTACCTTTTCTTCAACCCATGCCTTCTCTACTAGCTGGCACTAGCTCTAGCCCATACGAACATACTGCTTTCCCTTCCCCTCCTACTCCTGGCATTATCTTTGCTTACGCTCCACTGCTACTCTATCAAATCACTCCTCCCCCCATATCAGTTGTAGACTGTTGTTTGTTCTAGCTGCCAAAATACTGTATATGTATTGCACACACCAGTCATCATGTTTCATTTATCAGTATGCAACCTGTAAGTCGCTTCCCTGTCTCAAATCAATGTTTACCACCTGCGGTCACCCTATGTGGTACCCTTGTATGAATATCCAGCCTGTATCATGTAACGTGCATTTCATGTATATACTGTTATTACCTATCTGTGTTTGTACTTTAAGTGTTTATGTCACAGGACCTCCTTGTGAATGAGCTTGCTCAATGGAGTTTTCCTGCAATAAACTTGAAACTTGAACATACTCTACTACTATTACTACTTTCCTTTTCCCACACTATATCCACCTCCCATTCCACCTATCCTACCTCTGGCCCCCTAGCCCTTTCTTTTCTCCTCCTGTTTTCTTATGCGTCTTATTTTGGCGGTTGGTATCCCCCCATCCCAATGCCTCCTACCGTCCTCTGCTCCCTGTACCCACCTTTCTATTCCCTACCTAGAGCTTTATATTCCATAATTGCCTGAAACTGTTTGGAATTACTATGATGTCTGTTATTATGTTCTTAATTACTGTGATATTTTACTAATATGCTATATGTATTTGCCTGTACACACATCGCAGGACTTCCTTGTGAATGAGACAGCTGAACGGAGTTTTTCTGCAATAAACTTGAACTTGAAGTTGAACTTGACCCTCCTTCAAAGGTGCTAGGCCTAGAACAATGGGAACTGTCCTTTACAGACAACCCTTCTTGTCTAGAGCCTTTCCCCCCCAATGATAGACACCACACTCAGTATTGTGTTGGTTGCTCAGTCGGCACACAATTTATTTAAATTTTAACAATTCATTTGTGTCATATCATACAATACTGAGTTCCTTTAATTACCACATTTTAAAATGCTTTATTCCATTTTATTTATAATGTCACATCAATTCTGTATCTTCATTGTATTTTTACATACTCATCATTATTTCAAAATATCACAAAATATCACATACTTTTTCTTCACCCCCAGATGTAGACCTGAGGGGATCTTTCTTTATAGTTTAATTTCTGTCCCTTTTCACCCAGATGTAAATCTGAGGGGGTCATTTATTTAATTCAGGGCCAGATGTCCATTCTTGCTTCCCATTTTCCTTCTCGTGGGTGTCCACACCCTCTTCTCCTATAACCCACCTTGATGTAAATCAAAATTGGGTTCCTCCTCCTCCCCTACTAAAGGACTTCTTTCTTTTCCTTTCCTCTCCTGCTATCCACCTTCAGCAGTCCTCTATGGCCTTATCCAATTAGGACCCATTTCTGTCCTTCCTTTTACCTCTTTCACTCTTTTTTGGGTGGAGGTTGGGAAAATAAAATTCTGCTAAAGAAAAGTAAGGTGGGAGAGCCCCTCTGTGCAGTCCCTTATATCCCCCTTTTAACCCCACCCCTAGCTCTCATTCTCCTCTCACTCTTTCCCTCCCTCCAATCCCATACTCTCCTTGCTATCCCATCTCCACTCACTTTCTGAAGTCATAATTCCCTTGGCCGAGCCCCTTTTCCACCTTAGCCCTTCCCTTCTTCTGTCACAAAACCCCTTCCCCTCCCCCACACCTTCCCCCCTTGCTATCTAACCTTTCTTCAAATGTTCCAGTCCCAGAACAATAGGGACTGTCCTTTACAGACAACCCTTCTTGTTCTAGAGCCTTTTCCCCCAGTGGAAGACACCACACCCAGTATTGTGTTGGTTGCTCAGTTGGTACGCCATTTTTTCAAATTTTAACAATTCATTTTTGTCATATCATACAATACTGAGTTCCTTTAATTACCACATTTTTAAAACACTATGTTCCATTTTATTTATAATGTCACATCAATTATGTTTCCATATTACATTTTTACATATTCATCATTATTTCAAAATATCACATACTTTTACTTCACCCCTAGATGTAGACCTGTGGGGGTATTTCTTTATTGTTAAATTTCTGTCCGTTTTCACCCCAGATGTAAATCTGAGGGGGACATTTCTTTAATTCAGGGCCAGGTGTCCATTGCTGCCCCCCCATTTTATTCTACTGGGTGTCCACACCCTCTTCTCCTACATCCTACATTGATGTAAATCAAAATTTGGTTCTAGCTGGCACAGTGGTGTGGAGGGCTGAGGCAGAGATGCCTTACCTCCTACCACATTGGTGACCCATGTTTGCAGTGCGAATGGGGCATCAGGGGCCGGCAGGGGTGGAAGTGAATCAAGCATCCAGAGGATAGCTCTCCTCTCCCAGTGTGGGTGGGGAACAGAGGCAGGTGATTGCCTGACACCTAGCAGAGGCTAGGTGATGGCATGCCTGGTCCTGTACAATGGGGGCATGGAGTGGAGCAGCCAGCAGGTGTGCTGCATGTGGAGGTGCATGTGGCATGCCCACCACCGGCACTGCATGCTCAGCCTCTGGAGAAAAAAAAGATGGAAATGGTGGCACTGGTTGAGCGGCTTGATGGCAGTCTGTCAAGAGTGCAACACCTCCAAAGGCATCACCTGAAAAACTGGATCCAGTCTTGGTGGGGAGTTGGGGGCTCCCTGCCATCCCTCCATGGGGGGGACAAGCCGTGTGAGTGAATGGTGATGGCCCAATGTGGTGGATTGGTGTGCGGATGGACGGTGGCTGGCGGAAGGGGGTGCCTTGCTAGGAAGAGCTGACTGGGGCCTGGAGGGAAAAAAAATGATAGCAAAAAAATAATAAAAAATTGGATTCCTCCCCCATCCCCTACTAAAGGACTTTTTTCCTTTCCTGCCCTCTACTAGTCCAACTCCAGCCTACATTGGAAGGCTGGCTTCCTCCCTGTTGTCCCCCACCCACCATCCTTTTTTTTTTCAACTTTCTCAACCACTCACCTATTCCCCGCTCTTGTTCCATAATCAAAATGTCATTACCCATCTCCACGAGATGGACCCCATCCATTCTATGCAAACCTGAGATTTTTTCAACCAGTTTATCATGTCTCAATATTCCCCCACCAAATCTCTGAAAACATGTACCCACTCTTCTATTCATTCTCTTCCTTGTACCCTGTATGGCTTTGTGACTCTTCATGTGTCTCCAAACCCTTCTTGCTACCATCTCTGGCCATACCAAGATGACCCTAGGCCACCATCCCTTAACCTCTCCCAGGCCTTCTTTGTATCTGATTAAAAATGTCTAACTAAGGTCGGGTACCTAGGTCACTGACACCCAGATGTACAATGATTAAATCTGGTTCTGGTTGGTCCTGCAGGTCTCCTCCAATAGCAGCAGAAAATGCCCCCATTGCATCCCTCATATTCCCTTCCACAGGATCCATAATTCTTGGTGATCAAGTGACAGCTGTTTTCCCCTGGTCTTCCTCTCAGCTTGTCTCTGACCAATATATGTATTTATTTATTATTTAGTTGTTTAACCAGGTATAGCACACTAAGCTGAAAGCTTTTTTACAGGAGCAACCTGGGAGCACAAGGAGGTTAAGTGACTTGCTCAGGGTCACACAGTATGCAAGTGGAAGCTGTGGGATTCAAACCCAGGTCTGGTCTGCTGGATGTCACCAGATTTGCAGCTCAGAGCCTTAGACCACTGCGCTATACTGCCTCTCTGAGTGTCCCACAATGAGTGTCCCACAATCCACACTTCTGCTCAGCAGGCTTTATCTATAACACATAAACAAAATTGTGATCACATTACTTGGTGACCCATCCCCCATCCCCCACCCTTTCCTTATCCCCCAAATTTGTTTTCCTTTTTGTCCAGTTCCTGTGAATAGAAAAACAACAACCTCCATTAGAGAGTGATGCTTCTGATGCATTTTTCATAATAGTTGGATTTCCACCTGCCCAGATTCTTCAGACCCTCTTCTTGCACCCCTTTTGCCACAGATTCAGATGCTGCTCCTATCCAGAATGAATTCGATGACTATCTCTCAGGGTCTTCATCCAGGGCTATAATTCCCTTCTTCAACACCCCGGTTAAATAATTTCCTGTTGTCCCATTCCAATTCTTGTGAATGAACAATAAACCCTGGTCTGGTGGCATACTGACTCCAAACTCCCATAGTGCCTAGACTGGGCAAGTAACCTCTATTCTGTGCTGCTGCAGGGTAATTATGATCCCTTTTTCCACTTGATCCTTCTTGGATTTCTTTAAAAAGACCATGAGCCTGTCCCTGCTCCACTGAACATCCTCCCACTGTAATCCTGACCCTGGGGTTACCATTGCTGGGCCCAACAATTCTCCTACCCTAAATGCCCCCACATACATGGCTGTGAAAACTGCCTTAAACAAAACCACCTCTTAGGCCAAATAGCATACTTGTGGCAGGACACTTATTAACTTTTCCAACAAGTGCTCTGATATGGGACTTCTCTTATCCTGTTCCCTCCCTGTCACCCTCTGACACCCCATCATCATCCATTTCACAATTAGCCCCTTGCCGGGGTTCCCCCGAACCCTTCAGGATACTAACCCACCCAATAGCAGCCAAGTGGACTCCCATAGTGGCATGGGTCATCCCATTTTGCCATCCAGACACCATGAACTTGGCTACCTGCTCCTCCATGACTACCCCACTTACCTCCATGCTGTGTAAGGCCTGGAAAGCCTGAAATGCTCTCCAGGATCCCAAGTAGGCCTTAAAGGTGCTGTCTGCCCAGGAGTTCTGAAAGAGAAACTCTGGTCCTTCCAACCATTCTCCCATGATCCCTCTGGAATCTTCATCCTTGTCTCATTTGCCCTTGTAGCTATGGCCAGGAATTTGTCCATCGGTAGATGGGAGAGGCTGTTAGCTACAGTATTGTGTATGTCCTCAATGTGCCTGGCCCTAAAACTCATGATAAGTTTTAAACTTTGCAAAATCAACTGCCATAATACCTGCAAGACTGCACTTGAATTTTCCCTTTTTTTATTTAGGACATCTACCACTGCTTGGCTGTGGCACCAAAATGTCACTCTCTGGTTCCTTAGTGACTCCCCCATACCAGTGTTGCCACTCATATTGAAAATATCCCCAATAGGGTGATGTCCTTAGTGAGCCCCCTCTTTATACATTCTTGTGGCTATGGTTCTGAGAACCATTGCTTCTTAAAAAAGGCCCCGACCCCTATTCCCCATGAAGCATCAGTGTACAGCTCCAAATCCATATTTAACAACCATTCCTCCTGCCAGAAAGTTATCCCATTATATGATTCCAAAAACTGTTCCCACACCATCATGTCCTCCCTGATCACCTTGCACAAATCTACCCAGTGGTGTGGCCTCCTTGCGCCTCTTGTAGACTTGGCAAAGTGATGTGTAAATGCGTGCCTAGTTCTGATGGCCCTACAAGCACAAAATTTAAATGGCCCAATACCTGTTTTACCTTCTGCAGCATCACCCTTCTCTTTTTTGTTATCTTGTCTAACAGTTCCCTCAATTTCTTCACCTTCTCCTAAAGTAATCTAAACAACCCCATCTCCACTTCAATCTCTATCCCCTGGAATTCTAAACAGTGACTAGGACTTTCTGTTTTCTCTCCCACCAGTGGAACTCCTAAAACCTGGCTCATATCCTTAAAATCGCTCAACATTTTTTCTACCCATAGTTTTCCCTCCCCATAAGCAAAAAGTAATCTAAGTAATGTACGACTGCCCCATGTCCTTATCTTTCCTTAAGGACCCATTGTAACCATGTGCTAAACATTTCAAATGTAGCACATGCCACCAAACACCCCATGGGCATGGCCTTGTCAAAATAATATTTTCCGTCCACCTGGAAACCCAACAGATCCCAGTCCTCCCTCATAACCAGCAGTAGCCTAAATGCCAATTCAATATCTGTCTTAGCAAGCCATGCATCTTTTGAGACCCTGATTAGTCCTACCACATATTTTAATGTCCCGTATGACACCCTGCTATCCACTTCAGTAATGTAGTCACTGACTGAATCCCCTTCTGGATACAATAAATGATGTATCACCCTGTATTCCCTGACTTGTTTTTTGGGTACATGTCCCAATGGTGAAACCCTAAGGTGGTCTAGAGGAGAGCACTGGAAAGGACCCTCGACCCTCCCGGCCCTTCTTTCTTTGTCAATCTTTTGCTTTAATAGGTCTTCCTTACCCTTAACTGATCCTAGGATTTTGGTCCATTTTCCCCCTCTTGCCCCTTGATAATGTAGGTTAAAACCATTCCTAAAACCCTCCACCAGTGCATATCCTGCTTTTTTTTGTCTGGGTAGCCTGTCATCCAACTCTCCACTCTGTCTGCCTTAATTGGGGTTCTTGCCAGTGGAAAATCCCTCTCCTGCTCTCTACTATCTCCCCCCTTGATTATAACCCTTACCTGCTGAATAATCTCTGCCTCGTCCTCCACTTTCCCAATGCCCACCCTCTGCCCCCCTTGTCCACCCCAAAAGGAGTGCCTCGAATGTGAGCCCCCTGCATTATTGTCCATGTACAACCTACACATCGATGCTGGGTGTGTACCTCCACATCTCTAGCATGCGTGACTAAACCTACAATTTGGGAAGGAACAATATGCCCTATTATATCCCCAACAGCATTTTTGATATTTCCTAGACCCTTTTGTCCACTCCCCCTCAGATCCCCAAGCTACTGTCATGGTCTCCCACCATAGATCATTATGTCTGGAGTCACAACGACAATCCAGACCATAATTTGTCATCCTCGTCCTAAATTTTTCATCATACTATAGCCAATTTGTGCTCCCCATCATCTTGTACTCATTCCTAGTTATCAAGGAATAGACTAATAGAGAAATTCCCATTTCTGGTTTATTTTCCTGCACAATGGCACAATAGTATATGAAACTCCAAGTCCAGGCATCCCATGTCTTGCCCTTATAACTTGGTCATTTTTGCTCATCCCCTTCTTTACTAAAACTACTGCTGCTGCTGCTAATTCCTGTTTTCCAAAACCTTCTTTTTCTTCATATTGCTCTGCTGTTTTCTTGTCCACTAAGGCAAATATGTCCATTAATTCTCACTTCTATATCTTCTCTTTTGTGGCTAGAGGTACATGATCCCCTATCTGTACCCCTGTAACTGTCCCCTTAACTGTGTCCTTAGGCTCTGCCACCATCTCACTATCCTTACCTTTCTGCAGCTCCACCAAAACTTTCTTTAGTTTCTCTATCCCATTGCCCCCATGCCAACTAACAATTTTTCAACTTATTCTTTCATGCTACTTTCAACAGTAAGTTCACTGGTACCTGTATGGGACTTGGGGTCACCTGCTGGTCCTGGCAGTGGTTCTGGCACTGGAAATGGCAGTAGAATTGGCCCCACCGGCCCTGGCCATGGTGGCTGTGAGGATGGTATCAGTACTGAAATGGGCTCTGGAACTGGATCTGGAATCAGGATTGGTCCTGCTGGTGGACCTGACTGTGGGCTTGGCTGTGGTACCGGCACCAGGAAAAGCACTGGAAACAGCATCAGTATCAGTTGTGGTACTGATACCAGTATTGGCTCTGGGCTTGTTGGTAGACTAAGCCCTGGAAGTACCTGGACCAGTGCTGGGATCAGAAAAGGAGGTGCTGGCTGAGGAACTGGGCTAGGAGCCAGCTCTGACTCTGGCCTAGGAAGGTCAGGCCTAGGACCCTTCAGTACAGGTGCCCTTTGGGCACCCCCCCTCAGTTGTCCTTTGCTCCTCCCCAGAATCAGCCTTTCCTGCCTGTGCTCAGTTGTCCAGCTCTGAGTCATCTACAGTATCTAGTACCTGGTGAGCCCTTTCCACCAGGTCCATAATTAACTTCATTTCATTTGCCTTCAAAGCACGTGACCCTCTGGTGTCCATGGTGGTTTAAAAAAGAAGGGGATTCTGAAATATAAACAAAATTCACAGGTGAG
Source organism: Neoceratodus forsteri (assembly GCA_016271365.2). NCBI lineage: Eukaryota > Metazoa > Chordata > Ceratodontiformes > Ceratodontidae > Neoceratodus > Neoceratodus forsteri. The sequence continues at coordinate 629,187,774 of CM057459.1, forward strand.
CAGCATAATTCCTTGCAGGTTGTACTGTGGGCAAGTTCCATCCTACAGCCGCCCACCAAACCCCCCTTTTTGACTACCCAACAATTCATGAAAGTTTATGCTAGCAATAAGACACTCCAAGGTGTGGGTTATGGCCTGATAAGAGCATGCCCCAGGTGTGATATGAGGCACGAGGTGCTGCGCCCGAGTGTCTTAGCACCTAGTAAGTGTTTTATCAGGCCATAACCCACACCTCGGAGTGTCTTATTGCGCTTATAAAATGGGCCCCCGTCCACAAGTTTTTTTTTTAAAGAAGAACAGAGACAAAACATTATAAATATAAAAAGGTTTAATAGATGAAATAGTGAAAAATAGTCCCCCTATTGCAGCAGTGGAGGGCTGTATATCCATTATAGTTGGCCATCATTGCTGATTTTAGTAGCTTTACAGACCCTCTTGGATTTATTTTGTATCAAGTTTTTAAAAATTATACCAGGATTGGGTCTGCTGTTTTATTTCTAAGCTGCTGACACACTCAGTCACCAGTAAGGACAATTTGTGTGAAACTGCATTTGACAGTCACGGGCTTTCTTTTCTGAGTTTGTTGCATCTTTATAATGGCTATTGACAGCAAGTCTTAAGTAAAAAAGTGTTTTAGTCAATTCATCAATTGATTTTCTTTATGAAAGCTAGCTCAGGAAGGCTTGTCTACATGTGTTGACTTCAGCCGTTAGCTTACATTTCAAGCTGCTTGAGTCGTATCAAGCGTGTCCCTTTGCGGTCACCGTACGGAGCGGTTTGCGGTTTATTAAACAGATTGAGGGAGCCATTGGACATCTTTTTACTTGACTTGATGGATTTTGGATTTTATGGAATGGGGGCTGGAGATTGAAGAGTGCTAGTGATACAAACAGATTAGAGAGGGGTGAATGTTCAGCATTTGAAACAGTGAGAGCTGTAATCAGCTACCGGAGCAACGTGTAGCATGAAAATCAAAATTAACATGTTAAAAATATTATGGTTTTGTTTATGTGCAGAAGGGGGGGGACTCCAATGTTCTTAGTAGAGTGAGTGGTGCATTTGAAGTGTCTCTGTTGTTTGGGGAAGTTTGGGTACTGCTTTACAGCACAGTGGTGTGTGAGGGTCTGGTCCAGCTCGGTCACTACGGGACAAAGACTACGATGGCACATTGATCTTTGTTGTTAGGCGTCCTGACTGGCCGAAGAGGTGCCAGTTGGCACAATATGTCCTGATAAGGACACGGCCAGAAGTAGCTCTTGGCCAATCAGGACAAAGAAAATTGTCGACCCATTTTATAATGTTTTATATTGTTTTTGAGAAATCCCAAACAATGTCTAACCAGCACATAAACAATGGTTCCCTTAACCCCTGTTTTGCATCGCCCCCCGGACCACGGCCCAACCCCATATGCCCTTTTCTTTAAGTGCCCTAGTGCTGGGAACTCCATTTTCATGGAAAATTCTCCATTTGTTCCATGAAAAAACTCCCAAAAACAATGCACCAATGAACATAAAGAAACCCTCCACCCGCTAATATCACCATTTTGTTCTGTAGCACTCCTCCTCTAACATGGCAGTTGCAAACACATTCTGCCCAATCCTAAACATGGTGGCCACCACGTAGTCACCTGATCCTAAAATGGCAGCTGCCAAGCGGTCCGCCTGATCCAAAATGGCAGCCACCACACAGTCCGCTCACTCTCCAAAATGGCGGTCGACATGTGGTATGCCGTCCATGAATATGTGGGCTTATTTGTCCTGCCAGAGCAATAGCCCAAATTCCCATACTGAAATTCCTGGGTGCCTGACCAAGCTGCATCCATTCACACACTCCTTTTTCTCTCAAACCTGTTTCTCCATCTGATCTGCACCTTGGCCTCTCTGGCTGAAAAACGTGAGCCATGTGTGCATTTCCAGGCCCAACCCTCTGCTGCTAGTACCCCGTGGCTGTTGATTCATTTTTCTAGTGCCCCTCATTCTCCTACCAGGCACCTGACCCAAACAATGATGAAAAACCAGCAACCTCCATGTTAAACCAGAAATTCCTACCCCTTGGTATCGGTGCAATCTTTTCTCCTTGCTCCAATGCCCCAGCCTTTGTCCTACTATCTCGAGTTCATACCACATGTGCTACTAAATTCGGATTGGGCGCCCATTCTTGTTTCTTACCAGGTGCCCAACTGACTCAATGTGCTGAAATTAAACCAAACTGCACTTCCACAAACCAAGGCTGCTATCATGTAGTTGTCTCTTGGCGTCTCCAAATAAAATCACAGCAAAATCTCCCACATAGCCATAGGCTGCTCCTAAAACATTTATCAAATCAACCAAATGAAAAGGACAACCTATTCTGCAGCATAACAATGCTCGACAAATTCAGATTAACAGCACTAAACACAAATGCCAGCTTGCTGCATTTTTACCAACCTAACCTTACTATCCAGGAAACCTAGCTTATCTTAAACAAGCAACTAGCTCAGGAACAACTCCAGGAACTCTCCAAGTGATGTGCTAAACAAAATAAAATTCTGCTTAGCAAAAGTGAGGGCGAGGCCCTCTGTGCAGTCCCTTATATCCCCCCTTCTAACCCCACCCCCTTGCTCTCATTCTTCTCTCTCTCTCTCTTTCACTCCCCCAATCCCATACTCTCCTTGCTATCCCTAGCTCCAACCACACCTTCCGAGATCATAACCCCTCAGATGAGCCTTTTCTCCATTTTAGTCCTCCCCTTCTGATGTCACAAACCCCACCTCCCCTTCTCTGCTCCTTTTTCTCCCCCTTCTGTCTGACCCTCCTTCAAAGGTTACAGGCCTAGAACACTGGGGCCTGTCCTTTAGAGAAAACCCATCTTCCTCATTTTAATAATCTGTATAACAAATAATTTTAAACATCCCTGACAGTTGTGATAATTCCCTATTCCCTGCTTGCAGCAACAAAGTTAGTAACCCTATGGTAACTTGTAACAGTAAATGTCTGGATAAAGGCAGAAAAATACCAGAAACAAAAAGGGCATGAAAAGCACACATACATACACACACACACATAAATAAAATACCAAGTCCAAAATCAAATAGTCAAATATTCATCTTTCTTGTTATTGTTGTTTTTTCCATATTTTTTTGCAGAAGCAGCATAGCGGAATGGGTTAAGAGACAGCTTTTTTTTGGAGGGGGTGTGAGATTTTCACAATTTGATTTTAAAATATTTTTGCTACCACAGGTTACACAGCAGCTCACACTCAATATTTCAAGCTGTTCATCACATTGTATTTTGTTTTGCTCTGTTCTACATGGAGTAAAAGTTTTAGAAAGCATCATTGGAACAATGAAATCATATTTAAGGATGCATAATTTTTTTACTCCCCCCAATCTGGTCTCAAGTTCATGTTCAGGTTTATTTTGACAGTATGTATGAACAAACATGTTATGACATAAAAACATACTAAAACATTAAAATTCATACACATGGAGAAATAGGGGGCAGAGACAAGATGGTGATGTGAGGAGGGAGCTTTGATATGCTTGTTAAAACTCCCTGAATCTTTTTTAGCATTCTTTCTTTCCTTTTCAGGCTAAACAAAGGGGATGGTGTGCTAAGTTATTACAACACAGGTTAGGGGATTTAGCTGCACTTTTCTGAAGTTTCTCCTCTGCTTTTGTCTTTCCATTTTTCTTTTTTGAGGATCATGAAGGCTCTCGCTTTCACCCCCCACGTGACTCTCAGGTGGAGTGCACTTAACGGATGGCTAGCCATCACAAGAACCTGTGAGAGATTTGTTTATTTTTCCCCAATAAGATTTAAAGCCCAGCTCCAAGATATCAGCAGAAAAAGGGGCTAGGAAGGGCAACTCACTTTCATCAAGAGACACACCTCGAGGAGAGAAGCTGTCCCACCAGTCAGTACAGGAGCACTTGGACTGTTTCAGTTTACTATACCTGGTGAAACGCTTCCCACAGAACCCTCTGAAATGATTGACATACAACCTCAGAGTATGCTGAGGTCTGCAGAGATGCAGTAGCTTGAATCAAGCAGGACAAGCCAGACTTTGGATAACAAGACAAAAGGAGGTGAGTCTGATCATTTATTAAAAACAGGGGCACCATACCTCTCAACTGTCCCTGATTTTCAGGGACATCCCTGATTTTGCCTCAAAATGTTACTCTGTCCCTCCTAAAAATTGTGTTTCTGTGACCAAATAACGGGGGTTATAAGCACAAAATAATGTCAAACATTAAAGTTACAGACGTGTTCTTCCTTTGAAAATGTATTTTACACTAAGCCCTTTAGTCTACCAGCTTCTTGACTGGATATCTCCAATTTTGAAGAAGTGTCCCTGATTTTGGTCCTTTGTCCCTGATTTTTTTAAACCTTGTCCCTGATTTATGAGGCAGGAGGTTGAGAGGTATGAGGGGCACATTGGGTGAAGATGGGAAACAATCAGAACAGGTGAGGGAAGATTTAAATAAACAGGGCTGTAATAGGGAAGATGCTGAAATCAATATCCTCACACTGAAGTTAACATAGAAGCATAGAATTTGACGGCAGATAAGGACTGCTTGGCCCACCTAGTCTGCCCAATTTCTCTACCTGATGGATAAGCTGCAGATTCTAGTTAATCAACAGCTTACTTGCTCCTACCCCCCAACTAGAATTGCCTTATGCCTGTCCCATGCATTCTTGAATTCTCCCACTGTTCCTGACTCCACAACCTCCTCATGAAGGCTGTTCCATGCATCCACAACTCTCTTTGTGAAAAAATACTTTCTAACATTACCTCTGAGCCATTTCCCCATCTTCAAATTGCGCCCCCCGTTCTTGCACATCTCTTCTTCTGAAGGATACAACCCTCTTTTACTTTGTTAATTCCCTTGAGGTACTTGAAAGTTTCCATCATGTCAACCCTCACCCTCCTTTCCTCAAGGGTATACATTTTAAACTGCTTTAATCTCTCCTCATATGTCTTCTGGAGCAGACCCTGCAGCATTTTGGTTGCCCTCCTTTGAACAGCCTCCACTCTGTCTATGTCTTTGCAGAGATGGGGTCTCCAGAACTGTACGCAGTACTCCAGATGGGGTCTCACTAACTGTCTGTACAGAGGGATAACAACTTCCTGTTTTCTACTGTTGATTCCTCTCCCTATGCATCCTAGTATCCCCCCCAGCCCACCTTACTGCCTTCTCACATTGCTTTCCCACCTTTAGGTCATCTGATATAATTACTCCTAGGTCTCTTTCAAGTTTTGTTGTTGTTATTAACTCACCCCCAATTGTGTACTCTTCCCCTGGGTTTTTGTTTCCCAGATGCATTACCTTGCACTTCTTTGCATTGAAGATGAGCTGCCATATATTTGACCATTCCTCCAACCTTGCCAAGTCCCTTTTCATTCTTTCCACCCCACCTTGTGTATCAACCTTGTTGCAGATCTTTGTGTCATCTGCAAAGAGACATCTTTCCTTCCAGGTGCTCTCCAATGTCACTTATAAAGACATTAAAGAGGACCAGTCCCAGTACCGAACCCTGCAGTACCCCGCTAGTTACCTTCCTTTCTTCACTGTGGACTCCGTTTACTATTACCCTTTGCGTCCTGTCGTCCAGCCAGTTTTTTTATCCAGGCTACCACCTTGGGACCAACTCCAAGGCTGGCTAACTTGTAAAAAGGACTGGACCCAGTACTGAAACCCGTGGTACCCCACTAGTAACCTCTCATTCTTCAGTGTGGACTCCATTTACAATTACCTTCTGTGTCCTGTTGTCCAGCCAATGTTTTACCCTGGATACAACCCTGGGACCAACTCCCAGGCTGGTTAATTTGACTATTAATCTTTTGTGTGGGACTGTGTCAAATGCCTTGCTAAAATCTAGGTAGGTCATATCCGCAGCCCCTCCCTGGTCTACTACTTTGGTCACCCAGTCAAAGAAATTTATTAGGGTTATCTGACATGAACTTCCTGCTGTGAAACCATGCTGCCTTGGGTCCTGTGCCCCACTGGCCTCTAGGTACTCAACAATTCTTTCCTTCAGAAGTGATTCCATCATTTTCCCTGCCACTGAAGTCAAACTAACTGGCCTGTAGTTTCCTGCCTCTGCCCTGCTCACACTTTTGTGAGTGGAATCACATTTGCCCTCCTCCAATCCTCAGGTACCACACCATCCTCCCATGATTTGTTAAGAGAGTAGTCAGTGGTGTTACCCTAGTTCTACCATAGTTCTTTTAGAATTCTTGGGTGAATCCATCAGGCCCCATTGCTTTGTCCACCCTCAGTTTCAAGAGTTCTTTCAAAACTCTTTCTTCTGTGAATGGACTGGTATCGACCCCCCTTTTCAGAGTTTCTCCCTTGTTTGGTTTAGATACCTCCCCCTCCTCTTCCATTGTGAATACTGAGCAGAAATATTCATTCAGTATCCATGCTTTTTCACTGTTACCCACTGCCCACATTCACTCCCCTTTATTAAGTCTCTGTATCCCTCCCTTGGTCTTTCATCAATCCCTAATGTACCTATCAAAGGTTTTATCCACCTTCTTAACAAAGCTGGCTATCTTTTCCTCAGTTTGTGCCTTTGCTATTCTGACTGCCTTTCCTGCCTCCTTCTGCTTTAACTGATAAAGTTCTCTGTCCTGGTCCTTCTGTGTTTCCTTATATTTACTGAATGCTATCCTTTTCTCCTTAACCATCCCTGCCACCTCCTTTGAGAACCATAGTGGTTTTTTCCTTCATTTTGTTTTGTTGATTTGCTTCACACAAAGACTTGTTGACTCTGCAATGGCTGTTTTTGTTATTCCCCATTGTTCATCCACCCCTCCTTCTTGCCCATTTGCTAGTGCTTTTCTGAGGCACTCTCTCATTTTCCTAAAGTCAGCCTTCCTAAAGTCCAATACTCTTGTTTTTGTATGGCGTATGGCTTGACTCTATGGCTGTGTTTATTGTGAACCACACTGTTTGGTGGTCACTTGTTCCCAGCTGGCTACCCACTTCTAAATCTGAGATCCTTTCTCCTTCCCCATTTAAGAGTACCAGGTCTAAGACTGCTCCCTCCCTAATGGGTTCCAACACTATCTGTCTGAGACATGCTCCCTGTAGGGCATCAAGAATGATCCTGCTCTTGGATGTGCCTGCAGCAAATGTGCTCCAGTTAACATCTGGCATATTCAGGTCCCCCATCAACAATATCTCCCCTTTTTCTGCCATTTTAAGGATGCCTTCTATCATTTCCTTGTCCATTTCCTCCCCCTGAAATGGGGGTCTGTACACAACCCCCATGCAGATAGTGGTGCCATTTCCTGTCTCCAGGGTGTCCCATAGTGACTCAGCAACTTCCTGTTTACTCTTTAGTTCTGTTGCTTTAATCCATTCCCTTATATAAAGAGCTACTCCTCCCCTTTTACCCACCCTGTCCCTCCTGTAGACTGTGTATCCCGGTACGTTGACATCCCAGTCATGGTTCTCTGTGTACCATGTTTCAGTGACTGCCACAATATCCAGGCATCCCTCTTCCATCAAGGCCACTAGTTCAGAGAGCTTGTTGCATAGACTGCAGGCATTGGTACTCATCACCTTCCATTTATTTTTTATGGCCTTACCCCTTTTAGCCCCAACCCTGTCCTTATGACCTTTTTCTGCATTTATCCCTGTCCTGCTCCCTACTGGCTTCTCTACCTTGGTGTTTACCTCTCTAACTACTGTGTTTTGTGGGGGATGCTGATATTTCCCTGCTCCTTTTCAGTGCCTTCCCCCTTGGCTAGTTTAAATGCTTGCCAATGATGCATTTAAACCTGTCACCTAGGAAGTTAGTGAAGGACTATGATGCTGAACCCAGTCAAAATGAATTAAATCAAAGTAAAACTGAAAAGCAGCTATAAAGGAAGAAGTACTTGAAGGAGCTATAGATAAAGAGCAGCCTAAGAAAGGCCCACAGCATCTGATAACACCAGAAAAGCTAATGTGGCAAAGCTACTTGGAAAGGAACTGCATGTCAGAATGGAAATAAGAATAAAAACATTAATAAAAAATCTGGAGGAGACAGATCAAGAAGATGACAAACAGCATCAAATAGATGGAGACAGCAAGTCAGGGGACAAACAAGAAAATGCCCAAGTTGAAGAATTTGTGAGAATTATTTTAGATTAAATAAAAGAGGGATTTAAAAATGATTAAATGACAAGCTGGAAAAAATAAAGGAGGAAATAAAGGGAGTGAAAGAGGAAATTCATGATTTAAACAGCAGGATGATACAGTTCGAAGACAGAGTTTCAGCATTAGAGGATGAACTTGTAAGTAATAATACCCGACAGGGTGGGCGGTATTGGGCTATACCGGACCACCCAGGGGTGTAATGAGGCCCGACACTGCAGGCTGAGGGCCTTGTAGCACCTGTAAGGTCTGGTCTCGCCTATACTGCCCACCCTGGAGAGTATTATTGCGCTTAGAAAATGGACTACTGTATATGTTTAAAAAAAGAAAAATTTGTTTAAATGCTAAAACTCATTTATTTTGTAATAAAGTAGTTCCTCTGCCTACATTAGAATGCTCTTTTTTTAACTAGGGAGTTTTGAGGAGTAGGGAGCTGATTGTCATGGTTACCCCCATATACAGACACACACAGTGTAGCTGCTCACCTGCATGAGTGGCATAAAATTTGTATGGATGTAAAAACTTTACAGCGTCCCATGAAGTGCAGACTGTGTAGTTCTTCACTGCTGAACACTGGTGTCTGAGTGAAAGAGGGAGAGCGAAAGACAGAGAGAGAGAGAGAGAGAGAGAGAGAGATATGAAGCGAGTGATTTTTCACGTGTTACTGTTTTACCAAATGTTCTCCCAGGCAGGAGTAGCAGGTTGGGTATTATTCTTACTTTTAGCAGGGAGCTAAAACCAACAGAGACCCTTCGCTACTTGTGATTTCTTTATGCGAGCATTACACTGCTTGAGGAGGTGCTGAATGTAAGCCGGGAAGACAGACAGTGGAGCTCACAGCTGACGCGACTGCAGGCAGGGAGACAAGAAAGTGATATTCCAGACAACTTTTTGATGGGGCACTACATCATGACATCAGGACAGTGGGGCATGAGTAGTAGGTGAGACGGTTTATGTCCATTTAACATTCTTTGAAGCCAGTTATGAGCGGGTTGACAGTGAGCAGGAGGCTAAGCACGGGAGGGGGAGGGGGGACGACAGCAAGAGAAATATCTGACACACTCGCTCAAGAAAGAAAAAATAGGCTACAGAAACATGATTGTTTGTGTTTTTAGGAGGTGCCACTCTGTGTGGCTCAGCGCTCGACATCTCTGATGGGACAGTTGGAAGAAGGAGGTATTTGTGTGTCCGGAACTGGCTTTTTTTACAGCTCTCGTCTGGGGAGGGAAGTGTCACGGTAAGGGCAGAAGACTCAAGTCATGTCTGTTTTTTTGGGGTTAACTACATTTTTTGTGGAGAACCACTGCATGTTCTTTACACTGCATTTTGCAATTGTTACTTTGTAACGGGTCAGATGCTCAGTTAGTCACCCGCTAAGAGACAGATACAAATGGCTGACATTTGGAATGCAGCAGAGGGGTTTTATCCAATTGGAGAACATGCTCAGCACCAACATCCTGGTGATGGCGCAGGCTAGGCTGTCACTTTTCATAGGTGGGCATCTATTGTCTCATAGATGCCCAGCTAGATAAGTGTCTAAGCCAATCAGATGCCTCAAATAGCTTTGCACATTTTCTAACTGAGATTAACAAAAAGCAGAAATGCATGCTGGAGAAATAAGGCTTCTGTAGGATAAGGATCATGATTTAGAAGTAAGATTCAGAAGGGACAACTTAGACATTCTAGGTATCCTGAAGGGGCAGAACAGAATAACATACAATTTTGTGAGAAATACTTAAAGGAAAACTCCATGTTAAAATCAGAAAAAGATAAGTAGTAGTCTTTTTTTTCTGTGTTCTAACCAGTTCCCAGCATTTTCTTTTCCTCTGGTTGTGAGAGATGTTTTTTCTAACTTTCCCTAACTGTTTTATTGCCCTTGGAGGTTGCCATTCTGGTTTCTTTGATGGCTCCTAGTCTTCCCAGAGTCCCCTTTGGTGTGATGTCTAATTGCCCCTGCAGGAAGCCAGTGTCTTGTTACAGGGTCTGTCACAGCTCAGCCACAGAGAAAATACTTCTTCCAGAGAAGACAAACTGCTAGATTTTGGGTGAGTGTAATCATTATTATTTTTTGAGTTCAGTACCTTGTCCTGCTATGCTCTGCTGTGTGTGTGTGTGTGTGTGTGTGTGTGTGTGTGTGTGTGTGGAGAGATCTGTGTGTGAGTTATGTCACTGTTTACTCTATTCCTCTCAGTCACTTTCAGTTTTTGCACCAGTACTAAGTATCAAAAAATAAACATCACCTTATTGGTTATAACATAGCAGGACAGGGTACTAATATCAAAAAATAATAATGATTACACTCACCCAAAATATAGTAATGTGACTTCTTCTCTGAAAGAAGTATTATCTTTGTGGCTGAGCTGTGACAGACCCTGCTAAATCTAGGGGCAGAGCTGCATCACAGTCACATGAACCAGGGTGCATTGTAGGAGAAAGAAAGCCAATAAACCTATTTGTGATGGAGATCTCCAGGGGTTGTAAAACTATCATACAGCTAGCAGGTTAATTTAGGAAAAACTCCTAATAGCAGACAGAGGGAAGGACACACTAGGACTTAACATACATATCAAAACACTCTACATAACATATGTTTTTGCACATTCTGGGTGGACTTCTCCTTTAACTAAGCTTTTGAGGAGAAAACATCTGGAGGAAAAAACAAATTACAGAGAACGCTAATCTATGTTTCAAATATCCTCAAATTACCTATGTGAAATTTCTCAGATACAAGAGAGAGAACGTGCACTGTCAGATGTTATGAAAAAGAAACCATTGATGTATTTGGATAATTAGGTATTACTATTTCCTGATTTGGGTCCAGATGCACAGAAAAATGAGGAACACCTATAGAAATATTAAAGTTTTTGTGGGAAAAAACATTCCATTCTCTCACCCTATCCCAGCTTCATTAAATATTTGAGGATTAGTATTTTTATTTACAAACTTTGTGATGTGGAAAGTTATATCTTCAATGTACTGAAATTAGGAACTTCCAGAAATAGTGCAGAATCTGAAAGAGGACCTCTGGATCATAAATAATGTTTTTTTTTGTCAACTATTTTTATCCTTCTGTGGCAGGTCAACTTCTGTGTCCACTGAGTTTACTGAACTCAGGGTCCTTCAGAGGCTTCTAGTGCCATGCGCGTCCCAGCAGATCCCCAGAGTCAGTCCAGGGGCATCATCCATGTCAGCCCCCAAAGGTTTCCTCTATTTTCTCCCCATACTACCTGGGACCCCCAGAAGCAGTGGCACATGCATGTGGATGTGCACGTGTACACCACAGCTCTAGACCAAGTCCCTTCTGCCCCGCCCCATTGACCTAAAGTCAGAGCTTCTCGTGAGTGGCACCATCCCTCCGGCCTCCACCAGAGGGGTGGTCAAGCTCTGAGAGAGTTGTTTTTCTCCTCCCGAGGTACAGTGCTGCCAGCCGGCAGTGTCTCACATCCTCTCCCTCCTCCCCGCCAGCCTCTGATGACCCTGGCTCATTTCCGAACCTGGGTCACCGGTGTGGCATGAGGTGTGGAGTCCAGTACCTCAACCCTCAGTGCCACTGGGCTGGCTCATAAATAATATGTTGATGAACTGGAAGGATGGAGATGGAGCAGCAGCATACCCTGACAAGGGGAGAAAAAAAAGTGAAAGAGGAAAGGACAAAAAAAAAGGAGGGAGTCGTGGAAACTGTAGGAAAACACCTGTGTTACAAGTAGGTAGACTGTGAAACTATAGGGGTATAGAGAACTCAGAGGTAAAAGAGGCACCATTTTGCAAATTAATTAGGGGTACAGGGATTTAGGGATGGGTGACTGTTAAAGTGGGTATAGAATCAATTTAAAGGCAAATGAAGTTACAGAACTGCTGCATAAATGGATAGGATCTCATGAGCAGTATTTCATAACAGGCATGTGGAGGGTCCTACATCTTGCTGATATTACAGTACCTTTTCAAGTTTGTATCTTAAAAAGCCTCTGACAGCTTTAGGAAAACTTTGAAAAAGTAGTATTTATATCCAGCTCCATTCCATTTTCTTTATTACTTCATAAATTTTAAGTAATTAATTCTCCATTTTCTTTTTACTGAAAAACAATTGGATGAAAACAAGATCGCTGTCCCCTAGACTCTATCTGCTCTGTCTGTTTGTCTACATATGACATCGCAATCCCCTGTTTATGACATCATAAATATCTCCACAGCAGCATATTGTGATGTCATAAACAGAATTATGATGTGAAGTGTAGGCAGACAGCCAGAGCTAAAAGGGCAGATATGCAGTTTTCATTAATCCTCTTAGTAATAAGGATGGGGGTGAGAATTACAAAATTAAATCCAAAATATAAGCTGTATTTATGCCTGAATATTGCAATTTTTCAAAGTTGTCTCAGCTGTATCAGGAGCTCTTTAAAACAGGAATAACAAATGGGGGAATCACAATGTTCTTCGGCATAGCTTTATTAGTGTAGATCCAACACCAATGAAATGACAGATACGATTAAGTTCTTGTCATGGAATATAAATGGGATGAACAGCCCAATTAAAAGAAAGAAGACAGTAACTTATGCCCCAAAAAAGAGGCATAGATTGTTTATTGCTACAGGAAACCCACCTTACAGACATGAGTTTGAAAAACTTGGGAAAATCTGGGTCAGGCAAGGATTACATACTAGCCACTTTATGAAAACCCGAGGGGTAGAGATTATGTTTTCTAAAAAAGGGGAAACTACAATTATAGAATGTTATATGGACCAAGGGGTTAGATTTCTAATAAGTTTTGTAATTACTAAGTCAACTGAACTTACTATGACCAATTTATATGGTCCAAACATTGACAGTCTGGAATTCTTTACAGTATTCTTCCTCCAATTAGCAAAATTCTATGAACCTTATTTGACACGGGGAGACTTTAATACTGTTTTGTACCCAGCACTGGGTAGAACGGGACCACACTCCACCCTGTCAAAGGCAGCAAAATGTATGGACGCACTTAACCTAGTTGATATTTGAAGAAAGGTAAATTCTAACATCCATGAATTCTCTTTCTACTCAAATCCTCATCAGTCCTACTCTAGGATAGATTTTATACTTGACTGTCACGGATGAGAACAAAAAGTTATAAATATTTCCTGTGAAGGCACTCTAACCTCTGATCATTCTCCAACTGTATCAATAATATGGGGGGGGGTGAATCATTAAATGGGCAATGGGTTATGGATCCATTACTTCTTAAACATAAGTCTTTTTGATACTATTAAGAAAGATATAAAAATATTTTTTTTTTCGGTTTAATAGAGGTGGACAATGTTTCCTAAATAGAATTTGGGATACACTGAAAGCATTTGTGAGAGAGCAAATAATAAGGTACAAGGTTAGAAAGGAGCAAATGATAGGACTAGAGATGGAAATCAAAAGAGCAGAAATGTGCTATATACACAATAGACAAGAAAAATATCTAAATCATTAGATGTTGAAAAAAGCTTTGACACGGTGGAGTGGGCATATTTGAGTCAAATAATGCATAAAGCAGATCTGGGCTCTAATTTTATAAACTGGGTAAAACTAATTTATAAGTCTCCAACGGCTAAGGTTTTAAAAAATCATAACATCTCCCAGGCTTTCAAATTACAGAGAAGAAGTACTAGGCAGGACTGTCCCTTTTCTCTCCTAATGTGTGATGTAAAATGGTTTAAAGCTGATTGCAGACATTTAACTATCTCCCTTTATGCTGACAGTGCCTTGCTTTATTTGAAAGAGTTTAGTAGATCTATAAACATCATTACAAAGATTTTTAAGAGTTTGGATGAGTAACCGGTTACAAAATTAATTGGGGAAAATCAGTGGCATTAGATGTTAATCCTAAACATACTTTTAAACAGCCTCAGGATTATTCTTTTAGACTTGAGCAACACAAAATAAAGTATTTAGGAATTTTCTTGGCCCAAACAAAAAAGAGTTAACAAACTTGAATATCAACCCATTGTTAGAAAAAGTTGAGAATGTACTAGAGAAATGGATAGCTCTGCCATTAACATTAATTGGGAGGGTACAGATACAGTAATAAAAAAGAGCATACTACTTAAAATCTTGTACACTTTCCAAACTCTTCCTATTGCTATAAATAACAACTGGTTTAAAAAAAAACAACTTGATAATACAAACATTTGTATGGAAAAATAAAAAAGCAAGAATAAACAGGAATAAATTTAAATCTCCTTATACAGAAGCAGGGTTTAAAACTTCCTGATTTTTTTTAAATCAAGCCAAGCTGCCCCAATGAACCAAATTGGGGAATACTATGCGAAACAGGTAACTTGGTGGGTGTATTTTGAAACTAACCTTACCAAATATAACAATCCTGCCCATTTGTAATTTTTGAATATGAACAAAAAGAAAAGATTATAGATAAATAACAAATTGACTAGAACCACTCTTGAAATGTGGATAAGCTATCATAAAAAAAAAGAAAAATAATCTGAGAATCAATATAGAGACTCTGATCCACTTAAATGGTAATCGTCTACTGGAATCCAAGAGATGGGATGAAAAAGGAATCGGATGCTTAAAAAACTTGTATGATGAAGATGATAACATTATGTATTTTAAGCAAATAATGGATAAAAATGATATTAATCAGACAGATTTTGTTATCTTCTTGTAAATCAGATCCCACTACAGCAAAGAGCTGGGGCCTAGTTTAACAAAATTGCCTCTGACCTCTATTCAGTCACAATTAATGGTCCAACAAAACAAAATAATTGCAAAAAAATATAATATTCTGATGAGATATACAACCCCATTAAATAGTGGAGGGCCCACTGCTTAGTGCTCCTACCTAGATTTGTGCTCCTGGCTAAACTGGGCCACTGTCCCCTGGGTGGGCCTCTGCCCACCGAGAGGGCTGTAAGCTGCAGGCAATAGACACTACCCATGCAGTCTTCCCACCCTAGCCCTTTGGGGGGGGTCTGTGGCTGGGCATGGGGGGTAGTAAGGAGATAACTCAGAAGAAACTAAATTAGATGCCTTTGACTAGTCTGGCATCTCTCATGGGAGACACATTCTGACTATTTCTCTGGTGGTACCAGGACAGACCACCCATCTGGGATGATTGTAATTAATAATGAATACAGCATGAATGCTCCATGGATCCTGGGTTCCATAATCCTCTTACAGGGATATGATAGATAGTAATCCTACTTTTTGGATAACTTAAAATTAGGAGTGTACCCACATTCATTTATTCTGTTTGTAAACCCCATCAAACATTAGACTGGCTCTGGCATCAGGCACACTTCACAGCCAAACCCCCGACAATGTGCAGTATCTATATTCCTCCACATAGTGATGCATCCTCTATTTAACAGTTAATAGATTCCATCCTTATGCAATAGAAGGGAATGCTCATCATTGGAGATCTTAACTGCTTACTAAATCCCATCTAGACACCTCAGTGACCCGTCCTCCTGCACAAACTACAGGGTAGAAACACCTCCACAGCCTGATTAAAGATCTAGGTCTGGTGGATACATGGAGACAGATGCACCCATCCCAAAGGAAATTGTCCTACTATTCCTATGCCAACAGGCATTATTCAAGACTTGATTCTCTCTGTATTAGTGGGGAACACAAAGAACTCATCCACGAGGCAGAGATCATGAATATATATATATATATCTCAGGCCATGCCCCTATCTCTGTTGAATTGGGGATAGCTCAAGAAAGAAAAAATACTTTCTGGTACTTCAGCCCCTCCCTGCTTAGAGACCCAGAGATCCAAGATTTATTAAAAAACAAAATCCCTGAGGTTCTAAGAGAAAACAATTTTCCCCAAACCTCCCCACAATTATTATGGGATACACCTAAAGCAGTTCTCCAGGGATATATCATCTCTTATGCAGCAAGGAAGAAGTGTCAGGGAGAAACAAGATTGAGGCAATTACAGGAGAAACTAAAGTCTTTTCAGGAGAGACACATGGGAGGGGACCTAGGCATGACAGACCAAGTGCCACAGACCCAACAGGCAATCCATAACCTCTTAACAGCCTGCATAGAGCAAGCTCTGATGTGGCTGCATCAGAGATTCTATGAGGGAGGGGCTTGTGCCTCCAGAATTTTGGCATACAGATTGCATAGACAGACTCAACAGGTTACAATCCCTAAAATGAAAGACCTAGCTACAGGACAGTTTAAGTATTCTACACGCCACATCCTAGAAACCTTTAAGGAATACTACCAGAAATTATGCTCAGCCCCGAAGTCCCCCAACCAACAGCAAACCATGGGTTTCTTAACCCAATTAAAATTACCAGCCCTAAGAACCTCCCAAAAGGAAAGATTATCTCCCCTATTATGACCCAGGAACTGCAAAACACAATCCAGTACCTAAAAAATTGAAAGAGCCCTGGTCCGGATGATTATGGAGCGGAATTTTATAAAGGAACCTGGGACATAATTAAACTACCTCTGCTAGATGTACTACAAAAACATCATACCGCCTCCATTGTTCTAGTATCTTGGAACCAGGCAGCAATATCAGCCATCCTGAAGCCACAGAAGCCCCTGCATCTGTGTGACTCCTTCTGTCTCATATCAGTACTTAATTTAGACTACAATATATACACAAGTATTATTGCCCACAGGTTAGATTATATCTTACCCAACCTAATTCACCCTGATCAATCAGGATTTATTAAAACACGTCAAACTATGGATAATATCAAATGAACCCTATATCTTATGAACCATGCAAAGATAAACCACAACCCCATTTTGATATTGAGCCTAGATGCTCAAAAACCATTTGACAGGGTCTCCTGGAGTTTCTTGCAGTCTACCTTGGTAAAATTTGCCTTTCCACAGGAATTCTTATATATTATAGGGATCTATCAGTGTCCACAGGTGGTGGTTAAAATAAATAACTTTTATTCATCCTGTTTCCAGCTTTATAGGGGCACACATCAGGGATGCCCCCTATCCCCATATCTTTTTGCCCTATACGTAGAACCAATAGAGAAGTTTTTGAGACAGACTACCCAATTACAGGGATATATGCTAAACGAGACCCAGCATAAATTAGCTTACTATGCAGATGATCTTCTATATATAACCAATCCAGGGACCACCCTAGCTTCATTGAATAAGATCCTACCCAAGACAAAGCAGTTAACAGGCTATAAAATTAATCAGGAAAAATCAGAGGTACTACTAATGCATTACTCCCCCGCCCAATCTCATATGGATAAATATCACTATAAATAGAAACACTCATATATTAAGTATGTAGGGGTTAAACTGTCTCCTGCTCTGTCCAATATCCGGACATTGAATTATGATCCCCTCTTTACAGATGTATTAGTGGGTCAAGATCATCAGAATATATCTTTGTGGGGGGGGTAGACTACAGGTCTCCCTAAACAAACTGCAACTACCTAAAGACAGAGGAGGGTTGGTCCTACCCGATTTTTTTAAATACTCTATGGCAACCATACTCACACACTTGGTAAAATGGTTACTTCCCCTGAATCAAGCACCACCATGGCTCTCAATAGAACAGGCATTGTCTAATTTTCCATTAAATGAAGTGATGGTGTTCCAGCCCCGAACATTTATACAAATGAAGCAGGGCTCTTTTTTTTTTTAATACTTTATTTTTTTCATTTTATCATATATCATCACAATATACAATGCATATAGTGAACAGACCACAGAAGTATTCAACCATTGGGGGGGGACAGCCCCTTAATCAAATGAAAGAGAATTTAAAATTGCATCCACTATATAGCGTTACCACATTAGAGGGTCCCAATAAAAATAAGCTAAATAAAAGACCCAAATGTTCATTGTGTTAGAGAGTCCAAGAGCAACATGGCATTCATCAAGAATATTTAAGGATTGTCCATCAATGTCCAGCCTTATTCAAGGGAATGTGTCCCCACAGGGACAAAATGGTGCCATGTATAAACCTTAATGTAAAAGAGAATCCTATTTTAACTTTCTGCAGCAGATTGACAAAGAGAACTTCCTCAATAGGCGTTAGAATGCTTACACTTCAGACATCACTAATTAAAAAAAAATGTAAGACAGAGCTACATTCTGAAAGTAGACTATTAAAACACTATTGTAAGAGCTGTGTGTCGGAATAGTACACTTGAAATAGAACATGACTTTAAATCAATTACCCCATCTTTAGCCTCTATCCTTACATATTATCTATCTGAAGGGATCCAATACTACCAAACAGAATTAAGCAGGCAGAAAACTTAGCTTGTACAAAGATCAGGTGAGGCCTGCAATAAAGTCCAGCATTTCAAGTGTCTCTGTCGATCTCCTAGGTGGTGCTAAGTACTTCGTGCTTCTTAAAGATAGCGACCATGCAGTCGGCCCATTTGCCAGCATCGGCCAGATCCAAAAAAAGAAATACTTTCCCTTGATGCATGGCCATTAATCATGCAGGGTCGATGATGGTATGAGTGATGCCTGTTTCCTTTAAGGATCTTCGCACACCGTCAAACCTTTTCCTATGTTGTTGGGTTGAATAGCTGAGATCGGGGAAGAAGAACACTGGATTGTTATACTGCAAGATAGGGCTTACCCTTTGGGCGTATCTCAGAATGTGATTGAGGGTGCCAACTCCAGCCATCACAACCATGAGCATTCTGGGCTCCTCTGAGTTTTGAGGTCGACCTCTGGAGTTTATTTGGTAAACTTTCTGAATGTTCCTAGAGACGTCATCACCTTCCGAGAGCAGCTTTTCAGTAACCTACTCGTGGATAAACATAATCGGATGGTCTCCCTCACTCCCTTCGGGGAGACCAATGATCCGAATGTTACCTGCCCGAACCTGATTTTCCAAGGCCTCTAGCCAAGCATGAAGGTGCTGATTTTCTTTTACCATTAGAGCATTTGTAGTAGCGTTAGTATCTGATTGCTTTTTAACATCCTGGATTTCATTCTTAAAACCATCAATAGCATTTTCAACCACCAGTACTCGGTTGTTGAAATCATCCACATTCTGGTTTAAGGTGGAAATGGAGGCAATTAAGTTCTGGAGTTTATGACCCAGAGAGACCATGGTTTCTGTAGGTTCAGCATCTAATTCAGCTTGCTGGTTGGAGAGAGGATGCAAGGCCCCAACAGGCCCCTTACTTCTCTATGCTCCACTCTGCACTCTGTTCTTCTTAGGGTTGCCCATTCCAGCTATATCATTAATGCTCTTTCTGATTTTAATATTTAAACGTTAATTCCAGAGCTCAAAAATGCCAAAATTAGCACTTTGTCTGAGTGTGTTGAAGAGCTACATAAATCTGCTACTGCATAGCTTGGGCTTCACAGCACCCCCCTCCCCCCCGGGGCTCTTTTTTTACGAAGGCTATGCTTTGGGAGTTGGAGGGATTTCTCAGATTCTCTGAGAACCACTTTATAGCCAGATGGGTGGACATTCCAGCCTGGAACTTAAAGTTCACTCCATCCAGGACTGACCTGACTTTCTGGAGATTGTGCAAGCAGGAGCTGGTACATACATACCAGTACTGTGGCAGAGGGGTTTTTAAATATTTTATCCAATTAAAGACTGAATTCTCTTTCTCACAGAGAGATTTCTTCTGAATTTTACAAATAAGATACTTCTTAGGGACAGTGCTTAGAATAGACACCCCTGACAAGTCCCCCCCTCCACTGGGTACACTACTTGCACAATTACAAAGCGCTTTTATACACCAGCACCTCATATCAAGATTATATAAAGTGTTAAACAATAACTCTCCCACGACATGGATAATGCTAAAATTACTGTAACTGAGAATCAGAGTTGACTTTAAATTAAACAGCAAGAGATTGGCTCCAGATATGGCACCGACAACACAAAACTACCAGTTCTTACACTTGGAGAGAATTCTCCTGGAAACTTGTAGTACTGTACTTCTGCATGACAGGGTAATGTGGGTATGGTAAATAGAGATACACCATGATCAGAAAGGTTTCAAAACACACTGTTCTCATAGAATTTTATTGTCCAAAGGACTAGCAGAATAAAATTCAAAATAAATCAAACAACAAAATAAAATGATCTTAACTTCAGACTTTCAGAAAATAACTAAACTAAACAGCTGTCCTCAAGCTCCAGAACTACTCCATCTCAGTAGTTCTGCAACACAGTAGTTAAGATGACAGTGTAACTACAATCTTCTGTGCTCTTACAGATAACCTTACAGGACACTGTCCTGGGCTGATCTGCCTAAACTGAGCATCAGGGACGATTTTATACAAATCCCTACAGTATCATCAGGTCAGCTGATCTGCACCCTTTTTAAAGAAAAGACATTCTTCCTCTAGTACAGACATGTAGGTGATCAGCATCACTGCATCAATACTTTTGAATCTACAAAACAATCATAGATCACTTCTTTTAGTCAGAGAAACACTTTAAGCATAGATATGCAGCAATACATTTAAATTGTCTGCAAGAAATGAAACCTCACCCCTTTTCTGTTGATTGCTAGATGGGGGTTTCTATAAAACAGCCACTATTTGGGGCTGCTGGCTCCTAAGAGACCATTTGAAATGACCACAGCCCTCAGGTAAGAGCTTATTTATTAACAGAAAAAGAAGAGAAATACAAATTCCCTAACCACGCTTATTCATTCTTAAAACATAAGCCCTCTTTAAACGATTTCAACTACACAACAGTCTGTGGGCTGATAAACCCAATGGCTGAAATTTCAATCCGTTGGGAAATATTTAATTTCAATGCATCTTTAGTTTTTTTTTTTTTTTTTCAGCTGTGCTTTCCTTTTATTCCATTCAACTTAGTGTTTTATTTCTACAGTGGGTCCCAGTCTTATTACAGGAGGGTTCCTACCCATTTATTTACCAGCAACTGGAGGCGCTAATCAGGGAAAGTGGCAACTTTCACTTTCCCAACTCAGTCATGCCTTGCTGTATTCCCGACTGTAAAACAGTCTTTTCTTTTAACAGAACTGTTAGCGAGTTTTCCGTCCTGGACATACAGTGATTTGTTGAAAAAGGAAGCTGTTACAGGAGAACTACTTTCTTTACCTCCCGGTCTCTTTTTCATATACACAAGGGTTACCGGGCACTACGGGGTTTATTTCAAACAACTATAAAACATTTTTCTCCCGGTCCCAATTGTTTCAGCTTAAATACACAGAAAACCACAGGAGTGTTTCTTTTTACCTTTTTACAGATATAGTATTTCTTTCTCAGTTGGACAACAATATATTGAGTAGCTGTTATTACCACAGGCATAAGGCAGGGGACAGAAAGGAAATCAAAGTGGGTACAGCACAAGAGAGTGAAGATACTCTCATAGGTGGTCTGACCATGACAGTAGAAAATGATATAATGAGAAATAGCAAAGAGAGAGCACTACTGCAGTAGGCTTGAGCAGGATCAGAAAATAAGAATGCCTTACACAGCGTGGTATGGGAGGGGGGCCAATCTACCACCCCCCCATGGTTAAGTGGAAACTAGAGGTTTTACAAATCTTGTTTCCAAGACAACCTACCCAAATATATATGGGTAGGATGAAACTATCGCCCACCCTCACATGGTAGCTCCACCTCAGGGTCCCTTATAAACATTAAACTCAAGTAATACTATCAGAATGTATACCTACGATACATAAATATTACCCTGGGGTGTCTAAAACATTTTTACAGTAATACAACATCATTTCTTTCATATTTCAGGAACACAATTTTTAATTCTGGCCAGAGGCTCCATACCATGGTAAGAAATCAGCATTTACATGTTGGGTACCTGTTCGGTGTTTAACATTATACAATGGCAAGAAAGAATCCTGGCTTCTGATTGGTCAGTTGGCTGTCACAGCAGGGGATGTTATCCTGGCATAACATCCCTGCTCATGATATGATGATATGGATGATATGGATGACTACCAGCATGATGATCTCCTCTTTCTCTTAAGAAACAAAAATAACAAAAACATTCTTTAAAATTATTTTTTTATCATAAAACAACAAGCCATTGTATAATAGGAATAATGCCCTCCAGGGTGGGAGTTATGCTGGGATAACATCCCTTCTCAGGTGTTGGACGCCCTCGGCTGGTGGCCTCGGGCCCAACCACCCAAGGTGGGATGTAATCCCAGCATAACTCCCACCCTGTCAGGCATTATTCCTTTAGTAAACCTGTAGGGTTGCAATGCTAGGTACCGCCCTCATAATTTGATTGTTTTGGTCTTTCATTTGGTGAATGAACCAAAGTGGATTCTGGTCAGTGATTAACATGAAAGGAGCTCCCCACAGATAAAATCTTAATGCCTCAATGGCCCATTTGACCGCCAGACATCCCTGCTTCACCGTTGAATACTTTTGTTCATGGTCATGCAATTTCCAAGATATTTACAATACAAGATGCTCATCTCCCTCAATAGTTTTGCTTAACACAGCCCGAATTCCAGTACTGGAAGCATCCGTATGTACTTCAAATGGGTGGTTAAAATCCAGACCACATAATACTGGGGATGAACATAGGGCTGTCTTTACATCTACAAAGGCTTTTTCACATTCATCTGTCCACGTAACCTTATTTCTGCACTTCTTTTTGGTTAGGCCGGTTAAAGGTGTTGCCATAGTTGCAAAATTAGGAATACACCTACTGTAGTAACCTGCTAGCTCCAGAAAAGAACGGATATGTTTTTTTTGTTTCAGGCTGTGGACAATTTGTAACTGCCTCCACTTTATTGATTTTGGGCTTGATGGTACAGTTCCCCAAGACAAAATCAAGATACCTTGTCTCTAACATGGCTATAGCACATTTATAAGGGTTAATGGTGATTCCTGCTTCAGCAGTCGAGGTAATCACGGCTCTTAAGTGCGCCAAATGGGTATCCCAATTAGGACTAAAAATTATAACACCGTCCAAGTAAAATTATAGTGGGGTGTCAGCACTTGGTTCATGTACCTTTGGAAAATTTCCAGAGCTCTGTGGAGTCCAAAGGGCATAGTCCTGAACTGAAATAGATCTATAGGTGTACCAAAGGCAGTTTACTCCCATAATGTAACCTTGAGGAGAATTTGCCAGTAGCCTTTAGTAAGGTCTAACGTCAAAATATATTGGATGTTACCAACTTTGTCCAGGATGTCATCAACTCTGGGCATCAGGTAGGCATCGAATTGTGACACTTCATTTAAACCTCTAAAATCAAGACACAAGCAAATGCCCCCTTCCTTTTTCTGAACCACCACAATGGGGAAACCCCAGGCACTAGTGGAAGGTTCCATGATTTTAAGTTTCAGCAGTTTATTCAACTCTAACTGTACCTCCTTTCTCATCCTTTCAGGGAGTCAATAAGGTTTCTTTCTTATAGGCGAGGAAGTAGTTCTGATCTCATGTTCTACTCACTTTGCAAGGCCTGGCGTACTAGTAAAGGTACTGGGGTATTCATTTAACATTTCTTGCAACTCCTTTTTCTTTTCTGGGTCTAGGATTTGATTCATATATACCTCCCGTATCCCTTTCCTGGTTTCCAACCTACTGTAGGTGGTATCCATCTCAGTCTCGGGTGTCTCTGGCATTACCAACATACTAACCCCCCCAGGTGGATTTTTCATGCCATTTGTTGAGCAAATTCACATGGTATAACTTCTGGTTCTGTCTCTTGTCAGGGGTCTCTATCTCAAAGGTGACTGGTCCAGTTTGTCTCACTACATTATATGGCCATTGCCATTTAATCAACAGTTTGTTTGCAGTGGTAGAGAGCAGTAACAGGACTCTTTCTCTAACAGAGAACTTCTTCATTTGGGTTCCCTGATCATGGGATTGTTTTTGGGTGTTGTGGGCTTGTATACTCATCTCATGTGCCTTGGTGGAATACCATATCAACCTCTTAACTGCCTCATATAGGTGGTGATCCCTGGGTGCTTCATATCATTGCCCTTCTCCCAACATTCTTTTACTACTTCCAAAGGCCCTTGTGGATTCCTTCCATAAAGGAGTTCAAATGGGGAATACACTGTAGAAACCTGGGGAACTTCTCTGTAGGTGAACAGGGCAAATGGCAAATATTTGTCCCAGTCCTTTCCCTCCTCTTGGACAAATTTCTTTAGCATCCTTTTAAGGGTCTGATTAAACTGTTCAGTCAGACCATTTGTTTGGGGATGATATGGGGAAGTGCGGACAACCACTATTCCCAACAGTCTATACAATTCCCTCAATAACTCAGCACTGAAACTGGCACCCCTGTCTGTTAGTATCTCCTTGGGTATGCCCATTCTGCTAAATAACTTGACCAGCTCTTCTGCTATTTTGGGTGTGATGACTGATTTCATGAGAATGGCCTCTGGATACTGTGTTGCATAGTCACACACAACAAGTATGTACTGATTTCGCTTAGTACTTCTGTTTAATGGGCCCACCACATCCATCCCAATCCTCTCTAATGGAGTTGTAACCAGGGGTAGCAGTAGTAAGGGGAGTTATCTTTCTGCCCTACCTGGGCTTCTAATTGACAGGCCTCACATTCTCAGCAATATCTAGCTACATTCTCATGTATTCTGTGCCAAAAAAAATGTTGAGTCGATCTGCCCAGGGTTCTATCTCGTCCAGCATGTCCTGCCCATGGCAGATCATGGCTTAAGTACAACAGGTCTTCTCTAAAACATGCGGGCACCAACAATTGCTCAACCTTTTCCTCTGACACTGGGTTGGTACAAACCCTGTACAACAATTTGTTTTTATGTATTATATCCAGGGCACCTTGTATCTGGGTTTTTCCCACCGGTTGAAAAAAAGAAATTAAGCTTTTATCTGCCATTTGTTCATTGATTACATTTGCCTTAACAAAAACAGTCTGCACATTCTCAGGAGTTAGTCCCTTCTGGTTATTATGCCATTGTCTCTGCTGTTTCTTCCTCACATTATGCGAAAATTTGGTTTTACCTGGCTCTTCAACCATATCCTCCTGAAAAGGAAAAATGTCACCAGATTGTTGTTTTTTCTGTACCTGTGACCTAGTGGTAACAGCTGCGATAGTTTCCTTTTCAGACGTTAATGTTGCAAAATCAGGAAAGTCATTTCCGATAACCATGGGTACAGGCAAATGAGGTACTAACCCAGTTGTCATAGTGGTTGCCTATTCCTTTAGAATCATTTCCACTGTAGCAGTAGGGTATACATGGATGTTGCCGTGTACACAGACCGCACTCATTGAAAGTCCCCTTTCTTTCTCCTTTATATGTTCTGGATGAATCAGGGTCTGTTTGCTGTCTGAGTCAATTAAGGCTGTCACATTTTTATTTTCCACGTTCACCTCAGTAAAGAAATAACCAGGGTTAAGCAAAGCAAGATGGGTTGAATCTCTCCTTTTCATGGGACAATAGCGTGTGCTATGTCCCTGTCCGTTGCAGTTTCTACAGATGATGTCCACTGGGAATGGTGTCCCACTTGTACCACCCCTGTTCTCTTGTCTGCTTTCATACCTCCCATATCTACTGTAGGCTCATACACTGGTTTTACTGGGGGGGGGGCAGGTTTGGGGTTTACGGAATCAAAGGTTCGGTTTCCCCCTTTCTTTACATTCTGGTGAGCAGAGAGGAAATCATCCGCTAATGTGATGGCAATTTCAGCAGTTTTGGGATTGTGCGCCCGGACCCATATTTGTACATCCTGGGTTAGGATTTGTAGGAACTGTTCTACCACCACAGTGTCTACTAGATTGTTAATAGTTTTCCCCTCTGGCTGTAGCCATTTATTGCACAGTTCTCTTAAATGTGTAAAGGTCCCTCGAGGGGTGTCATGTGTCTGAAATTCCAGAGTTCGGAACCTTTGCCAGTAGGCCTCCATGTTAATGTTTTACCGCTTTAGGATTTCTTTTTTCACTAAGACATAAGTGTTGGCCATTCTCGCGTCCATATTGCTGTAAGCTAATCGGGTTTTACCAGTTAAGTAAGGAGCTAAGTACACAACCCACTGTATTTTTGGCCACCCACATGCCTGGGCAACCCTTTTAAAGGTTGTAAGCTACCCCTCTATATCACAGGATGACAACATTTTCATTGCCTTAATGTCCTTTGGGTTTGGGTCTGGCCTACCCCCATCCTGACCTCCACCTGCCCCCAAGTTTTGTAATGCTCTTAAAGTCTCTGCCCACCTGACATCCTGATGTCTTCTCTCACGATCTCACTCCCGTTCCATATCCATTTGTCTTATGGCCAATCATCTCAATAATTCTGGTAATCCCTCTGGCGGTTCCTCCATGTAGATCCTCTGTTCCTCTTCCTTTAGGTCCTCCTCCTCTTCTTTGACTTCTCCCGAGGTCTGGTCCTTTGGCCTCTAAGTCTGCACCACAAGTCCAACCCTGGGCATCAGGGTTTCTCCTGACTTCAACACCTGGGTTCTGGTCTGGACACCAGTTGCCACGTCACTCTTCTTCTCCTCCTTGTCATCCAACATGTCTCTCTTATCACCCAAAGTACCAGGACTGGTACCAGATACTGATTTCCCCCCTAAAGCTGAACAACCAGATTCACCTCTGACACCAAATTTCTGTGACCGAGTGATGTGGGTAGGGTGACTAGAGACACTCCACAATCAGAAAGTTTTTGAAACACACTGTTCTCATGTGAATTTTATTGTCCAATGGACTATCAGAATAAAATTCAAAATAAATGAAAAAGAAAATAGACTGGTCTTAACTTCAGACTTTCAGAAAATAACTAAATTAAACAGCTGTCCTCAAGCTCCAGAACTACTCCACCTCAGTAGTTCTGCCACAGAGTAGTTAACTTAAGGTAACAGTACAACTACAATCTTCTGTGCTCTTACAGACCACCTTACAGGACACTCTCCTGGGCTGATCTACCTAAACTGAGCATCTGGGCTGATTTTATACAGATCCCTACAGCATCATCAGGTCAGCTGGTCTGCCCCTTTTCTAATAAAAAGGCATTCCTCCTCTAGTACAGACACGTAGGTGGTCAGCAAGACTGTGTCTATACTTTTGAATATACAAAACAGTCATAGATCATTTTATTTAGTCAGAGAAACACTTTAAACATAGATATGCAGCAATACATTGTAATTGCCTACAAGAAATAACCCTACTTGCCTAGTGGTGCTGAGGGTTGAGGCACTGGATGCCACACTTTGCACCACACCAGCGACCCAGGTTCGGGAATGAACCTGGGTCACAGGGGTTCATCAGGGGAGAAAAGAGATTGAGAATCTAATCTGGTAGACTGCTCTCTCTTCTCAGGGAGGGCTCAGGGGAACATCCGCTCATGGATCAACCTCTGTCAGTGGCCGGAGGGCATCAGCGTAGAGGTGCTGCATATGCTGGGGGGTTGAGCTGCGTCACTACGTTGCCATGCTAGCCGGGCTTCACAGAGACCAGGACAAAACACAAGCCAGAAAAAAAAACTCCATGTTCACAGAGATGAAGTGGGTTCCAGTGACACAGCCCACATCCCACTGACAGCACTGCAATTGGAGGACTCCATGGCCAACCCGCCATCCAGGTATGACCTCTCTAATTCCAGAAAGGCCATCGTGGGAGGATGTGCCTGCTCCGGGTGGTGATCCGGGGGCTAGGTCTGCCTGGGTAGTCGGGGAGTCTCTCCAGTCACAGCTTGGTTCGGTCAGGGATTACAGGCTGACATCAAGAGCACACTCCGGAAGGATGCCCAGATGTGGTGGAGAATAAACAGATTCAACAAAAAAAAAAAAAAAGAAATGATTGTTGATTGATAGATATGGGTTTCTATAAAACAGCCTCTGTTTGGAGCTGCTGGCTCCTAAGAGCCCATTTTAAATTACCACAGTGCTCAGGTAAGAGCTTATTTATTAACATAAAAAGAAGAGAACTGCAAATTTCCTAACCAGCTTATTCTGAATGTGCTATTTCCCTTGCATTCTTAAAACATAAACCCTCTTTAAAAACATTCAACTACACAACGGTCTGTGGGCTGATAAACCCAATGGATGAAATTCCAAGCCGCCTGGAAATATTTCATTTCAGTGCATCTTTAGTTTTGCTTTATTCAGCTGTGCTTTCCTTTTATTCCATTCAACTTAGTGTTTTTTTTTTCCACAGTGGGTCCCAGTCTTATTACAGGAGGTTCCTACCCATTTATTTACCAGCAACTGGAGGCGCTAATCAGGGAAAATGACAACTTTCACTTTCCTGACTCAGTAGTGCCTCGTGGTACTCCCAACTGTAAAACAGTCTTTTCTTTTAACAGAACTGTTAGTGAATTTTCCATCCTGGGCATACAGTGATTTGCTGAAAAAGCAAGCTGTTACAGGAGAACTACTCTCTTTAGCTCCTGGTTCCTTTTTCATACACACAAGGGTTACCAGGCACTATGGGGCTTATTTCAAATAACTATACAACACTTTTCTCCCACTCCCAATTTTTTTTGGCTTAAATACACAGAAAGCTGGGGGAGTGTTTCTTTTTACCTTTCTACAGGTATAGTATTTCTTTCTCAGCTGGACAACCATATATTGAGCAGCTGTTATTACCACAGGCATAAGTCAGGAGACAGAAAGGAAATCAAAGTGGTACAGCACAAGAGAGAGAGAGAAGATACTGTCATGGGCAGCCTGACCATGAAAGTAGAAAATGATATAACAAGAAACAGCAAAGAGAGAGCATAACTGCAGTAGGCTTGAGCAGGATCAGAAAATAAGAATGCCTTACAAAACCTGGTGTGGGAGGGGGGGCCAATCTACCCCATTCTGTACCCCACAAATTACCACTAAGTATTCCACCTCAGGTGATTCTTCCTGTTGGAGGGCATGTGGGGAGGAAGTGGCCACACATTCTCATATTTTATGGTTCTGCCCTGTTCTGACCCCCTTCTGGCGAGCGGTGGGGAGACAGCTGGAAGACCTTTCCCCACTCTGGGGCCCCTTAACCCTGAGATGGCCCTCCTATTACACCTCCTGCGACAAGTCATGAACACTCACCAAATATACGTGATAAGTTTAATGTTGGGAGCAGCCAATAAAGTAATAACCAGATTATGGCTAAAAGCAGATGTTCCTAGTATAAGAAACTGGGCAAATACAATATTTGAAATGTACAAAATGGAAAGCTTAACAGCTAAACTACAGAATAAAATGACGGTGCTGATGAACTGATGGACTCCTTGGTTTATATGCATAACTCACCACCACACAGATTTAATACCCTGAATACTGACATACTAATTGCCAGCAGATTAGGCCTTATGGTCTATTGAGTCTGCTCGAACCTCAGATCCCTAGTTGGGTACCGAGGCCCTCCCCCCCCCTTGTGTTCCAGAAACCCCTATCATCCGTCCCCACTCCCCTGGGTCAGGCCATCATCTGATACATCTGCTTTATGTGTCTGTCCCACCCTCTCTTGAAGCCCTCCACTGTGAATCTCTGAACCAGCTCACCAGTCAGCATGTTCCAAGGATCCTCCACCCTCTCAGTAAAAAACCTCCTCCTCTTCCCCCCCTCACCCTTCCACCTTCCAACTTCAAACCATGCCCTCTGGTGATACCTCCCTGCTTTAGTTTAAAGATCCCCTCAGTGTTTACCCTATTTATTCCCTTGAGGTACTTGAAGACCTCAATCATGTCCTCCCTGTTTCTCCTCTCCTGCAATGAAAACAGGCAGAGCTCCTCAAGTCTGTCCTCATACGTCAAATCCCCTAGTCCTCATATCATCTTAGTTGCCCTTCTCTGTACCCTCTCCAGGAGCTGTATGTCCCTGTTCAAGTGTGGTCTCCAGTACTGTACACAGTACTCAAGGTGTGGTCTAACCAATCCATTGTACAGTGGCAGAATCACTTCCCTGCTCCTAGAGGTGATCCCCCTTACAATACATCCCAATATCCTGTTTGCTTTGCTAACTGCTCTCCTGCACTGCTTGGAGTTATTCATACATGCATCCACCATGACTCCTAGGTCTTTTTCCCCTGTTGAGGCCTCCAGCGCCTCCCGTCCCAGGGTGTACCTGTGTTTAGGGTTTCACTGCCCAAGATGTAACACTTTGCACTTGGTGATATTGAAATTTAATTTCCATGTGTGAGCCCACCTTTCCATGGTGTCCAGGTCCCATTGCAGGGCCAACCTCCCCTCTTCCCCCTCAACTACTGCTCCCATCTAGGAGTCATCAGCAAATACACTAATTTCATACCCTATACCCTCCCTGATGTCCGAAATGTATGCATTATACAGGATTGGACCCAGGACCGAGCCCTGCTGTACCCCCACTACCAACCTCTCTAGGGTTCGAGAGCTCTCCACCTACCACTACTCTCTGAGTGCATCCAGCTAGCCAGATTTCAATCCATCTGACCATCAAAGGGCCTACTCCCAACCCCATCAGTTTCTCCACCAGACCATTCTGGGGGACAGAGTCGAATGCCTTGCTGAAGTCCAAGAATAATACATCCACAGGCTTTCCCCTGTCCAGTTCTGATGTTACCTATTCGTAGAACTCCACAATATTGGTTTGACATGATCTACCTGGCACAAACCCATATTGCCAACTATCCAGACCTCCCACCTCCTCCAAGTACACCCCCAATCATTCCTTTAGTATACTCTTCATTAATTTTCCCACCACCAAGGTCAAACTGATGGTTCTATAGTTACCTGGTACTTCCCTCAACCCCCCTGTATGGATTGGCACCACATGTGCCTCTTGCCAATCCCTAGGTACCCTCCCTGTCTCAAGCGACCTGTTGAAGAGCTCCACCAGGGGTGCAGCCAGTATGTCCACCAATTCCTATAGTACTCGCGGATGAATGCCACCCAGCCCAGGAGATTTATCTTTCTTTAGGCCCTTAAGGGCTAACCACACCCCTTCAGTGGAGATAGCATCATCTGTCCCCTCCACCTTACTGGCCTTTTTATCCTTATCCTGATGTGACACCCCTGGGGTACCTCTCCCTCCCTCCCTCTTGCTCCATTTCTGCTGCTTCCCTGATCCCACTCACTACTGATTTCTATCCCCATCATGCCTTGCTTTGTAGATATCCCATCCCCCTAATTGCCACTCCCATTGCACCTTAAAAGTTATTAATATACCTCACTCCAGCTGGGATATAGCCGGTCAACCAGTTCCACTGCGATATCTCCCCTAGGGAATATAGAAGATTGTATTTTTTCTTCTTTTTGGTATCCTCATACATCAAAGCTGTGGCTCTTCTCAGGGAGATCAAAATATACAGAATTGTAATATAGACAAAGAGGACCCCCCTCCATGTAGACCAAATTAACAGACTATGGCCCAGATATTCAAAAGGGTTGCGCATGCGCAAGTCCTACATTGCACCATTCTGCGATATTCAGCAGGAGGCAGTTGCGCCACTGAAAACAGGCTGAGCAACAGTGCAATGCAAATGAATGCATGCTCAATAGGAGGGGGAGGAACCATGCATAAACTGCGTAACCCGATATTCAGTCGGGTTGTGCAGAGTTAGTGGCGCAACCCCCAACCTGCGCCTGCACAACTTTGAGCTGTAAGGATTTGTTGAGGTCCACCCACAGGTGAGCTGCTGTATTGCAGGGCGCAACACAGCAGCTGCCACCCGTGGCTGGCCCCCAACTCAGTCCCTTGTGCCCCCACCAGCCCGATCGCTGGTAGAACATAAAACAACCCCTCCCCCTGCCCAAACATCTCTCCCAATGCCCAATCGTGGCAGAACGTAAAACAACCTCCCTCCCCCTGCCCAAACATCTCCTAATGCCTGATCAAGGCAGAACGTGAACAACTCAAGCGTGCCCGATCACGGGCAGAATGTAAAGACCCACCCCAACCCGGACATCTCCTGGTGGGCACTGGGGGTTGTTTCACGCTCTGCCGCTGATCGGGCATTGGGAGATGTGGGCGGGGATGTTGTCATGATACGCTCTGCCCGTGATCGGGCATTGTGGGATGTGTGGTGGGGGTTGCCGCCGTGCCCACGATCAAGCTGCAGGGTGCGCTGTCCCCAACGGCTGCTGTCTGGCAGGGCGGCCAGTCAAGTCCTCGGCATCAAGCGCACCCACATGCCATAATGGCATGCAAATGGGGCTAGAATCAGATGCAAATGGCCCTCTGCACCTTGCATAAATTATGGCCCCATTTGCATGTCACCTTGAATATCGGAAATTTGGCAAGATGGCGCAATAGTACTTGCGCCCACTGCAAGTTTAATGCTCAAGTCTGACAACTTGTGGTGGCGCAGTTCCACTGCGCTTGATGCACAGTGGTTGTGGTTGGGGTGATTCTGAGGAGTTGCTCAACAGCGCAACTCCTTGAATATCACCCCGGCCACACCCCTGCACAACTATTTTGAGCAGCGCAAGGGCTTGCGCCTCAGAATGGTGCAGTTTGAATATCCGGGCCCATGTGTAGTAAAGCCATACATTATCATTATAATCTAGATTCTATATTCAATATACATGTTTTTGTTTTGTTCTTTATTCAGGGCCACTGTCACTGCCTTATTATAGGCTAATACCAGATCCCCTGGATCCATGCATTCACTCAGCATGCCCAATAGATCCAGAACCATCATTAGGCCATCTGGGGTCACACCCCTTAAGGGGTGGTACCGGACCATCTCTGTAGGGGCAGGCCTATTTGGGGGGGCTGTGAAGCTGAACCCTATGGTGTGATGGTCCAATCATCTGACTGATTTCACCACCAAGTTGGAGATCTCCATCCCCAGATGGAACACTAGATCTAATGAGTGACCTTTATTGTGGGTCGTGGAGGTACTTACCTGTGTAAGACCCAACAAAGTCATCAGTTGGAGGAAGTTTTGGCCAAATTGCAAGAGTTCGTCATCGACCCAGGCATTGAAATACCCCAGAATTAACCATCTTGGGGAATCCAGCACCATGTCGACAATGAAGTCCACGACTTTCTGCTAGAACTCCTTCCCATCAGTGGGTGGATGGTAAATAAGAAGTATTTTGCATCCTACACCCACGCCCACGATGCACTCAAATTATCTGGTCATCCCAACTTGAACATTCATAAGGCCCAGTTCTGATTTAAAACAAATGGCTACACCCCCACCCCTACAATCCACCCCCGAGCGGTGTATCACCAAATACCCATCTGGAACTGCTGATGCCAATACTGGACCAGCATTTTCATCCAGTCAGGTCTCGGTGATGCAAGCAAGGTCAGATGTACCAACAAGATCTGCTATCACAGCAGTCTTATTTTTTATTGACCTGACATTGCATAACACCACCTGAGTAGGATGAGCAGCCAAGGAAGACAGCGCTACTTGTCTGCAAAAAGCAGATCTCTTGGGTATGGAAACAAGGACAAGTACCCCATTTCCCTACTCAGCAAACTTCAGTTCAACTTCCATAGCCTCCTGGTTCTTGGCTAAAGGGCTAGTACTAAATGTAAAAAGAAACAAGGCCACAGTCTTCTCCAGCTCCTGGAAACCCTTAGCCTTCGATTTCTCCCTATATGACAACAATGGCAACCCCATTGAAAGAGTTGCAGAATTCAAACACCTAGGCCAGCACCTCAACTGCCACCTCAACTTTGAATCCCACACTAATCAGATGATTAACAAAGCCCACCAACAGTGTGGCATGTTATACCGGGTGAAACATTTCCTCAGCCCCGAATCCAAGACCCTCCTAGCCACCAATTTCCTGCTCCCCATTTTTGACTTTACTGCTCTAATCTACTACCCCTGTCATTCCCAAAGGAATTTCAACAGGCTTCAGACCACCTACCACAATGTTATTCATTTTGTCTCTGGCCTCCCTAGACTCATCCACCACTGTGACCTATACAGACTCAATAACTGCCCCTCCCCAGAGGACAGACTCAATAGCAAAATCCTTACCATTTTCCACAAACTTGCTGTGGGACTCCTTCCTAACAACATCTCATCCATCTTCCCGAAGTCAGCCCCCTCTCACACCATCAGAAGGTCCTCCATCCTCTCCTTCTCCCTCCATTTCTATCACACCTCCCAAGGCCAAAACACCCTCTCCTACAATGGCACCAAACTTTTCAACAATCTCCCCCCTGCTTTAATCTAATGTCCCTCTGCCACTTCTTTTAGACATAACCTTAGGAAACACCTTTCCCATTCCTTTACTTGTAATTGCCCTCAGTCCTGATTGTCCCACTCTTGCTGCTTATCCTGTTCGCCTGCTTAAACAGTTACTTGTTGCCACTGTCCCTTCTTTAAGCTGGGTATCCCTTAGACCCCTTGCCTAACACATTGTTTGTCTCAAGCTATATTAGCACTTTGTTTCAGTCTCTTCACTGGCACTTAATTTGTTCTTGTTTTTGTCCATTGTTTTTGAAATTAATGTAATTGTGTTATTTTCCTCCTGTATTGTATTTCCTTTGTATAATGTTCTCGTAATTGTCTTGTTTGCCCAAAACTGGCACTTATGAAAATGGGCAACTTTTGCTCACATGCCTTTCCGGTATAATAAATAAACTGAAGCTGGTAAGTGTTATTACTTTGAAAAAAAAAACTGAGTTGGGCGACAATATGTGGGACGGTATTCACACTCAGACACTGCAGTACACATATCTAAGTGAGAGTTTAGAGAGGGAAACCCAGAAATTGCCCAACTTACCTAGTGGGAGTGGGTGCTGACAACACTCAACAAATAATGTTTCCCTCTACTGTAGATATCTAGAAGATGGAAAAGCCTGTTAAATGATGGCTGGACCACCTACAGGTCCTTTCTGAGTGGACAGTAAATTCCTGTGCCAGCACTAAACGTGAACAATTTAATAGCAACTGCAGAGAACTTATTCTGTGTGTTTTAGCTGTGACTGTGAATTGAAGAGAGGCAAGATTTATAGTCACTATACTGTCTGGGATAACATAGCAACCATATGAAATTAGCTTTTAATGAAATAAAAATGCAACCTGTTGGTTCTTAGTATTCGATTTTCTAAGGGGTTGGGGTAGGAAGAAGTAGGCTGCTGGTTAACTAGGATCTGCAGCTTATCCAGTAGGTAGGGAAATGGGCAGACTGGGTGGGCCAAGCGGTCCTTATCTGCCATCAAATTCTATGTGTCTATGTTTCTATGATCACTTTTAACACCTTTAAAAGGATTTGCCACATGGGAGATAAAGAAATGTAAAACATGAACTGGATCTCAGGCAACATCTCTGTCTATGTGTATCATCTTGTCTGCAGCCTAAAAAACTGATGAACTCCATGAAAATAAATGGATCCATGCTTTAGGCTCTAATATCACCATTGTGGACATTGCTTATTGGTTTTGAGTGTAGTTTTATGTTTTGTAAGAAAATTAGCCCTGCCCATGTTTCTTGCAGAAAGTCCCTGGGAGATCACCCAAGATCCAGAAGTCGAATAAGCGTGTATGCATCCCTCCCTGTAATAAGTTTTGCCATCTGCACATCTAGACTGGGGAGGTGCTACACATCCCTCAGGACACCCACCCCAGGCCACCAAAAGGCAGTCATGCATTAGAAGGAGGAGCCATCCCTTCTCTGAGGCATCCAAAATGGATGGCTGAACATCACCTTGCTGGACTAGCACTAGATATCCCAGTGTAAGTGAAGGACTTACCACCGAAAGTTGCTTCAGAATACTAAATGCGAGGCATAGAAGAGGTTATTATGCAAGATTCTTAGTATGATGCTTCAGAAGAAGCTGTAAAACTGAAAAAATACTACAGAGGTTGGAGCCCCCATATAACAAAAGCATAAATAGCTGGTTTTGTTAAGAAAAATTGTGGGGCTTCTCCCCTCACACACACCCTTTTTTTTATTTAAAGGGTAGCATGTTGGTTTGTTTAACGCTACATCACTACTGCTACTGTGTTTCAGGATAGCACAGCGCATGCAAATGCCCCACATAACTGCTATATAAGTTGTGCAGCATTATGCTTCACAACTAAGGTCCTCCACTTACACCAACATCCCAGGTTCAGGGCATGAACCTAGATCTAGTAGCTGGCCCATTTCAGTCAGTTTCCAGCTCTGAAAGAGACAGTTTCTTTAGAATATTTGTGTAGCTGTGATTTGATATCAGGATGTTGTTGCACCATCAATCTCATACCATTGTACAATAGCATCCTGATAACAGAATGTTGGTGCAACAATGTAATGTCACCATGTCACTACACGAAAAGTGACCAGCCAATACAGTACACAGTATTATTGTTTAAATCTCCTGCAGCCATAGAGCTTAAGATCGATTCTTCCTTTCACAGCAAATATTTACATCAGGTTTCCAGTCTCTACTTGCATGTGCCAACTTAACAGAAACAATCATGAATTCATAATTTTGCTGAATGTACTTTTTAATTCCATTAGTTCTTTATAACTGTCCATTGCAGTTTGGAAGCTTCAACTGAAAATGTGCCTATAACACTATGAAATGTCAAGTTTTTGCACTATAATAAGTATCATTAAGAGGTTAACGGATATTGGTTACAGAATTTATGGTAATAAAATACATCAGACTCATATTGTACTCCAGACTGCTTGGTGTGTGAATAACCAAGCCCCCCTCCATTGAATGGCTCAACTCCTCCCAAAACCTTCTCTGGCTCTAGAAGAGCCCAGTCCGCTATTATTATCCATATCCTACTGAAAGTGTTTACTAAATGAAAATTACAAATGTTCACTTGCTCCTCAGCTCTGGCCCTTTCTTTCTTTTGCTATTCTCAGCAGCTGATCTCTATGTGGTAACTGCCATAAGTCAGTACCACACGTCTGGTGTAAAGCTGTTTCATGACATTTTGCATCAGCCAAGAAAACACAGTTTCATAGGAATGGGACACATTAATGAAACAAAGTCCTTCTTCAGCTTCTGTGAAGACACGCTTTTTCCTGGATACCAGTCCTCAGTTCACACATCCAGAGTCCAAACAATTCAAAAAACCAACACAGAAGAGCAAACATATTCTTGCTGCTGTGAGACTGTTAGGTGCTACTTTAGTGCAGATGTGCAATGCAATGGATTGCTCACTGTTCTCAAGATCATTAAGTTACTAAACTGCAGATGTCCATTTAGATAACTATAAATGTGGGAATTCCTAAATACACAAACACAGCCCCCAGACTCCTCCTTACCCAGCTGTAGTTCCTGATTGGCTGCTGCTTCCTGTCCTGTAATGTGGCTCCACTGAAGTGGGGGTGCAAAATGAAAGCTGACCTGCAGTGTGGCATCCGAAGTGGGGGGGGGGGAGACAAAATCTGACCTGCTGTGTGAGACAGACTACTGAACTGTGTGTGAATGTAATTCTGGGAAGAAGAAAGGGGAAGGTATCAGAAAGTCACTGTTCTTCAAAGATTAAAGAAGAAGTGTCAGTGGGAGGAAAGAGACCACACTCACTGATTCATGCATACCCATTATGTGCTTTGACTCCACTGGGCAGACTGTGGATCAAACTTTATGTGATGCATCTGGTAACTGGTCATGCTGTTCCAGACCCCCTATTCTGTCTCTGCCTCTATTTGCATTATATCAGCATAGCTCTCCCTGTGCAACTGTAAAAAGGGGGCTTACACATACATTTTGAAAGCTGTCTCACAGCATGTAGACTTTGAAAACTGTTGCACATAGAAACATTGAATTTTTTGGCAGAAAAGAACCATTTGACCCACCCAGTCTGCCCAGATTTTTTCCTGCCAATTCTGTCCCAGCAGACCGTAAGGGTCTCAGGTGATCCTCCCTCTTTTTAGTTACTAGTATTCTTCTATGTCTATCCAATGCATGTTTGAAGCCCTCCAGAGCTTTTGTCCCTACTACCTCTTGTGTAGGTGGTCCCAGGCTTCCACCACTCTTTCTGTGAAGTAGTGTTTTTTCACCTCCCTCTTAAAGTTCACCCCTTTTAGTTTTGTTTCATGCCTCCTTGTTTGGTTGCACTTTTTGATGTGAAACATACTCCCCATCTATACCCTGTTCACTCCCATGAGGTAAATGAACTGTAGATCTCTATCATGTCCCTCTCTCGCTCCTGTCCTCCAGGAAATACAGATTGAGACCCCTCAGTCTCTCATCATACAGTTTCTCATGCAATACATGTACCATTTTAGTTGCCCTCCTCTGGCCTGCCTCTACCCTGTTGAAATATTTTCTGAGAAGTTGCCTCCAGAACTGTGCAAGATATTCCAAGTAGGGTCTCACCAATCATCTACACAGTGATAATATCACCTGCCTCCTTCTGCTTGTGATACCTCTTCATATGACACCCTGCAAACCACTGACCATGTTCACAGTCTTGTCACACTGCCCCAGCAACTTTGAGGTCATCAAATATTATAACCCCTAGGTCCCTTTCCTTCTTAATGAGACAGTAGTGCCCCCTCCCATTTCATACTCAGACCCTGGGTTTCTCTGCCTCAGGTGCATGATTTTACACTTTTAAGCATTGAACCCCAGCTGCCATACCCTTGATCATTCCTCAAGATTTCTAAGGTCCCTTTTCATTTTCTCCACCCTCTCCTGAGTATCCACCCTGTTACAGATCTTGCTGTTGTCTGTAAAAAGGCATACTTTCCCTTCAAGCACTTCTGCTATGTCACTTATGAAGATGTTGAACAGGAG
Organism: Neoceratodus forsteri; assembly: GCA_016271365.2. Classification (NCBI taxonomy): domain Eukaryota; kingdom Metazoa; phylum Chordata; order Ceratodontiformes; family Ceratodontidae; genus Neoceratodus; species Neoceratodus forsteri. The sequence goes on from CM057459.1 coordinate 629,226,420, forward strand.
CGGCCCCGTTACTGAACCCTGTGGCAAGCCACTGGTCATTCTCCCTTCATTAGAGTGACTGCCATTTACCACCACCCCCCTCTGCTGCCTATCCATTAACCAATTAATGACTTTGACTCCTACTCCTGGACTATCCAGTTTCTTTAACAGTTTCCTATGTGGCACAGTATTGAAGGTTTTGCTGCGTTAAATACAAATAGGCAGAGTTGGACTGGCCCACCAAGATACCTGTAAATTTCCAGGTGGGTCTCTTCTGGCTGGTACTTGTCCAGCTTCTAGACTCTGAAAATATTTGCATTTATCATCCATGTTCTAATTAAATGGGGTATTGTGGACAGTGCAAGTAAATATTAGATGCAAATATAGAGCTAGTGTATGAAATCAAAATAGAATATTGATATTAGTGTGTCACCCTAGGTCCTCCCCTTTTGTTTTTCCAGATGGGCCCCTTTATCATCTTTCCCAGTGGGCCCCTTGTACCCTGCCTGACCATGCAAATAAGCAACATCCACTGCCCTTCTCTGATCTATTTCTCTGGTCATCCAGTCAAAGAAGTCTATCAAATTTGTCTGAAATGTCCTCCTCATGGATCCTTGCTGTCTTTGGTCTTGCAACAGCCTGGGATTCAAGATGTTCCAACAGTCTTTCTTTTAACAGTGTTTCCATTTATTTCTCCACTACAGATGTGAGACAGACCAGTCTATACTTGCCAACCTCATCCCTGCTGCTGCTTTTATGGAGTGGAATAACATTAACTCTACTTCAGTTCTCTGGAAGCTCTGCTTTTTCCAGTGATATGTTGAATAAGGCTGCCAGTGGTGCAGCAAGCTCCTACTGGAGTTCCCTTAGCACACTTGGATGTATCTTATCCAGTCCAATGGCCTTGTCCACTTTAAGGTTTGCAAGTCCCTTAAAAACTCTTTCTTCTGTAAATGGACTTGTGTTTATCCCCCTTCTATGATCCTGTTGCCCCTTGTTTGCCCATTATTTTTCCTCCCTACTGTGAAGGCAGACCAGAAGTATCTGTTCAGAGTATCAGCTTTTTCCTGATTATCATCTACTCAGTCACCATCTCCCAACTTCCTTATTCTCATTATCCCTCCCCATGCCTTTCTCTTGTCACTTGTGTACTTGAAGAAAAACCATGTCCACTACTGAAACTCCTTTGGCTATCCTTTCCTCTGTTTGCACTTTTGCTGGCCTCAGTGCCTTCCCTGCTTCCCTCTATTTTACATGATATTTTTGCCAATCCTCCTCCCTCTATGTTTCTTTGTACCTCCTGAATGCCATCTTTTTCTTTCTTCACTTTCATAGCCACCTTCCTGGAGTGCAATAGTGGCCTTTTTTCCTCTTGTTTTTAGACACTTCTTTCACAAAGAAGCTGGTTGCATTCATTATACTTTCCTTAATTTGTTCCTCTCTTCATCGTGGCCATCCACTATTACTAGACTGTTTCTAAGAAAGTGTCCCGTTACTTTAATGTCTGCTCTTCTTAAGTCCAGCACTTTCCTCCTGTCACAGTACAGTATGTACATTTACAAAACCTTTGTGAAGGAGTTATGTGTGAACATTTTGTAGAGACCCTCATGCAGTGCATAAATTTGGAAAAACGTTGTGCAGCATGCAAATTTAAAAAACTGTCATAGAGAATGAAGAGTCTGAAAACCATAACATACAGTAGATGATAAACATATTGATGTAGCATGTAAATGTTTATAAAATTTGTGAAGGATTTATGTGCACATTTTTTGATTTTTATTCTCAGATAACTAATTAATAAAAAAAAAAAACATATTGGCTATCAAATTCAGTCATGGTTATTTGTGTTGCACCAACCAAATGCTGCACTAAAAATAACACCTGACTGCCAGGGAGTGATTTTCAGATTGAGAGCATGACCTGACCATCTTACTATGCCAGTCTGGATATTGAACTTTTATAGCAAGCAAATAGATTGTATTTGAAATTGTAGTTCCATTTACTCAACTAAAACATTTAAAACATTTGTAAAATCAAATAACATGCACTGCAGAATCTCTATTCATTATCAACATATTTAAAACAAGTCCTAAAATGCCAGAAAAAAAGATGGATGTTAAGAGCTCTTTTAACAACTTCAGCAGAGGAGACCTGACAAAGCTGGTTTGGAAAGGCATTCCACATGGGTAGGGTAGTCACATAAATGCTCTCTCACTGAAGATTTTCAAAGGACACAGGGACCCACCAGCTAATTCTCCTCTGCTGAGCAGAGCAACCAAACCGGAGTATATGGGAAGAGGTTATTTTTTTATGTAGGCAGGAACTAACTACAAGAGCCATGCATGGTGAAGAGCTAGATAGATAGATAGATAGATAGATAGATAGATAGATAGATAGATAGATAGACAGATAGATAGATAGATAGATAGATAGATCTCATTACCACAGCCTGTGCTAGCAACAGACTGTCAGTAGCAAAGGGAGAGAGGCCATCTGAAATGGAAAACTGCCATCACTTCTGAGAGCCATATTCTGTGGCTGGCATGCTGAAGACCACATACATATGCCATACATGGTGCTCAGGGGCCATTTGCATGACACTGTGTGGCCATTAGCAGCTCAGCACAATGCATCCATGCACAATTGTGGGAGGCAATTTATGGAACCTCGCTCCCCCAAAAGGGAGTCCTACCTAGCTATGTCTTCATTGGTGGTCTGGCAGAATCCCTCACTTGATTCCTGTGGGCATTGTGTAACTGTTCCAAAGTCCTTCCTTAGCCATCTAGTCCCCCCCACCTCACCAAATCCCTGCTGGTATTTTGAAACTGTACTGATTCCCTGCTCTAGTAGTCTAGTGGACCCCTGCCTAACCTGATTTTTTGTGGAAATATACTGATGCCCATCCCTGACAGTTTAGTGTTAGCCCCCAATAAACAATAACTATCACAGCCCCCCTTCCCCAGCCCACCCACTGAGCAACCACCACCTCCACCCCCTGTCAGTTGCTAACTCTCCCATCCATCCATAGGTGAGCTGCCATCAGATCCACTGACATTGACCAGTACAGACCTCCATCTCACCACCTCAACAATTTAACTGACAAATAGTAAGCATGTGCATACTGTAGAAACAGTTGTTTCTACAGTACGCATGCATTCACTCCTTGTCAGTCAGATGGCAGCCTTCTGAGGTGGTGAGAGGAGGGTCTGGGCCAATTGTCATCTGAAAATCAGAAGGCAGCTCACCTCTGGACAAGTGGGTGAGTAGGGAGCCAACGGAGTGTGTGGTTGGTGGTTGCTCTCTGGGTGGGCCAGGAAAGGGGGGGTTACAGCAATCCAGTGGAAGAGAACACTATTCTGCCTGGGATGGACTTCAGTACATTCCCACAATACCAGATTGTGTAGGGGGGTGATCCACTAGACTGCCAAGGAAAGGCTTTTGTACAGTTCCATAAAAACTGGGATCAGATGAAGAAAGGGGGTTCACAATACTGCAAGGCAAAGACTTTAATACAGTTCCACAATACTGACAGGGTTCAATTAATCAAGGGGATCCACTAGACTGCCAGGCAAGGGCTTTAGTACAGTTCCACAACACTATTGAGGATTGGGTGAGGAAGTAATGCCCATTAGACGGGCACGATTGAGATCTTTAATATTGAACAGTATCAACAGCAACTGGGGGCAGGGGAATCACTATACTGCAAGGGCTGGGATGTGCAATATAGCTCTGTACTAACAGGGATGTGGCAGGGGTTAGTGGTGGTCACCAACACCAGTGCTGCTTGGGGGCAGGTGTCACACACCTACGTGCACATTGAAAAAAGCAGGGTTTCAAAAGCATTAATTAGGGCTGCCTTGACAGAATGTTACCACTTACAAAATCCTTTAAATATACCATTGCATCATGTATGCAAGAGGGCACTCTCATTTGCAAGGTTGCAGTGGTGTAGTCTGTGTATCAGTGCTATCCACTGTGAGCAAGTGCCGTGTAACCCTTTGGATATGTTTCCCACCCAGCCAAGATGCACTGAGTCTGCTTAGTTTGGTGCTATACTTGTTAGTGCAGTACTAACCTTCATAATATGGAAATGATTGTGTGTCTAGTTCTACCTCTTCCTCACAAACACTAAAGCATCACCCTTAAAATTTAAGATTCAATAAGTTATCTTACCTTAAAGTTTTTTAGTCATGTTTAAGGCCACTAATGTATGGTGATTAAAGTAATGAAACTTCATTTTCAAGACTTGAAATATCAGGAATTTCACTGGGACTTCAAGTCTAATTTCCAGATTGTACCAGTATTCTACTGTTATTAATCTAGTATGTGTATAAATAATCAAAATAAAAGAAGGATTAATATATAGAACATTAAATAAAGCAAATTGACAGTAGTACAGGAAGCAAAACAAATAAAATAGAAGTTAAACCTCAAATTTTGAACTTTAATAACATTGCCACCATACTACAGATTTGCCTGAAATTTTTCATACGTGGTCTGGTACCATAGATCTCTAGATCTAGCAAGTTGCATTCGATTGGATGAGCGGTTGCGGAACTGCAGCATGCCAAAAAAAAACCACACAAAAAAATGGACATTTTGCACATTTCTTTGCTCCCACCAACAGCTCGCATGAATTGTTCATCTGGTCTGAACTCTTCAGGGAAGATGCAGTCTGGGTCATTGATGTGCCTTTCGAAAATTTGGTGAAAAAATATTAAACCATTCAAAACTTATTCAAAAACCAAGATTCTCATTATAGTCAAAGGGGAAAAAATATATGTCGCCAGTACATTTTACTTTTGCAAATTGTGGAGGGGTTTTGGGATAACAGATGGACCAGACACTGAACTTCAGGTTCAACACACAATCTCTGAGTGATGTTTATTCGAAATACAAGAAATAACCTTCTGCAATGGCATATTTCTTCTTCAGTACATCAGTTTGCAGCAACAGACTATGAATGTCCTTTCTCTGCACTTAGTCAGCACCTACTGACGCTGATCTATGACCCCCCTTCACCAGTTGAGCTGTAGCCATAACCCCTATGCAGGCCTCATTTGCCTGGGTAGTGGGGGCTCAAAAAGGAAAAAAAAAACAAGCTATAAGCAAAGAACCTCAATGCAGGATCACTGAAAGAAAGGTTACACCAAAGGGCATTGGCAACAAATCAAGTTTCAAAGAAATGCAACATTGTACATACTTCCATAATGCAATGCATCATGGGATACATGCAAATCATGAAATTTTTTACTTAAGTTTACAACAATATACATGCATTTTAAATAACATAACTAGCTTAATTTCTATAATAGCCACCTAGTATTTTTTACCATTATCATATCACCTAGTGCCATAATATTTTCAACATTACAGGTTTCATAAACAAAAGATATATTATGACATAGTGCTATTACATACTAAATCCAACAACGATTAACACAACCTGTTTTACATACATCTGGAGGTCACCACAATAACCTCCCTGTATGAGGACCTAAGAGGGAAAAGGAAAATTAAAGAGAACACTATAACATTGTCAAGAAAGGGAAGGTGGTGCCCATAGGTGGCCAACCTTATGGACTAGAAATTGTAAAGCATACATTAGGCTAAGAAATAGAAGAACTGTTGCAACAAATTTGAAAAAAGGTCAGTCCTCAAGACTGGCAGGAGCTTCCTGTCACACAAATGGCCCTATTACTTTCATGCAGAGGCCATTTTGTTTTCAGTTAGCAAGAGAGAAAAATGCCTGGTGTTAAATTTGGGACCCCCTAGATAAACACTGACTGTTGTGTTTGCCTAGTTGGGCCCTGAAGATGCCAACCCTATATTTTTTGGGGGGGTAAACTCCCACAGAAATGCTGTTTTTAAAATGCGTGCCCCAGTACTTTTGCAAATTGTGAAAGAAATGGCTGCAACACTTTCACAAATCATGAAAGTGTCATGCTGTATTTGAAAAACTGTCGCAATTTGTGAAAGTACTTTGTCCAAAAACTGCAAATCTTAGCCATCTCACTGCAACCAAATGGTTTGGACTTTTTGGCTGAAATTTGCAGGGTGGCAAGCCCTGGCCCCACAGATATGCCTTTTGGTAGTTTGATACCAAAACATTCAATGGTCCCAAAGTTACAGTGTACTGAAGTTAAGAAATTTCCCATAGAATAACACTGTGGTGCCCATATCTCAAAAATGAAGAGAGATACAGATTTTTCGCTACCCACAGCTTAGATCACCCAAACTGCAAAAACAAGTTTGGAAATCAAAAATTACACCATCAGTGCCATTATTTTCCTACTTGCTATGGTTACGGATATATTGTAAAAAATGTGTTCCAAGGGTGCCTTTTCAGCATTGTTCAGTGCCCGTATCTTGTAAACGATGCAAGATATAGATTTCATTGATGTATTTCAGTTGGAGGCTTCACTGTCATGATTACAACAACGCTGGAACTTTTTTCATAGCTGCTACGGTTGCTGTGATATAGGCAAATTAGTGTTACAAGTGTTCCTTGCCCTTTAGGGCTGCTGTATAGCTCTGTAGTTATGCATAAGTGAGAGCGCAGGGCCTAGAGGGCCCGCACTCCCACTATCACATACCAGTTGCCAGCTACATTACACTTTCTCAAAAAGAAGGGAAATTCATTGCAAAAAACTCTGTTAATGCATCAATTAGGGTTGATAGCACAGCAACAAAAGTTTGGAAATGTGATGTTAGGGATACATCCATACCACTCCCTCACCCTCCACACACCAACAGGCATCAGGGTGTGCATTGGGGTCATCAGGCCTAAATCTCACTCCATTCTCCTATCCTGCACCACTGCAGCTTGTTTACACATGGAATGGGGTGAGAGATAGGTTGATGACCCCAACGCACACCTGATGCTTGTTGGTGTGTGGAGGGTCAGGGGGGTAGTGGGTGGTAGGGGTGTAACCCTAACATCACATTTCCATACTTTTGTTGCTGTGCTGTCAACCCTAACTGGTGCATTAATGGAGTTTTTGCACTGAATAAATATATATATATATATATATATACACACATACACAATACTCGTCACATTAAACTGTTCAACCAATGAGGTAGTTTAGCATTGTTTTTTACAGTTGGCAATGTATTGGCAACTCATATTACATTATTTTTCAATGCTTAACCAGCTCAAGCTCAATGTTTGTAAAATGTTTTGCAACTTATTTGGAATGCATTTGCAAGCCAGTCACAGTAAAATGCAAAACTGAGTTTTTACTATTAAGAAAGAGTTTGTACAGAGCTTTGTGCTGGATCCAGCAACACTGATGCAACTGAGTCAGAAATGCTACAGCAACTCATTGAAGTAACAGTTTAATGTGACTTGTAGAGTATATTCATTGCAAAAAAGATCAGTTAATGCATCAGTTAGGGTTGTTTCCACAGCAACAAAAGTGTGGAAATGCAGAGTTAGGGTTCAAAACCCTAACTCTGCATTTCTCTCCCAATCCCCCCCCCACACACATTCACACTTATGCAAGTATGGAAAGGATCAAGGCAGCACAACCAATCAGAGACAACCAGCAGCAGGTAACACATATGCAGTACTCAACTGTTTATGATGTCACTGCAGTCCTCTGTTTATAATACTTATGTGAAAGACTATCTGGTTATAGCAGGGTAACATCAGGAGGCATTACCACACACTAAACGGTGCTGAAAATGCTCTCGATATTAGCGAGTGACAGCTATATAACTGTTGACATGGCATCTAAGACTATTTGCTTATGTTGTGGTAACATCAGGATGAATTAACACACACCACAGAGTGGTGTACATGCTGTGTCATGTTATCTGGTCAAAATCACATATTCATCTTGCTTGCTAATCTCGTGAAGTACTTGTCTTTTTATATCAACCACTGCCCACAACGACATACACAGTTTATGCAGTGACCATCTCACATGCTTGTACAGGATGTGAGTCTATGCACCCACCACACTATGGTGGCAGCAGAAGTGATACAGTTGGTGAAACATGCTGATGGATGCCTGTTGTGGTATGTTTATGAAGCTGTATGTTATTGGTGTTACCCTATGGTGTCTGTTTCTCATTAGTTGTCTTGCCTCTACCATACCCCACTTGTATGTGTGTTGTGAGTGTGTGTGTTTGTCTGTGTGTGTGTGTGTGTCTCTGTGTCTGTGTATGTGTGCTGGTGGGAGGGAATTTGGAGTTAGTCTTGAAACATGTGGTAGCTGTAAAGACACAGGTAACAAATACATAGTTATTTTAAAATGCATTTCAGATATGAAACTTGCACCATCATATGTTGTTATAGTGCTGCATTACCTACACATACTCATTAGCAAGATATGATGGTTAACTGTATTTGTAACACACAAATGCTTACTGTGGTCCATCACCCATGGTTGCCCAGCATGCGTGTGTACCACCAAGGCAATCGGATGGCAGCAGAACTCATACAGTTGGTGGACCATGATGATGGATCTGTCTTGTGGTACATTATACAGTTGCATGTTATTTCTGTTAACTGCTGCTGGTTGTCTCTGATTGGTTGCATTGCCTTGGTCCTTCCCGTAAGTGCATGTGTGTGTATGTGAGTGGGGGTGGGGTTGGGGAAAATGCAGAGTTAGGGCTTTGAAGCCTAACACCACATTTACACACTTTTGTCATTGTGGAAACATCCCTAACTGATGCATTAACGGAGTTTTTTGCAATGATTCAGCCATCTTGTATTCGGTTAGTAACACAGAAAAATGCCTTGCATTTAAAATTGGGACCCTCTAGGTAAACACTGATTCTTGTGTTCACCTAGTAGGGTCCTGAGGATGTTAGCCCTATATTTTTGGGGGATTAAACCCCCCAGAAATGCCTTTTGCAACTTTGAGGAAAAAGTACTTTTGCAAAATACTTTAGCAAATGCGAAAGTTCCGTGATTTTTTTTTGCGAAACTTTCATGATTTGGGAAAGTAATTTGTGAAAGTGTTCTCAAAATAACTGCAAATCTTTGCCATCCTCCTGCAACAGAACAGTTGGGTCTTTTTGGCTGAAATTTTCAGGGTGGAAAGCCCTGTTCCCACAGATGTGCTTTTTGGTGGTTTGGTGCCAAAACTTTACAGGGGCCCAAAGTTACAGCATTCTGAAGTTCAGAAATGTTCCCATAGGATAGCTTTGTGGTGCCCGTGGTGCATTTCAGGGCCCGTATCTCGAAAATGGTTTGAGATTCAGATTTTTGTTCACAAAGTGCAGAAGTAGGCAGAAAAGCCATAAATAACATGAAATTTGCACATTCATTCTACCTTGTATGTTTACTGAGACATTTGGGAATTAGTGTTCCAATTGCTCATTTTCATGTCCAAGGCCCACTATTACACTCACAGAGTTAGCATTCATAGCACTTTTCACTGCCTGAATCTCAGAAATGATGTAAGATATGAATTCGGTCAACTTATGTTGTGAAAACTAGTCACTCTCATGATTACAACCACACTTGAATTTTTTTTTTCTACCGGCTACGGTTCCCGAGATATTGGTAAATTTGTGTTACAAAACTTCCTTAGCCTCTAAGGCTTCTGTATGGCTCTGTGCTTATGTATAAGTGGGAGCACAGGGCCTGGAGGACTTATGCTCCCACAAACACATATCATTATGCAGAAATGGGCAACACATACCATTTTCTATTTATATTACACTTTTCTCAAAAAGAAGGGAAATTCATTGCAAAAGACTCTGTTAATGCATCAGTTAGGGTTGATAGCACAGTGACACAAGTTTGGAAATGTGATATTAGGGTTTTCCCAACCATCCTACCCACCCCCCACCTCTACACACCAACAGGCATCAGGGTGTGCATTGGGGTTGTCGGGCCCAAATCTCAACCCATTCTCCTATACTGCACCACATCAGTTTGTTTACTCATGGAATGGGGTGAGAGTTAGGCTGACAACCCCAACGCACAGCGTGATGCCTGTTGGTGTGTGGAGGCTAGTGGGTGGGGTGGTAGGAGTGTAACCCTAACATCACATTTCCAAGCTTTTGTCACTTTGCTACCAACCCTAACTGATATATTAACATAGTTTTTTGCAATATATATATATATACAGTATACATTGTAAAAAAAAAAAAACCTTGTTAATGCACCAGTTAGGGTTAATAGTACAGTGACAAAAGTTTGGAAATGTGCTGTTAGGGTTCAAAACCCTAACTCCACATCCCCCCCAGACACACACACATGCAAGACACATGCAGGATTGTAACACACTATACCACTCCATCACATCTGCAACCACAATAATCACCATACTGTACTTATTTCATGTAACACTATGTAATGAAAAAACAAATTTAGTATCATCAACTCTGTACTGCCAGCCCAGTATGATGACACATTCTTACTGGCATATCTTCTTCATACAATGTGAGTCTGTACACATTTCCAAAATATTGGCTTTTATGTGTCACTATTCAATAATTGGGTTGCTGCAGGTATCGCTGCTACCACATGGGCATGTGGTAGCAGGACAGATAAAGATGATACATAGTACTTTTAAGATACTGCTCAGGTATGAAACTAACACCATCACATGTTGTTATTTTGCTGCGTTACTTGGAAATACTCATTAGCAGCATGTTATTGTTAGCCTTGGATGTTACAACTGTTGCTTTCACATGTTACTGTAAACTATACTACAGATAATTACTTTTATTATTACTACCGTTTGTTCTTAGGACTGATTTGCTGTATCAGAAAAATAAATGCAAACATCCAATGACTGTTGGTAGGCTTATCCTAACTCTCATTTCCAAGAAACTATCTGTGAATAGCATACTGTGTGTTTCATCACTTCTTCACTATTGAAAATAAATGCAAATATCCAATGACTGTTGGTAGGCTTATACTAACTCTCATTTCCAAGAAACTATCTGTGAATAGCATACTGTGTGTTTCATCACCTCTTCACTATGGAAATATAGGCATCTGCTTAAATCATGTTATTGCTGTTTGTAACACAAAAATGCTTACTGTGGGGCATCACCCATTGTTGCCCAGCATGCGTGTCTACCCCCAAGGCACTATAGTGGTGGCAGAACTCATACAGTTGGTGACCCACGATGATGGATGTGTCTTGCAGTACGTTTAGAGTTGTACGTTACTTCTGTTACCTGATGCTGGTTGTCTTTGGGTGTGTTGCCTTGGCCCTTCCCCTGCTTTCGTGTGTGTGTGGTGGGAATGCGGTGTTAGGGTTTTGAACCCTAGCATCACATTTTCAAACTTTTGTCGCTGTACTATTAATCCTAACTGGTGCATTAAAGGAGGTTTTTGCAGTGAATTTCCCTTCTTTTTGAGAAAATGTAATGTAAGTGGTCTGTGTTAGTGGGAGCATGGGCCCTCTGGGCCCTGCACTCCCTTCACATTGTCCACTTTTTGCATAATACTATGCATCTGAGACAGCATGGGCCCTCTGGGCCCCCCGCTCCCACTTATACATAACTACGGAGCCATACAGCAGCCCTATATGGCAAGGAACCCTTATAACACTAATTTACTAATATCTCAGCAACCATAGCAGCTAGTAAAAAAATTCAATTGTTGTTGTAATCATGACAGTGAGTACTTCACATGCCATAAATCAACTGAATCTGTATCTTGCATTTTTTCTGAGATACGGGCACCAAGAAGCACTAAGAAGGCACCCTTGGAACCCTTGTAACATGTTTTTGATAATACCTCTGTAACTGTGCAAGTAGCAAAACAATTCCAATGCAGGTGTCATGTATGATTTCCAAACTTGTTTCTACAGATTAGTTTTCCTAAAATTGAACTAAACTGCCAGTAGCGAAAACTCTGTATCTCACTTAGTTTTCGAGATACGGGTGCCTAAAGGCATAACGGATCCCACAATGCTATCCTATGGGAAATTTCTCAAATTTAGAACACTGTAACTTTGGATCCCTTAAATGTTTTGGCACCAAAAGGCACATCTATGTGACCAGGGCATGCCACCCTGCAAATTTCAGCCCAAAAGACCCAACCATTTTGTTGCTGGAGGATGTCAAAGATTTTCAGTTTTTTTAAAAAATACTTTTGCAAATCACAAATGTTTCGCAAAAAGTAGCTTGAAACTTCACATTTGTGAAAGCATTTCAGCAGTTTCTGTACTTTATGATTTGTGAAAGTGTTTTTTCCCCGATGTTGAAAATGACATTTCTGAGGGGTTTTACCCCCCGAAAAAGATAGGGCTGGCATCCACGAGACCCGACTAGGTAAACCCAAAAATCAGTGTTTACTTAAAGGGTCCCAAAATTGAAATGGCAGGCATTTTTCTATCTCACTAACTGAAAACAAGATGGCCATAGCATGAAAGTAAAAGGGCCATTTGCAAAAGTAAAATTGTATTTGCAAAACTTTCATGAGGCACATATATTTTTTCTCCATTGACAATAAAGGGAAATTTGTTTTTTGAATAACTTTTGAACGGTTTAATATTTTTACACCAAATCTTCTGAAGGCACATCGATGACCCAAACTACATCTTCACTGAAGATTTCAGACCAAACAGACAAATCATGCGGGCTGTGGGTGCGAGCAAAGAAACACACAAAAAGTCTGTTTTTTTTTGCATTGTTTAGTGTTCTGTAGCTCTGCAAATGTGCATCCAACCATAATACAACTTGCCAGATCCAGAGACATATGGTACCAGACAGCGCATGCAAAATTTCAGGCAAATCTGCTGGCAATTATGGTGGCAATGTTATTAAGGTGCAAAATTTGAGGTTTAACATTAAAGTGCTTTCTCAACCCTAACTATACTGGCGCTACTGCGCCAGTAATACATATATATCTTATTATTATTTATTAAAGATATCTAAATACCTTATGTGGCTTTAATTGAAACTTAATACTTTTAACTGTGGCTTTTATTCAAGGTCAGCTTGTATTTCAGGGTGGCTTGTTTTTCATAAGCCAGTTTTTCAGTACTAAAAACATCATTTTTACATCCTTGATTTGATTAAGTTTATTGTTATTGGCCTGCTTCATTTCAAAACAAGTAACATATACATCAACTAAGATAATTAGGTAAAAAAAACTGTAATAATGATCATATTTATGGAGATAAAAATCACAAAGTCCCACCCAAAGTCTCACCCATAGTGTTTTTATCTGAGATGCCTTAACACCGAATAGATACTGTAGCTTGCATTTGAGTGCAGCATAAATAAAAATATTCATTTTGTCATGCAGCTTACATTTGAGTGTAGCTTTTATTCAATGGTGGCTTCTATTTGATGAAAAATGTTTTTTAGCAATATTTATTTTCAGTAAACTGAGCATGTGCGAACAATAAATCATTTATAGCTTCAAAATGAATTAACATTTTGCACAAAACCAACAAAAAAACCTATAGCTTCAGCTCCATAACATCTCACAAGCCTGTAAGTTCCAAATTGTAACTCTTTGTAGGTTTTTTTTAGCTGCTGTATTATTTTGGCAAACTGAGCATGTGTGGACATGTATCATTAATAACTACAAAATGAATGCATTTTTTTCACCAAACCACCAAATGGACCTATTTCTCTGTAACATCAAAAAAGCCCTGCAAGTTTCATAGTTTAACTACTTGTCATTTTTTTTGTCTATCCTTGGAAAATACTTAGGCTCAAAAAATGAACACATATACATAAATTGAATGCTCTATAAATCCAAAACAAGCAAATAGATTTCTACAAAACCTTTCACATTTGTAGACCATATGACTAAAATGATGCATTCCAAATTTTATCATCCTAGGGTCTAAGATGACCAGGTTATAAGTATTTTAAATGGCCTTTCTTAAAGAAACCCCACTGTATCCCTAATAACGAACTCCTCCACAAAGCATTAATGATCAGGACCCTAAATTTTGCTGGGAAATAGACTGGTCAGCATGAAAAATCTGTTAAGAACCATTGATCTCATGTGCTGCCACCATGAATCATAGGAATTCTATGAAAGCACAATTCAGTAAGTGCTAGCCTTTTTAGACTTGCAATTTTTCAATGGAAGTAGCCATTTATTCCTATATGTGCTAGATACTCATCCAACATTTTCTTAAATATGTGCATTGTCCCACATATGACCACATATTCCAGTAACCTATTCCAGATTGCTACAACTGTCTGGCTTAACTGGTCCCCTGTTCTGTTTGTCATGTATAGATCTCCCATTAATTTAAGTTTTGCTGCCTACTGCCTAGTTCAAGTTCTTTTTCATCCATGCCAATACATTCCCACAGATCCCCAATTATGTGGTTTGAAGATCCAGCATAACTCTCTTCTTAGCCTTCTAAATTCCAGGGAGTATATATTGTATTTAGTTGTTCCCATCTCTGCTCATATGCTAGCTCTCTAATATCTGCCACTGGTTTAGTAGCCTTGTGTTGCACCCCCTTCTACCCTTCTTATGCCTCCCTCTTTGTACGGGGTCCCAAAGTGTCCAAAATAATGAAAGTGGGGTCTAACCAGGGCATGGTATAGTGGCATCACCACCTCCCTTTGTTTACTAGATGTATTTTGACTTATGTATCCCAATAATTTATTGCATTTTTTTAAAACCTTGCAGTGGTGAGTATCAAAATTCAACATGTTTATGGGGGGGGGGGCACTGTAGAGCCTGAGCAAAATGGATGCTAGGGATTAGAACTCCGAGGAACTTTTGATTTATATACTTATTTCCACCACTTTCAACTTCTTCTTTTCTTGCCATAGCAGGAGAAGAACTTGCTGAACACCCACAGAACATGACGGGTAAACCTAGAAAAGATAAAACAACCTCAACAAAGTAAAGCTCCATTTGAGGATCCCACTACATGCTCTGTGCAGAGCAGCACTCCTGATCTCACTGAAGGCCCCACTTAAGAAAATCTGCAGACTCTTGAGGTTAAAATTAATGAAATTTTTCAATCAGTTACAGGTCTGGTGGATAAATTTGACAATTTAACAAATCGGGTTTTGGGTCTTGAAACCACCGGCAAATCAGCCCAGACTGGTACTGTGGAGGATTCTAAGAGAGCAGAAGTGGCCCTGGGGACAGCTGCAACCCTTACAAAAGAGAACATGCATTTATGCTTTCATCTGGAGACACTTGCGAATCAAGTGAGTGCTTCAAATTTAAGGATCCTTGGAAAGCCCGAGGGCAGTGAAGGAGATCTTCTGATACTTTTTTGGCAGGACTGGTTAATACAGCAGTTTGGCAACACTGTATCCACTCACTCTTTTACAATTCAAAAAGACCACAGGGTGACCCCTTGGAACAGACCTAACAACCCAGAAGCCCCTTAAACAATTGTAAATTGCAGATCATGGGGGCACAAGGGATTTCTTTTTGGCATTGGCCCGCTGGAAATGTACTTTGTTACAGGATGGACGAGACATTCAAATGTATCCAGATTTAAGTTATGCCACCCACCAGAAGAAAAAGAAATTTGACAGGGTTCAGCCTATGCTCAGAGAAGCCAACATCAATCACGGAATGGTGTTCCCTGCCCATCTTTGGACAGTTCACCAGGGAAAGATCTTCCTCTTCTCAGACCCAGCAGATGCCTAGAAATGGGCACAAAACATGCTCCACCCTGTCGTCATGGTGAAGATCCAGAGGATCACACGAAGGAAGGCTCCTGAGGGAGTTTTTACACTATTTCTTATTAATTCTCCCTTTTACTTGTAAATTAGATTGTGCAGTGGTTAAGTCATTGGAGTCCATGTGAGCCACTTGTTACTTTTGTTCTAATATATTTGTTAAACTTCTGATTTGAATCCAAAATCTGCTCTCCACTTTGCACCTACCACTTTGACTCTTTCTATGGACTAGTGTTGATTACCATCTTTATTTGTAACTATGGGGAAGTTTATTGTTTCCTTCCTCTACAATGTTAAGCTGAATTGAATGTTTGATCAGATTTCTCCTGCTATTCTTGTTCAAAATTAAAGTGTTTGTGCTTTACCTTTTGGGGAGCTCTAATAATACCCTACTTTTTTAGATAGTTAGTGTACTAGATATTACTTTAGATATTTATACAGCATGGTGGAAATTTCTGTTACCTCCTATTTAGGCAGGGCAGACAATTTTAATATTTAACTTTTTTACGTACAATGGACATTTGACCATGCCGCTCTTGGACTCAATATGCAGCATTTATCTGAATGCTGGTTATGTTGTTTTCCTTTTTCTGCACCCCCCCCATGTCATATTGTAATAACATGAGTCAGAGAATGAGTTTGTATTATGAATAGTGGCACTCTCATGGTTTGTTATTAAGCTGTATGTACCATGTTTGTATATGTACAACAAAACAAAATGGCTCACCCATCCTTTAGTTGCTTTCCTAAAAGAGAGGGACAAAAGCTGGGCTATTTTCAAAGCATCCAACTCCAATACTGATTGGGCTAAATTCAGGAACCTAAGAAACAAGATCTGGCAGAGCCACTATGACTGTGGGCTTAAACATAAACATGAATTGCTGTTGCACACACTAATGCCACAGTCTGTATTACAGTTACCTATATGTTTCACATTTTATTCTATGCACTGTTATAGCAATCAATGTTTTGACAAGGTGTAAGATAAACACAATGTTGAAACATGTTTTTGAAGACATTTTGATGTGTTTGATTTTTTTTAGAGATTTCTATACAGTTCACACATATAATTAGTATAATAGAAAAGTGCATATACCCAAATGCCAATGTAAATCTTATACATTTCATTATAAACGATTCTCTTGAAGGAAGATATTACTGTACAAGGCCTAAAAATGGGCATCAGGTAAAAGTAAACTGGGGTAGGTGTGTTATTGAGGATATTGCATAGATTATCTTTTATTGCTGCTCCACCCCAGGCACACACAATATGAAAATCAACAACCCCTTGATATGAAGCAGCAGGAATTAGTTAGTACAAGGACAGAAACAAGCAGGAGGCTGAGTAAGTGGGTAGGCAAGCATGAGTATGGTAAGTCAAATAACATTTTAAAATTTCTCACTATTATAATTCATTTTTTACAAATGCATCTGCACAATTGACCATTTTTTAAAAACAATAATAGCAATGGAAGTTATTCCACATGTGTCCAAAGGTGCCATGTGCAGGTGGAGGGATTTGAGACCTGGATGCACCAGTTTGCCCTGCTTCTGAGTCAGAAGATTATGGCAGAGAGGCAAAGGTACTAGGGGTTCCATTGACAGCTGTTGAAGCAGAGGGAACCAAATCAAGAGGGTCTATTACAGTTTACTGTTTATTGGATTCAGAAATACCTTTGAGTCAAAGACTCCTTTACAAATAATCATGTAAGCCTCTTCCACCTGTAGCTTCAGGGGAACCCTCTGAAGCACTGGTAAGGGAAAAAAGGCATACAAGAACCTCCTTGTCCAGCACAGAGACAGTGCATCTCACCAGAAAACACCATGCCCAGGAATGAGCCAGCAACAATTGGGTAGTTTTGCATTGGATGGGGAGATGAAGAGGTCTATCTCCTGCAACTCCACAGGTTGAATAAGCTTTCAACCAACGCTTGATTTAGCTCCCTCTCATGAGCCCTGACAGTGGTGTTGCTAAGACTGTCTGCTAGGATGTTGCTGATCCCTGGCACATGGTCAGCAGTCAGGCAGAGTTAGTTTGTGCTGGACTGCCCAATACCACACTCTCATTGCCTCTCAGCATAGAGGGTATGAGCGAGTCCCTCCCTGTTTTTCCAGGTACCAGACCACAGACATATTGCTGGTCTGAATCAGAAGTGTCCCTGGACATAGAAGAGGGTGGAAGGCCTGGAGGGCATACAGTACTGCCCTCATTTCTAACACATTGATATGTAGAGATGCTTCCAGCTGAGACCATGTTCCTTGAGTCTGATTGTCTCCTAGGTGGGTCCCCCAGCCTTGACATGAAGCATCCATTATAAAAGTCATGGTAGGAGCAGGGGGTTGAAATAGGAACCCCCATGGAGAGATTGGACAACTTCTGCCACCAAAGAAGATCCTTCTTCATGTACCTGGACACTAGGACTCTGTGGTCAAGGTTGTCCAGTCGCTGATCTTATTGGGCATGAAGAGTCCATTTTGTTACCCTCATATGCAGTCTGGCTAGAGGAACTGTTGGGATCACAGCTCCCATCATCCTGAGAAGATGAAGGATCAATCAGGCTGTGGTCCAGCTTGAGTTGGCCACTAATCTGGCCTGTTTCATAGGGTCTCCACTCTGTCCAATGGGAGGAAGGTCCTACCCTGGACCATATACAGCACCATCCCAAATGAATAGTAGGCACTGAGAGGGGAGAGGTGGGACCTGGGATAGTTGACTGTTATTCCAAGTCTGGAAAAGAGGTCCAGGGTGAAGGAGAGTGACTCCCTCAGATTGCTCTGTGATGTGGCAGATAGAAGCCAATCATCCAGATACAGGCACAATTGGATCCCTCTGAGGCATAGGGCTGCAGCCACCACTGCTAGACACTTGGTAAAACCCTGAGGTGCTGAGGATAGGCCAAAAGGGAGAGCCTTGAACTGGTAATGTTCAACCTGGAAGGCAAACTGCAGAATGTTGCAGTGGGCCTGGAAGACAGGGCTGTGCAGGTAAGCATCCTGCATGTCCAGCACACAAAGCCATTGACTTTTGTGGAGCAGAGGTAGAAGTCCCTGGATGGTGAGTATACAGAATCTCTTGTATTCAACCTATACGTTGAGCATGCTGAGGTCCAAGATGGGTCTTAGGTCATCCTTCTGTTTGGGCATTAGGCACTCAGAAGAAATGAAAGTAGTACCCTTCCTATCTGTGCTGGAGCCACAGGCTCTATGGTTGACTTTTGCAGAAGAGCCTGGATCTCATCCCCTATCAGAGACAGGTGCCTTGGAGAATAATGGGAGAGGCCTGGGGGTGTCCAGAGACCTGTCTAGGAACTCTATGGTGTGACCTCTTGTTATTAACTGAAGAACTCAAGAGTCCGTGGTTATATCCTGCAACCCCAGAAGGTGGAGGGCAAATCTTCTCTCCTCACTGGTTCCCCTAGAGGATCTGTAGGAGGCAGGGAGGTCCCCACAAGTCAGGAAGCTGAGGCGAGGGAGTCAGCAGCTCCTCCAGTGGGCTTCTTGGACTTGGCAGGGGGAGTAGGGGTTCCTGATGCTGGATACAGCATTTGGCCTGGCCTTTGACAGGGGTCTCTTTGGTCTAGCATCCCTGTTGCTAAAAATCTTGGATGGATTTACCTCTGTCCTACATTTCAGTGATAATATCCTTCCTTAGCATCACCTCTGAGTAACTCAGATCCCCTGAAAGGGGCATCCAGTTTGGAGTTCTTGATGTTTTGTGACAGGCTAGCAATCCTGAGCCACAAATGTTGACTAATGTAGACAGCAGTGGCTGTGGTGTGAGCAACTGAGTCTACTGTGTCGTAAGTGGCCCAGAGGGCATGATGACAGAAGATTTTAGCCATTCTCATTGTCTTGGCAATCTTGCCCTTAAGCTGCTAGTCCTGGATAGCTTCCATCTTTGACTCGAGTGAGGCCAGGGAAGATTTCTGATAGGAAACCATATAAGCCACATAATTAAGGGACCTGAGGTGCAAGTAGAGGAGGAATGGATCTTGCAACTGAAATTGTATAGCTGCTTACACTCCTTATCAGGAGAAGACATGCTCAAATCTTAGGCTTAGAGGACCGGTCATGGGCAGGTACAATAACAACCGAGTCTGCATTAGGATGGCCAGCAATGTGTGTGACCCCATCTAGGGGATGGCACATCTTGTCTACATTTTGAGACAGCCGGAATGGACGAAGGCTGTTGCCAGATAGCGGATGTCCGGTCTTCATGGCAGTCCAAGGCAGTATGGGTACAGGAGCTGAGTCAGTCATGTCTAGATGCTCTGAAAGCCTTTTCAATTTTGAATCCTGTTCCTGGATAGCCCAGCCACAAGTGTTTTGTATGGTTATGAGGAATTCTGTGAAGAAAGGGTCCTCTGGAGGGGGCTCCGGGGAATCCTTAGGCTGAGGCTCTATAGGTGTATGCATACCAGTGCTAGAAGACAAGTCAGAGTCCAAAGAGTGCCTGCTGGGACTCTGAACCCTTTTTAGAGGAGTGTCCTGGGTTTTATTCCTGACTTGGTGTCTAGAGAAGTCTTCTCCAGAAAGGTGGGGATCCACAGGAGAGGCTTATCGTGGGGGTCAGAAAGGAGGCAGGAGTAGAGGCTGCCACTGGTTTCCAATGGTCAATCTCCAAGGCTCATTGAGTCCTCACTTCCTAAATCAGGGTCTGAAACACTGCCTGGATGTCAGTCTGAGGCTGCTGTGAAGGCAGAGCCAGAGGATGAGGAGGAGGGGGTGGAGGAGGGGGCTGGTATAATGGATAGCCTGGCATCTGATATTGAGGGTATCCATGAACCTGATAGGAGTAGAAAAGCCATAAAGAGCATACCCTTGATTAGACATAGCCTGGCATCTGGTACCCCTGTACATAATGGGGTTGATGACCATGCGTTGGATACCCCATCAAAGGGTACACTGGGTTTTGTGGAGGCAGATAGCCTGGAACATTTCCCATAGGTCTAGCTGAAGGCCCAGCAGGAGGTGGGGCCAAAGGCCCAGCAGGAAATCCAGAAGGACCAGGCATCAGCCCCATAGGGACATTCAAAGGGACTGGCACTGGATCAGGCACAGGAATGTCTGGCACTGGAAAAGTCTGTGCCTGGGGGCCTGATGGAAGGCTGTTCAGCATTTGAGGAATGGCTAGAATGCCAGATATACCATGACCCAGAAAAGGGTCACATGGTGAAGGATCACTTGGTGTCAGGGTGTGAGTAGAACCTGGCGGAAGACCCTCCGTCATCTGGGGAGAAGGAGTCCAAGATGGTGGAACCTGGTTGTCCAAGGGGGCTTGGGCAGAGGAGATCCTGATGGAATGTCCCCAGAAGAATTAACAACAGGCTCAGTGGGTGAATCAGGAAGAGACTGACCCAGCAAATGAGCAAGAATCTCCAGATTAGTGCCCACCTCAGACAGGCATGCCAGGAGGGTCAGGCTGTGTCAGTGGGAAATAGGAACCCTCAAAAGACTGTTGCATGTCCAGCAGCTGGCTCAACTAGACATTGGGGGTATACTGCGACCCCAACGGGAGATCCCCAGCTGTGCGGTCCCCAGAGGAACCAGGGAGTGACTTAACAGCCGAGGCAGTGTAGACGTCAGAAGAGCTAATGTCTAACTTATCAGCTTGAGCCATGCAGACAACAGCAGAGTTGGAGTTCAGTTTACTGGCTGTGACCATGCATTCCTTGTTGGGGCAGGGGACTGACTTATTGATCTGGCTGCTGGTAATAGATCCTGAAGAAGATATGGGACTCAGGAGCACAATAGGGGTTTCATCGTCCAAGAAAATGCCTGACTGCACCATAAGTAAAGCAGGCAGGGAAGCCCTGGTCTGATCCGCTGGAGTGGTAGGATATTGGCTATAGAGGTACTTACCAAAGTTGAGGCCCCTCTGGTGTCAGTGGTGCCTGATGGTCATGCCAAGTGTTTGGAGACCTATCCCAGTGTCTGTGACCCTCGTTGCCCTTTTTTTTCTTTTTGGGTTCTGGCATTGGAGAAGAAGATTTTTCCTGCAGATTCTGTAGCTCCTTTTCCATCAAAGCTAGGTACTTCTCCAGCAAGTGGGCTTCATGTTTTTTCTGGTGCCTAATCCATGTGGCCTGGTTGAAGGATTGGCAGGGTGTACAATCCTTGGCCCTGTGTTTAGGACTTTGGCAGATCACACTGAGGGAATGCTAGTCAGCATGCAGGATCTGGGTACTACAGGACTTGCACATCTTCTTTTCGATGCATCACCCAACTGTTCATGTTCCTGAACTGTACCTCCAACTGTGTCCCATGCTGTAAATTTGTCACTGTTATTTATTTCCTTCCCCTTTCTTCTGTATATCCCTCAAGATCTCTGTATAAGACCTGTTTATGTCCTTCTGGAAGGTGATAAACTCTCTCATCGACCCACCCACCAAGCAAGCCAGTCCTAGCAGAAACATTGACGGCAAAATAGCCTCCAATCCTGCCATTGTATCCGAACTCTTCAACTTATTCTTCATCTCCTGTGCCCTGCCTGACTCACCCCCTCCTCCAACCTCCTCCACAACCCCCACCCTCATACCATGGTTTCCACTTTCCACCATTCACACCCCTGGAAGTCTACACTACTCTCACCTCTCTGAACCAGTCCAAATCTAGCCCAGATGGCTGGCATCCCAGCCTGCTCTGCATCTCCGCAGCAGCCATAGTCGCACCTATAACCCATATACTAAACCTCTTGATCACCACAGCCATGGTCCCCTCCACCTGGAAACTTGCCAAAATCCTACCTCTCCATAAAGGTGGTGACCCCTCCCTCCCAGGAAATTATAGACCCATCTCTCTCCTCCCCTCCCGTGCCAAAATCCAAGAATCCCTCATGCTATCAAAATTGTCCCCTTCCTCTCAACTAACAGCTCCTCTCCCTTTTCAATCAGGCTTCATAAAATCTCATTCTACCACCACCGCTTTACTACGCGTAATAGACACCATTCTCTCTGCCATGGACACCGGCAAACCACTCTGCCATCTTCATTGACCTGAAAAGCCTTTGATTTGGTCTCCCACCCTCTACTGCTAGGCAAATTGGCTCCTTCGGCTTGCCCAACCGACCATAAACTGGTTCCACTCTACCTCCAAAACAAGATGCAGCAAATACAAATAGGAGACACCTCTCCAACCCTCGACCCATCCTCATGGGAGCCCCCAAGGCTCCATCCTTGGCCCCATCCTTTTCTCCCATTTATAAACGACTCCCCTCAGCCTGTCTCACCTCTGACGTCACCTATATGCTGATGATACCATTATCTATGCCTCAGGCCCTCCCATGACAGTGTTCACCCAAACTCCAAAGTGATTTCAACCAAGTACAAGCCTGGCTCCTGAAAAACCAGCTAAACCTCAATGCAAAAAAAAAGTCTCCATGGTTTTCAGCACCAGACAAAAACTTGCCTCCCTGCCTGCCCCCCCCGATCTCCACCTTGGATGAAATACCCCTTGAGTCTGTACCCACTGTCAAGTACCTGGGAGTCTGGCTGGATACAAACCTCAACTTCTCCACCCACGTCGACGCCATCTGCACCAAACTCTGGCCCAAACTTGCCATCCTTTATCACCACAAAGCCTGCCTCCACCTCCCTACTCAGAGTGAACTCATACGTAAAACCATCCTACCAGCTCTGGACTACGCGGACATCATTTACGGCACAGCACCTTCCTCCTCCCTTGCAAAACTCGACATCCTGCTAAACTCCTTCATGCGCTTCGCCACTGCCTCCCCCACACTCACTCATCACTGCCTACTATTCTCAATACTATCTCTGATGCCACTCTCGCATAGGCGGACCACACACAGCGCTTCACTCATGGCTAAATATTGGCTTGGCTCCTTTCTCCTCTACCTCTCCTTCTGCCTCTCTCAAGCCATCTCCCATGGTTACTCACTTTGCCATAGACACGCACGTACCTTCCACCTCTCATGCCGCCTCTCTGCCTCTGGACTAGCTGCCTTTTCCTACCAGCTCCCACTCCTATGGAACAACCTCCCACCCAACCTCCACCAGGCCTCCTCCCTATCAGCCTTTAAACAGCTACTCAGGCTTCTCCCTCCCACTCCCTGCCGAAGCTGTGCACCCAATCCCTCCTTACCTGGACCTAGTACTACCTCGCGGCCACGCCAGGTAACACAACTCCACATGCCAGCCTACTGCTAACCCTCACACCGTACCCTCTCCCTGCTAGTCCACTTTTTGGACAAACCACTACTGTAAATATGTCAAGACACGCACTTGTAATTTATGGTAAAACAGTCTAGAAATGTAATGGGATGATTTTGTTTCCACTCGGCTGTTCAAACAAAAAGTGTAACCTCACAGCCTAACTCTATGTAATGTACTATACTGTACTATTCATCTGTTACATGATATTTGCTTGTATTTCTCTGTCTCCCACCTTGTACTACTTGTACCCGGGTCGCACCTGGAAATGAGCCTCAGCTCAGTGTGCCTTTCTCGGTCACCAATTTTAAATAAATAAATGTTAGACCTGTTTGTACTGTATTTTGCTCTGTAATTGTTTGACCTGGTGTTCTGCTCTATTTTTATGCTAAACTGAACATTTGTGTAAATGGCCATGTTTGCTCACATGCCTTTCAGTACAAAATAATGACTAACTGATGGACTGACAGACCTGAACCACAGCAGTTCTGTAAAAATCCAAACTGGCCATACTGGGTGCAACTTGTACAAATACTGCTGGTCCAGTCACTCTGGCTGCACTGTTCAGTCTGACTTTTACATATATGGTCCACTCCTGGAAGTCTATTTTTCAACTCTTCCTTGGCATGATTAAAAATGGAACTGTTAGGACCAGACCACATAGGTAAAAGACAGACCAGATCATCTGTTGTGAGTGAATCAGCAATATCTGCACATGATGTGCCCAGTCCGGGCTTTATAGCTCTGGTACAGGTCTGGTGATCTGGGTTTTACCCATACCCCACTGCATGTGGCTTAGTGATATACTGTACAGATGGATGCAGAGTCTAACCCATTGAAGGCTGAAGTTTCAGAAAACCATTATGCTAAAAATACCAAGTCTCATTCCTTCACCCCCTACTCACAATTAATCCTCTACCAAAGTCATGCTTAAGTACTGGTGCCTTTACATCCACACACTAAGCTTTTAATGCCAACATGCCTCTTCTACTGCTATGAGCTCCCTATCCATGAAGTCCCATTCTGCTCGTGGCAGCCCCCCCCCCAACCAGACAGTTTTCCAGGGAGCACCTCTTTACACCATATTAACTAAATTACTGCTAAACTCCTTATTTTTAAAACATTTTGTTGAGAAAGTTTTGTTTTAGTGTATCCATGGTCAGGAAAAATGAATTTGTAAAAGAAACCAAAGCCCCATTTATCAGTTCATTGACTCACAATACAGCATGGTATGAATGTATCAGATTCTATGTGTAACCTACAGTAAGTCAAACAAAAATTAGATACACCAATGCCTACCTATTTGCAAGTGAAGCAAATGTGGTTACTATCATTCAGTTGTAAACACCTATAGTCACAAATTGCAGGTTAAGAACATTCAGCAGAATATAAACAGTAGCCCAGAACTGCCTGACTGAGAATGAAGTTGGTGTATTATTTGGAAAAGGCAACACTGGAACTCTTGCTATGCAATGTCCCTGCAAACTAGCACAGTGACTGCTCTTAGGATGGTGGTGTCAAATGGCTTAATGAGGTGTTGTGTTCATTGGGGCTCAAGAAACAGCAGAGCTTATTTGTTATGCAGAAAGTTCTAGGAAGTGTTTAATCCATTCTACTTCAATAGCTTTCTATGATGTCTGTGCTATCCATTGGTAATCTGACCCAGAATGAATGCCAGAAAATAATGAATTAACTTTCTGTGGGCTCAATTAACTCCTCAAGCCAGAGGAAAATAGTGCTCTAAAGCTTCCTATACACACATAAGCAGCGTAGTAATGAGGCTTCAGAGGAGGAATCTATTTTAACACACTGTCATGTTGTTTGGTAGCAAAATGACATCAGTCCTTTTCTGAATACAATACTCCTGTTGGGCTACACCCACAGTCATAGAAAGTAAGACAGCCATCAGACAAAGTAAGAATAAATTTTAGAGAGAAAAGTTTGTGCCTCATATCAAAGTCCTAACAGATATTGGAAAACCTTAAAGAATCTCTGGGGTATGCTAATCCATGCACCTCTCCGACTTTGAAATAAATGGGACTATTTGCAACAACCCTGTCACAGTATCTAATACTTTCAACCTTCAATTCTCTTACCTCTCTGCAGTTACTGAAGCCATGAACTCTCTCTCCAGCCCTGATGTCTCTCTCCTAGTCCTGATGATCATCCTCCTGAGCCACCACCTACACCTCACACCCCCTTCCACTTCAGACCAGTCACCTCTGCTGAGGTCTGCAAACTCCTTCTGTCGATCCCTGAGTCCAAGTCTGCAGGTTCTGATGATCTCAACCCCAAACTACAGAAACTGGCAGCCTGGGAGCTCGCACCCCTCCTCCCCGTATCTTCAGTTTGTCTCTATCCACTGGTGTTGTTCTATCAGTTTGGAAAACAGCCAATATCATGCCCATTCATAAAAAAGAAAACTCTAAACTACTATCAAATTGTCGACCAATCACTATACTTTTATCTCTCAGTAAACTGCTTGAAAAAATAATAGGTACTCAATTAATGACATATCTTAAAAAATACAATCTCTTATGTCTGGCCCAACATGGTCTTTCGTAAAAACCACAGTACCACCACAGTGCTATGTACTCTATCAAATGCAATTTACTTGGCATTCGACCAAGGCAACCTCACTGGAGCTGTCCTTATAGGCCTAACAAAGGCACTCAATACAGTAAACCACCCCATACTGCTAAACAAACTTTGAACCATTGGAGTCTCAGATCACACCATCCCCTGGTTCTCCAACTATCTCTCTGGTAGGCAACAGCTAGTCAGAGTCTGTTCCACCCACTCTGATTACCTCCCCACCTCCTTGGTGTCCCCAGGGTTCCATCTTTGGCCCTTGCTATCTCTCTTCACACATAAATTCCATTACTTACTGTTTTAAAACACTACTCCCTACTGTATGCAGATGGTCAGTGTTCTTCTGTCATGCCTCTGACATAATTATCATCAACAGAGACCTTGCATCTGACCTAGCTTCTAATAGTAATAGTAGTAAGAGTAATAAATAAATAATAAAGTAAATAAATAGTAATATAAATAAATAAATAAAACAAATAAAAAAATAGCTTCTGTTCAGTCCTGGTTCCTGGAAAATAAACTCCTCATGAACTACTCTAAGTCACAAGCCATGCTCTTCAGAATGCCTCATTGACTAAGAAATATACTCACCCCCCCTAACCATGACTACTGAGGATGGTACCTCCCCGATACTGTTACCATGTTCAAGTACCTCGGCATCATACTTGACCCCCCGCACTTCTCCTCTCACATTCTGTCTGTGTGTAAAGCCATCAACTCCAGTCTAGTCTATTGCAAACCAGGACAGAAGTAATCTCACATTCTGCATGCATCACAGTTGCACACTGCCTCCTTCTCCTAAGCTGCCCCATTCTGCATGCATCACAGTTGCACACTGCCTCCTTCTTCCTAAGCTGTCTTATGGGCTACCCATGTTTGCCCTCCTCTAGTCTCCTCAGATGCAAATGGGCCTATGCTGCAACAACACCAGCAGATTTGCCTTATTCTGAAATCACTTCACTCATCACTGCCTACATTACAGCAAATTAGGCTGGCCTCTGCTATTGCCCTACTTGTCTCCTCTCTCAGTATGTTGGTGCACAACATCCTTTCCACACAGAACAGCTTTCTAGCCACTCTCCTGGTATCCAGCTCACTTCATTACACTTTTAGCTCTTCCAACACTGGGCAACTATTAATCCTCAGATCAAAATCCAAATATGGTTTCATGGTCTTCTTCGCTGCAGTTCCAACACAGTGGAATAGACTCCCAACTGCTGTGTGCTCTGCCTGAACCTATTACCTTCAAAAGCAACTCCATTCCTTCTTGATGCATCGCTCCATATGCACCTGTCCCTAATGAATTCAACACTTTCCACTTATCCTCAACCTATCCCTTCCTACTGTCTTCCTCCACCCCTTACCCTCCACACTAAACCCCTGCCCCCACAAGCACTGTCACCATTTCTCTCCCTAGTCCTTGCATCGCTTATCTCTTTCAGCTCACAAAACCTATACTGTTAATGGTATCTTCATGTAATAATGTTTACTCTTGACTTATGTAATTACTTAATCTTGACAAAGTCTCCCTACTGCTTGTTCTTTTGATTGCCATAGTTTACATGTACTGTTGTATTGTTCTCATTACTTCACCCTTTGCTCTGTAGACTCCTATATGCTGTACTGTACTCTCCTGGGTTGTACCTGAAAATGGGCATATGTACAGTATGCCTTGTGTACCCCACCCAGTAAACAAAAGCTAAATAAATAAATAAGTGTAACTGTATGTTTTGAATTTAATAAACATAAAGTTTAAAAAAAGAAATTTAACATGTTTATGATATGAACTCAGTGCCCAGGGACTAGAGGGAAGCACATGTGGTACCTCTCCATAAGAGTGGGCCCAAGGATGAACTGGGGAGCTACAGACCGGTCAGCCTTATTGCATTTGAGGGAAAAGTGATGGAGATAATCCTTAAGGAAAGATTGGTGCAATTTCTTGAGGATAACAATCTCCAGGACAGCAGGCAGCACGGGTTTATCTTGGGCAGATCCTGCCAGATGAAATTGGTTGATTTTTACAACTGAATTACGAGGGCACTGGACAGGGGACACGTGGATGTCCTCTACCTGGATTTCAGCAAGGCCTTTGAGTCAGTGCCACATGATAGGCTGACCTGAAAGTTGAAGAGTCTGGGAGCCGGGAGGAAATTGGTCTGATGGGACAAGAACTGGCTGCAGGGTAGACAGCAGAAGGTAGTAGTGGGGTAGTGGGGGGGCATCTGAACCCAGGGCAGTAACAAGTGGTGTACCACAGGGCTCGGTGCTGGGACCAGCTCTGTTTAACATTTTCATAGCCCACATTGCAGTAGGGATTAAGAGCAAGATCAGTCTCTTTGCAGATGACACAAAGATTTGTGCCAAGGTAGATGGGGGGAAGGAGAAAAAGTACTTCAGGAGGATTTGGAAAAACTGGAGGAATGGTCTCACACTTGGCAACTTGGTTTCAATGCCAAGAAGTGCAAAGTGATGCCTTTAGGAGGCAAGAACCCAGGACACAATTACTGGCTGGAGGGTGTCCCGTTAACAAAATCCAAGGAGGAGAAGGATCTGGGAGTGCTGATAACCGGGGAGATGAACCACTATGCTCAGTGCAGGAAGGCAGCAACTAAGGCAAACAGGATGCTAGGGGTGCATAGCAAGGGGATTACTTCTAGGAGTGGGGAGGTCATCTTGCCCCTGTGCAGATCCTGGTGAGACAGCACATAGAGTATTGTGTGCAATTCTGGCACACCTACTTGAAAAGGGACATCAAACTACTGGAGGGGGTACAGTGCAGGGAACAAAAATGTTCCTGGGTTGGGGGACAGACCATACAAGGAGAGACTGAGAGCTCAATATGTATACCCTGGAGGAAAGAAGGGAGAGAGGGGACATGATTGAGACCTTCAAGTACCTGAAGGGTTTGAACAGAGTAGACACCAGGTGAATGTTCAATCTGAAGGGCAGAAGGGATCCAAGGGACAATCTAAGAAGTTGGAAGGGGGCAGGTTCAAGAGGAAACTGATGAGGCACTATTTCAGAGAAAGGGTGGTGGCAGGGTGGAACGCTCTGCCAGGGGAAGTCATATTGCTGCAGAGTGTTGGGGGCTTCAAGAGGGGGTGGGACAAATTCAAGGGAGGGTACAAACCAGAAGGGTGGGAGAATGTGGGAGAGGTAGATGAGGGAGGTAAGGCAGCTGCAGTCTAATGGACTGAAGTGTTGCACACTCGAGCAGACTAGATAGACCAAATGGTTTGTATCTGCTGGCAATTTCATATGTTCATATGTAACTCCCAGATATTTCTTCATATGCTTTCTGTATCTTCTTCCCATTCATATAGTAACATGTTCCTTTGTTTTGGCACTGAACTGCACCATTTTGAACTTTTCAGTATTAAGGGACAGTTTACAATTTTTCGCCCATGTTTCTAAGTTTATTTCCTGTTGAAAGTTTTGGATTGCTTCTTTTTCAACTTCAGCTCCATCATAGTACATTGCATAGATGATGCATAAATATTGAACAGCATAGGTCACAGCACTGTCCCCAGTGGCACCCCACTGGTGCCACTGCCCCAGTCAGAGTAGGTACCCCTGATACAAACCCTTTGCCAATGCTTATGTAACCATGTCATTATCCAGGCTACACTGTTTTTATTTACAGTATATCATTCTCCAAAAGTCTATCGATTAGCTCCAGGTATGGTACATTGTCAAATGCTGTAGGTTAGTCTAGATAGACCACTTTGAAGGACAAACCACAGTCCAGTGCCTTGCTTATTGGCTTGAAGAAATACAGCAAGTTGGTCTGGCATGACCTTCCCCCCTTAAATCCATGTTGTGTTCAATCCTCCAACCCCTTAATACTAATATAATTTTCAATTTCTTCCTCTATAAAATGTTCAAGGATTTTTACAGTCATTCATGTGAGGCTTACCGGTCTATAACTCATAAAGTAGGATCTAAATCCTTTTTTAAAATTGTTATGGTTGCCTTCCTCCATGCTTTCTCTCCCTCATTTTAAAGATGTCTGGAAAATCATTGCTATTGGCCTCTGCTATTTCTTCAGCTTCCTTTTTAAGGAGTCTCAGGTGCAACATGTCTGGGTCTTGTTTTTTCATTGGGATTTGAATTTCTTAATTTCTTTCCAACGCTATTTATTTTTATGTCCACATTGTTATTTTGTTTGTCCATATTATCACTTTTATGTCACCTTTTGCATGGTTCACACATGATAAATAATTGTTGTACACCTCTGCCATGTCTATGTTAGATATTGGAACACAGTATTTAATAATGGGGTCAATCTGCTGATTTCATTTTTTTGTTGAGGTTGTTAATACAGTTATAGAATGTTTCTTTTTTTATTGTCGCTTGTTGTTTTTGCAAGTTGTAGTTCTTCCTCCTTTTTTTTTTTTGCTATTTTCATAGGTTTCATAGGTAAATACAGAGCTTTAGGTACGGGTCCATTATAGCTGCCAATTGTCAGACATATCCCAATATATTCTATATAAGTGGATATCCAGGCGGGTCTTAAACTCTATTATGGTATTGCTGGCTATCACCTCAACTGGAAGCTCATTCCATATCTTGGTTATTCTTGCATTGAACCAATGTTTCCTTTTGTTAGTCTGGTACTCTTAGCTGTAATAGATGTGTTGTGGTGCCATACACCCATTCACTTAGCTAAAGTCCCAGTTGTTCTCACAGCTCTGCTTCATTAAGTGCTTTGTAGATCAGGCACACGTCGCCCCTGAGTCTGCAGTATGCCAGAGAATACAGCCCAAATGTTTCCAACCTCTGGTCATAATCCCATCCACTAATCTCCTGTATTGTTCTTGTGGCTCTTCTTTGTACCCTCTATAATGCTTTTATTTCTTTTTTACTGACTGGGGCCCAGATCTGGGCACAATATTCAACATGGGGATGTACCACAGCTGTATACAGGGGGAGCAAAACCTGCCTATCCCTGCTTCAATTATGTTTGTTTATGCAGTACAACATGCTGCTAGAATTTTTTTAATCACTTGGTTACAATGAAGCTTAAAACTAAGATCATTGCTGACTCTTATCCCCAAGTCTCTTTCATCCTATACTTCCTTGAGCTCCATCCCATCCAGTTTATACTTATGCTGCATATTATTTTTACCAAGGTGCATCACCACACATTTGTCGATGTTAAAAGATGACTTTTTCTGTTTGGCCCAATGTTCTAATTCCCTTAAGGCTGACTGTAATGTGTCAGCATCCTCACGGGTATTTACAACAAACCCTATCCATGTATCATCAGTGAATTTGGATTCCCAGACTGATGTATTAGTTCTCATAGATTAAATTGAGGGACAGACCATATGAGGAGAGACTGAGAGAGCTCAATATGTATGCCCTGGAGGAAAGAAGGGAGAGGGGGGATATGGTTTAGACCTTCAAGTACCTGAAGGGTTTGAACAGAGTAGACACCAGGTGAATGTTGAACAGACATGGGCCTAACACAGAATCCTAGGGGACCCCACTGGTCACCTCAGCCCAATTGGAGTATAAGCCGTTTACACATACCCTCTGCTTCCTATTGGACAGCCATGCTGTTATCCAGCATGAGAGACTCCCGCAGATCCTGTGTTTGATAAGGGCATCAACAAGTTCCCCATGTGGAACTTTATCAAAAGCTTTTGAGTAGTCCAAGAAAATTATATCCACTGATTTTCCAGTATCTAGGGCTTCGTTGACCTTACCATAGAATTCTAACAGATTAGTCTGGCATGATCTTCCCTTTGTAAACCCGTGCTGGGTTGGAGCTATGTCTCCGCCAGGATTAGCAATCTGTAATATGGTTTTTAATAATATCCTCCAGGATTTTCCCCAATATTGCTGTCAGGCTTATTGGTCTGTAGTTCCCTCATCTTGTTTAGTTCCCTTTTTATGTAGTGGTACCACCTCCGTCTGTCTCCAGACCTCCGGTACCTCACCCCTGTTAATGGATTCCTGGAAGAGGAATGTTATTGGTGCTGCCAAAACATCCACCAGCTCTTTCAATGTTCTGAGGTGGAGTCCGTCTGGGAATTGGGCCTTGTTTTGGGCTAAAGATCTAAGTTTTTCCCTTATATCGTTAATATCTAGTTCTGGTGCTTGATTTTTACCCTACTCAAGATATTTTTTTGTAGCTTGTGTTTTGGCATTGTAAGCTGAAGAAAAATAGGTATTATAATATTCGGCCATCAAACAGTTATCAGTGATTAGCGTCCCATCAGTGTCTTTCAAGGGACCAATTATATTACTGCCTCCCTTCTTATTGTTAATATATGAGAAAAAGGATTTGTAATTATCTTTGACTTTATCTGCCAGTCTGAGTTCATTGTTTTTTTCTAGTCTGATATATACTATTTTTACATGGTTTTAAGGCTACCTTGAAAGCTGCCCAATATGTTGTTTGCCTACTTTTTTTGGCCATGCAGTAAACCTTATTTTTCCATTTGATTGATTTCTTGACTGCTGATTTTAACCATGGTAGGTGGTTTTTTAACCCAGTTGTATTTTCTTGTGCATGGTGTATATTTCTGTGCCAAGTTGGTTATCATCCTGCTTAACATTTCCCACGTGCTGCAAAGGTTGGTAAGTGAAATCGGTTTCCTAGTCTCATAATGTTAAAACAGATCTTATGCTATGGAAGTCTACCCTGCCATAGTTGTAAAGTACCGTGCTACCAACTGTTTTACCCAGATTGCCCTTGAAACTAAACCCAACCATAAAGTGATTGCTGGAACCAAGGGGTGGCAAAACTTGACACTCTTGGATGTTATTTGCCATATTACGAAAAACCAAATCCAATATGTGTTTGTCCCTGGTGTTCTCAGTCAATATTGGTCCATGCAGGCCAATATAAAAACCTCCATAAAGAACTGTTCAGTTGTAGTTTCAGCCTTCAGAGTGTCCCAGTTTATCCCTGGGAGATTGAAGTTACCCATAAGTATAATATTAGCTGCTGACATTAATTTTTGATGAAATCTAATAGCTGGGAATCCTCTGAGTGTGAAATGGAGGGTGGCCTATAAACGAATCCCAAATTAATTTTGGGATAATGTGGTAGAGATATTTTAATCCATAATATCTCAGCTGCGTCCCAGTGAGATGTATCCAAGCTTTCTGTTGTTATATTATCAGCTATATACAGGGCACCCCCCCCCTTTAGAATGTAATCTATCCCTATTATATAGGGTAAAACCAGGAATGTGTTTATCCCAAGTGTCCTCCTTTTTACACCATGTTTCAGTTATGGCACATATATGAATATTGGACTCAAGCGGGGTGTATAGAAGTTTGTCAAATTTGTTGACAAGGCTTCTGGCATTAATTAACAGACAATTCCATTTAGCAGGTTCTGTTGGCCTGAGATTAGCCCATTTGTATAAGGAAACTACCGCATCCCCCCTCTTGTGAAGTTTAAATGTTTTTCAATCTCCTGCCTTAGCTTATGTGGCAGAATTCGCTTACCCTGTTTATTTAGATGTAATTCATCTAGCGCGAACAGCCTTGTATCTTGAAAACTTCCCCAGTTATCTACATAAGTGTAATCCTCCCTAAGGCACCATCTTTTCAACCAGCCATTAAGTCTCATTATATCCCTAAGTTTAGTTTTACTAGCTCTGGGGACAGGGAGGATTCCTGAGATCAGCAGGTCGCATCCTCTGGCTTTAAGGTCTATTCTTACTTGTTCAAAATCTCTATGGTTGTTGACTAGATTGCTCATGCCAACATCATTTACCCCCTCATGTATTAATGTCACTGGTTTTATGTGTTTTAAGCAGACCTGGCAGGAGATGCCTGATGTTGCCTTTACCAGCCCCAGGTAGTACACTAAGAATAGTAAAGTTGTTACGATTCCTGCACAATGCATGGTCTGTGTACCGTAGAATAGAATCCCCAATTACCAGGGCATTCTGGCAGCTGCTGCTACTGAAACGTTCAGTGGTTTGGCCCTTATGTCTATTTCCTGTTCTGCAGATATGCTATAATTAGGAGGCAAAATATCTCCTGGTTTGATGGATTTTCCTTATCGCTTGAGTTGTTGTCATCCACTAGAATATTAAATCTGTTTGGGGTAAGTATATTAGATGTCCCCCTATATTCCTTCTACACTTTTTGAGGTCTTGTGCACCTTACACCAGTTGTCGGTGTTCCTACTTCCTGTCATCACTGGTGTTGTGTCACTACTGGGTCACCTGGATATAACTTGCTGGGGTTTTCAGCAATATTGCCAGCTACTGAATCAATAAACGAGTACTGATATCTGCCTGCAGCTGAACCCCTGCTGGAAAGTAGTGATTTCTGCCTGAAGCACCTCTATTAATATATATTTATTGCACACAAACCCAAGTTTTGTTCTCCTTCAGCACACATACAGCATTTAAGACATATCTCCCCATGACTTCCCTTAAAGCATTAGATACCATTCTCAAAGATATTTAGGAGAATACAAGGATATCTACTACCTTGTTTGCCAGCCTTTGAGTAGCCCATGTCCCAGCTGTTCCCAGCTGGCAGCCGACAAAGCGATCTTGGCGTGTCTCTGTGCCGCACTCCTGCCCAGCCCACCCACCGCAGCAGGGCATTCTTTTAAGGTGCTGGGTGACCCGGAATGTCTCTCAGGATCAGGGCAATCCAATTCAGCTTTTCTAACACTGTATTTGATTAAAATATTAAAATATCCAGGCGAGGACCATTCATGCGTGGCTCTGGCCCATTTTAGAGGCAAAAGCTCTGTTGGTTGTGAAAAATAAAGTTTTTAAATAGGCTGGTAGTTCACTCACACACCACGCAAACTACTGGCCTCTCTTCCTGCTTCTAGTAAAGCAGGAGTAGGGCTCCACAAACACTCGCACAATTGCAAATTAAAAAATCTCTCTCCATGAGTTATGGGAAGGTTGTATGCACCGACAGAAACACCTGCAGCCTGCCAATAACCAAATTAGCTACACACTAACCCACGCACAGAGCAGGGCATTCTTTTAAGGTGGTGGGTGATCTGAAGGTCTCTCAGGTCAGGACAATCCAATTCAGCTCTCCTGACACTGTATTTGTTTTAAAATATTAAATATCTGTGTAGGGACCACTCATGCGTAGCTCTGGCCCATTTAGAGGTAAAAGCTCTGTTGCTTGTGAAAATAAAGTTTTTAAATAGGCTGGTAGTTCACTCACACCATGCAAACTACTGGCCTCTCTTCCTGCTTCTGGCAAAGTAAGAGCAGGACTCACAAACACTCGTACAATTGCGAATTAAAAAATCTCTCTTCACAAGTTATGGGAAGGCTGTATGCCCCCACAGAAACACCTGCAGCCTGCCAATAACCAAATTAGCTGCATGTTTTTTCACAGTTTCTTACTTTATCATTGTACACTTCCCACAGTTCTGGTGTGTTATTATGTTTAGCTAATTTATAGGCTTTCTTCTTCATCCTTATTAACCTTCTGACCTTCCTATCACAAGAAGCTGGCACCTTCCATTTTGAGATATATTTAGTTCTTACTGGTATAACTCAACCATACATTAATAAAGTTTCAAAGTAAGGTTATCCCACATTTTGTCCTGGTTTAACCCTTCAAATTCCACATGGTCGAATGCCTTTTCGGCATCCAAGGCCAAGATGGTGGATTCATGCTTAGCAGCTGTTTTACTCCATGTATGGAGAACATTCAGAGTCCTGCGTATGTTGTGCTTCCCCTGGTGGCCCTGCACAAACCCAACCAGATCAGGGTGGACAAGCGATGGGAACAGGGGTTCCAAGTGAGATACAACCACCCTGGCCAGAATCATATAGTCAGCCATCAGTAGTGAAATAGGGTGGTAGGAACCACACCCATTGGGGTCCTTTTCCTGCTTTGGTAACATGTTTTTTGTGGCTGACCATGTGGATGGGGCAGCACACCTTTCTCCAGGCCTTCTATAAGCATGTCATGGAGTGTCTCCACCAACAGCGGGGCCAAGGCTTTGAAGAAATCAATTGGCAGGCCGCCAGCCCAGGAGTCTTCCCCTTCAGTCCCTTGATTGCTTTAAGCAATTCTGCTATTGTCAGTGGTGTTTCCAGACAACTGACCAGTTGGTGTCAAAGAGAAATCGGTGCTTTATCAAAAATACATCCATTTGCTGGGCCAAAGGGGACACTTCTGAGGTATATAATGTTTTGTAAAAACCACCAAATTCATCCCCTGTCTGGGTTGTGATGGAGGTGACCTGGCCCAAACTGGTGTGGAGCTGAGTGATCATTCACTCACCCTCCCTCTTGCACAGCTGCCAGGTATTTCCCACCCTTGTCCCCGTCAAAGTAAGTCCCAGTTTGGGAGAGCAGTATTGAGCACTCAATCTGTGTATTACTCAGTAGGTTAAACAGCCATTTTAATTTCTGTACCACCCCATAAAGCCCCGAACCAGGTCATAGCATATAGGCAGCTTCACAGGCTGATATCTTTCCTCAGCTGCTCTCTTTTTGCATGCAGAGTAAGAAATTACCTGGCCACTAATCATACCTGTCAACCTCCTGCCTCATAAATTAGGGACAAGGCTTAAAAAATCAGGGACAAAGGACCAAAATCAGGACACATCTTCAAAATTGGTGATATACACTCAGGAAACTAGTAAAATAAGGGGCTTAGTGTAAAATAGATTTTCTAAGGAAGAACAAGTCTGTAAATTTAATGGTTTACATTATTTTGTGATTACAGTCCCCACTGTTTGGTCACAGAAACACAATTTTTAGGAGGGACAGAGTAAAACTTTGAGTCAAAATCAGAGATGACCCTGAAAATCAGGGACAGTTGAGAGGTATGCTACTAATATAGGCCTGAAGAGTCTCCCAACATGCACCATGAGATATGTCTCCCCTATTGTTATATTGGAAAAATTAATTGATCCAAGTGAACATGGCCTCCACAAAGGCTGGGTCTTTTAGCTGAAGAGGGTCCAGGCACCATGGGCAGTGACTTTGGGGAGCCCAGGGTGGACAAAACCACCATGAGGGAGGAGTGATCTGATATCAATATCGGAGAGAGCTAGTAGAGGAATACTAGGAAGAATAGAGGAACTAATGAGCTCCTATCCAGTCTAGCATAGGAGTGATGTACATGTGAAAAAAAAAAGTATTCATGACTGGTCGGGTACTAGTGTCGCCAAGTGTCAATTAAGTGGTAGGAGTTCTCCAACTCACCCAGAGCCTTAGCATTTTTGGAGATGAGGATGGGGCCTGGGTTAGATCTGTCAATAATGTTATCTCTCACACAATTATAATCCCCGCCTAACTTGCATGGGCCTGACAGGAAAGCCTTGTCCATGGCCAAATATTGAAAGAAGTCCGGGTCCTCAACATTGGGAGCATACACCGAACCAACAGAGAGGGCCCCAACCCCCTCCAAGGTAACATTTGCCAAGGCATACCCCCCCCAGGATCCACCACAGTCTGATTGATTTTGACCCTGATTCCACGAAGGAACCAAATGGCCACACTAATACTAAGGATCATAGAAACATAGAAACATAGAAGCTGATAGCAGATTAGGACAGCAAGGCCCATCCAGTCTGCCCATTTTTTCCACCTTATGAATGTGCCATAGGCCTTTACTCTGTCAATGTACTATTTAGTCATACTCATCTGTATTGTTCCCTTATTCCTATCCCTTGCCTGTTTGAAGCTCTGCACAGTATTCATATCCACCACTTCCTGAGGTAGGCCATTCCATGCAGCCACCACCCTTTCTGTGAAAAAGAACTTCCTCACATTACCTCTTAATTGGCCCCCCTCTAATCTCATGCTGTGTCCTCTTGTCCTACTATTTTTCTTATATTGAAACATGTTAGACTCTTTTACCTTGTTAATGCCCTTAAAATGTTTGAATGTTTGGATTATATCCCCTCTCTCCCTACTTTGCTCTAGGATATACATATTGAGCTCATTAATCTGTCCTCATATGTTTTTTGATGCAGTCCCTGCACCATTTTGGTTGCCCTTCTCTGGATTGCCTCCATTTTGTTAATGTCCTTGTGCAGATGCAGCCTCCAGTACTGCACACAGTACTCCAGATGGGGCCTAACCAGTGTCTTGTAAAGAGGGATTATTACCTCCCTCTTATGACTTGTGATACCCCTACTAATACACCTGAACATCCCTCTAACCTTACCTACTGCTTTAGTGGTCTGCTTGGATGATTTCAGGTCATCTGTGATGATGATGCCAAAGTCTCTTTCTTCCCTTGTGACTGCCTCAATTCCCTCCCAACCTATAGGTAGCTTCAATGTTTCTCTTTCCTATGTGCATGATATTGCACTTCTTTGAGTTAAACCCCATTTGCCAGTCTTCAGACCATTTTATCAGTTTTTCCAGATCTCTTCTCATTCTGCCCACCCCATCTGGATCATCTACTCTGTTGCAGATCTTGGTGTCATCTGCAAACAGGCAAACCTTACACTCCAGTCCATCTGCAATGTCACTGATGAAGATATTGATGAGGACTGGCCCCAGGACTGATCCCTAAGGTACTCCACTTGTGACTTGCATCTCTTCTGACTATACTGTTTACCACCACTCTCTGTTTTCTGCCCACCAACCAGTTTTCCACCCAGTTGACCAACTTCTGACCCACCCCGAGCGTACCCAGCCTATTAATCAATCTTCTATGTGGAACAGTATCGAAAGCTTTGCTGCAGTGAAGGTAGGTGACATCAACTGCACCCCCTTGATCCACCACTCTGGTTACCCAGTCAAAAAAATCTATGAGGTTAGTTTGACAGGACCTTCCTTTTGTAAACCTATACTGTCTTGGATCCTGTACTCCTATGGAGTCCTGGTGTTGCACTATCCTTTCCTTAAGTAGTGTCTCCATAATCTAGCCCACTACTGAGATAAAACTGACTGGTCTGGAGTTCCCTGCCTCCTCCCTGCTGCCACTGTTGTGGAGCGGGATCACATGAGCCCTTCTGCAGTCTTCTGGGACCTCTCTTGTACTCAGAGACTAACTAAACAGTTCTGTTAATGGCTCTTTTGTTCCACCTAGCTCCTTTAGTACCCTGGGATGTATGCCATCAGGTACTATTGCTTTGTCCACCCTGAGCTTAGCGGCTTTAGTAGTACCTTTCTTTTGTGAAGGGACTTGCACACCTCCTCTCCCTGTGTCCATTGTGTTGAGCTGTGGGCCCTGCCCACATTCTGTTCAGTAAATACTGAGCAGATGCTTTTTCCTTGTTCCTCCTCCATACACTCCCTGCTATCCCCTTTGATCTTAGCAATACTCCTCTGGACTTTCTCCTTTCACTAATGTATCTATAGAATGTCTTGTCCCTTTCTGTTACTGTTTGTGCTAGTGTTTCCTCGGTTTGGGCCTTTGCCTGCCTTACTGCCTTCCCTGCTTCCCTTTAGGAAGTGTGGTATGCTCCATATCTTCATCCCACTGCACTGCCTTATATTTCCTGAAGGCCAGTCTTTGGCTCTAATCTTTTCTGCTACTCTTTAGAGAACCAAAGTGGTTTCCTCCTTCTTTGCTCTTGCTTTTCTCCCTAACACAATGGGATGTTGCTTCAAGTATTGCATCCTCAATGCTTGCCCACTTTGCCTGTACCCCCTCAACTGTATTTCTTCTGCCAGGGCTAGCTTAACTCTGTTGGCCATTTTATCAAAGTCAGCTCCTCTGAAGTCCCATATTTTTGCCTTGGAATGGGATGATTTAGTTCTAGTGGCCATATTGAACCATAACGTGATGGTCATTCACCCCCAGGTGACCTTCTACCTGGAGATCTATGATCCTTTCCCTGTTAGTCAGTACAAGATCCAGCATAGCCCTGTCTCTTGTGGGTTTTCGTACCAATTGTTTGAGGCCCTTCCACTGCAGGGAATCCACTATGTGTCTAGTTCTTGCAGAGGTTCCTGCTGGTATTGACCAATCTGTATCTTACATGTTGAAGTCTCCCATTATCAGAACCTCCCCTTTAGCTGTCATGTTTTGTATATCTTCTAACAGTAATGTGTCTATGTCCTCCCCCTAGTCTGGAGGCCTGTAGATATCCCCACTTCGCATGGCTGTCCCATTTCCTGTTTCCATGGTGAGCCAAGGTTCTTCTGGCTCCTTATGTGTATTCTGAATTTCTGTAGCTTTGATATTTTCATTGACATACAGGACCACTCTCCCACCCCCCCTTTTGTACCTTGGTCTCTTCTGAACAGTACATAGCCGGGTATGGAAGTCTCCCAAGTGTGGTTACTGGTGAACCATGTCTCGCTAATGGCCATGTCCAGTTTAGCCTCTGTCATTGTTGCCTCTAGGTCTGGGATCTTGTTTCCCAGACGTTGGGCATTTGTGTGCATGATTTTCCATTGGCCAGATTTCAGTGCGAGTGTTGTGGGGCAAGGTCCGTTTTTTCCCCTGCACATCGTATGGGGAGCTGGACCTTTTCCTACCTGGTAATGCAATTGAACTACAAACATGCTGAACTCCTGTTTGATCACTAGCTGGGGGTGTTCTTCCCATTCGATGTATTGGGTGCCGCACTCACCCATTTGCTAGTTTAAATATTCTGTGAAAACATCAAACTTCTGCCCCAATGCACTGACTCCATCCTTAGTCAGATGCAATCCATTGAATTTAAAGAACTTTCTCTCAAAACTGTTGCCAGTTACCTACAAATTTGTGTCCTTTTCCTGGCACCAGCCCTTGAGCCACATGTTTAGCTCCCCTATCTCCCCTTTTCTGACCTTCTGTCCAT
Source organism: Neoceratodus forsteri (assembly GCA_016271365.2). NCBI lineage: Eukaryota > Metazoa > Chordata > Ceratodontiformes > Ceratodontidae > Neoceratodus > Neoceratodus forsteri. The sequence goes on from CM057459.1 coordinate 629,267,481, forward strand.
CTGCCCCTCTCCCAGACCAGCAGGATCTCAGAGAAGGACATACTGGATGAAATGAACGACAGTTTGTCTGCCAGCCAGGTCAAGAGTTCCTTGGTCTCCACGACTGACCAGCTGGCAAGATCGTTAGTCCCTATGTGTACCAGGAGGTCGATGTTTTCTCCTGCTACCTGCACAATTTTAGTAATGTGGTCAGTGCTCTCCATGCTGATGTACCTGGGAGTCATCTGGTCATTACCCCGGATGGAGGTAGGTGTCAACTCTCGAAGGCATCTCCCATGATCAAGTGTTTTGGGTTTCCTTTTTGCTTTTTTTGTTTTGGTCCCTGTTTTGGGTGAGTTTTGTAGTGCTAGCACTTGTGCTGCAGTGTTCTGCTCTGCAGTGTCCTCTGCCCCTTTGTTTGATTTTGGAGACAGAGGCAGATACCTGTTTGTAGTTTTTGTATGGTTTGTGGAGGTGATACATTGGTGAACATGGAGTGATGTGGCACCCGATTTGCCCCTCCTAACCACCTGCCAACCTCCTGGACCAATTACTCTCTGCAGTTGAGGTGCTTAAGTTGGTTGTTGTGGGAATGGCGGGCAGTTCTTGTAATATATTTCCTCATGAATATGAGATTTGAGGAGCACAGTCTCTGCCCATGCTGCCCGGAGCTGAGCCCTTAGATCTTTGATGGTCTAGCTTGTAGGACAGCATCCTAAATCCTATATAACTGCCCTTTTGAAAAGTGTCCCACAGTACTTGCAGTTAATAATATCCATTCCAGTTGAGCTGCTGAGTTTATAACCTGGTCTGAGTAATTAGAAGGAAAATGAAGGCAAAAGTTTGATTTTTTAATATATATATATATATTTTTGTTTTGTTTGTTTGTTTTAATATAACTTTTTATAACATGTTAAATTAATCATGCCCCTGTAAGTGAGATCACTGTGTAGATACCCCTCTTATCCTCCCCTTCCTGCTTTGCTACAGGAAATGTCACAACTGTTCTACTCTATAAAAGGAGTATAGTAGGGGGTGGTTGGGGATGAGGGTAGGTGGTGGGTGGTTGGGTCCTTCCCCTGCAGAAAAAGAAAAAAACATGGATGAAAGAAACAAGGAGGTAAGAGCAGAAACAATTAACCAACAACAAATGCAATAGACATCCCTTAGTCTGTATCTTGTATGTGCTCCTGTAATTAGCCCTCAAAGCTTAGCCAATGATAGATAAACAAATTAATTTCTGAGCGCATCTGTGCAGTAGTGCTAATAATGCACTCAGTCAGTGGCTGGCCGTGGAGGTGAGAGGTGGGCTGTGCCAGTCGCCAGCTAGGGATGGGTGGGGGTGCTTGGTGGGCTGGCACAGCTGGGTGGGGGGGCCACTAGACTACCAGGGAAACGGGATCTTTTTTTTATTCATGTACAGTTCATGGGGGAGCCACTAGACTACCAGGGAAATGGGATCTTTTCTTTTTTATTTATGTACAGTTCAGGGGGCACTAGACTACAGGGCTGGCTTATCACCGCATATGCGGCTCGGCTAGTAATAGGGAGCGCGGTGAGGATAACAGCGCCGCCCTGCAGGGCTTCTGCCAACAGCTATTTTGGGGGGCTGGGGGTATGGGTAGCCCTGTTGGGCCCCACTGGGATGTGCTGGGCATTGGAGGGAGGGAAATCTTGCACTGTCCACTGGACAGCTGACGGGTCTACAGGACCCCAGGGGCATCTGTAAGTTATACCAGCTAAATGCTGGTATAACTTATGTTGCCGGATCTCCTCTGGGGGTTCTTGTAGCATCCCGTTGCAGGTACTTTGTGGCTGCCCTTCTAGAATGGGGCACAACTGCTGTTGTAAACCCCCTAGTGCCATGTCACAGGGGGTTTATGTGGCATAACAGCTGTTTGGAGTAAGTGGCCTGTGACATGTCGCAGGCCACTTTGTAGAATCATGCATGTCGCAACTGCTGGAGTAAGTTGCTACATGCACCATTCTGCTTGGCACAACTGCTGTTACACCAGGCATAATCTTTCTAGAATCTGGCCCGATGTTTTTAACCAGCCACTTTTGGATGTCATCTGCTGGATTTCTCCCCTCAGTCCCCCCAGGTAGGCCCACTATTCACAGATAAGATCTCCAGGACCTATTTTCTTGTTTGTCTATTTGGCCCTGCAGATCAGGCACCGCTTCTTTCAAGTGGTTCCTGTCTCTTGATGTTAAGGAATCCTCTGAGTTGCTCACCCTCTGTTCCAATTCAGTTGTTTGGGATGTATGTGACTCCGAGAGTCCAGTTACAATAGACTGTAAATGCATTATTTGTGCCATTAAGTTTGTGAAGCTGGCTTGCATCTAGATTTGCATGCTCACTATCATAGCAAGGACCCACCCCCAGGGATTTCTCCAGTTCTGTCATACCACACTCTGTCCTGGCAGCTGCTTGGGCCTGTAAGCATGTTCTGGTCTCTGGTATTGCACATTGATCTTTCAGCATTTCCACTGCTTCAGATTTCAATTTCAGCTGTTTGCTTTTTTTCTTGGTTGACGCCATTTACTCTCCTGCATAGATTCTGGTATAGACCGTCTCTCTTTGCTTTATCTGGTTTTCTTAATAGGCTGCTAGATATTTGTGACAAGTGAGCTGAGCTACACTGTGATTGCCATTGTTCAGCACTAGCCATGCCCCCAGTCTGCCCATGTTGTCCCTACCGATGCAGCACTGCAATGTTTTACAGTACTGGCAGTCATGGTAGAGCACGGCCCACTCCATCATGTCCAAGATGACTGCTACACTTTACTGCACATGCACTAGCACTCGTGCATGCACAGTACTACTGTGTATACTACTCTGCATGCACAGTAGTATGTGGCCACCATCTTGGTCATGGCACAGTGGGCCATGTTCTGCCATGACCACCTATTTTATTTATTTATTTTTATATTATAAAAATTACCCCCACCCCACCATCCCTGTCAGCCCACCACCTCAGCCCCCCAGAAACATAGAAGTGACACTGGGATGCCCAATCCCCCAGTGTTGTGCTTGTGTTCTCCCCGAATTATTTTTCTCCCCCACCTGACCCTCCTTCTCAATCAGCACCCACTACCTAACATCCTTCCCAGAAACATAACTGTAACATGTGACACTGGGGGTGCCCAATCCCCCAGTGTCATAATCGGGGATCCTCTGCTCTTTTTTTTCACCTATAAAAGAAAATAAAATGGTCCACAGATATCTTTTGTAGCCGTTCCTTACCCCCCCACCTGACCCTTCCACTCAGCACCCACCACCCCGCACCCTCCAAGCCCTTACATACCCATCAGGGGGTCCAATGCCATAATCCTCTCTGAACTACAGACACATCTAGTGCTAGAAAAACCAGAATATGAACTGAAAACACAGGTATACAGTTCAATGTATTTCAATGGGGCTTTGAACTTAGTGCCATAACTTGGACATTTCTACATATTTTTGGTCCAAATTTTCAACATGCCTTCTTTGAGACCCCACCTCATGAACAATGTCACTGTCATTAGGCTGATCTGTCCCAAAAGGTGATTTTGCAGTCCCTAAGCGAAATCACCTTTTGAGCAAGAATTGAAAATTTTCCCTGCCCTTGTTCATGAGGTGGGGTCATAAGAAGGCTATATTGAAAATTGAATGTGTAAAAATATTAAAAAGCAACAAAGTTGTGAGCCTACATTGAATTTTGCAAATGCAGGCTCATAACTTTGGTACGTTTCAATATTTTTGCTCCACATCTACAACATAGCCATATCTTTACAGCACCTCATGAATGTAATAACTCTCACTTTTCAAATCCTGTCCAAAATGCTTTTTTATATCCCTAAAGGTGATTTCAACTGGTCCCTGTACAAAATCACCTTACAGGCACCAGTTGAAAATTTTCTCTGCCCTTGTTCATGAGGAGGGGTCAAAAGAAGGTTATGTTGAACATCTGGTGCAAAAATATTAAAAAACAAACAAGTTATATGCACAGGCTCATAGCTCTGGTAATTTTCAATATTTGTACTCCAATTTACAACATAGCCATATCTTTACAGCACCTAATGAATGTGACAGCTATCATTTTTCAAATCCTGAACAATATGTTTTCTTAAATCCCGGAAAAATGATTTTCCGGTCCCTGCGTGGAATCACCTTTTGACCAGGAGTTGAAACTTTCCCTCTGCTCTTGTTCATGAGGTGGGGTCATAAGAAGGCTATGTTGAAACTTTGGTATAAAAATATTAAAAAACAACAAAGTTATGAGCCTACATTGATTTTTGTGAACGCATGCTAATAAGTTCAGTAATATTCAATATTTTTACCCCAAATTTTCAACTTAGCCATTTCTTTACAGCACCTCATGAATATGACAGCTGTCATTTTTTAACTGCTGCTCCAAATGTTTTTGTGTCCCGAAAGTTGATTTTTCCATCCCTGCGCAAAATCACCATTAAGCCAGGAGTTGAACATTTTGTCAGCCGTCTTCATGAGGCAGGGTCATAACAAGGCTATGATGAAAATTTGGTGTAAAAATATTACAAAACAACACATTTATGAGCCTATGTTACATTTTGCAAATGCAGGCTTGTAACTTTGGTAATTTACAATATTTTTACCCCAAATTCCTCAGCTGCAGCCCTATTGGCTATGGCCAGAGTTTGTTTTTTCCATAGTTTCTAACTTGTAAGTAGCCATTTTTTTAATACCTGAAACTCTATGATGCCCTTATCAACCAGCGATGTTTTGCTGGCTGAGATGTGCCGCTATCCTTCTCTTGATGGTGCTGAGTGGCTCCTGCTGGGTGAGTAGGTCCCCTGTGCCCTTCGCCCATTTTGCGCCAGCTTGTGCTTGACCAGGTGCTTGAGATTGTTCCATTTTTTCTGCACATCCCTCAATGTCCTGCGTTGTGCAGTGATGGCATTGACCCTGCATGCCACCCCTGTCCCAAGCCTTTTCTCCCTCTTTTTTGCATACAGAGGGCTTGCAAAAAGTGGGAGAAAAGGCTTGGGACTGGGTGGCATGCAGGGTCAATGCCATCACTGCACAACGCAGGACATTAAGGGATGTGCAGAATAAATTTAACAATCTCAAGCACCTGGTCAAGTGCAAGCTGGCGCAAAATGGGCGCAGGGCACAGGGGGCCTACCCACCCAGCAGGAGCCACTCAGCACCATCAAGAAAAGGATAGTGGCACATCTCAGCCAGCAAAAGCATCGCCAGTGTCATACAGCTGACACATTCAGACAGCGGACAGCCACAGGTAGGGACAAACAATCAGCAATGTATGGGACAGGCCAGACAGGGCAACAGTACACAAGCCAATGGCATAGATGGGAGGTGTGGGGAGGCACTGTGTAGGCAGAAGCAACAGTGGGGAGGCATGTCACAGGACTGCCACATGGCCACAGAGTGGGCCAAGGGAACCTGAAAATGGTGAGGGGCATGCTAGGGATAGGCATGTGTGCTGCCGACATGTGCAGCTGTACAAAGGAATGACCCATGGTGAACTGTGGAGGGGCTGGCACAGGGTCACATATCTGGAAGGAGGGGCAAGCTGAGGGATGGGCTGGGCTGCACTGGGTGTTGTTCTGACCTGCACTGTGAACTGTTGGGGGGGCATGCTGAGGGATAGACTGGGTTGCACTGGGTGTTGTTCTGACCTGTACTGTGAACTGTTGGGGGGGGCATGCTGAGGGATGGGCTGGGCTCTACTTGATGTTGTTCTGACCTGCACTGTGAACTGTTGGGGGGAGCATGCTGAGGGATGGGCTGGGCTGCACTGGGTGTTGTTCTGACCTGCACTGTGAACTGTTTGGGGAGCATGCTGAGGGATGGGCTGGACTGCACGGGTGTTGTTCTGACCTGCACTGTGAACTGTTGGAGGGGCATGCTGAGGGATGGGCTGGGCTGCACCAGGGAAGGTGTGACCTGCACTGTGTGCATGGGAGGGGTGGCCATGCACAGGCCTGTGCTGGGCAATAGGGATGGGGCATGGATCACTGTCCCAGTGCTGCTGATTGCAGGCTATGGCTGCAGGACCAGTGCAAGGCTGGCACAGCATCCAGGGGTGCAGGACCCTGCAGTACAGTGAGGCCCCATGGTAATGGCAGTGCATGGTGCCATTGCACAGTGGGGAGCAGTACTGGGTGACTGTGGGACAGCTGAAGTCACTGTACCAGGCTGGACAGCACAGCAAGAGCACCGATGGTGAGGGTCAATGCCAGCAGTGCAGGATGCATGTACAGTGGAGGCATACAGTAGTTAGGGCAGCACAGGGGTGGGGGTGGGTGCAATGCCAGAGCACCACACCGACATGGACCAGAGAGGAAACACTGCTCAGGCAGGTGAGGGCACGCTGTGTTGCAGGGACACCTAACATGTTCCCATCTAACAGGTGCAGTGGCAGCTGGCGCAGGTGGCCCCAGTGGAGCCGGAGGGGGGAGCAGCAGTGGCAGGTCCTGGAAGGAGCCAGCACAGCCCAGGCCACTGGCATGGTGTCGGCTGATGACAGCAGCCCAAGCGAATGCTGGAGGCAGCCCTGCTGCCAGCACACCTGTGGCAGGAACACTAGAGCCAAAGTCTGAGCCTGAGGGCAGTGAGGATGGTGACAGCCCCATGTCTGATGAGGCGGTGGATGGCAGTGAGGAGACACAGCTGGACTGCTGTGGGAACAGCAGGGGCCACAAGGACACCACCAGCAGTGCTGTCACATCTGTGGAGGTGGTGCAGATGTCCGTGGTCAAGTGAGAGGCATATGACCAAGACCGCAGATGGATGAGGCCACTGACTTAGGGCTGCTCAGTCCACTGAGTGCACATGGACTTGAGGACTAGTTGGACGAGGCTGTCTGGGTGCTGCAGGCCCAGCAGACCCGCCAGCCTACATCGGGACTACTGTGAGTCGGTGCTGGCTGGCCAGGGGACTGCAGGAGCAGCTTGCAAACATATGGCAGGGCATGCAGGAGCACCACTCCTGCATGAAGCTGCAGCTCACCAGCATCGCTGGCACCCTGCAGACATTCACAAGGGACACAGCGGTAAGCATGTCTGGCCTTGGGGATGCTATACAGGGCATCCAGCACTGTGCTGAATGCCAGACGGTAATCATGGACCATCTCAGCACAGGCCTGAAGAACATGCTGGCACACCAGCAGCACCAGGATGTAGGCCATGGCCATGGCCATGCAGGCCATAGTGTGCATTGCTGCCACTGCAGCACCTGCAAGGCCTGGCCCAGCAGATGGCACCCACAGCCACCACTCAGTCCAGCACCCAGACACAGCCACCAGAGCTAGTGGAACCTCCTACCCCACCCTGGCCCAGGCGCCAGTACCCACCCACCCACCAGTCATGCCAGTGTTGCACGACAGCTGGGCACTGTTCACACTGACCCGGGCACAGAACAGCACCAGGGTGTGATATTGCTGGTGCACACAGGCATGCCAGCAACACAGGCACAGGCTAAGGTAAGCACCACACACAGTCCCACAGGTACAGGCTTAGTCATGGGTCATGCACAGGGAGTGGGCACACCAAGGATGGTGTCCTGCAGGCAGCACAGGGCCAAAGGCACTCAGCATGGGATGGGGGAACACACCGTGCAGCCCCCACACAACTGCCACCACACATGGCTCACAGGCACGTGAAACTTACGTGGGCAAGGTATTAGCCCACCTATGGGAGCACACAGGTCCACAGGGTGTGATGCCTGGTGTTGTCCACCAGGGCACCACCCAGCCCACCAGACTGGCAGGGTCCCCACAGCCCAGCACCCGACTCTGGAGGGTTGGTGCTAGGGTGGCGTGCATGTGGCAGACAGCTGTGAGTCGCCAAGGTAACATGTGCAGTAGAAGAACATGGGTAGGGATGCAATGGTGGTGTGGGGCCACATGTGGCAGGGGCACATGTCCATGGGGGGCACTGTGTGGGCACACGGGTGTGTGTGAGTGTGTGTATATGCATGACTGTGTGCATGGGTGAGTGTGGGGCATGCATGTTGGGTGGAACTGGGGTGCACTGGGCAATGTGCACGTGTGTGTAATGAGCATTGCCGCCAAATAAACATGATTGCACCCCAAACCTATACTGTGTCATCATTGTGTCATTGCAGTGCTAGGGCCTTACTGGGACCATGGTGGGTAGAGTGTGCCCCCAGGTGCAACACTGCCATATGCGTGCTATGGCCAGTGGGCAACAGCCTGCCACGCCCTCCTGGGGACACACACACATGCAGCCCTGCAGGCACAAGAACCACAGAGGCAGGGCCACCCACACTGAATCCGGAACTGCATTGCAGCTGCAAATAACACACATCTGCGTGACGACATGCATGCCACAGCCAGACATCACAATTGCCATGCCGCACAATGGCCAAGTGCGCTGGTGATTGCTGTCTCACATGCTGCAAATGTATCCGTGATGTGTGATCTAGATCCATGTGAAAAGCACTTGGGGCACGTGCTGTTGTGAGTCAATAGGCCCAGGCACTGTGTAGCAGTACAAGGAGTGCAGACCTGGGAGTTTGAGTTAGCTGCACATCTACAGAGTCATCCAGACCAGGACAGAGACAGATACTCACCAGACTGGTGAGTACTGGGCCACTGCAGGCCCACCCCAACATACCCCTACAACCTATGTTACTGGCAGGAGGGGCTGGGACAGACATGCATACCTCTGTGCCATTTGTATCTCAAATGTTGTACAGTGACTGTCACACTGTGGATCCCATGGCTTGCTTGTGGGGTACTGCAACCTACAACACTGTGGTAGGGTAATATCTATGTTGTTAGCAGGTGCTACCTTGGGACACTACTAACTGTACAGGGAGCAATGCTATAGGCATTGTAGAGGTGTTATGTTTGCCTATCACAGTGTGGCAGGTGCTATGCAGTGTTCACAGTGTATGTGGACCAGGATGGGCACAACGCTACTCACTTATTACAGTCATGAAACACCCTGCCGTGGGGCACAGGCCACTGTTGTGCTGTAGCAGACATGTACAGGGGTGTAGGCAGGCGTCCATACTGTTGACAATTGTGTACAGCCATGTGGTGTGCCTGCCATGTCCCATATGCTGTTCACATTGCATCAGCACTCTGATGCGTAGTATGTTTTTCTGCAGGCCAAAGTTGGGTGTCGCTGTACAGCTGTCTGTTGTGTATGGGAGTCACATGTATGCCTACTGTAGGCTGTAGAGGGGACATCTGACAGCGGTCATACATGAGTGGTGAGGGGTGAAATTGGGGGGATGGGTACTGTCATGGTTGGGTGGGGGACATGGTGCTGGCATTGCCAAACGGCACTGTCCAGAGGCACCCTTGTACATGTTCCGCATGCCTGTCTCTGGGTGACAGTCATAGTGACAGGCGGCTCACTCACTGGTGTGCTGCACCCGTGGGCGGTAATGTGTGCCACATGGGTGTCCACAGTGTAGCACAGGGAGCCCCTGTGCGTGCAGTGGGGTACAGTCCCATATCATGGCTTGGGTGGTGGCATGCAGGCATGGCCCACCCAATGGTGGCCAGCCAGGGGAACCGATACGTATGTGCCATGTCTGTGGACAGTACCAGGGGCTGTGTTGTGGGGGGTGGGCAGCGATATGGGGGGCATGGTACAGCCACACACCACTGTGCGGTGGGTGGTGTACAGGCCCTGCCACATGTGGGTGGTGACATGCTGCCTGTGTGGTTCTACACCCACCCATGTGATTAGGCCAGGCAGGCCCTTCCCCATGCCTGCGGTGGAGCCAGGCATCCTATGGCTCAGTCCACGACCAGATAGGTCACACAGCCCCCACTCTCACCCCTGGGACCATTGTGGGACAGTGTGCTGCATGGCCAGTCCACTGTTGCACCCATGTTGGTGGGATGTACACCGTGCACAGCGGTGATGGGTGTGTAGTGGATGTGGCACCTGGCCAGCGACATGCAGGCACCACACAGTGGCTGTGTGAGTGGCACCATGCCCATGTGGGGTGGTGTTGGGCTAGGGCCGTAGGGCGGGGCATGAGGTGGGATGGCCCCCGTGCTGAGGGGCCTATGGGGGTACACCCTCATTCCCCTGGGCCTCACAGCATTACTGAACATGGCACATGCCGGCATGCCTGTGATACACAAGTCATGGCCACTCCACTCATCGGCCCCTCTGGTACAGGGCTGTGCGTGTTGCATTCAGGCCCACAGACAGCCCACATGTGGTGCACAGTGCTGCCACAGCTGGGTGAGGCTGGGACACACACAGCCATGCATTATGGGGCCAATGAGGCCAATTACAGGTACTGCAGTGTACAATTCGGTGGCATGGTGTACCACAAGGTCACATAGGTGTATCTCTGACTGTGGTATGCGAGGTTCAGTAATCCAGTGTTGTCGGGCATAGATGCCTGGACAGTGTGTTCCTGCACTCACACCATGGGTACACAGTGCATCTGGTAATGGTCACAGGTGTCACGGCTGTGTGCCAGCCCGTTGCCTGTACTGGCACACACATGTGGTGCCATGTACCAGGTACACTGTCACTGTGCTGGTGCATCAGGGGAGGCATATCTGTTTGGGGGGGTGTGTCACTGCAGTGGTTGGCTGGTCTGCCCACAGGCCAGTGTGCAGTGACCAGACATGAGGCACCATCCACCCTTGTAGCACCACACATGCCTGTGTGCTGCACGTGGAGGACCATGCCCAGCAGTCCCACATGGCATGGGCCATGTGCCACCAGATGTGGCCAAGGCTGTGTGGGGCGTGGACTCTACAGGCTAATTCCTGTGCCGTTCACACAGGTGCACTGCCACCTGGTTGGATGGCTCTGTGGCACCGTCCTTGTGCCACACCCTCCATGTTACACCCATTGGGACGACACCCAACCACCACACCCTGTGCATGGGAGGACACGGCAGGGTGTCGTGGGGTCTTTCATGGGCCTTGAGCAGTTACATGCCCATGGGATGGCAACAGTGGGGGTGGGGGTTTTGCACCCAGAGGCTGCTGGCCACGGGGGCACATCCAGCTGTGTACTAACCCATGTCCTTTCCCTCCATAGTTCCAAGGCGGACATACATGGGACTCTGGTGAGTATTCAGCATTGTTCAACACACACATTCCCACTGCTTGTCCAGCACTGTGTACCTGACAACGTTGCTCTCTGTCCCCTGTGCAGGTTCCAGCGCCACCACACAGGTCCAGGTAGGTACACACTGCCGCACCACTGCTGCTCCATGGTCCCCGACTGTGCCACAGGCTTATGTTGTCCTGCTCTTTCCCCATCCAGGAGTGCTCCAAGCCAGTCAGTGACACCGCTTCAGATCCCACAGTGCACAGCACAGGTAGGTAACTGTCCGTCCCCATGCCGGCGCCCATGGGTGTCATTGTGTCAGCCCCTTGTCCACCTGGTGGGTGTGGCTGCATTCACCTCCTCATGTGGGTGCTGGTGTGGATGTGTGGTAGGGCTGCATGTGGTGCCCCATGCCCACACTGTGCAAGGCCATACCGCAGCATGCCTCTGCAGGGGACGGGTGCCATGGTGGTGCAGTGTGGTCACTGTGCACAGCACTGTGTGCCTGACCCCTGCATGGCATGGCTTGTTACATACACACATCGCATTGTGCATGGCATTGATGCAGGGGTGCCACATGGGGGTAGGACCACGGTTGCAGGCCTGTGGCCCAGCAACAACCCATGTCCCACAGCCGTGTCCACCGTGTTGCACATGGTAGGTGAGGTGGGTGCATGGCCACAGTGGATGTCTGTAGTGATGCATGTGCCATTCCTTCCCTGGTTACAGGTGCAATGCAGTAGATGGGCCAAGATGTCCTCAGGCTCTACCCTCAGTCTCAGCGGCCGAGCACCAAACTTCACACCTCATGAGATGGCGATGCTCGTTAAGTATGTGCAGCAGTGGGGCCGGATGCTGCTGCCACCTGAGTGCCACAGGAGCAGTGCTGCTGACCGTGAGTGGGGCTGGATGGCCATCTCTGCCCGCATGGCAGTAGCTACTGGTATTCGGTGCACCATCCACCAGCTGACACACCGCTGGCAGGACCTGATGCACAGGGAGGCCAGTGTACTGCAGTGTATGATAAGCATGGTCCACTGCAGGGAAGCGGAGATGCGGTCGGGCAGGACAACAGTGTTGGTATGTATCCCTATAACTCTCGTCTGTTGCTGCAGTGCTGCTGTGGTGGCCATAGCCGTGATGCCTCCAACACACTCACCTGTCCCTTCACCCTACAGGTTCCGCTGGTGCATCACACACTGTTCAGCAGGGATGCCTCCCCTGCCTCAGACAGGAGACACGTCAGTGGAGGTCAGGTATGTACATTTCATGTAACCCTTGGGCCGTGGCTTTGGCAGGCAGACACTGTGTGGCCTGTGCTGCATCCTCACATTGCTTGCCTATTTGTGTGTGCACCCCTGTCTGGTACAAGCACTGACTGCATCCTTCACATCCCTACAGGTGTCCATAGTAGGCTGTCACAGTGACAGAGGGCCCTGCTACAGGCGATGGCAGCCGTCAAGGCCACCAACGCGGAGGAGTACAGATTGCACACACACCACAGGCAATGGAGGTCCAGAGTGCTGCCACTGACGTCATCCTCCTCCTCCTCCTCTTCCACCTCTTCCTCCTCCGCAGTTGCTGCCGATGATGGGGTCCAGCCACCACTGGAGGCACAGCCAGTTCTGGGGGACACACTGATGGTGGGCATCAGGAGCCAGTTGGTCCACTTGCAATCAGCCAGGAGGATGTGTGTAGTGATGCAGCCAAGGCCCCATCCCCATCCGCTGTACCACCGACCTGGGACACAGATGATGACATCACAGCAGGGGCAGCCATGGATGACCCACCTACAGACACCATGCCTTGGCCCACTGTCCCTGCAGCTGTGGATGCTGGACTGCAGCAGGAGGTGGACATGCCTGTTTTGCAGTGGGAGGAGCCAATGCCCATGGCAGATGTAGGGCCTGCTACAGGAAATGTGCAGGGTGGGGACCCAGATCGGGAATGCCTGGTGGAACTTGTGACAGCCATCCTCCAGGACATTGGCTGCCTTCAGGGTTCTGTGGCCGCCCTCCTGGAAGAACTCTGGTGCACATAGTGGCCATGTCTGCCACAGCCAGTCATGGGTTGGGTCTACTGTGTGTGTGGGAATGTATATGGGGTGGTTGTTTCTGCTGTGTCTGTTTGGCTGTTGTGGGTGTACATTGGGAGGTTGTGTTGGGTTATTGCTGTTTGTTTGGGGGTGGGTTTGATTATTGGTGTTGGCGTGTGGTTGGGACTGTTGTTTGGGTGTTGGGCCTGTGTTGGGGTGTGCGTGGGAGTGGGATGGTGTTTGGGGGTTGTGGGTGGCTCTTTAGGTTTGTTTTTCCTGTGCTGTTACACTGTGTTGTTCTTGCCTGCCGTTAATCCCCATTCCCCTTCCATTGTTACCCTTATCCCTGTCCCTGTTTTGAACATTAAATTGTTTGCTATGCACACTGTCTCTGTGTCTGTTATTGGTATGCTTGGCTGTGTGTGAGTGTGTGTCTGTCGCTATGCACAGGGGTGCACACTGGTGTTGGCGCCTGCTGTCCCCAGTGTTCCCTACGTATTCATCAGGTTGGTGTGCCATTTGTGCTGCCCCCAGCACAGGCCACTGTCCACAGGCTGCTTCTGCATGGTGGTCTGTGTGCTGCAGGTCATCTTGCATGCTTTGGTATCCTTGCCACCTCACATTGTACCTCACAGCTGTGTGGTGGCATGGTTCCTGTGCTGTGCCTTTCCGCCTCAGGGGGCCATTGTTCCCTGCAGGTGGCACCACTGGCACGAACATTGGTGTGTCTCACCACTGACTGTCCACTGGTCTGTGCCACCTGGTGCTGTGTCCCTGTTGTGGTTGCACTGTTTCTATGTATCAGTGGCCATGGCAGGGGTGTTGTGCCTGGTGGTGCCTTCATCCCTGCAGTGTGCCTGTGGCCTCTGTGCTCCCTTTGTACCCTGTGCCACACTCTCCCTGTGTGCCTGCCTTCCTTGGTCACTGTCTTCCTATCTCACATGTGCGTTGCTGTGTGGCTGGCCTGTCTGGCCCTGCTCCTTTCTTTGCTGTGTATGTTACACCTGCTCCCACCTGGCTTATGTTGCTCCATTTGGTCTTGGTGTATGTTGTGGCACTGCTGCTTCTAGAATCACACCTGACATTTCTCTGCTGTTTCCTTGGTGTATCTTCAGTTGCGCATTGCGTTACCTGTGGAGCCACTGACCCGCCTTTGTGGTGTAACCACCATTGGCATACTGCATTGCACTTATGCACATCTTACAATGTAGAATAGCATCTGGTGTATGTGCTGGACGTATTTCTGACTTGCGCCATTCTCTTTGGAGCATCTGCATTGTGCATTGGTGTATACTTTCTAGAATTGGGCCCATTTACTTTAAGATTGATGGGGTTGAATATTGAATCCTAAAGGGGTGCATTTCCTCTCTTAGGAAATCTGTTTAAGTGCAAAGGTCAGAGCGCTTTCGGGCTGGACAGCATTTGGTACCGCCAGCCTGAATGAAAAAAAGGAAAAGTGAATATTTACTTTTATTGATTTACTAGTGGCAAGCATTAGATAAAATGAAGAAAAAAAGGGCTTTGCCAGTTAATATGGAATTTTAGAAGAGCCAGTTGTTCTATATGAGGTCTGTTAACAGGGAGTCGGCAGCTGATCTTTGCTTTTGGTTAATTTCAGCCACTGCTTCTAAATGTTCTTTGCGCTCATATTTTGGTAAATGAATTCCCTCTCTTATTCCAATAAGGGAAGCTGTGTATATAGTAACTGATGCAGCTTCCTAGTTTATGTTGAGGTTGTAGGGGTAATAAACCGCAGACAAGGAAAAACGTATTGAAATTATATTGCTTTAAGAAGGGTGGGGGAAGTTGCGCTCCTTGTAGTAGAATAGTCCTGTTTTTCCCCTGCAAAAGGAATGTTTGGAACTGTTTTTGCTCTGCAGGCTAACTCCAGCTTAATTGCCTGCATATTAGCCCCATTTTGTAAAGAAAGCCCTCCGTTTTAAAAGTATGCAGGGCATTGCATAAGGCATCCCCCTTTTACTGTCCTTGCATGTTCCATTGTGAAAATTATCCTGGGAACCTTGTGGTTCAATTGTTTATACCTCAAAATAATGAAATTAAAAAGAGCTCTTCTGAATTGTGGCTTTATTGTACAAATACGCCGCTACACTCCGTCTCAGCAGTGCGAGTTCTAGTGCCAGTACTTTTACGTCTGCTCAAAAGTTCACACTATCGTGAAGGGATTTAAACTCCTAATTACTTCCTGCTTTGGATTTGTAGTAAGCAAATAAAGAGTTTAGCCTTATACATACCCTCTCTGGTAAAATTGGAGTGTTCTTTGGATTTTTCAGAGGGTTTTGTAAAACAAGGGTTTTAACTGCTGCTGGTTAATTAGCCTTTGAATCCAACCTCCTTCAGCCCCAGCACTCTTCTAAGTGCCGGCCAGCCATCTCCTGAACTCTTCTATGTTGCAGCTAGAGGTGGCTGGTGCTTTCTGACGTGAACAGGCTCTTTCAAACCTTTTAGAATGATAGAAATATACTTTGGAGACTAAAAGTAAGCCCCAGTGTTGATTTAAAATTGTTTATGATATGTGAAATAAATATTTACACAATATATAAAGAACTTATATTTAAAATGTACTGGTGGGTGGAGCTGACCTGTCACATGGTCACTGAGCTGTATAAATTGTAAAATAGCAGCTACAGATGTTAGATGTGAAGAAGAGAGAGATCAGAGAGGATCTGGGTCTGGAGAGAAATCCAGGGAGCTATGCCAATTGCTACAAAATGTGTTAGACTTGATCTAATGTAGTCTTCTAGTCATTTGAAGTGATGTCAAATGAGTTTGCTGTGTGGAATGTGTCCTGCTTTTGAAGAAAATATTGAGTCATAAAACAAATTCTGGACTATATAGAAAACTGCCATTGTATCACACTACCTGTTTTGTCCACGAACACCTGCACCCTATCACACAAAGAAACTTCATAATACAGATATCAAATTGCTTAAAAAAAGATCCAGAAATTACCTTAGGGAGGTTTGGGAATACAAACAACAATTTAGGGAGGGTATTCATCTTTATCACATTATTTCTTCCTATTAATGTTATGGGTAAGGATTCCCAGTGTCTTAACTCTTTTTTGATTATCTCCGTTAGGGCTGACACATGACATATCTCTTATTTAATGAAAATAATTTAGATCCTCTATTTCAGGTCATCATGCTGGACCTTCACCATTGGTCGCCTTTGCCCATCTCATTGTGGTATAAGATCTATATAAGTAAAATAAATCTTTTACCACAGATTCTTTACCCATCGGGGATGTTAAACTTAATGTTGCCAAAACAAGGTTCACTCAGCTGTAGACATTACTAAATAAGTTTCATTGGCATGACAAGTCTGTTAGGTTATCATATTCCAAACTCCCTAAACTCAACCAACAGCGAGGATTGTGTCTATCCAATTCCTTCCTTTATTATTTATCCCAACATTGTAGTAAATATCTAAAATAGGGGTATGGCACAGAAGAGAACATACCTGAAACATATGAGCCCAACTGGCTAGTGCTGGATAGGAAGCTTTATAGTAAAGAAGGTATTTGCTTACAAAATCCATTCTTTCTAAAACCATCCAGCCTCCCTCACATTCTTAAAATTACCTCAATTTATTGATCTCTCCAAGCTCACACTCAACACTGCTCCAACTTAAACATTTCTCTGGTCTGGGACATTTCCCAGCTGCTTTTATACAACCCAAACTTTTAAATAGCATGCTGCCCCATTACAGAGTGCTTTTTGTGGATGACCACCATCACCTCCATTGACAAGCTCACCTCAAGGGGTTATTTAAGGGATTTTTCTACATTTCAAATGAGATTCAGACAACTAACCATGCCCTATTCAAATATTTACAACTCTCCCATACTATATTTGCCCATTTGAGCCAGTTGCTGTGGTTAGATGACAGAGGTGGCATTTTGGAACAATTGGTACATGCTGGAGAATCTCCACAAGTCGCATATATGGTTTACAAAACCCTTCAGTCATGGGACCAAGTTATCCAGTCATGGGACCCAGGTACATTGCCTATGACATGTGTCTACTGGCAGGAGTCTTTGCATCTCAATTGGATGCCGGCCAATTGGCAGAAGGAATGGGCGGATGTTTATAAGATTATGAAAGAAGATTCATAGAAAAGGTAAACCTTGGAGGGGGGGTGATATGGAAAAACGAATTGGGAAACAGGAAAACTACTGTATACATGAATAGAGGGTATGGGAGGGGTGCTCAAATGACTGTATTGATTTGTCAGCTTTTTTGGAAAAAACTATGAATGAAGGTCACAGTAATAGCATTTTGCTAAGTGAGCATTATACTGATTCTGTGAGTAGATTGTAGGGTTAGAAGCTAGAATGTTGCATATCACTACATTTTTAAGTATTGTGTCTGATGTCATTATGCCCTATTAACTATTGTTTGACTGAAAAAACTTGTGTTGGGTTCTGTATGTAACAGTGTACGTTGTATACATATATGGCTGTTAATTTTGAAAAGATAACCCTATAACAACTTGTTTTAGCATATTTATATCAAGGATAGCTATTTACATATTCTACATAGCTATTTAATGTGTTTATATATTTATGAGATCTTTGTATGGGGCTAAAATCAGTTTGGGATAATCTCATCATGTCTGTTTTAACTGTGATGTTAAGATATGTATGTTTCATCAGACATTTGTATTGGGATTCACATATGTACCACTATAAATAGAGGACACTATTGGGTGTAGTAGATCACTCTGAATAAGCTTGGGATCCGCCAAGCAAAACATCAGTAGTCTGTGCTGGCTGCCATGACATCATCACTTTGTCTCCAGCAGTTTTTACCATCTCCAGTTTAATGATGGATGTTAACTGCACTATTTGTTTTATATATTAAATTATGTGTTTTTCTTGAAGAACCATTTCTGTGTGGCTTTTCTGCTCTGGGTGCTTTTTAGTTTACACTCTCTGTGTTTATATGTCAAGCTCCCTTCTCCTGCTGATGTCTTTTGTGCCTACATGCAGTACGACAATTGAATTGTGCATTCCCTTCAGCATACCATCTATACTAGCTTTTGTTTCTTTTATTCCGGAATGCGAGAGTCTGCTCACAGTGGTCTTCCCTTTTCTTTTTCTACAGAAGGTTTTGTTGGTATACTTCAGTATCAAATCCCACGTTGCTACAATATCTCCCATGTTACTAGCCTATCTTTGTGGTACTAATATTTCCTGTACTAGGCGCTGTTGTAAATTATCCATTTCCCTGGTCCCCTCCTGATTGCCTCACTTTAAGATTGTGTTTGAGGTGCACCCTCATTTGGATTTACAGTATTGTCCTCTGGTTTGTGTCCCTGTTCCCCAACTAGAAGGTCTTGTAATACACCAAAACTGTTTGACACGAGTATTTGTGTCTATCAATCTCCCTTTCTTCTCCTTTTATTACCACCTTGCATTAGGAACCATTGATTTTCTTGTAAGTCCCCTATTTCACAGTCACAATCACCCCCTGTATTTCATTTCCTTTTGTCCTTAGTTTGATGGCTAGCATTTATTTCTCTGTTTTCACCTAGTATAGCTACTCCTTTTTTACACTCTTGGATTAATTTGTTAGTCATGTGTACAAACTGTTCAAGTTCTCTCATTTCAGCCTGGAAATCCAGTTTCTTTTTTATGTTGATTATTTCTCTTTCCAGCTTCTCAACATATACACATCTCTCACATATTAGTTCACTTACTTGCACTCCCTTTTCACTCATTTTGCATTTTGTGCACTGTACCCAGCTCCCCACTTGTTCTGCAACTCCTGCCATGATTTTTAATTTTCTTTGTTAACAGTAACAACATTTCAGGCCCATCAGTTCCATCTGTCTTTGCTGACATGGGCAGATACATGTGACCATGCTCTTGCCTCCATGTTCATTGCCTCTGCCCATTCTCGCAGCTCACTTGCATTGTTAGTGTTATAGGGCTGAAATCAGAAGTGGCGTGGCTACCCACTTCTAGTTTCAACACTACTGCCAAACACTCTGCAAAATCTAAAAATGCAATTTTTAAGGCACTTCCTTGTTCCTAAAATGTCCACAAAACCATGTAGAACACTTTAAAAGGTGCAAACAAGTACCCTTAGAATTGGAGTGCAAACAGGCCTGCCTTTCTGGGTTACCCAGTCCATCAGTATCCCAGCCACCTCTTCATTGACAGATCTCAGAGTGAGTTAATCTTTTTTTATAGTTTTTTCCTTTTACGTTTGAGAGACAGAGAGAGAGAAAATGAGTGCTGTAAGGGGGATTTCTGCTCTGCTGGGTTTGTTTTCTAAGCTAGTGGCAGTTCCAGTTGTAGCAGCCCTATACAGCCACAGCTTGCTAGTCCTGTTAGCTTTACAGGCTTGAAACCTGAAGTGGTGTGGCTACCCACTTCTGGTTTTGGTTCTGCTGCCAACACTGCAAATTCTAAAAAATATCTTTTTAAGGCTTCAGTGGGACTTTCTTGTGCCTGGAAGGTCCCTACAAACAATCAGGACATGTTAAAGGTGCAAACAAATATCCATAGAAATGGAGCATAAATGGTTCATCCCTTCCTGGTTACGCAGTCCACCAGATCCCGGCCACCCTTTCACTGACAGAAGGAGCTCAGAGTGAGCTACAGTTGTCAATCTGTGTAGTTTTTTCATTTTTCATTTGAGAGACAGAAAGAGAAAATGAATGCTGAAAGGGGAATTTCTGCTCTCAGAGGTCAGATTTCTATGCTTGTAACAAATCCATTTGTAGTAGCCCTACACAAATGCCACTCCTTTCTAAACCCACATTTTCAACATAGTCATTTTTTACCCCATCTCATGAACATGGCAGGTGTCCTTTTCAAACCCCCTTCCAAAATCTGTTTTCGCTCTCGTTCTGCAGAATCACATTTTCAGTGTTACTTTATACATGGCAGCTGCCTGTTCATATGCTAGGGTAATTTATTTATTTTTTATTTATTTCGTTTTTGTTGACCGGGGTAAGTGCACTAGACAAATTCTGCCTATTTTCAGGCATGACCCAGGGGACAGGGTTACAGATGAATGCCAATGGACCCTGAACCAGATTAAGCTGTTGGTGGTATTTTTAGTGAATGTTAATAAAATACTATTTTGATATTTCCCGGTCACAATCTAAGAAATCAACAATGTTTTTTTTTTTTTTTGTAAACTTTATTTTAAAAATCTTCCAAATTGTACAGGCAATTACCAGCCCTTAAAAGGGCAGGTACTTATTTTATGCAGGCACATACAGGTTATACCATCATACAAGGCACATGAATGACATATAGACACCACATATTCTTAAGAGTACATTTGACATGAAATAAGTTGCTCCTATGCAGAAGTAGAACCGATGTTATTGCTTGGGCCCCACCAGCTAGGCATGCAGTCAGTATTAAACAAAGCAAGAATATATATTTGCAAGTTGAGGACCAAAGCGATGTGTTTTGCTTGAAGCAGAGAAATCAAAGTTATGCAGGGACTAAAACAATGGAAACCAGGAAAACTGCATCGCCTTCCACTGGTTCCCAGATTTCCCTAAATTTCTCATCTTGGTGTTTAAACTTGTATTGTCTTCTCCAGATTCATACACTCTACCAAGTTTCGCAGTCTTAGTGCCACAGGCGGGTATTAGGAAGCCTCCAGAACAGGGCCCGCTAAGAAGACCCAGCACCAATCAGAAAACAACAATGTTATGTGTGAAACTCTTCATTTCCCAGTCATCCCAGTTTCACTATTATAACTTATGTCATTCATTTGCAAATTTTAACTGCTGCACTATCTATGCCCAAAAACTACACAGCAAATACAAACAAACCAAGATCTGGCATTGGACAATGCTTGTTTGTATTTCTACCTAGTAGCCCAGATTGTTCTTGTAACTGGGTCCCTGGGGTCCATTGAACTAGCCTTGAAATCAAATAAATGAAATGATAACCTAATTATTTTTTATTTATTTTATTACTCAGATATACACCTTTGAGCAAGATGCTCATTTGCAAAGGTTCCTCGTCAAAACAACAGTACAATTACAATACTTCTTGACACGTCACAAGTAACAGATTAGCATAGGCAGTGACAAATAATTGTTGGTTTCATAGCATCAATATACAAAGATCAAGGTAACACTTCTGTGGGTCTGGAAGTTCACATTAAGGAAAGTGCTCCAGTCATGGCAGCAGCCATGCAGGGCATTGTCTGGGGATAGATCTGCGTGTTTTAATCACACAGGGAGTCAGAAGGGTAGCACAAGCACATGATGTCAGAGAAAGAGAGGAGAGAGGAGAGTTTTGGCATTGCTGCCATGTGTGGTGGAGTCATGTTAGTGGGCACCATGTGCTGCTAGGGCAATGTTAGAGATATGTTGTGGTGTAAGTGGTAGGTGCCAGTGCTTGTGGGGACTTACTTTGAGGTGCAGCCTCATTTGGTGTCAGGTAGGAGCACTTTTAGTAGTTCTCATTTAAAATGGACCAACTTAGCAGATGTCTTCAGTAGGATCAGTTTGTTAAGCCAGCTAGAAGTCTTTAAGACAACTAGAAGAATCTTGTTTTATGTAGTGTCTTTTATACATACTATATGCATTCACAGGCACTTTATAAAATAAGAGAGGGAGGAGATAATGTTGCTGCCATTCTAAGTTTACAAAGATGTAAAAAAGGACAGAGATAGATTAATTAACATTTCTAAAAGTCACAAAGTGAGTACAGTAAAAGGCAAGTAGGATTCAAGCCTGGATCTTAAAAGTGAACAGTCAGCACTCAGGGCTCCACACCCAAGTGTGAGGCTGGCCCAGATTTGCAGTTTGTGTGCAAAAGCATTTTTCTTTTATTTACTGTTTACTATAGTATAGTGGATTGTATCAGACTAATGTTTCTTATTTTTTAGGCTGATATCTTCTGTGACTGTATAATCCCCGAATCTCCAAAAGGTGACATCAGAGCATGACTTCAGCAGTGGGAGATTCAGTAGCCTGCAGTGCTTGTTAGAGCTTTTATAACTGCTGATCAAACATTTTCTGGTTCTGCTTTTCTCTCAAGGCTAAGTACAGTCTTATATAATTATACTTAGCCTAGGGAGTACAGTGGGACCAGCAAAGAACAAATCAGGGGCCAGATATTCAAAGTCTTGTGCTGGGCACAAACCTGTTGCAGTGGAATAGCGCCGAATTTGCACCCGGCTGCAATATTCCTAAGATCAATTAGCGTCGGTGCTGTGTTATAGTGTCAACGCTAAAAGTTAATGTATGCAGGGGAGGGAATGAGGGGAGGGGTCATGAATGCAGCCGCATCAGCATATTCAAAAGAACAGCACCGTGCTACAGGTTGTTGTGCCACCTGTAGTGAGGTGCACAATACAGCCAGCAAAAAGCATACGGTACTGTGGCGCAAGCAGGGGGGAAGTGGATCTCCCGTTCATCACACAGCACACCATACCCCCCATCCCAATCCCAGTCACCTGTGTCCAACAGCCAGTACTTCCCCTGGTAGTCTAGTGCCCCCCCATCACAATCCCCATCACCCGTTGCATGAAAACATTACTTTCCCTGGTAGTCTAGTGCCCCCTGTCACGATCCCCATGACCCGTTGCATGAAAACATTACTTTCTATGGTAGTGGAGTGGTCCCCCAACCCCCCGTCATGATCCCTGTCATCTGCTTCAGAAAACATTACTTTCCCTGGTAGTTCAGTGGCCCTCCACCCCAGCAAGTTCTCTGACACCCGTGCCCAAAATTCCAGTACTGTCCCTGATAGTCTAGTGACCCCCACCCCACTCTCAGCAGTGCTGACCACCCCACCCCATCCCAGAAAGGAGCCAGCAGCTGGCTCAGCCTACCACTTACTTCCATGGCTAGCCACCAACTGAGTTATGAATGAGGGCATACTGTCTACATACGCATTCATTCATAGCTCTCTTAGCAGTTGGTCACGTAGGTGAGCAGTGCACTGAGTCAGCAGCCGGCTCCAGTCCGAGATTGGGGGAGGGAGCAGGGTGGTTGACACCACTGGGTGATGGGGTGGGGGCCACTAGACTACCAGGTATTGAGGAAATTGTAGCTATGGGGGATCTGAGCTGCCGGTGAGTATGGCAGCACTGGGTGGGATACTTCTGCATAAGTATGGGGAGATATGGCTGCCGCTGATTATGTGACCACCGGGGATACTAAAGAATATATATGGGGAGAATGGGGCTGTGTAGCGGACCACCAGTGAGGTGCATGACTGTAGTTCTGGGGTTCAGGGCTGGAGTCATATCTCTCAACTGCTATGGATTTTGCATAGTGGTTGTGATTGTCACACTCACATGTAACCTTGCTCCCGATAGGTTTACTGATGTTCCTCATAATATAAGAGCTACATCTGGACACACAAACTATTACTTCACTGAAATAACTTAATAGACAATCATTGACACCATACAGCATATATGGGGGCCACTAGTTCATGATATATTATTCTTTAACATAAATAGGTGTTCCACATTCTGGTCAGTTGCTCTGTTTGTTGCAGCCCAGTGCTATGAATAATAATTCTGAGAGATCAAGTGGTATGTGTATCTATCTATCTATCTATCTATCTATCTATCTATCTATCTATCTATCTATCTATCTATCTATCTATCTATCTACCTGTCTGTCTGTCTGTCTGTCTGTCTGTCTGTCTGTCTGTCTATCTGTCTATCTATCTATCCATATCTATATCTATATCTATATCAATATCTATATCTATATCTGTATCTGTATCTGTATATGTATCTGTATCTACATCTATATCTACATCAATATCTATATCTATATCTGTAGCTGTATCTGTATCTATATCTATATCTATATCTATATCTGTATCTGTATCTATATCTATATCCATATCTATATCAATATCTGTATATGTATCTGTATCTATATCAATATCAATATCTGTATCTATATCTATATCTATATCTATATCTATATCTATATCTATATCTATATCTATATCTGTATCTACATCTACATCTACATCTCTATATGTATATATATATATATATATATATATATATATGTATGTTACAACCTTCTCGAGTGTCCCTCATTACAAGGGTCATCCCTCATTCTACCCCTCATAGATTCCCTAGCCTTGGTTGTTCCTCATAGAATACATGCTGCACACATAGAGGATGTGCTGTACATCCAGACTGTAAAGCAGGCATTAATACTATTCTATGTTGCTCACTAACACATGACTTTTGTACATACAAAGGTGACAGTTTCCATAGTGTTTTGTGTTTGTTTCTCCATGTTTGAGGATGTGTCCCTCATTATAGGGATTAGGGTCCCTCATTGACCCTCATTCAGCACCTCTGTGTCCCTCACTGCAGTGCTACATGAATGAGTGGTATGCACTGAATGTGCCTGCAAACACCCATTCCCTGCAGCATCCAGCCTGTACTTCCATTCCAAACAACAGGGGGTTGCTGTGAGCACACCCTGGCCTGCAGCTTCCAGCCTGTACTTCTATCCTGAACAACAGGGGGTTGCTGTGAGCTCCATGCAATAGCATCTGGCAAAGTACATGGGGGTGCATGCAAAGCATTCTATAATGAGATGCAAATGGGACTGTTTGCCCACGGGTTGCCTGGGTAGGCTCATTTGCACAGGATCTTTGAATATGGCAAACGTTTGCCTCAGGCTAACATGTTTGCACCTGGCTAATGTGTTAGCACTGTGCAATAAGGTTAGCACCGGGCAAATCTCTCAAAAGCATAGCACAGTTCTGCAGTTTGTGGCCTGCGTTGTTGTTTGTAGTTGTTGTGCAGCACTTAATTGCTATCACACACATTGTCCACCAACTTCAGCTCTGCCTTACTCCACCTCTGTGTCCACTGAGCTGCTGTTGTATTTTGCACTTCCCTGTTGCTATATTCAGAGCTGTCTTGTTTTCCAGGCTATTTTAGCACTGCACTCCCAGCCCTGTTTGCACTGCTTCCTTTGCATGCTATATTCAGCAGGTTTAGCCCCGGGGCTATTCTTTTGAATATAGTTTGCTACTGGTTCAGGGCTATTTTAGTACACCGTGCAGTGATAATTTAGCCCCGGGCTAAGTTTTAATATCTGGCCCAAGGGCTTATATAAACTAACTTGCACTACAGGATGTTAAACCTCTAGAATTCCGACATTGGTGAAGTCTGAATCCTTTCAATGTGCTTGGCAAATTTTTGCCATTACACAAAATGTTCTGCCTGAATTATGGAATGATAGACATGAACTGCAGAATGACAGTTCTGCAGATTTCATTCTGCAGTTGATTACAGTACACCAGCCTACAAGACATGTTATCATTATGCAGTTCAGTGATTAGTTCTACGGAATTTCTTTTCACAGTTTATTATGTTAATCCACAATTGATGCATTCATTCTGCCATTCTAATAGTTTTGCAGCTGCTGCTGCAGGATTACCTATGTAATCCTGAAATGCGGTTCCCCGACCTACATTATGCCACGGTCAGGAGACCGCATTTCAAAATCCAGATGGGTATTTGCTTTATGTGGACCCTTTACCCCCCGCATTCCCCTAACTAAAATATCCAGCTCCGAGGTGAGTGTACCTTGGAGTTGGGTGTTAGGATCGGGGTGGAAACATTTTTTTCTTTAAAAAAGTTCCCACTGCAGGAACAGAACCTCATCCCAATATATTGCTGGCTGAGCTGTAGAACATTAGCTCCACACTATGGGGCAGCGGCCAGCTTCTCTCCTGCTGTCTCCAAATGGTTCGCTATCCGAAACTGTGCTTTGCATGAGTAACCTACTATTTTGCCTGGTGAAATACAATTTTGCCCAGTGAAATTACATTTCACTGTGGGGCTGAAATGTCAGGCATCCCTAATTATGGGATATTGATGCCAGGCTCCTACATGTTGGGACCTTAGCTTCATTATCCCGTAAGGGTACCCTGCTGCAGATGCTTATCAATAAACAGGCACACCAATAGGCAATGTTTCTTAGAGTTTTACCACTTTTCTTTGTTAAATGCCATCCTTAATGGGTCCATATGCAGATATCCTGGCACTCACGCAATGTGTCACATTCACACTGCTTAGCAAGCTTTTCAGATTAGTGTAAATAGTTATGTAGAAATATAGGACAATAGAGTTTATGAGCAGAAAAGGAAAGCTTGTCCCACCCAATCTGCCCAAAATGTTCCCTGCCTAGTTTGTCTCCACGGACTCTAACTAGTCTTTGGCAACTCTCCCTGCCCATTTAATAATATACCCTTAGATACATAGATACACCTGTGATTGTTCCAGCCCCCACTACTTCCTCTGGCAGGGTGTTCTACTTGTACACCACCCATTCTGTGAAGAAATTCTTCCTCACGTTTCCTCTGAATCACACTCCCTCCAACTTCATCTCATGCCTTCTAGTCCTGGAACATCTTTTTCATTGAAAAATAGTGTATTCCTGCACTCTGTTCCTCCCTATAAGATACTTGTATTTCTCTATTATATCCCGTCTCTCCCTCCTCTCCTCCAGGGAGTACATATTCAAGTCCTTCAACCTGTCCTCATAGGACTTGTGATGCAATCCATATACTATCTTTGTTGCCCTCCTCTGAACCTTCTCTACCCTGTCTATGTTCTTACGTAGGTAAGGTCTCCAGAACTATATACTGTACTCTTGGTGGGGCCTCACTAGTCTCTTGTATAGTGGAATTATGACCTCCCTTTTCCTGCTAGTGATGCCCCTGCCTATGCATCCCAGCATCCTATTTGCTTTACCTGCTGCTTTGTCACACTGTTTCCCTACCTTGAGGTCATCAGAGATTATAACCCCAAGATCCCTTTCCTGCTTGGTGCATGCTATATCCTCACCCCCCAAACTGATATGTTGTTCCAGGGTTTTTGTGCCCCATATGCATTATCTTGCACTTCTTTGCATTGAATTTCAACTGCCAAACCCCTGATCATTCTTCAGGTAGAAACCAGGTCCCTCCTCATTCTGTCTACACCCTCTGGCATGTCCAGTCTGTTACAGACCTTTGTGTCATCAGCAAACAGGGAAATTCTGCCTTCTAGGTCCTGCACAATGTCACTGATGAAGATATTGAATAGGACCGGTCCCAGCACTGATCCCTGTGGTACCCCACTGGTCACGCTTCCTTCTGCAGGGTGACAGCCATTTACTACCACCCTCTGTGTCCTGCTGCCCAGCCAGTTACCTATCCACTGCACTACTGTCCTGCCCACTCCCATATTCCCTAGTTTGTTTGATAGCCTTCTGTGTGGCACAGTGTCAAAGGTCTTGCTGAAGTCCAGATAGGCCATGTCCACTGTCCTCCCCTGATCCACCTTCCTTGTCACCCAATCAAAAAATCCAATGAGGTTGAATGTCTATCTCATGCATTACTGAAGCCACCCACTGTTTTTGCCTCTGCCACTTCTGGTGGCAGTCTGTTCCAGGCAGTGGCCACCTTGTCAGTGAAGTAGTACTTCCCCTCATCCCTATTAAACTCCCCCACCCAGCTTCATTGCATGCACCCTGGTGGTTCTGTTGTGCTTACATGCTAACATAATAACTGACGGCAGATAAGGACCACTAGACCCACCTAGTCTACCCATATTCCTTGCCTGCATCAGTGGCTGCTGACCCTACTTGGTCATTGGCTTTTGCCTCTCTTCCCCAAATCTAGGGTTCCCTTATGTCTATCCCATGCATGTTTGAATCCCCCAACTGTGTTAGCACCCACCACCTCCTGGGGTAGTCTATTCCAAGCATCCACCACCCTTTTTTCATATCATGCCCCCTCATCCTGTACATGCTTTGATTCTTTATTATATTGCGGTTCTTATTAGGGTTACTTCAAATGAATTATCCTTTCATGTACACTGTTACTTTTCATGGTGTACTCAAATTTCTTGGATTTTTTCCACTTTTACTTGCTGCCCCAGCACTCCTTTTGGTCTTTAAAATATTACTCTTAACTTCCAGGGGAGCTTTTTCTTTAAAGACCCCAAATTAAAAAACTTTGCCAGGTTTCCATTACCCTGTGGTTTTCATGTTCAGCATTGCTGTCACACTATGAAAGGTAACAGGGTACATGAAAGAGTAAATTCATTTGAAGTAACCCTAAAAAGAACCACATTAAATTAAAGCCTCAGTGGTAATGAAATGACAAAACAAACTCAACATATAAACCTAAAGGTGGCTGAAGAAGTTGATTTCAAATGTAGTTGGGCTAAATATTTAAAAAATTCAAAAGTAGTGTGTAAAGGTTTGCACTGCACTTGCTCCTGTGCCTGACCAGGGGGTTGCTATATTCAGTCAGATAGTGGCCGGCACAATCTGACTGAATATTGGGCCATGTCAGCACAGTGTTAAATCAATGTGCACTGCCCCAACAGGACCTGGACTGCATCCAGCCCATAGTGAATTGTGCCCCAGACTAGATATCACCAAAAGCCATGATGCGATATTCAGCTGCAGAATTCAAATGAGCTGTTTGGGCATGTAAGTCACTAAGGGGCTATATGCATGCAATTATGGGATCATTTGCATGAGAAGTATTGGCAGGTTTGGGCCTATCCTGTGATCACCTGCCACATCACTCCTGGTGGTGACCAGCATCCCCCAACCCCTAATATCTGTCCCATCTGTGATAATGTAGGCCCATGCTATCTACTGACACCCTCACCTTCCACTCTCTGTCCTGATGCCAGTACTGTAGTCCCTGGTCTCTACTGGCACCGCCCACTCTTTGATCCCCCAACCTGATGCTAGTACCCTATTCATCATGTCCAGTAACATTCCAAACCCTCCAGTTCCCTGACCTGTAAACAATGCCATTTCACTAGTTTCCAGTGGCAACTCACTTTTTTTGGGCTGGCAGCTACATTTTTGATCTGGCAGTATATCCTAGAGGTTAGAGGAATGAGGTGTGAATGAGCTTGGTACATCCAGCAGACCAGACCTGAGTCTGATTCTCACAACCTCTACTTGCATACTGTGTGACTCTAAGAAAGTCACTTAACTGCCCAGTGCTACCAGGTTGCCCCTGAAAACAGGCACTTGTGCCTAGTGGGCCTTACCTGGTTACCAAAGACTAAAATAAAAAGAAAAAAAGAAAAAAAACACCCCCAGTTCTCTGACCTGCACACAATGCAATTTCTCCCTGGTGTCCAATGGCACCCTACCCTCCTATTTCCCATCTCATAGCTATCAATCTGTACCTGGGGACTAGAAGCACCACCTCCCATGATTCTCTGTCATGTGGTATCCATCTGACATGTATCAGGAGGTACACCCCTCTCCCTGAATGCCAGTTGCATCATGGACTGGTGTACAGCAGTGGTTCAGCGGCTCCCTACCCATTCTTCCCACACTCAGCACACACCCAGGCAACACTGCCTTACCAGAGATGCCAGGGACATGCTGTGAGCATGGTATGGTGACCAGCCCTGCCCTCCTCTCACCTCCTTGGCTGGCAGCCATATGACCTGCATATAGACCCCACTCACGAACAGAGCCCAAAACCTGGTTAGCATAAACAATTACCACTTAGCCCCCTGCTAACTTTTGAATATCTGGCCCATTATTGTTTACACTGAAATAATACATATAGGATGAATAATTAACTAATAAAGAGGATTTGTTTATGAATTGAAAGCATCCCAATAAAATAGTCTAGTTGCAGTTCTAGCAGTATTTTATCTCTTATTCTAAAGTATATAGTGAGACCACAAGGAGGGTAAGAGACTCAGGACATTCCTGGAAATAACCAGATGGCAGGAGAGTATTGACAGGTGGCTGCCCAGGCAGGCACCAGGCTAATCACTTTTCCTGGGAAATGAAAAGTGCAAACATTAGAATCTGTGGATCATACCTTCATGGTAGGCATCATGGGCGGTACACAGAAAGCAGAATTAAAAGCATTCTGGCTAACATACCAGAACTGCAAACCTCTGAAGGAAGGCATGAGGTGGGAACTATGTGAAAATCAAATTGCAATCTCGTACACTGAAGGAGAGGGATCCTCAAGTTATTTCTGACACCTGTGCATCATAAAGTAACAGGAAATGTCAAGGTATAGCACACAAGCATGTTCTGAAGCAGCATACTAGAAGAAATGGGAACCAGTGAAGCAAGACAGGGTTACCATGCATCTCAGCAGGAGGCTAGGTGGATTATTGGGTTAATACAACACAGTCTGTGCAATGAATTGGGACCTGGATATGGAACCCTGGAGGAAAAGATATAGTACCCTGAAAGAGGAGTGATGACAATGAATAGTACTCTGTAAGAGGAGTGATGGAAATTTATAGAACTCTGAAAGAGGAATGACAACAAGGAATTATACAGTACTCTAAAAGAGGAGTGAATTGCTGGAAAACACAGCAAAATAAATTGTGATCTTAGGCTCTTTAAACAAACTCATACAGTTTATATCTCAGTAAAAGAAGTATACAGTCAGAGACATACTGTATGTATGTGATTTCGTTTCAGTTATAACTAAGTGGGTTTTGGGGTGTCCAGGTTAAGTTCTGGAATGGCAAGGGTAAATCAAATAGGTAGGATTGTATGGAACCGTCTGGCAGGCATAAAACATCTCAAGACATGGGAGGTTCCCTGAGTCATGCTTTACCTATTTATCCCCTACAAGTTTAGACTGCAATTGTCTAGTTAATTTTCCAGGTTCTTACTTCTCTTTTCACAAACTTAAATTCTCAGATGTTTATGGTTAATTGGTTTACAATACATATATTGTAAGAAAAGTGCTGATTATGAAATGATGGAACCTGTTTTCCTGAACACTGGAGCACCTCTAATTGTAGAATATTTAGTATAATTATTTAACTTTTAATTGAATGCTGCAGTTATTCCACAGGATTGGAAAACAGCTTTCATCATTCAAGTATTCAGGGGTGGAGTTGTATTAGATCAAAATTGTTATCATCCCATATCTGTTCTTTCTTTGTTTATAAAACCATTTTGAAGAGCTAATTCACAAACAACTTTAATTTAACAAAAATAGGTTAATCTCAGAAAATCAATCAGGCTTTCATAGGGGTCATAATACCATTCATATTGTTTCAAGAGTAGTGAGTGACTTTTATTCTTCCTTTAAGAGTAAATTGTTTTCTCCTGCAATATTTTCAGATTAATCCAACCCATCTGATACAGTTGTTTACAATTTACTATTGAATATACTCAGATTTACTGGTCTCAGTTATAAATCCATGCTTTGTTTTTTATCATATTTGTTCCATTGCCAACAGTGTGTTAGACATGGAGATTTATGTTCAGATCTTGTTAAAATCTCGCAAGGAGTTCCACAAGGTTCTGTGTTAGGGCCACCTGTGTTTTACTGTACATAAATGATATCCCTAAATATTGTTCCAGAAATACTAAATTATTCCTATACACTGACAATACTATTCTTCATGTGATCCATAATGATCCTAAAATTGCAATTGATACAGTATAAAAAGACTTCAACAGGATCCAGGATGCTTTGCTGGACCTGAGACTTCTATACTGCTGAAGGTAAGGATAGTGGACCACCTGGCAGTGAATGGTCTCCAAGACAACACAGTTTCACTGAGGGCAATTCATGCCAAATTAATGTTATAGAATTGTTCAACTGTTTAACCAGGGAGGTGGACCAGGGCAGGGCAGTGAATGTGGCATATCTGGATTTTAGCAAGGCTTTCAATACAGTACCACAATCGAAGGCTACTAAATAAACTAGGGAGCCTGGGAGTAGGGTGCAAGATTTTGAGATGGGTGGGGAACTGGCTGGGCAACAGAACTCAGAGGGTGGTGGTAATTGGTGCATGTTCTACAGAGGGAAGGGTGAACAGTGGAGTATCACAGGATCCTTGTTGGGCCCAGTCTTCTTCAATGTCTTCATCAGTGACATTGCTGAGGGGTTGGAAAGGAAGGTTTGCCTGTTTGCAGATGGCACAAAAATATGCAACAGGGTGGATGCTGCAGATGGGGTGGACAAAATGCAAAGGGACCTAAAAAGACTGGATGACTGGTCTAGGGAGTGGCATCTGGGGTCCAATGCTAAAAAATGCAACATTATGCATATGGGTAACAATAACCCAGGGGCAGTGTACAACCTAGAGGGAAAGCACATTTCAAATTCCAGACAGGAGCAGGATCTGGGTGTTATCATCTCAGATGACCAGAAGAAGGCCAAATAATGCAACAAGGCAGTAGCAACAGCCAGCTAATGCTGGGTCACATAGGTAGGGGTATAACTAGCAGAAGAAAGGAGGTTATACTCCCACTGTATAGATCATTGATGAGGTCTCACCTCAAGTATTGCATCCAGTTCTTGAGGCTCCATCCTCCAGGGGGACATAATCAGAGTGGAAGCTGTACAGAGGAGGACAACCAAGGTGGTGGGAGGACTACACAATAAACCCTATGGAGACAGGCTGAGATGGCTGAACATGTACTCTTTGGAGGAGAGATGAGAGAGGGGACATGATTGAAACATATAAATACCTCATGGGAAGAAACAGAGTGCAAGTGGATGAGAAATTTTCCAAGGAAAAAAGTGCTTAAGAACTAGAGACCACAACATGAAACTAGAGTGGGAGGCTCAGAGGAAACATGAGAAGTACTTTTACACTGAGAGGGTGGTGGATAGATGAAACAGTCTGCCAGCTGAGGTAGTGGTGGCAGAAACAGTTACAGGCTTCAAGATGGCATAGGACAGGCACATACTGTAGTAAGCCTGAGTACACCAAAACAGTAACCATTAGGCTAATCTAGGATTCACTAGATACAAAATAGGGCAGATGCGGTGAACCTGTGGCCCTCATCTGCGGTCAACTTCTATGTTTCTGTTTTTATTAATTGCTAAGAAGACTCAGTGGATGATGTTTTATAGAAAAAATACTGATGCTGTATTAGAAATGAAAATAAAGGCCAAAGATGACACTGCAATAATGTTTACAGTTTCTTGGAAGTACTTAGGAATTTTTCCTGACTGTGTCTTGACTTTAAAAAATCATACATAGCATTTTTCCACTAAACTGAAAAAAAAAATGCTTGCCTTGTTCTACAGAAATGAGGCAACCTTCAATCTATTCATTTATAAACAACCAGTCACTTCATGACTCCTTATTCAATTGGTCTATGGAGACTGTATTTGTCAAAATGTCTCTACTGCTCCATAGGAGTCTTAAACTCTTTATATCACACTGCCATGGATAACTCATCATTTCACTTTGTAGTGTTCCTTGGGCTGGATTTCTTGGCAACCTGAAGATTAACTCATTGATATGTGTTCAGTTATTAAATATTTATTGGTGTAGTGTCTTCATATCTGACAAACTTGCTATATGTGAAGAACAGAAATGGTTATACTGTGAAGTCTAATGATTCATTTATGTATGATGCTCTAAAATGTCACAAACTTTTGGCATCCTCTCTTTATCTGTGTCAGTCCCTAAAGCTTGGACATAACGTTAAACAAGCATTTGTCAGTGCCAATGCCAGCTGTTCACTGCTTGCATTGCTTTTGTACCAGGTCTTACTTGTACACATTTTAATACATATTTACCCATGACAGACCACATCCGATGCAATATCTCATTTTTAGCAGGATCCAACATCTTGACCCTAAATTTCCAAGACACTTTATGAACTGACATTGTGATTAAGACAGGTGGAATTTTTTAAATCTTATCCGAAAGGTAATTTGACAGTGCAACTGTGAAAACAAGTTTCAGAGAGAATTTGAAAAATTACACCTGCCATTTTCAGGAGGTGGGGCAGGCAACACAAGGGATATGTTGAACACTGGGTGGCCAACATTGCAAAATAAGGTGATGAGAAAATGTTGGAACAATTCAACATTTCTTCATAATTTAGTTGTTTTCTCCACATTTTGACCCCAGACTTTCAATATAGTCTTTTAATGATCACTCCTTCTGAACATGATGGGTGTCATTTATAAAATAGTGGCCAAATACAATTTTGCACCAAAAGTTTGAAGACACATTTTGTACAGGATCTGAAATAATGACAGCTGTCACATTCATAAGGTGATGTGAAAAGATGACTATCTTGAAAATCTGGGGTCAAAATATTGAAAAGCACCAAAGATGCAAACGTGTGTTAAAAAATGTCAACACACTCACCTAACTGTGTTGTTTTCTACTGTTTTTGTCCCAAATTTTCAACATAGCCTTTTTGTGGCCTAATCTCATGATTAAGGGCAGAAAAAGTTTTAAACTCCTGCTTGAAAGGTGATTTTGCACCACAAGCGTGAAAACACATTTTGGCCAGGATTTGAAAAATAACAGCTGTCACATTCATGAGGTGGTGTAAAAAAATAGCTATGCTGAAAATTTGTTGTCAAAATATGAACAATTACCAAAGGTACAAGTGTGCATCAAAAAATCTCAACATACGCGCATAACTTTGTTGATTTTTAATATTTTTACCACACATTTTCAAGGTAGCCTTCTTATGACCCCACCTCATGAACAAGGGTGGAGAAAATTGTCAGATCCTGCCGAAAAGGTGATTTCATGTAGCAAACACAAAATCACCTTTATGGATGGATTTGCATAATTTCACTGCCCTTGCTCATGAGGTGGGGTCCCAAAACAGGCCACATTGACAATTTGGTGAAAAAATATTCAAAAATGACCAAGATATGTGGACAAGTTCAAAACCCTTTGAACTACTGTACATTGAACTGCATAACTCATTTCCTCAGTTGCTGGTCTGGCACTGAAGAGTAAAGATGTGTCTCTGATTCAGACAGGATTACAGCATGGGACCCTCAGCAGGTAAGTAAGTGGTGGTGGGGGTGTAGGGTGGTGTGTCCTGAGTGGGAGGGTAGAGGGAGGATAATGGTGGCGGTGTGCCGATGGCACAACAGACATCAATGGATGGTGTTCTTTCTTGCAGGATATATAAAAATAAAAAATAAAAATTATGAGCGACAGTTTTCCTTATTTTAGGTGCCAACACTGGAGATCAGGCACTGCAGCGTTGGTGTTATGTTTGGCGGTACCGGAGGTGGGCTCCTCGGTGTTGCACAGTGAAGACGGTGGTGTGAATGTACTAGTCAGCACCAGATAGATTGGGCACCCCAGTGTCAGAAAATTAAAAATTAAGGGTGGGGTGGGGTGGAGGGTGATGAGTGGGAGCGTTGGTGGTGGGAAGGTAACAGTAGCAATGTGCTGATGGAGGCAATAGATATCAATGGACGGTTTTCTTTTTTTTCTCAGTTTGTACAAAAATAAAAAAAGACTATGAGGGATGGCTTTCTTCATTACAGCTACCAACACTGCACTGGTGTTATTTTTGGTGGCACCAGCAGGTGGGTTCCCCAGTGTCGCACAGTGAAAATGGGTGTGGTGGGAGATACTAGCTAGAACTGATGATTGGGCACCCCGGTATCGAACAATTCAGAAAGGAGAAGCAATTGAAGGTGGGAGGGATACTTAGCAGAGGGTGGGAGAGATTGTTTTTACATTGGGAAGGAATCACAGCAGGCTTATAATGATGCTGATCAGCTCTACTTGTTGGGCGGCATTATGCAGATCAAAGGAAAGAGCCGTCCTATACTTCAGCTGGCTCTTTCCATTGACCTACATGAAGGTTCCACCCAGCAAGACCAGAACAGAGTAATGCTCAGCCTGGGTGATGATTTGTCTGACACTGTTGAGCCCCTTTGGAGTGCCTTGCAGTCGACTAACAGTGATACACTACCAAACCAATATGTTTGCTTTGTGCAAGCACAAGGGGAAACATAACAAGCATTCGTCAATGCCGAATGTTGTCATGCTGGCATTGGCTTTGGTAGTGCAGTGCGGAAACACATTTTTGGCAGGATGTGAAAAATGGCAGCTGTACTGTTCATAAGGAGGTGGAAAAAAATGGAACTGGTGAAAATGTGGCATGTAAATATTGCAAATTTGCGAAGTTACAAGGTGCATGGGAAATGCGCAATGAACACTTGTAACACAGTCATTTTATGGAGTTTCGGCACCAAATTTTCAACATAGGCATTTTAACACCTCTGCTCATGTACAGTGTCACTGTCATTTCCTCAAACTGTCCCAAAAAGTGATTTCGCACAGCGACTGTGCTATTCTGCACCGGACATGCGAAAACACATTTCGGGCAGGATATGTAAAATGGCAGCTGTACTGTTTATCAAGTAGTGTGGAAAAATGCCAATGGTGAAAATCCAGAGTGAAAATATTACAGATGCACAACGTTATGAGCATGCGTGCAAACTGTGCAACGCACGCTCGTAACACAGTCATTTTATGGAGTATTGTCACCAAATTTTCAACATAGGCATTTTAGGACCTCTACTCATGAACAGTGTCACTGTCATTTCTGAAATCTGCCCCGAGCACTGATTTCCCATAACGACTGCGGTATTGTGCACTGGAGGTGCGGAAACACATTTTGGCCAGGATGTGAAAAATGACAGCTGTACTGTTCACAAGGAGGTGTAGAAAAATGACAATGTTGAAAATCTGGCATGAAAATATTGTGAATTCTCAAAGTTACGAGCATGCGTAGCAACTGCGCAACACACGCTCGTAAAAGAGCCATTGTTTGGATTTTTTCCACCAAATTTGCAACATAGGCTTTTTGAGAGCCCACCTCATGAACACTGCCACTGTCCTTGTGTTAATCAGTCATGAAAGGTGCTTCCACACAGTGACTGTGAAATCACCTTTCGGGACCGATTAACATCATAACAGTGACAGAATTCATGAGGAGGGGGTCCCTAAAAACCCCATGTTGAAAATGTGGTGCAGATATTCCAAAAAATGCCCAAGATATGCATCAAAGTTGAAAAAAACCTATTTATTACATTATACAGCTTACCGGCATTTCCTCAGTTCGCGGTCGGCTTTGAAGAGTGAAGACGTGTTCGGTCCACTGAAAGATTGTCGCTGACTCTGGAAATTAAGTATGAATTGAGGGGTGGGGAGAGCAAAGTGCGCAGTGGGTGGGTAGGGAGACTACGAGGGACAGTTTTCTGTTTACAGATCGTAAAAACAAACATCGTGGACAGTTTTCTTTTTACAGGTGGTTTCTTTTTGGGGTACAGTAGCCGGCGAAGTTGGGCACTCCGTTGGCACAGAAGAAGGGAGACATCATGCTGACGGGGTGGACTCCCGTCGGCAGATAAAGTGGGATAGGGGAGGGCAGATGCTGATGGGGATTGGGCACCCCTGTCGGCAAACAACGAAAGTGGATGGGGACACATTCTGCTGACGGGGAGTGGGCTCCCCTGTCAGCACATATTTGAGGGGCAGGGTAAGCCGACCGGAGGATTTGGCACCCCCAAAGTTGGCAGTTTAGTGGCCACTGTGCCATGTTTCTAGTTGGTGAAGCATGTAGGAAAGGTCCGCTGCATGTGACAAGCTTCCTTAGATGTGCTCACCACATTAGTATGCATGGTGTGGTGCTGGCATGCAGGCTGATTGAGGAATGAGGGACGCACCTACTGGTGCATGCCCTGCATTCCCCCAACAGCTACCGCGCCCAAATCTGCACTCATCAAGATGTTGACTGAAGCCGCGCAAGGCCCAACATAAAAATGGCTAAAGTACCTTGTTTGCTGTCAGTGACTCAGTTTAAGGCTCTGAAATTGCAACTGTTACACAGTCACTGTAAATGCTATGGATAAATTGTACAACTTTTTTGACAACTCTCTTAATTGAGACATTGTTTGTATCTCTCTAATATCAGTGTAACTTATTTCTCATGCTTGCAATTGTAGAAGAGAAGATTCCTCTCAATTTGTCCTACCAATAAACTGATTGACATATCTCAGTACAAGAGGGAGAGAATCAGGGGTTGCATTGTTTTTTTACTGAAACATGGTAGAAACCCTCAGTTATCTGCTTCTTGTTTCTTGCACCAAAGCATGTGGACAGATTTTTGGTTATCAGGTTTCATTATTTTACCTCTTGAAAATAACAAAAGATGTTGCAGCTGAAATTATTAACATCGGTTTGTGGTAAATAACTAAATAATATTTAGAGGCCTCTGCATGAGATTTTTTTTGTTGTTGTTAGATTTTAGAAGATATGCTGCATATCAGTGACTTTACTATCCATTTCAAAAATGCAAGCCTTTCTTTATGTTCAACCATATACTGTACTAGTGGTAATATAGTTATTTAATAATTTATGGTAGAAAATAATGCTGTAGAATAAAACAGCAAACTTATTGTTGAGCATTTGAAATGTATAGATGGACTCCTGCAGTTTCCCTGCAATACATTTTGGGATATCTTTTCTGAAATTTTCCAGTGCCCAAGATCGTGAAGAACTGTTTCCTTCTTCTGCATGTCAAGCATGGGACAAGACAAATTGCTGTTCTTAATTTGCTGCTGCATACTGGGGAAGACAGGATCAGAGAAGGCAGAGTTGAGGATGTGGTGTGTAACAGTAACTATAAAATGACTGAATTCAAGAAAGAGGTGGAAGCCACTTCATAAAAACTATGATCAGGATGCTAAGCTTCAGGAGAGCTTATTTTGATAAGTTGAACTAGATGATTGTGGCTAAGCTGGCAATTTGCAACTGAGAAGGAGTGCTAATGCTAAGTGGGAAGCATGAAGGAGAACATAATACGGACAGTGGCTTGATGTGCCCCCATGTGCAACAAGGGCAAGAGTGCTAAACAAAGGCCTCTGTGGTACTTCAAGAACAAGATAAGGGAGAAAATAGGGAGCACAGTAAGTGGAAAACTTCTGAGGACAGAGTGAGGGAAGTAGAGTATAAGGTATTACAGGAGGAATACAGGGCCAAGATTGTACAGAAAGACAGGAATGAGCTGGCTCAGTGATGTGGAGGAATGAGGGGTCAATTCCTTACCTCCTACCACGCTGGTGACCCGTGTTCATGGTGCGAGCAGGTCATCGGGAGTCAGCCGGGGAGGCAGAGGATTGAGCATCCAGGGAACAGCTCTCCTCTCCCAGGGAGGGTGGGGAATACAGACCGTCATTTTCCTGACCCCTAGTGGCAGCTCGGGGTAGGTATATTATGTCCCACAAACATAGGAGCGGTGGCAGAGAAGCTGTCTGATGTGCAGCGTGTGGACGCACATGCTGTGCATCATTGGTGGCATTGCATGCTCCCTTCCACAAGAAGAAAAGTGGTCCCCTGTCATGGAAGAATGGTGACTGTCCCCCACAGCGCCAGCTGAGAGGGCACTTCCTGAGCTGGATCGATTGTGGTGGGTCAAGGAGCTCCCTACCCCATGCCATGAAGGGTAAGTCATGGAGGCAATAGGGGAGGGGGTGTGATTCTCAGGGGATGGTGTGGGGGGAGATCAGAAGTAGCCTTCAGGGGACAGAGGGAGAAAAAGTCTGAAAAAAAGACAGGAATGGAGGAAAGCATTGATCAGGGGATTAAGGAGAAAAAAAAGTAAAAAAAAAAAATTGGAATAAGGCTGGGTGAAATTTCCAAATTCTGGTTTTGAGGAATTTTTGTAAAGTTTCACAAAATGTTTCAGAATTTTCTGACATTTTTTGATTGTTCATAACTCAGTCAGTATTATAGATAGAGATCTGAAATGTGTCATGCATATGGGCCCCTATTCATGAAAATACACATATGAGGTGCGTATTGGGGTACGCAACTCCACACCCAAGGGATTTCCATGCGAGGGCCACATTCACAAACACCAGCCCCCAACCAGCTCCCTTATGCAGCCCCACCCCCCCAACGTGCAGATCTGTAGGGGGCAAATGGGTGCAGAGCAGCGGATCCTGGCAGGCAGGAAATCGGCTGCCCAAGCAGGGACCCGCAGTTGATTCCTTGCATGCAATGGGTGCAATGTTACTGGCCGGCATGCAGAGGGCCAACCATGCTGATGTGGGGTTGTACCCCATCTGCCCAACCCCCATCCTCCTGAAGTGTCCCAAAGGCAGTGGCACCATTGTTGGGGGGGGGCATTTCCCCCTGCCATGTCTGCTGCATCTGGAGGCAGCCTCCCCATGGGGAACATAACTGACCCTGGTGGTTTACGGCTGCCACCCAGATGCAGAGCTGACAGCCCCTGTGCACAGCGCCCCACAGTGCTGTGAATGTGCAGAGTGTTGGCTTGCTCCCTGCACCTTCCTAGGCCTGCCCCTGTGTGGAGCACCACAATTGGCCAGGGGTTCAGGTGCATAGAGGGGGAGCATCAGCTTCCAGCATAGGGTGGAGGGGGTGCAGTGAGTGCAGGCAGCTGCGTGGTGGCTACACGCCCAACTTACGTGGCGTGTAGCCAAACTTTTCCTTTGTAATTAGAGCCCATGGTTTTGAAAAGGCCCTAAAAGGATGCTACATTTCATGACATTTGCATTAGGGGAAGGGATATTATCAGGGTTCAAACTCTAGCAGTTGGGGGAGGAGCAGAATGGCTGCTATAACGGTTGCCTTTTTGAGTAGCTCCAGATGCTAGAAGAGTTTTCTCTTGAAAATCAGCATTAAAACAGTATAAATGAATGAGAAAAGAAAGAACAGGTCGAGCTCATCATCGGATGAATATACCTCCCCTAGAATTCATCCCTTGGAAAAGCAATTTTCACCAATGAACCACGCTGATAGTTTGTGGAGTGCTGGGACATTACCTGGCACCCAGACAGACTACAAAGTCCCAAATATCTCTGAAGCCTTTACAGCCTACCATCTCAGAGAATTTAACTGTTATACAGAGTCTACAGTCACAACAGTTAGTCTATGGAGCTGTATAGGAAGAAATAACACCCAAAACAGTATCTGACCAGACTGCTACTGCTATTTCCAACCAAG
Organism: Neoceratodus forsteri; assembly: GCA_016271365.2. Classification (NCBI taxonomy): domain Eukaryota; kingdom Metazoa; phylum Chordata; order Ceratodontiformes; family Ceratodontidae; genus Neoceratodus; species Neoceratodus forsteri. The sequence continues at coordinate 629,308,323 of CM057459.1, forward strand.
GACATTGGGAGAAGAAGGTACAATGGCTGACAGTCCATTAAGGAAAATGCCGATATTACCTCCTGAGGAGAAAGTTGAGTGCAAAACTTGTTGAAAATGTTGGGAAGATCGATGGACCAAATTTTGGACTGGAGTCAACGTTTTGATAGAAGATTCAATGCACTAAATGCCAAATTTCATTTTCTGCAGCAGGAAGCCAAAACAAATGGACAGAGCTTGAAATCACTTACCCGGCAAGTAAAATCAAACTCAGAGACATTGACTATCTTATCTGGCAAGGCTACAGGCTTGGAAGCAACAGTGCAAGGTCTGGTAAAAAACAATTATGACATTAATAGGAAAGTTAACGTGCTTGAGAACCACATTCGATACCAGAACCTTAGAATTGTCGGGCTGCCTTCAAAACTAGATTCAGAGTTTGAAAATACCAGGGAAATGATAAAAGATTTATTTATACAAGTCTATGACTTACCAGCTGACAATTTACCATTCATCACAAAAGCTTTTAGAGTTCCCAAAAGAGAAAGAACAAGTGATGGCTCTAATGCTGCAATAAAAATACCAGAAACAGATCCTGAAGCAAAAAGTACAATATGTATAGCATTGGCCTTTGAGTCAGACAGAGACCTGATAATTAAACTTTCCAGAATTAAAGGAACATTATTTTGCAGAACACATTGTTTTTATGTTTATCCCAATTTTGCTTTTTCAACTCAGCAAAGGAGGAGGAAATTGCTTGCATATAGGCAAGACTTCCTGGAACTTGGTGTCCAGTTTCAGTTATTGGCTCTGGCTAAAGTTTGAGTAACTTTTAAAAATCAACAGCATATTTTTTTTTGATCCTGACCAAGTTTCAGTTTTTCTACGGCACAATATGAGCAATGTTCTGATGCAGAATCATTAACAACTTCAAAAAAAGATATGTCCCAGATAACTGAAGAAGCTGAGGCTGCAGAAGATTTATAAGAGGATTTATAAACTTTGGGGAATACATTCAGATGATTTTTTGTGTCTTAGAATTATAGATTAATTAAGTAATAATATGGTTCCAGAAGAGATGGGAGGGGATCATATATATTTATAATAGTTAAAGAATAAGATCTGAATGAAATATTATTAAAGGCATATCTAGTTGTTTACAATGGGTAAATGATAAAATGTTAAATACTTTGCTTTTCTCCCCTAATGAACTGGACTTGTTTTTTTTCTCGAATATATGGAAGTAAAATAGTGTACTGTGGTTAACAGTAGCACTACGATTGGATGTATGCAAATATATAAAAACAATAAAAAGAAAGTTTAAAAAAACAGACTATGGCAGTTTATTATTCATGTGAAAATTTCATAAGATATTTCTGTGCTTGCAACTTTGCCACCATTGGTGCTAAATAGTTGAAGCTTGTATGCATACTTTCTTGAAAGAGTCATAGAAACTGCTAAATAGAGAGGTAATTGGTTATGTAAAGTGTAAGTTAGAGGCATTGAACATTTCACAATTTATTTGTTAAATTGTGTTATAATATTCAAAATATTTGGATGTTTATAGCTCCACCACTATTGCAGGTATACACTCAGGATTTTGCATGCATACCAAAGTAAATATGTCCTTGAATCAAATTAAGCAGGATAAATGTGGTTTAAAGGGCTAAAATGTATTGCTGATACTTTAGAAATTACTAATTGACAACATTTACTCAAAAATTCATGGATGCATAATAGAAAATGCCTCTAGAATTCCACTTGTGGAATGTAACTTTCACAAAGCACTTATCACCACTGAATCACCATACCAGCACAAGCATCATGGCCCTGCAATACCTTCAATATCCCTCCCACATTCCTGCAATAGTGATATCCAGCATCTTGCTCCATCATGACTAAAGATATTCAGTTACTTCTGTCACAATGGCCAACATCGCAACTAGTTGTATAGCTTTGTGTCACTTGGTGCCACTATTTTCATTTAGTAAAAATACACATTGTTATCCACAAGATTGTTAAAACATCAACAGGTGGCATTGTACAGAAACAATGCTGCATGTGCATGTGCATCCACAAGTCATTATGGCAGTAAGCTCTAGTGGATATCTGGCATATTGCAACAATTCAGACCAGCGCACAGTGAAGTCCAGGACTATTCTTCATGGTTCATCACTCAAGATAGTGACCTGACACTTGGTACTACTATACTTTTACTATGGAGACTCACATGACTGCTACATTATTGCCACTTTATCCAGCCTTTAACTTCCTCTATAATGGCAATGCAAGTGTATGACTGGGTAAATGGTATGGACATGGCTTCAACAAAAGTATCACAACATTCCAGAATTTCACAAAGACACATGAAATTCAGCTGTAATTACTGATGTTATTTTGGAAAATGTGGCTGCTTATAACTTAACTAGAGTTTAAGCAAGAGATTTGAGAGTGGACACAGACAGACTCATTTTTCCATATTGCCTTTTCTCCCAACAGCAACTCGTCTCTCAGGGATACAGCCAGATTGCAGGGAAATACTCTGATCAGGTTGAACAAAGCCATCTTTCAGCTGGTACCAGGTTTTTCTCCAACATTTTTCCCCTTCCGTCACCCCTGGTGGGGATGGTGCTTCTGTCAGCAGAACATAGCCACATCTTTCCCTCTGACCTGAGAAAGTGTCCTGGCCCAGCCACAGGGGTTATTGTGTTAGTGTAACCTACTGCCAACCCTCCCTGACCAAGATGCATGGCCAAGTAGCAGTTGTCTTGGCCATGGCCTGCCTCCTGACATTACTTCCCAGGATCGCTTCTGAACCCAGGTCATCAGCATGGCTGCATGATGCTCTGCTGCTGGGCCATGGGGGTGACCTAAAAACCTAATATTTAGGGTCAATGAACCTAATTCTCTAGTTTTAAAGTTATTGGGCTTAAAATTCTGCAGTTTATGTAATCGAGAAATGTGATTTAAAAATTTACAAATGTTTGGAAGCTTATAACTCAATATCCTTTAAATATAGAGGTCTGAAACTTGATACCCATCTGAATGGACCTCTGTAAATGCAACATAACAAATATGGTGTAATTAGGACTAACACATTTGAAATTCTGCAGTTTACTTATTTGTGAAATGTAATTTTAAAATGTCTGAAAGTTTGGATGCCTATAACCCAGTCACCTATAAAGACAGAGATCCACAACTTGGCACACCTCTGTATGGGCCTTGGTAAATTCAGCATTCCTATTTGGATGCAATGCAGACTAATACTTTGGAAATTAGATGGAAACAATTTAAATCACAACTTTGTCAAACTTTTCTGAAATCTTTGTGGAAATTTTGTGAAATTTCAAAGAAGTGTTTTGCCAGAATTCTGCTTGCAGAATATAACTTTCACCCATCCCTGATTTGAAAAAAACACACAGAGTCAGGGAGAAGTTGGGTTCTTAACCATTGTGGTAAAGCAACAGAAAAGCAGAGGCTCTGAATAACTTTGTTGTGTCAGTATTCATCTAGGTGATCAGGGAACATAGCCAGTAAGTGTGGTAGCTATGGGAGCGGTGGATGCTTGGCAGAAGGCAGTGCTGATTATGCCAAAATTATCAGGTAAAAACCTAAAGGGTGTGAATCCTTAAAAATCCCATGGTCTTTTGAGGTTAATAATTTTTATTTTATTGAAAACAACCGAAACATATAGAAACAACAGACAACAAACTCAGAACATTAAATGCAAAGATATATATGGAGCTATGGACAAAATACATCAAGTGTAAAGAGACTATCATTTTCCTTATCAGAGTCCATGTATACTGCTGGAAGGTAATAACTGGCATTGCAGGAAATTGGACTATAACCCAGTTACATTATCTAAAGAGACAAATTTATTCAACTGTCCACAGCAAGGATATGAACATAAAACAAAATGAGGAGATTGTTGAACTCCTGTGATTTGTCCGATTCATTAAGATGAGAAAAGATCCTGACACCAGGGACCAGAAAGGCAAGAAAATATAGTAGCATGTCATAGCTATGAAAAGTAAATTGTAAACATTACTTTTTTTTATTTCTATTTATTGAATGTTTTGCAGTGTTACACAATACAAAACAAAAGATCAAACAAAAAACACAGTGGGCTTGTAAAAACATTACATCTAAGAGCTGCATCACTCACACTTGTCCTGTCATTACATTTCACTGAACATAAAATAGTCATTATCATTCAAGGTACAAACTAACAGTAAAACAACAACACATACAAGTGAAGTAACAAACCCAAGCAGCTACCTAGTACCTGGGAAACATGAACTGTTTAGCCATAATCCAAAAAGTAGTCTGGTGCTAAATTATGGTGAGGAGGGATGTCTATCCATAGCATGTGGGGTGTTTGTTGTGCAGTATTCAGAATTTAAGAAGGGGGCCCATACATTTTAGTAATATTTCAGGGTAGAGTCTGAAAAGCTGGAGAGCCTCTCATATGTGGTCAGTTGGCCTATGGCTAGCAGGCACAGTCATGTATGGAAGGGATTTGGGCCATTCTCCATCTGCAGAGTAGTAATCTTTTTGCCACTACCCCTACTGCCATGATCCATTGGGCTATTGGAGATGCGGGGGGGAGGAGCAACTTAAGAGGAGCATTTCTGCCTTGATGGACAAGACCTCCTCTACCACTTTAGAGCAAATGTGTTGTATCTGCACCCAGAAGAGGTGGATATCTGGCAATCCCAGACTATATAGAATAAGGAGGTCTCATGTTAAGACATCTCCTGTGAGAGTCATCCATAAGGAGACTTATCGACCTGAGGGTGCGAGGGTGTGGTACCATCTATGAAGGGTTTTATTTTGGATAAGCTGGCTTTTGATATCATGGCAAGCTTTATGTAATCTAAATCAGCAGTTTTCCCATTGGGGTCAAAAATGGCAATGCCCAGTTCTGATGCCCAAGTTCATTTGGCCATTTGTGTTGGGTCAACTTGTACATCTCTGATGGCATGGTAGAGGGTACCTGCCCAGTTCCTCATTCAAGAAGTCTATATGGGGGAGAGGATGTGTATTATGTGTGAATGATTGCATAGTGCTTCCCTTGGGAACTGCACAAATCGATTGTTGAAGCTGGAGATGTCTCCAGAAGTCTCTCTGAGGTAAAATATAGTGTTCCTGAGACTCTCAAATGAGACTAAAAAGGAAGTGCCTGTGTAGATTAGGTCCTTGACATAATGAATGTAATTTTGCTTCCATGTAGGAGAGTTATGGTGTGAGGATTCTTGGATCCAAGTGTGTAATTTTTGCCTGTGTGCTATGGAGATCCTCAGAAGAGGTGTCAGATTTGGTGGTACAGCTTGCCTATCATATAAGAACACAGAAGGAGAATGCCTCCCCCAAAGCAGAGTGCCTTTAAGTTATAGCCTCACTGGGCCAGCAACCAATTTACCCTGGAACCAGTGCACATTTTGGGCAAAAATGTAAGCTACATGATGAGCCTGGAAGCAAGGTAGGCCCCAGCCTACCCTACCCCAGTGAGCCCTGAGTTTGCTCTTGCTGTACCGTGGTGGTTTCCCATCCCACAAGAAGTTACCCAGGACTTTATCTGTCTTGTGAAATCAAATCTGGGGGATCTTCATTGGTAGATGCTCCAGGACATGAAGGAATTTGTAGGCAATGATCATATTGATGGTGTCTGTCTTCCTGGCTAGGGAATATTGGAGGGACTTCCAGTGTTGCAAGTCTTGTTTGGTGGCCTCAAGGAGGGGGCCAAAATTCATAGTTAGCATCTTGCGTGCCCTGTGCAGCCAGATTCCCAGATAGGTAATACCCTCATCAACCTAGGCGAGGCCTGATCCCACAAGGCAATCAGGTTTGCATTCCAAATTACAAAGGCAGAGATCTATGAAAAGGAGTCCAGCAGGGATAATATACGTGGGACAGCCCTTTGAAGATCTGCCAGAGTGATGAGGAGGTCATCTGCATACAGAAAAGTAGTAAACTCAGTATTGCAGACCTGGAGGATGCTCCCTTAAGGCAACAGCCAAGGGTTCAATGGTCACAATGAAAAGGAGAGGGGATGGGGTAGCCCTGACTTGTGACTTTTTGAAGGGGGAAAACCTCAGACTTGGCCCATTGGGCCGGCCCGTCGGCGCAGCGGTTGGATTTCCGCTTGTGGCGCGGCGGCCGTCGGGGAATGGACTCGGGTCGCTGGAAGGGCTGACGAGATGAGCATCCTATGGACTGCTCTCCTTCTCCAGGGAGGTGGGATAGTGCTCGGAGCACTAGTGACCTCCTGGCGGAGGCCGGAGTCACACAGCTACCGGCACACACACACTCTGGAGGCGGGGCGGACGTCTGACATCATTGCACGACCCCGCCTCCCCGAAAACCGGAAAATGGACGGCTGCCGGCCGCCCTCCATGAAGCCCGCCACGGCTTTAATTAGCCCCCCAGGCCAGCCCTCTGACCTATCCCGGTCTCTGCGGCATGTCTCCTCCTCCTCCTCCGCATCCCGCAGCCCCACAGTGGGGGGTAAGCCACGGGGTATCGGAGGGCCCGAGGCCGATCTGGGGGGTGGATGCCGTCGGTCCATGACCGGGCTGAAAGTACCGGGTGGCCGGCAGCTAGGTGGTGGAGTAAAATGAAAATAAAAAAAAAAATAAAAAAAAAAGACTTGGCCCATTGGTAGAGACTGAGGCCACAGGTAATGAATTAAGTATCCGAAACCAGGTGCGAAACTGAGGCCCAAATCCAACAGTCTCTAGCATGAAGGGTAAATACTGCCATTCGATGGAGTCAAAGGCTTTTTCAAAGTCTACCGCTGGAGTTGCAGCAGTTGATCTACTTCACTGGGACATTTGGATGATGGATACTAGGGTGCATAGAGGATCTGAGCCTAGCCTACCCTTCACAACCCCCCCCCGTGCCAGGTGGATTAGCCCAGAGAGTACCTTTTTGAGATGTGTCACCAATATTTTGGCCAAAATTTTGGCATCTGCATTAATGAGGGAGAGTGTAGCTGCCAGGAAGAGTAGGGTCCTTTCCCTACTTCAAGAGCACTATTATTATGGTTTCATGCATGGAAGGTGGGAGGGTTGAATAGACGAGGGACTCCTGGAAAACTCTTAGCAGGTACAGGGAGATCTTTGGAGCCAAAAGGTAGCAGAAATCCTCTGGGCATCCATCTCTCCCAGGAGCTGAGTGTAGGTGCAGTGATTTGATGGCCTGTTTGACCTCCTGACAGGAGATGGGGTGGTACAATTCCTCCTTTTAAATATGTGGGATGGTAGGGATTGTAAGTCTTTGAGGAAGGCCCTTATTGCTTCAGCTTGTGGTGAGGATGTCGACACATACAAGTTGGTATAGAACTGCCACATGATTGCACTAATGTGTTCTGGATCAGTACTTGTAGTGCCAGCAGAGTCCTTGAGACAGTGAATGGGGGGGCATTGTTTAACCAGGAGTAGCACACTAAACCGAAGCTTGTTTCCAGATGTGACCTGGGAGCACAAGGAAGTTAAGTGACTTGCTCAGGATCACACAGTATGCACCTAGGTGGCTGTGGGACTGAAACCCAGGTCTCCAGATCTGCAGCTCAGAGCCTTAACCTACTGCACTATACTACTTATTTATTGAATTTTGTTGACCGGGTAAGCCCACTGGGCCCCGAAGGTCCTTTTTTCAGGAGCGACCCGGGGGAAAAAAGTAACATACAGGTAAACAGAACAGTACAAATTGAAAATATCATAATGTTAGACAGTTAAATGCCATAGGGATACATTCAGGTAGAAGGTGAGGGAACAATACAGTCAGTGGGACATCTTGAGTTGGATATATTCAAACATTTTTCAAGCACAAATCATGTAGATCTTAGGAGTGCACACGATAGTGGCTAAGTTGCCTAGATTCAGGATACCTTCTTAAGGGTTTAGATGGATGGAGGTATGGGTAACAATAAATCTCACCTTCCTAAGAAGGGGAGAGACGTGGTCAGGTCCTGAGGCATTGGCAGGTACTCCTTTCGAGCAAGTGTGCTTTAAGTTTGGACCGGAAGCAGGAGCCAGATCCTGCCTCCCGTACCACAAGAGGGAGGTTATTCCAGTTGGAAGGGGCTGTGGACGCGAAGGACCTGGAACTGGCTTTGGTCCTAGTTTTAGGAACCTTGAGGAGAGTTTGTCCTGAGGTGCAGAGACTCCTCTGGTTGGTTTTAACCCTGACTTGCCCTATGAGGCTTGGGGGGAAGAGGGGCCCAGTAGCTTAAATGTCAGGCAAAGAGTCGGGTAGATGAGGCGGGCTTCCAATGACGGCCATCTGAGCATTGTTAGGGCCTCACAGTGGGGGGTTCTAGGGTGGGACATAGTAGCAAACCGGGCAATTTTGTTGTATAAGGTCTTTAGCCTGCCAAGTTCCGTGAGAGGCCACACCTTGGAGAACTAGGGCTCATGAGGGTGAGCTTAGGGAGTAGGACGTAGGATGGCTACCCTGGCTTCAGGATAATCTGGTCCTTTAATCTATAGAGGATACTGAGTTTCACATGGATGGCTTTGGTTAGTTGATCAACATGATTTTTTAAAGTGAAGCTTTGATCAAGTGTTAGACCGAGGTACTTTGTAGAGGTAACTACTTCGAGTTTGTCTCCCCCTCTGGACTGTAGTTGAAGGAGCATCGACCGCTCAGATCCCAGGGACCTTGGTTTTGCTAGTGTTTAGTACCATTTTGTTCATAGTGAGCCAATCCTCCATCTGAAGGATGTCCTCTTGAAGGGCTTTCTCCAGTTCAATTACATTAGGGGAGGCTCGGTAAATGACCGCATCGTCCGCATATTGGATGACACTGCTGCTCCCACAGTGTAGGTGCAGATCATTTATGAACAGGGTGAAGAGAAGGGGGTCAAGTATAGACCCCTGAGGTACCCCTTCTTTGAGCGGTGCAATCTGGGAGACATTGTCCTTCCACCTGACCCTCTGGGTACGGCCAGAGAGGTAGCTCGCAAACCAACCTAGTGCATGGGTGTCCAGGCCAAGAGAGCACATTTTATGCAAGAGGAAGCTGTGGTTTACCAAGTCAAAAGCTTTAGAGAGGTCAATGAAGACCGCGCTTGTGCTGCCCCCTGAGTCATTGTTGTTCAAGACTTCTGCCGAGAATTTGGTTAGTGCCGTGTCTGTCCCATGCTTGGCTCTGAAGCCGTGCTGAGATGAGGAGATTACTTGGTGAGTTTCCAGGTATTCGTGAAGTTGGGAGTAGACTAGCTTCTCTTGTATTTTCGCTATTGCACAGAGCAAGGAGATAGGCCTGTAGTTCCCTATAGGCTCGGTAGGGTCTCCCTTGTGAATGGGAATCACTAGGGCCTGCTTCCATGGCTCAGTGACCGACCCCTCAATAAGGACTGGTTTATCAGCCAGGCTATTGGCTTCGCTAGAGCTGGAGCACCCTCCTTAAGGATTCTTGGCTGGATCCCGTCCAGGGCCTCCGTGCCTCTCGACTGCAGGGATTTAGGATGAGCAGAACTTCCTTTACCTTAACCAGCCGCAGATGAAACTGTGGGCGGTCCAGTTCGTGGGGCAGATGCTCGTGAGCCTTGATCCTGTTATCTAAGTGCCCCACCTTGTACGCATCCAGGTTCGTAAAGTAGTCGTTTAGGGCCTCTGTGATGCGAGGCCCCTCGTCCAGTGCTTGCCCGTTCACCTGGATAGGGCCGGACAATGATTTTTTATGACCTTTTAGGAGTTCGTTAATATGTGACCAGAAGTACCTGGGGTTTCCCAGGTTAGTTTTTTGGAGATTGGAGATATATTCATTCTTAGCTTTCTTTATGGTCTGTTTGCATTGGTTTCTGAGGGCCCTGTAGCTGGTTAAGTCCACTGGAAGTTTAGTTTTACTAAACTTTTTCCATGCTTTGTCCTGGGTAGACATCAGGGCTTTTAGGTGTGGTGAGATCCACTTATAGCAGTTCCCCTTAACCCTGTGGGTTTTCAAGGGGGGCTACAAGGTTGGTGATACCAGTTAGGGTGGTTTGGAAAAATTTAACAGCTTCCTCCAGGTTAGGTAGGTGTCTTATGGGGTTCCAGTCAATGCCATTTAGGTAGCCTATGAACTGGTCAGGATGGAAGTTGGAGAAATCCCTGGAAGTGATGGTTCGAGGCAGGACTTTTATCCTGTTATTCTTCCATATGGCAAATGTTGGCGAGTGGTCACTTAAAGCATCTGCCAGGGTCCCAGCCAACTTTACATTACTTGGGGATGAGGTCAGGACCCAATCTATCGTAGAGTGCCTACCTGATTTGTAGATCATTCTGGTCGGTAGGGAGATAATTTGATCGAGGTTTATTGCGGACTTCACCTCTTGTGCCCAGTTTAAGTTGAAGCCACCCAATAGGATAATCTCAGCTGCTGAGCCCACCACGGAGCTCTTCAGGAGCGTATCCAAAGAGCCGAGGGCATTGGTTGAGGGGCTGTATACGCAGCCAATTGTGAGGTGTTTAGCCCCGCCTATTGTGAGCTTTAAGAAGACTGCTTCTTAGTCCAGGGTTGAGTCCACGGGTAGCCTGACTATGGAGGACGTAATAGTGTCCTTAGCATATATTAGCACTCCACCCCCTCTTTTCGAGGGTCTGTCCTTTCTGAAAAAGGCATAGCCGGAGATTGCAACCTCGTGATCCAGAATGTGGGGTTTTAGCCAGGTCTCCGAGACCGCTAGTAAGTCAGGTTTGTAGACAGCCATCCATGCTTGTACCTCCTGGATCTTTGGTCTCAGGCTGCAGATATTCATGTGAACCAGCCTCAGACCCTTGGCTCCATCCCAGGCCCTATCCGTGGGAGAGGAGATAGAAACATTAATAGTCCCTGGGCCTGGGTTGGGTTGAATGTCCCCTGCCAGTAGGAGTAGGGCAGCGAGTGTGCTAAGGAGAGAGAGGGTTGGAGGAAGTAGTGCCAGCTTAGCCTGATGTAGGGTAGGGCTCGTGGTACAGAGAAGGACTCTGTAGAGGATCCCCTTCTTAGAGAATTCGTGTGCCGCTAGGAGAAGGATGTTAATCCATGGTGAAGGGCATAAGAAGTGCCTTGCCATATCCTCTCCCATCCCCCCTCAAGTATCGTGGGGGCAATAGGCATTGCTGACTAGGGTATCGGTCCCTAGTTGAGCCAGAATGTAGATTGTGGCCAGGATAATGCCCTTGTTCCAGTTACTGGGGCGCATGATGGTTCCCTGTCTGAAAAAGGCAAGGAGTCTTAGGTTACAGCAGGGTTACAGGAGAATCCTGCAGACTACGGCCTAGCTTATAGCAGCAGAATGTGGGATTAGAGCCAATAACACAGTTCAGCCTATAGTTATGTAGCCTGCTGTGGCCTGGGTTAACAGTTGATACTCACATTTACAGAGACCATAAGTTATATGCAGCAGTTAGACAAGCGTTATTACAACCTTTGGTAAGTGCCTGTTTAAAACGAAATGCACAGGATTAATTATGATGCAACTGGAGAAAGACACAAAATGAAAATCAGAGTCTACTGCTTATAAGGTCCTTTGGCTACGTAACAGTTAAAGATCAAAGGCACAGGATTATGTATGAAACGGCTGTAACTATTCAGACGAATGAAGCAGCTGTGACTATACAGGCAAATGGCTAGCAAATGAGCTAGGACCTAAGTGGCTGTGTCAGTAGGAAAACAGAAAGAGTCAGATATTCAGCCCAGCCATAGGATTTTAAAGAACAAAGACAGTCAATAATGTCCAGAGCTGAGAAATGGAACTTCGAGGCTTATCTATGAACAGGTTTGAAGGATCGGTCCCACAGGAAAAAACAAGTGAGACTCCCTCCTACGAGCCTGGCAGCAGCAGGATAGGAGAGAGACAAGGGGTTCCGCAGCAGTTTGGGAGTAGTGGGCTGATGACGTGGCAGTTGAGCTCCTCCTTGTGTAGCGAGAACTGGATTTGATAGGGGAGAGACACTGCCTTAACCTACTGTGCTATACTGCCTCCCTAAGGGTGTGTGCCATCTGACATTTGAGACAGTAGGCCAGATGTTTGCAGCACTTCTCTCCCAATTCCAAAAAGTAGTGCCATAGATGGCAAAGGGCCAGCTCAACTTTCTGGGAAAGGACCACATTTAATTTGATTCTTAGGCCAGTAAGCTTGGCCAACAAAGTTTACAGAGGGTGACATGGGGCTTTGTATTCTGCCTCAGCTGCCTGTAGTTCATTCTCTAGGGCACATTGTTCAGCCTCTCTGGCCCACTTTATATGCACCACAAATGTCATGATCTTTCCCCAGAGAGTAACCATGAAGGCCTCCCATAGGGAGGCTTCTGATACCTCCACATTGTCATTGTCCTGCCAGTAGGTTCGCACCTCAATGGAGAGCCATTCTTTAAACTGTGTGTCTTCCAATATTAGTGGATCAAGCCTCCAAAAGAAGGACCTTGGAGATGAGGGTCCCCAGAGCAGTTTTAGCTAGACTGGATCATACTTGGATATAATAATAATAATAATCCCATCCCAAAAACTCCAAACACACCAACAGAGTCATTTATGATATTGGCACAGGCATACCTAGTGCCCACTCAGGGAGAAGGTATGAGAGGTTCAGTGACCTTAGGAAGAAGGGAAGAGTTAATTAGCCATAGGTCCAGACTGCTAGTGAAGCCATGTGTTAATGATTGATAGGAGTAGTCCCAATCCTGGGGGTGCTGAGAGCACCAGGCATCCAGGAGGCCATGTTCATACACCAGCACTCTAAGGGCCCGGAGTGCTTGTTGATGAGGCTCTGTGGAGGTGCCTGATCTATCCATATTCACATGACTGTTACATTAAAGTCTCCTCCCAAAATTAGCTGGATCCCATTGTGTTTGAAGTATGATAGAGCTTGGCTGAGATCATGGAAGAAGGTACGGTCATCCCTGTTTGGGCCATAAACATTAGCTAGTATTCCAGGGCGCACCAGGGTGCTTGCCTGTACCATTACCCACCCCCCTGACTTGTCCAATTGAGATTCCCTTACAGTACAGGGCAGAGACCTGTGAATTAAGATTGAAACCCCATGTCTGGATGAGGGCGTGGTGCTATGATCTTCCTCTCTCACTCAGTCTGTCTTCAGTTGACCAGTTGACCAGCTGGAGTCTTTGTCAGTTTGGATTCCTGAATAAAGGTGAGGTGGGTTCTGAGGCATTTGAGATGTGACTGTACCTTCTTCCTTTTTAAGAGGGAGTTGAGCACCCGAACATTCCAACTTACAAGATCAAATCCACTGTGGCCCAAAAGAGAAAACACAGATCATTTGCTCCCTTCATGGTAATAATCAGGCTCCCCTGCCCCCCAGAAAACAGACCCCCGCTAACAGTCCCACCATCCCTCTCCCTCTCCTTTTTTGTATATTTGGCCCAGTTCCCCTGCATATTAGGTAGCAAGAACCCTTCCCTGCACAAACCAACAAACTTACAACAAACTGTCCATTACCCCTTCATCTCCCATCCAAAAACTCCAAACACACCAACAGAGTCATTTATGATATTGGCACAGGCATACCTAGTGCCCAAGCACCAACAGAGCACTCAGGGAGAAACATGTCTACACAAGGCTCTGCAGTAAGCCCTGCCATAGACAGTTTGGGCTGTCTGAGGGTGGTAATAGGATGACAAAGTTTTGAGCATACATATATGGCTGCCACAAATAACCTGCATCCCCCATGCTCCAGGCCACCTAGAGGCTGAAGCTGAGTGAGTAAATATGGTGCAGATTTTCGGGAGAGGGATGCCCTTCCTCCTGAAGTGGTTCTTGAAGCGTCTGTCCCATAGCTTACAGGGTAAAAAAAAAACACCTTTAGAGAAAATGCCTGGGTGACTGGGTTGTGAGAAAAACAGTAGTACTATGAAAACAATTAAAATCACAGACACATTGCATAGCTCTGAGTACCTCCCCCGCCACTATCTCACTGGCCCCTAGGCTGTTCACTACCATCACCAGCAATGATTGCAGGGCATGCTTCCAGTAGAGAAGTGTGCCAAATTCCAATTCAGGCTGCAATTACCCTCCTGCAAGGGGGGGGGGAGTTCTGCCCTCAGGCCAGAAAGATGGAATAGCCATAATTTGGCTGTGCTTTCCCAGACAGCTGGAAAATATGCAATAGGGCATTTCAATGGGTCATGCCTTAAGGTGGGAAGTATCGCCTGAGACTTCCAGCAGCAAGGAAGATATGGGGAGGCAGTACCGCTTTAAGAAGACCTAGCTCTTAATTGATATGGAGTCATGATAGGAGGTACTCATGGTTACTATGCTTCACTTTCCCCCATTGCCTCTCAGACAGTATAAAAGTACATGCAGAATTATAGACTGCATCAGTCACTCAGTCTGCAGCAGGAGTTGCAACCTGCAAGATGTCTCCAGAGGGTCGGGTGAGGGCATCCTCCACATTGGTGGAACCACTGATGGGAAGCAGGGCTGTAGTTATGGCCTGGGCCCAGGATTTGGAATGGGAAGACTCTGGGCCTAGTTCAGGTAAATTTTGGGGGAGTTAGGGAACATGGTGATATTCCAGGGCAGGGGTGGTGTCTATCAGGCAAAAGCTGCATCCTTGCACCTGTTTATGCTAGTATGCCTGTATTTCACAATGTCCAATTTAGGCCAATGCTTTTGGAGGTATTCCTCAGCCTCCTCTCGTGTGTTAAAGGATTTGGCCACTCCATTTACCATGAGCCTGAATGTAGCTGGATATCAAAGTGAATACTGCAGCCTAACTCTGCACAGACATGTCTGCTGCTGTAAAGGTGCAGCATCACTCCAAGATGGCAGGAGTGTTGTCCAGAAGATTTGTAGCAGGTGCCCCCCATCAGTGAAGTTCTTGTTCCCTAGCCAGGCACATGATCAGTTGTTTACCTTGAAATTGAAAAAAAACTGACTAGTATGGGATGGGGTTGGGCTCCAGCAACTGATTTGGGGACTAAGGAGTGCTGGGCCCTATCTATCTCCAAGGGGCCTGTCAATTTGTGACTGAGGAGATCAGGCAATGTCTGCTGAAGAAAATGCAGGGGACTCTGGACTTTGCTGCCCTCTGGAAACCCCACAAAGTGCAGGTTGTTTCTGTGACTTCCGATCTTCCATATCTTCAAGCCTGTCCCACATCAGGCAGATGTTGTGGTCTTGTTCTTTAATGTGTGTGAGCAGTCGGCTAGTCTGATTCTCAGTGTCGGTGATTCACTGCTTCACCACATTAACCTACTGGGAAATGTTGATGATGTCGGCATTGATACTTTGTGTAGCCAACTCAAGCTTTAGACATTTGGGCCATCAGGTGATGAAACATGTCCTTTATTTCTTTAAGATTGCTGTCAGTGGACTGTACAGTGGCCATTGCCATCATGGCTGTTTCCTGTGCTTTGCCATGTCACGGACGGAACAGAGAAGGCACCAGTGGCAAACTGCATGTCGGCTGCAGCAGGATACCCAAGTCTAGCACTAATAATTTGGGCAGGTAAGCAGCAATTAAATGGGATAAATGGTTGTAGACAAAGTAGAAAAGGACAGCAATAATTATCGGATATATACAGGGACTCAGGCAGAAAAAAGTATTAGGCACTCATCTTAGTTAACTGCATAGCGACGTGCCCCCGACACACACACAATCTCATGGTCTGAATGATATCTGCCTTTTGATAGTGGTGGAGTTAAGAGTGGTTCTGACTGGGCCCCTCGCTGATATCTTTCTGGGCTCTTTATAGATGGGAATAGTGCCTAATGACTAGTAAATGGTCTTTATAATCCATCAATTCAAGTAGAGGGCAGTCAGAAAAAAAAGACCCACAAAACTAAAAACTGTGACACTTACCTTAGTGCTTAGCAAGTGATTTATTCAATCACAAAATATGTGGTGGTTCAGCATATGAAAAAGAAGGTCTGTTTTCTGGTACACAACATAACCTCACATACAGGATGGTCCTGCTGCCAACACAACCTGATTGTCTTCTTCAAGGAGGTAACTAGAAAAGAGTATCGGGTAGGGTGTTGGATGTAGTCTATCTGGATTTCTGCACAACTTTGTTGCTGTACTGCCTGGGAAACATGTGGAGAAAGTAGTACACCATGGAACTACAACGTGTTCTGGAAGTGGATAACCAATTGGGTGATTATCAAGTAGGAAGCAAAGAGTAGTGGTTGTTAGTCATTGTTCACCAACCAGAGTGTAGGTATGTTCTGACTGGGGTATCCCAGGGGTCAGATTTAGATTCTCTGCTCTAACAATCTGATTAATTACCTGAAGGAGGGGCTTGCCAGGAGAGTTGGGCAAAAGTTGCAAATTCTTTCTTTGCATAACTTTTGCAAAATTTAATAAATCGTGTGAAATTTTCTGAACTTCCACCTTTGGTGAAATCAGAATGTTCTGAATGTGTTTGGCAGATTGTTCACCCTGTTCTACAGAATTTTCTGGCCAAATTGTGAAATAATACACATGAACTCTGGAATGACAGTTCTGATGAATTCCATTCTGCAGTTTAATACATTAATCCACAATACGTGTAATTATTCTGCAGTTCGTTGATCAGTTCTTTGGAATTTCTTTCTGCAGCTAAACATATTAATCTACAATTCATACATTCATGTCACAGTTCAGTGACATACTGAAGTGCAGAATGAAGGCATCAATTGACGATTAATGTATTAAACTCTGGAAAGAAATTCTGCAGAACTGACCACTGACAATGATCAGTTCTGCAGAATTTCTTTCCACTGTTTAATACATTAATCCACAGTTCATTCATTTATTCCACTGTCCAAAGTCAGAATTTCTGTGAAAGTTTCCAAAATGATTGCCAAAGTGTCATGGAAGTGAAAGTCCAACTTTTGTGCAAATTCTGCCAGCAGAAGTGTTTCTGTGCACAGCTTTAGTTGAGAGCAAGCTACTTAAGTTTGCTGATGGCACTAAATTGGCAAAAGATTGGACATGATGGGGGGAAATGGGAATGTACTGAAGGGGGAACGGGACACATTGGGCCAGATTTTCAAAGCCCCAGGCATGATGCAAGGATCCTGCTTCAAACAACAGTGGTGCAAGACAGCCCTGCATCAAACACTGCACCAGACCCAAATTTCAAAGGCACCCTGCGTCAAAGCCAGACCACCCTGCATCAAAGGTGACTGCATCAGCCTTGCACCAAACAAATGGCAGCGCCATGATGCAAGACAGCCTGCACCACAGAAATGGTGCAAGATCACACCCGTGGGAATTTCAAACATAAACCACTGACAACAAACAGGTCAAAGTCCCATCAGCCGCTAGACCAGCTAGACCTGGTCTAAGCATCCCCAGAGCATACAAAAAGGCACACAGCACAACAGACAATGCTGAAAGCTTGACACAGCTAAGGGTCTGAGAGAGACAGAGGTGGAAGACAAGACAGAACAATGCCAGGAGCAGCTGCAATATTCCTCCACATGGCAGCAAGGTCAGTAAGGAGGTGGTGAAGTGCCAGGCAGCAGTGACAGGAGGCTGCCAGGAGACATGCACAGGCCAGACAACAGCAACACCTAGCATGGTGACCATATAGGCCAAGGGTGTACCACAGAAGAATCAGGTACACAAAGATGACAAATGAACAGTGCCTGGTGAGGTACAGGCTGGCACAAGAACACCATCACACAGCTCTGCAATGAGCTAAGGGAAGACCTACAAAGCAGGACAGGCAGAGGCCATCCCCTACCGGTGGAGATAAAGGTCACAGCTGCACTCCGGGTCCTTGCAACGGGCACCTTCCAAACGCCCACAGGAGACACACTGAGAATCTCACAATCAGCAGTCTCAACAAGCCTAAGGCAGTTCCTGGAGGCATTACAGTGCAGGAAAACACAGTACATCACATTCCCACGGGATGCCCATGAGCAGCAGGCCATCCAGCAGGGCTTCTATAGTGTTGCACAACTACCACTGGTACTGAGTGCAATAGACTGTACCCACATCACTATAAAAGCATCATCAGTGGATGGGGATGCATACGTGAACAGAAAGGGATACCATTCAATGAACATCCAGGTCATATGTAACAGTCACTGTAGGATTCTGGACATAGTGGCATGGTACCCAGGGTCATGCCATGATGCCTACATCTATAGGCACAGTGGCCTGTATGAAGGATTTGAGCATGGAGTAATACAGGATGGATGGCTAATAGGTAGGTGTATGTACAACAGTATGCAAATGAACACACAGGTAATGCTGAAGATAGCCAGCGCTGAACCCAGTACATGTATGGAGTCCGATGAGACAGGGGAAAACACCATTGACACACAAACACACAGAGCAGATGCACATGACAATGTGTGTGTACTGGAGGACCAGTCGTGCACATAACACCCCCCACAACAGGTAACACACATGTACACACAACCAAGTGACAGGCGATACAGGCATGACACTGGGGGTGCCCCTGGATGCCACTGTGCTGCATGGAGCACAGCACAACATGCAACCATGACCAAGACAAGGATGGCATTGCCCATAGAAATGCAATCCTGGGCCCAAGTGCCCATACACAGACATGCGTGACACACAGGATGTTCCCCGGCCCCCACACAAACCCTGACACACCACCACCACACAGCAACACAGCCATGCAGTGTAAACCAGATGACGGATATTGGGAGGCATAATGGTCAAACACATATGCAGGTGACATCAACACAGCAGAAATAGGGAACACACACTGTACACATATGGACATGCATGAAGGGGCAGATGGTGCGAGATGGGTGCAACAGCCATTGTGGTAACTGCAGCACACAGCATGCATGGTGGGTGGAGGACATATGTGAGATGCCAGAAGAGATGCATACAATACCAGCAATGCAGTCACAACTACTAAAAACTGCCAACATGTTCACAGGTGACAGTAGATACCCCCTACTGCCATGGCTAATGACACCAATCAGAAGACCACAGAGTGCAGCTGAAGCATGATATAATGAAGCACATGCAGCCACAAGGTCTGTGATTGAGTGAACAATCGGACTCCTGAAAATGCAGTTCCGGTGCCTGGACTGCTCTGGAGGTGCATTGAAGTACACACCTGGCGTGGCATGCAAAATCGCTGGGGCCAGCTGCATCCTCCACAATATTGCCATCGACAACAGAATGAACATGCCAGATGAGGAGGAAATGGATGACAGTGGTGATGATGTGGGTGACAATGAAGATGCCAATGCAGCACAGGACAATATCCAAGACCAACACACAAAAGGAACAGCGGCAGCCGGACATAGGGCCAGAGCACAGCTCGTACGGAATTATTATGCATAACACCATGCCACAGCAAACAGCAACATGAGCAAGAAAAAAAAGCCAATGCCCACAACTGGAGCATATGCCACACAATGTGCACATGCCAACTGGGCTGCACCACACCATGGTGACATACAAACATGCCGATCAAACCAGGCCAAGCATCCATGGAACACAGATGCCGGAACAACATCCCTGGACATGCATGTTGTTCCATAGGGTGCCTGTCAGACAGAGACTAGTGATGATACACAGACACTATCTGCTGACTGACCAACAGCCCATGGCAGCAGTACACAGCAACAACCAGAGAAGGACCATGTCAACAGAGGAAGGCACACACAACCGCGGTACCAGGCAGTGTGCACCACACAGAGAGGATGTTCACATGGTGAAGCAAAAGCCTGGATACCTATGCTAAGCACATGCCTAAGTGACGATGGCATGGCAAATGTGAGGACAGTCCTGGGTGCAACTGAAGGACACCATGACAACAGGCATGTCCAAACACAGACGTACAGAAACGCACTGCTAGTGATGTGTGTAGGCACAACGGGTACATGTGTGATGGTGTGACACTGAACTATATCCAGGTGGGAGACGTGCTGCCATATGTCCGCACGCGTGTGCAGATGGATGTACCAGTACAATGGCACACCACCACAAGGCCCATGTGCTCTGCTGACCAAGGTCGACACCACTGCCTGGTAAAATGGATAACACACATGACAGACAGCCAGGCAGTGCACAGATGGTGGCCTGGGTCCCTGGACCATGTGCACAAATTAGATAACATAACTGGACACACATGGCCAATGTGGATGTTTAGCACCATCACCTGTGCAGCACCACACTTGTGTTGGCACATTCAATGATGACTGGCCACACCCCCAGATGGCACACCCATGAGGATGGGGCCCCAAACACCACCACAATGGAATCACATGTAATACAGGGATAGGGGGCACAGGAAACTGACAGGCCAGAGGTGAGGTACAACACCCTGACAACACTGCACCAATAGTGGCATGGCATGTGGCTGTGGACACCATGATAGGCTACAACCCCCCAACCATGAAGCATGGTGTATGGACACTCCTGTGTGGCATGGCATTGCTGGTAATGCATGCACGGAAATGCATGGCAAACAGCCATGCTACCCCATGCACCACACTGCCCATACACATTGTCCCACTATCCCTGGCATGTGCTGCCAACTGGTACAGACCACAACACCTCCCACAGCCAGCAACAGACCCTCCACTGACTGAAGGCCACCTCAGCTATGTGATACGTCATGCCACATGATGCAGTAGTCACAGTGTGATGCAGGGTGATGGCATATGACAGAGTCCACCCATCACAATGCCAAACCCTGTGTCAGTGTGGTGACATGTGTGATGCTGACGCCACTAGTGGCACACAGGTGTGCCCCATCCAATGAACAGCACAGTAATGTAATGAATGTGTGCGTGTGCAATGCAGGCACCATAGTGTCACAGCTGCCAGTGGCCCCCAAGACCCTGTGCCACAGTGAGTCATGGCATGTGATGCAGATACCATACAGTCAGTACCCCATCCATACTTCACAGTGCGTCACAGCAGGTGACACAGAGATCATTGCATCAGTTCCCCATCCCTGCATCACAGTGCATCATGGCAGGTGACTCAGAGACCGTTGTATCAGTTCTCCATCCCTGTGTCACAGTGCATCACAGCAGGTGATACAGAGACCGTTGCATCAGTTCTCCATCCCTGCATCACAGTGCATCACAGCAGGTGATGCAGAGACCATTGTGTCAGTTCACCATCCCTGCATCGCAGTGCATTATGGCAGGTGACGCAGAGACCGTAGCATCAGTTACCCATTCCTGTGTTACAGTGAGACAAGGCAGGTGATGCAGCTACACTGGCGTCAGTACCCTAGCACTGCATAACACTGCGTTAAGGTATCCAATGCACGTGCAGCTGGAGTGCGTCACACTGCACAGAGGGCAGCCAGTGGTGTCACACTGCATCAGGGGCAAGCATGTGGACAACTGTCACAGTAAACACTGCCCACAACAGCACTCACAGGGTGCAATATCACCTCCCCAGCCTACTGTGCCACAATCCCTTTGGTAGGCACTGCACGGCCCTTCCACAGCTGGAAGCCAGTGCAGGCAGGTCAAGCGGAACTGTACGCTGCCAGCACAGCACACCTCCACAGGAGTGGTTCACAGAGACAACCTCATCCCCAGCAGGTGATATACGTGTGGCTGAACCAGTACTGCACATCATGGCAGGCCCAGGGCCCAGGAAACTGAATTTCACTGATGTGGAGACCACCATGCTGGTCAGCTGTGTGACAAAGTGGTCAAGGCTGCTGATGCCACCAGGCTCAGCAAGGCATCCCATGAGGGACAGGGACAGGGTGTAGCGCTGCATAGCCAGCAAACTGAAGACGTTGACGGGTGTCAGTCTGACAGCTGAAGCACAAACTCAACAACATGTCCCACAGGGAGCCAGGGATCCTGAAAAGCCTCACAGACCAGGCCAGAGAGAGGCAGACATATGGATGCATGGTGGTCATCATAGACAGACAGGTGGGCGGCACACCACATGTACATAATGTCATAGATACATTCTCCAACTGGTCATGTACGATCCAGATATCTAACCAATGTGATGTCACTGTCTCCACAGATCCACAGGTGGGTGCGACTGCAGAGGACCATGGAGCCACACAGCAGGGCACTGAGATGACCGGGCAATGTGAGGATGGCTCAAGTACTAGCCAGGAGGGCAAAGTGCCACATTCCATGTGTGTGTTGTGTGCATGGGCAACATGATGGATACACAGATGAGGAACAGGGCTGTCATCCATGGATGTGCATAGGTGTACTGTTCATGATGTAACAAGGGCAGCAATGCAACAATGTAAGGTGTGTGTGTGAGGGGTCACAGAGTACATGGGCAGATATGCACAGCATGTGCAGGTACTGTGTGCCACTGTACTCCACAGCATAGCACTCCAAAGCAACCACAACACAGTACTCTAGATGATGAAGGTGTCATCAGAACATCCCAAAACAGCGAGCCCATAGCACCTCTCCAGGGTACAAGTGGTGATGTGTGCACAATGCAGGACCAGCATGTAACATGAATGACTGGGCACAGATGCAACATAACCATGCCACTGGCATACAGGACATGTATGCCTGCACACATATACCAGGACATGTATGGCAGTACCGCTGTCTGAACATGGTCATGCACGTGGACAGTGTTATGCCACAATGTGACACTGGACATGCTGAATGCAGGCAGGGGCAGCCGACACCACAGCCAACATTGTACAGCTGTACGGGTGCAATGGACTGGTGTCTGCAAGCATCCAGCAACTAGTGCACACAGATGTCACAGCACAGACACAGTCAAGCACTGTGGGGGCCAAACCACACCGTGAATGTGCTGGGCTATGACACCCTGCTGCTGGCACCACTGTCACCTGTGGCAATGCAACCCTGACCATGTACAATGCCCGCATTGACATACAGGGAAGGACATGACACATGTAGGTGCACAACACTGGGGCATTGGCGGTTTTGTCATTCAGGATATGGTGGAGGGACGGCAGTGCTGGAGTGGCATCATTGAAGTCAGTACGTGGTGTGTGCACACATCCTACACCAACAGTGGGCCATCTGTACACATACATGGTGGTGGGCAACAGACATGCACACCGACCACAAGGGCGCAGGTATGTGGCCCATGATGGGCGCCATATGCATGCTACACATGGTGCTGAGGTACATGCCATAATGTCCATGCAACACGGCACCATGGCCACAGCCTACACTGCCAGGCATGGCCAACATATGTGACATGTGGAGTGTGTCCATAAAAGGCTTGGGTGATATTGTATGTGTGTATGCGTGGCTGGATGCTACTCATGTACCACCTCCATTGTTAGTGCAAGGGATAGTGATGATGATGAGGACAATGTGGATGAGGAGGATGAGGACATGTCAACACAGCATCTGAGAGCTCTCACAATGGCAATGAGGAACCTTAAGTGGCAGGAGACACTTAGTTACACAGAACGCACACGGCAGATGCAGGCATGTGCGTGTCCAACAACAGGTACAGGACATGGTGGTGAGCAGTCATCAGTGACCCATTCCAGGTGCAGTACAGCTCAGGGTACACAGTCAGCTGCAATGGAATATGTGCCCCAACAATGCACACAACAGGCGGCTGCTGCCCCTGCCACAGTGGTAGGAACCTTTGCAACTGCAGATAACACAGAACAGGACATTGTGGACAGTGGAACTCATGTGGGCCAAGCCACGCAGCCTGCTGGCCCTGCTGGTGATAGGCATGGACATGATGTTGCTGGGGGGGCAGTGGGCATTACTCGCCATAATGCCCATGGCAGTGTGTCGCTGCCACTGCGAGACAACAGATACAGGATGTGATAAAGCTGTTAGGTAGCTTACTGGTGTCCATAAGGACACAATTGGGGTACTTGAATGTTAGTCTGGTGCCTACACGCATGAGTGATGTCACCACCATGGGGTATAACGGATCTGTAGTGTGGCATGATACACAGTACTGGCATTGTGAAATGTGTGTACCACATTGCCTGGGGGAATGGGTGTTTGTCAAAATGTTGTAGTAGAGCGTCTCATCTTAAGTAACGTAGCATGTGCCAAAAGGCAGATTTGGCACAGTCTCCACAGTTTGTTGGGTTTGCATATATGTGTGTTATGGGTCATGATGGGGTGTATACAGCTGGGCTGTAGCACATGGCAGCCCTATTGCAATGTTCACTGTTGTACATCCATAACAATGTTGACACGTAGTGTACATATTGTACCCCATCTGCATCAGAAGGATTGTACAGATGTTGGATGTACATGTTGATGTTGCTGTTCTCACACAATATATGCACTGTTGTTTTGCCATACCCATTGTTGTCTGTGTCATTCTTCGACTGTGGTTTGCCATGTGTTGCATGAGGGAGGCTGCAGACACAGATTTGTATTGTAGAGCATTGTGCCATGCACATGTATGGGCCATTACATGAACAGCATGTCACAGACCAGGCACAGTCCATGTACACATACAGGACAATGTCACTTGGTAGCGACTGTGGGTCTGCAGTGGTGGCTGCCATGAGTAACAGTCCATGGCCATGTAGGGAATGGTATGACAGTGTACACCGGTGGCATGGATGATGGGCATGGTTGTGATGCCGTGATGGCTGGGATACCACTTAGTGCCATGCTGCTGGGATGGGCATTTAGCCCAGGTGACCAGGTCTGCACGTCTGTTCAGTATGTCAGTCACCCAATGGTGATGGCTGCAATGGCGTATGTATGTGCATGTCAGCACACTGACCTGGCATACACTACCCTGGACACAGGAAACTGTCCTCAGAGTGGTGGGTAAGCACATGTAATGGCCCACCACATGGGTGGCATGTACGCTGGCCCACTGACATACAGACCTGTAGGCAACACAGCCCCTCCCATGGATAGTGTGTACAGTTGCTGAATGCACACTCTGCAGCAGCTGCCCTATGACCAATGGTACACAGCCTCACATATGGCCGTCCCCCAGTTGAAGGTGTATCAGGTTATAGTGTTATGTCTCCATCCGATACACAGTTCGTACACAGTTACATGGCATTTACAGACGTCTGAGACACTGTTGCATACCACTATCCAAATGGTCTTTATTCTGCTATTAGGTGTGTTGAACATCAAATGTGCACAGTGAGACAGACACATAGTCTAAGTAAAGGCAGGGACGGCAGCACACAGCAATAGTGGTAAGGGACATATCATATGGGGCTGCACAAGATCCATTACGAAGGTCACTCATGTGTAGAGTGGGTATGTCTGGCCACACCATTGCCCACACACAGTGTATGTCATCAACTGTATGCAGATCTTCCACAGGTGCATGCGTTCCTGTATGACTGACCTTCCAACCAGTTATGATGTCACTATGGGACCCTCACAGGAGACACATGGCAGACATGCCCGAATAGGTGGTTGGACTGGGTAATGCAGGTACTGTATGATGTCCATGTGATGTCCATGCAATTGTTGTATGTAGGTGTGTGTGCACCATGATATGTTGGCAGAGGCCCATGTGCAGACTGGGGGGGGGCATGCACTATCTGGGGGCAGGGACATGGATGTTGCACTGCCATGTCGCTGTGTCACTGGGAGCCGGTGGTGGATGATCACTCATCCAGACATGTGAGGTGTGGCCAGTAGCCACAGGGCTGCAAGCAACATCTTGTGTACACTGTGTCCACCATGATGGTTATGGAACATGGCAATAGGTGAAGGGTAGGCATCTGTTTGGATGTGCCTGTGTTGGGACATTGGTGGCTAACACACTGTCGAATGAAGGTTATCAGTGCATGAGAGAGGTGGTCTGTGATGGTGTACAAGGGCTGCACTACATGGCAGG
Source organism: Neoceratodus forsteri (assembly GCA_016271365.2). Lineage (NCBI taxonomy): Eukaryota > Metazoa > Chordata > Ceratodontiformes > Ceratodontidae > Neoceratodus > Neoceratodus forsteri. The sequence goes on from CM057459.1 coordinate 629,334,010, forward strand.
GCACTTGTGTGGACCACGGAGCATGGAACCAGGGGAGGGTCTCATGACTGCATGTGGATTGGATAGTGATCTGCATGGTTGGGACTGGCTTTGGGTGCCCAGGTCCAGTCACAAGGGCAATGCTGCAGAGTGCAGGTGGGTGGCACTGTACACAGACATGTTGCATGGGCCTATTGCATGATGAGTCCCAGCCAAATGTCGGGATAGGCACCTGCCCCAGTTCAAGTCAACATCCCCAGCACCATAGAGGTCTGTGTCAGTGGTCTAGTTGGTGGCACACATGCCACAGGGTCCGGGAGGTTGGACGCTGTGGGTCCAGTCCCCACATCAGGCACACCGGTCGGTATCCCAATACTGCCACTGTATTGCAGCAGAGGGTGGGGCGGCGCTTATGGGCTTCCACTATTCAGTAGTGATATGCGACGGAGGTCCCATTGGCCAGTAGTGGTGGCTGTTCAGGTGGCTGGCAGGGTTCACATGGCACATACCGCACACAGTACTAGACTGTCTGCATTGGACTGGCCACATGTCCCCCAGTCATTGACCCACACACAAACAGCTCCATCTGGGTCACTGATACCTGCCATTCTTCTGTGACAGTACGTGGGGAGGGTGGGATTCACCATGTGTTGCTAGTTGCACACAGGCAGGCAGAGATGCTACACCATGAGTCCTGTTTATGCAGCGGTTACCCATGTCAGTACGTACACCCGTAGTGTGGTACAGGCCTGACCGTCACTGGCAGGATGTCAGACCACTGGGATGGTGCAGCAGGGGCACACTGAGATGGTCCAGGTGCCATGGGGGCCAACCACCATGTGCAGCATACCCAGTGTCACTGTACACCCTGGAGGTGTTGTGCATTTGTGGACATTTGATTGACGCCTTTGTATACCTGTAGGGCACTGTCAGACCGGGCACATATGCACTGTTCCAGCAGGTGTGGTGGTGTAGCACATGAGCACATGGAGCCATGTTGTCAGTGGGACAATATCTGTGCTGTTGGGGGGGAGCACTACACAATGCAGGCTGAGGGGACAGTGGACCGTGTACTACAGAATGTGGTATCCTCTGGGAGGGTGGTCAGCTGTGTCGGGGCATGGCACATGGTGCAACGTGTTTCCAGGGCATAGGTGTGTAGGCAGGTAATAGCCGCTGTGACATAAGGCTGTCAACTGCATGTACAGGTATGCTGGATGGACCTCAAGGCCTCTGTCGGCCACCTGACAAGTGTATACTGTGCCCAGACCATTTATACTGTGCATGTGTAATGTGTGCCATACAAGGTTGTGCATTGCATCTGCTAGGCAGTCAGGGCATGTGTGCTGTGTGACACTGTGCCAGTCTACATGTGCAGGTGTTGGTGTTTGTGGGTGGTGCATCCAGTGGCATATGGAACAGATGACCAGTAGTGTACCTTTGGCCTTGGTGCAGGAGTCAGTGCTGTTCAATGGCACCTTCAGTGTTGATGGGGATGTCACTGTGGTCAGCATGTGCCTACTGGTGGGGGGCCATGGTCTGTGGGAGTGTAGACACAGCAGATGGGCTATAGGACCTACAGACCGAACATGCACTGCTAGAGAGGTACTCCAGCATCTCACAGAATGGCTTCACTAACAAGACATTCAGGGGTGTGCACAGTGGGGCATTTATTATAGGTCACAGTACTACCTGTGTGTGGTGCCAGTATCTGCATCAGAGGGGATAATGATCCTGAGGCGATGTTCACTGGTGGTCTGACTCACACTACGCAGTGCAGGACAACAGCAGCAGCAAAGGCACACAGGCAGCTGGGATGCATAGCCAGGGGGATCAGTAGTGGGTGAGAGGATGTGCAGCCACCATTGTGCTGGTCACTGCCCAGTCCACAGCACATGTCTGGTGGTCAGTACCACTGCCCACACCTCAGCACAGACAGCGACCTGCTAGGGTAGGTCCAGAGGTGTGATGCACTACTGATGGCTGGACCGCGGTGTATGGCATCCGATGGGGAATGTGTTCACTGCACATGTACACCCTGGATGATGGGAGGGGTGGGAGCCATGTGTGGGACCCTCTGGTGCATGACGGGGATCATTATGGTAAATATGGATGGATTAAGTCCAGCTGAGTGGCAACCATAGCGCGAGGGGGCAGAGTCATAGGCAAGTGGGTGGGGTGTTGGGGTGGCCAGGATGCACAACTACGTGGAGCTGGCAGTGGACACTTGAAATGTGCTTCCAGGGAAGGTACACTCCTGCAGGACAGTGGGCAGGTCACGGTATACCTGTGATAGGTATTGGGCGGGGGTGCGGGCTCTGTGCTCTCAGGATGGGTGGCCTGGGGGGTAGGGGCAGGGTCTTTGACTCATGCTGTGCTCCCTGCAACATGGGCATATCTGATTGCCCATATGACCTTCGTCCACTGACATCGCCGGTTGCTTGCATGTCCATCTTTGTCGCTGTTAACCGTCTGGGCACTGTACCATCCTGTGTTACATGCCCTTGTGTGGTCTCTACACAGGTGCACGCATCCATGTGACTGGTCTGGTTGGGGTAACCTCAGCGGCTGCTGCCTTGTGCAGGGGCACAGCCAGGTGTGTATTGTGTGCACTGCCATAGCATGTTCACATGTGTACTGTACATTGTGAAGTTGTGGCTACAGATGCATGATTGTGTTGTCAGCTGCTGCATGTACCCTAGAGCACTGGAGGGAGTGTGGTGTTATGATTAGAACATTCAAACACCTGAGGGACATTACCACTGTTGGAGGGTCTAACATGTTACTATTCAGGACACATTGCAGGACAGGAGTACACAGCATGTGATTGGAAGGCGCAGATTACAGGGTACTGTGAGGGTGTGTATATCACAGCAAGGGTAGTAGCTGCATGGTACGGCCTACCTCAAGTTGTGGTTGATCTGTATACTGTGCAGGGCATTGAACAGTCATGGAATAGGCATGAGGGGACAATACTGATGTGTGTGAAGTAATAGGCTGGTGACAGTGCAATGGCTGATGGCACGTTCATTAGATAAACATAAAACATAGACATGGGCAGACTGGGTGGGCCTTGTGGTCCTCCTGTGCTGTCAACCTCTATGTTCCTATGTTACATCCCTACAGTGGTGCATTGAGCACCTGTCATATTGGACAGTGGTGCATCATTGGATGCCACTGGTGTTCCATGGGTGTGTACTGACTCATGTGTGTGCATTCATTTGTGTGTGTCACTGTGAAGTGCTAACCATGTCATACGTGGGCATGTTTGTCTGGAGACTACACTGTTGTGTGTCTGGGGCTGTGGACTGATATGTGTCATGTCCATTGAGCTGGCGGTGGACACTTGAAATGAACGATGATCCTTGGGACAAAAATATCCCTGGGTATACTTTATCTCATAAGGATAGAACCATTAGTAGGGGTGGAGGAGTTGCACTATTCATCTTAAACAGCATAAAAGTTGAAAATGTCGAGTTATTCAAATGGCCTAAAATAGAAGCCTTATGGGTTAAAATATACTTAAAAACATCAAATTGTATAAATCTAGGAGTAATTTACAGGCCACCTTCAGTTACTGTAGAAGAAGACTCCTAGCTATTGGATTGTATAAATAGCATTTCCTCTGCAAAAAATGCTTTACTCATGGGTGACTTTAACCTCCCAGGGATTAACTGGAACACTCTTAGCACTATTACCCAAATTGAAAATACTTACCTTGAATCCTTTTTGCTAAATAATATGGAGCAAATAGTGAAACAGAATACTAGGGGAAATAATATACTTGACCTAGTTTTGCATAATCTGGGTGACAGTATAACTAACTGTAATGTTTCCCACCCCCTTGGAACTAGTGACCATTCTATGCTTAACTTTACATATAAAGGTATCTATGGTTCTGACATGGGATGTGCAGTTATCTATAATTTATAAAAGCTGTTTTCCAGGAATTTAATAAAGAGTTGACATCGTGGACTGGGAAGAGGAATTTCTAACAAGTCACTGAATGAAATATGGTCTATATTCAATACTAAATTATCTACAGGAATATTAAAGTATATCCCTCAAATGAAAAAAGAGATCAAGTTAAATGTAAAACTCCTGGATAAATGCCAAAGTTAAAAACTGATAAGACAAAAAAAAAGGCATCCAAAATGCAAAACTTAGTGGTACACGTCAAATTGGGATTATTACAAAATTTACTGAAAAAACAAAAGTTGTGTTAAAAACCTAAAGGGATTATGAGGTAAACTTGGCAACAAGGGTTAAGGATAACTATAAGTCCTTTTACAAATTTGTAAATAATAAAAGGGTGCCACTCCTACCCTAGGCCCATTAAAGGATTCAACTGGTAAAATGATTTAGAGAATTCTGATATGGCAATGCTAGTAATCAATACTCTACCTCTGTTTTAATAAAAGTCCCTGCCTAAAAAAATCATAACCACATAAAACACCTGGGTCGCACCTTATTACAGCATTAGACATTCAAAAGCGTCTATTAGGGTTGGACTCTATTAAATCATCAGGCCTGGATGGTCTTCACCGCATTCTCAAAGAACTGTCATTCCCTTTATCTGGTCCAATTACAGCATTATTTATTAGATCTTATCGATGAAGGACAAGTAATTGATGTATGGAGGCAAACTAATGTTGTGCCTATTTATAAAAAAGGGTTCAAAACATGAAGTATCTAACTACCGGCCTATTAGCTTAACGTCTATTTTGAGTAAAATCCTAGAGGGAATCATCAAGGAATATCTAGGGGAAATAGTTAATATCGATTATTTCCAGCATGGTTTTAAGGGCAGATTGTGCCAGACAAATTTGCTGGAATTTTACGGTAAAGCTAGTATGGCTCTAGATAGAAATGAGGCAGTCGATGTCATTTTGCTGGACTTCTCAAAAGCTTTTGATCAGGTCCCTCATGGTGAATTGTTAGACACTTTGATTGAAATGGGTTTAAATGGTAATATTACCAAATGGGTGGAATCATGGTTAACCAATAGAACGCAAAAAGTCTGTATAAAAGGTTCTTATTCAGGTAAGGAACAAGTGACCAGTGGTGTTCCACAAGGCTCTGTGCTCGGCCCATGTCTCTTTAATATATATATTGCTTCATTAAGCACGTCAGTCAGTGTATGGCTAACCAAATTTGTGGATGACACTCGCATAGGCCATACTGTAAATAATGTTGAAGATGCAAATACTCTACAGCATGCACTTGGTAAACTTGAAAATTGGGCAGACAAAAACACGTTAAATTTTAATATAGATAAGCGTACTTTTATGCACTTTGGGAAAAATAACCTATTAGCCAAATATAAGTTGGGAGGCAAATTATTAAATGTGGTGGAAGGTGAAAGGGACTTGGGTATAAGGGTACAAAATAATTTGAGTCCTTAACTACATTGTCAACAAGTCATTAAAAAAGCTGGAGGACTACTTCACTGTATAAACAAACACATTCAAAGTAATGGTAGTAAAGTGTTACTCCCCTTATATACTTCTTTAGTGAGGCCTCACTTGGAGTATTGTGCTCAGTTTTGGTCACCACAAGACCAGGGCTCAAAATGTGCTCTGGAAAAAATTCAGAGAAAAGCAACAAAGAAAATGAATGAAGTTAAAGATCTAAATTATGATGATTGTTTAAACAAGTTAGGACTTTATTCCTTAGAATATCGAAGAATGAGGGGGGACCTCTGTATGGTTTTTAAAGCTCTTCATGATGACAGTTTATGGGTTAAATTGGGACTAACTATAAGAAATAATCCATATGAAACTCGGTCTCACCCCTTCCAATTTATGGGAGAATGTTGTAAAACAAAGAAAAGGAGCTCCTGGTTTACAATAAGAGGCACTAGTGTCTGGAACCAGTTTCCCATAAATGTGGTAACTAGTGATAAAATGGACATTTTCAAGTCAAGATTAGATATTTATCTACATAAAAACTCAATATATGGTTATACTTAAATTTTCCTAGCGAGCTATATGGATCTTGGTCTTTTTTTGCTCTGATAACCTATGAAACCATAGCACGAGGGGGCACAGTCACTAGGCAAGTGGGTGGGGGTGTTGGGGTGGCCAGGATGCACAACTACATGGAACTGGTGGTGGACACTTGAAAGTGCTTCCAGGAGGGTACACTCCTGCAGAACAGTGGGCAGATCACGGTATACCTGTGATAGGTATTGGGAGTGGGGCTCTGTGCTCTCAGGATGGGTGGCCTGGGGGGTAGGGGGCAGGGTCTTTGACTCATGCTGTGTTCCCTGCAACATGGGCATATCTGATTGCCCATATGGCCTTCGCCCACTGACATCGTCGGTTGCTTGCATGTCCATCTGTGTCGCTGTTAACCGTCTGGGTACTGTACCGTCCTGTGTTACATGCCCTTGTGTAGTCTCTACACAGGTGCACGCATCCATGTGACTGGTCTGGTTGGGGTGACCTCAGCAGCTGCTGCCTTGTGCAGGGGCACAGCCAGGTGTGTATTGTGTGCACTGCCATAGCATGTTCACATGTGTACTGTACATTGTGAAGTTGTGGCTACAGATGCATGATTGTGTTGTCTGCTGCTGCATGTACCCTAGAGCACTGGAGGGAGTGTGGTGTTATGATTAGAACATTCAAACACCTAAGGAACATTACCACTGTTGGAGGGTCTAACATGTTACTATTCAGGACACATTGCAGGACAGGAGTACACAGCATGTGATTGGAGGGCGCAGATTGCAGGGTACTGTGAGGGTGTGTATATCACAGCAAGGGTAGTAGCTGCATGGTACAGCCTACCTCAAGTTGTGGTTGATCTGTATACTGTGCAGGGCATCGAACAGTCATGGAATAGGCATGAGGGGATAATACTGATGTGTGTGAAGTAATAGGCTGGTGACAGTGCAATGGCTGATGGAACGTTCATTAGATAAACATAGACATGGGCAGACTGGGTGGGCCTTGTGGTCCTCCTGTGCTGTCAACCTCTATGTACCTATGTTACATCCCTACAGTGGTGCATTGAGCACCTGTCGTATTGGACAGTGGTGCATCATTGGATGCCACTGGTGTTCCATGGGTGTATACTGACTCATGTGTGTGCATTCATTTGTGTGTGTCACTGTGAAGTGCTAACCATGTCATACGTGGGCATGTTTGTCTGGGGACCACACTGTTGTGTGTCTGGGGCTGTGGACTGATAGGTGTCATGTCCATTGTAACAGCCACTGTTCATTGCTGTGTTTAACAGTCCCATCAGCACGAATGTCCCATTACATGTGGTGTGTGTGTGCCATCCTAGCACTGTGCACATGCAGTGTGGCGGTACATGTCATTCCATGTCTGTCTTCAGCATCTTCCCTTGCTTTGGAGTGGTCACTTGTGTTTGCACTGCTGCAGCCATCCTTTTGGAGCATCAACTCCCTGGCACACTGGTTCTGCCCTGCTGCACATCTGCTGTTCCTCTCCCAGTGGTGTCCATGGTACCAGTGTCTGCTGCACTGGATACCGCACATGTCTCCATAGTGGTCACCTTTGCTGTGCATGCCCTTGCCCTGTGTGCCCATGTTGTTCTGCACTGGTTGCCTCACATGCCACTGCTGTGTTCACTGCAGTAGTCCCACCAGGCATGACAGATATCTTGCGTGGCCTTCCCCTGGTGCGTAGAGGCTGTTGTGCTGTCACTTGTTCAACCTCGCAGTGTTGCACTCTGTGTGCCATGGTGGACAGTGCACTTTCAGTGTTGCCGATGGTGGACAGTGTTGTTTGCGGACTTGTGGTGTGATCCATGCTGCTGAGCCTTGCCTGTGTTGTCCCTGTTGATGTGTATGGACATGTGTCACCTGACTGTGTGTCTGTCAAGCTCTGTTGGCTGGTGGACTGTGCAGTGGTGGCTTGCTTGTGTCCCTCCATGCTGACTGTGCTGTCATGCATGGTGGTTGCCTGTGCACCCTGGCCACATGTTGACTGTGTTGCTGTTGCACTGTGAGACTGTTGTGCCATGTTGGGTTGGTCATGTTCTGCTGTGCTGCTGTGGGTCTCAGTGTGTGTGTGGCCCATTGTCCCCTCTGTGGTTCTGCATGTCCCACCTGTGCTGTTGTCACCCACCACAGTATAGGATGGTGTGATGTTGGCCTGTGTGTTGCCATACTCATTGGACTGTGGTGCCACTATGCCACCTGTGTGATGCTCCTGCTGATGATGCACTCCAGCTACAGGATACAAATATGTCTAGCAAATGGTTGGCTGGTCTGCATCATCAGGTGCCAATACGTCTTGCCTTTGTAGGTGACCTGCCTGTTGCATGACATATCCACTGTTCATGTATGGTCCATGCAGTGTGCGTTGTATGCTTCCATACACAGGTGGCAGTCTGTCTCCATGGACATGTGTAGCGGTATCTCAATATGGTGCCATGGTTTGTGTCCTGTATGGCCCGGCCTGCAATGGCACTGGACATGTGTCAGTTTGTTGGGAATGTGCAGTGGGATACACATCTCTATGGATGTTGCTGCTGTGTGGCCCATACCAGTGGGCACATTGTTGATAGGTACCATGTATGGGGTGATGTATTGTGCATGTGGTGCACTTCCTGCCTGGCTCATGTTGTGGTATGTGTCCTGTGGCCCTGTACCACGTGGTGCATTGTGGCCTTGGCTGCCCCTATCATGCATGGCATGGCCATGTGCCTGACCACTGACCATGACCTGGGCCATCACCTGCAATGCTGTGGCCATGGTTTGTGCGGCCTGTGATTGCTCCTGCTGTAACTGCACCAGTTTCTGTAGTAATGCTGTCATCATCTCCTGGCTGTTTGCCTGCTGCTGGATGCATGCCTGTATGCCCAGCATTATGGCCTCCATGTGTGCCTGTTGCCCCTGTGTATTGGCCACACTGGTCTGCACAGTTACATGCACTGTAACTATGGACGCCTCGATGTGGCTCAGGCTAGCTGTGGTGGCAATGGTGTGTGCCTGAAGTGCTGCACATACCCCCCTCATGCTACCCACCATGGACTCCTTGGCATGCACCACCTCCTGGAGGTAATGTCTAAGCCCATCGTCACTGGGTGTCTGTCCTCCATCACCATCATCTCTCTGTTGTGGGTGTCCATGTGCATGTCCACTGCTGTCATGCTGTCACTGTCTGCCTTCCCATCTTGGCCATGCGCTCCTTGTGTGGTGTCACCTTCCTCTTCTGCAGGCATTGCATGGTCCACAACTGAGTTCTCCACATCCCCTGTTGTGGTGGATGTTGCAGGGCTGGCTGTGTCTGGCAGTTCACCTGTGTACCACTCTTCCTCACCCTGACTGGTCCTGGTGTTTGTATCACTGTGGTGCTGCTGCACATCTTCCTCCACCTCCTCTTCCTCATGTGCCACTGTGACTCTTTGTGTGTCTGGGCTGCTTGGTGGTGTTGTCATGCTGCTTGTGTCGCTGTCTGTCATGGACCTTCTGTTCTCCCTGGCATCATCTGTGGGTATATAGCATATATATTATAAGGCTGTGTCCTCATCATGTGTTTCCCATTGGTGTCTCCATGTTGTGCTGTGTGGTTGCAGTTCTGTTTGTGTCATATTTACACCTGCCTGTGTGCAGTCCACAATTCATATCTGTTGCATGGTGCCATTGGGTGGGATCTGTTCACACTCCCTCACATGCCATTGCCGGTTCAGTGTTGCAGGTGTTGTATGGCTCTTGACTGTCAGTGCAGTGTTACAGACATGATTTGAGGACAGCATGGATGATACTATGATGTGGGTCACAGGGCATTGCATATTTACACATTGTTAGTGGGATGGGTGCGGGGTGCTGTGATTGTGTCATTCATTTTCCCTTCGAGACATGGACTGCGGGGTACTATGTAGCCTGTGTAGCTGTTCGCAATCACATGGCCATGACTGGGTATTGACAAGGGGTGGGTTCATGGGTACTGTGAGGGTGTAGTGCTATACAGAAGGGGTCATGGGACTGTAGTATGGTCTGTGTGCTGCATTGGTGTGTGCATGTCTGGACTGTGCTTTCAGCAGTCCTGGGTCATGATGGGGGGCATACAGTGTACTGGGGGATCCAGGACATGTTGGGGGTATGGTGTGTATTGATGCCCTGGTGGTTCACCACGTACTGTTGATTGTTGTGGTCCTGGGCAGCCTGGATGGGGCTCTGAGTTACTCCACCATCATTATCTACAGTACTGTCACATGCATCCTGCTTGGTAGGTATCTGTCACATTACCCCTGTGTGCCCGTTCTGTTCTACACCTGTTGAACCCACTCCATTCTCCACTGTGGTAGGCTTGACTGAGGGTGTGTGGGGTAGGGTGTCTTGCCGATGGCAGTATTGTCCACTCCAGGGTTTCCTTCACCTACATGCCCCCCACCACCACTTCCAGTGGTATCTTGGCTATGTATATGACACTGCACTGTTGCAACATATGTATTGGTACTGCCACATGTGGTCTTCCTGTGATACAGCTTTGAACAGTGTATTGTTTGTGGTGGTGTTTGGCACAGCTGACACTGACACAGGTTGACCTGCATGTCACTTGCATAGGTCTGCAGTGCCGACCTCTTTGGCATGTCTCGTGGGTTGGCAGGATGGTTTCCATCCAGACCCTTCTGACCACTTGCATTGCCTTTCCACTGTGGTACCTCTGTTGTGTAGCTTCTGGGATGTTCATACTGGCAGGTGACACATGTCAACCTTTCATTCTGTATAGAGGGTGTATCTGGCCTTTGTCTGTCTCACTGGCCCTCCCACAGACATGGCTTCTTTGTTCATCTACATGGCCTATCCATTGATACACAGTTATTTGGGGATTCAGCTTTGGCATTTGCAGCTTGCATGGTATTCATGCTGGTGCCTGCTGATGGGTCGGGGTTCCGTACATGTGTTCAGCTCACCTTGTGATGTCATTCTTGTGCCTGCCACCATGTTCCATCAGCCTCGATTGCTGACTGCCAGAGTGCCTTGAGTGCAGCAGCCGTGCTGTTCTCCAGTCATGTTCATATTACTGGCATGGGCTGCATTTGGTTGGCCTGTCATGGGTGGCTGATGCAGGGACGGACTCACATTGCAGGTATGCTGTTCCTACTGGCACTGAGGGGGCTACTTGGCAGCAGTTGGGGTATGCGCTTGTGGTGTGGCAGTGCTAGGCCTCATGTTGTATGCATCAGCTGTCTGTGACACCTACTATTTGGTTACCTATGCTGTACTGATATTACAGCTGCTGGTAGTCAAGGGGGGTGGGTGTCAGGAGGGGGGGCCTTTGATGTCAGCACACCACCCATTACTTCCACTGTGTACCCTCTGCTGTGACCCTGGTATCCCACCATTCAGGATCCAGCCTGCTTGCTGCACATGTACATGGTTTCTATCACACCCCATTGCTGTTCCCTGTGTGTTGTGCCACAGTTGTGTCCACCACTGCTTTTGTCCCCCTGGCTGGGACATGGTGCAGTGGCAGGCTGTCTCAATCCACACATTGTGGTTGGGTGGGTCTCAGGGTTTCCTATGTATAGTATTGGTGTGGCACATGGTGCCATGGGGGCTAGGCATGTTGTTTGACATCACATATACCTGTGTGCAGGGGCCTTCAGTGCATTTGTTACACCTACCCCCTAGTGCTGTCCTGCTTCTGTGTGGTGTGTACCATTAGCCTCTGTTAGTTTGTACCTTGCGTGGCGGTCTGCTACCTGAAGAGGTCGAGGTCACTGTCTCCTGCAATTGTGCATTGTCTCAGGTGACTGGTGACACTCTCTTCCTGAGCGGTGAGCACCTGGGCTTGTAATGGGCCACTACCTGTGGCTGTGGCACAGCGTGCACTGGGTGCCATTTTATCCTTTGACCACCTCTTGAGGCCATGATACTGTTTCTGTAGTTCCCTGATGGTCCGCTCCACTGGTGCAATGGCGTTCACATTTGTTGCCACCTGCATCCATGCCTGCTGCCTCTTGTCCCATTGTTCCTTGTCCCCACCCCGGGATGTCAGTAGTTTGTGCTGTTTGTGCACCTCCTCAATGAGGACATCTGTCTATCTATCAGTGAAGTTGTGTTTGTGGGTGTGGCGTGGTTCCCCTCTCCGTCTGCTAGCCTGTGCCATTCTTCTTGATGTAGGCCTTCTGGGAACCTAGCATCATTTCCACGCCATGCGTCATATTTTGAGGCAGGACGGCCCTTGCATCATTCTCTTGGTCTTTGCAGCTGCAGCACCATTTGTTGCAAATTCTGGCACATGGGCTTTGATGCAGCATGTTTGACGCAGGGTGACCCTTTGGCACACCATGGGCCGCTCTACGGCATGTTTGAAATTCCGTCCCGGTATGAATACAAACCAAGAAATAGGAGCTTAGATTTATGTGAAGGCATGCAAAGTACTCAGACCCCTTGAGAGGGATTCTGGGCCCCAGGAAAAGTTCAGACTCTGGGGCCCCTATGCAGCTGTGTACAGTAACATGCCAGGCAGCCAGCACCCCTCTTTGGTGCTGGGACCCAGGAAGTATCCCCAGCTCCCCACCCTCTCAAGGGCCCTGAAAGTACTACACTTTTGGGCAATGTAGCTGGGCAGAACATATTAGCATTGTCAGAACTAGTTCTAAAAAGATCAGAGTTCTTTAGAATACAGTCATCTGTGTTCTAATTTGGAATTAGAACACCTACGGGTTCTATGTATTAAGAGTTCTAAACACTAAATGAAATATTGTTTTGTTCATTTTAAAACAGGAGTTGCAAGTCTGGAAACCCAAAATGAAGTTGGAGAATCACACTCTAAAATGTTTCAGACAGATGCATAACTTGGTGCTCATATTAAGATGTTTCTACATACTGGTCAGGCCAGCCCTCTGCTCCTACAAAAGAAAAAGAACTCTGGGAGGGACCTACTTCACTCATAAAAGCACAACTGAAAGGAAAAAAGAACAAATGGTCTGTTCCATTTTCCTTCTAGACATATGCAGATTTAAAGTACTACAACACATGGAACTGTCACATTTTGCAGTTGCATTATGAATGGTGCATATTGTTTCTCTTTCTTTTCTGCATTTGAGTGAAACAATATTATCACTGTGCTGTGAGACAAGGTCTATATTTTTCTTCTCTCAGAATCTTTTGCTGATCTTTTGCCCCAATCAACTACACACAAAGCTTCAAGTTTTAAAGATTAAAACACTAGGGCCCAGATATTCAGACATGCGCCCAAGGAGTGCGCTATGACAGCGCAGCACAATGCAGATGCGCCATGTGTCAAAGGATACCATATTCAGAGGATGTGCCACCGACATGTGCTGGTGCAAGGAAGGCTGATGGTGCCAGGATAACACACTAACACAGAGGACTGCGGCCCGGGGTGAGGGAGGCAAAGGCCACCCAGGGGCGCATGGGCCACAACCCAGAGTGGAGAAGGGCACAGCACCACAGGGTACACCGGTGGTGGCCAGCATGACAGGCGGACAGAAAAGCAGTGCCATCAGACAAGGGCACAAGGTGCGGGCAGGCACAGGCCAGCACGACACCCACCACATAGGGACATGCACAGGACAGGAACACGGCACACATGCCCAGTGCATACATGTGCAGCGCCCCAAGGGGACAGCAATGAGACACAAGGGACATGCCCAAGCACAGTTCAACAGACACCTACAGTGTGCCTCCACATGCCATCTGCAAAGGAAACACAGACACAGAAGATGCAGCAAAGAAAAGGGTTTACTAGGAACAAAACACAAAACAGAGCCAACAGGGCCACTATGTACATAACACCTGCCGCGCACTGTAGCCTCCGACCATCCTAGGTCCTTCCTCATGGCCACTGCCACCCTCAGGTGGTGCCACGTCAGGCCAGCCAGTCATGCCATCATGGACATCATCCATTGCTGTTGGTTCAGTAGGCGAAGAGGGCCCTCACCATCTGCCCTGACCTCCTCCATGACTGTACCCTGACCCGACCTAGGAGAAGGGACAGAACAGGAAATAAGTGACATGCCAGATGGAGCCCCATCCCACCCGAATGTGTGCACCGGACAGCAGAGGCACACATCAGTGGACAGACCCCCAAGGTAACGTGCATGGAGGGCCGTACCAGCTGTCCACACAACACACCACACCATTGCGGACAGGCACACAGGGCCATGCAGTGGGTGCAGCAGTGCACATGCAAGGCACATGATGTGGACTGCAGGCACCTGTGACCACACACACACAGTGGAGGCCAAGTGCACAACCCCCCCAGGTGGCACAGTGGATGAGGGCATGGTACATGCACACACAGTGCAACACCGGCACATCCGCTGGGCCTTGTGCCCACCCAGGCAGTGCCCACACATGGCAGCAGTGACCATGGCCGGAACCCTGCAACCTACAGTGACCCACAAATGCACAGTACAGTGGTGCAAGCATGCTTACCTTGTTGCTGTACCAACACTTCATCAGCCGTTCCATTACCTTGCTGGACATCTGCAGCCACCCTGACCCTCCTGCGGTCCTCTGGACCTGTGGATGGATGAGAGAAAAGTGGACATAAGAAGACAGTCATGCACACACACACACCTCCTGCACAGAGCTGGCATGGCACAGGATGGGACACAGCCTGCCTTTTGGCCCTGGCACCTGCACGACTGCAACATGTACAGCAGCGTTGCGTATGTTGCCCATGCAGAAAACACAGCGACCACCGGAACCATGGCCACCCCCAGCAGCTGCGCATGCTGTGCATCCAGACGCCCAGTACAGGTACACCACTGGCATGCATGACGCACTGGAATACTAACCTGGCTATGGCACAGTGTCATGCTGCACCCATGCCTGGAGCTGTCGCAGCTATCCGGGATCCCTCCTGAGCAAGTCCCCATAGCAGTGTCTGCACTGCTTGGCAGTGCACAGCACCCCTGTGTGGCATTCCAGGGCAGTGGTGACACATGACCACACCTGTGTCTTTGTTTGGTGCAAGGGCACCTGCCCACAGAGCTGGGATGAATAGGGCTTGACCAGTGGAACCAGGTTGCACATTTCCACCTCTGTCCAGTTTACTGCTGGACATGTTCTTACAGTGCCCACCATGGCTCAAGTGCAACCTGACTGTAGGAAGTGTTGCGGACTATGCAGCATGCATGTTGTGCAGCCCAAGGACGTTGCGCAATAGTGTACTGTTGTACGTGACCACGCAGCATGTGGATGTGCAATTGGCATGTGCTGTGGTGGAGTATTGCGCAGCACCACACATGCACACAGTGGCATGGTCTGGTGGGTGCACAGGGTCATGGCTGTGACCTCAACAGCACAAGGTGTGACCCTGCACAACATCGTGCATGACCCTGCCCTGAGCTGTATTCGGCATAGTGCATCCCAAGCAGCTGTACCATGGGCCATTGTGCCGTGATGCACACAGTTGCATGATAGGTGACCAGCACCTCATGCACACTGATGGCATATCACACACTGCACATGGTCATGTGATAAGCCAATGCACACTGATGTGCACATGCGCACTGCAAGCCCGCACACCACAGATGCCCTGGACTTGCCCCATACAATTGCTCCAGCACATCCTGCTTGAGCATGGTGCAAAAGCACAATATTCATTTGCCATATACAAATCACCTCATTAGGCTATACGCAGTGCAACTGGGATCATTGGCAGCTCATTATCATTGCGCACAGGCTCATTTACATTCATTGTGCTTGAAAGGCACCATGCTACAGCACAGGCCATGGACCAGTATTGCAGCCAGTTTGGTAAGGGGATGATAACACTGGGAGTGAGAGGCCCATACCTACAGTGCGACAGAACACTTTTCTGTGCCATGCTGCCACTGACATCCATTTCTGTCACTGTCCACAGGTAGCATAATGTCTGAGGCTGAGGGAGAGGAGGAGCGTGGGTCTGCACAGAAAAAACAGGCCCAATTTCACTAAGGAGGAGCAATAGGCCCTGCTAATTTTTGCCACGGGCACACCACAGGATAGGTTGGCCAGGTGGGATGCAGTGGCCACCTATGTCAATGCACATGGCAGGCACCACAGGAGTGCCCAGGAGTGCCAGAAGGAGGTGGGGATGGACAAATGCCATATTAAAGAGAAGGTGGCAGCCATCAGTACATCACACAGCAGGTCGGGCAGCAGACCACCCACCGCACTGGCACAGATGGTAATAAAGGAGCTGATGGCAGTAACCATTCCTGGTGGTGGTTTCCAGATGGGTGGAAGCCCCTCACAGCACAGTGAGACACCACACACCATGCATGGGGTGGGGATATGGGCAGTACCATGCAGACAGGCCTGCCACCATGCTGCATGGCCCATGTGGGTGAGGTGTGCTGCTGTGCATGATGCATTGGTGGATGGCAGCCATGGCAGCGTGCACCCCTGGGAGCGGGACCTGCCTGCATGGGTGCTACACCTCCGCTGACTCTGTGTTTCTGTTTTCCAGTGCCATCAAGCCTCTGCAGAGTGGTACAAAAGGAGTAGTATGCTGCCAAAATGGGACCAGAGGAAGTGGTGACATCTACATCTATGGGCATCTGGGACAGAGACAGACCGACGTGACAGTGTGGGGCTGCTGGACATCCTGGGGCTGGAGTCGGACGACAAGCTGCCTGAGCTCCTGCTGGGTGAGTGCCTGCCTGTGCTGTATGCAAGCACCCAGCTGGGTGGTGCTTCCAACTCTGATGATATGGTACTGTTCCTGGACAGTGCTGGGCATGTAGTGCCAGCCAGGGTCCAGGGACGGTCGCAGGCACTGTCGGGGTCCAGTGTTGCACTGTCAGCCACGCAGCTGCCCCCTGTCCATGGCAGCACAATGGAGTGTGGTGCCACCTCTCTGCCTGGCAAAGGGAGGTGCTCTTGCAGCTGGGCATGGACCAGCAGATGGATGGACAGCGGCAGCAGGATGCAATGACCACCGGGCAGCATGCCACAGGGGCCTCCTCCGGTGCACCCATAGCCACACTACCCCTGTGTGGTCCCCTGTGTAGTGTCCAGAAGAGAGGGGCATTGATAAGCATGCCATATTACCCCCAGCAGGCCAGCATCCACCCCAGGATATGCAGGACACTGACAGGCTGGCTGAGCACACCCTGCTGCTGCGTGCATCCATACACAACCAGGCACTGCTTAGTACAGAGATCCACTGCGGGCTGAGGTGTATCAGCTGGCTAAGCAGCAGGATCGTGGACATGCACAGCTCATTGATGAGATTCACCAGCTGCTGGAGGCCATGACCGCATTGCTGGACCGCATGACAGATACCATTGCTGCTTGATTTGCATTGCTGGCATCCTCTGGGCACAGCAGTGTATGTAGGACTCCCTGCAGTGCTACTTTAACACCGTGGTCCCGGTGTCTGGTGGCTCCTGCATGGCTGACACCGGGGCTCTGACAGGGCCATCCCTGACACCCCTGGTGCAACCCTGTTCAGCTGGCTCTACACCCCAGCAGGGACCCAGTCGCATTCTCAGGCCTCCACCCCTGTGAGTGTGTTAGACACTTCCCCGGTAGCTGTTGCACAACCCATGGCTACTGAACAGCCTGGGCATGGCTGCCCATGTGGCCATGGTGGCTGTGGCACCACACGGTATGCCTGCTGGGTGTGCTGCCCTTTCCTGCTGTCCACTGCTGCTACCTTGTGCACACATGTGTGGTGTTACCCTGTGTGTGTAGTGGTGTGCATGTGTGGTGTGTTGCATGCCCTATGTGTGTGCTGGCTGGGCTGCTGGGCCTTGTGTCATGGGTGTGATGAGGGCAGCTCTGCGCCAGCTGTGCCTGTGCACCAGTGTCATGCGTCTGATCCATGCCATGACCTGCAGCCAGTGTGTGTGTGCCCATGCCTGTGCAGTGTGCTGCATGTGTCAGTGTGGCTCTGCATTCACCATGCATGCTGTGTGTGCCTTTGTCACTGCATGCATCCCTATGTGCCCGTCCAGACCTGTGGGTGGGGTGGCGGTCCATGTAGGCTCAGCACACGTGTCATTCCACTTACCTATGATCTCCAAAATGCTTCTCTGTGATGGTGGCCCTGTGCTCCTGGCCTCCACTGCCAGCCTGAGGTCCCACCTCCCCGTGGATGGCTGCACACCCCCTTCTGGCCCGTCATCCACATCATTCCCACTGCTGTCACCCTCATCCAACTGGACTGCTATCCCATGGTACATGGCCATGTTATGCAGCATGCAGCATGAATAGGCCAAAAGCTTTCAAAGGGCAGTACTGTATGGCACCACCTGACCTGTCTAGACAATGGAACCACATCTTGAGCATGCCAAAGACATGCTCAATGACATTGCGTGTGGCAGTGTGTGCCTTGTTGTATCTGTCTTCTGCGGGTGTGGATGGTCGTCAGTAGGGAGTGAGCAGCCAGGGCCTCAGTGGGTATGCACCATCACCTGTGTGGGGAGAGGATATGGTTATCACTGTGCACTGCTTGTGCAACACCCCCACCCCTGCTGCCCTCTGTATCCTGCCTCCCCCATGTTGTTGCCTTCCTTCCCCGGCTTTGCTGCACCCACGTCCATCCCCATGCCTTGCTCACCTAACAAGTGCCCCGTGGGGATATCCCCATGCTCGAATCTCTGGCACAGGATTGAACTGTGCCAGATGCAGGCATCATGTGCACTCCCGGGATGTGTGGCACAGACATTCATGATGTGCCCCATGGCATTGCATGCCATCTGACAGCTGATGGAGGAGTACCCCTTCCTGTTCATATATTCTGCCCCCTCCATGACAGGTGGTGTGTGTATTGCCATGTGGGTGCAGTCTATGGTTCCTATCATGCCTGGCATTCATGCCACCCTGTGGAAGTCCTGCATGTTTGCTGTACACTCTGCCTGTGTGCTCGGGAATCATATGAACTCTGAAGCGTGTGGCAGCAGAGCGTTGAGGACCTGTGTGAGGAGGCAAGACATGGCCGACTGGGTGATCCCTGTGGTGGCACCCACTGGTCTCTGGAAGGTGCCCATGGTGAGCAGGCACATCACTGCTGACATCTTGGTCTCCACAGGCATGGCATGACTCCATCTGGTGGGTGCCTGCAGCTCATCATTGCACAGCTCACAGACCTGCCTCAGAATTGCCCTGTTCAGGTGGTACCAGCCCACGATCTCCACATCGCTGTAGTTCTCAAAGATGTGGCAGACATGGTACCATCTGTGTTAGGCATACTGCCGACAGGCCCTTCGTCGGTCACATTGATGTTCCTCCCTCCTCCTCCTCACACCCCTCATTACCTGCTCCATGATAAATGGACCTGCATCCATGGTGCTCTGTTTTGAGCTTTGGGTTGCACATCTACTGTGTGTGTGTTTGAGCCTGTTTTTATAGGCTCATGTCTGACTGGTGCATCCTGTGGTTTGCTCCTGACTTGCATCATGGTTTTTGGCTGAATATGCCATTGTGCCACTTATTCATGGGTAGACCCCCTTGCACTTGTGCTGCATACATTACATTTGTGCTGTAGCACACTGTGACTTGTGTGGCGCATCCGCTGTGGTTGAATTTGGCTTTGCAGGGTAATTCTATACTTGCACTGGTGCATCTCGGTTGTGTTGTGTGCAACTGCTCTGAATGTCTAGGCCTAGAACTACAGCATATAAAAATTACTAGATCAGAACCAGAATTCAGAACTTCAGTGTGCTCTGACAACCCTATAACTAACAGTCTGTTGTGCAACAGTGGACACAGCCCAGCATCTAGGGTGATCCAGGGGTAACTGTGGACAGGCAGGAAAGGAAGGATCCACCCCTGGAATGATGTGCTTAACTGCAAAAAAAGGGAAAAAAAGAATCATGGAAAAGAAACAAAGCACATACTCCACTGCTAGCAACTCAAAGATATCCATAGAAAATAAAGATTTATTTTAAAATATACCATTTATTCATTTTACTTGCAGACATCCAAAGCAAGATACACAGATACAAAACTGGTACAGTAGAAAAACAACCCACATAGGCAGAAAACATTCAACAGTATTTCACATTTGTGGTCCAGTGATGGCTGTAATCAAATAAAAGGGGATAAGATTAGTAATTGATCACTCTTGGACAATTTATAAAAAACAATGAATATATCTCCCAGGATCCACTTGGAAATTAAGCACTAGCCTAAATGTGGATATTCTGGAATGCAAAATTCTAAATAAATAAATATTTAACTGACATTGAGGGTTACAGAGCATGAGTACAGTTACACTGTGGCATATACAGTTTGATTTTTGTCCCTGCTCCATAATCAAATTTGATGTAAAGCAAAAGGAATGGACAAAATGGACCCTAAGACCATACTGTCATACAGTACTGCATTTATATGTTACCTTGCTGTGTAGGCAACAGTATTGCTTTAAAAACAGGTGATCTTGCATAACAATCAAGCATAGTGCATAGTTCATTTATTTATTTATTAGATCATTGGTTTACAGACCTTTGAGTCATAGATTCATTTACAAAGGCACCTCGTCAAAAGCACAATACATTACAGCAAACAAACAGTGCTGTACATAACGCTTAGATTAAAAAAGCAACCAGTGTTACAGGCATTCACTGGTGGTACACGTTTGGTAATAGGTAGTTCACAGTAGTCATAATATACAGTAGGTGCACGAGTACCATGTCAGGTGGCAACCAGAGATATTTTATTACATTAGTTGAGACTTGTATTATACTGCTCCAAGTGAAGCCAATCAAGATACGCAGAGAGAGAAAGCGGGGGACAGAATGAAAATGAAGATGAATGAACTGGCCACCTGACTGGTACAACACAGATGATTGTGGTTTAAGCTTATCCAAAGTGCTGCATCATTGTGCAGTACCTCAATCCTGCTATGTAGAGGCTACCTCTAGTGCATGAGGAGAATTCAAACTCCATTTCCATTCAGTCATTGATTTCTTTTTTGCAGTTAATCTTTTTATTGAAATATTTAAAAGATAAACAAACAACAAGTATACCCTATAACAATACTATATAAGGTTATATAAATAATAAACTAAGTAGCATAACATCTAACAAAGGAGGTAAAAAAGATTATTCAATGGTAGTATAATAATTTTGGAGTCATTGATTTCTTAAGGATGCTAACTAACTACAACTGCGATGGTGGCTTTGTCATGGAGATCCCTTTCCTTCAGGGACTTGGATGCCACCTACACACTTAATTTATATTACTACCATATAGCATGTTACAATTCTAAATAGACCACCAGACAGTTACCAGATTCACACCAGAAAAAAAACATCTGCTTAAGGAAACTATGAACTGCATCAACTGTCTAGTGGGCTTCCATTTTCCATAAAGCTCAGCATGTGTTTCAGATGACTCAAAAGGAATGACACACACAGAGTTTTTTTTTTTACATGAATTTTGGGGAAGCTGTACAGCTGTTCCCAATGATGTAATCCACCAAACATATGAAAACTTGAGAAAAGAGGATTTGTATGATTTATCATTTTGCAACATTTAAAATGAAGGAACTGACTTTCTTGAAGACAGTTTCTGCAATGTTCTCAATAAGTGGGTTTACTCACTGCTGTTCTTTATTCTGGGGCAGTACACACTTTGACAGAACAACGTAAATGAGCTCAGATTTCTTTAATGCACAGGGATGTTCCTAGTCAAGCCCTTTTGAAGTCAATCTCTAGTGGTGATTTCAATAGACTGAGTTAGACACATGAAAAAAGGCAAAACTAAATCCAAATCTGTAATCACATTTTCTTCTATATGCTGTAGCACTTTTGGGATAGAATTTGTTTGATGTACTTTATGTGGCACCTGCACACAATATCAAAGGAAAGTGAGCAGGTTGTCATGTAGGAGCACTACTAAACTTGCTCTAAAGCAGGATAAGAGTCACTTTAAACTGAGAATATCTTATTGAAAGTATTTCATTCAGAAAAACAGTACCTAAACAGGAATGTTCATTCAGTCTAAGGGGTACCCAGTCCACCCTGAGGAAGGAGTTTCTACCCCTGGAACATTGGTGATGCATGGAACATTCTGGATGTTTAATAAGAATTAATAAAGCTGAGAACTATTATATTACGAAACTCTGGGTGAGTGATCCATTGTTCCTGAAGCCACTGTGTACTTGCATATAGTAGGCACACTTTCTTCTATATCTCCATTTGTCTACTCTAGGGAAAGCAAAATACTGAGAAGAGCAGCAAGTAGAACCCCACATTAACGTGGGGGCATCACACAGATAGATGGGAGAAGACAGTAATAATGAACAGCAGGGTGTACTGTATTGCTAGATGAACATGGGCCCCAGGTCAGTTGTGAGGCATGAGGCACAGGCAAGGGATTTAAACCACATGGTAACTGCAATAATTTATAGCATTATAATGTATCTCTCCCTATAATGTCATATTGCAGTTACTGAATGAAATTGTCCTATAATTAAATAAACAAGATGCAAATAAAGTAAATCTGTTCTGTGAAGTCATTTGAAATGATTTACAGCATGCATTTATATTAGTTGACTGTGAAGGATCAGACTGGAAATAATTACTTTTTTTTCAGCTTTGTCCTGGGGATGAATACAGAAAGTACAAGATGTGCTGTAGTCAAGACACATATTACATTTTGCAAACACAGAAAAGTGTAGAAGACAATTGGAAACATATGCTGACTGGTCTTACAAAGTGCACCTTCTACAAAAAGGACACAATAGTCATGGCAATACAAAGCAATGCAGTAGCATTCAACATGAGCACAAACTAAGTTTTCAGTTTCAGAATGTATGAAGTACAGAACCAAACATCTGGTAACTTGGCATAGTCCTAGCCAGCCGGGTGGCATGGAGGGCTGAGGTACTGCAAAGTGCCTTACCTCCTGGCATGCCAGCGACCTGGGTTTGGGAATGGACTTGAGTCATCGGGGGTTGACCAGGGAGGGAGAGAATTAAGTATCCAAAGGACTGTTCTCCTCTCCCAGGAAAGGGGTGGCTTGTCATTCTGGCCTTGGCTGCCCCAGTTGGAGGCCTAGAGGTAGAGCAGGTCAGGGAGACGAAGTATGGGAAGGACCTGCAGAGATACATAGGATGCGCACGCCTTGGTGTGTGAGTCCTATGCTCTGCTGTAGGGCAGTGATGGAAGAAAACCAGGAAGAAAATGAAAGTTGGAGGGGGGTTCATGAAACTGGCCCAGCCATCTCCACGTCCATGCTGCCACCTGGTGAGTGGCTTGGTCTTCCTTGGATCAGAGGTACTGGGAGGAGAATAGCCCTCCCCTTGGTCCTGCCATAAGAAGGGAACTCATAGGGAGAAACCAAGACCAAGTGCACAGCAGAGGAGGCAGAGAACCAGCCAGGAAGGGCTGGGGATCAGGCTTAGACAGCTGCCACCCCAATGAAGGAGGATAAACACTTGTATAAAAAGAAAAAAAATTGGCATAGTTCTTTGCAGAGGGAAAACAAGTGGGTGAGGTAATCGATAACCCATTAGACGGATATATGGTATGTAGCATGCACAAAGCATGGTTAATACAATGGTAAACTGAAACACAGATGAACTGCAGTCCAGGACCCAATTGTTAAGAGTGTGTAAATGAAATAATGTGTAAGTCACACAAGTGATACTGTCCCAAGTGCTTTGTTTTGGAAGAAGTAACAAAATCCAAATCACTGTTACACAAAATAGGTCCAAACAGCTCAGGAAGCTTGAAGAAGTGAAGCACCAGAGTGCCTGTTTCACGGTCAACCAGCTGGTTGAACCTGTTTTGTGTAACGGTGATTAGGATGTTGTTACTGCTTGCAAAATAAAACACTTGGGACAGTATTACTTGTGTGTGTCTTAAACATTTTCAAAGTCACACACTCTTCACAATTGTGTTGTTGGGAGGTCTAAACCCTCCATCTCAGGTTCATGGCAATAATAGAGATGTAAAGAAGTCGCAGACAAGTTGCATAAGAGTAATACATCTTGTTTATTACCACCAAAAGGAAAATCACAGTTGCCCATAGCAGTTCTTACCATTAGAAACTGGGAGCCAATGCAGTGCATTCCCTATACCTTTAGGAGCGTAGAAATCTCAGGGGTCTCTGAGGTAGAAGACGTAATGTCTTACATTATATACCTAAGATAGTTACCATAGTTACTGTAAGACATTTCTAGTTACAGAGATGAACCCTATTGGCTAAATTAGAGGTGGCTCCACAGTCCCAGATAACATTATACAATTTTATTATAGTCATCACTGTGTGTGAACAATGAAAGTACAGTTCATGTACTGTACATAGCCGTGTAATAATACAAATCATCAGAAGATGGCAGTGCCGACTCATATATCATGATACTACAAGGACACAGGTGTCCTAACATCTTGCTTACAAGAAATACATATGTGTATTAGACAGCAAAGCGTATAGCAACCTTGCCCATACATATCCTGACATCTACTCTTTTACGGTAGATGTCCTTAGCCCTATATGCCAGTATAACTTATACCTAAGTTCTAGTTGTTTGTGGCCTACCTCTGGGGTATCAATTAGGATGCAGGGACCTCATGTAACATTCCCCCCTTGTTGCCTCAGAAGGGGCAACAACAAGACTAGGGAAGTGGAGATGGAGCAGGGATCATTTTCAGACCTGAGGCCCAAGCCTTGTAAAGGAATTCCAGCTGCTCACAGTGTTGGCGGAGTGTGCGCCATAGGCAGCAAAGCATAATAATGAGGAAAAATATCCAAAATGCTTGTATAATTACAAAACCTTTAAAGGTAATCTCTAACCAAGTGTTAGTAAGTGCACTATTAAAATCACCATGGTTTATAAGATCATAAACTGCCTCACTAGCTTTGGCCATATTAGTGCCGATGTGGATGAGGTGTGTCTCTTTCCTGTCTAAAAGTGATTTAAGGGTGAATGTCAAGGGGTCGATGTGAACATTGAAATATGGTAAATATTCGGAGAGAGCAAGCAGTCACCGTCAATAATATCTGGTTCTACAATGGGAACAGGGGTAACAACTGTGTGCCCATTAATAGTTGTCTGATGGGGTACAAAGCAGAAATTGGGATGGGTAATATCATATACTTTTGTTAAAAGTTAACATTTGTTACCATGCAGTATTATCCATGTGAATTATATTGCATTTTTACAGTTGGCAGTCTCCATTTTTGTAGTTAAACTGGGCAAGTATAAGTCTGGTTGGAAATCTGTGTTGACAGACAATAAATCTCCTTCCAGTAAGCCTGGTACAGTTGAGAAGCGATGGAGCAGATATTGAGTGATTGTATTCTGTGCCATTAGTGGTGATGTCATCATCCATGGAAAAGGGTCAATCAATACTATCTGAGGAATACCCACATACAGGTTTAATAACATCAAATACATCACAACAACACAAATAAATATACCCTTTCTTCACACAGCAGTCCGTATGTGGTGAGACCCATGTGTCCAGAATAGGATGAAAGACCAGAAGAGGTTTCAAGTCAATTCATTCTCTGTAGATGTCTTTGTTGAGGTGCCTAATGGAGTGTATGGATGCCAGTTTATCAAAGATAGCTGTATTAGGATCAAAACGTGATAAACATACAGTAAAAGACACAAACATAGTATCCTTAGTAGAACAGTTCTTACAAGTAAAACAAGAACCAGTATTGGGATGCCTGGTCACAAACCCCAACTTTCTAGCAGTAGAAATAGGAATAGAGACAGACTGTAGCATACACATGGCAACACAGTTAGAGGATTTACACTGTGGGCAGTACCATTTGGAGATACGCCTATCATGGATAATGTCAGGGATATATCCGGATTCAAGATCATGGAAAAGGTTATTGATGGTGGCAATGATATAAGAACCATAGGCAGAGCATAAAATTTCACGGGCAATATACTGCTTGTCTGCTTCCTTGTTGTTTTGTGCTATAAGTGCATTGATTTTTTTCTTTAGAATCTGTAAATGTCTTAGCAATATTGTGCATATTATATACAGTATATCTTTCTTCCTGACCAAGGCCATCCACATCATGCAATAATGGGGCTAAGATGACACTGAGCATACCAACTTCAAACTTTTGTCAGTGCGCTTTGATAGTAGCAATGTCCGCTTTGTTCCAAATAGACATTGTAGTACCAAAGAGACCAGTGAGGGTGCCTGTGTCACCAGTGACATCAGACATGTCACGTGTATTTCTTTTATGACTTTGTGAATTAGCTGTTTGAGAACTAGGTTTTTGTCTACAATTACCCCTATGCTCAGTGGTGTGTTCCCCGGCAATAGGGTCCTGATTGCAAATTTGGAAAGCTGCTGAGCTATCAAGTAACAACGTACTATTGAACAGTGAAGTATTGGCAGTATTTTTTTATTTTTTTTAATTTTTTATATTCTACTTTTTTTGCCCCTCGCCTGCCACCGGTGTTTCTGCCCTAGTCACAGCATCCCCTTGGCTTCCACCTCCTACAAAGCTCATTCATGCTCCCCCAGTTACCCCTGACCTACCCCCCATGGGGTGCGGTAACGGCATCATGGAGGGCACCGGTACTGCAATACCAGTATCTATTGGGAGAGCTTGGGGCCAGGAGGCTAATCGAAGCCTAGAGACAGGGCTTCATCTAGGTGGCAGGCTTGGAGGGTTTTGCCCCCTGTAAGCTGGGGCAGAGACATACAATGGTGCCAGCGTCTATCCCGCCCCAGAGATACCTGACCTTGCGTCTGTACAGGGCAACAACCCCAGCCTCTGCCAGGTGTTGCTCCTGTGCCAAGCACATAGCCCCCCTTCCCCTGGAGAAGGAGAGCAGTCCTAGGGACACTCAATCCTTCTCCCCCCAGCTGGCCCTTCGATGATCTGGATCTGTTCCCGAACCTGGGTCTCCAGAGTCACGAGTGGAAATCCAACCGCTGTGCCAGCAGGCCAGCAAGTACTGGTAGTATGACACATTCCAAATTCTTTCATATTCCAGTAAGTTAAGTTAAACAGAACAGGTATATGCATATACTGTAAATTGTTAATAAGTGTGCCAGGTAAAGCTGTGGCAGTCAAACCACTATGGGGGCCAGGTTGTTGTTCGGGACATTGAAGAAGTTCCTTCTCAGTAGGGGGTAACACAGATAAGTACATGGCAGCTGAGGCCATATTGTGTATGGCACAAAATCTCCTGGCAGAGTCTTTTGAAAGCATAGTACAATAAGAAGGATCAATAAGAACTGTAATATTGTATAACTCTGAATGTCTGAGAGAGGTTTGGTGCAAGGACAAGGTAGCATTTGGGGATAATTTTGCATTGGGGCATCCATGGAAAGTTCCCTTAGAGAGTTTGGCCACTGGGAGTATTTGTCCTTGCAACTGAGTTTGCCATTCAATTTGTAGGATAGATTTATCAGGAGCCACAACCAAGGCAGTGAGGTAGGCATCTGAACCTTCCTGGACTGTAACCAAATTGTTTGGTACGTTGATAGAGACTCCTTCTGGGGTGACAGCAGGAGGATCAAGATGAGGAATAATGTGATGTGCTTTACCATGCCTTGGATGCAGGGGATAAGTCCTGAGAAGAGGAGAAAGCAGTACAAGATAGCCATCTTGTCAGTGTATCTGAAAAGGAAAATAAAACATTAGCACAGTTAGTACTATTCCGCCCAATGGGGTTAGGAAAAGTAATTATACTCCTTTGTACAGTTTCAACTGGTTGGCATGTAACCATTTGTCAGTCAACTTGTTATTTTGCGTGAGTCTAACTTGATAGACTGCTGGACTGAACTTATTGACAATGGAGTAGGGTCCTTCCCACTTATTGGAGAAAGAATGTGTTGGGTGTGCAAATCTGAGAATCATTACCTGATCTCCAACTTGCTAATCCACTTTTTCTGCATGTTTGTCAGACTGAATTTTGGACTGTTGCTGGGCCTTGCCCATGCAACTTGCGGTATACAAATGAGTGTGTATCAGATCTTTTCTTAACTTTTCCACATATTTGTCCACAGAGACACAGTCTGCTGTGGGGGTGTTTAGGTCAAACAACAAATGTTCAGGTAATCTCATAATTTTGGCAGTCATCACCTCAAAGGGTGTCAACTGAGTGGTGGCTGAGAGTGTACCCCTAATTGCCATAAGGAGTAATGGCAGTAGGGAATTCCAGTCCTTGGGATTGTCTTCAGTGAATTTGGACAGCATTTGCTTAATCCATCAGTTGGCTGTCTCTACTTGACCTGAAGATTGGGGGTGGTGAGGTATGTGGAACTTTTGATGTAGTCCAAGGAGTTCAAGGGCTTCTTTCATCAACTCACCTGTAAAACTGGTTCCTTTGTCAGAGTCTACCTTGAGAGGTAGGCCCCACCTGGAGAAAATCTGTTCCACCAGGATTTTGGCAGTGGCTTTGGTAGTACATGTTTTGGTGGGGAAAGCCTCAACACACTTGGAGAAAAGGCCAGTGACCACAAGGACATATTTGTTGTCCATGCTGGTGTTGGTCAGAGGACCAATAAAGTCAATCTGAAGGGCATGCCAAGGGCCAGAATGCCTTTGTGGTAAATGTTGGTCATTTCTCTTGGTAGGGATGGGGTTGTTTTGTACACAAACAAGGCAATTGTCAATGTACTGTTTGACATCCTTGGTGATACCAGGCCACCAAGCAGTGGTCTACAATCTCTGGAGTGTGTTTTCCACTCCCTGGTGTCCACCAGTGGTGGTGTCATGCACTTGGTGCAAAACTTCGGGCCTCAGATGACAGGGAACCACCCACAATTTAGTGGTGGACTCATCCAGTTGCTACCAGATGACTTTGTCATCTGGGGACAAGTGTAACTTACCTTCATGCCCTCAATAGGGGTTATGAATGAGTAGGTTCTTCTCAGTCCCTTTATTCAGGAACCTGAACACATCTTTGAGTTCAGAGTCAGCATCCTGGGCTGCTGACAAATCCAAGAGGGAAAAGGGTTTTGGGTTCTTCCTGACTGCTGCTATGTGCACAGCTGCTCTAGCCTCTGGATGGTCCATCATCCAGGTGTTCTCCCCTCAGGCACCTTCCTTAGCAAAGGTGTCAGCTGTGTCATTAAAGACATCATAGGGGCTGTGTATGGAGTGGACTTTGGCTTTGTGTATGTAGAGTTTGTGTACAACCTTCTGGGTCAGTGAATGAATGTATATTACCAGATCTTTATGATTCACTGGAGTGCCAACAGAAGAGGTAAAGGAGTTCTTCTGCCAGAAAGGGAGAAATTCCGTAAGAGAGCAGCAAACCCAATTAGAATCTATACAAATTATGGCATCCTCAGTTCCATGCTGGATGAACTTGAGGGCACATGCCACCACTGCCATTTCTGCATACTGTGAAGATGCCACACTGCAATGCTTGGAAATTTTGACAATGTTACCAAAGGGGTAAACCACCACATCCACCCTTGCTATCTGTTCTCCCTGATAATAGGAGGCAGATCAATCTGTAAACACATGACACAGCAAAGTGTCCTCAAGTAGTTTTTGAGTAGCAGAAAGGAAGGGACCTGGATCTGGTAGGTCAGGTGGCTGCAGTGTACAGTCATGGGGTTCTCCTTGGAAAAGGAGGCCATGGGCCAGTATGGCTGGCATTTTGGTTGGGTGAACCTTGATATCCCTGTCCTAGAGAAGAAGGGACCAGTGGGTCAGTCTGGTATTGTAAACTGATCCATCCTTCACTCTATATGAAAGTAAAAATGTTGTAGGTGTGTGGTTAGTACTGATAAGAGATGAGTACCCAGTGATATACAAGAAGTGCTTGACTGCCTAGTAGGTGGCCAAAAGGTTTCCTTCACAAGACTGTACTTCTGTTCCACTGGAGTCAAGAGCTGTGATGCATATGCAATAGGTTTTAGGATGCCATTAACCTTCTGTGCCAGAACTGCAGACATGGCAATGTCTGAGTTGGCAGATTCCAGATGGAATGGTAACACTTGGTTCGGGTTAACCAAAACTGGAGCAGAGGCTAGGGCCTGCTTCAGTGGCATCACAGCTTGGGTATGTATGGGGCTCCAGGACCAGGGGCCATCCTTTTTCAGTAATTCATACAGGGGAGTGGCCTTCTGAACAAAATCACAAATAAAATCTCTTGAGTAGTTTACCATACCTAAGAATCTTCTGGGGGTAGCCATACTGGTGGGAAGTGGCAAGTCTTGCAATTCCTGTATCTTTTTCCAGGCAGGGCTTCTCTCTTTGTCTGTTATTTTCAAGCCAAGAAAGAGCACCTCCTTCTGGCACAACTGTGCTTTTGCAGGGTTACATTTAAGATCTTCCTCTGAGTGAGGGTCAGCAATTATTCCAAGAGGTCCAGGTGTTGTTCCTGGGTCACTGTTGCCAGCAATAGGTCATCCACATACTGCAAGAGGCACTGGGGTGCAGAGAAACCCTCAAGAGCATCCATCATGTGTAGATGGAACAGGGAAGGGCTATTATGGAACCCTTAGGGTAAACAAGTCTACATGTACTGCATACCTTCATAGGTGAAGGTGAACTTATATTGACTCTTGGGGGCCAATGGCAATGACCAAAAACCATTGGAAATATCCAGGGCACTAAACCAATGTTGGTCAGGGGTTAGTAGTCTTAGCACATCTGGGGCTGATGCCACTGTTGGTGTGCAGCTGGGTGTGATCTGGTTTAGTCTTCTGTAGTCAATTGTGAGTCTCCATGCACCTGTAGATTTCTTTACAGGTCACATTGTGTAATTTGCAGTAGAGACACATGTTCTGATTACACCCTGCTTGAGGAGTGATTTTATTGTTTCTCTAAGAGACAGCAAGGCCTCAGGTGGAAAGGGGCATTGCCTTTGTCTCTCATGAACTGGGCCTGGCACTTCAATGATGGTATGCATTTTGCCACAGTTATGATTATTGATGGCAAATGCCTCCAGGTGCCTTTGCAGGATGGGGAGGAGTTTTGAGAAAAGCTTGTGGTTCTTGAACAAATCTATGATGTCATACTCTTGGTCATTCGCAGTACTTTCTGCAACCACATGCAAGTCAGGGATCATGACAATGTGATTCTGTCCCTGAATCTGTATCAACAACATGTTGGCTAGGTACACCACACAGCCATGTGGTGCAAGGAAGTCAATTCCAATGATACTGGGATGATCATGCAGTACCATAAGCTGAAAGCTATGGTACGCCAGTAGGTTGCCCATTGTCACAAGCAGTGGCATTGAGCGATACGTAGATAACCTGGTGCCATCTACACCAGACATATTGGTCCTCTGTCCAGTGGACCAAGGTGACGTGGCTGGGTTGTCATCATGTAACACAGGCACAGCTGCATCTGTATCCAACAGCACTGTAAGTAGGCGGCCCCCAACCTTGGCCTCTGTGCAGGGCCTTCCATTTGTATCCAAGGCCAGCTTGTTCACAATATGGACTGGGGTCTGTAATTGTCAATCTGTACCAGTGGAAGCATGGGGATGCTCCTGGAAGAGTGCTTGGGCCTGGTACCTGTGGACCATCTCACCATGCTGTTCTGATGCTATATAGGGAGCAGCGGCAGGATTCAGGCCTGTATGGGCTTGAGGGCCTGGGCTTCTGGTATCCTCATGGCCTATTGAGGATTGCCCTCCCAGTTGTACTGCATCAAGGGCCCAAGTTGGGACAATGTCCGTTACAGTACGCACTTGTCTGAGAAGGTCTTGGAGGCTCCTGTTCTCTTCGGCTATTTCCCTATATGAAGGGTCTGGTCAATGTTGTTTACCCTAATTGTTTTTGTGATGTTTCTTGTTTTTATGGTAGTTCCAGTTCCCTCCCCAGGATTGTTGCTGTTGGGCCTGCTGGAGTTGCTGATTGTCCACGGAGAGTGGTTGTTTCTCTTGTACCTGTCCCTCCACCATGTAGTGAGTCGTAGCTTCTGGGGTGGATTCCACAGCAGCTACCTTCTTGAAACCAGAGTTCAAATCAAGGAAATAGAGTTGATAAATTCTTATGGTTTTCTGAAGAATGTCGGCAAACGTATCCGTGGTGGGATAGGTGGTTGGCTCTACCTTCTCTCAGACTGCAGGGATCATGTTTCAAAGGAACAGTGTTTTGTATTCAATGAGGTCCGCATCTGCGGCCCCTCCTGCAAGATTCTTTCCTGCCCAATAGGCCATCCAGAGCCTCTGGTGGAAGGTTGCTGGACTTTCCTTTGCATTCTGTTTCACAGGGTATATGAGCTTCACTACTACCACACCTGGGTTATGTGCAGTAATGAGTTCAGCTGCAACTTCATCAAAGGTGGCATGGCTATCCTGCCAGACAGCATTGGGAAGTTTCACCCATAGGCCAGGATCAGTGGTCTGGCATAGGATTTGAACTTGTTAGTCTGCAGCAAGACTAAGCATTTCACATTTGGAACGCACCTTTTCCAAGTGGTAACTGAGGTTGTCGGATGGGCTCATCCAACCAATACTGTTAACTATCTGCTGGACAGAGTGGGCATTTGTAGGGGATTACTGGGATGATCATTCAGAGGCAGAGTATCTTGGGCACCCTGGAGGGATGCCTGAGCTGCTGAATCAGCCACAGTATGGACCATTTGTTCACAGGTAGCAGTCTCCTGCAGCATCAGTTTGATCTGCGATTGGAGGGTCCGCTTGCTTCTCTCAGGAAGGATCACATTGCCTAAAGCATTATCAAGCACTTGGTCTACCTCTTCCCTATCATCCACAGAAATAATGGCGATTGGTGGTGCTGTTGGAACTAGGCCTAGGCTCCCCCCCCATCATGGGGATCGCCATTTTGGCATTGCCTATGATGGTTGTCATGCTGTTGATGATGTTGGGATGTGGTGTTGTATGACAGGGACCTACCATGTTGTGGATGGCTGGGTGGGGTCACTGGGCCATAGTAGGGGTGTGACAGGGCATTTTACAGGAAGATATCGTCATCTGACTCCTCCGCTTCAGAAGATGTAACCAGGATGAGGGCAAAGCCACCCATTGCTTTATCATGGCCAGTCAGAACCTCTCACTGATGGTGCAGTTTCACCATCTTGGATTCACATTGATCATGACTAACTTTTGCAACATTCTGAGCCACACCTTCCTGTAACTATTTCTGTAACGCTCTATACACGGTGCTCAATTTGTGATTGCTCACTTTACAAACTTTCAGTAGCCTGCAGTTCCATCTCATGCTTAAGGGATGAGATCTGCAGTTCAGGGGTTTGAAACCTCACTTCGGAGGCTCCCAATGCAGCATACAGAGCCACAACCCATAGCCCTTTAGCCTCACATTTTCTGGCTGTTTGTCTCCTCTCTGAGTACTGGGCTGAAATCCCCAGCACGGGGTTGTTGGATTGGCTTGTGTCCAGCGTGAAGTCAGTCCATCCTCCATAGGAGGCAAGAAAGTTTGAGACATTGAGTCTCAAGTCTGCACAGATATTTGATACAGTGGCCATTTGTACCGGTAGTGGGAGGGAATGTAAAATCAACCTGTAAAAAGGCACCGTGCCGTGTATCGATCCACAACAGGTGCATTTATAAACAGGTGGGCTACTGTGCTAAGGTAAACTTGCAATTCAAAACTGCTGTGGGGTGTGGTGAGTCAGCATTGACCACACCCAGTAAGCAGCCAGACTTTGCAAGGAGTTACAGAGTACTTGAAAACGGGAGAGGTGATGAGGGTGTGCACACCTCCACTCCCGCTGGGAAGGTAAAGTTAATCGCAACGAGTGAGAACTTTGCAAACCCCAAATCGCCTACACGTGGTCGACAATTGCTGGGAGGTCTAAACCCTCCATCTCAGGTTCTTGGGGATAACAGAGATGCAAAGAAGTCACAGACAAGTTGCATAAGAGTGAGAAATCTTGTTTATTACTACCAAAAGGAAAATCACAGTTGCCCTAAGCAGTTCTTACAATTAGAAACTGGGAACCAATGCTATGCATTCCCTACACCTCGAGGATCATAGACATCTCAGGGGTCTCTGAGGTAGAAGATGTGATGTCTTACATTATATACCTAAGATAATTGCTCTAAGATAGAGACATTTCTAGTTACAGAGAAAAGCCCTATTGGCTAAATTAGAGGTGGCTCCACAGTCCTAGATAACATTATACAATTTTGTTAAAGTCATCACTTTGTGTGAACAATAGAAGTACAGTTCATGTACATAGCTGTGTAATAATACAAATCATCAGAAGATGGCAGTGCCGACTCATATATCATGATACTACAAGGATACAGGTGTCCTAACATTCTGCTTACAAGAAATACATACAGTATGTGTATTAGATAGCAAAGCATATAGCAACCATGTGCATACATATCCTGACATTTATTCTTGAACGGTAGATGTCCTTAGCCCTATATGTCAGTATAACTTAGACCTAAGTGCTAGTTGTCTGCGGTATACCTCTGGGGTATCATTAGGGTGCAGGGACCTCATGTAACAGTGTCCTGGAGTACAGTTTATCTGTGTTGCAGTTCATCATTGTTGGGGGTTTGCAGCCCTGGACCTGCACCTAGCATGATACTATTGAGTGCAGCACCGAATGGTGGTTTTCTGTTAATACAGCGGTGCCAGCCAGGACGCAACAGAGTACCTTGCAGTATTACTGCAAAATGCTGCAGTATGCTGCAGGGAACAATGCAATTCAATGGCAATGAGGCCCTTTTGTCATGCAACATTTTGTGACATGTTATTTACTGCAACATACTCTGTTGCATCTTGGCTGGGGTCACTGTATTTTTGCATGGGTGTGCTAACTTTTTAATTCAGGAGACTATAAGGGATTGTGGTGGTGGTACAAAGATGAGAAATTAATACACAGTCATATGACCAGTTAAAAATATGAGATTGTTTGTTTTATCCAGTGCGTTTTATAATAGGCATTTAGCCCCTCCCACACACACACATGAACACACCCACACCTTCTGCACTTAAATACTTTTTATAGAATAAATAATGCATGTACAGCAGTCAGTTAAAACATTTGGTTGAAAACAAGAATTATGCATTATCATATTTTTTAGTTAATTCAATTTACTTGCTCCTCAGAAATGAGTCTACCTATATGCAAGAATTTCCACCTCAACTCCAAACAGACAACCAGTGTGATCATAGCCTCAGTTTTCTTAATCACAAACAGTAAATGTTGCCACAAACTTTAAAGAGGAGCTCAGCCAGTATTACAATTTATTTATTTATTTAGTTTTTGTTGACCGGGTAAGCGCACTAGACAATTCCTGCCTATTTTCAGGCACGACCCGGGTGAGGGGGATGCAGATGAATGCCAGCTGAGTTTGAACCAGATTAAGCTGTTAGTGGTATTTTAGTGAATGAGGGAAATTTGGCCAGGACACCGAGGAAATTCCCCTATTCTTTTTTCGATAAGTGCCATGGGATCTTTAACATCCACCTGAACTACCACCAATCCAGGCAGATGGGACCTCAGTTTAACGTCTCATCCGAAAGACGGCACCTCAGAAGTGCAGCACCCCTCTCATGCTGCACTACAGTGTCGGTACTAGCATATTAACCTAAGTGCCAGATGTGGGAACTGAACCCACAGCCCTCTTATCTCTAGGCCTCAGAGGCAAGTGTGCTACCTACTGAGCCACTGACACTGCAAATCATCAGACCTACTCTTAGTTAGGGCTGTTTTTTTACAGAGGGTATTGCACTCTCTTTCCAGGAACAGGGTCAGTGAATAGCTGAGGAAGGTGTAATGCCCCAAAGTTGGAAATGGGATGCAATACAAAAATATGGGTTTACAGGTACCCAGGGTGCCTCTTGTTTGTGTGGGCAAGCAGGGAACTATGAGATGGAGCCCCCGTGAATGATCCCCCCCACTCACTATAGTGGGGAAACACAAGAAAAACAGAAAAGGTGCCCAGAGCACTAAATAAATGTAAAAACAGATTTTATATTCAGCAAAAGTTACAACGGCTTGGATGGAATGCTGTGCTGAGCTGCTCATGCACAACATTCTATTCCAACCATTATGGAATCAGAGCTTAATTTTTTAAAAGTTGTAGTTCAGATAGAGGAGTACCTGGGTAGCTGTCGAGGAGAGAGAAAGCAGCAAGTTAAGGGGAGAATGGAAAAGGGCTTACCTGTGATTGAAGCTCTCCCTGAGGACTTGCCTGCATGCCTGCTCTGCCTCCAGTACCTGAAGACTGCCCCAGAAGCTGTGCTGTGTGGTCGGTAGTGCCATCGGGCACCACAAGAAGAAAAAAAAAAATCCGGTTTTTGGTCACCAGGGCTTAGTTTATTTATTTTTAAATAGTTCCCCAGTTCCCTGTCGGCAGCTAGCAAAGACCACATCTCTGGTGTAGCTGTTGGCCTTCCCGAAGCACCCTGACATCCGCTGCACTGCCTGCATTGTTCCCTCCCACTGCCAGACAACCTCCCACCTCCTGATCACACTTCCAGCACCCTGAGGAGTGGTGAGTTGGCAGCAGCACCTGCTTCATGCTGTCTGCACAAGAGAGAGAGAAAAGACAGTGTTTATTTATTTTAAAGGTGCACGTTAGGCGCAAACAAAGACGCTGAGCGCCATAAGGAGGGCGGGCCAGTAGGACCCCTATTATATATTCAAGAGTGGGCTGGGCTAGTGACACCCACGGAGAGAAGCCAGTAAGCAAGGCCATATAGGAGGCCTTCTAAATATTCATAAGGGGGTTGGGAACAAGGCGGAACAAAGGGGCAGAGTGGCAGCATGCTCAGTTGGGCCTAAGAAATTTAAAGGGGCCCAGCCAAAGACAGGAAGAAGAACTTAAAGGGGCAACCAGGCCCAGTATTTAAAGGGTCAACCAGGCCCAGCATAAACAGGCAACCAGGGCCAGTATTAAAGAGGACAACCAGGCCCAGTATTAGAGAGGGTGACCTGGCCCAGTATCTAGAGGGCAGCCAGGCCCAGTACCAAAAGGGGTAGCATAGGCTCCAGCAGCTAAAAAGGCATTCACTCTGAAGTGCTCAGGGGTAGCCAGATCCTAATGAAAAGGGACCCATGAGTGTAGAGGGTCAGAACGAAAGGGTGTTTAGCACACTATATGCTACGAACTGACTGTTAGCTAATGTACTGTCTATACAAAGTGTTTATTACTCAAGCAACTGAAATATTGTGTTGATTGCAAATGCACTGAGACTGTATTGTGATATATTAGGATTGTGGTTATTTACCCATGCATGTGAACAATTACCCCAGATTGTTGCAATTTGCCCCTGCTCCAGGCGACTAGCCCCTGCATGTGAACAATTGCCCCACATTGTTGCAATTTGCCCCTGCTCCATGCAAATTGCCCCTGCATCTGAACAATTGCCCCAAATTGTTTTAATCTGCCCCCGTTCTAGGCAAACTGCCCCAGCAACTAGTGAATTCCAGTGTACAGTGCTAGTAGAAGTACCAGTGTACATTGTGAAGTCTGTGGACTCAGTCTTCAGCCGCCATCAACTCTTCACCTCAGCAGTCTTCAGCCAGTGGAGAACTTCAGCATCTTCTTGCCCTGTCATCTGCCTTAAGCCAAAATTGACATCCGTTGGTGAGTCACGGCCACCAGTTCCTTGTCAGCTTGGAAGAGAGACATCTGGAAGAAGCTTCAACCGACACTCCCATCTGTCCACCAGAAGTCGAGTCCGTTGTAGCCAAAGTGTGTTCACGGTCGCCAGTTTCTTGTTTTGGTCTTGAATTTGTGGAATCCAGATCTTCATCTCCCTGCTTTTCTTCCTGCTTGTTTCACCCTGCATACCCTGTGCGATCTTCTGGTATCCAGCTCAATTTTGGTGGTCCTTCAGGTGGATCTGTCTCCAAAGAAGCTCAGCAGTTGGTGTTCTCATCTTTGGCAATCCCTGGAGGATTCTTCACCGAGTCTTGTGTTTTGTCTTTGGCAGCCCTGGTCAAGGACTGGTGCCAGGAAACCTCAGCATTTCATATTCTGTGTCCTTGGCAGCCCTAGGTGAGGATTTGTGCTGGGGAAACAGCAGCAGATTCTTCCTTTGTGGCAACCTTTCAGGTGGATTCCTTGCCTTGTTCCATGTTCTTAATGCTTGGTGGCCCTGATCAATGGTTTGTGTCAGGGAAGAACTCAGCCGAGTTCAGTCATTTTGTGCCGCAATATTTCAGCCACTCTGGAGAGTGGGTTGGCCAAAGACAAAGATCTGTTTACAGACCTCTCCACTTCCTATTCAACCACTCATAGGTTTCACTGGTATAGCTTGGCTCCAAGCAGGAATTCCCCTTTCTCTTTGCTTTCATACTTCAGCTGTGCATGAAGACAACCGGAACATCTGGACTTCTTTGATCTTATAGACTTTGAGAAGGTTATACTACCTTACCCATAATACTTCCTGGTGTTCATTGTACATTGTACATTTGTTCCATCTTATGATAAAGGTGTAGAAGCTCACATTTGTTCATAGGCCTTATATAGCAGAATATCATAGAGTATTATAAGCAATGGCCTTAAGCCAAGGTGCACCTTTTAGAGTGAGTGGAGTATAATTTACTGTTTCTAAGGTTTGGTCCCCTTTCTTACCTTGTGACTGTCTACCTTTCCTGTGTATGAATAAAGCCCATACAGCATCAAACTTTCAGATTGTCTCCTTCCTCTCCTTAATGGGTGTTTCCTGTCACCCAACCCTATTCGAACCGCAGCGTTGTCTTGCCAGTCCACCTGCTTGAGGTGATACTGGGTGTGCAGCTCGAACAGGCAATCTTCATGGTCAGCACACAGTTGATAAGATCACCACAACTTGAAAAGAAATAATTTTGGCATAGTCGGCAGGATTCAAAGTGTAAGGAGTCCAAAGTCAGAGCTTCTGAAGTAAGATGCAAGCAGTACCGGGTTGCAGTAGTGGATTGTCTGGAGAGGATAATGCATCCATTGAGAACAAAGCTATAGAAACTGGGATGGATGACTGTGAGAATATACCTCCCTCATCCCTGACAATGCCGTACTACTTTGGGGTGCCTTGACTTCTTCAGTTCATAGGAGAGAAGGATGAAAATGGAACCAGTAGTTTGGGTGAGTTCTGTTCCAAAATGCAGACCATGTTCTGACTGTATCAAGTTCCAGAGAGACAGAAGGTGGGAATTCTTATCAGACAGCTAAAAGGGCTGCTCACAGAGAAGTTCAACATAGCTGATCAGATCTTTCAGAGGTTACAGCAAATTTTTGACACTCATACTGTATCGAGTCAGAAGATTAAGTTTTTCTTCCATACTCAAAGGCTGCAGGAGACTCTCTAGGAGTACGCTTTAACCCTTCAGGAATTATTGAGGGCAACTGAGAGAGTGGACACCAGGGAGATCAATCATCCAGATGACGTCCTGACAGAAAAGTTTGCGGAGGGGGCAATAGTAAGGCCCTGACAAGGGAACTTCATATGTTACAGCTCCAAGACCTGGATGCAGACTTTTTAGATTTCAAGGAGAAAGCCATAAAGGTACTGGTATCAGGTCGAGCAGGGGAAGATGTAGTAACCTACCCACAAATGGTGATGCCTCTTCGTTCAGTATGGCTAGGGCATCTGATGGAAGGATCAGCACAAGAAAACCCATGCAACAGGTGACCACTCAGTGAGGAGATGTTCAGTAAGGAGTGGGCTTACAGTTGAGAGTCCACAAGTGGGTATCCAAGTTATCTACCAGACTCCTGACCCTTGTGTGGTCAGATGGCACAGGAGCTAGTCTGTCCTATGACAACCAACTCCAGCCAGAATTCAGACTTGATAGAACAGATTGTTAACTTGATGTGAGCAATGATAGAAGTTTGTCAGCAAGTAAAAGGATTCAAGGAGGCCTGGAGAAGAGAAGCCACCCAGATGCAAAATGAATGAGGGAGATGGTTCAATGAATCTCAGTCCCGATCCAGAAGGGGAGAAAAAAGGTGCCTGACTGACCGATCTGATGATCAAGGCAGACCGATATGCCATAAATGTGGAGTCAGCAGCCATATAGTGAGGTGATGCCTGCAGCCTTCAGAATCTGTGGTGGCTTTAAACAGGGAATCTTCAGGGACAGGGGCTGATCCTCAGAGATTGGTCAATCAGGTTCAATCCCATTAACAAACCAATCCTGTTTTATTGGAAGAAGTCCAACAGTCCCAGTTTTGATGGACAGAGTCAAGTTAATGGCTTTGTTGGACACAGGATCTCAGGTGATGACTATGCAGGGACAATATTTTTGGCAGCGTTGGAGGATGGAAGATCTTCAGCCTCCTCCCAAGTCATGGATCACTTTAATTGCCGGCAATGGAGCCAAGGTTCCATATCTAGGATATTTAGAAGAGAGCATCCAGCTGGGGAAGAACATACAAGATTGTCAAGGGATCATTATAATAATAATAATAATGATAATAATAATAAATGTATTTAATTAAGTGCCTTTCAAAATTCCAAAGCACTGTACAGTATTAGTACAGATAAAACCTATACAAATACATACAATTTAAAATCACAATAAAACTGGAAATGCCTTTCCCCATAAAAAGGTCTTTAATGCCTGCTTAAAACTCCCCACCATCCTGCACTCCCGGGGCTGACAGGGCAGAGAATTCCAGAGGGTAGGTGCTGCAAATCCAAAGGCATGTGCACCAGATGACTTCAAATTAACCCTCAGAATCTCCAGCAACCCCTCATCAGCTGAGCAGAGCTGTTGCAAAGGAGTGTAATGGACCAGGAGCTCTTTTAAGTAATCAGGACTCTGTCCGTGTAGGGATTTGGAAGTCATTAGACCTACTTTAAAGGTGATCCGCCACTGTATTGGCAGCCAGTGCAAAGCGTGCAGCACAGGGGTGATATGAGATCTCCTAGATGTCCCAGTCAACAAATGTGCTGCCGCTTTTTTTTTTTTTTTTTATTTAGTTGGTTAACCAGGTGCTTTCTGCACTAGCTGTAAGTGGTGGATATCAGCCCCAGGAAGCCCTAGATAAAGGGAGTTGCAGTAATTAAGGTGCAATGTCACAAAGGCATGGACCAAGACAGGCAGGACTCCACTCCCAGGTTACGCACCCGTTCAGAGGTGAGAATCTGAGACTCCCCCAGAACTAAACTGGAAGGGAGCCCAGTCCTCAATCCCTCTACCCTATGACCCGGGTCCACAACCAAAACCTCAGTCTCTCCTGGGTTCAACTTTAGACTGCTGGAATTCATCCAGTCTTGGATTTCTGTGAGACAGTTGTTCACTACCGAGATAGCACCAACCTGGTCAGGTGAAAAAAAAACAGGTAGAGCTGGGTATAATCAACATAGCAGTGAAACCTCAGCTCATACCATCTTACAATGTCTCTGAGTGGTAGCATATATACTGCGAATAACATGGAGGACAGCACCGGAACCCTGAGGTACACCACAAGGCAGAGAGAAAGCTCCAGATGAAAACAAACCCAAGACCACCCTCTGCATTCTCCCAGTGAGGAAAGATGAAAACCATCTGAGGACTGTACCTGACAGCCCACAGATGAACCGCAGGCATTCGAGCAGAACCCCATGATCCATGATCCACAGTATCAAAAGCTGATGACAGATCCAGGAGAACCAAGATAGAATGATGTCTCCAATCTCTCGCCATCAGGAGATCATTGAGCACCCGAACCAGAGCAGTCTCAGTACTATGCCTCTTGCAAATACCAGATTGGAGAGGTTCATATAAATTATGGATGATTAAATGGTTATCCAATTGAGCAGCCACAACTTTCTCAATAACCTTCCCTACAAAAGGGAGGTTAGAGATAGGCCTGTAGTTTGCTAGGTTCTCTAGGTCTAAATAAGCTTTTTTCAGAAGGGGGATCACCATCCCCTCCTTCAGGGAGCTAGGGAACTCACCCATATTTAAAGAGCACCGGATAATCTGAGCTAGGACCAGGCCAATGATTTCACTACAACCCAAAATCAGGGAAGTAGTCCCAGGGTCTAAACTAAAGCACGTGGGACACATCTCCTGGACAATCCTCATGATGTCTACAAAAGCCGGCAGGTCAAAGGTACTCCAGTAAACTCCAAGCTCTGTGACAGAGCACCGATCAACAGCAACCTCCTTAGAGTGAAGTTGGTGGCACTCCCTCCTGATGTCATAGACCTTATTCGCAAAGAAGTGAGCGATCTCATCACAATCAGTTTGTGTAAAAACTCGATGGAGCAGCTAATAGGCTGGGTTGCACAGCCTGTCAACAGTTCTGAAGAGTTGAGCCAGTTGGTTCCGTGCGACAGAAATTTCCCTTGACAGGAATTCTGCCTTATCATGAGAAATTTCTGTTTGGTAAAGTTTATAATGCTCTTGCAAAATACGGTGGTCGGCATCAGTAGCAGTCTTCCTCCAACGATGCTATAACCTATGCCACAATTTCGACAACTCTCTCAGAGCCCCATCAAACCACGGGACTCCAGGGTGATGTGGAAGGGGGCAAACATGGACAGGAGCAATCTGATCTTGAGCTGAAGATATGGCCCCATTATAGGCCACTACCAACTGCTCAGGATCAGTGCATGACTCGTCAAACGAGAGGTCAATAACCGCCATCAGGTCTTCAGGGACCACATCCCACAAAAGGCGGTACCTGACCAACTCCATAGGGGCTGACCTACCCAGGGGGGCCTCAAAATTGAACCCAACTGAGTAATGATCAGACCAACTGGTTCCACCACTACATCAGAGGCCTCAATCTCCAGGAGGAAGACTAGGTCGAGAGTGACCTCCCTTATGTGTAGCTGAGGAAGCAACCTGTGTAAAGCCCAGAGATGTCATCACCTGGAGGAAATGTTGACCAAAACTTGAAGATTCATCATTGACCCAGGCATTGAAGTCACCCAGAACCATCAGTCTCGGTGACTCCAATGCATTGTCGGCGGCGAAATCTGCTATTTCCTGCAGGAATAGCTTCTCATCACCTGGTGGACGGTAGATGAGAGCAATCCTGCACCCGACACCAGCTACCACAATACACTCAAATGACCTGGCCTCCTCAACTGGTACACCAGTTAGGCCCAATTCGGTCTTGAAACAGACTGCACCCCCCCTCAGTCCAATCCAGGGAGATGTATAACAGAGTACCCGGTGGGAACAGCGGCCTCTAAAAAATGGGCCACATTCCCATCCAACCAGATCTTGGTAATGCAAACCAGATCTGCCCTAGCAACAAAGTCTGAAAGAAGACCAGTCTTGTTGCAGACAGATCTGGCATTGCATAACAGCACCCGAGCTGGACGAGGTCTGCGAGTTGTCCCAACTACTTGCCCTCTCAAACTGGAGGTGCCCTTGGGTGTGGGAACCAGAATGGAATCACCATATTCCTGGTACCATTTCACCCCAGGGCATCTTCTGGGCCTAACCACCCCTATGGGAGAGCCCTGTAGCAAATACATTGCGATTAGCACTTATTAAAATAATAAAATTAATAAAAACACAAAACTCTAATTTCCCAAATCATGAAACGTAACTGTAAACAAAACTAAAACCCCGAAATAAATCTGATAAACTACCCCCTTCCACTATAAGATAGCCATTTAAACCCTGATAGGAAAGAAAGAAAATAACCAGAAGAAGGGAAAAATAATAAAACAGCCCCCTCTCACAGGGTATTCAAAACAAAAATAACAATAACATAAATTATAATAACATAAATTTCCCCCAGCCCTCCCACAGCCGGGAGAAATAACAGGACACAACACACAACACACAAAGCACACTGGCACTCTCACTACCAGAAAACTATAAAACAATTAAAAGAAGAAACAATCAGGGGAAAAAATGCATCAAACAGTAGGAGAGTCATAACAATCCAAGCAATTCAACGTAAAATAGACCAAATATCAAGTCCAATGAAGCAAAATAAAAGTTTCCAAAAAATGTTCAGTCTCGGTGGATATTCAGGGAAAAAGGAAAAATTGCCAGAAGTAAATACAGGCCAGACCAATGGAAGGCAGGGGACCCCCCACCTCACCCCCCAATCTGACTAATCAGGTCCCTCTATGAACCAAAGACCTGCAGCCACAAATATCCCAAGGCTACACCAAAAGGACCAACCTGGGGACAATTTAGGAGCCCCCCCTACTAATCCCTGGCTCCCCAGAGGAGAGTAAAGCAGCTCCCGCTCGGTCCCAAGTGATAGCAAAATTACCCAGGCACCAAAGGGGGGAACAGAATCCACAACCAAACCACTATACTGCCCTACTTCTGGACTACCAATAATTTACAGAATTGCAAAAGAATGAAAAGGGGGCGCTGATCAGCAAATCAATCCCCCACTCACAGTTTCCCAAACACCACAAGGTCCAGAATCCAGGCTTTCATCTGCAGTCCAAAGGAGTAAATACCGCCGCTCTCAAATATTTTTTCTGAACACTGGATGGCTCTCACCACATCACTGTCTGCTCCAAATGGGCAGAAAAATGGCAGCAGACTTCACGCTTTATGACCACCTTCAAGGATCTTCTAGTCACTAAAAACACCTTCACAATCCAACGAATGATAGGCCAAAGTTTCTTTCCCGGCTGCGCTCCCACCACAGACAAGGCTCAAACTACTGCCTGATTGAGCTCTTACCACAGTCAGGAAGCAGTTCAATATGGGAAACTCAACAGTCCCTCAGTCCCGAGTGAAGCAATAAAAACAATATCCTTACTGCAAAAATGGGAAAGATCCCTTCAGCCAGTTATATCTTCCCTGTTACGCTCTCCACCAGAAACAGGGCTGTACCATAAATAAGGAAACAAACCACTGCCCATCTGTTCTCTCACCACAGTCAAAGGGCAGATAAATACGGGAGAGTCAGCAATATCTCAGTCCCAAAGAGAAATAAGGCCCACGGTATATTCTCATGACCTGAAACAGGGGAACAAACGGGATCCTTCACAGCCCAGAAACCCAACCTTAAGTCGGCCTCAATCACCACCGAATTTCAGAACACCACCAGGCTTCGAAAGGGGGAAAAGAAAACTCCCACAGCAGCTTCCAGTTTGTTTTCAGACCAGTATAACAAACAAATGAAACCAGTAAACAACTTAGATAAAATATAAATAAAACTAGTCTTCCTCACT
This sequence comes from Neoceratodus forsteri, assembly GCA_016271365.2. NCBI lineage: Eukaryota > Metazoa > Chordata > Ceratodontiformes > Ceratodontidae > Neoceratodus > Neoceratodus forsteri. The sequence continues at coordinate 629,378,870 of CM057459.1, forward strand.
TCTTGAACCCTAACTAACTACACAGAACAAAAAAAAAGAAGTTTGAACAAAACAAATAAAACAAGTAAAACAAAGTAAACATGGAACACAACTAAATGTGTAACTCAGGCAGCACACACACTATCAGCAAGGCAGAAAGTGACAACCAGCCACCCTTCATTCTTGGGATGAACCTTCTCCAGCACTGTCTTGAAGACTTGGTACAGATCTTACGGAATCAAGCAAAGAGGTCTTTGTGTTCTGAGAAATGAGCTTTGTGGCAAACAATACATTTCTGCCAGTGCCACCAATGTTTTGCAAACAACACTGGTGAGATTGGAAAGGTCTGAGTTTCTGAAACTCGACCTATTATCCTGAAGTCAGGGACTGAGACTACCTTGTGGTGTAAGAGCAAGGTAAGACCTCATGGTCAGGACTATGATGCCTTGGTTGAACCCTGTCCTACAGAGAAAGAAGAGTCCATATTGGTGGCCATAAGTTTGGTTACAGTCACAAATGGGAGGATTCCTATGTGAGTCATTAACTATGGAAATCATGATGTGCGACTCCATAGAAATCACCCAGTTGCTCAGTTGCACACTGTGTCCCTGCAAGATATTGTAGAACCGGAAGATGAAGTTCAAGAGGAAACAAGAACACCAGATATCAGAGAGGAAGATGAGACCCCTTGTGACTCCAGCATACCAGCGTGGATACAAATGATCAACCTGGGTAACCCTGAAACCACAGTGCAACAAAAGGAGGATGTTATCCAAGTCTTATTGAAGAATCAGGAAGCTTTCAGTCAGCACCCCTAGACTTTGGGTTGGCTTGAGAGGTGCAGCACCATATGCATACCCATCGACATCTACCTATAAGAGATTTTGACCGATTCCCCCTGCCATGTACCAGCCTGAGAAAGAGATGATTCTGGAGATGAAGGAAGCTAAGGGGATGAAAGAAAGTCACAGTCCTTGGGCTGCTCACATTGTCCTAGTTAAAAAGAAGGCTAGGAAGATTTGGTTTTGTGTGGATTATCAGAAGTTGAATAGTATAACTCACAAAGATGCCTAGCCTTTACCAAGAATAGAGGACTCTCTCACAGCCCTACAATCTGCTGCAGTTTTCTCCACCCTTAATTTAATGAGTGGATATTGGCAAGTGCCCATGGCTCCAGAAGACCAAAAGAAAACCGCTTTCATAACCCTGCTGGGTCTATTTGAATTCACCCTCATGCCATTTGGTTATGTAATGCCAGGGAACTTTTCATAGGTTAGTGGAACACTGCTTAGGAAGCTGGAACTTCAACATTTTATTGTTGTACCTGGACAACATCATCATCCATTCCAAGAACCATTGAGAGCACCTGCAGCACTTGGATGAAGTCTTTGCTCAACTGATAAGGTACGGTCTGAAGATATAACCCCCCCAAATGTTGCCTCCTACAGTCTCAAGTGAGTTATCTGGGTCACATAGTGTCTGCCAATGGTGTGTTGCCTGATCCAGAAAAACTGAAAGCTGTGAGAGAATGGCCAGTCCCTATAATAGTGTAAGATGTCTGAAGGTTCTAGGGTTTTGTTGGTTACTACCGGCGGTTTGTTAAGGATTTCTCCATGATAGCTTTACTGCTAAATTAACTTCTCAGAAGAACCAAAGCAGGGAAGATACCCAAGAAATGGCCAGTCAAGTGGGCCACAGAACAACAAGAGGCTTTTGATAAACTCAGGCAAATTCTTACCCAAGCACCTGTGCTAGCATACCCTGACTATTCCAAACCATTTTGGCTATACATGGATGCAAGCAATAAAGGGCTAGGCACAGTGTTGATGCAAGAGCAAGAAGGCATCAGGTGTGTGATAGTATATGCAAGTCATGGATTTATAGGTTCAGAGCAGAATGATGCCTGCTTCAGTTTGTTCAAACTGGAATTTCTAGCCTTGGTCTGGGAAATTACCGAAAAGTTCAAACACTACTTAGCCATCAGTCTTTTTACTGTTTTTACAGAAAATAACTCACTGGCACATTTAAACACACCAAGACCGGAAGATTTAGATCAAAGATGGGCTTCAAGATTAGCCAATTACCAGTTCTCTGTAAGGTATCGTTCAGGCAGATCTAATGTTAATGTGGATGCGCTATCCAGAATGACTAATCAGACAAAGAGTGAGATGGATAATACACTTCTAGAGAATGTAGAAATGCTGCCTTTTCTTCAGGCACCAACCGGCATCATCCAGGCCTGTTGTCAAGTCAATTCAATTCAATTGAAGATGCAAAACCAGAAACAGAATTAGAAGGTCCAGACTAATTTGCAAAACAGAATAACTTGTCGGTATAGTTGCAGGACCAAGACCCAATAGTTAAGCAGACCAAGACCTGTATTTTAACAAGTCAGAGTATACCACCTCAAGAACAAAGGAATATGGTTCCAGAAGCCATAAAGTTATGGAGACACATAACTTGTTTAATCATAAAAGACTACAGACTCATTCGACAAACCCGAGACCCAGCTACTCACTGTGAGATCTCCCAGACCATTGTTCCTGGAAAGAGTGCATCAGTAGTACTTGAGGCTTATCATGATCACTCTGGACACTTCGATCACAAAAAGACAGAAGCCATAATTAGAAAGAGATTCTATCGGATCGGTTTGAGAAGTGATGTTATTAAATGGTGTGAAGAATGCCCAGCCTGTAGTTTGAAATGTCCCAGTAAAAGCAATCAGTGAGCTCCTCTGCATCCTATAGTCAGTAAGGTACCTCTTGAACTAGTTGCTTTGGATCACCTCAAGCTATAACTCAGTGCTAATGGTCAAACATACATTTTAACAATGGTGGATCATTACTTCAAGTTCATGGTCATCAGTGCTGTTAAAGATTTGTCTGCCAGAACCACAGCTGAGACATTTTTGAAACTCTTTGTCTGTCCTTATGGGTATCCGGCCAAAGATCTTGACTAATCAGAGAACTGCTTTTGAATCACAACTCTTTAAGGAACTCTGTACCTTGTATGGCAGTTGAAAAGTAAAAACCATTATATATCACCCTCAGTGCAATGGACTGTGTGAATGAACAAATCAAACACTCCTGGGAATGTTAAGAGCCCTTCCTGAGTACAAGTGTCCATATTGGCCAGCCTTATTCCCTGAACTTGCCTGTTTGTACAATAATACTGTCCACTGTTTGAACAGATACACCCCACACTACTTGATGTTTGGTCTTGATGGTAGACTCCCCATGGATCTAGTATTGGAAGTCCAACTGGATGAATCACCTGTTACAGATTGGGTACAAGAACACAGCAAAAGACTACAAGAAGCTGGTCAGATTGTAAGTCAAGGCATGGATCAAGTACGACTTAAGCAAAAAGTGACTTATGATGCTAAAGCCAATTCGACCCCATTGCAGATTGGAGAATGGGTATTGCTAAGAAGGACTCAGAAATGTTACAAGTTAGCTACCAGATGGGAAACAGAACCTTTCCCCACTGTTGAGATCCCCTATCCTGACCTACCCATGTACAAGATTCAAAAACAGACTGGTAGTGGAACGAAAATAGTGCAAATAAATCTTCTTAAACCTTGTACCTTCAAAGACAGTGTTCTAATCAACACTACAAGGAAAGCTACATCAGAGGAGAGGCAGGAGAACCCTACCCACAAAGTGATGGAAAAGGATTCACCGACAAAAGGAGCATAGAACCTTGGGTTAGGTATTCACATGAATGCTCAGTTAATTGCCCTTTAGCTGAATCAGTAGCAACTCCAGAACCTCATGATTTACCAGAACCAGTAGTTAATCCTTTAGAGCCAGAGTGTATTCCTATAGAATCAGTAGCTTTTCAGCCTCGTAGATCTTAGAGATCTTATTTTGGCATCCCTGCTAGGAGATACATATTAGAAGCTGTTCAAATAGCACCTTCCTTTCAGGGATAGCTCTAATCCAAAGAAGAGGTCAATTAGCTAAGTAAATAAGAAAGTTTTCTGAAACTTATAGATATTTTTAGAGTGTTTTGTCTAAAATAAGATTACATAGAGATATAAGTAAAATGTTAGTGTTAAGAAACGTTATAAACACCTATAGAAGTAATATTTAAAAAAAAAATTTTTATAGCATGTTAAAAGGGAATACATGGGGACATGTATTTTTAGGTGGGCCCAATTCTGTGATGCCCAAAAGTTGGGGGCACTACAGAAATGGGGGGACAATATAAAAATAAGGGTTTACAGGTGCACAGGGTGCCTGTTGTTTGTGTGAGCTAGTAGGGAACTATGAGAAGGGGCACCTGTGAATGATTCCCCCCTCACTATAGTGGGAAAACACAAGAAAAACATAAAGGTGCACAGAGCACTAAATAAATATAAGAACAGATTTTATATGCAGCAAAAGTAACAAGCATTTGTCAATGCCAAATGTTGCTTGCTTCTATGTGCTGTTTAGGTATTTGGAAGTCATTGGAGTGTAAATATTGAAAATTTGCGAACTTACGAGCGTGCGTAGGAACTGCTAATGCACGCTCGTAAAACAGTCATTTTTAGGATTTTTTTGACCAAATTTTCAACATAGCCATTTTAAGACCTCTGGTCATGAACAGTGTCACTGTGATTTTCTTAATGTGTCCCATACATTGAGTTTGCACACCGACTGTGCCATTGTGCGCTACATGGGCGGAAACATGTTTTGGCAGGATGTGAAAATGACAGCTGTACTGCTCATAAGGAGGTGTGGTAAAATGGCAATGTTGAAAATCTGGAGTGGAAATATTGAAAATTCACAAACCCACGTGGTGTGCGTGGAACTGTGCAATGCACACTGTGAAACAATCATTTTAGGAATTTTCATCAATTTTCAACATTGCCATTTTAAGATCTCTGCTCATGAAAAGTGACACTGTGATTTTCTTAATGTGTCCCATACACTGAGTTCGCAGATACGACTGCGCATTGTGCGCTACATGGGGGAAACATGTTTTGGGTGAGATGCAAAAATGACAGCTGTACTACTCATAAGAAGGTGTGGAAAATGGCAATGTTGAAAATCTGAGTGGAAATATTGAAAATTCAGAACTCACGAGCGGCATAGGAACTGCACAATGCACGTCAGAACAGTCATATTTAGAATTTTTTCACCAAATTTTCAACATAGCCATTTTAAGACCTCTGCTCATGAACAGTGTCACTGTGATTTTCATAATTTGTCCCATACATTGATTTTGCACCAACTGCACCATTCTACGCTACATGGGTGGAAACACATTTTGGGTGAGATGTGAAAATGACAGCTGTACTACTCATAAGAAGGTGTGGTAAAATGGCAATGTTGAAAATCTGGAGTGAAAATATTGAAATTTCACGAACTTACGAGCCCGCGAGGAACTGCTAACACACGCGTCAAAACAGTCATTTTGGAATTTTGTACCAAGTTTTCCAACATGAGGTTTCCTTTTCCATGAATGATGTCACTGTCATGGTGGTATTCTGGCCTGAAGGGTGATTTCGCAGTCACTGCACAGTCACCGCGTGAAATCACCCTTCGGCCTGAATAACGCCATGACAGTGACATCATTCTGAGAAGGGGTCCCAAAACCCCATGTTGAAAATTTGTGCAGAAATTCCCAAAATGGCTGAGATATGCACAGTTGAAACCCCCTATCTAGCCCATTATACAGCTTACCGCATTTCCTCAGTTCGCGATCTGCTTTGAAGAGTGCAGGCGTGTTCCCGGTCCACCAAGATCCCGCGCCAGAGTCCGGAGGTAAGTATGGGGTGGGGGTGGGGAGGCTGGGTGCGAGTGGGTGGGTGGGTTGTGGAGGGGGTCGAGACACACTGCAGGACCATTTTTGTCTTACAGGTACAAAAAAAAAAGACGTCGTGGGACCGTTTTCCATGCTGGGGTGGGCTTCCAGCATGGCACAAGGACTTTGGGAGGCGTTGAGCCGATGGGCGATTGGGCAGCCCCGTCAACAAAAGGAGTGATTGCCACGCTGGGGTGAGCTCCCAGCATGGCACCAACTACTGGGGGGGGAGATGACGCAGCTCAGCCGACGGGGATTGGGCACCCCATCGGCTATACAGTGCGTGAGGGGATGCGCACACCTGTGGGTGGGGGGGGAGCTGCGCGTAAGCAGCTTCTTATCGCTGCTCACTCAAGCATAGCTCCCCCTTTCAACTGTATGCCACTGCATTTTGGAGCGTGTCATAGACAGCTCCAAAATGCATTGGCTTACAGGGGCCATGCCTGCCAGGACACTGCCTGAATTGGAGGAGGAGGTGACACACCTCCAAAATCTCCGATGATGGCACCATGTTTCTTGCACATGCGTGCAAGCAACATAAAAATGGCTTGGATGGAATGCTGTGCTGAGCTGCTCATGCACAGCATTCTACTCCAACCATTCTGGGATCACAGCTTAGTTTTTTAAAAGTTGTAGTTCAGTTAGAGGAGTTCCTGGGTAGCTGTTGATGAGAGAGAACACAGCAAGTTAAAGGGACAAAGAAAAAGGGCTTACCTGTGGTTGAAAATGTCCTTGAGGACTTGCCTGCATGCCTGCTCTGCCTCCAGTACCTGAAGACTGCCCCAGAAGCTGTACGGCATAGTTGGTGGTGCCATCGAGGCACCACAAGAAGAAAAAAAAGTCCAGTTTAGGTCGCCAGAGCTTAGTGCCCCGTTTTATTATTTTATTTATTTTTAAATAGTTCCCTGTTTCACCATCAGCATCTAGCAAGGGCTGCTTCACCGGTGTAGCTGTTGGCCTTCTCGAGGCCCCCTGACATCTGCCACACTGCCTGCATTGTTTCCTCCCACTGCCAGACAACCTCCCACCTCCTGATCCCGCTTCCACCACCCCGAGGAGTGGTGAGTCAGCGGCAGCACCTGCTTCATGCTGTCCACCCAAGAGAGAGAAAAGACTATGTTTATTTATTTTAAATGTGCATGCTAGGTGCAAAGAAAAGCAGCAGAGCACCATGGGGACAGTGGGCCAGTAGGACCCCAATTATATAATCAAGAGTGGGCTGGGCTAGCGATGACCACGGGGAAGGGACAGTAAGTGAGGCCATATAGGAGGCCTTCTAAATATTCATAAGTGGGTTGGAAATAATGAAGGACAAAGTGGCAGAGTGGAGGCAGGCTCAGACAGGCCTTAAAAATTTAAAGGGGCCCAGCCAAAGTCAGGCAACAGAACTTAAAGGGGCAACCATGCTCAGGATTTATGAAGACAGCAAGGCCCAGTACCTAGGGGGCAGCCAGGCCCAGTATAATGAGGCAAACCAGTCTCAGTATAAAAAGGGCAACCAGGTCCAGTATTAGAGAGGGTAACCAGGCTCAGTATGTAGTGGGTAGCCAGGCCCAGTATTAGAGTGGGTGACCAGGCCCAGTATCTAGAGGGCAGCCAGGCCCACTATTTAAGAGTGCAATCAGGCCCAGTATAAAGAGGGCAACCAGGGTCAGTATTCTAGGGTGCAACCAGGCCCAGTACCAAAAGGGGTAGCATCAGCCCCAGCAGCTAAAAGGACATTCACTCTGAAGTGCTCAGGGGTAGCCAGATCCTAATGAAAAGGGACCTATGAGTGTAGAGAGTCAAGATGAAGGAGTGCTTAGCATGCTATATGCTATGAAGTGACTGTCAGGTAATGTACTGTCTATACAAAGTGTTTATTACTTAAACATCTGAAATATTGTATTGAATGCAAAAGCACCTAGACTGTATTTGTGATATATTAGGATTGTGGTTATTTACCCCTGCATCTGAACAATTGCCCTGGATTGTTGCAATTTGCCGCTGCACCAGGAAAATTGTCCCTGCATGTGAACAATTGCCCTGGATTGTTGCAATTTGCCCCTGCTCCAGGCAAATTGCCCCTGCATGTGAACAAATAGCCTGGATTATTACAATTTGTTCCTGCTCCAGGTGAATTGCCCCTGTATCTGATCTGAACAATTGCCACAAATTGTTGCAATTTGGCCCTGTTCAAGGCAAATTGCTCCAGCAACTAGTGAATTCCAGTGTACAGTGCTAGGAGAAGTACCAGTGTACAGTGAAAAGTCTGTGGACTCATTCTTCAGCCGCCATCAACTCTTCACCTCAGCAGTCTTCAGCTAGTGGATAACGTCAGCATCTTCTTGCCCTGTCATAAGCCAAAAATGACATCCCTTGGTGAGTTGTGGCTGCCGGTTCCTCATCAGATAGGAAGAGAGATGTCTGGAAGAAGCCTCAACCATCACTTCCAGCCATCCACTGGAAGTTGAGTTTGTCGTGGCCAAGGTGTGTTCACAGCCACTGGTTTTTTGTTTTGGTCTTGAACTTGTGGAATCCAGATCATCATCACCCAACTTTTCTTCCTGCTTGTTCCTCCCTGCATACCCTGTGCAATCTTCTGGGATCCAGCTTGATTTTGGTGGTCCTTCAGGTGGATCCGTCACCAAAGAAGCTCAGCAGTTGGTGTTCTCATCCTTGGCAATCCCTCATGAGGCTTCTTCACCGAGTCTTGTGTTTTATCTTTGGCAGCCCTGGTCAAGGGTTGGTGTCAGGAAACCTCAGCAGTTCATATTCTTTATCTTTGGCAGCCCTGGTTGAGGATCTGTGCTGGGAAAACAGCAGCAGAGTCTTCCTTTGTGCAATCTTTCACGTGGATTCCTTGCTACATTCTGTGTTCTTAATGCTTGGCAGCCCTGGTCAAGGGTTTGTGCCAGGGAAGAGCTCAGCCCAGTTCAGTCATTTTGTGCCCTGATATTCCAGCAACTATGGAGAGTGGGTTGGTCAAAGACTGAGATCTGTTTACAGATCTCTCCACTTCCCATTCAACCTCTCATAGGTTTTATTGGTATAGCCTGGCACCAAGCAGGAGTTCCCCTTTCCCTTTGCTTTCATACTTCAGCTGTGCATGAAGACAACCAGAACATCTGGACTTCTTTGATTTTATAGACTTTGATAAGGTTATACTACCTTACTCAGGATACTTCCTGGTGTTCATTGTACACTGTACATTTGTTCCATCTTATGATAAAGTGGTAGAAGCTCACATTTGTTCATAGGCCTTATAGAGCAGAATATCATAGTGACTACACAGCACTTTCACTGCTCTGATTGGATGAAAACTTCTATGAAGAAGCATCTGTGGTAGTGAGCAGTGAGAATGTGAGGCTCTCCATGGGAGAGGCCCAAGGTGGGAGTCAGAGGACCCCAGCAGAAGAGGAAGCAACCTCTGGTGGGAGACTCAATTGTTAGGGTGTAATTTGGGAGCAGGATGGAAGTGGAAGAAGGATGGAGGGACAGAGAGCAGATCCTTAGGATTGCTAGGATGGTGGGGCAGGTGATGGAGCTGGATTTCATTGTCCACCTGGGGAATAATGTCCAGGAATGGGATGCAGCAAGAGTGGTTCAGGAAATGTTCTGGGGTAGGGGTGGGATGGAAGCAGGTAGCTCCCATGGTGGCCTTTACTGGGGTGCTACCTGTACACAGCCAGGGGGATTCTAGGGAAGACCACTCCAGGACCTTTAGTGACTGGTTGAAGGCATGGTGTAGGGATGGATTTGGCTACATGTGGGACTGGAGTCCTACCTGGAGAGATAGAGGCCTCTACAAAGGAGATGGCCTACATCCATCCAGGAGGGGAATGGCAGTTCTGGGTGGAACGTTTAAATGTTACTTCAATGGGCAATTAAACCAGCCAAGTGGGAATGCAGAAAAAATGAAGGAGGCAGTGAATGCCCCTGCCCCAGAAAATTGGGCTGCAGAGAGGAGAAGCCCGGGGGAAATCAATTCACCAGGAGTGGATGGGAATAGGGACAAGAGTGAGGAAAAGATTGGACAGTCGTGAGGTATATCTAAGGCTCAGAGAACAATTAAGGAGTGTGGGCAAAGGGAGAATGTAAAAGGGGAGAACATTTCCAGGGACAAGGGAAGGACAAAAGGATGGAACCAGAAGGGAGGGCAAAGTAGGGGAAGGAGGAGCAAAAGGTGTGTAGAGCCATGGGTGCCAACACAAGGAGCTTAGGAAATAAAATTCCTGAGCTTAAGACAACCATTGCAGAGGTGGACCTGTATCTGATGGTGATAACAGAATCATTGTGCACCAACAACCACAGCTGGGATGTGACCATTCCAGGTTACATCATGTTCAGAAAGGACAGAACAAGGAGAAAGAGTTGTTGTTTTACATGTGATGGAAGGTATAAAGGCCACAGCAGGGACACTAGGGGAATAAGGAAAGGTTGGAGATTCTTTGGATCAGCTTAGAGACAGGGTCTGGGGCATCTATCTGCATGGTGGAGTACAGACCACCGACTCAAGGGGAGGAGTTAGATAAGGTTTTGGGGGTCACAGCTGGAAGACTGGCAAGCAATGGGGAAGTATCTGACTGATATATTTACTGAAGCATTCTGGTCACAGCTACAACAAGAAGCAGGGCAATCTTTGATTCCCTACAGGGGGCATTTCTCATGCAGCTTGTAACAAAACCTACTAGGGATGAGGCAGTGCTGGAGCTGGTACTTATGAATAGGGACAGTACTGTAGACATCATAGTGGGTTGTCCCCTGGGTACAAGCAATCACAGTATTGCATGAGTCAAGTGAAGATGGGAATTATCCTAAAAGGAATGGTTGATGCCTTTAATGATTATTTTTCTAGTGTGGCGTCACCAAGTCCCCTAGATGAGACTTATAAGGAACAAAATGAGACTTTGGAGTCTAATTTTACAGAAATTAATATAAGAGATAGAGATATAGGCGGTTTTGACTTTTCCTACATCTCCCCACAAGAGGTATGTTCCGAACTCTTGAAGCTAGATATATGCAAAGCAAAGGGATCAGATGAAATACCACCAAGACTGTTGAAATATGCAGCTCTTGTGTGGCATATCCGCTGACTTATATTTTAATTTATCTATTCAAAGCGGAAATTTCCTATGGGTGGAAGATTGCAAAGGTTAGGCCTATATATATCTGGTAAAAAGCGAGTTAGGAATTACCGTCCTATATCGCTTTTGCCTCAAATCTCTAAAATATTTGAGAAGATCGTGTCTAATCAGTTAAGAAGCTTTCTTGAAGATAATAATAAATTGTCATCTTTTCAATCAGGTTTTAGGACTTCCATAGTACACAAACAGCTCTGACGAGGGTTGTAGGTATTTCCAGCTGAGTCTGACAGGAGGTTAATGATTGGAGCCTTATTTATAGATCTTTCAAAGGCATTTGATACCCTTAACCATCGGGTCCTCCTGTCCAGACTCAGCGGGATTGGCTTATCCGCCCAAACTGTGAGGTGGTTTTCTTCCTACTTGACTAACCGCAGCCAATTTGTAGAAGTGGGTCTTCATAAATCTAGGGTATTGGAGGTAAAAAATGGTGTACCACAGGGTTCAATATTGGGGCCCCTGTTATTTAACATTTATATGAATGAATTTAAAATTACATCAACGGTTGCCCGGTATCATATGTATGCAGATGATACCATATTATATGTGGAGGGCGATACCTTAGAATTGATCAATATGAGACTACAATTGGCTTTTGATGAAGTACAGGAATTCTTAAAGTTGAACTATCTTATTTTAAATGCTAATAAAACACAGTCATTATTGTTTAAAAATAATAATAAAAACAAAATTTATTTTTAGAAATTAATACTAAGGAAGGTATAGCTATTAAGCAGGTGGACACATATAAGTATTTGGGAGTTTGTTAGATCCATGCTTGAGCTGGGATGTTTATATTGACTCCTCATAAAAAATATAAATAGGAGACTAGGTGTCTCTATAAGTATAAAATATTTATGACTAGAGAGATTCGTGCTTGAATGTGGTAGACTCTTTTACTCCCAGTAATTGATTATGGAGACCTGCTTTATGGAGGGGCTATTGGGAAGTATTTGGACAAAGTGGACCTAGTTTTCTGTAGGTTGGCCTCGTTTTATATTGGATGCCCTTATAGAACTCATAGGTGTACACTTTTTATGAACTAAACTGGTATAAACTGGATGTGAGAAGGGATCTACATTTGTTACAGTTTATGATTAAGGTGTGGTCTGGGAAGTACCCAAATATGTAGCTGACCTATTTGAAGTTAGAAGACAAAGGAATGCTTGAGAGCCTCAAATGGAACCCAATTTGTTTCAACTAAATATAACCTGAGTATTGGAAGATCTTCCATACCTCTAGAGGAATAAGAATATGGAATAATGCTCCCCTGGATTTGAGAAAAAATAGAACTAGTTATAATAAAAGTGAATTGAGGAGTTGGTGTACTACTGTATTACACAATGATATTAGGTTTTAAACTGTTAGTGTCATTATGTATGTTATTATGTTTTTATGTATGTTATCATGTAATGTGATTTTTCTTGATTTGTTTGTTTTGGTTATATTTTGATGTATTGTGTAGTTGTTAACTATATGTGGTTTTAATGATTAGATGTGGAAACTTATTTTAAATTAATTGTGACCTGGAACTTCATTGAAAATGAGCTTTGCTCAATTGAATGTATCCTTTTATTCATTGTGAATAATAAAACGATTTACTACTACTACTACTACTACTACTACTAAACCCACTAGGGACAGGGTGGATCTGGTACCTACAAATAGGGATAGTATTGTAGACATCACAGTGGGTTGCCCCCTGACATTGTGACAAGGTTGCAGAAGACCCTATACCATATTACCATGTTTATTTTCACCACTTTAACTTTGTACTTTCACTGTCATTTTCCTCATGTAACCCCCCCAACCTCACTACTCATGTAACCTCCCCCTCCCCACATCACTCCTGAAAACAAGTTCCATCTCCCAGTGTCTTTAATGGACAACAATAAAGACTTTAAATATTGAAAAAATATTAATGAAAAAAAAATGGTGCTTGAGAATATGCTACCAGGAGAGGTATGATGAGGAGAGGGAAGGGTGTGAGAAATGCAAGTGTACTTGTCCGGAGTTGGGGAAATTATCAAAATCTGTAGGGTTAGTAACAGAGAAAGGGAAAATAAAGATATATAGCTCTTTTTAATCAGCATAACATAGTGGTAAAGGAAACTATATATGTAGCTGATTGTACTATATATAGATGTATGTACAGTTTAGTCAATGCCTGGTAAATAGAGCTGATACCTGCTCAGTATGTATTTCGTGGTACCAATATGGAAACAAATATAATGGGAACAGAATTAACAGAGTCTGCATTCTATGGTACACCATTTTGGGCATGGGCAATGGTCTAACACTTATGGATCACATATTCTTCCCTGATCCCGAATGCAGCTGCCCCACATGCAATGTCTTATTTTTATAATAACTTTCATGAGATACTATTACACCAAGAGATAGGAATGAGTTATTATTGGGAGCAGGCACTCCCATCCCCCAAAAGTGTGCATAATTGGAAATTATTGTGGTGGAATGTTTACAGATTTATAAAATGGGGTTGGTATAGATTTATACAGTTCCAAATACTTCACAACCTATATCTCACCCCTGTTAAGCTGCGTAAAATGGGCAAAGTCCCTACATCTATGTGTTCTGGATGCATTCGGGATACGGGATCATTACTGCACATTCTTTGGACATGTGGAAAAGTAGTTCCAGTTTGGAAATCTATATGTTGCCAATTAGATCCATTATTGGGCCTGACTGCCACTTTCTTAGCTGAAATTTGTTTGCTTGGTGATTTTGCAGACCCCCAGGTGAGAATCAACGTTACCACATGGTGTTGATTACCGCTTGCACCAAAAAGGTCATTTTATGTCATTGGTGTGACACTTTAGTTCCCCAAGATTTGGAGTGGCTTAGAGAAATCTTATTTGCATTGCAAGCTGAGCTGATCATCGCCAGCATGACAGATCACTTTAACAGATATAAAAAGATATGGGAGCCCTTCTATGTCTTACTAACCCAACACATTTCTAGTTTTCTTTGCTTTGGGGCAGTATCCAGCTAATATGGAGTACTTGTCTAGTTTAACTTTATTGATGTAACCTCGGAACATGGTTTATTGCTTGGATTGAGAACAGCGATGATTGTATTTTGGTTTATTATAGGATAGAAAAAGTTATTTTGTCTCCTTATCTGTGGACCTGAACTTATTTATTGTATAACTATCTGAAGCCTAGTATGTTCCATGGCTAGTTTTTCTCTTTTTTCAAGTTTCAGAAATGTTAGATTAATGTTTTGTCTCCTCCAGGCCAGAGAGGTGGGTAAGATGGTTGGTTAGGTTGGGGATGGGGAGTGTAAAGGTGAATATTATTGTCATCTAAGTTTTCTATTTTAATTATCAGTAATTGCAATGGTTTCAGGTGACATTTTTGTTGTATTTTCTGTCTTTTCAGCTTTTGTTTATCGGTAGTTCATTGTTGTATTTAAAAATATCAATAAAATATATTCAGTGTAAAAAGAAGAATTAACAGACTCAACTTGCTTAATGAAAAGAGAAGAGAAAAGGTGAACCAAAAGTATGATCAAGGCAACTGAAGTAAAGGAAATATGAAAGAGTGAAATGAGTAAAGGAGTAAGGTGTTGGAGGGACAGAAGCCAAGAAAGATACCAGAGGAAAAGAAGGAAGAATTAGCAAAATGCTTACTCATCCTACTAAACTTAGAATGGTGTCACTGTCTAGTTCTATCCTTAAAGAAAGTATTTCTTATCTCTTCAATATGTCCCCCATCCTTTGTGGTCCAGTTGAAAGAACAGATATTTTCTATTGATGGTGCAGTAGATTTAAATTCTGGTGGTCCAGTAGGTACTGTAGGTTGGGGAGTCATCCCTAAGACTGGCTTTTCTTAATTGCATGCACCACTCTGGTGATTAATACTTATGTTGGGGACTTCTTAAAACAATACATTGTAAATTCTAAAGTTTCTATTATATGTTTCTTAACATCACTATCTCAGAATGTTGAGGAAACATTTATTTATTTGTTTTTGATAACCAGGTGATATACACTAGGTGTAAATATGCCTAACTTCAGGCACAACCTGAATTTAAGCATATTACTTTATATAGAATCATAGAAACAAAGAAGAATATGGACAGAAAAAGTCCATACATCCATCAAGTTTGTCCTGACACCCTACAATGCATTACTTGGATCATTACGCTGATGAATACATGTTTCCCAAATGTTCTTTGGGCTATGTAAGGGAGGCTATGAACACAGAGTCCTGCCAGCTTATCCCTACTTAGGAAGGGGGGGCTAGACTTAACGATTTGCATTTGGATATTTGCAACTTTAATTATGCAGTAAAACTCAAGGACAGATTAGTAAAAGACAAGAGGCCATGTTATTATTATCTTCAAACATGTTTGCAGGCTTTACCATTAAATCTAAAAAAGCTTTGGTACTGCTAGAGGGGAGATTGAAATTTCACAGTGCAATTAAGATCATAAGATGAATGAAAATTAAGCTGAAAACTACAAGTTACTAATTAAATAATGTATAATAATACCAACATTCAGAAAAAGGTTTACAAATATTTATTATTAAGAAAATATTTTTTAAACCACCATGTAATTTTGTGTATCAATACAAAAAATGGTATTACTACAGTCTGCTGATACAAACAATAGTATCAACACCATGTATTTGCCATTTTTATGGCTGTGTCACAACTAAAAAGCATGTATTAATAATATACTGAAAAGCAGTGAGACAGGATTGAATAAGACCATGTCCCATTTGTTATGCAGAAAGAGTTAAAACAAAGGATCTGTTCTATCCTTTCCTTTTCTGTCTCTTGTCTGTCTGTTTGTGCAGTCAAATTTTCTTGTGAGAACTAGGAACTGATCACTCTGATGGTCTTGCGATCCCCCTCCCCGTATCCCTGCCTTCACTTGCTGTTTCTTGCTGTATCTTTCTTTTCTTCCCCTTTGCGTATCTGTGGTTATTATAAAAATATATGAGAATCTTTGTGTGAAACTGGAATCTCTTTGTTTGAAAATGTATATAGTTATGCTATTGAAATTATTGCAAAAAGCTATTTAGAACTTAGGGGTTAACCTTGAGATGCTGCACAAGCTCATTTGCAGTGTTGTCAACAGTAGATCAATTCTGGGACACACTGTTCTACTTTGTTGCACCTGCAGGGAAAGAAAGTGACATCATTCTTATATATTTTGTGAGAAACAGGAGGTATCTTAATGAGACCATCCAAATGTTACAACTTTCAAAATATAATTTCAAGCAGTATAAAACAGCATACAAATTATTTTTAGAAATTGTTCTGTCTAAGAATAAACACATTCTTTATTGTTTTATTACATTTCAAATCAAAATCAATTAGATTACAGGTTATTACTTGGTGCATGTTAATTATTTGTTTTATTAATTATTTTAAATTGCTGGAATTGCCAAAATGAGTTCTGAGTGGATCTTTTTGCACAAGGGTCCTGGTACATTCACATAGTAAAAATTCATACACCATGCACACAGTTAATTTTCTGTTACATTTCCTCTAGCTTTAATTGTCTGACAATGTACTTTGCCCCGGATTTAATACTCTCAGCAGCAAAACAAACTAAAGTGGTGTTAATATTAAACACCTATGTGAAACTGATTTGTTATCTCTCCAGTCTAAGCCATAGAAAGTAAATATAAAATGGAATACACAGAAATTGTAGACCACTAGTAAACTATCCACCCCCCCCAAATGAACAGCATGAGTGGAAATATTTTTGAATTTATAATGTCGCTTTATAACCTCAGGTTTTTCTTTATGTTTATCCCAGAAAGCTCTTTATCTCCTTCAGCACCCCCACTGCCCCCCATCTGGACCAATGTCCCTACCCCCATCACCTGACCTCTCTGGGACTTACCTTCATAGGCAGTTCTGCCACAGGACTGTGGATCAGAGGCATCCAGTCTTCAGTGCAGGGCCTGTGAGAGACTGGGCCATCACTGTGCTATGGTCAGGGGTGGCATTCCTTTTATTTTCTTTCATTTGGGCTCACACATGTGTAATAATGCTTCTATGGAGACACCCTTGGCATTTGATTCACCTAGGTGGCAGGCAAGTTACGGTACATGTAGCCCTGTCACCCTGAGGGAAAGGAGCTGTCATACAGATACTCAATCCTGCCTCTCTAGCCAGTTCCCTAGTGACCCATGTCTGTTCCTGAAACCAGGTCACTGGCATGGTGGGAAGTTAGGTGCCCAGCGCCTCAACCCTCTGCACCACCGTGCTAACTAGGTTTTTCTGTATTTAATGTGTTTTTACTCAAAGTGTCTCCCAACCAGTTGGTCACAAAACACATTGTTATTCTCAGTTACACCTTGCAGCCACTTTCAGGTTAAGTTTATAAAATGAATACTACATCCTGTTCGGTCAGTTGCTGGAACAGCACCATGCACAGGTAAAAAAAGTGCTGGCAATTAAGACACAGCAAATTGAAAATATCAATGCCTGAAAAAAAAATTCTGACTGCCATTACAACCATGGCTGCCACTTTTAATCACTATAACATATCATCTCAGCCCTAAAAATAAAACTCCTTCAAGATAAGAACAAAAATTGTTTTTATGTTTTTTTCTGTTATATTCCTCTCCTAATACATATACAGAACACAAATTCAAAAGAAGTACTACTCACAGTTTTAGGTTTTTGTAGATTCTTTTCTGACCATGGACAACCACAACCTTACATGTCTGCCAGGAAAATGTTTGCTGCTTGACCTGCCACAAATAAAATTAAATCCCTGGCTTTACTGAGGCCTTCCCTTACAGAAATATAGGTACATGCAGAATGCATACCACATGCATAACTGTGCAGTGTTTGCATGCGATTCGCATACACTAAGGGAACATATGCGAACCATGTCTAAAAGGCAAATCAGGTTTGCATGCTGCAAGCTTGACATGTGCGCAGCAGGTAAGCTGGTGTGAACATCATCTAAAATTACATCAGGTTCGCATGCTGCATGCTTGACATGAATGCAGCAGTTAAGCTAGTGTGAATATCATTTAAACATCACATCAGGTTCACATGCCGCATGCTTGCCATGTGTGCAGTAGCTAAGCTGGTGCAAATCTCATCTAAAAAAACACATCAGTTTCTATTTCTTATACTACTGCTAGCAATTAGTCATTAAAATACATTTTTATTTGAATTCCCATAAAAATTAGGTAAACTCATTAATTCTGATCCTTTTACAAATTGTTTAATGGCTTTTGATTTTTGTCATTAACTCACCATTAATCTGTAAAGCACTGTTTGCTTATTTCATTAAATGCCTAGGATATAGCCAGTCAACATCTCCCATTCCAGATGTATGAGGAGGGGCCTCTGTGTTGTGAACCTATCCTTTTTGTTTTGGACCATGCAAATCCCTTATACATATTTAGTGCTTCAAATGTGTTTCTCCATGACTGTTTTATCTCACTTACTTTCCCTTTGTCATTCTGTACTGATCATATACACTATGGCCATGTTCAGCACTTTTTGTGTTGAGTAGGGTCTTGGAAGCATGCACCATATCTCACATTTTGTCACTGAAATGAGGGACATGGACACTCAAAATGAGGGACAATGAGGGACACTAACCCACATGATGATCAAGACACATAATGAAACATGGAGATATGATAACTCAGAACACAGAGGAAACCATTGTATTAGCACTGGAGAATTGATTTCTACCATTAAGCAGGGGTGCCATTTAGGTGGGGCAGAAGGACTCAGTTTCCCCCCCCATATTTGTGCCTAGGTTGTTCTTATGGTGTGGCAGTAATGGCTTTAAATTTGGATTTAATCTTTTGCACAATAAGTGCCCGCCAGGCAAGTGTGTGCTTACGCTACAGGTACTCTCCAGACTCAGCTGTGTCTGTATTGTGCTGTCCACTCTCTCCACTTATTAGCAGTGGTGCAATCACATGTGATGTGGATGAGCTCCAGCCAAGAAAGAGTGCATGAGCCTTGCAAGTGCAACACTGTCTTTCCAACCACAGAGTGGACAGGCTGAACGATATAGCTTGGAGGAGTCAGTGAGCACTGAACTCTCAACAGCAGTGTTGTGTCAGCATATTTTTGTTGTTCTACTCTTAATGAGTCTCCATCTCCCTTGGTGGCTGAAGGGGCAGATGGTGAGCTAGAAGCTAACTCAAGACTAGGCTACCTACTTACTCTACTAGGCTCACCTTATAAAAAAAGAGCACAGGCCCCCAAGGCAGCAAGCTAGGCTTAGCAGCAGTGGACGTGATGACAACGGTGTGTGTGGCCTTTATAGGCCTTGATCAGTGCAGTGTGGCAGCAGCCACATCAGCAACCAAGCAAGAAGGAAGAAATCCAGGTTGAGTGGATTCGTTTGGTGAGACGACTTGGTCGTGGAACACGTTGGGGACCTGTGACTGTTGGTTCTAGCATCCAGCTTCTGGTGAAGGAGAGAGGGGGAGCGGACTAAAAATTGGGCTGGTGGCACACTATGCCAGGCTGCAGGTTCTGGCCATATGGCCGGGTAAGTAAAAGTAAATTATTTTTTTTCACAGGAGGATTGGGGAAAGAGGAGTGACTGAAGTATTGATGTGTTTTCATGTCTCTTCACCTTTGGGTGGCTTCATGACCCATAGGCGATGGATATTGAATTGAATGTAGTCAGGGAGAAAAATCAGGACAAAGTTCTTTTTTTGAGGGGGGGGGACTTCAGCCAGGAAAAACATAGGTTAGCAACTGGGTGGGTGTAAGCCCAAATCTGATGCACCACTCTAGGGTATATACAGACAAATCTTATACATTTTAATTTTTCCTGATTTGCATATCACGTTTCAGTCAAAACAAATAAGCTGTACCTTTTAGAGATGTTACTGACATTCAGAGTTGTCCCTTGCATTCATGGATAGTTAAACAGTATGGTATGTACAGACTATTGGAGCCCCACTATAGTTAGGCTTATGCCCCCCCCCATGAAGCTGACCTCCACGTCCCCACACTCAGGCACATTATGACAAAGAGCAAAGGAGACTGCAGGGGTGAGTACCATTGGAATGAATGGGGGTATTTTTTAATTACTATTTTATACATCATTGATGGAGAGTTGGAGATTAATGAAGGCCACTGCTTGACTAACAAGGGCCTTGTTAGTAGAACAGTGGCCTTCATTGTTCTTCAACTCACCGCCATATCATATAAAATAGAAATTGAAAATAACTCCATTCATTTCAAGGGACTACGCCACAGCACTCTGGCCCATGAACATCATCTCTTAAAGACTCCTGCCTCTGGTTCCCTAGTACTCAAGTATGAGGCTTTTTGCTTATATCTATACTTGGTGGGTTGTCTGTAGCAGCATGGACATACCTGCTAAAGTGTGTGTGCATGGGGGGGACTGGCCATGTGGTTGGGTGTGTGTCAAGTTATTGCTAAGTTTGTGTTTGTACCTTAAAGTTTGTTTGCATGTAAGCATTCAAAACTATGGAGAAAAAATAGTAGGAGTGCAGGCCAGACAGAAGTAATTAAGTGTTTTTTTGGGTACATTTGTGTATTGGGGGTGGGAAATACACGTGTTTCCATTTGTATGTGTGCTACAGTTCAACTGTGACAATAAGATGAGTGGGAGAAGAAAACTGAAAAGCATACACTAGCTACAAGCATGCTGCATGGATGCAGATGTGTTTAGATACAATATGTATTGAAGTACGAGTGAGCCACATGCATGCAGACAGTATGACTTAGTGGTTAAAGGCACTGAACTGCAATCCAGGAGTCTTGGAGGCATGAAGACCTGGGTTTGAATTTCATCTATTCACACTTGTGTATGGTGTGATCCTGAGCAAGTCACTTAACTTGTAAATGTGCAGTTATCAGTGACCACTTGTTTTTTTGCACGCATGCCACATGCATGCAGTCTTTCCCAACTTAACATAAAAATCCTGGTTTCCATACTTGCTTGCTACACTCATGTCATATGCATGCAATTGGTTCCAATTTAACATTTAAATCATACTTGCAGCACACATATCTTTTGGGTAGTTTTATGTGTGCAGCATGAAAACATTTCATACAATTATTTCTGTAAGGGTTCTGTTGAATTCGTCTGTGTAGGGATAGGTGAACATTCAGCCAGTAGAATTTTACAGAAGTTTTAATTCCTACATTGCATGATAAACAAACATTCCATCTATTGAGTGTGTGGATATACATATGCTTAAAAGCTGGGGAGGGATTTAAGCAATAAGGCATGACCAGGGGTTAGATTAACAGTCTGTTAATTGCCCCCTAGGGGTGTAATGTGGCATGAGGTGCAGCGGAGTGCCATATTGCCCCTAGGGGTGATTAACTGACTGAAGGTTAAAAGAATACTTTTTGAATGTTTTCCTCATTTAGAGGGATATTTTTAATAAAATAGTTCTTCCACCAACAGTTTAAGAATGCTGGTTCAGAAACAGACTGCATCATTCCAGTCATTCAGCAGTGCTAGAAGATGGAATGCTGACAGGAAGAATCCATGTGCCATTG
The DNA here is from genome assembly GCA_016271365.2 of Neoceratodus forsteri. Taxonomy (NCBI): domain Eukaryota; kingdom Metazoa; phylum Chordata; order Ceratodontiformes; family Ceratodontidae; genus Neoceratodus; species Neoceratodus forsteri. Next base: position 629,400,279 of record CM057459.1, read on the forward strand.
TGATCAGGCTGTACATGACAGTATAACATGGGTTAATGTAAGGCTGCTGGAATCCTAACAGCCAATCAGACTGCAGCATTTCTAAGAACCTTTTTATAATACATTTTAATAGTTACTTTAAAGGGACAATGTCAGCTTTTTCATGCATTTTTAGTGCCCTAGTAGTATTGATGCATGTTAATAGAGCTGTAGTCAGTAATTGCTCTGATTCTGTTTGTATAGCATATGTGCTTTTCTAAATGTATATTTTTTACCAAAAAGACCTTTGGTTGTCCTGACCGAAATGCATGATCTGCTCATTCCCACATGTCCCCAACATAAGGAATAGCACTGCATGACTATGAACATGTGCATGAACATGTTTGGCTATTTTGGAGGTTTGTAAAGTAAACATATTGTTGAATAGTGCTAATTGTGCTGATGTCCACACTATACATGTTTTTTTTTTTAATGGAGGACTGTTTCCTATAGTAATTCTTGTTTGAAAAGTGAAACTATTTGCTTACTTGATATGCCTCCAAAATTGCCAGACTTATTCATGCTTGAGATTGGCATCAGAAAGGGTCATTCCTTCTGTTGGGGACACATGGAAAGGAGCAGACCATGCATTTCGGTCGGGATGACCGAATGTCTTTTTGGTAAAAAAATATACATTTAATAAGGCACATGTGCGGTACAAAAAGAATTAAAGCAATTACTTACTAAAGCTCTTTTAACAGGCACCAATCTTATAGGGGCACTAAAAATGAGTGAAAAAGCTGAGTGTCACTTTAACAAAAGACAATACTTGTTTCTAATAAGTGAAATTGACTTTTTTAAGTTTTTGTTATATCAGTTTTCCCATTTGATAAGTGCAATGAGACACTTTGGGGGTGAATTTTGTTGATCTAACCACCTTTCTAGGGGTGGAAGGCATTCTGCCTATAGTGTCTTACCTTACTATGCCCCTGGGCATACAAATGGATCACTACAATGCCCACCACATCTTGTCTTACTGATTATGTATCAGCACATAAACTGTGAGAAATATTCATAAATTGTTCATCCATACATTAATTCTCTATATTCATAAATGGTTCATCCATAAAGTAATTCTTCAAATGTTCTTTAACTTGGTTTATGACAAATATATTTATTTATTCATTATATAGTGGCTCAAACTATAATGAGCTTTGACAATAAAGTACAAAGCAAAATTTCAGCTCTGTGAAGTTTTAATTAACCATGACAATAATGAGAGCTTTGAAGCTCAAAACTAAGAACATATACTTTTTTCAATAGTTTTGGGGGTTGGGGGATTGATTATTACCCAAAGCAAATACAAGTACTCAGGTAATCCATGGGGCTTTCCATATACTCCATATTTCACAATTAGCAACTGGATTACGTAACACAGACACTGGGAACTCCAGTCCACACCTGGCTTGCTATATTGTAGATACATTTCATGAGTATATGTTCACTAGCACTGGGTGACATTTTTATTACACTTGCAAACTGAGCAAAACTGATGATTTAACATTTATGCAATTTTCACAAAACCACACCAAAATTTGATTTCTTTTTGCCAATACTTTTTTATTCAGATAGTGCCATTTCCCCAAATTTTAATTTTTTTATATGAAAGTTCTAGAAAAAATCATAGTTTCAACAAATGTTCTCCAAACTATGCATGTTTTAAAATATGTTATTTTTTTTAAAAGATGTAGTTTTAATGCAAATCACTCACTTTAGACACATTGTTCTAGGTTTTGAAATAGAGCAAAATAACTTGAAATTAGTACAACTTCAGAAAAAAGTGTGCATGAGGTCATGTGATGGCAGTCTGATGAGCAGAAGCAAGCTCCCGATGGTCCGTGCCAATCCCGTTGATTCCTACAGTGAATCCACTAAATCGGAAGAATATTCCAATAAAAACTTGCTGAGTGGTTGTAGGAAGACCTTCCAATGACAGTTACCTGAAACATGGAGGTTTACATGTGAAAAGCACCTCTGCGGCACTCTTCTCCCCCAACACCCAAAAAGGACAATGTCCCGATGCGACCTAAACAACAGGCCATAAGTAGCACTAAAATCTCAGTCGGGACCATGGCTCTCTCGGAAGAGAGACTTATAGAAATCATGCAGCTGATGCAAGACACGATTGCAAATATCTCGGATGAGCTGTGTCAAATTAGGTCCTCTGTGGAAAGTCTAATAACTAGAGTGGGGGATTCAGAGCAGGATGGAGAAAAATCAAAGTAAAAATGAGTTGGAGAACACAAGTGTTTCACAGAGAATTAAAAAGCTGGAGGAAAATTTAGAAGATTTAGAGGGGAGAAGCAGACAGAACAATCTTCTCATCATTGGGATCCCTGAGAAAGAGGAAGGCAGCTCCCCCATAATTGTTTTGCAGAAGTTTTGTGAAAAAATAGCTGGGTCCTCCCCAAATGGCACCACATATGTGATAGAAAGAGTGCACAGGGTGCTTCGCCCACCACCTCCACCCGGCTCACCACCTCAGCCTATCATGTTTAAATTGCTTAATTTTCTTGATAAGCAACTTATTTTGGCAAAAGTTTAAACCCTACAAGAGGTGCAATGGGAAGGCCAAACAGTGCATATAACATAGGATTTGTCCCAGCCTGTTCGAGTGAAGAGACAAGAGCTGCATCCACTCATCTTGAAGTTGATTGCTGACAGGAAACAATTCAGAGTTAAGTATTCTACAGTGCTTCAGGTTAAACATGGGGACAAATGGCTAGCTTTTGAAATGCAGAAGCAGGCTTCCTGAGAGCTCACTGTTCATCGATCTCTTCACATGGCTCTGATCAGATGGTATGATGATGTGGAATATGGATAATCTGTGAGTACAAAGCTATGTCAGACTTTTTTAAAGTGCTTCAAAAACAAGAAGCCAGTGCACCCCTTCCCCCAAAAGACATGGCACATTTTATAATTTAAACAATGTAACTGCCTGTTGGCTTTACTTACTTTAAACTCCATGAAAAAATAGGGGTAATCTTAGTGTTCAGATCAGAATTCCAAAGTGAGCAAGCTATACCACCACTTCATGGTGGGACCCATCCGTTATAGTCCCTACACTAGCATCTCAGATCTGATATGCCTGTGATGGCTCCTCATACATATAGAGTGCTGCCTGAATTGGCCTAAAATACATTGCCTGATTGACTCTTTTAAATAAGGTACTTCCATCCAGGAAATTACACAGGTGGTGGAAGGGAGCATACTGAAAGGGGTGCCCCACCTCCCCAAATCAGCATGTTCCACTCTGCATTGCTCACAAAATGTAATTCATATTTCTGCTAGGGGGTGCTACTGGTGTGTGGTAAATAATCAAAAACAAGAAGCCAGTACACAACCCCACCCCCCAAAAAAAAGGCATGGCACATTTTTAGAATTTAAACAATTTAACTGCCTGTTGGCTTTACTTGGTTTAAACTCCATGAAAATTGCATTTTGAGCAAAGCAAAGGTTTTCAGCATGCTTTTTGGTTGTCTTTAGAGTTTTAGGGAGTTGTGGTACTCCTTTCAGCATGCTCCCTGTCATCACTTTTGTAAATTCCTGGGTGGAATCACCTTATTTAAAGGAGCCAATTAGGCAATGTAGTTTAAGCCAGTTTAGGCAGCACTCTATATTTATGAGTAGCCACTGCAGGCATTCCATTGCTGAGAAGCTAGTGTAGGGTATACTGAATGTGTCCCACCATGAAGTGATGGTATAGCTTGCTCACCTTGGAATTTCAATCTGAAAACTAAGAGGACCCCCTTTTTCATAGAGTTTAAAGTAAGAAAAGCCAATAGACAGTTAAATTGTTCAATTTTGAATCTATGCCATGTTTTTCTTTGGGGGGGGGTGCACTAGATGCCACACAGCAGCAGCACCCTTCTCCAGGAATGTGAATTGCATTTTGAGCAATGCAACGGTTTTCAGCATACTTTTTGGTTGTCTTTAGAGTTTTTAAGGAGTTGTGGTACTCCCTTCAGCATGCTCCCTGACACCACTTTTGTAAATTCCGGGGTGGAATCACCTTATTTAAAGGATCCAATTAGGCAACGCATTTTAATCCAATTTAGGCATCACTCTATATTTATGAGTGGCCACTGCAGGCATTTCAGAGCTGAGAAGCTAGTGTAGGGACTATACCGAATGGGTCCCACCATGAAGTGGTGGTATAGCTTGCTCACCTTGGAATTTCAATCTGAAAACTAAGAGGACCCCCTTTCATGGAGTTCAAAGTAAGAAAAGCCAATAGGCAGTTAAATTGTTCAATTCTGTATATATGCCATGTTTTATGGAGGGGGGTGCACTGGATGAGTCACACCAGCAGCACCCTTCTCCAGAAATATGAATCACATTTTGAGGAATGCAAAGGTTTTGAGCGTGCTTTTTGGTTGTCTTTATTGTTTAAAGTGCTTACCTACTGATTCTGAATAGGAGCCTGACGATCTGAGAAAGGAAGAGGGCAGAAACTGTTTCAGCTCCTGAGGCCTTTCCTGGGACTTGCTTTGCTTTTTTCCTTTTCCATATGGCATAGAACTGCACCTGAGTGATTTGAATATAGTGACTAAATGAGAACCTCAGATGGGGGCTGATCACTGGCAAGCCTTCGATTGTAGCAGCAGGCGAGACATTATTACTGTGTTTTATACACTGGGGGTGACTTCCCTTTTAATAGAATGCCTGCAGCAGATCATCATTTTATTTTTGATTGATACCCCCTTGACCTTTATACTGGGGACACCACTGTGACTTAAACAGAGGGTCTAGTCCTCCTCTTAATTGCCTGAGGTCATGCTCAAGGACTTGTTTTGTTGAATACTAGGTTATAAAGGTGTATCATTTTCTCAGAAATACAATTCTCCACTGATGAAAGGAGATAACAGTGAGAGTCAATTTTGTGCTTGGATTTTGGCATAACCTCCGTAAGGGTTTACAGTTTAATTACATTGGTCACTGGAAGGTTAGATAACTGTAAGCAGGAAGGGGGAGCGAGGGGGTGGGTGATCTGATTGGAGACTTGCATTACAACATCACCTGGTGGTATATTTGTGCCAGTGCAGTTGGTAGAACTGGGTGTGGTTATTGTGGGTAATGGAAGAGTTTTATGTTATATTGTTTGTGAATGATGGGGGGGGGACCACTGGGATGGGATTATTATTATATGTTGTGGCTGTTTTGGGGTTTATGGGGAAAGGGGTGCCAAATGTTTGTGTTCTCAGGTCTTTAGTGGGGGATGGACTAACACTGAGACAATGTCCTTATATGTTTATATCTTGATTTCAGTGTATCACTACCAGCCTGTAAATGGCTGGACCGTATAACATATTGAGCTGGAATGTAAGGGGGAACCGTGACAGGTGCAAGTGGCAAGTGATTCTGCAGCACCTCTCACATCTTAAGGCAGGGATTGCCTGTTTGCAAGAAACACACCTTAGAAGGGAGGATACCTCTTTGTTATGTAAAAGCTGGTCTGTGCTGGCTTACGGTGCGGGTGTCTCCATGAGTAGTGGAGGGAGTCGCTATACTTGATTGGTAAGAATGTTCCCTTTAAGTTGGAGCAGGAGATATGGGATATCAATGGGTGCTATATATTGATCCATGGGGCATTAGCCTCTCAGCAAGTCTTACTGGGCTCAATATATGGTCTAAATGAGGACTTGCTTTTTATCCATCTCCTGGGCCTTTTGGTTGCTAGCCCACCCAAGGTCACAATGCTAGGAGGGGACTGGAATATTACTCCCTAGCTACAACTTGATAGATTGGATTCTGGGAGATGTGGCTTGTCCCCAGCTCAAAGAGCAATGAAAGACCTAATGCTTGGGGCAGACCTACTTGATATTTGGAGGGTCTTGCACCCTGCTGAGAGAGACAATACACTTTTTTTCTTCCCCACATTGCACCTGCTCAAGAATTTATTGTTTTTGGTGAGCTGTTTTGCTATTCTGGGAGTTCTAGATACGACCATTCATGTACGTGTCATTTCAGATTACTCCCCTGTCTCAGTTACCTATCTACTGGGTCCAGGAGTCAGGAGAAACTCCCTATGGCATTTGAATAATCAGCTTCTTCAAACCCTGGCCACTTTGGAGCATGTCAAGGATTTTGTCTTGCACTTCCTAGAAAGTAATATAGGGTCTGTTCCTAGAATAGATGTGGTTTGGGCAACATTAAAGTGTGCATTAAGGGGGAGTGTATATGTCTGGCCACCACCAGAACTCACCACTTCCAGGTCCCAGTGAAGGGTTTGCTTAGTTCAATCAAGGCGGTCGAATGGGACATTAGTTGTCACTCATTGGAGAAGGACTGGGCTAAATAACATAATTTGCAAGCCCAATTCTTAGATCTTATGTCTCGGAAAGTTGAACTTTTTCTTAAAAGAACTAAGCTTAAATATCTTGAATTGGGAGAAAAAGCTGGAAAGCTACTGGCTATCCGACGTAAGCAAGTGGAGGCTACTCGGTTTATTCCTGGTCTATGTTTTAGTAAAAATGACGCTGTTATTACAGATTCTAGGGAGATTGCTGAGGGATTAGGGAAATATTTTCAGAACCTCTATGCAGTACACGAGGAAGAGATACCCACAGGGGAAGAAATTCACAATTATATTGACATCGATGGCTCCCTTGTTTGCCCCTCCCCCCCACGAGACTGTCTCTCTGGGCTCCCATATTCAAGTCTGGGAGGTTGAGCAAGATAGAAGGCAGCTCCCCTTAGACAAATCTCTGGGGCCAGATGGCTTTCCAAGTAATTTGTACAAAGCTTGTGCACCAGAATTTGCCCCCCTATTGACAGATGTGTTTAACTCCTGGTACGAGAATGGGCTATCTGAACATAGCTTTTTAGAGGCCCTTATTACAGTTTTCCCTAAGCAGGGTAAAGATTTGCATTATCCAGAGAACTATCACCCCATCTCCCTAATTAATTCTGATGTCAAAATATTAGCTAAAGTGTTAGCTAATAGACTGGGGCTCATTATGGGTAAACTCAACGGCAGTGAGCAGGTAGGTTATTCTATTGACCATATGTGCAGGTTGTTACATTGCCTCCCTTTGGTCAAAAACTCAGATACCTTGGCTGCGTTAATATCCATAGATGCCGAGAAGGCCTTTAACCTGGTCTCTTGGGACTTTCTCTTTGCTGTCCTAGAGTGTTTTGGCCTTGCAAACAAGTTCATTAAGTGGGTCTGGGTGTTATATACTTCCCCAATATCCCATGTCTGGTGCAATGGTGTCCTATCGGAATATTTCCCTGTGTGTCATGGCATCAGGCAGGGCTGCCCATTATCTCAACTCCTTTTTAACCTATATTTAGAGCCCCTCATTTGAAGGTTGGTCTCCACTCCACACCTTAGAGGTGTTGCGGTGGGGATGCAATGACATCTTTTATCGGCATATGCCGATGATCTACTATTGCACCAGGAAGAGCCCATGATGGATATCCCAGCTTTATTGGAGGAAATTGACCTCTATTGCAAAGTTTCTTTTTACAAACTTAAACTTTCAAAAATTAGAGTTTACCCAATGAATGGCAGGATTATGCAAGGTGAAATAAAGTAATTCAGTCTAGTGTGGGAGTTTAAATCGTTGACATATTTGGGTATCAAAGTGTCTAGAGAGGTGCCTACAATGGTAAAAGAGAACTTTGCACAATTAATAGCTACACTGAAGGCAGATCTTGACAGATGGGATCCCTTCCTATTTCACTCCGGGGGAAGGTTAGCCAGTAAAGATGAACATGCTCCCTAGAATCTTTATCCTATGGGTATGCTAGGGCTCTTCCTTCCTAAGTCTTGGTTTGTCAACCTACAAAAATTTTTAAACTCCTACTTATGAAAAGAAAAAGGAGTTAGATGAGCATACTTTAAGCTTACAGCGCCAAAGCTACAGGGTGGCTTCTCCCTCCCCTCTTTCTTTACTTACTATAGTGCACTCCACATTAGTATGTTGAGTTACTGGGCCTGCATTCCAGATCGATGAGGCCCAGGATCATATTCACCTCTCTGGTTGGGCATGGAAGACTATTTGGCTTCTAGGAACTATTGTACCCTACCATCCTTGGTTTATTCCTCCCTGAAATTTCTCCCCAAGCCCCTAAAGGATACTCCAATGGGATGGTCTCTCAAGGCTTCCCATCAGATGCAGAAATACCTGGCAATTGATTGGCATAAGTCCCTTGAACAACCAATAGTGGGCAATCCTCACTTTAAAATTGAGAATAGGTCCATTTCCTTTTCATTTTGGGCTCCTCTAAATGAAGCCAAACTCCTGGATATAGCTCCTAATGGGGAAATTCTTCCCTTCCCTCAATTTCAACAGAGATTTAATATTCAAGAAAGATGCCTTTTTAAGTATTGGCAAGTTAAGCAGACTTTGGTCTCCTTTCTGTGAAACTTGTCGGGGTTTACTCCACCGAAATTGGAACTTTCCTCTCTTTTTCAGGTGGCAGAACAGCCTCATTCGGTGTCCAGGGTATGCAAAGTGTTACAATCCCTAGATTTTCATTTGCCCCAAGGTGTATGTCATTACTGGACCTAGAAGCTATCCATGGCAGGAGATGCATGCATATGGAAGCAGGTCTTGTATAATAATTATAGATTTATTAAGCAGGACAGACTTCGCTTAGTACAATTTAATATTATGCATAATTTACATTTCACTCCTGAGAGGTTACATAAGATGGGTAGGCTACCTTCCTCTCAGTGTCAAAGGTGCCTAGAGCCAGATGGGGATCTATACCACATGCTATGGTCATGTCCGAAGGTTCGTACCCTTTGGCATGCCATCAGAAGATCCTTAGATCCAATGTTGGGACTTGATTCAATGTTTCTACCTGAAGTCTGTCTGCTTAATAGTTATTCCCCAGGAACCTTTAGAATACAAAAGATACATATGGCCTTGATATCTGCTGTGGCCAAATTAATAATTATGAGGCATTGGAAAGAGGAGTCCTTGCCATCTGTGCTGGAATGGCATACGGAAGCTCTATTGGCTCTCCAACTAGAACGACACATTACATCGATGACCAATAGACTTAAAGCTTATCAAAATAAATGAGTCCCTTGAATGCTTCGCATTCTGCCTGGAAATCCTAGCGACTTAGTCCACCCATTTAAAGACTAGGTTTTCTAATGGATAAGGGATACTATGTTTGGCACAAGAGTGGGGTGGGAAGGAGGGAGGGTTAGTGGGGTTACTGTTTAGATTGGGGTTAGATGACTGTGTGTGTTTTTTGTTTAATTATGTAAAAAGCATGATGAATGCAGTCTCATTATTATGTATTGTAATATCACAATGTAACCTTGACTGCTTCCTCTGTATTTCCTAATGCTCAAATAATCTTGAATAAAATATATTGAATTAGAAAAAAGGAAAAAGTGTGCATCATGGATTTTTCTAATTTAACTTTGCTCTAATTCTCCTCATTCATAAATGGTATTCATCCTATCCAATAGAAATGACCCAGGCAGTATATAAATTATGCTGGATATTCCCCAAAAAATCAGAACCAATTATCAGGATAATGATCACATTAAAGCATTACCCATTAAAGACAGGGGCCCAGATATTCAGAGCAGGTGCGCATGGCACAACTGAATTGCACCGGCACAACTACAGAAATGCACCTCCGAGTAGAGATGGGCAAAGTGGCTCCAATTCGTTCTGTGAAGTGATTTACAGAGTGAAGGTGAATTCATGGAGTGCTCTGCAACATGAAGTGGAGTACTTCACGTTATAATGGGTAATGCAAAATCCATTGAAAATAATGACTTTGCGTTAATCCGCCTTCCCAAACCACCACTCCACCAATTCTTAAGGCGAAGTACATTGAAAATAATGTACTTCACCTTGTTTTTATGCTCCAAAGGCGCATTTTGTAGTGAGTCATGGGATTTCAGGTCACATGGGCTCTAGATTGTTCTGCACAGCCTCAGTTTGGGGTAGTGTGTGTAGGAAGCTGTAGGAGACAATCTGCTCTGAGAGCTCTCTGCAATTCAAACTTTCTAAAAGCTGTTAAAAAAGCCTTTTTGAGTCTTTTGTTTTGCTGAAAATTTAGTTCATCGATTATAGGAAACCCTCCTGTGCTCATATCATCAAACATTTATTGTTTGTATATGATTTTGAATGTTAATGTACAACATTCAGTCTGGTACTGAGATACAGTGGAGTAGAAGTGTGCTTTGGGGAGGGGCATATCTGTGGTGTAGGTAGATTAACTTGGAAAAAAGACAGTGCTTTCTGTTTTGGTGATATTTTTCTTGTATAACTGTGTTAATGTACACACAGTAATATTTTCGATAATTCTTGCCATTTTTTTGCTGATTGTTGTGGTGCAGCAGTGCATAATTTCAGTTTGTTTAAAATATGTGGTTATATTACTGAAGTCTTCAATTTGCTACCCATTACTCAGTGTGTGTGTGAGTATGCGTGTGACATGTGTCATCAAATCAGACACCTTTTATTGTGCCACATAATAATTTCAGCAATGTGAACCTGCTATCCACTGCAGCTGAGTGCTTTTTGTACTTCGTTGTGGCTTCTTTACTGGTACTAGTACTAGTGACTGCTACTGCAATAGTGCAGTACACTACCCCCCCCCGTGGCCTGCCACAACCAGCAACGGTATTCTTTTCCAGATTTGAATTTCTGATGGTGAGCACTGGATAGGTGTTGTGCCTTTGTGTCTGTATCTCTTCAGTGTGCAGCGCAATTGTAATCTGTCTGTGCATTTGCATCTCTTTAGGGACCAATCTCCATCTGTAACTTAAGTCACAGTTGTTTCTTTAGCTTTCCTTCAGAGTATTGGACAGGTGTGGTGCATAATTCTGCATGAACATTGTACTTATTAATATGCGTTTTTAAGTCAAGATCATCATCGCGAGTCACTTGTGATACAAATCATGGTCTTCATCATCACGGTCACAAATGCAGTCACAAATCACAATTTGCGATCAAGTCATGAATCACAACACTAATTTTTTGACTAGTTATTTGGATGTATTGTAAAAATGTTTTGTAGTATCTCTCCAGGCTTCACCATGCCACCATTGTACTCATTAATAAGCGTCTTTAAGTAGGGGAGTTTTGTGCTATAGCTCATCGGGGAAGTACAGCCATAGGCATTCACGTTCCCAATACAGTTCCATATTGTTTATCTCACACCGTCGACACCGAATAATGTTCTTCATCATCACGGTCACAAATGCAGTCACAAATCACAGTCACGATCACATCACGAATCACTTTAATTTTTTGACTAGTTACTTGGATGTATTGTAAGCATGTTTTGTAGTATCTCTCCAGGCTTCATCACTCCACCATTGTACTCATTAATAAGCATTTTTAAGTCAGGGAGTTTTGTGCTACAGCTCCTCAGGGAAGTACAGCCATAGGCATTCGCGTTCCTTCCCATACAGCATGTGAGTTACAGTACTGTAAGTAGTGGTAGGCGAAGTGGCCCCAATTTGCTCCATGAAGTGATTCACTGAGTAATGCAGAATCTGCGGAGAACTCCACAATGTGAAGCAGAGTACTTTGCTTCATAATGAGGAACGTGAAGTCCATTGAAACCAATGACTTTGCATTATTCCACCTTCCCCAAACCACTTCTCCACCAAGTTTAAGGTGAAGTACATTGAAATCAATGTCATTCACCTCACTTCGCCCTGTAATTGAGCTCCAAATGAAATTCTGCAGTTATTCATGGGATTGCAGGTTACATGGGCTCTAGATTGTTCAGCACAGCCTCAGTTCAGGTCTGGGTAGTGTGTGTGCAGTGGTAGCTGAAGACAGTTTGCTCTCAGAGGTCTGCGATTCAAAACCTCTAAAAACTGTTTAAAATGCCTTTTTGAGTAATATTTTTTGCTCAAAATTTAGTACATTGACTGTAGGAAACCCTTCTGTGCTCATATCATCAAATGTTTATTGTTGTGTGTGGATTTTGAATGTTAATTTAGAACAGTCAGTTTGTGTACTGTGAAGTGTGCTTTGGGGGAAGGGTGTATTTGTGGTGTAGATAGATTAACTGGGAGAAAAAGACAGTTTTTCTGTTTTGGTTATATTTTTCTTGTATAACAGTGTTAATGTACACACAGTAATATTTTCAGTAATTCTTGAAATTTTTTTGCTGATTGCTGTGGTGCAGCAGTGTACAATTTGTTTAAAACATTTGGTTTTCAGCTTGCTATGCATTACTTGAGTGTGCGTCTAAGTGTGTGTGTGATGGGTGCCATTAAATCAAACACCTTTAATTGTGTTATAGAGTAATTGCAGCAGTGTGAACCTGCTATCCACCACACCTGCATGAATTTTTTATACTGCTTTGTGGTATCTTTACTGGTAGTGGATTGTTACTGCCATGCACTAATCCTCCAACTGGCAAAATGTATTCCTTTCCAGATTTGGATTTGTGATGTGTGAGCACTGGTTAGGTGTTGTGCCTTTTTGTATGCATCTTTTGAGTTTTGCAGCACAATCTTAGTCTGTCTGTGCATTTGCATAGCACCATTAATTCTGGTAGACTGCATTTCTTGTTAAGCTCTCATTTCACTTCATCAACACTGGGGAATTTAATGAATACAAGATAGCAGCATTTTGGGGATGCACATTAATTCTGGTGACTCTGTGTGTGACCTGACCACTGTGTGCATGACTGAGTGTGCCATTAATTCTGGGAGACTTTGCATTTCTTGTTACACCCTCATTTCACTTCATCAGCACTGGGGAGTTTTCTGGACACAAGACAGTAGCACTTTGGAGGTGCACATTCATTCTGGTGACTGTGTGGGTGGGATGCTGCCAATATTGTCACTCAGCCTTACTTCGCATTTAAGGTGGAATGACAAAGCAAAGTAATAATAACAAGGCAAAGTGAGCCTTTCTTATGGGGCACTCCACATAACGAAGTGCCAACGCAATGTGGCCACTTCGCGTTCACTTTGCCGACAGATTTTAAGTTCACTGCATCTCTACCTCCAAGCGATATTCAAAGACTGCAGCTGTGCAGTGCAACTCCCATTGCACCATGGCACAATTATAATGTATGCAGCACAAGTGCAGGGGGGAATTCCAATGAATATTCGCCACAAAGGGATATTCAACTGGGAACCCATGGCACAAGTCCAGAGCAAACCCAAGATGCACTGGCCAGACTTGTTCCTATAAAAACCTGGCTCAAACACACAAACAACAGATGCTCAACATTGTGCCCAGAAAGAGAGAGGGAGGGAGGGAGAGAGTGTGTGTGAGAGAGAGAGAGAGACACTGAGAGACAGAAAGCGAGAGAGAAAGAGAGAGAGATGAACAGACTGACACAGGCACCCAGAGAGACACACACAGTGATGGAGGGATGGAGAGTGCCCCATTCCTAATGGAGGCAGTAATGAGGGGTATGAGGAGGCAGTAGGAACACCAATGTGGCGAACGAAGGGCCCGGCACTGGTATGCCCGACATAGGTGGTACCATGCCCGTATCACATTTGAGAACTACAGTGATACAGAGATAGTGGGCCAGTACCACTTGAACAGGGCCATTCTGAGGCAGCACTGTGAGCTGTGCCATGATGAAATGCAGGCACCCACCAAACATAGTCATGCCATGTCTGTGGAGACTAAGGTGACCGCCATGATGTGCTTGCTTGCCTCAGGTACCTTCCAAAGGCCAACAGGGGACACCACAGATATCACCCAGTCCACCACATCCCACCTCCTCACACAGTTTCTCAATGCTCTTCTGCCATGTGCTTCAGAGTTCATATGGTCCCCAGCACACAGGAAGTGCATAAGCAAACATGCAGGACTTCCACAGGGTGGCACGCATGCCTGGTGTGATTGGGGCCATTGACTGCACCCACAAGAGCACAACACACATACATGCCACCAAATGCATGCTTCACCACCACCGCTCACATGTGCACAAGGCAGCAGCAGTGGACAGCAGGTCAGGGCAGCACACACCTCAGGCCAATCACATGGTCCCTCGGCTGCTAAGGCCATGTGGGCAGCTGCACTGAGGCCGATCAGCAGATGCTGGCTGTGCATTGGCCACAGGGGGTGTGTCAGATGCCCCCCCGGGTAGACATACAGGACTGTGACCGTGTCCTTGCAGGGCTACAGAGGTGGCCAAATAGGCCAGCCCCGGGCATATCTGGGATGCCTACTTCAGAGCCCAGAGTCTGCTGCAATGGGTTCACCAGATGCTGGGACTGTGGGGTGGACAGTACACTGCAGGGGTTCCCCTGTGCCTGACTGTGCCCAGTGACAGCCAGAGATGCAAAACCAGATGCAATGGTACTGGTCATGTGGTCCATTGCTGCCAGACAATGGCACCAGGCATGCAGTCCATAGATGCGGTTGTGGCCTCCTGCATGCAGTGTAGCTCATCCATGATCTGCACAGTGCCCCTCTCCTGCTGCTTGGCCAGCTGTCACACCTCCACCCCCAGTGCCTGCACCTCAGTGGCAAGCAGTGTCTAGTTCTCCATTGATGCCTGAAGCAACCTGATGTGCTCTACCAGCCACTTGGCATTCCTATGCTTCCTGGCTGGGACACCGATTGGCTGGGGGTGACGTGGCATGCTGCCCAGCCTTCATGCTCTGGTGGATGCTGCATAGTGGGCCTTACGGGGGGTACAGTGATTTCATATGCACCAACTGCAGACCACATGTCCCATTGCCCAGTGGTATCTGCATCTTGCTGCTGCCACCTGTCCATCTGCTGGGTGGTGCCCTGCTGTGGCACAGCCACAACAACACCACCACCTACTCTGGTCACAGCAGTGGTGCTACACCCCACTGCAACTGCAGGAATGGGAGGCAGCTGTGCAGCCATGGGCACAGCGCTGGCCCCAGACAATGCCTGTGAGGAAGGCAGGGGCATGTTGTCCACAATGTCTACCATGCTGTCCAGGATCAGGGTGATGTCAACATTGGAGGTGGACCCCACCCCAAGCTGAGTCTCTGTGCACAGCACATCCAGGCTGGCATCTTGCAGGCACCCATCCAGGGCCTAGTCTGACCCCAGGCTGAAGAAATCCACCAGCCCCGTGCTGCTCAGCCACAGCCGGTCCAGGCCACAGATGCTGGTGGATGTTGAGGGTTCATCTGCACTGGCCATGGCTGCTGCCTCCACTGCCCCATCCCCTGCATGGAGGTGTGATGGTGCTGCAAGAGAGGAAGACGTGGTCAGTGGTGCATTGGCACCCATGTGCCCCCCCGTGTGCATGCCGCTGGTGTCACTGGCCAGCAGCATGCCATAACCAGCAGTGTGCACATGCACATGTGGTATTTGGTGCAACAGCAGGCACACCTGCATGACCTGGCACACACCTGCAAGGTCAGTGTGAGTCACATACGTAACATGCAGTGATAGACTGCCACCCATCTGGAATCCCCAACCAGGCACACCCTCCACTGTAGTGTGATTGATAGTGGATGCCACTAGCTCCTCCATGGTCAACAGGGTGGCTGCAGTGGATGGCCCTCCACTGGTGGCACTGCAGGAGGGATCAAATGGCTGCCACCTTCTCCTTAAGCCTCCACCTGTCAGTCCCGACCTTCTTGCGGAACTCCTGTGCCATCTGCTGGTGCCTACCATGCAGGTTGGTGTGGGCTGCCACCTCATCTCAGCCTACCAACCATTCATGAGGTGTTATGGCACCTCTCAACAGGGCCTCCCTGTTGAGGTATGCCTCTAACATGCCATTCATTTCATCCTTTGTAAAGTTGGGCCTGCACTCTCCTCCTGCTCCTCCTCTTGTCCAGACATTCTGCCACCTGTGAACAGGGACAGCACAGTGTGTCAGTGAGGGCATTGCCCATGTTGCCCTCTGTGGCTGTGTTGTTGCAGGCCGCCAGTTCCCCAAGCCAGCATCCACCTACCTGTAAGGGCGCAATACTGGTCTGTAGCCTGAAATGTTCACTGGTGCTTATATGGTGCATTGCATGCAACTGATCTTGTGCGCAAAGGTAATGATATGCTAATGCACCCTACTGCACCACACATTGGCTGATGAGGTAATTTACATACCGGGGCTGAATATCGTGTAAATGCACCATGCACAATGGGTTTCTGCCAGAGCAACGCTGTGGTGCATGTCCGGCACATGCATGTTGCACATTCCCACAGTGCACAGGTGTGCATGGCATTGCATGTGTCTATTATGCAACTGTCGGCCCTTGCACGGTGCCATACCATTGCACATGCAGTAATGGTGGGGCATTGCACATCCTTGGGCACATGCACCACTATGCACAGGGGCATGACCCCAGACCCTGCAAAGTCAGTGGGCCAGGGCGTTGTGCTCATGTCTGGGACTGAGCCATGTCCCATCGGTAAGCTGCTTCATGTAGGCCCTGTGTGGTTCCGTTTTAATTTTTTTTTATTGTTGTATTACTATTACATTTTATTTAGAAGGCACTCTTCCTCGAGCTCAGAGCACTCAAACAGTGTAGTGCTGTGTGGAATTTTCAGATTCCAGTGGAACAGAACAAATACCACTGAATTTCATCGAAAATGGAATGGCAGAATTCCGCAGCAGAAAAATGCAGACTTAATTTTTCTGCAACATTGTCATAGAATTTAATTCCATGGATGTTTTCTGCAGAACTGGTTGCAGAATGATTTTCCATGGAAAAAATGCTGTTCTTTGGAACATTATTCCATGAATCTCAATATTTTCTGCAGAAATGGTAGCAGAATGATTTTCTGCAGAAAAAGTGCAGTTCCATAGAATATTATTCTGCAGATCCCAGCAAGCAAAATTCTGCAGAAGAATTAGTGAAATTCTTGTGGAAATTCAACCAGCAGAATGGTCATTCCACACTAATTTCGCTGGTGGAATTCCACATTCCGCACAGCACTAAAACAATGCAAAAACATTATAATAATGTATTATAGGGGCATGGTAGCACCCCTATAGTTAGGGTTGAGTTGGCTGTTCAATGTTAAATCTCAATTTTTGCACCTTAATATCTTTGGCTTCATTTGATAGAATAGTACAAAATTTGGCATAGGAGGTCAGGCTTTCAGATTCTCAAGACATGAAAAGTTTTGTGATGGCATCTTGTACAGTTTTCAAGATACAGAGTGCCGAAAAATGAAAACAAAAATCTATACTTAATATTATGTATTTTTTGTTCTCCTCTAAGTCCTAGATGATGTGGAATTTTGTCATGAAATGTTCAGGTTTGAAGGGGCATGTACCAAGGGTGTGCCTTTTGAAGGTTTGGTGAAAAATTACTAAACCGTTTTAGAGGTATAACAATTTTTGAGTTAACGTTCAAGTTCAACTGGTTAAAAAAAAATTGCGAAAGGTAAAAAAACTATTGCAGAAGGTAAAAAAGCATATCATGAGTGGTTATTTGCATGATTTACTTTCATGGAGAACCAAACATGTTTTAAAGTATACCAGTAGAGATGGCCACCGTTTTCTTTTTACTTGTTAAAGTTGCAGACATTTAAAATACATGAAAGTGATCTCTTTAAAAGCTAAATGGGACCTGTTTACCTAGATTCTGGTATTTGCTTTTTTTTTCAGTGTTGCCAGAAATACCTTTTTTGGGCACCCCAAAAGCCAGGGTGCCCAGCTTAGTGAAAGGAGCCATTCATCCATGTTCTCTGTATGAGAACAGTGGGACTTTCTTGAATTCTACAGCCGCAACTGAAAATTGTACTGTGAGCTACGGTGACAGGAGTGAGCCACTGATCCCCTGTTCTGTTCTGTCTGTCTGTCTCTATGTATCTCTTTTAGTGTCTGTGTGTCTGTGGGTCTGTCTGCCTAACTATCTATTTAGTCATTCATTGAGTGGGCTGGGGTGCCCACCTGGTACAGCTTATTTCTCCCCCCTCCCTTTTTTTAAACATAAGCAGACCACAATGTCTACCCCCGTTAATGCTTCTCTGGACCACTCTCCACTCCATGTCTCTGGTGTGCAATTCCAAATTTTTTTATTACATAAGTGGGCAAAAATGCCCACCCCAGTACCACTTCTTAGGACCCCTTCCCCTTCAGGTTGCCCACACCATGTCTCAGAAGTGTCACACGAAACTGGGGTGCCCAATCCTCAGTGTCTTAATAAGCTGCAGTAAGGAAAACCATTCCTAATTTTTTTTGTAATACCCTGTAAACAAAGAAAACAGTCCATCACCCACCCACCCTGACCTCCCACTTATCACCCACTACCCTACACCCCCACACCCCACACAAACCCTCACTCACCTGAACATGTCCCATGACAAAGATCCACTCTCTGATTAAAGACACATCTTGCTGCTGGAACTGCTGACTGCAATATGAGAAACTAAGGTAAGAGCAGTACAATATATTTCAATGGGGTTTTGAATGTTGATGCATAACTTTGTCATTTTTGCATATTTTGACCACACATTTTCAACATGGGCATTTTGGGACCCCACCTCATTATCAATGGCAATGGAAATATGCAAATATGCAAATCAGACCTGAAAGATGATTTCACAGTCATGTGGCAAAATTGCCTTTTGGGCTGGATTTGGAAATTTTCACTACCCTTGTTCATGAGGGCAATGTTGTAAATTTGGGGCTAAAATATATAAAATGGCAAAGTTATGTGCGTACACTGACATTTTTTTTATTATTATTTTATTTTTACTTTGTTAACCAGGTAAGGACACTGGGAAAAAGCCCTGTTTCACAACTGACCCAGACATCAAATAACATACAAACAATTAGACATGAAATACAATATTACTGTACATTACCAACATTAATTATTGCAATGACTTACACTTAAGGATAACAAGTAACAATTAAATTGAGTTTTAAAACTTTGCAATGAAGTTGCGGATTGCAAAGCTAAAGGTAATGTATTCCACAAAGAGGGAGCTGTAACTGTAAAGGAAAGGGAACCATAGTTGTTCTTGTGGGCACCTACTAAAAGCGTTACTCCATACATGGAGCAAATATGATTTGTGTTAATTATATCTATTAATAAATCATCAAATGGTGCAGGAGCAGAATTACACTTAATAATAGATTTATAGATCAGGCAGCCCAAGGAGTAAGTGAACTTAAGAGAAGGTGATCAACAGTCAGCAGAGGAATATATTATGCAGTGATGCATCCTAACAGGTGTGGCTAAAATAAATAGGCAAATATTGTTAAATGTGATAGAAAAAATATGACTTTCCTTAGCCTCAATTTTGTAATACAGAAAGGATACATAGTACAAATGTGATATTAAAGAACCCATGGCAATTGCATAATGTGTTTCATAAGAACAATAGCGTTTGAACTTATATAATATGCCTAGCTTCTGATTTATCACTTTACTAACAGACTTAACTTGTAAAGAAAATGATATAGTGGAGTCAAGAATAAAAGCCCAAATACTTGAACGTCTTAACCTGCTCAACAACATTACCAGAGGTATCTTGAATTAATATGCAAGATTCCTTCCCAAGAATAAATTTACTTTCAAAAATCATGGATTTTGTTTTCTTAACATTTAAAACCAAAAATTATTATCCAAACAAGAAAATAGAGCAATAAATCAACAAAGAAAGGTTTCTATGCTTGCTCATACTGTAACTTTGGTAATTTTAAATATTTTGACCTCAAATTTCAGCATATACATTTTTTCACACCACTTCATGAATGTGACATCTGTCATTTTTCAAATCATGGACAAAATGTGTTTTTGTCAACCTTAATACTCCCCCCCAGCCTGTAGCCTCCAATCTGAAGCACAAAACACTCTTCAAAGGTAAAGGAGTATGTCTTGCCACAGGTTTTCAACACAATTTGTTGTAGCTATGTGCCCCACATGGAGAAAGGAGATCATCAGTGATTTTTTTTGCTCACAGAATAGGGTGAGCATTAGGGCTGACAACCCCAAGGAAGACCCCACCACTGATTCACCAAGACTCTGGAGACCCAAAACCCTAATGTTTTTGCCTTTTGCTGATTGAAGGGTAAGGATGAGGAGTTATGATTGACAATCATAACACCACATTTCCCTATATTTGTGGAGATCATTTACCATAACTGGTGCATTAAAAAGTTGTTTTTTGGCAAGAATATATATATATATATATATATATATATATATATATATATATATATATATATTATACTAGTGCGGTAGTGCCAGTATATTGGGGTTGAGTGCTAACTTCTATGTTAAACCCAAAATATTGAACCTTAATAGCTTTGGAACCACTCAATGGATTTGTACAAAATTTGGCATGTATAGTCTCCAGAGGTAGGTCCCTTGACTTTCAGAATTTCATGCAAATCTGTGGTGTGGTTTGTGAGATGAAAGCTGTCAAAAAATCCTAAATTTACCAGTTTGTTCATGTTTCTTTGTTCACCTGTATCTCAGAAACAGCTTTAGGTAGTGATCTGACATTTTCAGGGTAGAAAGCCTTTGCCTCACAGATGTGCTTTTGAAGGTCTGGTGAACATAAAATCCATTCAAAAATTATTAATCTTTAAATTTCACATTATTTCCCATGGGGAAATTTATATGTTAGGCATGACAGTTGCAATTTGTGCAAGTTACATAACTTTCACACAATACTGTTGTATTTTGCACAAATTACATAATTTGCCCAAAATACAACAGTATCTTGCACAAGTTATGTAATTTGCAAAAATGGGAGTGCAGAGTTTGAAGGGCCCTGTGCTCCCACCGTAACATAAGGGTGCTGTTATACTACTTCAATGGAGGGATGTGAACACAGGGTCCAAAGGATCCTGCAGTCTCACCATAACATAAGGATAATGTTATACTGTCTCAATGGATAGATGGTAGCACAGGGTGCAAAGGACCCTGCACTTCCACTGTAAAATAAGGAAACTGTTATAGTGTCTAAAGGATACTGATGTACTGCCACAATAGAGGGATCAAACCCTGCGCTCACACCATAAAATAAGGATACTATTATACTATTTGAAAAAAGCAAGGAAATTCATTGCAAAAAACTTTGTTAATGCACCATTAGAATTGAAGCATTAAAAGTAGGGAAAAGTGATCTTAGGGTTCCTAAGCATAAGACCCTGCCACCACCCTTGGCTTCCAACCTGAACATCCCACCCTCACCCTTGACTTCCAACCCTAAGGCCCACCTCCACCCTGCATGTAAGAACAGGTGTGAGGGGTGTGCCTTGGAGTTGTGAACCCTAATGCTCACCCCATTTCAACAGTTAATAACCTGACATGGGTACAGAATAAAACAATGGGGTAAGCATTAGGGTTTACAACCCCAAGGCATACCCTTCACACCTGTTCTTGCATGCAGGGTGGAGGTGGGCCTTAGGGTTGGAAGCTGAGGGTGGGGGGCAGGGTCTTATGCTTGTGAATCCTAAGATCACATTTCCCTACTTTTTATGCTTCAACCCTAATGGTGCATTAATGAAATGTTTTGTTATATATACATATATATATATATATATATATATATATATAGATTCATGGCAAAAAACTCTGTTTAATGCATCAGTTAAGGTTGTTCCACAGTGAAAAAAGCGAGGAAATTCGGTGTTAAGGTTGCCACCCCTTGCACCCCATGCCCACCCCCACCAGCAAGCATTGGGGTGTGCATTGGGGTCATCAGTCCTAACTCTCACCCCATTTTCCTATACTGCACCACCTCAGCTTATTTACACATGGAATGGGGTGAGAGTTAGGGCCGATGACCCCAACGCACACCCCGATGCCTGTTGATGGGGTCAGGGTGGGTATGGGGTGCAAGGAGTGGCAACCCTAACACTGAATTTCCTCACTTTTGTTGCTGTGGAACAACCCTAACTGATGCATTAAACAGAGTTTTTTGCCATGAATAGGATATAATGGGAATTTCAAATTGTAATAACTTTTGAACAGATTAATATTTTTTCACCAAACAAATGATGGCATATTCCTTGGCCCAAGCTCTTTCTATGTTCCAAGTGTGGGACCAATAGATCACATGGTGTCCATGCAACGCCAAGGACAAAAAATGTGCAAAAGTGTCAAAAAGTGAATTTTTTGGCTTTTCGCTGGGCAAAAATCATATGTCCGACTGAAACGCAATTTAGTATCTACCATACCAGACTGTACATTACAAATTTTGTGCAAATCCATTGAACGGTTGCAAAGTTATTAATGTGCAAAATTTGAGGTTTAACATTAAAGTGCCTACTCGCTCCTAAATATAGGGGTGCATATGATAACCACTAAAAAGCATGTACTGGTGAGAGGGGGCCCCGTGCTCCCACCAACTTGCCCATTTCTGCATAACAATATGCATCTGAGGGAGTGCGGGTCCTATGGGCCTGTTCTGCCTCTTACTCATAGCTACAGAGCCATACAACATTCCTATTGGCCACCGAATACTTGTAACAGTAATTTGTCCATATCTTGGGAACCATAACAGCTAGCAAAAAAAAATTAAGTGTCACTGTAACCATTCCAGTGAGTAAAGTGTGCCACAATCACTGACCAAACCCATATCTCACATTGTTTCCGAGATATGGGCACCAAAAAGCACTGGATAGGCACTCTTTGAACCCTTGTGACAGTAATTTCACAATATCTCATGAACCGTGCAACGTACAGAACAAATTCCTCTGCAGGCTTACTCTATGATTTAAAATCTTTTTTAAGTGGCATAGCTCACTTAAAGATGAGCTAAGCCACCTCTAGCGAAAAGTCTGTATCTCGCTTTGTTTCCAAGATAACAACAGCGAAAGTCATGGCACAGACTGCAATGTAATCCTATGGGAAAAATGTCAATTACGTCATTGAATATCTCTGCAACCAATTAATTCCCCAACACCTAAACAGCATAGTTCACATCTCTATGACATCCCCTCAACACTCTGCAAATTTCAACTGAAAAGACCAAACTGTGATTGGGATATGGTCATCCCAATGTGGGCCATCTGGTCTTTCTTAGGGCCATCTGGTCTTTCTCATTAACACTGCAAAAAATGCATATACATTTTCCCATAGGATATAATGGGAATTTCAAATTGTAATAACTTTTGAACAGATTAATATTTTTTCACCAAACAAATAATGGCATGTTTCTTGGCTCAAGCTCTTTCTACATCCCAAGTTTTAGACCAATAGATCACACGGTGTCTGTGCAGTGCCATGGACAAACAATGTGCAAAAGTGGCGAAAAGTGCATTTTTTGGTGCTTTGCTGTGCAAACGTTGTATGTCCAACTGAAACGTAATTTCGTAAATCAAGAGAACTACCATACCAGACTGTGCATTCCAAATTTCTTGCAAATCCGTTGAATGGTTGCAAAGTTATTAACGTGCAAAATTTGAGGTTTAACATTAAAGTGCCTACTCAACCCTAAATACAGGGGTGCAAATATATATATTTTATATATATATATATATAAAATGGGTAGGAAAAATTATGTCTGTTGATTGGTTGAATCACATCACATGACCATGTGTATATCAGAGCATGGCCGCACACCTGCACTTTCCCCCTCCAAAACAATTTGGCCATTTTATAAGATAGATAACCCACTCTAGGGTGTGTGGTCATGCTCTGATATATGCTCGTCTTGGGTGGTTGATGTACTCGGCATGTGGCCTTGTGCGTAACAACGCTCACCAAGGTGTGCATATCTCAGAGTGTGACCGCACACCTTAGAGTGGGTTATCTATTACATAGAGAATAAAGTATGGGTTGGGGTGTGTAATGAGATTTTACACACACCCAAATTGTGGGATGCTACATAAACCCCGAGGGCGAAGCCCTAGGGGTTTGTGAAAAGCATCCCACAATGAGGGTGTGTGTAAAATCAAGTTTGACACACATCCCAACCCATATTTTATTTTATATAATTGCTGGGTTTCCCTTTTCCGCCTCAGCAATTATATAAAATAAAAAGCTTCCGATGCATTCATGGTGTGGCTTCTCAGGTGCCGATTTGAATCGGCATATTTTAAAACCTTTTTTTGCCCTGGTTTGTGAGGTTTTCACTGTGTAGGGGGAAAAAAAGGACTTACCACCGAGTTCTTCTGGCAGTCGCGGTGCTGTTTCGGGAGAGATGGAAGCGGTCAGCGGTCTTGAGTGGTGGCACTGCTGCGTGAGCATGCACACAGCAAGGGAAACTGTGTGCGTGTTTGCCATTATAAACACTCCTTTATAACGGCAAATTATGCCACGGTTTTCCTATGGGAAAAACAGGAAGCCAGTTATTATCGATATATATACTGTATATATTAGAGTCAAAAAAACTCTGTTTAATGCATTAGTTAGGGTTGTTCCACAGCGACAAAAGTGAAGAAATTCGGTGTTAAGGTTGAAAGCCCTCATGGACCCCCCCACCCACCCCAACCGGCATCAGGGTGCGCATTGGGGTTGCCGACCCTGACTTTGTCACAAGTGCGAAAGTACCTTGCGAAAGTACTTTTTCCAGAAATTTGAAAAACATATTTCTGGGCTGTTTTACCCCAAAATAAAGACATGGCTAGCATCCTTAGGGTCTGACTAGGTGAATACAAAAATAATTAGGTTGCTAGAGGGTCCCAAATTTAAATGGCATGCATTTTTCTGATCACCAACTGAAAACAAAATGGTGGATTTGTGACAGTAAAAGGGCCATTTGTGAAAGTAAAAGCTGCATTTGTGACACTGTCAAACTTTTTAACTTTTCCTATTGACTTATAATGGGAACTTGTTTTTTGAATAACTTTTGAACCCTTTAATATTTTTTCATGAAATCTTCAAAAGGCACATCAGGGACCCTGGCCGCATGTTCCCTGAAGATTTTGGACCAGTCGCACAAACCATGCGACCTGTAGGCGTGACTGTAGAATTCCAAAAAAGCGTAAACACGCGTGCAGATCACGCTTAATAACTCTGTAGCCATATATCCAACTGGTACAAAACTTGGCAGATCCCAAGGTATATGGGTCTTGATCATGTCTTCCAAACTTCAGCCAAATCTGTCAAACAGTTGCAAAGTTATTAAGGTGCAAATTTTGGGGTTTAGCATGTAAATGGCTCCTCAACCTAACTATGGTAGCACTACCGTGCTACCATAATATCTATATGTATATATATATATATATATATATATATATATAGATATACAATGGTGAGCTGTCAGATAATATGACGAAGGTGCTGTTTGGACCTCAGATAACCCCATGAGTGGCGCAAGCCACGAGCGAGGTGTCCGAGGTCGAACAGCACAAGTGTAGACTAATCATTTATCTGAAAGCTCACCATTGTATATTTCATTTATGCATTATGGATGCTTTCTATCACTGCAGGAACATTTGGTTTTGACTGTTTAGCTTTTTTTAAATGATTATTTCTGGGAGTTTTGGTTAAATTTCCTAGAATATGTCCACCTAGCATAGTAATTTCTATTAAATGAAACATCACTCATTTTGTAGAAAACTTCTTGCAGAACAAATGTCATGCTCACAGTAGCATGCTACCCTTTTCATTTTAAAGTTATTCACATTTGTTTGTCAAAAAAGGGAAAAGAAAATAGAATTTTATGCTGTTTTTTTGGCTAATTATATAAAAAAAATCTATAAGGTATCTATACATGAAACACCACTCATTTTGTAGATAATTTTGTGCTGAACAATTTCCTTGTTCACAGTACCATGCTATCTTTTTTCATTTTAAAGTTATTCCCGTTTGAATACGGTTAGTACTGCTTCTGAGGCCGAACATTCTAAATGAATTCTAAAGAGAATTGTGACATAGTAACTGTGTGTATAACTAGTCACTGTATGTATAAATTTATTTATACATACATTGACTCAGATAACTTATTTATCACACTGAATATATGTTCACCCCTATTGCTTAAATATATATACACACACACACACAAACACACACACACACACACACATATACATATATATGTATACTGTATATATATTTGGTTTCTATTTTTTTCCATTGTAAAAGCCAATTATAATTCTGTTATTATAACCAGCTGGTTATAACAACATTCACACACCAGCTTTCCCCACATTAGCTCGAGGCACACATACCTCTTAGTGAAACCCGAGATCAGCATCTCGCACTAGCGCTGTTCCATTTTTCAAGCCACCAACAAATTGCCCACATCTGAAAAAAAGATCAAGAGCCATGGTGCTACAAGACAGCAAAGATGATGACTGAAATATGTTTTGCCCCACACATACAATTTAGCATGATCTCTAAGTGTAACTAAAACCCTCACTCTCTTCTCACGTACCGCGAGAGCTCCAACCAAGATACCCATTGCAATGGAAGGCATAAAAATGAAACAACAAACAAAAAGGACTCAAAGTGAAAAAAAAATAAATGTTCTAACTTTACCAATACAAAGCTACTCATACCTATTACCTATATTTGTTGAATGCCGTGATTTTTTTTTTTTTTTTTTTTTTTGGTTTTTGGTCACAGAGTACATTCCTGATCCAGAAAAAGCCACATAACCTGTGAGTAAAATCTTTTAAAAAGTTAAAAACATTATCAATTCAAAAGACTTGCACTAATGTTCTCTGTCAGTTTAAACAGTTGCACAGTTCTCATTAACTAATGTTCTATATTGCAAAATAAAACAAAAAATACTACCATTTAAGTATTGCATTCTCTTTTCTAACTTAAAAGTAAAACTGCACAGGCAAAAAAGTAGAAACCAGAAATTATACAAAATAAAAGATGGGCAGCTAATTAAAACTCGGATTTTACACATCCCCTCAGGGTGGGATGTCTTCATAAACCCATTGAGCTTTGCTCTTGGGGTTTATGTGGCATCCCACCCCTCGGGGGTGTAAAATCCTCATTATAACTTGCTACCCATCCATTATTCTCACTCTCTCTTTGTCTCTCTCTCTCTCTCTCTCTCTCTCTCTCTCTCTCTCTCTCTCTCTCTCTATATATATATATATATATATGTGCATTAACAGAGTTTTTTGCAATGAATATATATTTTTATATATATGTATTTATATATATATATATATATATATATCAAAAATCTTCATTAATGCATGCATTAAGTTGATGTCATAACAACAAAAGTTTGGAAATCGATGTTATGTTTACCCCACCACCACCCAACCCCACCCCCCCATCCTTCACACACCAACAGATGTTGGGATGTGCAATGGGGTCGTCAGTCCTAAATCTCACCCCATTCTCCTATACTGTAACGTGTCAGCTTGCTTACACATGGAATTGAGTGAGAGTTGGGCCTGATGACCCCAATGCACACCCCAATGGTAGTTGCTGTGTGGATGATGGGTGGTGGTGGTGGGATAACCTTAACATTGAATTTCCAAACTTTTGTCACTGTGACATCAACCCTAAGTGATGCATTAACAAAGTTTTTTGCAATGAATATATATATATATCTATATATATATATAGATATATATATATAAAATGGTTAAGGACAAAGAATCAATAACATTGGACAAAGACCATCAGGTGACCATGCATATATCAGAGCTTCGACCGCACACCTGCACTTTTACCCCCCTCCAAAACAATTTTGACATTTTATAAGCCAGATAAACCACTTTGAGGTGTGCAGTCGTGTCCTGATATAAGTATGCCTTGGGTGGTTGACGCACACCAACGCGTGCGTATATCAGTGCATGACTGCACACCTCAGAGTGGTTTATCTATTACATGTTGTGGAGAATTTTTGGACCCATAGTCTTGTACATAACAGGGGGACACCAAGGGAGGAGGATCCAAATATTTAATTAAAACATCATGAATACCGCAAAGTAAAGAAAAAAAAATAGAAATGATGTTAAGGAGAGTCAGAGGCACTGCAATTGGGGGGTTTTATTAGAAAAAAGCTATTTGAAAACCAGGGCTGTACAAGTCCTGAAAGTACTGTGGGGGACACCACTGGTTTGTACGTTACCAGGGAAAAAAGGGCATATACAACTTCATAAATTATAAATTTAGAAATAAGAAAGTTTTAAGAAGCACAAGATCTAACTATGAGATACTAGCATACAACTTTTTTTCTTTAAAATGTAAATGTTGAGACTGCAATGAGGCACTCTATGAGTGACATGGAACAATGTCACAAAATTCCATCTTTCTTAAGGGGGAAATGTGGCATTCCAGATGGGTCCACAGCAAAACAGCAACACAACAGAGGCTGATGTTATTTACAGTAAGTCCTTATTGAGCACAATACTAGGAAGTATTAGAATGGAAAAATTTTATTAGTTATTTAAGAAGTTACTGGCCATTATTATAGAGGTGATGTACACACAGATATATATATATATATATTTATATATATATATATATATATCTGTGTGTATGTGTGTGTGTGTGTATATATATATATATATATATATATATATTCATTGCAAAAAACTTTATTTAATGCATCAATTAGGGTTGAGGAAGTACACCAACAAATTTTTGGAAATTCAGTGTTAAGGTTACCAACCCCTACCACCCCATCCCCATCCTCCCACCCGCCTCACACCAACAGACATTGGGGGTGTGCATTGGGGTTGTTGAGCTAACTCTCACCCCATTCTATGTGTAAACAACCTGAGGTAGTGCCGTATAGGAGAATGGGGTGAGAACCCAATGCACACCCCAATGCCTGTTGGTGTGAGTAGGGTGGGATGTTGGTGTGAGGAGGGTGGGGATTGGGGATGGGGTTGTAGGGGTTGGTAACCCTACACTGAATTTCCAAACTTTTGTCGGTGTACTCTCAACCCTAACTGATGCATTAATGAAGTGTTTGTCAATAAATTTCCCTTCTTTTTGAGAAAGTGTAATGTAACTGGTATGTGGTTGCGGGAGCGCGGGCCCTCTGGGCCCTGCACTCCCTTCACACTGCTCATTTTTGCAAACTAATATCCATGATTTACATATGTGGGAGCACGGGCCTTCCAGGCTCTGCACTCCCACTTACACGTAAGTATGGAGACAATACAAAATCACACATGCCCACACAATGCAATGCATCAGGAGACATACCACACCCCTATAGTCATGAAAATGAACCCTCACAACATTAATTTGACAATATCTCAGTAACTGTAGCAACCAAGGAAAAAATCCCACTGCAGTTGTAATCATGCCTTCAAAACCTCCATGGTGGCTTAGTCCTTCAAAAGGTGTACTAAGGTCACCACAGCAAAAAAATCCATATTTTGAACCATTTTCAACATACGGGTGCCAAAAGGTGCAACAGGTGCTACAGTGTTAGTCTATGGAAAATTTTGCAACTTTGGAGCACTGTAACTATTGAACCATCATCAATGTTGTGACCAAACCTGCAAAAGGCACGTCTGTGTGGTCAGGGCTTGCTACACTGCAAATTTTAGTCAAAAAAGCCCTAATCATTTTTTTGTTATGAAATGGCAAAGAAACGGGCTCATTTGGGGCTTTAATTCCATGAAATTCCACAACTTTCACAAAACTCCCATAGGTCAACATAGGATACTTTCATGAAACTAAAAAGTAGCATCGCAACACTACTGGTACTTTCACAAAACAAAATGTAGTGTTGCAACACTACTGGTACTTTCACAAAACTAAATATAGTGTTGCAACACTACTGCTACTTTTGTGAAACTAAAGGTAATGTCACAACACTACTGGTACTTTTGAAAAACTAAAGGTAATGTTGCAACACTACTGGTACTTTCACAAAACTAAAGGTAGTGCCACAACACTACTGGCACTTTTGTCACCCACTTTTGAGATATGAGTGCCGAAAGCTGGCGTGGATGCCAATATCTCAGTAATGTTTATGGACACTCATAACACAGTGAATCTTTAAAATTTTTTAACCACATTTACAATATGGGCTCTTTGGGACCTCCCCTCATGAATACTGGCACTGTGATTTGGTTAATCTGTCCTGAAAATTGATTTCACACAGCGACCACACCATTCTATGTCATAGGTGTGAAAACATGTTTTCGGAAGGATGTAAAAAATGACAGCTGTACTGTTCCTAAGGAGGTGTGAAAGAATGGCAATGTTGAAAATCTGTAGAGAAAATATAAAAAAATTGGTGAAGTTACAAGAGTGAGTAGGAACAGTGCACTGCACACTCATAATGCGGTCATTTTTTTTAAATTTTTTTACCACATTTTGAACATGGGCTTTTTGAAACAACCCCTCATGAGCAGTGGTACTGTGATTTTGTTAATCCATCCAGAAAGTTTATTTTGCACAGTGACTGTTATGCACCACAGGTATTAAAAACATGTTTTGAGCAGGATATGAAAAACAACAGCTGCACTAAGTTCACAAGGTGGGGTCCCAAAAACCCCATGTTGACAACTGGGGGCCAAAAGTATTAAAATTGGCCAAGATATCAACATAAGATGAATCCCCCCTCCCATAGACTCCCATTATACAGTTTACCTTGATTCCTCAGACCGCAGTTTGGTTTTTAAGAGTGCAGATGTGTCCCCGGTCCTGAGAAGATCACTGATCCCGACATCTGAAGGGTAAGTATGGGTAAGAGGTGGTGCATGGAGGTGGGTGCAGCAGAGGGAAGGAATGTGGGATGGGGGGGGACTGGGGAGATGACGAGGGACCATTTTCTTTTTTGTAGCATTAAAAAACCAAAAAGACATTGTGGGATTTTTTTTTTTACTTACAGCTTAAATGTTTTAAAAAAAAAACATTTGGCACACTGGGTTGGGCTCCCAGTGTGCCACAGTAGTGGGGGGTGGGGGAACACTACTCATCTCAGGGACTGGGCACCCCAATGTTGGGATAAAAAGAACAGACTTTAGGGGGAGGGCATCTGACACTGGGAGGGGGAGCATCCTGGTGTCAGAAAGATAATATTAATAAATTGGCACACTAGGGTGGGCTCTCAGTGTGCCACATGAGCTTTCTGGGTTGATGCATGCTGCCAGCAGGGGGATTGGGCACCCCCGTCAGCAAAGAAAGTTGGCTTGGGGGAGGACATCATCAGAAAATGGCCAAAATTCCAAATATACTGTCACTAAGTAAACACTGTCACTTGTGTTTACCTATTTGGGGGCTCAGGAACTCACTGAGGGCATCAGATTATCAATATGACCCCCAGAAATAACATTTTTTCATAATCCTAATGTTAGGACTTGCAAATGAAGCAGATGCCACACTTTCACTAAAGTGTCAGACTTTTGTGAAAGTGTCAGATCTGTTTCTTCCACAGTTTCTGACACTATGGGGGACTGATTGTGAAAATTGCATTTCTGGGGGTCAGATTGAAAATCTGATGCCCCAGTGTGTTCCTCAGCCCCAGTAGATAAACACAACTGACAGTGTTCACCTAGGGGCAGTAATTATTGAATTTTGGCCATTTTTGTCTGCTGCTAACTGAAAACAAGATGGTGGCAGCACACAAACAAATTGGCATAGCTCAAAAGCTTTTATAAGCAAAAAAAGCTTTTGAGAAAGCTGTTAAAAACTTTCAAGCTGAACATATATTTTTTCCCATAGGCTATAATGGTAAACTTTGAACTGTGATAACTTTTGAATGGATTAATACATTTTCACCAAATCTTCAAAGGCACTTCCTTGTCCCTGACCCCATATACCCTGAAACTGTCAGACCAGTCAGACAAACCATTGGAGCTGTACAGGTGAGCAAAGAATTCAAAACATTTGAGGATTTTTCACACTTTTCAATGCTCTGCAGCTCTGCAACCGAAAACCTGACAGCAACAACAATTTCCAGATCCAGAGATCTATGATACTGCACCACACATGCACAATTTCAAGCAGATCAGACAAATGGTTGCAAATTTATTAATGTGGGAAATTTTGGGTTTAACATAGAAGTTGCATGCACAACCCTAACTATACTGGCCATAATAACTAAATAAATAAATAGATAGATAGATAGATAGATAGATAGATAGATATATGTGTGTATATATATATATTCATTGGAAAAAACTCTGTTAATGCATCAGTTAGGGTTAATAGCATAGTGACAAAAGTTTGGAAATGTGATGTTAGAGTTACACCGC
Source organism: Neoceratodus forsteri (assembly GCA_016271365.2). Classification (NCBI taxonomy): domain Eukaryota; kingdom Metazoa; phylum Chordata; order Ceratodontiformes; family Ceratodontidae; genus Neoceratodus; species Neoceratodus forsteri. The sequence goes on from CM057459.1 coordinate 629,432,256, forward strand.
TACCACCCCACCCCCACCCTCCATACACCAACAGGCATCAGGGTGTGCATTGGGGTCGTCAGCCTAACTCTCACCCCATTCCATGTGTAAACAAGCTGAGGTGGTGCAGTATAGGAGAATGGGGTGAGAGTTAGGCCTGATGACACAAATGCACACCTCAATGCCTGTTGGCATGTGGATGGTGGGGTGGTGGTGGTAGGGGTGTAACCCTAATATCACATTTCCAAACTTTGTAGCTGTGCTATTAACCCTAACTGATGCATTAATGGAGTTCTTTTGCAATGAATTTCCTTTCTGTTTGAAAAAGTGTATTGTAACTGATAACTGGTATGTGGTAGTGGGAACACAGGCCCTCTGGGCCCTGTGCTCTCTTCACATTGTCCATTTTTGACAATTAAACCTGCAGATAAAGGGGGTGCAATCATGTTACAGAATAGTGAGAACTATGACAAAGAAGTATTAAGACAGTTAAATGATCAAACCTTTTATAAATGTCTGAGTACTGATCCCACTAATATCTTTAAAAAAGAAGTAGATGAGTATTTGGATTTTGTGGACACAAATAATTTGTTACCTAAAAAGGTTGTAGAATATTTACATGTTCCCTGCCTCATACGAGCTACTTTTTACTGCCTGCCTTAAATTCATAAAAGCCCTATAGACGTTTGGGGTAGACCCATAGTTTCCAGTAACAACTCATTGACAGAGCCTCTTGCTAAACTGGAAGACCCCCACATTACTTGCCTGGTTCAAAGCACCCGAGCATATCTGAAATATACAGGTAAAGTTTTATCAGTTCTAAATGATGTGGCAATTTGGGATAGCAGTTTGTTGGTCACACTCGATGTGACTGCATTGTATACAAATATTTCACATAAGGATGGTTTAGAAGCCTTAAAATATTTTTTGAATCTAGAGAACTGAAGGAACCTAGTACAGAGGTTCTAGACAAGCTAGCAGGTTTTGTTCTATCTTGTAATTGCTTTTTTTACAAATATGACTTCTATTTACAGGTAAAAGGGATGGCAATGGGGTCAAGTTTTGGCCCCAAGTTTGCTAACCTGTATATGGCTAAATGGGAGAAGGAAGTCATAAGATCAGACTCTAACCCATACAAGCAACACATCGATCTATGGAAACAATACATACTGTAGATGATGTGCTGCTGATCTGGAAGGGGACTGAATTGGAATTGGGAGAATTAGTTAACTATTTGGAAACCAGTAACCATAACCTTAAATTTAGTATGACTTGTAATAAAAACCAAAATAATTTTTTAGATCTTGCCATACTTAAGGATGGTATGGGAGGACTTATCACAGACTTGTTCCACAAATCTATGGATAGTAATACATTATTGATGGCAAGTAGTAGCCATCCACAATATGTCATTAAAGCAATTTGTGTGAACTAAGAGGAACTGTGGTACCCCCAAGCTATATCAGAAACGTGCTGAAGAGTTAGAATATAGGCTGAGAGAAAGAGGGTATTCAAGGGCAACTATAGATAAGGCCAAATCAGAAGTTGATCATTTGGAAAGAGAGAATTTAATGGAAGAAAAGAATAATAGAGGGAATACGCGGCAACAGGATGCACATACATGTTTTATGAACACCTATAGTGCTCAGTCTAGGGAGATTTCTACCATTATTAAGAAACATTGGCATATTGCCCAGCAAAATCCAGGGTTGAAAAAACTAGCTGAGGATGGCCCAAAGTTTGTATATAGGTGAGGGATTACCCTTAAGGACCATTTGGAACATTTGGTTGAACCAATAGTCAAAAATAAACAAATGTGGCTACCTAGGAAAGACAATGGTAGCCACAAATGTGGCAACTGCAAATTTTGTGTTTTGGTATGTAATACTAAAACTTTTAAAATCCAATTACGTAAAGAGAATTGCCGATAACAGGTTTTATGACATGTATAACAAGTGGCATAATTTATATGGCCACTTGTCGATGTAGGGCATTCTACATCGGAAAAACAAAAAGAGTCTTTAAGAAGGGAACTGGTGAACACCAGAGGGCAATTGAGAATAAGGAAGAAAAAATATGTTGGCTGCTCATATGATAAAACAGCATGACGTACGATTACATAGCTTCATGTTTCAAGGACTGGAAAAAGAAGTGCTGTCACATCGCTGTTGAATTTTGATAACCTCCTCCTAAAACATGAACAGTACTGGATCTTTCCAATTAAAAGTATGGAGGGAAAAGGCCTTAATGGTAGACTGGAGATAAAACCATTAAAAAAATCATGAATGACATGCCTTGGCATGTACTGTTGCTGCGTGCACCCAAATCTGTATATGAATTGAGTGTTGAGTGTTTTAGATTTTAACTAACATTGATGGTTTACACCTTAATGATTGCATAAGTTGATGCACTTTATACTCTAATGGTGATTTTTTCTCTCTGTTTTTTTGCAGATTTGCAGTTATAATTTTAAGATGCTGTCTAGAAGCACTACTTTACTAGTTTTCCTAGATGAAGGATATAAGATCCAGATATATAGGTGCCCATATCATGACTGAACAGCATTGGTTGTACTTCCTTATGTGTGTTGGTCTTTTTAACAAGACTTTTTAAAAATAAAAGAATAATAGGAGGATTAAGATGTCCCCTGTGTATTAAGTTAGAGGTTAAAACTGGTGTTAAGACCAATGCATTAACTAGTATGAATGTGCATTATCAGCATGAATTTTCAGAACACAGATTTTATACTTTTAATATGTTGGCGTAATGGTATTAACGTTTTTGTGCACTACCATTTCAATGGGACCCTAGTAATAAAAGGGGAGGTATTACATGACACATTCACCTTTGAGAAAGCTCACAGGAGCAAAACATGTCAGGTGACTACCTGCTTTCATAACACTGTACAGGTGAAGAGGGCAAAGTGGGGCATTTGAGAGTTCTTGTGGATTGTTGGATACAAGCTTGATTTGTCCGAATTTGATGCTTACTTGTTGAAGTTCTTTTATGCATGGAGCTTTTATGAACACAATGAATTAAAGTGATTTGCACTCTACAGATATTGTGAGGAGTGCTCTCTTACTTTTTGGAGAAAAGATTGACAAGGAACTGTTTATCATACTGCTAACTTGGTCTTTTGAGTGGTGCCAGATTCTATGACTTTATAGGTCACTATCTTTACAGTATGACTGCAGGTGTAATATATGATTTCCAAACTTATTTTTGTGGCTTAGTTCACTTTAAGGTGATTAAAACTGTGGGTAGCGAAAAATCCATATCTCACTTCGTTTTCGAGATACGGGTGCCGAAAGTCATCACGAGTACCACAGTGTTATCCTATGGGAAATTTCTCAACTTTGGAGCACTGTAACTTTGGGCCCCTTGAACGTTTTACTACCAAGTCACCAAAAGGCACATCTGTTGGACCAGGGCTTGCCACCCTGCTCATTTCAGTCAAAAAGCCCCATTTTGTTGCAGGGGGGATGGCAAGGATTTTCAGTTTTTGGACAAATTACTTTTGCAAATTGTGACAGTTTTGCAAAAAGCAGCACAACACTTTTATGTTTGTGAAAGCATTGCATCCATTTCTGCCACAATTTGTTGAAGTACTTGGGCTCCGAGTTTTAACACGGCATTTTTTGGGGGGGGGAGCAAAAAAGGTAGGGCAGTCATCCTCAGGACCCAACTAGGTAAACACAACAGTCAGTGTTTACCTAGAGGGTCCCAAATTTAAACGCTAGGCATTTTTCTCTCTCATTAACTGAAAACAAGATGGCCACAGCATGAAAGTAAAAGGGCCATTTGAGAAAGTAAAATGTACTGGTGGCAGCTTTCGAGAAACACATGTATTTTTTTCCCATTGACTATAATGGGAAACTTGTTTGTTGAATAACTTTTGAATGGTTAAATATTTTTTTCACCAAATATTTGAAAGGTACATCAGTGACCCAGATTGCATGTTCTCTGAAGATTTCAGACCAAATAGACAACATGTTCAGGCTGTAGGTGACAGCAAAGAAACTGGCAAAAAGTCAGTGTTTTTGCATTTTTTGGCATTCTGCAGCTCCGCAATCACTCGTCCAACTATAACACAACTTGCCAGATCCAGAGATCTATGGTGCCAGACCATGCTTGCAAAAGTTCAGGCAAATCCATTTTATGATGACAAAGTTATTAACGTGCAAAATTTGGGGGTTAACATTAAAGTGCTTACTCAACCCTAACTATACTGGCCCTACTGGGTCAGTATAATTATAGCTGCATGGTAGTGCAGCTATAGTTAGGGTTGCCCAGCCACTTCAAAGTTAAACCCAAAATTCTGCACTTCAATAACTTTGCCACCATATGAAGGATGCATGCGAGCTGGAGCACCATAGATCTCTGGATTAAGGCAAGTTGCATTATGGTCGAATGAACAGTTGCAGAGCTGCAGAGCACAAAAAAATGCACTAAAATGGGGTTTCTATGTGTTTCTTTGCTTGTGGCTACAGCTCACATGATTTGTTTGACTGGTCTGAAATCTTCAGGGAACATATAATATGGGTCACTGATGTGCCTTTTGAAGATTTGGTGAAAAAATATTAATCGATTGAAAAGTTATTCAGATTTTAATTTTCCCATTATAGTCAACGGGGAAAAAAATATATGTCTCACAAAAGCTACTACCAGTACATTTTACTGCTGCAAATGGCCCTTTTACTGTCATGCTGCAGTCAACTTGTTTCAATTAGTGGTGAAGAAAAACATCTGTAATTCAATTTCTGCTGCCCTTAGGTAAACACTGACAGTTGTGTTTACCTAAATGGGGCTTGATGAACACAATGGTGCCATCAGTTTTTTTTTCTAGGACCCATAGAAATACCTTATTTAAAATCAGGTCCCCTGTAGTGTCATAAATCAAGACAGTACATTTGCAACACTGTCACAAATCACGACACTGTCGCATCTGTACTGTCGCATTTTGTGACACTACTGCACCCAAAAATATCAATTCTTTGCCACACCATTGCACTTAAACAGTTAGGGCTTTTTGGCTGTAATTTGCAGGGTGGCAAGCCCTGGCTCCACAGATAAGTTAGGGTGCTCTGAAGTTGAGAAATGTCCCATAGGATAACATTGTGGTACCGATGGCACCTTTCGGTGCCTGTATCTTGAAAATGATTCAAGATACAGATGTTTCACTATCTGCAGCTTAGGTTTGGAAGTCCTGATTACAACTACAGCAGAATTTTTTTCATAGTTGTTATGGTTACTGAGATATTGTCAAATATGTGCTTCAAGGGTTCCTTTTGAGTACTATGGGGCTTCTGTATAGCTCCATACTTATGTGCAAGTGGGAGTGCAGGGCCCATATACAGATACCATTATGCAAAAACTGGGCAATATGAAGGGAGCACAGGACCCAGAGGGCCCGCGTTCTCACTAGCACATATCAGTTATGAGTTACATTACTCTTTCTTAAAAAGAAGGGAAAGTCATTGCAAAAGACTTCATTAATGCATCAGTTAGGGTTGATAGCACAATGACAACAGCATGGAAATGCAATGTAAGGGTTACTACACCACCACCTCACCCTCACCCCCACCCTCCACACACTAACAGATGTCGGGGTATGCCATGTGGTCATCAGACCTAACTCTCACCCCATTGTCCCATACTATAGCATGTCAGCTTGCTTACACATGGAATGGGGTGAGAGTTTTGACATATAACTCCATGGCACAACCCGTCTGTTGAGCGTGATGAAAATCAAAGTGAAAGTGTTAGGTTGGTAACCCTAACATCACATTTCCATGCTTTTGTCATTGTGCATTAACCCTAACTGATGAATTAATGAAGCTGTTTTCAATAAAAAAAAATATATGTATATATTATTGCTGCAGCTATAGTTAGAGTTGCCCAGCCGCTTTTATGTTAAACCCCACATTTTGCACTTGAATAACTTTGCCACTGTATGATGGATTTGCTTGAAATTTTGCCTGCATGCTAGAGCATCATAGATCTCTGGATCTGGCAAGTTGCATTACTGTCAGATGAGCGATTTCAGAACACCACAAAATACACAAAAATTGGGGTTTTGCATGTTTCTTTGCTCATAGCTACAGCCCACACAATTTGTCCAAATGGTCTGAAATCTTTAGGGAAGATGCAATCTGGGTCACTGATGTGCCTTTTGAAGATTTGGTGAAAAAATATTAATCCGTTCAAAAGTGATTTATATTGTAATTTTCCCATTATAGTCAAAGGGAAAAAAATATATGTGTCTCATGAAACCTGCCCCCAGTACATTTTACTGTTGCAAATGTTCATTTTACTGTTGTCCTGTAACCATCTTGTTTCTGTTAGTGGTGAAGAAAAGCATCTGTAATTCAAATTCTATTTCCCCAGGTAAACACTGACAGTTGTGTTTACTTAAATGGGACTTGAGGAACACAATGGTGCCATCAGTTTTTTCTAGGACCCTTAAAAATACCTTTTTTTAAATCGGGTCCCCTGTAGTGTCACAAATCATGACAGTACATCTGCAACACTATTGCAAATCATGACACTGTCACCTCTGTTTTTTGTGACACTACTGCACCCAAAAATACAATTTCTTTGCCACACCACTGCACATAAATGGTTAGGGCTTTTTGGCTGAAAGTTGCAAGGTGGCAAGCCCTGGCCACACAGATCTGTCTTTTGGTGGTTTGGTAAAAAAAATGTAAAGCGGTTACAAAGTTACAGTGCTCCAAAGTTGAGAAATTTCCCATAAGATATCACTGCGGTGCCCATGGTGCCTTTCGGCTCCCATATCTAAAAAATGATTTGAGATATGGATTTTCTGCTACCCACAGGTGGACTAAGCATGCCTGGAGGTTTGGAAGTCATGATTACAATTGCAATGGAATTGTATTCATAGTTGCTATGGTTACTAAGATATTGCCAAATATGTGTTACAAGGGTTCCTTTTGAGTACTATGAGGCTGCTGTATGGCTCTGTACTTATATGCATGTTGGAGCACAGGGCCCAGAGGGATCACACTCTGACATACATATACTATTATTTAAAAACTGGGCAATGTGAAGGGAGCCCGGAGCTCAGAGGGCCTGTGGTCCCACTAACACATACTAGTTACTAGTTACAATACCCTTTCTTAAAAAGAAGGGATATACATTGCAAAAAACATTGTTATTGCATCAGTTAGGGTTGATAGCATAGTGAAAAAAGCATGGAAATGTGATGTTTGGGTTACCCACCACCACCTATCCCCCACCACCCCACCCTCCACACACCAACAGATGTCAGGTTGTGCCATGGAGTCATCAGGCCTAACTCTCACCTCATTCTCCTATACTGTAGCATGTCAGCTTGCTTACACATAGAATGGGGTAGGAGTTAGGCCTGATGACCCCATGCGCAATCTGTTGGTGTGGAGAGTGAAATGAAGTAATGAGTGGTGTGAATCCTAACATCACATTTCCATGATTTTGTTACTGTGCTATCAACCCTAACTGATGCATTAACAAAGTGTTTTAATGAACATATATATATATATATATATATATATATATATTCTACTAGCAAAGCAGTGTCAGTATAGTTGAGGTGAAAGGTAACTTCGATGTTAAACTCAAATTTGTGAACCTTAATAATGCTGGAACCATTCAATAGATTTGTATGTAATTTGGTATGCGTAATTCCTAGTTGGAATTCTCTTGAAGTGCCAAATTTTATGTGAAACCGTTATGTGGTTTCTGAGAAACAGAGTGTTGAAAAAACAGAAAAATCCATGTTTTTTGCAATTTCTTTGTCCACCTGGATCTCAGAAACAGCTTTAGGTTGTGGTTTGAAATTTTCAGGGTAGAAAGCCTTTGCCTCACGGATGTGCCTTTTTTAAGGTTTGGAGAAAAATATTAATCCATTCAAATGTTATTACCATTTTAATTTGCCCATTATTTCCTATGGGAAAAGGTATTTGTCAGGCACGAAAGTTAGTCAGTTTCAAAAAATGATGATGGTATTTTTTGCAATTTGCATAATTTTCAAAAACTACTGATTTATTTTTCTCAAAAAAAAACTGAATATTTGAACCTTAATAACTCTGGAACTGTTCAATGGTTTTGCATTAAATGTGGCATGCTTAATACCCAAGGATAGATCTGTTGACATGCCAAATTTTGTGCAGCTATGTTGAAGGGTTGCAAAGTTGTTAAGGTGCAAAGTATGCTAAACTGGAAGACTACAAAATTTACAGAAAGCAGGTACATTTAATGAAGCTCATCTGTTGAATGGTGCCAAAATTATTAAGGTTCAAAGATGCAAAAAAAATCTGGAAGACTGAAAATTAATAAAAGCATGTAAATGTAAAGATGTTTGAGACACAGTGTCTCAGAAATCACAAAAACTGTGCAGATGAAATTTGCCACATTGTTTGAACTGTACCACAAGACTACACATGCTAAATATCATGCAGATATGTGGAAGGGTTACAAAGTTATTAAGATGCAAAATATGCAAAACTGGAAGACTGAAAAAAAGATACATTTAAGGATGTTTGAGACACTGTATCTCAGTTACCACATAACAGATTTGCACGATATTTGTATAATCAGGGGACCTGCTCCCAGAGATTATGAGTGCCAACTTTCTTTTTATATCTGTTGAATGGTGCGAAAGTTATTAAAGTTCAAAAGTACAAAAAAAAAAAAACCTGGAAGACCGAAAATTAATACTTGTGAATGTAAAAATGTTTGAGACACAGTATCCCAGAAACCACACAAGCTATTCAGATTAAATTACCCATATTGACAGACATACACAACAAGACTATGTAAACAAAATTTCATGCAGACATATTGAAGGGTTGCAAAGTTATAAAGGTGCAAAGTATACAACACTGGTAGACTGTTATATTATACTGGCATAGTATGCCAGTATAGTTAGGGTGAAAGGTAACTTCTATGTTAAACTCAAATTTTTGAACCTTAATAACCTTGGAACCATTCAACAGTATTGCAGGAAATCTGGTGTTCATAATCTCTGTGGGTAGGTCCCTTGACATGCTAAATTCTGTGTGAATCCACTGAGAGATTTCTGAGATATGGAGTGCTGAAAAAACAGAAAAATCTGTCGGTTTTTTTTTGCCATTTCTTTGTTCACCTGGATCTCAGAAATGGCTTTAGGTTGTGGACTAACATTGTCAGGGTAGAAAGCTTTTCCATCACAGATGTGCCTTTTAAAGGTTTGGTGAAAAAATATTAAACTGTTCAAAAGTTATTACATTTTTAATTTCCCATTATTTCCTATGGGGAAAATGTATATGTCAGACCCAAAAGTTAGTAATTTTGAAAAATATTAATTTTCAAAACATACTGATAGTATTTTTTGCAAATTACAAAATTTTCTAAAAGGATGTATTTTGCACAAAAAACTATTTTGTAAACCTTAATAACTCTGGAACCGTTCAGTAGATTTGCATGACATCTGGTATGCATAATGGCCATAGTTAGGTCTGTTGACTTGCCACATTGTGTTCAGATATGTTGAAGGGTTGCAAAGTTATTAAGGTGCAAAATATGCACAACTGCAAGACGGTGAAATAAAAAAAACAGGTACATTTAAGGATGTTTGAGACACTGTATCTCAGAAACCACAATATAGATTTGCACAATAATTGGACCATCAAGAGACCTACCCCCAGAGATTAGGTCTGCTAATCTTTGTGCACATCTGTTTAACAGTGGCAAAGTTATTAAGGTTCAAATATGTGCAAAAAACTGGAAGACTGCGAAAATTAATAAAAACATTACATGTAAAGTACACAGTATCTCAGAAACCCCATAATCTATTCAGATGAAAGTAGCCACATCAATAGATCTGTACTACAAGACTATGCCTCCAAACTTACATGCAGATTTATAGAAGGGTTGTAAAGTTATTAAGTTTCAAAATATGCAAAACTGGAACACTGTTATATACAGTATATAGAGGCACGGTAGTGCCAGTATAGAGTGAGTGAAGGAAACTTCTATGTTAAACTCGAATATTCGAACCTTAATAACTTTGGAACTGTTTAATGGATTTGCATGAAATTTGGCATGCCTAATCTCTATGGATAGGTCCCTTGACTTGCCAAATTCTGTGTGAATCCACTGGGTGATTTCTGAGATACAGAGTGTTGAATAAGCAGAAAAATCCTTTTTTTTTTTTTTGCCATTTCTTTGTCCACCTGGATCTCACAATCATTTCTAGGTTGTGGTCTAACATTTCCAGGGTAGAAAAGCCTTTCCCTCACAGATGTGCCTTTTAAATGTTTGGTGAAAATATATTAATCTGTTAAAAAATTATTACATTTTAAATTTTCCCATTATTTCCTATGGGAAAATTTATATGTCAGGCCAGAAAGTTAGTAATTATTGAAAAATATTAATTTTCAAAACATACTGAACGTATTTTTCACAAATTGCATAATTTTCTAAAAGCATGTATTTTGCACAGAAAAAAAAAACTAATTTGTGAACCTTAATAACTCTGGAACTGTTCAATGGATTTGCATGACATTTGGCATGCATAATGGCCAGAGTTAGGTCTGTTGATATGCCTCATTGTGTTCAGATATGTTGAAGGTTGCAAAGTTATTAAGGTGCAAAGTATGCACAACTGGAAGACTGAAATAAAAAAAAAACAGGTACATTTAAGGATGTTTGAGACACTGTATCTCAGATACCACAAAACAGACATGCTAAATTTTGTGTGAATCTGTTTGAGTAGTTTCTGAGATAGTGTTGAAAAAACAAAAACCTGTTTTTGCTATTTCTTTGCCCACCTAGATCTCACAAATGGCTTTAGGTTGTGGTATAAAATTTTCAGAGTAGAAAGCCTTTGCTTCACAGATCTGTTTTTAAAAGGTTTTCTGAAAAAAATATTAACCATTCAAAAGTTATGAAAGCTTAAAGTTTCCCATTATAAGCTATGGGAAAAATATATGTTCTGTGTGAAAGCACATTTTACTTTTGTGAAAGTACTGTGGAACTTTCGCGAAAGTACCATTGGTTTACATGGGGGACTTTTGCGAAAGTCGCGGAACTTCAGAAAAAAACAGTTTATTTGACACTTCATAGCAAAAAAATGGTTAGGACTTTTGGGCTGAAATTTGCAGGGCAGCAAGCCCTTGCCCCACAGATGTGCCTTTTGCTGGTTCAGGGAAAACATTTATACTGGTTACATAGTTACAGCACTCTGAAGTTGGGAATTTTTCCAAAAGTTAACATTGTGGCGGGTGCAGAACCTTTTGGTGGCTAAATCTCAAAAACTGTTTGAGATACAGATTTTTCACTAAGCACAGCTTAGTACACCATATACATTTAGGTGTACAAAGCACAAGTGGAGGTGGCCAGGTCATAAATACAACTGTAAAGGAATTTTCTCCAAGGTTGTTCTGGTTACTGAGATATTCCCAAACAAGCATTACAAGAGCTACTTGGAATGCCTCTATGCCTGTGCTCTGCCTCTACACTCATGGGTGGGTGGGAGCACAAGGCCCTCTGGGCCCTGTGCTCCCACCTTTGTATATGATTATGCAAAACTAAAAGCACAGAGCTCTTCTGTGCTATGTATCTATACTTATAGGAAGGTGGGAGTGCAGTCCCAGAGGGCCCACGTTGCCACCCATTGATATCATCTTGCAATACTGTGAGCACAGGGACCTCAGATGCTATATATCTACACTTATTTTTGGGTAGGCATGCAGAGCCCAGAGGGTCCTTACTCCCAAATATGCATCCCATTATGCAAAACTGGGAGAACAGGGTCCTCCTCCGCTATGCCTCTGCAATGATGGGTGAATGGGAGCACAGGAATGGAGGGCCCTTGCACCCACCTATGGATACCATATGAGTAACATTTCACTTTCTCAAAAAGAAGGGGAGATTCACTGAAAAAAACCCATTAATGCATCAGTTAGGGTTAATTACACAACAATAAAAATTTGGAAATTCAGTGTTAGGGTTACCAATCCGAGACCCCCACACCCCACACCCTCCACAGACATTCAGGTGCTGTGGTGTGCCTTGGGATCATCAGGCTTAACTCTCACCCCATTCTCCTATACTATACCATCTTAGCTTGTTTACACATGGAATGGGGTGAGAGTTAGGGCTGATGACCCCAAGGCACACCCTGGCACCTGATGGTCTGTGGAGGGTGGAGGTGGGGTGATGGGAGTAGGACTGGTAACCCTAACATTGAATGTCCAGAGTTTTTTTGGGGTGGAATCAACCCTAACTGATGCATTAATGGAGTTTTTTGAAATTATTATATACATTATACAATATAGTGGCCTGTTGAATGTTAAACCTCAAATTTAGCATTTTTATAACTTTGCAACTGATCAATGGATTTGCACAAAATTTGGTATGCGCTGCCCCTTGGTGAAGATCTCTTGATGTGGCAAGTTTTGCTTCAGTCAGATGTACAGATTCTGAGATCCAGATAGCGCAAAAACATTAAGTCACCATTTTTTGCTGTTTCTTCTTCATAACTTTGTGCCAAGATGGTGTGGAATTTTGGTGTGATTTTTTTGTGGTACCAGGAACTTGGGTAACTTAACCTCCCTGCTTTGTTTGGTGATAAAATATTAGTCTGTTGCAAAGTTATTCAGTTTTTAAGTTCCCATTATTTAATATCAGAAGATCACTTTCCAGGATAGAGGTAAAAAGTTTGACAAAGGATTTGATCTCATGAAAAAGGATTCATTCTCATGAGATACATTCCTTTTTCATGAGGAAAAAAATCCCTTTTCATGAGGAAAAAGTGACTCCTATAAGTCCAAGCACACTCTAATTACTACTGTTAAAAGACTGATCACATCTATAATCGACTCTTCCCTCTCCCCTTTTTCTACCCCCATATCTGTCCCTTCCACATTCCATTGACCCTGGTTCCAGCGCTGAATTCTCCATACCATATCACTATATATATTTTTATATTAGGTTTTATTTGTGTTCAGTGCACCTGATATGTATATTTCATTACTTTTATGAAAAATTGTGCCCTACCCAAAACTAGCTGTACAGTATCTTCTGTTCCAAACATATACTACTGTCAATGCTACCTGCTGATACTTTGTATATACTGCATTATTGTATCTCACTTTATTTGTATTATTACTATTTTCTTGTGTGTTGCATCCCATGTATATTGTCCCTTGTTCCTTGTTAACAAACCCAGGTCCACATCAAAAATGAGCTTGCTCAATGGTGATCACCTGGTTAAAGACTTTGATTGATTGATTGATTGATTGATTGAAAAAATCCTTTTTCATGAGTCATCATCTTGTTTTTTTTCCACAAACTGAAAAGCATGGAAAATACATAAAAATGTTGTCATTTTACAAATTAAATGCAAGAACCTAACTAAATGGGCCCTGTTTAGCTGGATTCTGGCATTTGTTTTTCATAATTTTGGCCAGAAATACTTTTTCTGGCCACCCAAAATCCTGAGTACCCATCTTAGCGAGAGAAGCATTCCGCCACATTCTCTGCATGAGAACAGCAGATTTTATTTAGTTCTGCAGCCACAGCCAAACTCCTGATGCCAGCTGCTCACATTGCAGACACGCTCTGGACAGATCCTATAGGACTGCAGCCAAGGAACTTTTTTATATTAAATAACATCTGTAACTATATGAATTCCATTATCTGTATTCTGTTGTGAACAACAAGCAAGCAATATGGCGACAGAACTAAATACAAGCTATATACATGTTTAAAATAGAAACACAGTAAATAAGCAATCAGTTTCCTCTGAATGAACTTCAAGTAGTCATTATTAGTTTCCGATTACCTGCATGTCAGTGGTATGCAAAAAGTTGACACTTTTGATTTTGAATGGACGGCTAAAGGGGATGGTGCATATCAACAATTCCAATTTAAAAAGCCAAACTGATTAGGTTAACTGCAAAGAAACTGCATTATGAAATTATGAATCTCATTACTGCTCCTCAGTGATGGCAAAATGATGGATTTCTATATGTCGCTGAAACGTTTACCCCAAGATGTCTCCAAGCAATGATGCAGTGATTTATGACTTTAAGGTGTAAAGAGACAACACTTTATCCTTACACTTACACAAAGGAAAACAACTTAATGCAGACTGGAGAAAACATGTCTCTCAATGCAAAACACGATAAGAATCATAGAAGGCAGCCTGTGTGGCACTTTAAATAAAGAGAGAGGCACATCAGTTTAGTTCATTATTAGACTCTTTGAGCCATCAACAAATACAATTTAAAATACCTTCAAGTTACACTAAATACATACATCATTAACATCACATTTTAAAACATATATAATACATCAAAATGGACAGTATTGTGTAAAATTCCTTACTTCATATATTTGCATCCTTGGGCCCAGATATTCAAAAGGGTTGCGCATGGTGCATCAGTGTTGTGCCATGTGCAACCCACTGATGCACCCCGACGCAATATTCGAAAGGGAAAAGTGCTTGACACAAATCCTGATGTCCAGAAGTGCATCAGTAATGTATGCAGGTGCAGGTGGGGGGGTGTGCCCATGCATACCCTGCACAGCCCGATATTCAGCCCAGGATGTGCAGAGCCATGCATGCGAATGCTCTACCTGAGCCAGCACAAAGCTGATCCAAAAAATAAAGGAACAACTGATGGCCACCCACAGGTGAGCTGCCGCATTGCAGGGCACAACACGGCAGCTGCCACCTGTGGGTGGCCACCCGAGCTCCGGCTGCACCTGGTGATCCCCTCATGCCTGATCGCAGGCATTTGTAATAATAAATGAATAATCCCTGCACATCCCTTGGTGGTCCAGTGGCCTGCCTGATCGCTGGCTCAGTAATAAACTAGATCCCCAAAACCCTGGTGGTCCAGTGGAACCCCACCCAACCCACCCACAGATCCCACCGCCTGCCGCTGGTCAGTGGTGGGCAGCAGCCCACCTGCCTGCTGCCCCGCTGCCCACTGACTGACACCGTTGGTAGGGCTGCATGCCCATTGGTCCACAGCGTGAGCTAATGGGTAGCCTATACCATACTATACATTCCAGATATGTGAATGGGATCCCAGTCACATATCTGGAATGTGTAGTACGGTATGGGCTGCATGCCAATTGGCTCATGCTGTGGACCAATGGGCGTACAGCCCTACCGACTGTGTCAGTTGGTGGGCAGTGGGGCAGCAGGCAGGTGGGGTGCTGCTGCCCACCACTGACCGGGGGGAGCAGGGCAGTGGGATTCAGTGGGTGGGTTGGGGGTCCACTGGACCACCAGGGATTTTGGGGATCTGACTTTATTACTGAGCCCATGATTGGGCCGGCAGGTCCACTGGACCACCAAGGATTTTGGGGATCTGATTTTATTACTGAGGCCACGATTGGGTGAGCATATCCACTGGACCACCAGGGATTTTGGGGATCTAATTTTATAACAAATGCCTGCGATCAGGCAGACAACTCTCCACTGGACCACCAGGGATATTGGAGGGATTATTCATTTATTATTACAAATGCCCACGATCGGGCAGACAGCGGTCCACTGGATCACCAGGGATATTGGAAGGATTATTCATTTGTTATTACAAATGTCCGTGATCCGGCAGACAGCGGTCCACTGGACCACCAGAGATTTGTGTTTTCCATTTTTTTTACTGCAGCCTGCGATTGGGCTGTAGAGCACATTGCCGGCTGCAGGGGGTGTCAGTCCATGATGGCTGCTGCCTGGCAGGGCGTCAGGTGCAAGTGATCGGGGAGCAGCGCACCTGCATGCAAATGGTGCCATAGTGACATGCAAATGGCCCCATTTGCGCCTGGCATACATTATGGCCCCATTTGCATGTCAAGTTTTGAATATTGCGGTTGCTGTGCATAGCGCAATGGAACTTGCACTAGCGCAACCCCATGCTCCACTCTGGCCACTTGTGCTGGCACAGTGCCATTGCACCTTGCACACTGTGGGTGGCCAGGGTGCGATATCCAATGATGCTGTGCCATGGCGCAGCTCCG
The DNA here is from genome assembly GCA_016271365.2 of Neoceratodus forsteri. Taxonomy (NCBI): domain Eukaryota; kingdom Metazoa; phylum Chordata; order Ceratodontiformes; family Ceratodontidae; genus Neoceratodus; species Neoceratodus forsteri. The sequence goes on from CM057459.1 coordinate 629,448,252, forward strand.
TTGAATTTCGTCCAGTCCACACCCCTGCTCAGCCAAGTTGCGCTGCACCCAAGCTTGCACCACAGCATGGCGCAGTCTGAATATCTGGGCCTTAATTCCTAACTATTACAATTAATCTATTGCACAACTCACCATGGTATTGTACTTAATACTTAATAGATTAATCAATTAATAACACAACACTCAAGCTGTATATAATTGTATCATTAATTATTTGTTTCTTTTTGCTAATTGCCTTAAAGTAATTTGCCAAACTTAGTATAGACCAGCTATCTTCAGTCTGCAATATAACAGAAGTCAGTGTTTCTAGGTCAATCTCACATTTAGTATCCAGAAAAGGAGCTAACCAGTACTTCCGTTCTTTTAAGTACCAAGTACAGTGCCACATAACATGTAACAGATCCTCACATTCTCCTTTTGTGCAACTACCTTTTTCATCAATTAATTCTTTATGTCTAAATCTCAACAAATTACCATCAAACTGCTCAAATTTGTACTTAACAAATATTTTCCAAAGTTCTGGATCATTAAGGACATCCAAATAGCTTTTATAGCCAAATTTTCCATTATTCTTAGCAAAGCATCTTGAATACCGAGAAGTTTTTATTCCTTGTAAATCTTGGTTTTGCCAAAAAACTTTAATTTTTGAGAACAAGTATTTATTATACTTGTAACTCAGCTGAATATTCCTCACTGTGTATTTTATTAATACGTTGAATTTGTATTTGTTTATTATTGAATATATTTTTGAATACCACAGGTTTGTTCTATCTCCTAATTTGTGCCAATTCTGTTTTTCCTTTAAACACTGAGAGAATATTCGAGTGTGTGGTAGCCTTGTTAATCTTAACCAAAAACCTACTTGTTTACATTCAAAGAGTGCATTTATATTTGTTATTCCTAATTCAGATCTTACATATGTGGAGGGCAACAGTATCCTATCCCCATTATTTTTCTCAGCATTTTAAATAATGGGACTACTAATTTTTCTCTATACTTCACATCCCAAATTTCTACTCCATACAAGAGTTGAGATTCTACTTTTACTTTTATCACATCAATTAGAGATTTAATACTTGCCCCACCAAATCTGTAATTGAATCTTGACAATGCCAAAACTGCTTTTTTCATAGTTTGAAGAGTTCTTTGGAACTGTGTATTCCAATTTCTATTTTCATTAAATTCTACTCTCAGGTACACATAGGATATAACTCTATCTACTTTTCCTTTAGCAGTTCTCCAGTTCCTACTACTATTATATCCTTTAGGTCCAAAAATTACCACTTTGGTTTTATTCAAATTAATTTTTAACTGTATTTCTCTTGAACCACTATCCAACTTATTAAACATATTCTGTAAACCTTTCCATGTTAATGAGAGTAAAACCAAATCATCGGCGTATGCCATTACAGCTCACCTTTGCTTGTTTATTTTTGAGGAATCAAGCTCAGAAGTTCCAAGTTCATTTAAAAGGCCCTCAATATACAGGAAGAAAAGTGTAGGTGCAAGGACACAGCCTTGTCGTACACCTCTCTTCACTTCAAAGTCAGTCATCTGACCTTCTTTTCCCATTCTAACACATGCCCAGGTATCCGGGTACAAATTGGTTATAATTTTTACCAGTGCCTCATCTATTCCCTTCTTTAACAAGATTTCCTATAAAAGTTTTCTAGAGATAGCGTCAAATGCTGTAGAGTAGTCCACATAAGCTAAATTTATTCTTTGTCTTCTTATCACTACATATTTCTCAATTAAATGGTGCAAAATTAAACACATTATCAAGAGTTGAATAATTTCTTCAGAAACCCCACTTGGTAAAGATAGACCCCCCCACTCTATCTATTTCTTCCATAAGTCCATTCAATAAAATCTTGGAAAAAATTTTCAGATTTATGTCAAATAAACTAATAGGGCGATACATGGCTGGATTTGTTAAACTTCCTTTTTTGTGAATCGGTATTATATACGCTCCTTTCCATGTGGTAGGATAGTTATTTTCTTGTATACATTTATTGTATAGTGCTACCAATAATCTAGTCCAGAGACCAGTTTGACATTTATAAACTTCTGCTGGTATGTTTTCTGGTCCTGATGTTTTGTGATTCTTTAATGAATTGATAGCTAACATAACTTCACAATTGTCTATAACGATAGTATTCCTTACTTTTCTTTCATCTGTTTTTAACTGAGTTCTTTCCTCTACTTGAGAGTCATTAAAATCTGAGAAAAATGATCTATCCATACCTGTTCTGAGATATAAGCATCAGACTCCTCTTTATAAACACTGGTTCCTTTTGCCACCAATCTCCAGAACCCTTTCTGGTCCCTGTTATTCACTACTTCACTCATTTCCTCCCACTGCTTTTTATAATGTTGCTTACATTTTTCATTAATAAGACTCTTGTATTCCTTCCATTTGTGAGTTATACTTTTTAACACTTCTCTATTTTTATGCTTCATATACTGCTTGTAACTTTTTCTTAATATTTTTGTTTTCTTTTGCATTCATCATCAAACCATCCTTCTTTCCATTTTACCCTTTTAACTATGTTTTTACATAATTTATTTAGAATTTGCTGAAAAATTAGATACAAAGTTCCAATCATTTGATTACTATTAGGTTCTAAGAAATGCACTTGTCTCTCTGCAGTAATTTCACTCATTAAGAGAGTAGTTAAACAATTATCCAGTTCAGATCGCCACATAATTTTTTATTAGACACAATTTTCATCTCCAAAGGTTGTACTATCCTAGGCTTCTCTACACCATTTTCCTTACTCTGTGTCAACACTATAGGGAAATGATCACTCTTTGAGCGAGGTATAATTTCCATTTTTTTCCCATTCTTCTAAAATACCGGACCATATTGCTAGATCTAGTACCAAGGTTTCTTTGGTGGAAATAAATGTACATTCCCCTGTTATGTCTCCGTTTATACATCCATTTAATGCATATAAGTTGCACTCTTTCAGAACAAAATCAATTGTTCACCCGCCTTGATCGTCATGTGATTCTTCGTTTCCCTTTGTTTCCATGAGCATGGGCTAATTACACTTGTAAAAAAAGAACTATCTCCTAAACCATCAAATTTACCAATTCATGCGTTAAAATTCCCCACTAATAAAATGTCTTGTGCTGGATATAAATATGTAGTTTCAATAATTACTGTATTAAGTTGCTCCCACACTGACTCCTTATAAAATTTTGAGCTTGCAGGAGGAATATATCCATTTATCACTATAAAACACTGACCTTCATTTTTAATTGAGACAAGGATACAGTTCTCTGTTTTCTTAATTAATGATGCCTGTACAAAACTGCCTATTCTAGAAAAAATCACAGCTCCACCAGATGTCCTACCCTTAATCTTATCCTTTCTACCTATCTGATGAAAACACTCATACCCATTAATTTCAAAAAAATCTTGTACACCATGCCACGTCTCTTGCAAACATATTACATCAAAACCTGATATATATTTCATCCATTCATCAGCTTGTTTTTCTCTTAATCCTGCAATGTTCCAAGATACAATTTGTATCCCCATATATTTATTTTTAGAGCTAGCTCCATCTGGGATTTCAGCTACACTTGATATACTGTTAGGGCTAACCTCTGTATTTTCTGACTGTCATTCATCATAACCAGCCAATAACTGGAATGTATTTCTAAGAGAAATTTAACTTTCTTCATCATTTACGTCATAGGAATCTTTCAAATTTCCAGTCATTCCAATTATTTCCTCTAAATCCACCAAATTTAATCCCATCATGTCTAGGACCATAGTTTTTTTCTAAAATTCGATTGACCAATATTCTATTTTTTGCCACAATATTGATCTGTGTATCCTGTTCTTTCCCAATTTGTTCCACTACTTCTATTTCATTCCATCCTAATTGGATGTCCAAACATTTTTTTAACAGATTATATATTTCTCTTGTTAATTTGGCATTTGTTTCTCTATATAACTATCTCATCCCAAATAGAGCTAGTTCAACTTTCTTTTCCACTGAATCACATTTCCCTTCATCCATCTTTGTAAATTGTTATCTGTTACACAACATTATAGTAACATCTTTGTATTTAATTTGTACTGCATTTAATCATACGTTATTGGCAATTCTAGGTGAGTTAAAATAAATATCCAACATAGTTGCCAGATCAACTTGCGTATTTCTGATCTCCAAAATATCTTTCTCACTATTTCTTATATCTAATTCTCTGTTTAATCTTTCTACTACTAAATGTGGTACATTTACACTTTCATTCGCGATCCATTCTTGAGGGCTCACAATCCTTATCATTGATGCGCACGTACTTTCCGTTTCACTATTGTTTAGGTAGCAGTTAGATTTAGCTTTCCCCTTTTGATAAAATTGTCTCCTCATAGTTGACCTTCCCATCCATTTCACTTTCTTCCATTAAAGCATCAATTACCATACTATTTTGTGATGGGATTCCCCAGTGTCTTACTCTACTTTTAATTTGATTGTTTAAATTCAATATCTCCTTCTTCAGCAGCATCAAATGGCTATCTAGGCATACATTGTCAGTCTGTAATTCTTTTTCCTTATTTATCCTGTTGTTTTCACTCTGTATTTTTCCCTGTATTTCTTTATCATTTTAATCTAGTCCGTGACAATTTCCTTTTTCAACCTTCCCCCCTTCTTCTCTTTCCTCTTGCACTTTTCTTTCCCCTTTCTTCTGTTTACTCTATTCAATGTCCCGGCCTTTAATTGATTTTGCCTTTTATTACTCTAACCCCTACCTACTTTCCATGTTTCTTTTTTAATTTTTCCTGCCCCTTGATAGTCTTTCCCTCCTTTGATATCTCTGGGAACTCCATGCTACTAAAGTCTTGTCTAATATTTCCTTCTTGGGAAACCTTGTGTTCTATCTTCCCATTGTATGTCTCTCCTTCCATTATTTGAGGCTTCTGATTCTGGAGAAGTTCAATCAAAATTGTCCCCTGTTTATCTATATTATGCTTCATAATATCTAGCATATCCCTATTAACAAGCAGTTGTTCCATAATTAGGATATTGGCTGTATGCTGCTTAGCAAGCAGGTTTACCAGTTTTTCACTTAAAAAACTCAATAAGTTCTTGATCCTCTTCACGATCATAATAGGGCTCGTGGTTGATCTGTTTAAGTCCTGTAATAATACCTCTTAAATCTTGAGATACTTCTTCTATTGCCATTTTGTGTTTTGCCAAATAATTGCAATTACTCCCATTATCTGACTGTATCTCGTCACTTAGGCCCATTAGTATAGAATTTTCATTCCGACTATCATAATAATTCAAGATCTCTCCATAATTTTCTATTATCAGACAATCTGTATCCAGCTGCATACAAGCTTGATGTAGCTTTAAAGCTCCTAATTTCCCCCCATGTGCACCATGTGCTTTATTTCCTTTATTTGCACTTACCCCCCTCTATATCCAATATATCTAATTTGCTGTTTCTAGCACATGGGGTTGGAGTCTTACTAGCACTGGAGTTTAACTTATGTTTTACTCTGTCTGTATGCTCTGTTATTTCAGATTGTTTATAGCTTCTTTGTCTCAGGATAGACTCATCCAATGTTAATTTATTAGAGGAGATAATTTGTGTGTCCTGCTGTTTTTGCTTTCTTGTTTTCACAATTTTACAACCCTTTTACGGCACTTAACAGCCACTTAACCAACACTAAAGAAATTTAAATTACTAGAAAATAAGAGATTGATATATCAGTTAAAAAGTCTAACAAGACAGTCAACTAATATTTCCCCCCATAGAACTCAAAGTATCTGTCATTTTATCTTTAAGTAAGGATACAGTTTTCTGAGTCATATCAGTCAGGGTATCCCAATTTCTACCGAGAAAAATACTTGCGTAGTACTTAGATTTTAAGGGGCAACAGAGACAACAGTTCAATAAAGCCAAGATCCATACAAGAGTCAAGGTCTTCCACGTGTATATTCATTCAGTCCGTACTTGTTCCACACATAATCCCCTCTTAGTTATTGGCACGATATTGACAAATTTAAGTAACATTTTAAGTTACATTTCTTCTGAGGTCATTCTAAACGTCTTCTTCCTTCTCAGTTCTTTAGTGGATACAGGTTTATTCATAGTTCTCCCCTTTTTTAAATCAATCACTGTTCTTTCACTTAGAACCAACCATTCAATCCCTTAGCAGATATTTTCCTCTACTTTCACAGGTACTCCTGCTTTATTTAATTCAATGGAACTTTTCCCAGGAGCAGATCTTAAATAAAATAAGGAATGGAGATCAGTAATAATCAACGATAATCAGTGAATAAATATTCTACTCTGTAAAAACTGCGCTCTGTATTTATGCAAGGTTTAAATAATCTTAAGTGTGTAATGTCTAGTATGCAGTATTAATATCTAGTATATCTAGTATATGTCTAGTATAGTATACAAATCAGTCTCTGCTTTCCCCACTGCCGAATTTATAATATCAACTATAGCTCACCAATATTAGAACAGCATTAAAATGAAAATGGCATGAGAATGACATTAATAATAAAGTAAGGAACAGCTATATAAAACTGTATAATAGTAAAAAGGGCTTACTTAAGTTTCATGTTGTCTCCAGCTTAGCTTTGCTTTACTTGTTTTTTAAAAAAGAACAAAATTCTTGTCTCCGTGTCAGCTTTTAAAAGCTTTTAATAGCTTTAAAAAGCTTATGCCAACACAAAATGTGCTTTCTTTCAGCAGTGGACTACACAATTAGAGTATTTCTCTGTCCTCACTCTTTTGGTTCACAGCACACAGCTCACTGCTCGTAGCTCGTGGATTCCTCTAAAATGGTGATTCTGAATAACAGAATGCCACACATGCGCATTAAATAGCTGAACCACCTGACCTAAGTGTGCGAACTCAAAAGAGAAAACTGAGTATCTAAAACAAAATGTCTAATTAAATTACAATTAAAATTCACCAGTTTATAGACAGGTTAATAAGTTCTCAGCTATTGACTGTGTCTGGCTATGTATGTATACTAACACACTGCACTCAGAACACTCAGGGCACTCAGGGCATGCAAGACATATGAGCAATATGAACATATACATTTCACTGCCCCTTAAAAATATATCAACACTTCCTTTTAAAACCACGTAGACTCCTCCCATCTCTCCAATTCTCCAGTTTTCTAACTTTTCTGAGATTCTAAATTCTGCCTTCTTCCTCTGTTCTCTTTCTGCACCATCCAGCACCCCACAGTGCTTTCTTCTAAACCTTTTGCCAGGCTCCCCTGCCCCCACCTTCGGCACTCTAGGCCTGTAACAAAAAGAAAGGACGGCAACAGGCGGAAAAGGTAAAAGCTGTTCCTCAGGCAGGTACTAAGCAGTACTTAGGTGGCATACCTTTCCTGGATAAAAACTCACTTTAGAACAGCTTCTGCTCTGCAGACTTCTCCACAGCCTACTAGCTTGCAGCGTTCCATCTCTGGTCAACAACCTCTCCAGAATATTCCTCGAGAGGCACATAAAACAACTAATTTACACCACTGCTAAAACAACGGTAAGCAGATATATAAAACATACTTAATAAAATGCCCATTTAATTAGTTGAAGAACAACACAAGTGCTATTGTTTGTCACTACCCTTTTAGAAACATTTGTGGAACTGTGTAGACATATGTCAGTTATGGTTAAACATCAGATTGCAACCGCTGTGTGTGTGTGTGTGTGTGTGTGTGTGTGTACAGTCAGACGTTTGTGAAGGAATCCCATTACTGGTTTTAAAATATACAGTTTCCCTGTGTTTTATGTGTCTGAAAATTATGGTTAAAAATCAGACTACTTCTTTTAAAACAGTGTGTGTGTGTGTGTGTGTAGTCTGTGAGATAGAGAGAGAAAGAGAAGAGTGAGTGTGACAGTTATGAACACTGGAACCAAATTGTTGATATGCCCCCATCCCATTTTTATAAGTAGTTGCTGACATCAGGGGTCCCCAATCCCCTGTGTCAGCATGTCCCCCAAGTAGTGTGGGATACTGGGGAGCCCACCCCCTGCATCCTGTACTGAGTTATAACTGTGCCTGCAAAACATAAAATGGTCCTCTGATGTCTTTTGTTTACCTGAAAAGATGAAAACAGTGCCTCATCATCTCCGCTGTCCCCATTCCCCCCATACTGATCCTTCCACTGAGCACCCATCAGCCCACCCGCCCTTACCCTAATCCATACCACATTGGAGGTTGAACGCTGTCATCTTCTGTGGACTGAGACACATCTGCACTCTTCAATGCCAAACCATGAACTGAGGAATAAAGGGTAAGTGCTGTATAATGTATTTCAATGGTGTTTTGAAAGTACGTTCATAACTTTGCCATTGTTTGGAACTTTTTCACCAAATTTTTAACATGGCCTTTTTGGGACCTCACCTCATGAACAGTACAACTGTTACTTTATTAATCATGCATGGAAGGTGATTTCATGGTTACTGCACAAAATCACCTTTTAGAACTGAATAACAAAATTTCACCACCAGTGTCCATGAAGTAGGGTAATTCAAAAAAAATGGTCAAGTTACACATGTTTATTGAAATGTTTATACACATGCACATAACTTTGGTAATTTTCAATATTTTGATTCCAAATTTCCAACATACAGTAGCCATTTTTTCCCACCACATCATGAAAAGTACAGCTGTCATTTTATTTACATCCTGTCTGAAATGTATTTTCACACCTGTGGCGTGGAATGGAATTTTGGCACAGATTTGAAAATTGTCACCTACAGGATCTATGAGGAGGGGTCATAAGAAGAATCTGGCCTGGATATTCAGACTGCGCCAGGCTGTGGCACAAGCCTGAGCACCACTCAACTTGGATGCGCAGGGGCGTTGGCAGAGTGATATTCAACGGAGCTGCACCATGGCACAGCATCATTGAAAATCACACCCTAGCCACCCACAGTGCACATGGCACTGTGGCACTGTGCCAGCATAAGTGACCAGAGTGGAGCAGGGGGATGCACTAGCACAAGTTCTGTTGTGTTAGGCGCAACAACCGCGATGTTCAAAAGTGCACACGCAAATGGGGCCATAATGTATGCAAGGCGCAAATGGGGCCATTTGCTTGTTATTATGGCCCCATTTGCATGCAGGTGCACTGATCCCCAGTGACTTGCACCTGGCACCCTGCCAGGCTGTAGCCATCAGGGACTGACACCCCTGCACATCGCAGCAAAGTGCTCCACTGCCCGATCGCGAGCAGATGGAGAATAATATAATTGTCCTATATCTCTGGTGGTCCAGTGGACCACTCACAGCCTGATCTCTGGCATAAGTGTGTTTAAAACCTTTAACACTATTTCTGGTGGTCCAGTTGACTGCTCACAGCCTGATCATGGGCATCAGTACAAAATAATGCCACAACAACCCAACCCTGGTGGTCTAGCAGTACCCCCTTCCCACCCACCCACTGAGCCCCACTGCCCCACTTCCCTCAGTCAGTGGTGGGTGGCAGCTCCCCACCCACTTACTGCCCCACCGCCCACTGACTGACACTGTATGGTAGGGCTGTACACCCATTGGTCCACAGCTTGAGCCAATGGGTGTGCAGCCCATACCGTACGACACAGTCCAGATATGTGAATAGATCCATTGGAGCCATTCACATATCTGGACTGAGTAGTACAGTATGAGCTGGATCCATTGGATCCATTCACATATCTGGACTGTGTAGTATGGTACGGGCTGCACGCCCATTGGCTCACACTTTGGACCACTGGGCGTACAGCCCTACCGTACGGTGTCAGTTGGTGGGTGGCGGGGCGGCAAGCGGGTGGGGAGCTGCCACCCACCACTAACTGGGGGGAGCGGGGCAGTGTGGCTCAGTTGGTGGGTGGGGAGGGGGTACCGTTAGACCACCAGGGTTGGGTTGGTGTGGCATTATTTTGTACTGACGCCCGTGATCAGGCTGCGAGCAGTCCACTGGACCACCAGGGATAGTGTTAAAGGTTTTAAACACACTTATGCCCACGATCAGGCTGCAAGCGGTCCACTGGACCATCAGAGATATAGGACGATCCTTTATCTATGTATGCCCGCAATCGGGCATGGGGGGGCACCACCATGAAGGTGCAGCCGGAGCTCGGGTGGCCACCCACAGGTGGCAGCTGCTGTGTTACACCCTACAAAATGGCAGCTCACCTGTGGGTGGCCAGCTGTTGCTCCTTTTTTTTGGCTCACCTGTGTGCAGCGGAAGTAGGGGTTGTGCATGCATGGGCTCAGCACATCCCAGGCTAAATATTGGGAAGTGCGGAGTATGCATGGGCACGCCCCCCCCTACCTGCACCGCATACATTACTGATGCACTCTGGCACATCAGGATTTGTGCCAGACTCAATCCCCGTTTGAATATCGCACCAGGGTGCATCAGTGGGTTGTGCATGGTGCAACTGTGTTGCACTATGTGCAACCCTTCTGGATATCCCGGCCTCTGTTGAAACTTTGGGGTAAGAATATGAAAAAGTGTGAAAGATATGACCATTCATTGCAATTTTGCTACACCCACTTGTAACTGCGGACATGTCAAATATTTTTACCACCAGATTTTCAACATAGCCTTCTTATTACCCCACCTCACGTATGTCACAGCTGTCATTTTTCAAATCCTGGCCAAAAGTGTTTTTGCATCTCTGGTGTGGAATGGCATTGCAGTTGCACAGAATTACATTTTGGTGAGGATTTGAAAAATTTCTGTACTGAGTACATGAGGCGGGGTAATAAAATGTCTATACTAACAATTTGGTTACTGTTGTCCTATAAATGGAAATGCAGGGCCGGGAGGGCTCTTTGCTTAGACAGCTACATACATACTGTATACGCATCTACAGAGGGATGGGAGTGCAAGGTCCAAAGGGCACTGAACTACTGTATCACACTAATATAAGGATACTATTATACTATCTCAAAATGTAAGGAAATACATTGCAAAAAACTTTGTTAATGCTCCAGATAGGGTCAAAGTGACATAAGTAGGGAAATGAGGCATTAGAGTTTCCCTAACACCCCACCCGCCCAAACCAGGCAGGAGAGCTAGTGTACAGTGAGCTTTGGGCTACTCAAGCCTAACGCTCACCCCATTCTCATAAAGTCACACATCTGACATTATTTACAGATGGAATGGGGTGAGCGTTAGGCTTGAACATCCCAAGGCACACTCCACACCTGCTCTCCTGCCTGGTTTGGAATGGTGAGGTGTTATGGAAACCCTAACAACTCATTTCCCAACTTTTGTCACTGATACCCTAATTGGAGCATTAATTATTTTTTTTGCAACATACAGATGTGACAGCCAGGATGCAACACAGAAATGCTGCAGAATGTCACAGAATGCTGCAGTTTATAGGGGGCCATTGTAAGTCAATGACAAGTATGCCCTTTTGTCATGCAGGATTTTGTGACATGTCATTACTGCAAGTTACTGAGATTCATCATGGCTGACTCCACTGTATATATGTGTATATGTATATATATATATATATATATATATATATATTTATACAACATGTGTTTTGGTATAAATGTAGGGATAAAAAGTGATATTTCAAGCAGGCAGTGGAGATATCACTGATATCTCCATGTTCCTATACGTCATAGAGATATCTCCATGTTCCTATACATCATGGCGATATCTCTATGTTCCTGTGACACAAAAAGAAAGTGAAAGTGTTTCACTTTCCATCCAGCAGTTCACTCTAGCACCTGCACCCTTCCGCCACACACACACACACACCTGTGACACCTCAATCCAGCTACTATTTTTAATTAAAAAATTGTTTAAAAACATATTCGATTGATACTGCCACTTTCCATTATCCTAACAGTACTTTCACTTCCCCCGAAGTGTAACGTGACCGAGCATTATGAATAGTAACACAATATGCACTGCCAGGGCTTTGACAGGGGTTTTTAAGTGTAAACGTAACGGTTTGTTTGTTAAAGAGGTTTGCAGCATCTTTTACATGACAAGCCTCACAGTCAGTTGGAGCTCTTTTCATCAGCAATCGGGGGCTGGTTTTCTCACACACATTAAATAGTATTACATACAGCCTGTCCACTGATCTTTTGTCGGTAGTTCCCCAGGACCGAACGCAGAACCACGGTCAAGAGCGCAGTCAACCATAGCTTTCTCTAAATTAGCCACCAGGGACTCCCTGCTGCACTGCAAACCTCGTTTTTTTTTTGTGCAAAACCATGTCGCCGCATAAAGCTCCCTGCTCAAAAATGGCGCTTAAAAACCTCAGTGCGTTTTCTCTTTGAAACAAAAAAACAATAGTTCGTAGTTCTTTGTAAAGTTCAATCTGCAGCAAATAACTTATAGTGCAATGTCTGAATTAAATAGCACTGAACTGGAGTTTAAGCCAAAAAATAGCCGTTTGTAAACAAAGTTGCAGCATCTCTTAAATGAGAAAACTCACAAACACTCGAGGCTCTTTTCTTTGGCAGACTGATCCTATTAGCCTACTCACTGATCTTTTCTCCTGACATCCGCGAGAACTGAGCATGAGAGTGCGCTCACACTTCATCTACTGGTCAGAAACTGCCAACTCGATCACTGTCTTTTCAGTACAGTGGCAGCTTCTTTAAAAAAAACACACACAACTTCAGCAAAAAGACACACTTTTCTAAGCGTTTTAACACAGACTCCTGTACTATAAAGCTCTGGTAGCCGACATGTGTCACTGCTCAAAACGCTGGGTCATGCTACATTTCTGGGAAAAATAAAAGTACTATAAGAATAATAGACTCTGAAAGTAGCAAAATCAATCAAATACATTTACAATGATTGTTTACATATAATTGCTGGATCAGCCAGATAGCTTTCATAAAATAACTTTAAACTGGTTGCATCAACCAAAATTGTTTTTTTAAATAACATATGTAATTGTTGTGTGTGTGTGTGTGTGGGGTGTTATGGAGCGTTCTGTTGGGGGTGGCCATGGCTCGATCAAGAAGACGTTTTTAAAAATAGAGTGGCATGGTCAACCACATTTTTTTGTCATCTGTTGTGTTGTGGGAGATATGGAGAGTTGTGCTGAGATGGCCATCACCTCTTTATCAGGGATTGTATTGAGGGGTATGCGGGGGTTGTGTTGGTGGGGACCAAAACACATGTTGTATAAACTGGGCGTGACATGGCTAACTGAAGATATCATATTTATCTTCGCTAGAGGGCCAGTGACATCAAGATATCTCACTCGTAGCTTCACCACTCGGTGAGATATCATGATATCACTGGCCTCTCGTGAAGACAAATTTGATATCTTCAGTCAGGCTCAAATCATATCTCATATATATATATATATATATATATATATATATATATATATATAATTACTGGTGACCATAAATATCAGCTGGATTACCATTTTGTTAAAAATGCATATCAACAGCCGGCCTGTCAGCACAGCAGTTGGGGTTCCGCTCACGACGCTGGTGAACCGGGTTTGGGAACGAGCCCGGGTCATCGGAGGGCCGGCCAGGGGGAGAAGGATCAAGCATCCTAAGGACTGCTCTCCTTCTCCAGGGGGTGAGGGGCTTCAGTGATCGGTGTGAGGGTGACACCTAGCAGAAGCTGGGTGTGAAGCCCTGAGCACCGACACATGGTCACTATGGGGAAGTACTGGGGTGGGACAGATGCTAGTGTCATTCCACATCTCTGCCTCAGCCAATAGGAGGGGAAAAAAACTCTCGCCCTCACCAGACGTCTCCATGATGCCCTGCTCTCGGCTTCAATTAGCCACCTGGCCACATACTCCCCAACCAGTTAAAAAACACATGGTGCTGATTCCTGCCACGGTGCCATGCTCCACCTCCTGGGGGGCAAGCCAAGAGTAAGTGGGGAGGAACAAGTGGCTAATTAGGTGGTGGAAGTTTGGGGGCATCATGAACAGGGTGGCTCCTGGACGGAAGGTGAGAAAGGGCAAAAGAAGGAGAAAATATATATATACATATATATATATATATATATATATATATATATATATATAAGGTAAATCAACTGGATTTCAAGTTATTATGCGCCAAAGGCAATAATAACCCGAAATCAGGTTGATACGACACGTCATAAAAACCTGAAATCAGGTTGATATGACATTCCCCAAAGAAAAGACTTTAAAACTGTTGCATTCCATTGTTTCACAAAAAGTATTTCAGCTGCAGTATTTTCAACTGTGTTTTACTCATGTGCAGTTCAATTTCTTCAAATATAAAACTACACTCTAGATAAAAAAACATCTTTTCCTTTCAAGGTGCTAGAAATACAGTCTAAACCTCCACACCAGCAATTATAAAAAATAAAGGCTAGGTAAGTTTGATTATATGGATTTTTTTCACACACCCTTGGTGTGTGATGCTCACATAAACCTCTCGAGCTTCACTCTCGAGGTTTATGGGTCATCACACAGCTTGGGTGTGTGAAAAAAATCCATAACACACACTTACCTATCCATCATTATATATATAAAACATACAGGTGCTGTCATGCATGTATATTAGGGCTGTGTAAGCACTTCTATGTTAAACCCAAATGTGTGTACCTTAATAACATTGCCCCCTTTCAAAAGATGTACATAAAATTTGGAAAGGGCAGCTTCTCTGCCAGAATCTCTTTATCCCATAAATTTCAAGTAGATCGGTTCAGGGGAAGCAAAGTTACAGAGCTGCAAAAAACCTAAAAAATCTCAGTTTTTTTTTTATTTTAAGACTTTTTTGCCACCTGATCACTAAACTAATAGGTGACTTTGAAACCTGAAACTTTCAGGTTTGGTAGAGATTGGTCAAAGGTATGTGCTTTTGTGTTTTTAGGTTGCACTGTTAAGTAGTAGTTAAGATATTTAATAAAAATATTCCATTTCTCAGCATGCATAGATCAGAAAATCAATATTCAATTCATAACTGAAGTTTTGTGAAAGTAGCAGTTTGCACTATACTACACAACTGTCTTTAACAAACAACAGCTCTGTTGTATAGTGCAACACATGCTGCTATCATTATTCATAGGTCAGGAATGGGGCTACTGTCATTGTAGCCCCCCCATCTTGACTGTGCTGAGACCTTCAGCTGTATATCTGCACACTTGGGGCCCCAATCCCAGTGGCAGTGTATTTATTTATTTATTCTTCATAATTCTTATCTGACACTAGGATGCCCACCACCAGTGTTGGATGCTCCCCCCGCCATGTAGTGCCTTGATTAATTAACATTGGTGACATTGGTGGGCCCAATCCCTGCATTAGCATTTAGACTGTCCCCCAGCAATGTGTGACACAGGGAAGCCACCCCCAGTGCCCTGAAATAGTGTAGTTACCTGACAAGAAAAAATAGTCCCTCAACTTCTTTTTTTTACCTGAAGAAAAGAAAATGGTCCCTTGTCATCTGCCACATCTCCCTAACCCCAATGACCCTCCCACTGAACACCCACCACCCACACACCCACCCCCTTACCCTGTACTTACCTACAGAGGTTGAGAAAGATACAACACAGCTATCATTAATAAATGACAGCTGTGTTGTATAGTACAAGTACTATATGACACAGCCATCATTTATTAAAGACAGCTGTGTCATATGGTGCAAGTAATATATGACAGAGCTGTCTCTAAGAAACAACAGTTGTATCATGCAAGCACTATACTGTACGATACAGCTGTCTTTAAGAAATGACAACTGTCATATAGAACTTACACTATACAATATAGTTGTCATTTATCAAAGACAGCTGTGCCATATAGTGCAGGCTGGTGTTGTGGTTCATACAGTATGTCAGGGACAGGGCTACTGTCATTGTAGCCCCTCCAGCCTGAATGTGGCTCAATTAAACTGTTCTCTGCTACCAGGCCCAATCCCCAGTGGCAGTATATGTATGTATGTATTTATTTAATTTATTGATTTATTAATAATTTTTTTTGTATTGTTATTTGACATCGGCATGCCCACCCCCAGTGTTGGATACTTCCCCACTTTGTACCTATTGATTTATGCCATTGTAGACAACAGGAGCTCAATCCCTGTGTCAGCGTTTCCCCCCCAACAGTGTGAGACACTGGGGAGCCCACTTCTAGTGTCCCTAAATACTTTCAGTTTCACTTGTAAAGAAAAAAAAACATTTTGCAACATCTTTTTTTAACCTTGAAAAAAGAAAATGATCCCTAGTCATTCCCACCTTCAAACTACCCCCATCTGGACCCTACTGCTGAACACCCACCACCTCACACCCACCCTTACCCTATACTTATCTCAGGAGGTCAGTGAATGCCATCTTCTGTGGATCGGGACATGTCTGAACTCTTCAAAGCTGTACAGTGAACTAAGGAATACAGGTAAATGCTTTATAAAGAATTTCCAATGATGTTTGAACTTATGTCGCTATATTTTTTACACCAAATTTTCAACATGGCCTTCTTGGGGCCCCTCCTCATGAACACTGTCACTGTTGTTTTGTTAATCGGGCCTCAAAGGTGATTTCAGAGTCACTGCATGTAATCACCTTTCAGGACCAATTAACAAAATGAAAGTGCCAGTGTTCATGAGGCAGGGTCCCCAAAAGGCCATGCTGAAAATTTGGTGAAAAAATTCCTAAAAATGGATCAGTTATGAGCGTGCATTGAAAAGTTTCTATGCAGGTGCCTAACTTTGGTAATTTACAATATTTTTAATGTACCCAATATTTTTTTTTAGTAGTAGTTTTTTCGGGTTTTGTCTCCATTTCTTCCCGGACCCTGGCATGTACATGTACATGCGTGGAGGTGCACACACACACTGGGTACCAGCTTGGCCCCTTCCACCCCACCCCTGGCTGCCACCACTGCCCCCTCCCACCTACACTTTCCACCAGACCTCCACCTAGTGAGAGTGGAATTTCTGAAGTAGTTTCCTTGTTAAAAAATTTAAAACCAAATACTAGCTGTGGAACAGGCTTAGTTAATCCTAGATTTTTGGTTGAAACAGCTGAAAATATTGCCACACCACTTTCCATTATTTTGAATAAATCATTAGCAGAAAGAGCCGTTGCATCTGATTGGATAACTGCTACATTTGTGTCTATACCTAAAAAGGGTAACCGTTCCATAGTGAGTAATTACTGCCCCATCAGCCTTGCTTCCATCACATGTAAAGTAATGGAAAAAATTATTAAAGGCATGTTAGAGGCAGAAATGCAATCTCTAGGCACTATCAACCACTCACAACATGGGTTCAAGCAAGGCTTTTCTTGCACTACCAATTTAATAGCCTTTTATAATACTGTCAACCAAGAACTAGACAATAAGATTCCCATGGATGTCATCCTCCTGGATTATAGCAAAGCATTTGATAAGGTTACTCACAATATTCTCTTAGCTAAGCTATCAGACCTAGGTTTTTCTTGTAACATAATAAAATGGATCAATTGCTGGTTAACCAGCAGGATGCAGCGTGTTAGGATCAATGGTGCCTATTCCAGTAATATGGCTGTGACCAGTGGTGTGCCGCAGGGATCAGTTCTGGGCCCAATACTATTCAATATTTTCATCTCAGACATGCAGATTAGCTCCAGGAACATACTTTTGAAATGTGCAGATAATACAAAGTTAGGTGGTAGGGTGGATTCTGACTATAATATGGACTTATTAGTAAACAACCTCTCAGTATTAGAGCATTGGGCACAGAAAAACAAAATGACATTCAATACAGACAAATGTTCTGTTCTCCACTTAGGTTACAATAATCCCAAACAAATTTATACACTATATAATATTATCATTAAATCTTCAACATGTGAAAGAGACTTGGGCATCCTGATAGATGACAAATTATCCTCCTCCAATCACTGTAATCATGTAGCTAAAACCACTAATTCACTACTTAGGTGCATTAACCGTATGTTTATATCTAAGACAGAGGAATGTATTATCCCATTGTTTAAAGCATACATCAGACCATATACAGATTATGGTTTACCAGTGTGGAGTCCATACCTGGTCAGGGACATTCAATTGATTGAACGAGTTCAGAGAAGGGCAACAAAAATGGTGCCCCATTTAGCATTACTGCCAAATCCATAGAGGCTTCAAAAAAACAGGCCTACATTCACTGGAGTTTAGGCACTCCAGAGGTGATCTTCTGTTCTTATATAAAATTCTCAAATCACCCTCTCTAATGGACAAATGTGGTATTGTTAAAACACAAAGAAAAATAGTACTCAGACTTCACAATCAACAACTAATGGTTTGTAAAGCAAAAACAAACAGGAGGCTTCATTTCTTCTCGGTAAGAACACCAAGGCTCTGGAACCAGCTACCACAAGAGCTAGTAGACTGTAATACCTTTGAATCCTTTAAAAAGGGTGTAGATCATTGGCTCTCCAAAAACTACAACAAAGTGCAACTTCCCACACATGTGGGGGACAATCAAGATAGGCTTCATGGCTTCCTTTTGTCCTCACTTACCTAGTAAACTTAGTACAGGGGGCATGCAACCACCTCAGGAGGGGAGAGCTGCCTACTGGCTGTTCAGTCCCAATCCCTCCCCCTTCGTTGTCTCCCTGATGACCTGAGGTCATTCTCTAACCCGGGTCACCAGCGTAGCATGTGGTAAGGTGTCCAGCACCTCTGCCCTCAACGCCACCAAGCCAGTGTAAACATACCCATTTTTCACACCACCTCATGAACAGTACAGCTGTCATTTCTCACATCCTGCCCAAAATGTGTTTCCACACCTGTGGCATGGAATGGCATGGTCACTGCACACAATCACCTTTCAGGACCTATTCACAAAATGACAGTGCCAGTGTTCATGAGGTGAGGTCCCAAAAAGGCATGCTGAAAATTTGGTGGAAAATTTTCTAAAAATGTCTGAATTATGACTCAAGAGTGTGTTGTAAATTTTCTATGCAGGCTTATAACTTTGGTAATTTACAATATTTGGACTCCACATTTTTAAAATACCCATTTTTTTCACCCCATCTCATGAACAGTACAGCTGTCATTTTTCACATCCTGCCTGAAATGTGTTTTCACACCTGTGGAAGGGAATGGTGTTTTAGCATGGATTTGAACATTTTCACCTATGGGGTTTATGAGGTGGGGTCATAAGAAGACTATGTTGAAAGTTTGGGGTCAAAATATTAAAAAAACAAAGAATTTATTAAGTAACATTGTTTGCAGGGATGTCCATTGCACCTCTAGGGAACACACTGCCTTACCATGCCAGTGAGCTGAGTTCAGGTGTGAACTCAGTGAGCAGGTTGCTGGGACAGGGCTGATGGGGACAGTGTTGCAGCATGCAGCACCAGTCATGGCCTGGGTAGGGATGTAGCAGTCTTTTGGAGCAGATGACACACCCTGTGGTGGGTCAGGGAACCTCATCCACAAGGTATTGACATGTGTGTTGGGGTCTGCTGGGCCCATGCACTGCATCAGGACTGTCTCCAATATTGTATTTTGCTCATGCCCAAAGGGACCTGCAAAAATGAGGATCCAGTTCCACTATCACAAAAAGAAGGGAAATTAACTGCAAAGAACTATGTTAATGCAGAGATTAGGGTTGTAAAATGCAAAGCGTACAGAGGGGAAATGAAAAAACATTAGGGATTTGGGTCTCTGGAGTATTGGTGAATCAGTGGTGTGGTCTTACTTGGGGTTGTCATCCCCAATGGCCACCCTACCCTGGATCAGATGAGGCAATTGTTATGTCTTCATGCAGGCCCCTGTGTGATGAAAGCTCTGACAGATTATATTGACCATACTGTATCACTATGTGTCACTCAGTTGGAGCTGTAACTTGTGCTTTGGACAGGAGGCTATGGGCTGGGAGAGTGGGCATTATATTTGACAACCCCAAGTAAGAGCCCACCTCTGATTCGCCAATACTCCAGTGACCCAAATCCCTAATGTTGTTTCACTTCCCAACTTTGTGGGCTTTGCAACCCTAACCTCTGCATTAAAATAGTTTTTTGCAACTAATATAAATACATGCACACAACTAACAAAGTCCACACCAGAGACCAAAAAAAAAAAAACAAATAGGCAAAGCACACTTGCAAAACAATGGCAGGAAAATAGTCGCTTTCATCTAATATTTGTGTTCAGGGTTGTGGTATTTTCCAAATGTGTCCATAAAGGTAGACACAATTGAGATGGAGCAAATCTCTTGAGGTAATGAGTTCCACAGGGCCAGGATAAGGGCTGCAAAAGTTATACTCCTCTGCTGTCAGTTTATCACCTAACAGGCAGCCAGTTAGGGGTGTGTTGTGAGGGAGTTATGCAATCTGAACTTCAGATAGAGGTCAGAAGGCTTGCTGCCATGTTCTAACCCAGCTGCAGGCAACATAACTGACGACAAGGTAAGCCCTTATAGAGTGGTGATAGAACTGTGATAAGTACCTACTTAATATTATTAGTTGGAAAACAGTACATTCATTAAATCCATTCTTGTCACCAGACTGGATATTTATAAAATATGACGTGTGTACAGTAAATGAAAGCTGTGCTTCAGAACTGGTACTAAAAGGTCTGTTCCAGAATGATTAATAAATACATCAGGTAAAACTATACAAGAAGCACTCCATAAATTCCTAGTGCTTTGTTTTTCTTCTGGGGCAGGATGTGTGAATACTATTTATTCTGTTTTGGATAGCTGAGATAGTAACTACTATCCACAGAAACAGAAAGGACAATGTGTTATTAGTATCAATTGCCTGGTTAAGTGGATTACAGTAGATACACTTAGTACACTTCAGACTTCAGGCAGCCCTTCATATATTTATTTCAGTGTATCAATAAAATAGTAGAATGTCCAGTCCAGCCAACCACTGTGGAAAAAAATAGATCTTTAAGGTAGTAATTCTCTACCAATCAGGGCTAAATAACAATAATTGACAAACTGATAGAAGTAGACCCAACTCACCCAGTATAATAAATTTATATTTATTAAACCAAAAATTAGGTAGAAATGGCAAAATACAGTGGCCCAGATATTCAAACTGCGCCATTCTGAGGCGCAAGCCCCTTCGCTGCTCAAAATAGTGGCACAGGGGTGTGGCTGGGGCGATATTCAAAGGATTTGCGCTATTGAGCAACTCCTTTGAATATCACCCCCCAGCCACAGCTACTGCGCATGGTGCAGTGGAACTTGCGCCACCGCAAGTTGCCAGAGTTGAGCATTAAACTGCGGTGGCGCAGTACCATTGCGCCATCGCAAATTTCTGATATTCAAAGGTGACATGCAAATGGGCCATAATTTATGCAGAGGCACAGGGGGCCATTTGCATCTATTTATAGCCCCATTTGCATGCCATTAGCATGTAGGTGCGCCCGATCCCGAGGACTTGCAGCCTGGCAGCCCTGCCAGGCAGCAGCCGTCGGGGACCAGCACCTGCAGCCGATGGTGGGCGAGTATCTCTGTGTATACATTCCCCCACACACAGATCCGAAGCCCGATCGCGGGCAATAAGTAACATGAACCCCGCCCACACATCTCCGAAGTCGATCGCGGGCATAAGTAACATGAACCCCCTCGCCCACATCTCCCGATGCCCGATCGCGGGCAGAACGTATATCAACCCCCAGTGCCCGATCGTGGGCAGAATGTAAAAGCCCCCAACCTGAATATCTCCTGGTGGTCCAGTGGACCATAATGTAGCGGGCAGAATGTCAAGTTACAACCCCCTCAAACATCTCCCTGGTGTCTAGTGTCCCCTACCCAGCCAGCCCCTCACCCGCCCCCCTGGCAGCGGCGGGCGGCAACATCCCACCTGCCTGCCACCCGCCGCCCGCCGCGACTGACTGTCTGGTAGGGCTGCCGCATGATGGTGCAGAGCTACAGCCAATGGGCGTGCAGCCCACATGCATGACAGTCAGATTTGTGAATGAACATCATTCACAAATCCGATCATCCTGTATGGGCTGCACACCCATTGGCTGTAGCTCTGCACCAATGGGCATGCAGTCCCACCGACAGCCTGGGCCGATGGTGGTGGTGGCATGTGGGTGGGATGCTGCCGCCCGCTGGCTGCTGCCAGGGGGTGGGGTGAGGCTTCGGGTGGGTGGGGGACACTAGACACCAGGGAGATGTTTGGGGTTGTAACTTGACATTCTGCCCAAGGACAGCACACGGGTCCACCCAGGAGATATTCGGGTTGGGGGCTTTTACATTCTGCCCGCAATCGGGCACTGGGGTGGGTTGATAAACATTCTGCTCACGATCGGGCATCGAGGTGTGGGCAGGGGGTTCATAGCATTTTATGCCCGCGATCGGGCTTCGGGAGATGTGGGCGGGGTCATGTTACTTTTGCCCGTCATCGGGCTTCGGGAGATGTGGGCCGGGGTTCATGTTACTTTATGCCCGCGATCGGGCTTCGGGAGATGTGGGGGGGTTGTTACTTTATGCCCGTGATCAGGCTTCGGAGATGTGTGGGCGGGGTCATGTTACTTTATGCCCGCGATCGGGCTTCGTGAGATGTGTGGGGGTCATGTTACTTTATGCCCACGATCGGGCTTCGGGAGATGTGTGGGCGGAGGGTCATGTTACTTTATGCCCGCGACCGGGCTTCGGGAAATGTGTGGGGGGGGTCATGTTACAGGGGTGGCAGCTGCTGTGTTGTAGCTCACCTGTGGGTGGCCTTCAACTTGATCCTTTTTTTTGGTTCAAGGTTGTGCAGGCGCAGGTTGGGGGTTGCGCATGCACAACTCTGCACAACCCAACTGAATATCAGGTTGCGCAGTTTATGCATGGTTCCTCCCTCCTGTTGAGCATGCATTCATTTGCATTGCGCTGTTGCGCAACCTGCTGTCAGTGCGGCGAATCGCCTCCTGCTGAATACCCAGAATGGCTTAATGTGACTTGCGCATGCAAGAACTCCTGTTGCGCATGGCGCAACCCTTTTGAATATCTGGGCCAGTGTCTATAATTATTCTTAAATGTTTAGGACTTGTGTCCTTCATCAGTGAGACAGTCTGTATCTGTATAAAAAATATATTTTACAATGAGTCTTTTGTAGTTTTTTAGCCTATAACACTCTGTAAATATATTTAATTAGTAAACATTCAAGACCAAGATCCTCACCATGCACTTGTGAAATTAATAATTTCCATTCCAATCTATTTCTTAGACAAATGTTCCTTTTTTTCATTTTTACTCCTGTTAAAATAAACTCATTATCAGTATCACATATATGGAGACAACTGCTGCACTATATAAAAAATAAGCATATTACCCCATTTTCTGTTTGTAAATTGCTACTAATACTGTTTTCGCAAAATTGTTTTCAAAATAAGGTCCCGACATTTCAAAATTAAATCCAATCCTGCAGAGAACTCCTGTTTCGACCCAGTCACTTATTACATCACCAACAAGTATTATTGCATCATTCTCTATATTAATCATATCATCATCTTAACATCTATTAATTGATTACTATGTTAATGAATTCAAAAGATTATCCACAGTGTTATACATTCCACACAGTTCACAAAAAATCTTTCCAAACCATTTCAGTACCCACTGTGAAAAAAGGTAACATTTTGCATCAACACAATTTCACTTGTTGCTCAATACTCATTTTATGAAAATCTTTTCACTGTATTGCCCTCAGTTATTACAGATTATATGCACTTTCATGCAAGTTATCCAATTCTAAATGCATTTTTTTCTATCCACGCTTATGCATTGCTTAATAAGTTGTTTGTCTCAGCCTGCCATGTCCTAAGATATTTACATACCCGACCCCTTTGTAGTTTTTTATGGTTCACATTCTGTTGAAAACATAAGCAAAGTACTCTGTTTTATTTCCTTCAGCATGGTTGCAGCACAAATAATGACCATATAGTGAGACGTTTGTACATGAGTTAAAACATCTTTTTCAAACTTACCAGTCACTTACTTGTTCATGTGCTTGTCAGGGACGTGCTTTTTGGCCTCCGCAGTCTCTGGGTAATGGAGGTGAAATGCAGTTCTGACACATATCTTTTAAGCTGTGTGTTCCTTCCTAGAGAATCAGGTGTATGGGCGGGCATGTCAGGTCAAATGACATGCTCAGCTAAACCCAGAGCACCTGACCTGCAATTTGCAGCACTCAGCAAAATTCAGAGTAGAACATTTGGGTGTCTCCAGGACTTTATGTTCTTATTCATTTAATCTCTAAACATAACAAAAAAAATAACTGAACTCTTTTTCAAATGTGTTTTCATGTTCTTAATTCTGGTATCTGTTTCTGTCTTTAGTGAGCCCCTATTTAATTTCTTTGAAGTATTTTGAACACCATTCTTATCCTTTCACTATGGGAGGTCACACAGGTGCATGAGCATAACTCCGAGGGAGGGGTCAGGATATTTCCAGGGCATGTACTGATACTCTAACATGTATCCTACTTCCACTACATTTTCTGTTTATGTTTGCGTTAGGCAACTTAAATGTTTCCTAGGTCTTAAAAATAACCAAAGTTACTATTTTATTTAAATCATACTGGAATAACACCAGAGGTCATGAACATAATATATTAAAACATACATGTACTTGAAACCATTCCAATTTTATCTGTACTGAGGGATTTATAGAAAGACATGACAAAGGTTCAAATCTGAAGGATACTAATTTTAATTTACCAACACTGGCTACCATTATTATTTTTTTCTATGTTTCTCTATTTTTCCACACTCTTTAAACTGGAAAGCCTTAAGATAAGGATGTCATGTATATGATATTGTATATAGTTTATTATGGGTCATTGACCTTTTTCACATCCTGTGACCTCCTTGTAGCCAATTGTCTATTATGCCCTCAGATTATTGGTTGCCAGACTATTGAGTCATTTAGACCAAAACGGGGATTGGTTGCCTCAAATATTTCTATGTAAAATGCTTCTCTAGTCAGTATTTGTGTTCTATAGTCTCCACCACAGGGATTAGGTTTCACTTTTTCTATGCCAAAAAATCACAAGTATGGAAATTAATGCAAGCTTCCATGAAGTGCCTAGCCACAGGGGATGTAAAATCCATTCTACTGATATCTGATTTACGTTCTCCGATTCTTGTTTTAAGAGCTCTCTGTTTTTCCTACATACACTTTGTCTCATGGGCACTTCAAACAATAACTTATCCCTTCAGTGGAATAGTTCATAAATTGCTGAATGATCACATCCTCATCCTTAGATGTATTTCTTATCTTTTTTATCCTATATGTAGTATTGCAGTATGTGCAATGACCACATGGATAGTTTCCTCTAAAGTCCATTATGGTCATAAAGTGTTGTGGATGTGTCTCTGGTATCTTGTGTACTGTTTTAGACAGGATATTCGCTAGCATTCTGTTACTTTTCACTACCACTAATGGTGGGTGTGAGAACACTTGTTCCCCAGTGGCAGTCAACTTAAATACATCTCAATGTCTATGAATTGTTTGTTTAATTTTCCCAAAGCTATCATTATGTATTGTAGCAAACACTATTCTATGTTCCACCTTATCATTGGTCTGTATGTTTTGTTCGTTTTGATCTCCATCCCCCCCCCCCGCCTAGTAACTCATCTCTAGCCTTATCCTGTATTTTTTCTGTTTGTGTTTAAATTCTTTCATCATATCCTCTCTCCCTGAACCTTTGATACATGTCTGTCTCTGCCCTCTTATATTCTACTGCATCAGTGCAGTTACATTTTGCCCTCACTGATTGTCCATATGGAATGGACTGAATGAAATGTTTTGGATGAAAACTATTTGCATGCACCATAGAATTTTTGCCTGTAGGTTTTCGGTACATCTACAAAAAATATCGTGAATAAAGTGACAAGAAACTCTAATGTGGTTCAGAAATGGGTTATCTACACTAAATATATAATTGTTCTCAAACTCTTTCATGTATATATTCACATATGAGGGGGCCATGCTATACCCTGTAGCTGCGCCACATATTTGCAAGAAAAAATCTTTTTCAAATTTAAAAAAATTCTGATTAAGTACTATTTCAGCCATTTTAATCAATAGACTATTAGGGGCATAGTATCTCTTCTTTGTTCATCCAATATTTTTCTTAATGCTAAACATCCTTCCTGTTGTGGAATGAATGTGTAAAGGTCTTTTAGGTCTCATGTTACCAAGATGCAATGTTCTATATCCAAATCTGTATCATTCTCATTTTCAATTGCTGTAATTATAGCCAAAGAATCCTTTATGTACATTCTAGTATGTTCTACCAATGGTCTAATATGGTAATCAATCTAGACTTACAGAGGTTCAAGCAGGGAATTAATTCCTGAGACTATAGGCCTACCCGGGGTTTATTTAAGTCTTTATGGATTTTTGGTAAAATATAAAAAATAGGAATTGATTGAGTGTCCCTAAATAATGCTGTTTTCTCCCACTCAGTAAGCCATTTATTCTCATAAAATTTACAGAATAAGGATCCCAATAGATTTTTAATACATTCTGTTGGATCCTTATGTAATTTTAGGTAATTTTTCTGATCCTGTAAAACGTTTAAGCATGTTCCTTTATATTGAGTATAGTCCATAATGACCACACCCCCACCTTTGTCCGCACTTTTGATTATAATGTTGGGATCATTTTCCAAGTTTTCTCAGTGCTCCAAACTGGGCCACTGTTAGGTTAAATCATGTTCTTCTATCCATGTTCTTTTCTTGTAAAATTAACATCTCTATATCCCTGTTAACCTGGGAAATATATGTTTCTATCATGTGTGGTAATCCTGGTGGTATGAATGTAGATTTTAAATTAAGGCTCCTACTCAGTCCCATCTTTTGTTCTTGTAATGCCTCATCTCTTATAATGTGTTGCGGTTGTGTCTCAAAAAATACCTGAGTCAGATTTTTCTAAAAAAATCTATGTAAATCCAATTTTAACTCAAAGTCATTCAGGAGACTGTGTGGGCAGAGGGATATGCCCTTAGAGAGAACCTCCTATTCTACATATGCCAGTATTCTCTTTGAGATATTACAGATTAGTTGATTCTGCTTGTTTGTGACTTCAGTGTTTTCTTTTCTGTTATTCCTACTTGTGGTCTTTTTTCCTTTTCTTTTGTCTTCTTCTTCTTCTTCTATAGTTCTTTCTACATCTCTTTCTCCTGAAGGCCCTGCTTCTGCTTTGTCCCTCCTATACTGTTCCATTGTATTGTGAGTATTCTGGTAACCTCTCCTACCTTTGTACCTGGATGCTCTTCTCCCCCTGCCTCCCCCTCCCCCCCCAAAATATGCCCAAGTCCTCCCCCCATGGAAACTACACCCACAGCTTCAGTGTCACGCCCTGATGATTGTCCTGAGGACTCTGATTCTAAATTAAATTTGTATACTGCCTCATAATTCATAGATTTTTTTTATATGTATACACTTTATTCTCTTTGTAATCATTCAGATCTCGTTTAAATGTCCTTAGTTTTGTTGCCCTAATGGAATCTTGAATGACTGTTTTCCTAAGCAGTTAGAATGTTCAGAACTAAAATGGTAACACTCCAACTTGGAGTATAAATAACTGAAAACGTATAACTCCTAGCACAAAACTTACACCACAAAGTTTGCTCACAGTAAAAAATTCTTTAAAATGAGGGGTCACACATGTTAGTAGCATTAAATTATTTTTTTTACACAGCATGCAATGATGGAAATTTACATTTTTTCTTTTTTTAAAAAAAAACAAAAAACACATTAGAAGTGGCAAATGTCTGTTGTGTGATGGTTTTCTATCACACCAACATCTGTTCATTACACTGCCACAGTTTAGAGTATTTCTGAGCTGTTTTACATAATAAAGCAGACCATTAACTAAGGCATGTGCCAACACACAATGCCAGTAAACTGATTGAGTTCAGAAAAATGCTCTGTGCAACTGACCACATGATGCACAAACCACGATAACTGAAAAAGTATGCCTCCTAGCCCCTGGACACCAGCATGGAAAATGTTCACAATAACAAAAGCTTTAAAGTGATGGGTCATTCATGTTAGTGGCATTTGCAGATATTTTTTTACAGTTCCTGAAATGATAAAGGAGCATTTCTTTACATTTTGTTCCCAAATATAAACCAACATCATATAATGTACACTGCCTAGACCCCATACACCAGCATGATAATTGTCCACATTAAAGAGACCTTTCAAATGATGGGTCACACACATTTCTAGCATTTACAGTTGTTTCTTTACAGCACCTGAAATGGAGGAAAATCACATTTTTACACTTTTTATCCCAAAAAAACTAAAACAAAAAAAGTGCACCTCCTAGCTCCAAGACACCAGCATACTCATTTTTCACAATGAAAAGAGCTTTCAACCAGGGATCACATGTTTCTAGCATTTACAATTTTTTTAACAGTACCTGTAATGGAGAAAAATAGCATTTTCTTCACTTTTTAACCTAAATTAAAACTTAAAAAAATCTGAAAGGTAGCAAATGTGTCCAATATAAAGTCAGTATTCTGGTAGGTAGGAATGTTTCCTACCGACCTGCATTTTCCAATAACCTTATCCCTGATTGGTTGATCCAAAAAGTGCACAAGAAGTGCAGGATGCACATATGCACTCTGGGGATGAGATGAAGTGAATACCTGATGCACATATGTGCTATGGGGACTAGAGAAATTTTCCTGATGATGCACATACACGCTATGGGGCTGAGTGAGTTAACTCATGTACACATATCTCACTATATGGTCATTATTCATGCTGCAACTATGCTGAAGGAAGTAAAATAGGGTACTTTGTTTATGTTTTCAATAGAACACGAGCCATAAAAAACTACAAAGGGGACAGGTTTGTGAATATCTTAGGACATAGCAGACTGAGACAAGCAACTTACTAAGCAATGCATAAGCGTTGTTAGAAAAAAATGCATTAGGCCTGGAGAAGTTGCATGAAAGTGCATATAACCTGTAATAACTGAGGGCAATATAGTGAACAGATTTTGATAAAATGAGTATTGAGCAACAAGTGAAATTGTGCTGATGCAACATTTTGGTGTTTTTTGCAGTGGGTACAAAAATGGTTTGGAAAGATTTTTTGTGAACTGTGTGGAATGTATAACACTGTGGATAATCTTTTGAATACATTAATGTAGGAATCAAATAATAGATGTTAAGATGATGAAATGATTAGTACATAGAAGGATGCAGTAATACGTGCTGGTGATGTAATAAGTGGCTGGGTAGAAATATGAGTTCTCCGCAGGACTGGATTTAATTTTGAAATATTGGGACCTTATTTTGAAAACTATATTGCAACAAGAATGTTAGTATGAATTTACAAACAGAAAATGGGGTAATATGCTTATTCTGTATATAATGCAGCAGTTGTGTCCATATGTGTGATACTGATTATGAGTTTATTATTTTAACAGGATTGAAAAAGCAAAAAAAGGAACTTTTGTCTAAGAAATAGATTGGAATGGAAATAATTAATTTCACAAGTGCATGGTGAAGATCTTGGTCTTGAATGTTTACTAATTAAATATATGTAGAGGGTGCTAGATGCAAAAAAATATGCAGAAGATTCATTGTAATATATATATATATATATATATATATATATATATATATATATATATATACACACACATATATAGTGCCAGATATTCAAACTGCACCACAAAGTAGCGCAATAGCAGGAGCAGACGCAAGTCCAGTGTGCCTATGAGCAACATGCATGATATTCAAACACTGTGCAGGCCAAGATGCGCTTGTGCCACACAACTGAATATCATGCCATCTGTACCATGGCGCACACAGGGATGTGCAGTGGTGCAGGTCTGATGCACAATAGCACAACCAGGGATGCACAGTGGAGCAGGGTAGCAATGCTTCAGCACAACCAGGGATGTGCAGGGACGGGATGCAGGGGTCCACCACCCATGGAAGATATGGGCAGAGGAGCACACAGCAGAACAGACCTCACCCCCCCACACCCCATGAACTGCACCATCTGAGGAGAGCTGGAAGAACCAGTGGCCCATGGACACCTGCAACAATCCCACAGCTGGGGCATGGTGCTCCAGCACACCCCCTGGCAAGCTGTGACCAACACACAAGGAGGTCCAGCCACCCCATGCTACACCATCCCACCAATGTAGAGCACACCCTGCACAGTGATCCCCAGACACCCTGCCCAGGAGCAGCACCCAACAGTGCAGGACACCCCATGAATGCCACCACCCCCACTGTGAAAATGCAACCCTGTGCACCATGGAGCCATGCAAGGCAGCCCCACAGAGAGCACCCTGCAGCAGGTGGCAGCAGTCACTGATGCAACAACTGCAGGCACAGTGCCACCCTGCATGCCCCCCCAAGGTACAGCTGAGAGACTGACCATGCGTCGGCACACAAGGTACCCCACATGTGACAGAGCCTGCCCTGGACCCCACCACCAGTGGTACAACACCCTGCACACCCTCCCAAGAATGCACCCTGTCCCAGCACTGGCCACAACAGCCTGCACAGATTCCCACAGTGGTGCATGGAAGCATGTGCCACACAGGATGCAACACAGTGCATGGACAAACACCCACCAATACCCAAGGTCACACCAACACAGGGACACAGCAACGGGTCAACAAACCCACTGGCATGTGGCCACAGCAGCCGTGTACCCATGGCTAGCACCTCTCCATGGCCCAGGTGTACCAGCCACCCTGCGCATGCACCATGAAGCTGTACACCACCAGTATGCAGCTGGAGCACAAGTGACAGACGGTGGAGCACATCCCCTGCAACAGACACAAGCGACAGCATGGAGGGGGGACAACAACAATAGCGGAGGCCACAGTGCCACCTGAGGCAGACGTGCACCATACCAGTGACAGGAGGCAACCTGGCATTGTGCTGGGTACAGTGGTTGTCCAGCATGGACAGCCACCACTGCCATGCCAGCAGACCGTGCATATCACAGACATGCAAGGGTGTCAGCTGCACAGGCCATGGATGGTCTGACAGGGGCACCATGGACACAGTGTATGCACCATGGACCACTGCACACAGGCATCCAGTGCACAGGAAACAACACACAAACCACAGACAGTGACTGATTCCACCACCCACAGCATAGGTGGTTCCCTTCCGGACACACACACACACACCCATGCCTGCACCACCCCTGATGCCATGCACACCACTGCAGCTGAGCATCTGTAGCCCACTGCAAATCATAGACCACCACAGTTGTCATAACAAAACAAATGTATTGAACAGAGGTGAGAAACAAAACTATTTACAAATATGTACAATGGGGGGGAAGGGCCACATACCAGGTGGGGGTGGGTAAAGGGCAGGGGTGAACAAATGGGAGAGGGAAGAAGGGGTGTGAGGTTGGGTCCAGGGGGGTAGG
This sequence comes from Neoceratodus forsteri, assembly GCA_016271365.2. NCBI lineage: Eukaryota > Metazoa > Chordata > Ceratodontiformes > Ceratodontidae > Neoceratodus > Neoceratodus forsteri. The sequence continues at coordinate 629,479,571 of CM057459.1, forward strand.
GTGATTCCAGGGGCATGGAGGGCCTATCGTCTGCCCTGCTCTCCACTTCTGTGGCATCTACTAGTCCTCTGCCTCCTGACCCCATGCCGCTCCATGCACTGGAGGATCTCCATTGATGCCCTGGCCAGCTGCAAGAGCTCCTGCATGGCCCTTTCAATGGCCATCATTTGCTTTCCACCTAGGACAAGGGAGCAGAGTCAATATTTGTGAATGTCCATCCCCCTGCAGCCCACCCATTGTGCATGGCATACAGCCGTGGGCCATGCCCCTGTGATGGTGTGCGACCACCCACATTGATCGTGTCCACAAGACCTGCCTACCCAGGCACACACAGCCATGTGGACAGCTGCACACACCCACAGCCCAAGTCCCGCACAGCACCACCGTGGCAGTACAGTGACATGGCTATGCGGTGCAAAGGCAATGGCACAGCCATGTACGCAGTGCATGCATGGACCACCAGCGATGCACACCCACACATGCAGTGCCACAGAACAGTGCTGAGTGTACTGTGTGGCATGCACGTCAGTGGTGTCAATGGATGGTGGCCATGCCCAGCCACCTACCCCACAACACAGCATGCACAGAATATCCTGGAAGAAAGGCACTCACCTGCATCTGCAACATCCGGCGTTGATGCAGTATGGGCCTGCCAGCTTGTTCCTGTTGCCAGGCAGCCTCCTCCTCATGGTGTGCCCATGCCTCTCGGGCTCGGTGCCTCTCCTCAGGGCCTAGGGTGCAAACATGGAGAGGGGAACATCAGTACAAACCAGTAGCAAAGGGCCCACCCGGTGTGTGTGTGTGATCCCACACAGTGCAGCCATGCTGCAACCCCACCACCACCACCACCACCACTGCCCACACTTGATGCCCCCCCGTGTGGTGGACACATGCCCATCGCGATACCCGGACAGACTCTAACAGTGTATGGATGGAGCACCTACCTGGACGTGGCACTGTGCCTCATCTTGCGCATGCCTATAGATGGGCAAGCCTGTCTAGGTCCCTCTGCCGGAGGTCCCCATAGTGGTGGCGACACTGCTCAGAACTTCAGGTGATCCTGGTGACCTCCTCCAGTGCCTCTGCCATCTCTTCCCACACAGCACTCCTTGCCCTATCTAAGGGGTCATCCCCTAACAAGGCCCCAGCATGGGGCTCTACAATGGCCACCAAATTGGCCAGCTCCAGAGGGCTCCACAAAGCTGCTCTCCTCTGTGCCATGTCTACTGCAGCTAGGATCACAAAATGGTGCTCTGTAGCACACGTCTGCCACATGCAGATGCTGCGCAGTACAGCGCTGCCATTCCCTATTGTGCTGTCACTGAACAGCACAATAGAGGTGCACCCATGTGGACGCATGGCACTTAGGGGGCAAAGGTCAACTGCAGGGTCAAGGGTATGTTGCACACGGACCACCACCATGTGATTGGGACTCCCTGCATGTAGCATGGTAGGGTAACTGTGTGTGATGCCCTGCAGTGGCCTACCATGCTGTGGCACCATGGCGTATGGCGCTCCAGGGCACAAGCGCCATATGTGTGAACTGCGCACTAGTGCCACTGGCACAGTGGTGGCCATGCCCTGCACTGCCTCCTGCACTCAGCATGTCAGCAGCGTGGCAGGCGTTGGCAACAGCACCCCAGGCACATGCCGTGAGGTGCCTACTGCGCACGTCACAGAGCTGCACCTTTGCCTGAGCACGCTCAACACAATTGTGCAAGATGCAACAGTGCGATATTCAGCCAGCATATGCAAATCAGCTCATCAGCAATTCCATGGCTCAGCTACTGCATTAGCATCCACTTAAAGTTGTGCCTCACCTCATTTGCATGCCTTGCACTATATAAATGTGACATGAGGCTGCAAAGACCATAGTTTGGTATTGCAGTCTATTGTGGTGAGTTGCATGCTGCTTGGAAGTGTGGACTATGGTGTGTGGAAGATGCATGGGACTGCATAATCAAAGGTAACACCTGTCATTCCCACAGGCTCTATAATGACCGAACGTGAGGAAGAGGAGAAACAGGGATGTTGTAGAAGGAGGAGGCCCAACTTCACCAGGGTGGAATCAGATGCCCTGTTTAAGGCCTATCTCAACAGGGAACTGCTGCTCAACGGACAGCAGAGAACACCACAGGCCCAAGCTGTGGCATGGGGTGAGGTTGCGTATGCCATGAACCAGCATGGCAGCCACCAGCGGTCTGTGCAGGAATGTAAAAAGAAAGTTGGCAAGGACAAGAGGAGAATTAAGGACAAGGTGGCTGCCATCAGGGCAGCACGTGCTACAACTGGTGGTGGACAGCTGGATGTGTCATGCCTGATGCCACAGGAGGAACGGATGGCCGGCAGCATGTGGCATTGTGCCACAGAGGGTGTTCTGGGTGGTGGCTTCCAGAAGGATGGCAGCCCATCACTGCATGGTAGGTCCTGTGCAGTCACTGTGTGGGAGGTGGGGGGAATGCCATAGGGTAGGGTGAAGACATTAACACTACTGTCTTCCATTGCAGCTCCTGAGCATCTACAAGAGTCAGCAGTGGTGGGTGTGTCCACTGTGGGCGAGGCCCTGGACATGGAGGAGTGCCCATCCACCTCCACAGGTGTCCAAGGGTCAGGACTACCGCATACCTGTCTGTCTGTCCAGACTGAAGATGGTGGTGCCGGTGTGGACGAGGACCTGCCTGTGTCCCAACGTGACAGCGGCCACAGACTCCAGCATGCTGGGACATGGACTGGTGCTGGAACAGGCACCGATGATGATGCATCACACATCCTGGACAGTGATACGTGTGGGATGCAGGATGGCCCCACAGCTGGGAACAGCACGGGTGTAGCCGTGGGTGGTGCCACCATGGAGGCCTGTGTGACATCACAGTCCCAGCCTGTTCCTGTATGCCCCAGTGAGGCAGCACTGGTGTGCGTCCAGGCTGGTGGGGCTGTTGCAGCTGCTGCGGTGGCACCAGTGAGCCCTGGTGACAGGCGGCTGGAGGGGCAGTGCCAGCAGTCAGCCAATGGTGATGGAAGGACAGTGTCAGATGGTGGCATCAGTGCACTGTGTGCAGACGTGCCCCGGCATGGCTCTGGTGTGCAGCACCCATCTTCAAGGGGTGCTGCCTGGCACAGCCAGGAACACCATAAGGGATAGCATGCAGATCAGGCAGATGACCTCTTTGATGAGCGCAACTGCTTACTCCAGGCTTCAGTGGATCAGCAGTTGAGGCTTGTGACGGTGGTAGATGCTCTCAATGCGGTTGTGTGCCAGGCAGAGGAGCAGCGCAGCAGGGACCACAGTGTGCTCCTGGCAGAGATGGCCCAGCAGCAGGAGGATGTGACCGCTGCCATTGACAGGCAGACATGTGCAATCACTGCTCTTATGGCCACTTTGGGCACCTAGTTCATTGCCCATGTGCCACAGATACCATGCAATGTCACGTCCACCCCCCCCCCATTCCCAGTGTCGTGCGACACCTTCCATGTTGACATTGGGTTTGGCTGGGGGCAAACCGAGCATGCCTAGTGTGGGCATGTTTGGTGAGCTGCAGACCCCTGTGCAAACACAGTCATGTTCCCACAGTGTCACCCCTGGGGGACCGTCGGTGCTACCCCATGGGGCCAATGGTCAGTCTTGCATGGCTGGCAGGTCTCAGTGGGGCTGCCCATGCATCTGTGGTGGCTGTGGCAGTGTGCCACATGACTGACCTGTCTCCCACCATGCTCACCGTCTGCCACTGCCCTGTGTGCAGTGTGTTGTGCACTGTGCGATGCACGGGTGGGGTACCCGGCCCTGCACACACACACACAGTCCATGTGCACACCCTCCTGGCTGCTGGCCACTGTGGCATGTGCATGATGATCCCTGCTTTGCGCTGTCCACCAGTGTGCAATGGCACCCAGCTTCTGAGACACGCACAGTGACAGCCACTGGGCATGGTCATGTGTGGACCTGTGTGTAGCTAGGGGTTGCAGTCGGGGTTGGCGTGCCTTCTACCGCTTATGCATGTCTTGTGGTATGTGTGTGTGTGTGTGTGTTAGCGCATGTCATGTTTGGCCTTGCTCATCCCTGACGGCATGTGCGGTTCCAAGCTCAGACCCATTCCCACGCTGCCATCTGCCCCTGGGGTTCATCCATGCAAGTCTGTGGGTTGTGCCCTTTCCATTGGTGGTTGCACATGGCACCATGACCTACCTGTGTTGGCTGAAGTGCACCTCTGTGATGGTGTCCCGGTGCAGTTGTGCCATCTGGATCAGGTGGGAGTCCCTTCACCCAGGGGGTGGCTGCCCATCACCATCTGGACCGGCATCCTCATCATCCTCATCGCTGTCCCCCTCTTCAACCTCTACAGCTATCCCACAGTCATTGGCCATGTTGTGCAGGATGCAACATTCCAGGAATAACCCACAGGTCTTCAAGGGGCTGTACTGTAGGGCACTGCCAGACATGTCCAGGCACCAGAAATGTGCCTACCGCATCCCGAACACCCGCTCAATGACATTACATGTGGTGGTATGTGTCTCATTGTACCATTGCTGTGATGGGGTCGTGGGGCACCGGTATGGTGTGAGCAGCCAGGGATGGAGTGGGTAGCCACTGTCACCTGTGTGTAGAGGGTGGAAATTAGTATGGTGGTCTGCATCGCTCTGCCATGGGCCATCAAGGCCAGTACCCATGGCACCTCTGACTATGCACCCCCCTGCTGCTTCCCATGTCATCCTGTGTGATGTGCATACTCACCCACTAGGTGGCCAGTGGGGATGTCCCCACTCTCGAACCTGTGGCACAGTGCAGACTGGTGCCAGATGAAGGCATCATGTGCTCCCCCAGGGTGTGTGGCACAGACATTGGTTATGCGCGCCCTGGCATCGCACACCACCTGGCAGTTGATGCTGGCAAAACCCTTCCAGTTGATGTATGCAACACCATCCAGGCCAGGTGGCATGCGGATGGCCACAAGGGTGCAGTCAATGGCCCTGAGCATGCCAGGCATATGTGCTACCCTGTGGAACTCTTGTATGTGTGCTGTGCACTCCACCTGTTTGCTTTGGAAAAGGATGTACTCCACAGCATGTGGCAGCAGTGCAATGAGGAATTGTGTGAGTAGGCATGATGCGGCCAACTGGGTTATGCCTGTTGTGTCCCCTGTTGGTCTCTGGAAGGTGCCTGTGGTGAGCAAGCACATGACAGCTGTCACCTTTGTCTCCACTGACAGAGCATGGCTCCATCGTGTGGGTGCCTGCATCTCATCACTGCACCACTTACAGAGCCGCCTCAGGATCACCCGGTTCAGGCAGTACCAGCCCACAATCTCTGTGTTGGTGTAGTGCTTGAAGGTGGTGTGGGTGCAGTACCACCTGTTGGGGCTTACTGCTGATGGGCCCTTCCACTGCTGTGCCCCCCTGCTGCCTGCCTTCTCATACCCCTCATTACTGCCTCCATCTGGAAGGTGGCACTTGCCATGTCCCTGGCTGGTGTCCCCCCCGGCAGCTGTTATCTCATTCCCCCTGCTGTCCTCTGTGATGCTCCCCCTGCATCGGGTACACCTACGGCCTTTGGCTGCCCTGCCTACTGCCACTGCCCTCAGTACACTGTGGCACTACCCTGTCTGTCCTGCAGAAGTAGCACAGACTCCCTACTCCTGTGCTGTTCCTGTGTGTTCCCAGGTGTGCCCTGTCCTGCTCCTTCAGAGTCCAACTCACTGCTACCCTGTTTGTGGCTGCTGTCACCTCTCTCCCACCTTTGGCTTCCCTGTAGAATTCTTGCACCTCTCTCTTGTTCCTTTTTATTTTGGATCATTTCCGCTATCACGCAACTTCCGCTATCTGCCCTATTGCACATGGCACATGCTGTTGAATATCGCACTGCACCATTTATTCATGGTTCCTCCCCCTACAGTTGCACATGCATTCATTACCATTGCACTCTTGCGCATTGCAACTTGAGCGGTGCAGCTGCCTCCTGCTGAATATCACAACAGTGCATTTTCGCACTTGCGCTGGCACATCTCAGTTGCGCATGGCACACCCCTTTTGAGTATCTGGGCCTCTGTATACAGATACAGACTGTCTCACTGATGAAGGACAAATGTCCAAATCATTTGAGAATAATTACAGACACTGTATTTTGCAATTTCTACCTAATTCTTGGTTTAATAAATATATATTGATTGTAATGGGTGAGTTGGCTCTACTTCTACCAATTTGTCTATTAGTGTATCAATAAAGTCAATGAGGTTTGACTTTGAAATCATGTTGTGATGTGTGAATACATAAGAATATGCCTGGTTTAAAGCACCCTGTTATTGTAATATAGTTCACCATACTATAGTAACTGATTGGGGAACTTGATATAAATAAATGACAACATTAATATTTATTGGCAGTATGTTTTTCATTAAAGGTGATTTTATTATTGACATAATAACAGTGTTGCTTGTCCACGAATGCTTTTAATTACCAAGTGTTTCTAAAGTAACCACCCCCATGAAATGGAGGTTTCTGATTGGTGTAGCATGTTTGAGTTTTACTCATTACCACTATAAATGTCTGGCACTATTGTAACTACATTCAGATCACTCTGAGGAAGCCTGGCAAAGGCCATGTGAAATGTTAGTGATTCAGCGGCTTTGCCTCACCATTCTTTAGGCTGACACATATGCAGTGTGTGTATTTTGGCACTTCGTGAATTAGAAGGACTTTCCTACCAAGTTTGGATTGAGTCCTAGTGGTTCATATGCTGCAGATGCTGGTTAACTGTGCATGTGGAACTTCTGTACTTTCATTTAGCACCATAGCAGTCTGATTCTGGTGCTCAGCTTTGTTCTGTGTACTTTGAGTCATCAGGTAGCCTTGTGAATTGGATACTACACTATCTGCATAACCATATTTCTAGTCTCATCATCTGTTTTGCAACCAGGTGTACAGAGTGACTTTCATTTTTGCCAGTGGTACTAAAAGCTCTAGGAAAGCAAAGTTCAGTATGTGTTAAGCCCAAACGAAGCAATTCTGAAAGATAAATTTACTTTCATAAGTCCCAAACTGCTATAAAACTATTCACATTAACAGTCAGAGGGTGGTACATACCAGTGCACATACTTATCTAATGTGTGGGTGTGTTGCATAAGTCCGTCCCCTCCTGCACTATTATTATACTGTAAACTCTTTTTGATGACACCCACATAGCACCCAAAGATGACAAAGATAACATTTGCAAGTTCATAGTTTTTTTGTAGAAACAATTCTAACTATGGAAGAATTACCACAACAGAAAGAGAAGATTAAATGCCTACTGAAAATAGAAAATAAAGTTAGAGTTGACATTTCAACCATAGGTCCTCCTTGGGAACTATCTGAAAAGAAAAACATGAGTATAGTTCAAATTGTTTTAGAGAAAATTCCTGAAGAAGGCCTATGATCAAAGCATTGATTCTAAGTTTATTTTCTATCAGCCTGCATATTATTTAATCCTTTTGCTAATACTTTAGCAGACCACACAATGATGCAGCACTCGTATTACTTTGTTCTTACATTTAATGTATGTGCTTATGATATATAGTGTAGTCTACCATATCCTGACACAATACACACCTCTTGACACCACCATATATGACCCAAAGATGGCTAAGACAATAATATGCAAAAATCTAGATTTTTCTATGGAATAGGATGAAGGTTCTTAACTTTGGTAAAATAACATTGCCATCATGATTAAATACTTAACTATTTAACCAGACTTCCAAGTCTTAGTAGTATGTGTTCTGTCTGTGATTAAATCACACATACCCACCCACCCCCTTCAGTACCTGCAATTGTCATTCAACCCTAATAAAAACTGACTCTGCCAAATTTCTAGGTATGTAATGTTTTGATCCTTCTTGGCAGTGATTTTGCTTTTGCTAAACACAGTTGGTCCCAACTAAATAGTAGATAACACACTTATCTTTGTTGTCAGAAGAACAGAAGGTCAGAGGGGCTAATTCTACACCACTTGCTTGGAGTAATATCCATAAATGATACAGAAGTGCAGTACAAAGGCAGTGCTGCACTGCTGAGCTGCCATCTTTCACCTCACATGTTAAAGGGAGGCCCCTTCTGCCTATCTGTAGTCACTGTCCAGAAAGGAGTTAAAGATCCTAATGCACTTATTGAGGAAGAGTATAGAAATTTATATTTTAAAGAAGTAATAATAAAAGACTGACATGTATTATACAGTGAGAGAAAAATCATATGAGAAGAAGGCAGATACAATAAATAACATAATAGGGATTGGAAATTATATATACATGTTCCACAGCAGACAACACAAATGCATGCAAAAAAACAACTACAGATATAATACCCATGTATAGTTCATCCAAGCATTTGTAGTGCATTAGTGTGACATGGATGACATTTCAGAGTTGTGAATCTTTACAGTTTTATGAACATTGTCTGCAAAAACCTGAGGTGCAATATCTTTCTATTGCATAATAAAAGCACATCTTGTCTGCCATAAATAACATTAACAACATGCTTCACAAAGCTGCAAAGTGTGTTTATCACATCTAGACCAAGAGCTTAAAAATAGACATAGAGGAAGAGTAGGGTAGTTTCCTTGCTGTCATGAGTCATGACCAACGTTTCCACTGTTAATAAAACAGATCCATGTAACTCACCCCCCAGGATGCACCTGGAAATAAGCTGTCAAAGCTAAGTGTGCCTTTTCTTGTCCAAAATTAAAAATAAGTAAATAGAAATAAACTAAAATAATGGCATAGGCACTCACACTTTATCATGTGCAGTGAACCTTAATCATCAGAGTCCCCACAGTATCAATATAGAATGAACTGGTAAAGCAGTCTGATTCATGAACTGGCTGCTCATACAGTAGTTGAAGCTAATCAATAGACATTTACATTTTCTCTCTGACTGCCTCACTCTTGAAGGCATCTGTGACCCAGACATTTCTACAGTGCATGCACGTTAGCTCAGTCCCTGTCAGATGGTAGGTGACCAATTTGGTGAATGAATGGTCTACACTGGTCACAGAATTGTACCTGCCAGCAACACAGATCAGTAAGGATGGGGGATCTTGAGGCTGGTGTGGTGTGGCAGTGATGGGTGCTGAGTTGGTTTACTGGGGTGGGGGTGGATGCATACATTTCTTATGATAGCAATGAAGGATACCACTGGACTACCAGGGATCTGTCTAGGAGTGATCAGAGAAGAAATCAAAGGGAGAAACAGTAGACTACCAGGGACTATTCATATAATGATCAGAACAGTGATGGAGGGGCACTAGAAGCAAGGTAATATCTGCACAATGATCTATTTCTAGGGAGTGCCTATTTGCTTCTCAGCTTGTAATGAGGTCATAATGGTATGCAAATGACCATACAGTGCCTTGTCTGAACAATGGGGTCAGTTGCATGGGGAGGTTCAAATAAAGCAGATTGCTCTATAGGAACAATTGCATTTTGTGACTGCTACAAGTCCATTTGTATTTTGTATTTATTTTACCAGGAAAAAATATCCACTGAGCAAAGCTCATTTGCAGGAGATCCTGGGTAGGACAGATGACAATACAATATAATAGTTAGTATCATCCTCAGAACTACAACCAAGGAAATTTGTCACAAGATATGTTAGCTACTACAATTACAAATCAAGGAAATAACAGAATACAAAGAAGGAAATACAGTGATGCTGGAGAAAATATAAAGAGAGAGAGAGCACAAATTAAAAGCTTGGCAAATATCATGTTCTATCAGAATATAGAATCAGGGAGGGCAATAGCGCTCACATATAGTAGAGACAGGACTAAGCCTTAGTTGCACTGAGTTGTTAACACATTGTTTAATGAGTTCCTTATTGGATGTTTTGCTTTATTAATTGTGAGTTTTTGTAAGCATTGGATTTGTATAAGAATAAAAGGTATCAGTATTAGTTTATTTAAAATATTGTAGAAAAGAATTAGATGAGAAAACGTTAACTACATTATGCACTGGGTTGGAAAAATCACTGAACATTATGATTCAAATTCATTGCTTTTGAGTTTAGATGATCAGCTATTAACTTAATATCAATGAAGTTATTTTAAAGTTTAATGATGACTATGCTGTATATCAGTACAATGATTCATAATGAGTGCTTTAAAAGAATGGAGGCTGATGAATGCATTTAGTTTAAGCAGGTTTTGTAGATTGTTCCATTTAAAAGGAGTAGTCTAACTGAAAGCCTTTTCACTGAAATTGATGAAGTATCTGGGTATGTTGAGGAGGATCATATCATGTTTTTCTAAGATTGTACAACACAGCAGATCTTATCAATAGTGACACTATATATGATGGAAACACATTCCTTAGGGTTTCCAAAGTACTAGTATGGAAGTTCCTTAGTCTCCTTGTAGCCAGATATGTCCATCCTACAGCTGATTGTAAGGCACAGTGATGTGTTTTGGCAGGAAGGTTGGCTATAAAGGGCAATGCTGTGTTGTACAGCACCTCTAGTCTGGTTAACTGAGTAGCAGAGGCACAAAAAGATATTACATCACTGTAGTCATGCACGAGAATAAAACTAGCTTGCACTAATCTCTTTTTCTTGTGTCTAATGGAAAGAAGAATTTATTTCTAAAATAGAAACCAAAACTCACATGGATTTCTTTACACACTGAGACTGTGTGGGCAGAAAACGACAGGCTGCTATCCAACCACAAGCATTTGAAATTCTCCACTGACATTTTGATGCATCTCAAGAAATGTGCCACAGCACAATATTGAAAGAGACAAGATGCATCGTGCATCTCTGGCTGCATCCGAGTGCAACGATAATGTATGCAACTCATCTCAAGGGGGCATGCCCATGAATATGCGGTACATCCCCATATTCAGCAAAGATGTGTGGTGCAGCTGTCCATGCATGTTGGAGATGTGCCGCACAAAGTTAGGCATGGAAGAAGCATGCCAAATTCCTGGCCACCCACAGGCAGGCTGCTGTACTGCACACAGGAACACAGCAACCTGTCCCCCCCAGCTCAGTACCATTCACCAACAAACCCTGTCCCTTTCCATACTATGGGGGACCCTCTCCCGGATCAAATAAAAAAAATTATTTCCCTACTCTTTTCCATAGTATAGTGGCCCCCACCCCATGCCAAGCCTCGATCAGCTTTTGATGTAAAATGGTCCATTGAACAATTTCCATAGTATAGTGGCCTCCCACCCCACCACCCCAGCAGGCATGAACCCCTCCCTGCACCCCACCAACCCGACCTGTGCTGGTGTCTAGCAGAGCCCTCCACACTCTACAATGGCCAGCCACTGACTGATTGGTCCCGATCTCCTACTGTGCAAAGTACAAGATCAGGACTTATCAGTCAGCAGCTGGCCATAGCATGGTGTGGATGGCTGTGCCAGTCGCTGTCACTGGTTATGTTGGGCAGGGTTCTGGGAGGGGTTCATGCCTACTGGGGTGGTGGGGGTGGGTGGGCCACTACACTATGGGAATTATCTGATGGATCATTTTACATCAAACACTGATCAGGGCTCAGGATGGGGAGGGGGGCCATACACTATGGAAATGGGTTTGGTATATGATTTTATTGTATTCACACCATGTTTGGGATGGGGAGAGGTTGGTCCCAACACTATCGAAAAGGTATGGGGCTTGATGTTGAATGGGACTGGGCAAAGGGGGCAGGCTGCCCAGAGCATCCTGCCATGTGCCACATAGCAAATGCAGCCATAATAAGCATGCAAATGGCCCTCTCGCACCTTGCATGCCTGATGACTGCATTTGCATATTCTTGCTAAATACTGGGAATTTGGGACTGGTGCATTTGGGGATGCACTGTGTATCCCCAGTCACTATATTCAGGCCATCCCATGGGATGCGCCAGCACATTGTCGGCCACCCCTATTTTGTGCTGCCTGCGAGGATTGCTATATTCAGCCAAGATGTGCAATCCATTGGGATCAGTCATCTTGTTTGAATATTGCATTTTTTTTGTGCTTGCCCATGCATTTAGGCAGCACATCTAGATGCACTGCGCATCCCTCAGGATTTGAAAATGGGGGCCCAGTTGTTCACCTAACCATGTGTTAATACATTGCATAGGGTTCTTCACTTTTGCATTAACAGTAGGGAAGAGAACCATGACTTTTGTTTTAGAGGTATTTAGCAAAAGCTTAGAGAACTTGAGATTCGTCAGTAACATATCAAAGACAACTTGCACATCATTCACTGCCATACACAGGGAGGGTCTAGCAACATATACTGTAGCACAGTGTCATCAGCGTAACAATGAAGCTGGGCATTATCAATGTTTATTTATTTAGTTCAGATGCAGATTAATATCTTTGAGCCAAGATGGCTCTTTTTACAAAGGTTCCATGTCAAAATAGATGCAAACACAACAGTAAAATACATATAGAGTGGTCCTTAGATACAAAAAGTACAAAAGTAAACAAAAGTAAAATTCTTTTCACAAGAAGACTTTTATAACCAGTGATGAGCTTAGGCATGCAATCATGTTGCTAAGTGCAGGTTAGTGAAAGAGTAGCAGCCAGATAGGGCTTTGTCAATGAAGGTTGTCAGGGAAAGAGTAAGTGAGGGTAACAACCAGAGAGGTTTAGACCAAGGAGAAGGCAAGGGAAGTGCAGGGAGGGGAGTAAGTTGAGATTCAGAGGGAAGGGGTGCAGTGGTCCCCAGAAGGTGTTCAATGCTAGAAATTGCAGTCACAGTGTTTTTTTGGGGTCCATGAGGTTTGAAGGTGTCCTTTGAAGGGGCCTAGTTTTTTATACTCAAGGAGGGAGCAGGGAGGTCATTTGCTCATTGGGGCCCTTGATAGGTAAGTTGCCATTGTGCAAAGGAGGTCTATTTGAAGGAAATATGCAGCACACCCTTAGCAAAACTCCAGGTGGTTATTAAGATTTGGTTGCATTGGAATAGGGCTGCTGTAGAGGTAGGTGCAAGTCCCAGTAGTGCTTTTTTGCCAGTGAGGCATACCTGATACCTTGTTCTGAGATGTAATGGAGCCACCCCATGGAGGAGTAGAGACTACATGTGTGAATAAGGTGATTAGCCCCTGTGACCAGATTGCAGGCTTTGTTAAGAAGAAGTTTAACACATTTTAGTGTTGTTTTAATGGTGGCACTGTGAATGACTAAGCCATAGTCTATGACTGATAGTACTGAGCTTTGGGTGATGAGGTTAAGAGCCTCAGGGGTCATGGCTTGCCTGTGTTGATAAAGGATCCCGAGCTTAATATTAGCTGATTTGATTACGTGGTCGATATGGGGGACGAAGGTGAGTGTATTGTCTATGTGGATACTGAGGTATTTGAAGGTTGAAATCTGTTCGATGACATCCCCGAGTTAGTTTAGGATGGTCAATGGGCCAACATTCTTCTTGGAGTTCGGTAAGAAGAAGTGCATGATTTTGTTTTATTATAATTTAGGAGGAGACAGTTTTGAGAACCAAGAGTCGAGCTGTGCTAAGTTATTTTGTAGGATTTAGGTTATTTCAGAAGGGTAGTTCCAATGTACCACATCTCTGTGATTGCCACCACATCCAGGTTTGCTTCTGTCATCAAGGCCGTCAGATCTGAGATTTTATTTCCTAGACTGCGTGCATTTGTATACATGGCTGTCAATGTTATGCTGTCTGCCTCCCTTGTAATTTTGTTATTGCCTTCCTGGCCCCTTTTTTGAAATCTGTTTTTTTTTCCTCTTGCTGCCCCCCTTCCTCTGCCATATCCCCTTTATTGAGCTCAGGAATATTTGTTTACAGCTTTTCCTCATGATCCTCCCTGCTAACATCCCTAACCTGTGGGGGTGGACTACTTGAGTCCCTCTGCTCCCAACGGTCCCCCCAGGCTTGTTAAAACACTTGCCAAAGAAGCATTTAAACTGCTCATTGAGGATCACAATCCCCTCCTTGGATGGATGTAGGCTGTCCCCCGTGTACAGGCCTACATCAATCCAGGTGGGTCCCCATTCCCCAATGAAGTGAAAACCCTTTTCTTTGCACCAGCCCTTCAACTAAGTGTTGAACTGTCTGATGCAGAGATTCCTAGCCTCCCCCCCAAGGGACCGGCAGCACCTCCAAGAATGTTACAGATTCTGCTACCTCCCCAAGGCACCTTCCCAGTTCCCTGAAGTCCCCCTGCACCTGTTGCATGTTTACCTTATCACTGGCTATGTTATTTGTCCCCAGGTGGACAACAACCTCCAGCCTCCTTCTCTTTGCTACATCTGTGGCAGTCCTCTGGATTCACCTCCTTCCCTTTGAGTGGTGCCTCCTGGAAGGCACTGGAATTCTCTCTCCACCCTGCTACCTGTGCCTAGATCAATTCCCCAGACTACTGAGTACCCCACCAAGAGTAGCTTCCTCTTCTTTTGGGGTCCTCTACCTCCCACCCCTGGGTCTGGGTTATTGCACTTATAGCATGGGTTATGATTAAAAGAAATCCACAAAGCTGTTTTTTGGCTCATTGAATAGGGAAAATTTGAGTGTATCCTGCTGACTTGAAAAGTCGTCCCCAGAACTCATTTATTTGTTATATAGGGTTTCACAGATAGGATTGATACTGAGCTAATGGACTTTCATCCTAGATGCTCACCATCTGAATTTCTAAGCTCTAATTTTATTTGTGTATGCGTCCCATCTAGTTTTAAAAGCTGTGGTTGATGGACTAGCCACAACCTCCAGTGGCAGCCTGTTCCAACCATGTACCTTCTCTTTGGTTGAACCACCATGTGCTACACAATTGTTTTCTGTGTGGTGCTGTTAACTGCATTGGATGGGACCTAGCGCTGTATGTATTTGTATTACTTTCGAGACCGGTGATGTCCCAGAGATCATCGTTATTCCATTCCCTGTGTACCAAGCACATATCGCCCCTTTTCCTCCTTGCCTCCAAGGATTAAATGTTCAGCTCAGACAAGTGAACCTTGTAGTTCTTACCAGCCATATCTTGTATTGCCCTGGTAGCTCTCTTCTGCACTCTCTCCAGTAGTGACATGTCTCACTTTTTGAATGGTGCCCAGAGCTGGGCACCGTATTCCATAATTGGTCTAACCAGGGATGTATACAGTGGCAACATGACAGCCCTACTTCTTGCCATTATGTGCCTTAATATGCAGTTAAGAATCATGTTTCCCCTCTGAGCTATCTTTTGGCAGTGGGGTGTAAAGGACATGTCACTGGACACTATAATTCTCAAATCCCTTTCCTCATCTATTGTTTTCAGGACAATATAGCCTAGTTTATAAGGTATTCTATGGTTTCTTTTTCCCATATGCATGATGTAGAATTTGTCTTGGTTTAGTGTTAGTTTAGTTTCCTTGGTCCATGTGACTATGTTGTCTATAGTTGTTTGTAGGTTGGATGAATTTTGACTAGTATTGATTTCTGCCCCTATCCTGCAGTCATCTGTGAATTTATTTAGCCAAACAGTGTTGTGGTTTATTTGGAGAGATTATACATATAGATTAAAAAGACAGGGGCCCAGCACTGAACCCTGGGGAACCTCGCTAGTCACCTCTGACTGTTCAGAAAACTCTCCTCTGATGCACACTCGATTTCTATTTTCCAACCATTTACGGACCCAGTTAGTTATAGTTGGATGGATAGTTAAATTACTCATTTGCTGTATGCGTTCTGGAGGGGAAACTTGTCAAAAGCCTTGGAGAAGTCAAGAAATAGTACATCCACAGGATTTCTTAAATACAGTCTTTCTATCACACTGCTCTAAAATGCCAACATATTTGTCTGGCATGACCTTCCTTTTACAAACCCATGTTGAGAGTGGTCTGTAAGATGTTTTAAGTTTATATGCTGACTGATCTCATCCTTTATTATTCCTTCCAGTATTTTAGAGGGGATAGCAGCGAGGCTAATGGGGCGGTAGTTTGCGGGGTCAGACTTGTTCCCTTTTTCCAAAATTGGGATGACTGTTGCAAATTTCCAGCAGTCAACTACTTCCCCTGTGTCCAAAGATTTCTGGAAAATATGGGTTGGGGAGGGGCTATTATGCTTGCCAATTCTTTGAGGGTTCTCGGGTGTAGCCCATCGGGTCCTGGGGATTTGTTAGGGTCTAATTTAGCCAGCCTTGTTTCAACATCAAACATTTTTAATACTATTCTATCTGTTGGAGGATTTCTTTGTGTTAGTACTGTATGGGTGTCCTTTTTTTTGTTGTATACTATTGAAAAATAATCGTTTACTAGGTCTGCCATTTCTTTATTATCCGAGGTCATGTCCCCATTAGTTTTTTAAGAGGTCTTATACTATTTGAGTTTCCTTTTATATTGTTGATGTAGACATAGAAGGCTTTATAGTTCCCATTTACTCTGTTAGCTAATTTTATTTCATGGTCTGCTTTAGCCATCTTGATTTGCTTTTTTATATTGTTGGATAATTTTGTACATTGAATCCTGATTTTGTATGTTTTGGTTGTTTTTCATTTCTTAAACAGCCTGTGCTTCCTATTTATTAGTTTTTTGATTGTTGGTGTCCACCACTGTTTTTTGTTATTCTTTGGTGGGTACTTTTTTTTGACAGGGATATTGACGGATATTTGTTGTTTGATCTTAGTGGAGAAGATTTCCAATACGTCTCTTAGTGCTTTGTTGCTCAAATCTTTTTGTCACTGCCAAGTTGTGAGTTTTGCTTTCATCTTAGCAAAGTTATCTTTGCTGAAGTCAGGAGTGACAGTGATCTCCTTACGTTCACAAAGTGGTTTGGCTAACTTAAACTCTACTTTAAGGTGGTTGCTAGTTCCCAATTGTGCAGTTGTCTTGCATTCGCTTAGCGTATCTCCCATATGAGTTAGGACTAAGTCCAATATATTCTGTCCCCTTGTTTGGTCTTCAACCCTCTGTGTTAATCCTATTTGGTCACATGCATTCAAAAACTCTCTTTCTCTAAGTGTGTTACTGTAGTTGATGCATCTCATTTTACACCAGGTAGATTTAAATCTCCTAGGATTAGTATTCTGTCAGCTGGATTTAATGATAAGAGTTTATTTATTAGGGTCTTGTTAGCTTGTGGGATTGATGCTGGGGGTCTGTAAATGATGCCCAATATTATTTTTGGATTTTTTGGTGGTGTTATTTTTATCCATAGTTGGTCAGGCATATCAGTATCCATAGATATTTCTTTAGATTTTATGCTATTGGATACATATGGGGCCACCTCTCCCCCCTTCCTGAACACTCTAGACTGCATATAAAGAGTGTACCCTGCTATGTCCTGATCCTAGTCATCATTTGCATCCCTCCATGTTTCTATAACTGCTCCTATGTGTATGTTTTTGGTAGACATAATGTTCTTGAATTCATCCATTTTGTTGTTTAGGCTCCTGGAATTTAAGAGCATGCAATTCCAGGTCTCAGATTTTCTTAGTTCCTGAGTGTTGCTCCCCGGTTTGATGCTTTGTCCTGCATGCCCCCCAGGCCCCCTTTTGTTTAGTTTAAATAAAGCCTGGTTGCTTCTTTAAACCTCCTGGCTAAGTATCTTGTGCCTGCCTTTCCAGATGAAGTCTGTCTCGTTTGAACAGATATGGGTCCCTAAATGCCTCCTAGTTATCTATGAACTCTGCTCCCTCTTTTCTACATAGTTCTCTCAGCCATCAGTTTAATGTGTTTATTTTTGAGGTTTTAACTGAGTGGCAACCAAACACTGGTAGTATACTAGATATTATAGTAATCCCCTCCTTTTTGTTTTATTGTAGCTAGAGTGTCCTGAAAATCTGAAAAAATGTCCTGTAGTTTCCTGCATTGGATATCATTTGTCCCCACATGCAGCAGGTCCACAGGGTTTGTGGTGTTCTCCATTAGTCCCCCCAGGAGTGGGCGTACATTTTGCATTTTGACCCCTGGTAACATTCTTACTGTAGTGTGTTTGTTTCTCCCTCTGCATAGCATAGTGTCCATGCCTCTGATTAGGGAATCTCCTATGACTACTAATTCTCTGGTTTGGTCCACACAGTTGTTTTCTCTGGAATCCTGTATTGGTGCTGGGGGGTTTGGTTTGGAAATAGCCTCAGCTGTAGTGTACCTAAAGTCCTCATTTGGCAAGGGTGCAAATCTGTTCTGTAATATTATGGGAGCACTGTTATGAATTTGTCCTCCTCTCTTTCTGGTTCTGGTTTTGGCTATCTTTGCCCACTCTTCTATTTCTTGTTCTGGACTTATGTCTGTATCCTGTGTTTTTTCTACCTTGCAGCTACTACTACCCTCTTCCTGGCTTTCTATTTGGGAGACCATGGAATTGATAAAGTCTTCTAAACTTTCAATCTCTCCAGTCCCCGTTTTTCCTCTCTTGGAGTTGTGAGATCTCTTCCTACAACATGTCCACTAAGTTACATTTATCACAAATAAATGAGTCATCGTGTTGTCCTGCTGTAAATATTTGGCACTTAATACAAACTTTTATGGGGCCCTCCATCCTGAGTAACTTAATTAGCACTATATACAGATGGATGGTGTGTTACCCAGCTCCCAGCCTCCTCAGCTGACACAGCCGACACATGCTGAGACATGCATGTCTCTGCGTGCTTCTCTGCACACAGAACTGCATGCTCACCCTGCTCCCGCTTGCTCCTGCTCACATGAGCTGTTGCTTATATGCAGTCCCAACAGGAAGTGCAGGTGTCAGCCACCTCCTGTGTACCAAGAGCGAGGTTTAATCCTAGACACACAATAACACAATAAAATGCCACCTCATGAGGTGGGCTTTTGGTCAAGGAGTACTACATGTGCTGCCCAGCTGCTAACAGCGCAGATTTGGGGATTTTGTAAGAATGTAGGTGGCACCTCCACCTTCCCATGCTGCTCTGGGCTAGAGCAGACAAACTCCCTGGGACACACTAGTCCCCCATTTCCACGGCAACTGACCCAATCTCCCCTCTCAGCAGAGGTTCGCTACTAAGATGGTTTGCAAGCTAAAAGAACATCACAGACCTTAAAGGCATGTTGATCAGTAATTCCGCCTCCAGTCACTGAATTACTAAAATAATTTCTGACATTTGTATGATCATAACTATAAATAACATATGCATGACTCTGTTGCTTTCTCTCTTCCTCCCTCCCTTCCCCAACAAGCCAACACAAACTAAGCTACAAGAGAGAGTGAGAGAGAGGGAGAGAGTGATAGACAGCAGAGTTCACATTCAGGTAACTTTCTCTTTCCTACTTTCTAAATCCTGAATTTCCCTCATTTGCTGTCTTTCCTACAAAAATATTTTGAATCCTAGAACTGTGCCTTTCTTGCCCTTAAAATGCTTTTAATTAGCTTCCCTAAGCAAAATCTTACCACTGATCAAGTGCTTGCTTCATGTTTATTTCCTCAACCACAGAACAAGATAAAGTATACAGGGTGTCAGCCAGTCTTCTAAGACTTTCACAGCCCATGCTGTGCTCTTTTCAGTGTTTTTTTAATCTTTCTGTTGCTCTGCAACATAGGGTTCTCTGCTTCACAGTGTGAAGTGCCTGCTCCCTTTGCTCTGACCAGGTCTGTCGGTTTCCTTTCTTCTCTGTGTCTCTGTGGAGGGATATTTCTTAAGGGACATTCACAAGAGATTTTCTCAATGAAGTAGTTCTGGCACAGTAACCATTGATTAAATAGGAGATTAAATCACTGGTCACCTAATGCTCTTTCACCAATTGGGATGCCTCATTTTTCCAACTCCATGTTATAACTCTCTTTTAAGGCTTGCCTTACTTCGTGGCTAAACCAGGAAGCATTTTTTCTTTCTAGTTCTGCACTTTACCAGGGGTACATGGAGGTTTGTTACTTTCAGAGTTTTCTCATTAAAGATTGCATCTGCTCTATTAACTGATGTGGCAAGGTAAATGTCCTGCCACCTAATGGACACCAGCTGATTTATAAGGTTTGATTCACTAGAGTGAGAACAGTTGTATTTATATGCGAAGGTGGACTTACTGAATAACTTATTTTGTTCCTCAAACACATACTACTGCATAATGGTCACTAAATTCATTATCTAAAATAATAATGACAGTAATTTTCTGAGGTCTGCTAGTGAGGCTAACATCCAGAATAGCTGAGTTAGCTAGATTTTTGGGTTAGGCCTAGTGGGTTCAGAGTTCAGAGTTTCTGAGTGAAGCCAAGCTTGTTACGTAACAGTTTTAGGTTGGTTGATTTTGATGTGAGCCAGTGAAATTTACGTCATTAAAAATTAATACTTCATTATAATTAGCACAGATAACCTTGGATAAATACTGCAAACTTTCTGTACCACCTGAAGGTGGCCTGTAGCAGTCAACCACATTAATGGATCCCAACTTAGATAAGGCTATAGTTGTTACCAAACATTTAAATTAATCCGGCTGAGAGAGAGGAGCAATTAACATGGAGGAGAGTTTATTTCTGATGTGTAGTACAATTCGTCCTCCTCTGGGTGACCTTTCTAGCCAATACAGTACAAAGTCAGGTACAGAGATTACATTGGAGTCAACAGAACTATTAAGCCAAGATTCAGTCAGTAGTAAATTATCTGGTTTTGAGTGAGTAACTGTACTTTTTCAAGGTGTCCATCTTACTTAGCATACTACATATATTAATTGTCACAGGGGATTATGTTCACAGGGAAGAGGCCTGGGTTTAAAATGCAATAGTACTAGAACACTGTAACAATATAGAGAATGATGCATGAGGTAGAGTGTATTATAAGAATATAATAACACGGGAGCATTTTCTCCCATAGAAAAACACAGTTATAATTCCTCATTATAACCTGTAGGTGAACACACACCTGGTTTCTCTTGTTCTGTGCATGCACACAGTGCTTTTCACCTGCTAACACTAACTCACTTCAACATTTCCACCACACTTCCTTCAACATTTTTACAGTTGATTTATAGGGCAGATTACTATTTACCTCCCAGCATCGCAGACTCCACTTCTTTCAGACATAGCAAGATTGGAATTGTGATTTCCAGGAGAAAAAAAATGAAAGTAAAAACAGCACAAAAGTTGACCGCATCTGACTTGGTGCTACCACTATGTCTACCAACGGCTCATGGTCATTATGTCGTAAGACACAATGCCGCATGGCACTATTGCGCTGCGCGATTAATGCCATGAGGCATCATGTCTTTGTTCTGTGGAGGGCTCTGCCCCACACCCCCTGTTATGAGGGTCAGTGCCCCCTGGACCCCACCACTAAAGATTCTCAACTCCGGGGGGTCCAACTCAGGGAGTGCACAGTTCCAGATTTCTCCATAATGCTGTACGCTATTCAGCATGTGACATTATGACCCAGTACACTACCAACCAGTCTAAGATGGGCCGGGGGGAGCTGCTGCAGGAAGTGACAGACAAATAGACATAGGGAGCCACACAACACAAAGAACAACTTTTGAGACATGGGGGGGGTGGAATTAAACACCAGTGCAGCAGCTGCTTTCATATTTTAAATGGCAGCTCCATCTACTGGCCAATCTGTTATTTTTTTGTTTTTACTAGAACAGTGCAGGGGAGAAAACACTTCCCAGCAGTTATATAATTAAGACAAGGGTAAGTGTGGAAAAAAACCCTCAAATTTTATACATACCTTCAGTGTGTAATACAATTATTAACCCCTTGAGCTCCACTCTTAGGGTTTATGAAGCATCACACACCTCAGGTGTGTGTGAAATTCTTGTTATGCATACCTACCCATGTATTATTCTATATTTAATACATACCCAAGGTGTGTGATGCTACATAAACCCCAAGAGTGATGCTCGAAGGGTTTATGAAAGCATCACACACTGAGGTTATGTAATAAATTCAAATTTTGCACTCCATCCCCCAAACTATTTTTTATCATTTCTGGACATCAATTCTTTCCTCCCTCTCCCCAGCTGAAAGCAGGCATATGAGTTTTGCAGTGTGTAGGAGTTTGCCTTCTGAGTTCACTCCTAGCTGCTATTATCGAGGGCTATATATATATCTTACTAAACAAACCAGATGAAACTGTGTTTTTATTTTTTTTTATATTCTCTGTATATGCCCACTTACTCATTGCTTTGGACCCTATCCTTGGAGATCCCTAGGCTGTGCATGCATCCTGTAGGTACTCCCCAAGTATCTTCATTCCAGACACTTGTCAGCACTGCCCCCATTCGACCTCAGTTTTCCCCCCAGGTGGGAAGGAGAGGGACCCCCCCATAGTCTCCCTCCAGTTGATTAGTGTGCATCGGATATGCTGACTAGGCCCTTCCTGAAGCATGGTTGTGGATTTCTCTTGGGCTGCCAAGTCTTGTCTCCAGGCATCCATTGCAGGGTTTTTCCATTTTTTTGACTCACTCTCTGGATGCTGACATGCTAGGAGAGCCAAGGGGTGGGGCACGTAGCAATGTGCTGTTGTCCCAGCTCTCGGCTAACTTTCTCCCTCCCTTCTTCATGCTGTCCCACTGCACCTCCACCCGTGGTCACTCAGGTGGTAGTAGAGCAGTGGAACAGGCACTCCATCCACCCCAGAGAAGGAGAGCAGCCTGTTGGTGTTTGATCCCTCTCCCCCTGGCTGCCCCTCCAGCTGCCCAAGTTCATTCCTGAACCCGGGTCGCTGATGTCACAAGCAGTAGCCCTATCGCTGCACCTATGGACTGGCCAAAACTGTGGTTTTATCATTTTTTTTTACTCATTGCTGAACTTACACAGTAGTGGTGAATGTCTGAACATAACCACTTTTGGTCTGCGGTTGAAATCAGATTCACCCTACCACTTTCAGTTTATTGATACTGGGGGATTTCTTATTTGGCAGGTTAGTCATTGTTTTAAAGACATTATCAAGTAACCTCTGGTTACTGAGTGGTTTGAAACTGTAGTGGGAAAAAAGGCCTGCTGTGTGACAGAACATTGCATTCTGTGTGAATTTGAGCTCAGCTGCTTCCTGGTTTGATTGTGTGCTTGCCATAATATCCAGCTGGTTATTAAGACAAATAATAACTGCCCATCCCTATTGAAAAAAATGATGGCCAGTTATTGAAAGGTAATAAACTGTTTGATTAGAGGTGTAGAACTCAATTTCAACTATTTATCATATCCACTTTTATTATTGGGTAATGAAGGATACTGGGGCACCGCCGTACACCATACAGATGATGACTCAAGACATAGCAGAAGAAAACGTCTATAAGCTTGGGTGGGGGTAAGTATCTAACTGCATAGCAACCCAAATCACATTAGTTATTCACTAGCATTAGTTATGTAATCTGGAACTCACCATACCCAATGCTGTCAGCAATAGTTGTATGTATACAGTGCATGCGTTTATCACCAGTAGGCGAAAGACAAACTCCACCGCAGAGGAAGAGCAACAAAGAGTATCACATTTTTACTTTGAGATACAGTAGTTAGTGCATGCTAGGGTAAAAATAAAGTATGTGGGTAGATTTTATAGGCCAAAGCAGTAAGTTGTCATGCAAGACACAGAGTACAGGGGGAGGGGAAAATGGTTCTCAAAAAGGAATTACCCAGCATGGGAGAATCACCACCTACAACAAAAAGGCTATCCATATAGGGTGGACCCCAGAATAAAATGAGCCACCAGTCATATAAGGAGGACCACCTTACCACACACATTAGCTCCTTACATCTGTATAGCTCCTAATTGGCCACACACTATAACCTCATGTGGTCAGTGGGGGGCTGTGGTTTGGGAGGAGAAAATGGGTTAGTGCCTGCATTTTTCAGCCAGGATATTGAACATGCTTTAAGTACTCACAGTGTGCATCAAACATGTTCCAGTATACCTCTAGATTGCTCCAGGAATTAGTTGCTTCAGGTACTGGAGCAAACCTTGAGTAAGTGCTACTCCAGGGTTTTGAATATCCTGACCACTGTTTCACAATGCCCATTGCAATCCAAGCGGAAAAAGAATGTTGCTCCCATTAAGTGCATGGAAAGATGCAAACAACACAGCGATGTATTGGTGAGAGTGGTAGAGTTCGGATTGGTTAAGCACTGACAGGTTACAGTGATTTGCTTGGCTCATTGCATGAGTAAGTGTTTTTTTGTTTTTTTTTTACTCAAACTTAAGTCTTCATAGATATTTATTCTAGCCATTAGATCAAACTGCCTTGCAGTTGAGGCAAGATAAAGAACTGAATTGCAACTGACTTCCCATACCTTAATCAAACAAGGAATCATTTCCACATCTCATCCACCCAACAAATCTAAAATCCCTTCCATGACAGGGGGAGAAACATCCTGGGCTAACATTGATTTGTCACAATATCAAAGAATGCTGCTGCACAACTGCTCATATATAATTGAGCAGATCTAAAAATGAAACCACAGACTCCCAGCTGCCTGGCACGACAGCAATTTTTTACAACCTTTTTTTTAGCAGCTAACAGTTGCTACTCATCCAACTGCAGAGTTTGGCAAACTTGAAAAAGCAGCTGGCCTAATGTCCATCAAGAAAATCAGAGAGAAGTTTTCAACTGGGGATTGATAGTGTAAACACATGGTTATGTTTATTGTGATACTTCCTCTCTGTCCTACTGTGCTGTGTATCATTAAGCTGGCCATCATGAGTCCACCACACAGTACTAGACTGTTCAGTATGTTGCCTATATGTGCTTGACTAAGACTAGCTGACTGGTATCTACAGAGTAAAATAAAAGCAATTACTGTAACTTATAACTTTAGGATATGAATATGGATCTGGAAAGTGCTCCAATGTGTGAACATAAATGTATTAGGCTGCTTTCTAGAAACAACTCCATTACTAGCTAGAATTCAACTTTGAGTTTGGAGTCTGCTCCAGGTGGACTCACAATTGTCCATGCCACAGAAGTACATGTAGTGTCCTTAGTGCTAGTCAATTGGCCAATTCAAAGGGCCACTGGATGCCTCAGAGGTAGAGCAGCACTACTACCACTTGGGCAACCTAGGTTCATAATATGGACCTGGGTTCCCACCCACTGCCAAGAGGGGCCTTGCTACCCATGGCAGTGCTTACCTTTCTAGGTGGAACAGGGGTAGTTTTGGCAGCACTTGCAGTGACCCCTGTAGATGGACTAAGAGCAAATCAACACATTTCAGTCAGGATTCACAAACGATTCAGAGACTAAGTCCCACTCCACAACTCCAGCGGTGGACTGAAATCCCCGCAGCTATGGAGATTGCTATTCACGGCTGTAGCAGTTATGGAGGGTGTTACGGCTGGTCCCACCAGCCATAGCATCTTCCTGCAACTGCGGGGCTATCCCTGGTAACACCATCTGAAAGCTGCCATAGTTCATGGAGCTGGTCGAAATCCAGCTCCACTTTTTTGAATACCCTGCACTGTGGGAAATCTGTGGATCCGCAAGTGGCAACCCTCTTGTGCCGAGGTTTTCTGGCAGCTGCGGGACTTTCACAAGGTTTGTGAATCCAGCCCTTTATGTTGATGTACATTTTACAGGGGTGTTAAGCTGCAGCTATACAGAAACAGGGAGAGGGAGGAGAAGCAAGTAGCATGCATGCCTCTGTTACCAAGTGTGCATGTGCCATATCCAGGGACTTGAAAGGTGGTTCAAAAATGAAAAATAGCTTCCACACCATGCAACCTGTTCCAAAGCTGCCTCCACACCCCTTGAACTCCAGGTGATCAAAAGAACCTCACATGAATCCTTTTGACCTCTTTGGGGGCCAATAGGTGGTCCCTACATGAGGGTTAAGCCACAGAGCACCACAGGGACAGGAACTGGGTTGCGACACCATGGATGTGTGGTCAGGTGGGGCTGGGAGCTAGTACATGGGAAGGGAACAAAAAAAGTATGCAAGAGTCATGGAAAATAGATGGAATGATAACTCTAGTTTACTATTAAGAAGCACAATCCATCAGTGTGGTTTAATCTTTGTTCTGGCACACTATATACATTCAAAACCATAACTCAGTATATTATAATATAATATAATGTGACACAATATAATATGATGTGATGTTATATATGATACATGCTACAGTATAATACAATACAATGCAATACAATATATAAGGGATATGTAACAAGGACCTGTGGAATACATAATTTATTTTCACAAGAGAAGTTTGCCCTTGGGTAACCTCACTAGTGGTGTAAGCCATGAGTGATGTGCCCAAGGGCAGACAGCTCAAGTGAAAATAAATCATGTATCCCACAAGGTCCCCGTTACATATTCCATTTATGCAATAGGGATCCTTTAGGATAGTGCAGGGAGTTTTGTGTTAAGATGTTTATTTAATTTTTAACATAAACTTACATGGTCTTTTTGTGGTTTTCCCAGTGTAGCTCTGCCTAGCATAGTGGTGGCTATGCGGTTGCTATGGATGCTCCAACTTTACATTATGACTAGTACATAATGAAAACATTTGATGCATAATGTTTTTGTTTCTTACTTTTCGGGGGGATTTGTTAGTCAAAAAAGTGAATAAAAATTTAATTGCCTGCCATTTTTTCAGATTATAAAAAAATGTAAAGATATCTATAAATTAAACACCTCTTATTTTGTAGATACATTTGTGTTGAACAACTTTTGTGCTCAAAGTACCATACTATAATTTTTCATTTTAAAGTTATTTACATTTGTTTGTCAAACAAAATGAAAAACAAAATGAATTTTCTGCTGTTTTTTGCTAATCATAACAAAACTGAAAGGTATCTATGAATGAAACACCACTCACTTTGTAGATATTTTAGTGCTGGACAAACTTTGTGCTCACAGTACCATGCTATCTTTTTTCATTTTAAAGTTGTTTGCATTTGTTTGCCGGAAAAATGAAAAAAAAAAAATTTCAGCTGTTTTCTGCTAATTATAAAAAAATCTAAACAGTATCTATCAATGAGACACCACTCATTTTATAGATATTGTTGTGCTGAATAACTTTTGTGCTCACAGTACCATGCTATCTTTTTTGTTCTAAAGTTATTTGCATTTGAATATGGTGAGTACTGCTATTGAGGCCAAACATTCTAAATGAGTTCCAAGTTTTTGACAGCTTGCATTAATCACACATATGTGAGATACATTTTGGGTCCTAAAATTTATCACACATATGTGGAAATAAATCGAGAATAAAGGGCGGGTAAGTGTGTGATATGAGAATTTAATGCACACCCGAGGTGTGGAATGCTAAATAAACCCTGAGGGCAAAGCCCAAGGGGCTTACTAAAGCATCCGACACCGAGGGTGTGGATTAAATTCTCATATGCACACACTTCCCCATTTATTTTTTTTATAATTGCTGGCCAGAAATTTTTATCCATCCACATTTCTGTGACTACAGTATGTATTACAGACACACACACACACACACACACACACGATTCATCAAAATATCCCTCTAATTTTGCAGTGTAATATTTTTTTCTTTACTTTTTATTCATTCTTTTTTTATTTTAAACTTACAATTTGTGCTCCTGGAATGTGATCATGCTAGTGGTGCCAGTGAAGCTGGTTACCAAAGCAGACGAGGAGCAGAATCAAAGTGATAGCTTGTAGCGGTGATACTGAAGCTGTGACTGGTTCCTGAAGCTAACGAGGAGGATTAACCAGATAGAGATTTTTTTATGTGGAAGGTAGGATCAATCAGATAGACTTGAAAAAATAAATAATAACAAGGAGAGTTTACGCTTGTGGTGGCTCCTCAGATAACAAGAGATGGAGCCTCCATGTTTTTAAAACTGTTAAGCCTACCCATGCATGGAACGAGAGCCAATAATGGAGCACTCAATTTTGATGGACTGAGCACATGTTTCCCATAATAACCCGTGGGTTATTATGGTGAATATCAGCTGGTAGAGTCCATGGAGAAAAACTGCTTGCCGGTAATTATGTAAGGATTAAGCCACGAGAAAGCATGGGTCTACTGTGGTATTAATACATGGTTGGGGGGGTTGGACCATAAGGCTGAAGGCCGAGTGGGTCCAACCAACCAACCATGGATTAATTCCACTGTACACCCATCCTTTCAAGTGGCTTAATCCGCTTGTAACACGGCAATGAGTGTATGACTAATAGTCTTTGAATAAATGAGTACAATCACACTGATTTACTTTCACAATACTATAAATTGAGCTATTAAACATGATGTACATATACTTGAAAACAATTGGAACACACCTATTGGAAATATCGTGGCTACTATTTCACTGTTGTTAAAATAACTTTCATTACAAGCTTTAAGCTTTCTAACATCAAAACATATTTTACAACTTTTCAAAAACTTGCAATTCACTTTCTATTCTAGGTGCTTTGATTTTCCTCTCTATGTATTAGAAGATATGGGCTGCACTGCATGATGGGAGTGTGCTATGGTACATAGAAACATAGAATTTGATGGCAGATAAGGACCGCTTGGCCCACCCAGTCTGCCCATTTCCCTACCTACTGGATAAGCTGCAGATCCTAGTTAACCAGCAGCCTACTTCTTCCTACCCCCACCCCCCAGGATACATTTTAGTTTTCTTTCTTCAGTTCCTTTGCAGACCAACAGGTGGCTATCACACAATCCTAGTAGCACAAGCACCTTTTCTCCAAATCTACTGAATTAAGCCAATCTGAAAAACACTTTATTGAACAACTACTATTTTGCAGAATATTATTTTCACTTTTTTTCCCTCTAAGCTACCTAACTCAGCAGGACATAGAACAACATAACGTTCACTGCTTTCATCTTTCAAATACTTGTTTTGACTACTACTGTTAGTCTGTTTCTTTGATTTCTTTTTGTTTCTCTCAATTTATTTTTCTTTTCACCCACAGAAGTATCCTCTCTCTTTCATTTTGCTTTGTTTATCTCAGTGTCTGTTACTTTTGCTTTCGGTTCTAGAAGCTGCATGCTTATCTTTACCACTGTGTATTCACCAAGACAAGGCTAGGCCAGATAATGTTATTCAGTCATCCACAATGCATTGCACCCACAGTTGCTTAGAAAGCAGTAGATCAGAAGGGATGGTAGCAGTATGTAACTGTTCACTTCTACAGAAATATTGCTGCAGCATAATTAACAGTATATGTGGAGTTTAAATGTACAATCTTCAGTAACTCATGAACTTCTGTTGTAGTCACAATATAGAACATTCTTGAAAAAGTCAAAAACCCTGTGCCAGGAAAATTCTTAGTAAATACAACTTGGGACAACTACCCACTGCAAGCTATTTGCATATTTCTTTCATTTGTATACTGCTTCTTACCTGTAGTGGATTGCCAAGGTATTACAATA
Organism: Neoceratodus forsteri; assembly: GCA_016271365.2. Lineage (NCBI taxonomy): Eukaryota > Metazoa > Chordata > Ceratodontiformes > Ceratodontidae > Neoceratodus > Neoceratodus forsteri. The sequence goes on from CM057459.1 coordinate 629,508,747, forward strand.
CAAAGCATGATCTACTATGGTATTAGACCATGGTTTCTACTGTACCACATGGTGTGTTTGCACCTATCTGAGTGCTTCATTTCGTTTTCTTTTTTATGCCATGTTACAAATGGATTTATCACATGGCTTTTGGGTCCACACCTATTGCATATAATATAATATAATATACTCTGCATAAACCAGCATAAATAGTAGCTTCACTCCACAGAGGCCCTAGATGAAATAAAAGTGGTGATTGCTTTTCCAAAATACAGTCTACTGTTTGTTTGGTAAAAGTAAACCTAAATAAAAGCTCTAACATTTTGTATGAAGTAATTCCAGTTCTCTTGGTCATATATTGTTGTATATAGAAAATGAATGATTACTTAATTCAGTGTTTACGTTGATAGTTCCATGGGAACTTCCTCAGTAAGATGCACTGTAAGTTTGTTTAGAAAATTTAATTGAATAAACACTGTCTTCCTGGTGTCTGGCAAGAAGTACATGAAATGTAGTGTAGTAATTAACATGCCATAGACACTGCATAAGCTGTATTCATTACATGCACTGTATATTTCAACTTGTGTTCTGTTTATGTTTGCGTGCAAAGCATGTGACCATATTGGTATCAGTCTGCTGTGAAAGGGCTTTTTGCGGGGTGCACCTCCTTCACCTATTACAGCTTCAGAACACCGCCCCTCTTTCCTAATAACTTCCCGCTCTTCACCTTTCTCCTCCTTTTCTTTTTGAAGTCAGTGCCCCGTCACAAGGCTGGAAAATGCAAGTTGCACAGTTCTTGTGTATTTTAAATACTAATGACTTGGAAACATGATCTTTGCTTCCCATTCCACAGATGTGCTACTGATAACGTCTTCCATACAGTATGTGGTTGCATTTAATGCTTTGCTTATCAGGGAATGCTCAGTATTCATCCTTTCCCTGATCTCTGTCCCTCCACAACATGCTAACATTTCATTTTCTGTCCCTCCACAATATGCAAACAGTTCCCCCAACATTAGCTGCTTTGTGGCACTTTCTCTTATACCACTCCCCGATCTCTGCCACCCAAAATGCTGCTATTCACTGGCATTCACATTAGCCGCTCTGCAGCAATTGTTCTCTATTCCTCCCCTCCCCAGTATTTGCAACTTCTAAATATTGCCGGCATTGTCCCTTCACGTTCTCCATTCTGTGGCAGTTATTCTCTTCCACATACCCTCAAATGTCTTGTCACTCCTTAGACTTCCTACCACCCATTGTTTGTCATTTGGTCTCTGTTCTTCCTTTCTCCAATCTCTCCCCCTGAAAATACCTCCATTTTCCATAAACCTGATATGCTGTCTGGCTCTGTCCCTATTCTACCATATCTCTGACCCCCCCCCCACCATGCTGCCATTCTCTGTATACATTTGCCACTCTGTGGCACTTGCTCTCTCCCTTCCTTGATATCTGCCCCCTAAAACTGCTGCCATTCACTGCAATTTACATTAACTTTTCTGTGCCACTTGCTCTTGCCATCCCCCCTCAACATGCCAACATTTTACCTATACATTAGCCCACCTGCAATACTTGATTTTCTCTCCCTTCCTGATGTTTCCCCACCCAAAACTGCCATCACTCACTTTCATTCACAGTAGCAGCTCTCCGTAACTTGCTGTCTGTTTCTCCCCTTCCCAAAATCTGCCTCCCCAAATGCCAGCATTGTCTTTACACATTAGCTGCTCTGCAGCACTTCCTGTCTCCCATCCCATCCTCAAATGTCTCATCACTCCAGGCACCTCATATTACCTGTGGGGTGTTATTGCTTTTCTATTCCTCCTTTCTGATTCCCCTTCAAGATGCTGCCATTCTCTTTATACATTTGCCACTCTGTGGGATTTGCTGTCTCCCCCTCCTGATATCTGACCTACAAACTTCCACCATTCACTTTAATTCACATTAGCTGCTCTGTACCACTTATTCTACATACATCCCCTCCCCAATCTCTTCCTTCCCCACTACATGCAAACATTTTTATGGGAGAACTGAAGCCCAGGGTTCAATGTAGGGGAATAGCTCCTCCCACATACCAAATAAAAGTAGCTTGTCCCATACAGTCCAAGTTTAGTGTGTTTCATCACACCCTGGGCTCCTGCGTGGTCCATGTGGCTGTGCCTTCTTGATTTCCATGCTGCTTGTTTTGCTGTTTTTTCATCTTGCTCCCTCTCCTTCTCCCTTATCCTTCCTGTGCCCTGTCTTTTGTTTCATGCCTGTTTTCTCCCTGTTCCATCTTCTCATTTAGTGTGTTGTCTGCTTCCATCCCACTCTTGCTTTCTGCTTCTGATTGTGTTTTGATCCCTCCAGCTTTCTCCTCCCTTAGCTCTCTTTGTCCATTTCTCTTCTTCCCCTCTTCATTCCTCTGGCTTTTGTTTGCTCTGCCCTGCTGTTGCTGCATTTGTCTGATTCAGTCTTTTACTGACGTGTGCTTTGTTCTTTCCTGATCCCCACTTTCTCTATGAATGTGCTCCCTCACCCATTCCTGTTTGTTCCACTTCTGTTGTTTTCTTGCATCCTCCTCCTTCCCTGACATTTCACTTCCCAGCTCCTGCCTTTTAGTGGTTTACTGTTCCTCCCTTCTTCTTGTTCTTTGTGCTGCTGCTGAGCACAGCTTCCCAGTGTACTCATGCAGCACATTGCCTCCTGCTTGTCTGCTGTATCTGTTGGCTGTACTTTGTGCTCCCCTCCGTCTGTGTGTTTGCTTTGCTGCTTTTTTGGGGGGGAGGCATTCTCATCATAGGAGCAGCTGCTCTGTTCCTATCCAGTGTTTCCAGGTTGTGACATGCTCCTGTCACACACTTTGTAAAGCAATACTACCTATTTTATTGTGATCATACCTCTGAGTCTTCTCTTACTGTTTCTGCTTCTTGTCCAAAAGTATCATATGTGTCCATCCCTTTGCTGTGCCGTAACATTTCCATTCCTTGCTCCACTTCCCCTTTATGCTTGTTCATTTAGTTCTGCCCTGATTCTTCTTCTTCTCTATTAAGCAGCAGCCAGCTGCTCTTTCCTTGCACAGCCCTCACCAACAGTTTTCCAATGTCCATCTCTAACTCATACCTTTTGAGGTATTCGAGTGCAGGTAGGCTTGCCTTGTCTACCAGAGATGGAAGTCTGTTACTAGTCATTCCACATAACACTAATTCTGCATTGTCTTGATTCAGTAGGTCCTACTGTACAAGACTTGGTTCACTTCACCAGCCAGAAGTTTGATTCTATGAACTCTCTAACCTGTCTGCAAGGCACCCCATTGGAACTGGGTCCCTCAATCAGTGCCTGTAACTGACTCTAGCAGCTTAAGGTTAGTCTCCTTCTCCTTAGTGCAATACACAGTGTGTGTTTGCATCTCGGCATCTTCTACACCTTCCAATTCTCTGCACATAAACTGTAATGAAGGTCCTGTAAGGTCTCCTCAGATGTCTACCTGCTCTTAGTGCAATATGCAGCGTGTATTGGCATCTTGGCATCTTCGATACCTACCAACTCTCTGCATACAAACCAGAAGAAGGTCCAGCAAGATCTCGGGCTTCTTCTTAGTTTCATTGCAATTCAGTGCATATTTTCATATTGGCATCTTCTACACCTATCGACTCCCTGCCTGCAAACACCGAAGAAGTTTCTGCAAGGTCTTCTCAGACATCTTCCCCTTCTCAGTGCAATACGTAGCCACTTATTAGCATCATGACATCTTTTATGCCTACTGACTCTCAAACTACAAACCCTGAGGAAGGTCCTACAAGGTCTTCTCTGACTTTTTCCCAAGCTCCTCCACCTCATAAATGGGCTTCCAAATCAAACTATTCCATTAAGGATTGGACCAATCCCCACCTTATGGCCAAACTGAAAAAGCTCAGTATCCAACATCAGCTTTTGTCTGCAAACAGGAGTTGTATGATTTTTTCCTAGCTTCCAAGTCTCAACCTGATCAAGGTCCTGGCCCAAGCTGGCCCAGTCCTCAATCAAAACTTCATCCTTTGTCAGAAATGTGAGACTTTATGGCTCAGTTTGCCTCTTCAGTTTCAGACCTCCAATTCCATACGGTGGCTGCCTAAGCTCGCTTCCAGGCTCAGCCTACTCCAGCCTTTGACCCATTTATTTATTTATTGATTTTTATTTTATTTTATTGAAAATATCAGAATTACAAACATTTGAGTCAAAGACTCATTTACAAAGGCTCCACATCAGGAAATAAATAAATAAGGTACAGTCAGGGTACAACCAGAGCACAAAGTGGAATGAGGCAGCTGTTTACATAAAACACAGAGGTACAATGTTAATGATAGATGTATACAGCATAAACAAAAATATAAGCACAATGTGTATATAATTTAAAAGGGAATATTAAAAGCAAAAGGAGTAGAACTAGACTAGTACTATAGGTACCAGCAACAGGATTGGGAGGGATGGGGGGAAAGGGAAGGGACAGACGTGAGAACAAGAGGAGGAAGGGAGGTTGTACAAAGGAGGGAAGGAAGGAGTGTAAAGAGGGGAGATTCAGGGGGAGGAGCAGTCAGAGAAGGCAGTGTCTAAACTTAGGGGATGCTCCTGCTGTTCTTCTACCAGCTATGCTTCTGACATCCCTGCTCCTCCAAGTGTCAGCACTCCATCCACCTCAGAGCCTGCACCGCTCTGGAACTCAGATATCATGTCTTCCTCATCTTCTCCACTTATCTGCCCTATTCACCTAATTCCAGGTCACCTCCTCAGGGACATTATTGATGGGAAGGATATTAACATGATTCCTTTGCTAATCTATTCTCATGAGTCTATTGAAAACAGAATCGTATCCTGCAATTATGTTTCTATGATATTGAAGTCTAAAGATCCCAGACTCTAGAAAAAATTAACTGTGCCTGAATTTATCCTAGCATTTAGCCTCTATCTCAATGTGATCTGTTCTGCATTTCCTTCAAGATGTGAGGAATTGGATTCCTCTCATAGTTAATTTAGGCATCTGGTATGGAGGAACCTATTTTTATGATTACCATTGATCTTTCTCTGCTAAAGCTGCAGCAGCATTGGTACATTACAATATGAAATTAGATTACGCAGCTCTCAACAATGACCTCTTCTGCCCCTACTTCGCTGGGCAGGGTGCTTACTCCTGCTTCCTGTATGGTTTATTTTCCCATTTTGCTTCCCTTTGCCCTCTAACAGTATTTGACATTCACCAATCCAGCAAGAGTTGATCGTCCATCAAGCTCGACTTCTGCTCCTTTGCCAGGGCTGACTTGAACCATCTCCAATTGTCTGTCTCCTTGTGCCTGACTGGACATTCAAGGAAGGCCTATTGTATACATTGGAGGCAAGCTAATTTGCAACAACCTTAACTATACAGCCTGGCCTGGATCTGGCTGCATATACCTTCACATCTGCAGCTTCTGTGGCAATGCCCGTGCTCACTATATTTGCCCAAAAGCTCCCCCACCTCCTCAATGCCATGTTGTTCATCCATCTACTCTTATCAACTTACAGACTTTATCCAGGATTCTATCTTCTCATCCTTCTCACTCAGTTGTGCAGCACATCCTTTCCGACTTTGCTCATGGATTCCACACAGGCATCTCAGTGCTTCCCTCTGATACCTTCCACTGTCATAATCTTCAATCTGCAGTGAAGGAGCCCACTGTAGTCTAATAGCACTTACAATAAAGAACTTTGAAAAGGATTCCTCCTGGGACCGTTTCAGCACCCACCATTCCCTACCAATTGAATCAATCCCATAGATATTTGCTACTAGAAACTTTTCAGGCAAGAAGCATCTCATTGTCAATTTATCTGCACCTTGGTCCTCATCCACCCCGATCATCAATTCATTGATTCCCTCCATTGAATATTATCTATCCTATGCTCATATTGACAATTTTATAGCAATTATCAAATGCTTAGGTCCTGGCCGTCAAAAGCTGATATCACTGATGCATTTAAATTGTTACTCATTTGTCCAGCTCTCTGGCATCTATGTGGTGTGTTTTGGAGGATTGCTACTATTTAGAAGTTTGTCTGATCTTCAGATGCAAAAGCAGCCCAAAGCTTTTCAATATGTTTGCTGAAGTGCTGTGTTGTGCTTTACTTAATGCTTGCTGCTGTCCAGTAGTTGTTCATCTATTAGATGCCTTTCTTCTGATAGAGCAGCCAGATTCTCCTCCCCTGGTGGACATCACTGCTCTTGCTCAGCTGTTTCAAGAACAATCAGTTTCTCTGTCTGAAAAGAAAACCTCAGGTCCAGTGAAATCCCTTGAATTCCTTGACATTACATTGGATACAGAACATATGGAAGCCAGGTTACCTCCTAATAAACACCACAGGATACAAGTTTTAGTGGAGTCCTTTTCTACCCAATCATCTTGCATTGTACAAGAACTTCTTTCCCTCCTGGGATAGCTCAACTTTGCATTGTGGATAATTCCTCAAGGTCAATTCTTCATTTCCTATTTCCTGATATTGGCATCATCAGTTTCAGAATTGCACCATCATATCAAAATTACGGCTGCTGCAAAATCCAATCTAGCTATCTGACCCTATTTTTTAGCCTACTGGAACAGCTGTTCAATGTGCTACAAAGACCCTTCTCTAGACTCACACCACAGAATATACACCAATGAATCTCCAATGCATGGCTATGCTGCTATCTTTGAGCAGTCCTGGATTGCTGTTCCCTGGCCTCCAGACATAACATCTCTTCAAAACTTTTCAACAATGTCTCCTCTCTTTGAGATTTACCAATAGTAGCTGCTGTCTTTGTATGGGGACATCACTAGTCCATCCAGACAGTCTCCATTTTTCCTGATGATCAACCCAGAGTGGAGGACATCAACAAGGGCAGGTCTTCATCACATTCTTTCATGCTGTTCATGCAGAGGCAGACTTTGCTTTCTCGCTATCATGGTTTTACAATGCATTGTTTTCACATTCCAGGCTATATAAACGAAGGAGATGATTCATTATATTGATTCCAGTTTTAGACCTTCCATTGCCTCCATCCTTCAGCAGACTCAGTCATGTCTCCACCTCCTTCAGTGACCTCATAATGACTTAGTGTACTATCGTTGGCAAGTCAATGCCATCATGTGGGCCACCCTAGCTCCAGCAACCCAAGCTACTTATACTACAACATGGAAAATGTATCCCTCCTTCTGAGCACAGCAGTCCTCCCAGAGTACTTCTGCTCATGTAGAACAAGTTCTTGCATTCCTAACTTTTTCACATCAAGTCTTGAAATTATCATATGGGACAATCAAGCAATACCTATTAGGTATGCGGTTCTTTTACTCACAGTCTACTCCATCCTCACCTTCAGTGTTTTCTAGTCCTTTGATTAAACTTCTTCTACTTGGTATCCAAAGAGCATCAAGCACCAGAACTCCTCATATTCGCACTATCAATGGCTTCATTATGAGAAATCTCCTTGACTTACTGAGGGCAGTTCCTTTTGATCCTATATAGAATAGCATGGTCACTTCCGCTATTCATCTAGCCTTCTATGGATTCCTGCATCCTGGAGAATTCACCATTGCATTATCTTCCTCCACTAATTTCCTTAAGGTCTCCAATTTACAGAAACAAGCTGATCGTTATATGCTGTTTCTTACTTCCTCAAAGACTGACAGATCTCATAGAGGAGTTTAAATAACCTATTACCTGACCTATAACAAATGGTGTCCGGTAAATTATTTCGACCAACTCATGCTCTTCCACTCATACTCAGCTCCATCGCATCCTCTTCTGACCTCTGATAACTAAATAGCTACAGAATGATGACAAAATGGTTCCTGGAAGACATCACAACTCTTCGGTAATGACTTGGGCTCAGTCCTTATTCCTTTTCAGGACATTTTTTTAAATTGGAGCAGCTTCTTCAGCATCAAAGAACAACATTCATGCACACATCATCGAAAGTCTTGGAAGATTGACCTCATCAGCCTTTAAATCCTACATTCCCAATCCAGAAGCAGAAATCAGACAAGCTTTTAGGATAATCTCTTAGTTTGCCCAGAGGATGGGCAGATCAGTAGCAATGGATCCTAAGAGGTTTCCTCCACATGGGAGTTTTCTTCTCCTGCGTGCTACTGGTCACACTCTCCGTGAGTTGGAGGAGGTAATTATTTTTGTGCGCTCTGTTCCCTACACACTACCAAGCTTCCCTACCTAGGGTCAGAATAGAGAAAGGCCAAAACTTAAACAGTATACACAAGCAGTATTACTATTCACAATACACAGAAATGGGGACTGAAGCCTGAGATTCAATGTGGGGAAACAGTTCCTCCCACATACTAAATAAAAGCAGCCTCTCCCATGCACTCCACGCTTAGCATGTTTCAGCACTTCTACCATACTCCCCATCCTCCTCCTCCTCCTCTGGCATTCTACTCACTCTTGGTTCTGTGCCCTCTATTCCCTATGCACTGCCCAGCTTCCCTACCAAGGGTGGGAATAGAGAATGGCCAAAACTTAAACAGTATACACAAGCACTATTACTATTCACAACACATTGAAACTATACATTAGCCACTCTGTGGCACTTGCTCTTCCTCCCCCTTCCTGACCACTGCCACTCAAAATGCTTACATTCACTGTCTTTCACATTATCCATTCTTTGAAATTTGTTCTGTGTTTCTCCCAGATATCTGCCCACGCCCAAAATGCTGCCAATGTCCCTACACATTAGCCCCTCTCTGGCACTTACTCTTTTTCCCTCCTCTCACATTTCTGTCCTCCCAAACTTGCCATTATTCACCATCATTCACATTAGCCACTCTGTGACTTTTGCTCTCTATTCCTTCCCTCCATGATATTTGCCCACCCAAAATGCCAGCATTTTCACTAAACATTAGGTGCTCTTAATTTCTAGTTCTCCCTCTGCCTAATCTCTCCCCCACATATGCCGCCAGTCACTGTAATTCCCATAAGACACTCTGTGGCACTTGCTTTCTATTCTTTCCATCCCAAATCTCTGCCCACCAAAATGCCTGTATTCTCCCTATATGTTAGCCACTCTGCTCTCCCTCTCCCTAATTTCTGCCCCTCCCCCATAGGCTGCCAGTCACTATAATTCCCATAAGACTTTCTGTGGCACTTGCTTTCTATCCTTTCCATCTCAAATCTCTGCCCACCAAAATGCCTGTATTCTCCCTATATATTAGTCACTCTGCTCTCCCCTCCCTAATCTCTGCCCTGCCCCCATATGCTGCCAGTCACTATAATTCCCATAAGACTTTCTGTGGCACTTGCTTTCTATCCTTTCCATCCCAAATCTCTGCCCACCAAAATGCTTGTATTCTCCCTATATATTAGCCACTCTGCAGAACTTGCTCTCTCTCTCTCTCTCCTCCCTGACCACTGCCCCTCTGCAACCTGCCACCACTCACTGTCTTTCACATTAGCCACTCTACAACACTTGGCCTCTATCCATTCCCTCCCCAATTTCTTTCCCCTAACATGCCTAACATTATCCGTACAAATTAGCTGCTCTTCAGCTCTTGTTCTTGCCTCTCCCTGAGCTCTGCTTCCCATTATGTTGCCGTTCACTGCTATTACCATTAGCTGTTCTGTGGCACTTGCTCTCTATCCCTTCTCTCCCTAATCTCTGTCCCCATCGTGCCCATATTCTTCCACTACATTATCTGCTTTGTGGCAGTTCCTTTATACCCCCTCCCCAGTCATCGGCATTTGCACTCCCCCGACCTTTGTTTTCCAAAATCTGCCACCATTCATTATAATTCACATTAGCCACTTTGTGATACTTGCTCTTTATCACTCTACTCTTTGATCTTTGCTGCCCGGTGCTTACATTTTCCTTAAATAGTACCTGTTAGTTTCTATTTCTTGCTACTGTTGTTTGTAATGTCTATAACATATTTCTTCTGCTTACATGCCTTTTTTACAACAACCTTCTCAATGTAGCACCACCACCACATGTTAGTTGTCAATAGGTGCACTGGTAACATTTTATTTTAAGTGTCCTTAACTACACTGTAACTACTGTTTGTTTTTGGTTTTGTTGAATTTTATTGACCCGGTTAGCCCACTGGGCCTAGAAGTCCCTTTTTCAGGGGTGACCAGGTGGGGATACAGATGGTAAGCAACTGAAATTGAACCAGATTAAGCTGTTGGTTGTATTTTTTTAGTGAATGAGGGAAATTTGGCCAGGACACGGGGGAAATTCACCTTCGCTTTTTGATAAGTGCCATGGGATATTTAACATCCACCTGAACTACCACCAATCCAGGCAGATGTGACCTTGGTTTAACATCTCATCTGAAAGACGGCATATCAGAAGTGCAGCACCCCTCTCATGCTGCACTACAGCATCAGTACTGGGATACTAACCCAAGTGCCAGATGTGGGAACTGAACCCACAGCCCTCTGATCTTCTGGCCTCAGAGGTGAGGTGAGGTGCAACCTACTGAGCCACTGACACTGAACTGTATGACTGCACTTTAATTGCACTGTAACTAGAATGTAGTTAATATAACTACTATGTAGTTGTTAACTAGTTTCACATTTGCTTGTTGTGTAGTTACACACAATTTGCATGATGCAACAGTTACATGTGCAACTACCACTGTCTCGCTTTTGGCACAAATCAATTCATTCTGACAAGTGTAACTACACATTTAGTAGCTGTTGCAAAGTGTAACAGAAAATCTGTTGTGCAGCTACAGCTGTATCTCTTCTGACATTATGTAATTTGTTCTTACAAAGGCAAATACACATGTAATAGTTATTGCAAATTGTTACAGCAGATCTATTGTGTAACTACTATGTTACTAATTTTGGCATAATTAAATTTGTTCTTACAAGTGTAACTGCATATGAATGCAGGTCTTGTGCACGGTTTCAACAGTCTGCATCTATCTGATATTTAATTAAGAGGTAATCACACAGAAAAACTTAAAAGTGTAATCAGAATGGTAACTAAAATATGATTGCAATGTAACTTCAGTCTGTTATTTATTTATTTAAAAGACTTTAGGATTGCAACCTTTGAGTCAAGGACTCATTTACAATGGCTCCACATCAGAAAAAACAAACATAAACACTTAATAGATATAGACATAGAATAGCAGCTAAGGCTACAGCTTTTTTGGTTATACAATATTGCAGAATCAGAATTAGTTATACATTGTATTGAACATGTTACCAAGAGCTGTATTTTACAGTTTACAAGACAACAATAAGTTTGCTGATAGAGGAAGGGAGTAACAGGTTAGATATTTACAGCAAAGTAGATAATTAGATATCTTATGAGTGCAGCTAAAAGAGGCATTGTTAATAAGTAAAGTTTGGTAGCCCTATCAGTAGGAGCTCAGTGGCGGGGTGGTCCCTTAAGATGATGGATAGATGACCCAGCACTTGCTGGTACATTGGCAGTACTGTGAAGCAAGAATGTGCTCTTTGAGGGCTGACTTGAAAGGTCCTAATTTGGAGATGGAGGAGACATCGGAGGGGAGTGCATTGTACCAGGTTGGGGCCCTGTGTGGGAATGACCTTTGGGCTAAGGCTGTTACACTTAAATGCACTTATTGGCAACTCTTTAGATGATGTTTCATATCTGTATTCTAGTATTTCATTAACTTACAGTTTAATAAACATGTAGTCTAATACTGTGACTTGATATATGACTACAGAAAAATATTTCATTTGCATAATTACTAATTGGCATTGTAATAATATCATGGCTAAGAAATAACAATAATGGTATTGTTTTCACAGTTAATGCCTAGGTAACATGTATTTGCAAGTGTGCACACTTAACATTTACCAAATGTCAGTACTGTAACTGTGCTGTAAATTCTCATTCAGAAATTAGTCCCTCATGAAAGTAAAGCTTACTAAACATGTAATCTAATATTTGACACTATTCACATAGGTGGCAGGGAATGTGTCAAATGTGCATACCCCTACCTGGTGATAAACAGCAGCCATCCAATCAGATGGACTTCTCACCAGCAGACTGGATTCTGCACTGTATGGAATGGGAAATTGTGGGATATGGCTGGTCCTCCCAGTACTGCTGTTTTTGAGTAAGTGGACCTACAATTACTAGGTTACTAGATTAGTACAGACATAAGAAGGCATATGTCCATCATGAATGTCTCCCACTCCCTGGTGGGTGAATTAGTCTTTACCGACAGGCCACTTCAGGTTTTTGCTAACTTATTTTTAAACTCTAGAAAATCCTTAGCATCTACTACATGTTGTGGGAGTTGATTCCATGCTGTGGCTGCCCTAGTTGTGAAGTAATGGTCTTTTTTGCATTTATTTGCTTTGGGGATAACTAATTGTTTGTTATGGCTTCTCAACTTAGCCCTACATGTTGCATGCTGTAAACCACATTGTGCAGCTAGATCTTTGTTTTGTAGTATTTATAAAGCTGCAATAAGTCAACCTTGCTTCTCCTATCTTTTAGTCTAGCCAGGCCATTTTTATTTAATCTGTCATGGTAGTATAAGTTCTTTATTTTGATGATCAGTTTTGGTAGTCCTACGCTGCACCCATTACTGGAGATTGATATTCCGTTTGTGGTATGAACTCCATAAGGGAGAGCCCAAAACTAGATGCAGTCAAATGTAGGTTCTGTATAGGGGCATAATACAGAATTCACTTTTGCTGACAAAGGTGCATTTCATGCTGTTTAATATTGTATTGGCTGTATGAGTAATCTTTTTGCAGTGATCTGTTGGTGTTAGTCTGTTATAAACAATAGTCCCTAGATCACATTCCTTACCTGCTGATTTTAGAATTTTGTTGTTTAATACATAATTCTAATTTTGATTCCTTTTTTCCAGAGTGTAGTATTGCACACTTATCTTGGTTTAAGGTAATTTTGTTATTTTATTACTACAATTCAATGTATTTTATTCTGCCCGTGTTCACTGCTCTGCCCCCAATCCTCATGGTGTAGTGAGAATGTCGAGTTAGCTTGGTGTGAAGGATGGCACCATGGCTGCCACCCCCATTCAGCCAGTGGTAAGAGCATGTAATGGCTAAGGAAGGGTCTCTGCCTGTGTATTTGGCACCACCCATCACCACTCCACACAGCAGATTGGGCATAAACCATAACATGCAGACATGCCCCACCCCCAGCCACCCACTTGGGCAGCAGTAGGACAGGGGTGTGTGTGTGCAGGTGTGGGTCAATGCCACAGAAGCAGTACAGTTAAAAATGTGTAAGTACACAACCCTCATTGTGACACCAGTTAACAACTACATAGTAATGTAGTTACAGTTTTGTTATACAGTAGTTATAGTGTAGTTAGTGACATGTGTTAGCAATGTATGTTATCCTTCAGAAATCATTTCTTCATGAACTTACTGCAGTATAGTGCAGGGGTTATGAGCACTGACCTGCAATCCTGTAGACCTGATGAGCCACAACTTGTATACTGTGTAACTAAAAAAAATAAAATAAAAATAAATATGTAATCTAATATTGTCAATTGGTATACAATAATACTCATTAATTTGCATAATCACTTATTGGCTTGTTACAGAGCTGTAGTTACTAAGGAATGTGCTGCTTCTGTGGCATTGTTGCCACAGCTGATGCCTAACTAATATGTATTGTCAAGGTGTGTACACAGAAACTGACACTTAAAATAAAATGAAAGAAGAAGGGTGTAACAGTGCTGTAGTTACTAAGGAATGTGCTCCTTCTGTGGCATTGTTTCAATAGTTAATGCGTAGTAGTTCCTGGCTTCCCCCTCCTCTCTCCCTCCTACCCTTCCTCTCCCTCTCTCTCATCTCTTTTTTCTGCCAGGTCTTGTCCCCTTGCAGGGTACTCAACATCCTGAAGGTGAATAGTTCTTGGCTTGCCTCTTCTCTCTCCCCCCCTACCCTTCCTCCCCATCCTACCTCTCCACCACTTGTGTTACAACTCCCTTTCTTCTAACATAGTGCTTAGTAACCTATTTGATCTAACTAGCACTTATTAATCCCTGTGCTCAGCCTGCTACTTTTTGTTCTCTGTCTGGCCTACACCTTATGGTTTATCTGTACCTGGATTGCTACTGTATATATTATATTTGCATATTGTTCTGTTTACCCCGGTATGTCTCATCCCATGTTTTCTTACTTTTACTTTGTTATCTGACACTTTCTTTTATGTGACACTGTTTGTTATCTAGGGTTGACATGTATTGTATTAGTACTTCTCTTTATGTATTTGAATTGCACTGTATGGCCCGGATATTCAAACTGTGCTCAAAATGTGTGCAACAGCAGGAGCAAGCACAAATCAATTGCGCATATGTGCAACAGATGCGATATTCAAACATGGAGCAGAACAAAGTGCGCAAGCAGCCAACGTCTGAATATCTCACAAACTGCGCCATAGTGCAACCAGGAAGGGGAAGCTGAGCAGAAAGGTTGCGCTATAGCGAAACCAGGGCAGCCCAGCTGAGCAGTCCAGAGGTGCCATAGCACAAGCAGAGCCCCCCACCCCCCTGCAGAGCAATGGAACTGCACATCCAGGGAGGCAGTCTGGGGCCCACTGCAGCCATGCCACACATGGGCACAGGAACACACTGCAGAACCAACAAGACACCTGCACACCCCAAGCACAGCATCACTGGGGGTTGGACGGATGATCAACTGGCCCCTGGGGACAAGCCAACAAAGTGCAGCAGGGCCATGACGCCCCAGTACAACCACTGGCAGGCTGAGACTGCAACACACAGGGGGATGACAACCACAGTGCACATCAGCCCCCCCCGTATGCACAGCACACCCTGCACCGTGACCCCAAGACACCAGCCATGTGCAGTGACTGGCACTGCAGGAAACACCATGCATCCTGCCCAGCACACATCAACCCCGTGTAGCAGAGAAGCATACAAGCCAGACCCACCCTGTGCACCCAGCAGTGGGTGGCAAGACCAACAGAAAGACACTGCCACACTAGAGACACCTCCCCATGCACACACATGCACACACACACACACACACACACACACACACCCAGGACCATACCACCCCAGATGGCATGCACACCACTGCAACTGAGCAACCATAGCCAGCTGCAAATCAGAGACCACCACAGTATTCATAACAAAATATATATATTCGTAGAAACAATAAAATACAACAACAAGAACAAGAACAACTATATACAGTCACGTACAAGACAAGGGGTGGGGTACAAGGTAGGGGTGGGTAAGGGGTAGGGGTGAACAACTGGGAGAGGGAAGGCAGGGTGGGAGGGATTGTAGAAGTGGGAAGGGGAAGCACAATCATGGCCTGGCAGGCTGGTCTGCCGCTGCCTGCCGCTGTCACTGTCCCCTCCGCCGTCTCCGGATCCCATGGCGGTAAATGTCGGTCAGGATCTCATGTGTTGCAATTGACACACGTGTAATCCACTGAAGGGCACGCTCCATTCTTCTTAGGATGCTGAGACCTAGGAAAAGGGAACACAGTCAATGGCTGTGACTGTCCAAAACCCTGAACACCACCCATCCTGCAAGGCATAAAGCCTAGTGCCCCGCACCTGTGATAGTATGCACCCACCCACAGTGACCATGCACATGACATGCCCAACCAGGCAGCACCAGCTATGTGCACCACTGCACACACACACTGGCCATGCACATCACAGCACAAACAAGGCTGTCAAGTGACGTGGCAACGTGGTGCGATGCCAGTCCCACAGCCATGTGCCCAGTGCATGCATGGACCACCAGTGATGCATACACAGACATGCTGTGACACTGGACAGTGATGAATGTTGCCTGTGTCATGCATGGTTGTGTAGTGCATGGCTGGTGGTCATGCCCCCCCAGCATGCAATAGCATCCATGAAGTAATGATACTCACACTCCTCAAGCAGCTGTGTCTGCTGCTGCTGCTGCTGCTGCTGGGGTGCACCACCCACAGCACCACCGACCCGCACCAGGGCCCTGGCACGGCCCTCCTCACCCCGTGCCTGCATCCTCTCTGCCCATCCTGTGGGAGACAAATGTTGAGAAAAACATCAGTGTGACTCCAAAGCAGACTACCCCCTGCCCCAGTGAGAGTGCATGCCCACACAGCCAGACCCATGCATCTCACACCTGCACACACTGACACTGCCAACCATGGCAGAGCCATCACCTATGTACAGCCACCAAAACACACTCACACCCCTACAGAGAATACAGGTGCATAGATGGTACACCCACCTGGCCTAGGCACCACGCCCCTCCTGGCACATGACCGTAGCCGCTCAAGAAGCTCAGGATCCCTCCTGCGGAGGTCACTGTACTGGTTCCGGCACTGCTCAGCTGACCAGCACCGCCCAGTGACCCCACCCAGGTCACTGGCCACTCTGCCAGACCTGGGTCCTAGCTATGGTGAGGGGCACCTCACCATACAGTGCCCCATAGTGGGGCTCCACCAGGGCCACCAAGTTGGCCACTTCCACGGGGCTCCATTGCACTGCACTCCTGCATGCCATGTTACCAACTTTACAGCAGGCAATATGGTGCCCCGCTGCGCCGTAACCCCACGTGGAGATGTTGCGCAATAGACCACCATAGGTTCCAATCGCGCTGTTCGAACAGCACCTTCAGTTCACATAGCACTGTCACCAGACAGTGCAATAGGGCCGTACACATGGCAGCCGAACAGCGCCAGGGGGCAAAGGTCGGACACCAGGTCATGGGCAATGATGCAAGGCCACACACAGCGCCATCTGACGTATACGCATCCTGCGCGACCAACCACCTGCGTACCAGTGCCACCGTGGACTATTGCGCAGTAATGCCACAGTGCCATATAGTGCCCAGTGCTGTAGCGCCACTGGCACAATCGTGGCCATGGCCTGAATTGCCGATCACGCACAGCACGTCAGCAGTGCAGCAGACGCCTGCATAAGCTATCTGGGCATGCGCAATGCAGTGTACCACACAGTCACAGATCTGCTCCATTGGCTCAGCCGGCTCAACCGTATTGCGCAAAGCGCAACCGCGCGATATTCAGCCGACACATGCAAATCATCTGATCAGCCATTCAAAGGTGCAGTGGCGCGATTTGCATCTCATTATAGTTGCTCCACTCCTAATTTGCATGCATTGCACCATAAATGTGTGACATTGGGCTGCGCTGGCCAGATTCGGGTACTGCAGGTGAGAGGTGAGTTGCATGCTGTGTGATGTTCTGGACAATGGTCATGGGAAAATGCTGTAGACTGCACAGTGACAGGTGTCCACTTCCCCCCCATACAGATCGCCATGACCGAGCAGAGACAAGGTTTGGGTGAGGATGGTGGGCATAGGAGGAGGCCCAACTTTACCCCAGCAGAGACAGAGGCCCTCTTCCAGGCCTACCTGGAGGAGGAGCCACTACTGAGTGGACGGCGGGGCACCCCTCAGTCCCGTGTGGCTGCATGGGAGGGGGTAGCTCGGGCCGTGAACCTGCACGGAAGCCACCAGCACTCCGTGCAGGACTACAAGAAGAAGATGGGGACAGACCGCAGGAGGGTGAAGGAGAAGGTGGCAGCCTTCAGGGCGGCACGTGCTGGCACTGGCGGGGGGCCAGCCAGCGGTGTTGGAGCTGACCCCAGCTGAGGACAAACTGGCTGCATCAATGCAGCGGAGTGCTATTGAGGGCATACCAGGAGGTGGATTCCAGACAGGTGGAAGCCCATCACTGCATGGTATGACATGGTGGTGGTGTTGCGGGGGGAGGTTGTTCACATGCACTCACATGTACTCTCTTTCTGTTACAGATCCTGTTCGTCTTCAGGAGACGGTGGTGGTGGGTCAAGGCAGTGATGATGACCTGCTGGACATGGAGGAGGGTCCATCCACCTCTGTCACCAGCCAGCATGCACTGCAGCAGCATGCACGCTGGGCCGCCAACTCTAGTGTCGGTGATTCGGGTGTGGGGGGTGCACAGCCTGTGTCTCAGCAGTCTGGCATGCAAGCATGCCAGCACGCTGTGACTGTGGCTGTAGCACGTACCTGCACCATTGATGATGCAAGGACTGCAATGGGCAGTGATATGTGTGTGTCCCATGACGGACACACAGCAGGCCAGCACGTGCCTCTGGGCCTTTCTGGTTCCAACTTGTGTACCAGCATGTTGGCACAGTCCCAGGCTGTGCCTGTCAGCACCGGTGGGGCAGTACCGGTGGCTGTGCAGGTGTCTGGCACTGTTGCGGCCACAGCGGTGGAGCGAAGTGGACCCTGGGGCACAGCGGTTGGAGGGCAGCAGCAGCAGTCACCCACCAGGTCTGGGGTACAGTGTCAAGCGTGTACATGTCCGCCCTCGCCCCTTGATCCACTCCATTCCTGGTCCTGGTGAAGGTGTGCCCACCCTCAAGGGGTGTTGTGCATCAGGACCTTTCACACCCTGGGGGACAGGATGCCGTTGGGGCACAGTACCCATTGGATGAGCGCACCTGCCTGCTGCAGGAATCAGTACAGCTGCAGAGGTGGGTTGCAATGTCTGTGGAGGCACTGTCTGTGGCTGTGGAGTGGCACAGCAGGGAGTGTGCTCTGGACTGTGCAGAGCTGGTTTGTATGTGGACGGATGTGACCGCCGCCATTGACAGGCTGACCCAGGCAGTGGTCTCTGTCATGGACGCATTGGGCACACAGTCAGGTGCCCCTGTACCGCACACCCCACACAGTTCACTCTCCACTCCCCATTCCCGGCATTGTGTGACACCAGGCCTGTCGATGCCGGGTTCTGCTGTGGGCATCCCGAGCACCCCTGGTGCAGATTTGTTCGGCATGCTGCAGACCCCTGTGCAGGCAAGGTCGCATTCGCGCAGTGGGACCCCTGGTGGTCCAACAGTGCCACCCCATGTGGCCCCTGCTCAGCCTGCCAGGGCTGTTGGGTCATGGTGGGGCCACCCACTCATCTGCGGTGGCCGTGGGACAGTGCTACATGACTGACCTGTCTCCCAGTGAGAGCCCTGTCTGGTGCTGCCCTGTGTGCAATGTGTGTCATGCTGGGCAGTGCACTGCTGGGTGCTCTGCTCAACACGCCAACACACGGACCACCTGCACACCCTCCCAACTGCTGTCCACAGGTGCGTGTGCATGATGATGCCTGCATTTCCTGCTCCAGTGTGCTTCAGGTGCTCGCAAGACGAGGGCACCCTGATTCATGTTTTTTGGGAGTGTATTAAGGTTGCCCCATTGTGGTCTTTGATTCGGGAGACCCTGGATCCCCTTCTGGGTCTGAGCAGATTTTTCTCTCCAGATATTTGCATACTGGGTGACTTCTCTCTGATTGATAGTGTGGAGCGTAGGTACCATATGGCCCTGATATCTATGGCAGTTAAAAAGTTGGTTTTAAGGCATTGGAAGGACCAGTTGGTCCTATCCTTCGCAGACTGGTTAAAGGAATTGATGTCATATCTCCAGTCCAAAATTTGATTGCCAGTTATAAGAACCGTATGGACTTATTTTATAAAAGATGGGGTAAGCTCCAGTCTCTTTGCTTACCTTAAGGATAAGTTTGACGACCTGATCCCTGGACCCTCATACTATATAGCATAGCAGTAGTTACCTTAGTATACCATCTTATTGTGGTGTTAAGATATGTTCCCCTTATTATAACCTGGACAGTTGGTCTGAATATTAGACAGGTTGTTTAATAGGAGTTATATCCAGATTTCAGAAACTGTTAATTTATGATTTAGCTGGTGCACCTTGGGGGAGGATGGGGGTGAAGGAGTACATACTTTTCGGCACATGGATTGACAGACAGATATTTTATGTTGTTTTATTCTTGAATGTGCCTTGTTTTTTTATTATATTGGTTGGGGGGAGGGGGGTTGGGGTTTTTTTGGTCTGATTTGGATTTACTGGTCTGTTCTTTGATCATTATGGTTTTTTGGTTGTATTACCTTTGAAACTAATAAACTTAAATTTCAAAAAAAAAAAAAAAATGATGATGCCTGCATTGTACTGTACACCAAGGTGCAAGGGTGCCCAGCATCTGACACACGAGATTGGACAGTACAGGTGGTGGGGTGGTCGGTGGTTCTGTGTGTTAGCAATGTCGGTTCTGCTGTGCTGTGCATCTGCCCATGTACGCTCTGTGCCTGGTGTGTGTGTGTCCATATGAGTGTTCACCCCTCCCTGATGGTATGTTTGTGATGCCTGGACCCTTCCACTCCCTGGCCGCATGCACCCTGGTGTGTTACCCTGTGTGCCTGTGGTTTGCGCATGAACAGTGTTGGTTGCACATGTCCCCTTGACTTACCTGTGTTCTGCATAGTGCTCCTCTGTGATGGTGTCCCGGTGCAGCTGGGCCTGCTGGATCAGTCGGGGGTCCCGCTGTCCTAGGGGGGGCTGCTCATCACCATCAACACCGGCGCCACTGGCGTCCCCATCGCTGTCCCCCTCTTCAACCTGTAGGGCTATCCCACAGTCTTTGGCCATGTTGTGCAGGATGCAACAGGCCAGGAATATCCCACAGGCTTTTTGGAGGCTGTACTGTAGGGCACTGCCGGAGGTGTCTAGGCATCGGAAGCGTGCCTTGAGCATCCCAAACACCTGCTCTATGATGTTGCGTGTGGAAGCATGTGCTTCATTATAGCATTGCTGCGATGGGGTCATGGGGTGCTGGTATGGTGTGAGCAGCCAGGGATGGAGTGGGTATCCGCTGTCACCTGTGTGGAGATAGTGGAGATCAGTATCATGTTCAGGTCCATATTGCCCATATCCCTGTGTGCCACTACCATGGCACCTGTGGCATTCCCACCCTTGCCCCGAGTTTGCATTCCATACATGCGTACTCAACCAATAGATGGCCTGTGGGGATGTCCCCACTCTCGAATCGATGGCACAGTGCGGACTGATACCATATGAGGGCATCATGTACTCCACCAGGGTGTGTGGCACAGACATTGATTATGCACCCAGTGGCATCACACACCACCTGGCAGTTGACACTGGAGAAGCCCTTTCTGTTCCTATATGCAGCCCCATCGGGGCCAGGTGGCGTGCGAATGGCCACATGGGTGCAGTCTATGGCCCCTAGCATGCCAGGCATACGTGCTACCCTGTGGAACTCCTGCATGTTTGCTGTACGCCTGGCATGCGGTGGGGGAAATGGATGTGCTCCACAGCATGTGGCAGCAGTGCGCTGAGGATGGGTGAGGATGCATGGCGTGGCTGACTGTGTGATGCCTGTGGTGTCCCCTGTCGGCCTCTGGAAGGTGCCCGTGGTGAGCAGGCACATGCAGGCTGTCACCTTGGTCTCCACTGACAGGCGTGACTCCGTCGTGAGGTGCCTGCATCACATCACTGCACAGCTCACAGAGCCGCCTCAGTATTGCCCTGTTCGGCCGGTAGTGGCTGCGATCTCTACGTCTGTGTACAGCTCACGGCTGATCTGCGGGCACGGTACGCCTGTTGGGGCGTGAGCACCCACGGGCCCTTCCACGGCCTCTTCCCCTGCAGCTTGCATTCTCATACCCCTCATTACAGCTTCCATGTGGAAGCTGGCACTCATCCATCTCCTTGCTTCTGACCCCCGGCTGGTGTTGCTGTGTTACCCCTGTCCTGCCTGCTACTTCCACTGCACCGGGCACCCCGCTGGCCTCTGCAGCCTATGGCCAACGCTCTTGCCTGCCCTAGCCTGTCACTGTCTGTCTGTCTGTCTGTCTCTCTCTCTACCCCACTTGGCATCCTTGTGGCGTTCTTGCGCTTCCTTGAGACTTTTATTTTGGCTCATTTCCGCTAGTCGCCAATTTCCTGCAGTTCGCTATTGCGCAATGCGCCAAAGTCTTTCAATTTCGCATTGTGCTCTTTATGCATGGCTCCACCCACTTCAGTTAAGCATGCATCTTTGCGTGCGCTGTTGCTCAGCATGTTTTCGGTGGCGCAACTGCCTCCTGCTGAATATCGCAAAATGGCGCACTTTTGGACTTGCGCATGCGCAACCCTCTTGTGCATGGCGCAACCCTTTTGAATATCCGGGCCTATGTATTTTATTATATTATGTGTTTGCTTGATTCCCCCATTATGTAACCTCTCCCCCCAAAAATGCTTCTGGAAACAAACTGTTTATAACTCATGTTGTCTTTCCTGGTGAAACCTTTCAAATAAATAAATAAGAAGTAAATAGCTACAGTAGCATATATTTGCAAAGTAAGTATGCAGAAACTAACGCTTAAAATAAAGTGTAAGAAGACGTGTGTAACTACTATATACTTACATTCATCAAATGTCTGTGCTAAATTTGTACTTAGGTTTTTTTTCAGATTTCTTTATCGTATCAAGGAATCCTTTTTCATGACTTTTCTTTTTCATTCATTCAAAAAAGATGCCTTCATATGAAAAAAAAAAATCTGGACTTAGTGTATTTTAAGATTCTTTTTTCACATGAAAGAATCCTTTTTCCCCTTTTTCTCCTTAGGCTCTAATGCCTGAGCGGCGCTCTCTGGCCTACGTGACAAAACCGTCTCCTGGGTCACTGCCCAACCCCCTGGACAATCTCTTGCCATCTCCGGAATCCTGCTTGGCAGATTCAATCTGCAGGCTCTTGCGTCTGAGCAGCACTCCCTTACCAATGTGACAAAACCATCTCCTGGGTCACTGTCTGACCCCCTGGACAATCTCCTACCATCTCCAGGACCCTTCTTGGCAGATTCAACCCACAGGCCCTTGTGTCTGAGTAGTGCTCCCTGGCCTACACAGCAAAACTGTCTCCTGGGTCACTGCCCGACCCCCTGGATGATCTCCTGCCATCTCTGGGACCCTCCTTGGCAGAATCAACCCACAAGCTCTCGCACCTGAGCAGCGTTCACGGACCTATGTGGCAAAACCATCTCCTGGGTCACTGCCTGACCCCTTGGATGATCTCCTGCTGCCTCCAGGACCCTCCTTGGTGGATTCAACCAGCATGTACAACCGCTGCTACTCGCCCTTGAGTGCCTGAACCATGATTGGTGATTTCACCACACAGGAGCTCCCTGATTGAACTGTCTGCTACGCTGCTGCTCTCTGATTGGTGCACCTCTTGCCATTGAATTAAACAGGGAAAAAACTCTGTGCTGGTTCCCTATCTGTCCTTTCCCTCCTAACTGCTGCTTGAATTTTCTCCCACCCCACCACCCCCTCCCAGGCCTCCTTTAAATACACCTCTGCTCATGCAGGACTCATTGTTGCCTTTTGGATATCCTAATTTAAGCCATATCTGCCTAAACTGAACTAAAAGGGATAGTGTGTTTCCACCTAACCTGCCTTAATTTCTACCTCTTTTACTAATCTCCTTGAGGCAAAGGACCCTAGCCTGGGTACAACTACCCATTTAGCTCTATCACCTACTGGCTTTTACTGCCAGACCCAATGGTTTAATACACTATCCTACTGCTACTGCTTGGCAGTAGTGTACCTTATACAATATAGCATTACAATGTGACAGTCAGTACCCCTGACACTGCTTTCTTTCCTGTGTCCCACTCTGCCCCTCTTCACAGCATCTCCACTTTCCTGTTATTTCATTCACCTTATATTTATATCACATACACCTTGGCCCTACCCCGCCTGAGCCCCTCACCCATGACTATGCATGCCCTCACCATTATTTCACTAAACTACCAGCCCTGGTCCACTTATGCCACCCCACAAGAGCACCCCTGGCTAACTGACAAAACTGCACTCAAAGCAAAAAATACTTCTCATTTTTAATTAACTCCCTATAGAAAATGCTGTTGCTGCTCCTTCTTTGCTCAGGCAATGTGGAACTAAACCCGGGTCCACCAGTTCAATTTTTCTCTCCCTTGTATTTTGCAGATGCTCCTGGTCTCAAAATTATGCTAGTTAACATCCGAAGCCTGATCAAAAAATTCCACCAACTTCAAGCATGAACCATGTACACTCACCCAGACCTTATCATCATTACTGAATCATGGCTTAAAAAGGCTAATTTTGACCACCAAATTAATCTACTTGATTATAAACTCTTTAGGGCAGATAGGGATTCAAGGGGGGTGTGGTTATCTACACCAGAACAAAGTTTGCAGTTAGTGACATAATCTGTAAATCCAAGCCCAAAGAATTTGAGATCATCTCCCTGAAGCTTCACTTTCCTTCCTCCAAATGCTTTACCATTATAGGTAGCTACAGGCCTCCATCTGTCGGCACCAAATTCCTTGACACCCTGAAATCCCTAACCGTAGCAGCCAACGCTGAAACAATAATTATGGTTGACTTCAATATGGATTGGCTCTCTGTAAAATCCTGCAGTCTTCAAACCCTCTGCGACGAGTTTGGACTTGTACAGCTAGTAACCAAAACTATAAGAATCAATATTTCTAATCCTCACAATAGCTCCATCCTAGATATCATACTAACTACACAGCCTCATAAAATCTCCCACACAGCAGTGTTTCATAATGACATGAGTGATCACAGTATGGTGGTATGCACAAGACTGCAAGCCAAAACTAGCCAACAATCTAAGCTTAGAACTAAATGGTCCTTGCACAATTTCAATAGTGCAAGCTTCCTGCTTGACTTAAGCAAGGTCAGATGACAAGATTTATTCCTTGCTAAAACCATTGATGAAGCCGTCTCTGTTCTTAATGTTAACCTTAACACCCTGGTAGACAAACATGCCCCTTTTATCAAAGTAAGGATGCGTAACCTTTACCAGCCTTGGTTTAGCTCAGATCTTAAAGCTGCACTCACCAGCAGAGACAAACTTTGGGCTAAGACAAGGCATTCTAAGAGCCCTGCCAACTGGTAGTCATTCAGAGCTGCCAGGAATGCATGTGTAAAAAGCATCCGCACTGCCAAAGGTCAATACTACATCTCCAACCTGGAGCATGCTAAAGGAAACTCTCAAACAATTTGGAGGACTATTAAATCTATTGAAGGCTGGCCCACAGCCCCATCCATTCCATCTAAGATAATCACCAACTGAAGGCTGGTCGAAAACATGCCCCAAATTCTTGAGGAACTTAATTCACGCTTTGTCACTGCAGGACTTGCTTTTGACTCCTCTTCCTATGCTAATCATGTTAAAAATCATGCTAGCTCTACCACTGCTACCGGCACTCCAGCCCATGCCTTTCAACTAAGCACTTTCACATTTAAAGAAGTTGAAGATGCTCCCTTTAACCTAGATATTAGAAAGAGTGCTGGCGATGATAGTCTTGAACCATATTTCCTTTAAACTAGGTACTGTTCACCTTGCCGCCCCTATCCTGCATATCTTCAATTTATCCATTACTTCTGCCTCTGTCCCATCTTGTTGGAAAGCAGCCCACATTCTCCCTCTTTTCAAATTGGGAGGTCCTTGTGATCTGAACAGCTATAGGCCTATCTCCATCTTGCCTATCCTTTCTAAAATTCTTGAGAAGCTAGTCCATAATCAGTTAAAACAACACATCGAATCCCACTCTCTGCTAAACCCTGCCCAATCTGGGTTCAGGTCCAATCATAGCATTGTCACTGCATTGGCTAAGGTTACTAATGACTGGATTTCTGTGGTGGATTCCAAGAAGACCACCGGTGCAGTGTTCCTTGACCTGAGTAAAGCATTTGACACTGTTGACCATCTCCTCCTAATTCAGTGCCTCACTAAGCTAGGTGCTAATCCATCTACAGTGAAATGGCTCACCAGTTACATTTCTGGTAGGATACAGAAAGTCAAAGCAGATGGTCTCCTCTCGGCCCCCCTTCCAATTGCTATGGGAGTCCCCCAAGGCTGTATCTTAGGACCAGTACTTTTCTCTATATATATCAATGACCTTGACTCACACATAACAAAAGTAACTCTTCACTTCTTCGCTGATGACACTGTGTTATACACCCCTGGTACTATTCTATCAGAAGTTAGGGATGTTCTGCAAGCTGACTTTGCTCAACTTGAAATGAATCTTATTGCAGCAAAGTTTCTTCTAAACACCAAGAAAACCAAGGTGATGGCCTTCTCTAGCAGCCCTACAATCATCACCCAACCCATAACCCCAAAGAATTTTAAAGTCACCTCACTGGGTGAACCACTAGAAGTGGTTACTAAATTCAAATACCTCGGCTTCTGGATTGATAATAAGCTCTACTTCAATGACCACATCAAGGACTTATCCAGGAGGCTAAAAATATGGTTAGGGTTCTTCTTTAGAAACAGATCCCTCTTCCCTTTTGATACTTGAACCAGGCTCGTATTGGCTGCATTTCTTCCCCCATTCGATTATGGTGATTTCCTTTACGCCTCCACAGCGACTTCTAGCCTAAAGAAACTGGACGTCCTTTATCATCATGCTCTATGATTCATCACTGGCTCCCCCTTCAGAACCCACCATTGTGACCTGTATTCAACTGTTTGCTGGATGTCACTTGCCACTAGACGCTTGCTTCATGCCGGGTTCTGGACCCTTAAGATACTTCTTCACAAACTTCCCAGCTACATAACATCTCTTATCCACATCTCTTGCAGTGCTTACTCTCTCAGGAAATCAAATGTTATCCTACTTGATGTCCCATGAACTCGTACCACATTTGCTCACCGAGCCATCTCATACTCCCTTCCTACCATATGGAACCAACTCCAAGCTAACCAAGCTTAAGCTAACCAGCACCGTATCACTTAATCTCTTCAAAACTTTATCCTTATCCAAATTAAAAGATTCCTGTAGCTACTAGTAATGCCTCCCTCACCCATTGGTTAGTACCCGATATTTCGTACTGTTTATATTTAGGCCTCACCCGTGACCATTGTACATAAGACATGTAAATACTAAACTATTTGAATGAATTTGATTAGCTGATCATGTTGCCAATGTTAGTCCTTATTTCTGTCTTAAATGGTTCCTTTGCGAATTTCACTGAATTCTGTAAGTACTTGACTTATTTTCTTATTGAAATGATACCTGTATGTTGTGTCCTTGTGCCTATGTATGTGTTCCAGGACCTCCTTGTGAATGAGCTTGCTCAATGGAGTATTTTCCTGCAATAAACTTGAACTTATACTTTTTCATGAGTTTTTTCATTCATACAAAAAATAATAATAATAAATAATAATAATTTTATTTCACAAAAGCACCTTTCAAATTTCAAGACACTTTACAAAAGAATTAAAAAATAGTAAAACAGTGAATGCAATATAAAAAACAAAAAAATACAACATGGTTCAATTACTAAGTGCCATTAAAAGCCTGACACCATAAATAAGTTTTAAGCACTTGTTTAAAGCCTCCCACTGTCGTGCACTCCTGTAGCCAACAGGGTAGAGAATTCCAGAGGGTAGGGGCAAAATACATAAATGCACATTCCCCAGATGACTTCAAAAACACCCTCGGAATCTCCAGCAACCCCTTGCTGGCCAAACGGAGCTATCACTTGGGGCAATATAGAATCAAAAGCTCTATCAAGTAGTCAGGGCCAAGTCCGTGTAGGGCTTTGTAGGTCAGTAAACCAACCTTAAAGGTGATCCACCACTGAATCAGCAGCCAGTGCAGACTGCGCAACATGGGGGTAGTATGAGATGTTCAGGAAACCCCAGTCAGCAAGTGCACAGCCCCATTCTGCACTAGCTGCAGGCAGCGGATATCAACCCCAGGAAGCTCTAAGTAAAGGGAGTTGCAATAATCAAGGCACAAACTCACAAAGGCATGGACAAGTGTAGGCAGGTCTCAGGACAGAAGAAGGTGCTTGATCCTGGTGATGTTCCTAAGATGGTAAAATGAAGACTTGACAACAGCTGACACCTGAGATTGTAAGGTCAGTCTGTCATCAAGCACCACCCAAGGTCCCATACCTGAGCAGAGGAAAGGATCTGGGTGCCCCCTAGATAAATTCCAGAGGTCTGGCCAGTCCTCAACCCCTCTATCCGGTGACCTGGATCCACCACCATCACCTCTGATTTCTTGCATTCAACTTTAGCCAACTCGAATTCATCCACTCCTTGATTTCCACAAGGCAGTGTTAAATACTGAGAGAGCACTATCCTGCTTGGATGCAAATGACAGGTAGAGCTGGTTATCATCAGCATAGCAGTGAAACCTCAGCCCATACAATCTTACAAGGTCTATGAGGGGCAGCATATACACTACAAACAACATGGGAGAAAGCACTGAACCCAGAGGTACCTCATAAGACAGAGAGAATGGGCCCAAGGAAAAAACCCTGGACACCACTCTCTTGAGTTCTACCAGTGAGAAAAGATGTAAACCATCTAAGAACCATATGTGACAGGCCACAGATGGACCTCAGACATCCAAACAACACCCCATGGTCCACAGCTTCAAAAGCTGAAGAGAGATCAAGGAGCACCAGATTAGTACGGCTTCTCTGATCTCTTGCCATTAGGAGATCTCTGAACACCTGAACCAGTGCAGTCTCAGTACTATGCCTCTTCCAAAAACTGGACTGGAGAGGTTCGTAGATGTTATGGATGGTCAAGTGGTTCTCCAGTTGTACCACTACTACTTTCTCAATAACCCTTTCCTTAAAATGGAAGATTAGAGAATGGTCTGTAGTTAGCCAGAGAGTCATTGTCCAAAGAAGCTTTTTTCAGAAGTGGTGTTACCACTGCTTTCTTCAGGGAGTCTGGGAACTCACCCAAATCAAGGGAGCACAGGACAATCTGAACCAGTATTGGGCCAATGATTTCACAACATCCCATAATCAGGGAGGTTGAACCTGGATCCAAACTACAGCATGTAGGGTACATACTCTGGACAACCCGTGTGACATACACAAACTCTTGTAGGTCAAAGGAACTCCAGGAAACATAAGATGAAGTGACTGAGCACTGATCAACAGCATCCTCCATAGAGCGAACCATGAGGATCTCTGACCTGAAGTCAGCCACCTTATTCTCAAAAAATTGAGCAAGCTCATTGCACTCCTCTTGCAAAAAAAGGTCTTTGGAACTGTAGACAGGTAGGGTTGCACAACTTATCCACAGTCCAGAAGAGCTTAGCTGGTCAGTTCTGTGCAACAGCAATCTCCCTGGATAGGAATTCTGCTTTCTTATGGGAGATCGCTGATTGGTAGGTCTGATAGTGCTCTACCAATTTAAGATGGTTGACCTCCAGGCCAGATTTCTGCCAATGTCACTCTAACCTATGCCTAAGTCACTGCAACTCCCTCACGGACCCATCAAACCATGGGACCTGAGGGTGAAGGGGGAAAGAACAAATGTGGACAGGAACATGAGATCCATGGCCATGGAAATGGCCTTATTATAGGCCAATACCAAGGCCTCAGGACTCAAGCTAGCCACAGAAAATTCTGAGAGGACAATCACCACCTCCAGGCTTTCTGCGCTCACCTCTCATAAAGGGCAGTAACTGACCATCACTACAGAGGGAGGCCTACGAAGGGGGGTACAAAATTTGAATCTCACGGTTTAATGATTGGACCATCTGATGGGTTCCACCCCCACATCAGAGGCCTCTATCCCCAGGAGGAAGACCAAATCAAGAGAGTGACTGTGCTGATGGGTGGCAGAGGTAACAATCTGTGTAAGGCCCAGTGATGTCATCAACTGGAGGAAGTGCTGTCCAGATTGCAAGAGTTTGACATTGACCCAGGCATTGAAGTCATCCAGAACCATCAATCTGGGCAACTCCAGTGACATGTCGATGATGAAATCTGCTACTTCCTGTAGGAATTGCTTCTCATCCCCTGGTGGATGGCAGACAAGAGCTATCCCGCAACCCACACCTGCCACCACAGTACACTCAAAAGATTCAGCCTCCTCAACTGGTACACTTGTGAGGCCCAACTCAGCCCTAAAACAGACCACTACCCCAACCCCCCAGAGGACCAATCTGGAGCAGTGACTCACTGAATACCCAGCTGGAATCGCAGCTTCCAATATGTGACCAGCATTTTCATCCAGCCAGGTCTTGGTGATGCAAGCCAGATCAGTGGTCCAAACAAGTTCTGCAATAATTGCAGTCTTTTTCTTAACTGATCTGGCATTGCATACCACTGCTTGGATTGAACAGGTTTCAATGGCTGCCCTGACTGCTTGCCCACCAAAATTAATGGTGATTCCCTTAGGTATGGGGACTAGGCATGGCATACCACATTCCAGGCTCCATTTTTATCCCAGGGCATCTTCTGGAGCTAACCACCCCAAAGTGAGGTCCCCACTCATTCATCCTCTGATATCCATGCCCCCTGCCACCCCCCCTCACGGGCAATACCCAACACCCGGTAGTGCTGGTATGTTGATGGCAGCAAAGGAGGGGGAGAAAAAGGATGGAGGGAGTGGAGGGCAGAGGATGACTAGTGCATGACCAGAAAAGGAGGCTTACACATCTTACAGGCTAAACACAAGCAAATTACATGACACCCAGGTACCTAGTCCAAAGAACCTCTACAGATAATAAAATCCAAAACCCACTCCCTAAAATAGATAAAAATGTTAACTTACCCCTACTCAAAAGGATACCCTAACCCAAAGCTCAGCATATAAAAATGCATAAGCCAAAAAAAATTAAATCAAGCAAACAATAATAGAACTGCCATAAACCCCTTTCACTGGATTGTAGCATAAAGAGTGAACCCCCCCAACCCCTGGTCCTCTCACAGCCTGGAAATGAGAGAAGTCAGCACACTCCAGTTACCCAAAGTTAGGTAGTCCAGAATCAAGTGAAAGGTCCAAAGCAGAAAAAAATCTTCTTTAAACTTGAATTAAAAATAAAAGTGGATGCCCAGGTCCTCTCACCACCAGGGAGACCACCGAATGATACTCTCACTGCTGGAATAAAAAGTAATATATAAATCCAAGCTTGGTCATATAAAAGTCAGGAAATATAGGTAATCATCAAAAAAATACAGATTCCACACAGGACGAACCAAAAAGAAACCAGTCAGCTGCATACAGCCAATATGGGCTCACCCGGCTCTGGTCCCAATGGCCCCAACTGAAGATAATTGCTGGAACACTTCAACACCTGAGGAATCGCTAAACCATAACCAAACCCCAGGAATCTAGGGGAATAGTGGACTTGATGGCCAGTTCCCTGGCCAATCTAAAGCCCAATCTCCTGTGTCACAGCAAATCTGGCATCTGGACACCGGCAGAGTCAGGCCAGCACACGTCACTAGCAGCCAACCCAGCAGAAAGATATAAATTTCCACACAGTCTGCATCAACCTTCAAAGGAAAATATAATATAATACGATTATCCAATTTGGCCAGTTCATCCGGGTTGGTCACCACAAATATCCAGTTTTGAGTGGAATATCATGGCTTCACAGCAGCTGTTCTCATTCCCTCTCCTTAAAAATCCAAGCTACATCAGGAAAGCATGCCGTACAATACAAATGGGGAGATTTGACTAATCAGTTTAAAACCTCAACCCAGGAGATCTGCTATAAGGCAGAGTACATACCGTCGTCGTGAACACAGCTTCAATCAGCTGTTTTCGCTCCTATTCCTTGACAATCCAGGAAGTAATCCAGTTCTTGTCATAAAGTCAAGAAACACTGATTTTGTCAGCTTCAAACCAAGCAGGCCAAAAAGGCAGCCGGACCATTTAACACATATCCCAAAAGAAACAGACAGGAGCAGTAGAAGTCCATAGGGAGCACCATAAAGGCACGCTAGAAAATCTGACTACAAATAATCGGACCGAGCATCTTGCTCCAATGTCCTTACAAGTAAAAATAAGGCACATAAAACAAAAGAGCATTCAAATAATTCATATTTCGAAAATAAAAACAAAAATCTTGAGTTTCTTAGAAAAGCACGGCCCATAGCTAACCCAGCCCAGCGACCATCAAAATGTGATGAGTCCTGGTAGGAATGCCTTCATTCAAAAAACAGAATTTGGACTTATTTTTTTTTTTCTGGATTCTTTTTTTTTTTTTTTTTGATGAAGGGATCTGTTTTAGTGAGATTCTGTCATTCATACCAAAAGGATTCCTTCATATGAGAGCAGAATTTGGGCTTGTGTTGTTTTTTTCTTCTCACATTTCAACTTCAACAAGCCATGACATCTTCAATATTTGCACTTAAGAGACGATCAATATATCAAAACAAAGGTCTTCATGTGTACTACAAGAATAACAGAAAAGACCTCCCAGACCCAAAAAAACAACAATTTTGGGGCCATGAAAAAACATAAAAATCAAAATTCCCATAGGATAACATTGGAAGTTTAACATGCCAGACAACCAAACAAATAAAATGTTTTTTGGGAGAAATGGACATGCATGTCCCTCCAGATCCTATGCTTCCACACCAGTATGGAGGTATACTTCTATGGAGGGATGGAAGCACAGGGCCCAGAGGGCACTATGCTTCAAAAGGCAAATAGGTATGTTCACACTCATCCCAAAGGGACCTGTGTGAATCAGGATAGAATTATACTTTCTCAGAAAGTAAGACAATTATTAGAAAAAATGTTGTTAATGCACTAGTTAGGGTTCAGATTAAAGTAACAAAAGCAGGGAAATGTGGTGTTAGGGTTCCCAGCCTTAACACCCGACCCCCACCCTACAGGCAGCAAAAGGAAAAAACATTATGGTTTTACCTCTCCTAAGTCTTTGCAAATCAGGCTTGGGAAGTCCTCTGTGGTTGTCAGCCCTAATGCTTACCCCATTCTCATATAGTCTGCATATCTCCGCTTCTTAACTGATGGAACTGAGTGAAGTTTGGGGTTGAAAACACCAAGGAACATCCCAGGCCAGATTTGAGAAGACTTCTGAGAGATGAAACTGCAATGTTTTTTCCTTTCACTGCCTGCAGGGTGAGGGTGGGGTGTTTGGGTTGGAACCCTAACATCACATTTCCTTACTCTTGTCACTTTGATCTGAACCCTAACTGGTGTGTTAAAAAAGGTTTTTGCAAAGAATTATCATTAATACATTTGGCTTTCTTCATATTCTATCATGTGCATTCAGATGGCATTAAGCAGGGCAGCATGTTTAGTATAGCAGTTGATAATAAAAGTTGATATAATATGACAAAAGGTAAAGTAATATAATCTAATGTGACATATGAGTAGATCATGTAATAAAGGAATAATGCATGACAGGGTGTGTGTCGTGCTGGGATAACATCAGGCCTGGGGTGATTAAGCATGAGGCCACAGGCCGAGTGCGACTATTCACCCAAGAAGTGACATTATCCCAGCATGACACACACCCTGGAGTGCATTATTCCTATTATACAATGGCTCATTATATTTAAAATAAAAAAAAAATACAGTGAATAAACTTTTACTTTTTTTACTGATTTAGTAGTGTGGAGGAGTATTTAAACAAAAAGGAAAAAGTTCATTTTCTGCTTGCCCAGCTGGTGGCATCCTACTGTGTGCTGTCTGCAGGTGTGTTTTTCTGCCTCACTCTTCTGCCTCCCTCTGTCTCCCATTGTTAGTGCACCTGGGTTTCTGGGTTTTTATTTGCCTTTATCTCTTACCTTCTAGTAAGTTGAATTGCTGTTTGTTTTTTTAAACTAAGGAAACAAATAGAAGGCAATTTTTCCTTCAGGTTTGCTGCCACGCTGAGACAGCAGCGCTGCTAACCCACACATATGCTAACACTGCAATAACTGATCGGGTTTATTTTGTACAGTTCAGACTGCAGTAATTTGTATTTTATGTTCTTCTGGTACAGTTTGTAGTGTTTGTGATTTGCACTGGGAGAAAGCTCAGGATGATGGTGAGAGTGCTTCATGAAAATAATGATGAAAATAATGATTCAGGTGACTAGAGGGAAGTTTGGAAATGGAGATTGTGCAGATGTACACGAGAGAAGCTGATCAGTGTAACGCTTTGGAGAAAGGGGAAAAAACAAGCTTGGTATTGTTTGGTAAATAGAGGGGGGAGAGCTGCTGTTGATTTTATTGTATTTCAGGAGGTAGAGGATGTTTGTTGCGACTGAAGAGAAGAGTGCTGCTGTTTTGAAAAACACGATGGTGACCACAGGGTAAGTGTAACTGTACAGACTGCGAAGCTGACTGGTGGCATCGAATGGGCAGTGGGCAGTGATTTTTTAAAGTCACTTGGTCATATGTGTACTGGGACTAGATCCGTGATGTTATGCCAGGATAACATCACAGCTTCAGTCCCAGACTGATCAATCATAGCCCAACATTCTTTCTTGCCATTGTATAAATAAGGAATAAGACATGACAAGGTGTGGTTTATGGCTTGATAAGAGCACGCCCCAGGTGCGTAATGAGGCATGAGGCACTTGCGCCGAGTGACTTTAGCACCTGGGAAGTGCTCTTATCAAGCCATAAACCACACCTTGGAGTGTCTTATTCCACTTATAAAATGGGCCCAACAAGTAAATAAATGTTATTTAAAAATTCCAGCTAAGAAGTTTAAAACATTTTTAAAAGTATGTTAATATAAAAAAACTGAAAAGTAATCCCTGTCCCTGTACTGTATTTATAGTGACAGTATATGTAAAAAAAAGAAAAAAAACAGCCACTAGAGAGGGTTGGTGTGTAACGCCCCCTCCCCCATACACACACTTTTATTTGCTTTTTTATTTATTTATTTATTTGATTTTATATTTAAGTATCAGGCTCTTTTTTTGTCCAGTGCATGAGACTGCTGGATTTCATTGGGAGCAGGTGGGGAAGCGAGCCTGTCAGTTGGGAGCTGCTGTATACCCTCGAGCCACTTCTGTTTTTGCGGTCGGCTTGGGTGTAATTTGTTTTCATGTTGTATGGTTTCATGCCTGTTAATGCTATTCTTTTCTTTGAATGTGTAGTCATTGAAAAACAATACAATTATTAGGGTGTCAACCGCTGACTGAGGTGATGTGTGAGCGAGCCACTTCCGGTTTTGCAGTCGGTATTTACTATTGCCGTTGGGTTTCTCGGTGTTACAAAAAATTAAGGTAATTAAGGTACAGCAACTAATTCATGTAATGTTTTCCAAAGGTGTGTTTGAAACAACTAGTGGAAGGGCAGGTTGTCGGCTTTCATTTGAAAGCTGTTTCTTTCTCGGCCAAATGCGCTACAGCACTGATTGGATCGTGGGTGGGTCTTTTATTATTGCACTTTCATTGGAAGCTTTTTTACTGGACTTAGCAGAGGTCAGAAATTTTTCTAACTGGGCAAAAGAAATCCAGAAATTGCCTCTGTAGTTATTTTAGCAAGTGCGTGTGTGTGTGGGGAGTGTTCTCCACCGCTAGGCTGTGCACGGTAGGCTGGCATGGTCACGGCTGAGAGTGGCACACTAATATGTGTGTGTTATGGGGCTCAGGTTGGCACAAGAAGTGCTGGTTGTAAGGTTATGTCCTGATAAGGACACGATTGAAAACATGTTTCAGCCAATCAGGATTCAGAATTTCATTTGCCCATTTTATAATCTGATATAACATTTTATATATTTTATAAGAAGATAATATAATCAGATAGCATCTGAAATCATATTTGTGAAGGTAATATATATATATATATATATATATATATACACACACTATGGTAGTGCTACCATAGTTAGGGTTGAGTAGCACTTTTAAGGTTAAAGGGTCAAATTTGGCACCTTAATAACTTTGCCACTGTTCAACAGATTTGCATGAAATTTGGTACACACAATTGGGCATGATAAGTCTTGGGATCTGCCAAGTTTTGTACCAGTCAGATATACAGCTGTGGAGTTATTAAGCGAAAACAAATTGTGCAATTATGCTTTTTTGTGATTTCTTTGCTCTCACCTACAGGTCACTCGGTTTGCACGACCGGTCCAAAAACTTCTGGGAACATGCAGTTGGGGTGCCCAATGTGCCTTTTTAAGATGTCATGAAAAAATATTAAATCGTTCAAAAGTTATTCAAAAAACAAGTTCCCATTATAAGTCAATGGGAAAAGTTAACAAAAAGTTCGACACTTTCGTAAATGCACTTTTTACTTTTGCAAATGGCCCTAGTACTTTTGCAAATCTACCATTTTGTTTTCAGTTGGTGATCAGAAAAATGCTTGGCATTTAAATTTGGAACCATCTAGGGACACAATTCTTTTGTGTTCACCTAGTCGAACCTGAGGATACTAGCCATGTCTTTATTTTGGGGTTAAACACCCCAGAAATATGTTTTCAAAGTTCTGGAAAAGTACTTTGCATAAAGTACTTTCGTGCTCATAAACAATTTCGCAAATCTATGCAGCTTCCATAATCACGAAAGTACTTTTGCAACACTATGGCCAAAATGACAGGAGTTCTTTTGCCACCTTGCTGCAAAAGAATGGTTAGGTCTTTGGCCTAAAATTGAGAAGAGCAGCCAACATGTCACAGATGCCTTTTGGGGGTTGGTTAAAAAATATTGTATGGCTCCAAAGTTACAGTACTCTGAAGTTGATGCTTTTCCCATAGACTAACATGGTGGCGTATGCCGGGCCTTTCGGGCCCGGTATCTTGAAAAGCGGTGCGAGATACAGATTTTTGTTCATGATTCATATAGCCTCTATATGCAATACAAAAATGGTAGCCAGGAAAATAATGATTTCAGTGAAATTTTAATTTTTTTTCTACATCATACGGTTGCTGAGATATTTGCAATGAAGTACTTCCAATGCTCGTTTTAAGCTTCTATTGCCATTATAATGCATACATTCTTTGTACACACTGTGTTTCTCTAGGCAGTTCTCCAGCAAAAGAGGGTATGCGCTTCTGTTACTGTTACAGTTACTGTTTTGCCTTGCATTTATGTACCTGTTAGTGTTACCATTCTTGTGTGCTCCACCATGTGTGTTACCCTTTGTGTTGTCATTTGCCCTTGCATTTTCATTACTGTTAGCATTTGTGTTTACACCTTGTGTTTGCATTGCTGTTCAGCCCCATGCTCCCACCGCCACATTACATTCAGTATTTCTCATCATCATCCTCAAAACGAAGGGAAATTAGAAGCAAAAAACTAAATTTAATGCATCAATTAGGGTTGTTCCACAGCAACAAAAGTAAGGAAATTCAGTGTTAGGGTTGAAACCCACCCTGGACACCTCCAGCCTGCCCCCAACCAGCATCGAGGTGCGTGTTGGGGTCATCGGTCCTAACTCTTGCCTCATTTTCCTGTACCTCTGCTTCTTTACACATGTGATGGGGTGAGAGTTAAGGCCGACGACCCCAACACGCACCCTGATGCTGGTTGGGGGGGTCAGCGGAGGTTTCCAAGGGGGGTTACAACCCTAACACCAAATTTCCTCACTTTTTTCACTGTGTAACAATCCTAACAGATGTATTAAATGGAGTTTGTTTCCCTCTAATTTCTCTTCTTTTTGAGAATGATGACAAGAAATACTGAATGTAATGCGGTGGTGGGAAGCCCCACGCTCCTGCCACATCATGTCTTGTGATGTAGTAAGAGGAACAGCAATGCAAACAGAAGTGCCAACAGTGGCGCACATGGTAACACAAATGTAAATGGTAAAGGAAACGTTAACAGAAATGAAAGCGCAAAGTGACGCTGAAGCAAACAGTGATGCAAACAGACACTGAAGTGCATACAAGAACACAACTGGTAATGTGAACAGTGATGGCAGTGGTATTTTACATGGAACTGTTAAGTGTCACAGCAAAAAGAACGAACGCGAAGGGAACAGAAACGCGAACGCAAGCACACACGTAAATGCAAACCATTATGTGCATGGGCACAGTACCATAATTGTAAATGCAAATGGTAAAGTTCACATAAAGAATAACACCAAAGGAAACAGAAACAGAAATGGGAACAGAAGCGCGTATGGAAACGCGAACCGAAACATGCACGGGCACCGTACCGCAATTGTAAATGCAAATGGTAATGGTAACAGCAACAATAAAAGCAAAGAAACCAGAAATGCAAAAGGAAATGCAAGCGCACATGGAAACACAAACCATAATGCGCACGGGCACAGTAACGCAATTGTAAATGCAAATGGTAACAGTAACAGCAAGGAAGATGCAAAACAAAAGGGAAACGGAAATGCAAATGAAAGGGCTGCTTGAAATGTAAATAGCAATGTGAATGGTGACACAAACAAAAATGCAAACAGAAACAGTAGAGGAAACACAAATGGTAACAGTAATGAAAATGCAAGCTCAAATGACAATGCAAAGGGTAACGCACACGGTGGCGTACACAGGAATGGTAACACAAACAGGGAGATAAACGCAAGTGGAAACAGTAACTGTAACAGTAACGGAAGTGCATACCCTGTTTTTGCCAAACAGGTGCACAGAGAAACACAGTGTGTACAAAGAATGTATGCATCGTAATGGGCATCGAAGCTTAAAATGAGCATTGGATGTACTTAATTGCTAATATCTCAGCAACCGCACAACATAGAAAAAAAATGTACATTTCACAAAAATTATTATTTTCCTGGCTAGGTTTTTGCTCTTACATAGTGCATAGGGCTATGCAACTTACAACAAAAAATCTGTATCTCACATCTTTTTTGAGATACGAGCCCCGAAAGGTGTGGCAAACGCCACCATGTTAGTCTATAGGGGAAAACTCCAAATTTGGAGTACTGCAGCTTTGCAGCCATGTAATATTTCTTCACCAAACCACAAAACGGCACATCTGTGACATGTTGGCTGGCTTCCCTCCAAATTCCAGCCCCAAAGACCAAATTTGTCTTTTGCAGCAGGGTGGCAAGGAACTCCTGTCATTTTGGCCATAGTCTGGAAAAGTAGTGTCGCAATTTGCTACAATTTTCACAAAAATTTGCAAAAGTGTCTCAGGTGCGACACTACTTTGTGACACGACTATTTCCAGAAATTTAAAAAACATATTTCTGGG
Organism: Neoceratodus forsteri; assembly: GCA_016271365.2. NCBI lineage: Eukaryota > Metazoa > Chordata > Ceratodontiformes > Ceratodontidae > Neoceratodus > Neoceratodus forsteri. The sequence continues at coordinate 629,547,409 of CM057459.1, forward strand.
GTGTTTTACTCCAAAATAAAGACATGGCTAGCATCCTCAGGGTCCGACTAGGTGAACACAGAAAGAATTGTGTCCCTAAAGGGTCCCAATTTTAAATGCCAAGCATTTTTCTGATCACTAACTGAAAACAAAATGGGAGATTTGCGACACTACTAGGGCCATTTGTGACACTAAAAAGTGTTGCACTTTTTGTTAACTTTTCACATTGACTTATAATGGGAACTTGTTTTTTGAATAACTTTTGATCTGTTCAATATTTTTTCACAAAATCTTCAAAAGGCACATCGGGTACCCTGGCTGCATGTTCCCTGAAGTTTTTGGACTGGTCATGTAAACTGTGCGACCTGTAGGTGAGAGCAAAGAATTTGCAAAAAAGCGTAATTGCGCTTTTCGTTGTCACTTAATAACTCCACAGCCATATATCCAACCAGTATGAAAGCTGGCAGATCCCAAGACCTACCATGCTCAATGATGCCTGCCAAATTTCAGGCAAATCCATTGAACAGTGGCAAAGTTATTAAGGTGTAAAATTTCACCTTTTAACATATAAAGGGCTCCTCAACCTAACTATGGTAGCACTACTGTGCTACCATAATAGAATATATATATATATATATATATATATATATAGATAGATAGATAGATAGATAGATATATGTGTGATATATATATATATATATATATATATATATATATATATATATATATATACACATATATATATTCATGCAAAAAAACTCTTGTTTAATGCATCAATTAGGGTTGTTCCACAGTGAAAAAAGTGAGAAAATTTAATGTTAGGGTTGAAACCCCCCCAGCCAGCATTTGGGTGTGCATTGAGGTCGTCAGCCCCAACCCTCACCCCACCACATCTGTAAAGAAGCTGAGGGGGTGAACTATAGGAGAATGGGGTGAGAGTTAGGACTGATGACCCCAATGCATGCCCTGATGCTGGCTAGGGGGTGGGGTGGGCATGGGTACAAGGGTGGGTTTTAACCCTAACATCGAATATCCTCACTTTTGTCACTGTGGAACAACCCTAACTGATGCCTTAAATACAGTTTTTTTTTCCATGAAATTCCCTTCTTTTTGAGAACGAGGGCTATAAATAGTGAATGAAATGTGATGGTGGTAGAGCAGGCCCTTCGGGCCTCAGACCAGAAAATGAGCTCTTGGAATACTAAATTGCTTATATCTCAGAAACCATATGACATACGAGAAAAATTAAAATTTCATATGATTCATGACTTTCCTGGTTAGGTTTGCACTTCACAGCTAGCCCCTTAAGGGGCTAAGCACTTTGCAGATGAAAATTCCGAATCTCGCATTGTTTCCAAGATACGGGCCCCAAAAGGTGCGGCATACGCAGCAGTGTTAGTCTATGGGAAAAACTGTCAAATTCAGAGTACCGTAACTTTTCATCCCTGCAATATTTTGGCACTAAACTACCAAAAGGCACATCTGTGGGATGTTGGCTTTCATCCCTCCAAAATGCAGCCCAAAAGACCAAACTATTGTTTTGCAGCAGGGTGGCAAACAATTCCTGTTATTATGTCCATAGTGTTGCAAAGTAGTGTCATGATTTGCAACACTTTCATAAAAAAAATCACTAAAGTGTCACAGGTGCTACAATATTTTGTGACACTACTTTTCCCCAAAATTTCAAAAACATTTCTGGGGTGTTTAACCCCGAAATAAAGACCTGGCTAGCATCCTCAGGGCTCGACTAGGTAAACACAGAAAGAATTGTGTCCCTAGAGTGTCCCAATGTTAAATGCCAGGCATTTGTGTGATCAGTAACTGAAAAAAAAATGGCTGACTCATGACATTACAGTGGTCATTTGTGACACTAAAAACTGCATTTGCAGCACTGTCGAACTTTTTGTTAACTTTTCCCATTGAGTATAATGGGAAACTTGTTTTTTGAATAACTTTTGAACCATTCAATGTTTTTTCACAAAATCTTCAAGAGGCACATCGGGGACCCTGGCAGCATGTTCTCTGAAGTGTTTGGACCAGTCTCACAAACCATGTGACCTGTAGGTGTGAGCAAAGAATGTGCAAAAAAGCGTAATAGTGCTCTGGAATGTTGCTTAATAACTCCACAACTGTATATCTGACCTGTACGAAACTTGGTAGATCCTAAGATCTATGCTAATGCTCCATGCCTGGCCAAATTCAGGCAAATCTGTTGAACAGTGGCAAAGTTATTAAGGTGCATAATTTCACCATTTAACCTTAAACGGGGTACTCAACCCTAACTATAGTGCACAGTATATATATATATATATATATATATATATATATATATATATATATTATTGAGGCAAAAAACTCTGTTTAATGCATTAGGGTTGTTCCACAGCGACAAAAGTGAGGAAATTCGCTGTTAGGGTTGAAAACCCTAACTCTGAATTCACCCCCCCAGCACCACACACACACAGACACACATGCAAGTATGGGGGAGGACTAAGTCAACACAACCAATGACAGAAATAACAAACAATTGTCTAAATGTACTACGAGACATCCCCACCCACCTGACCAGGTACTGCATGCTCAGTGGAGATCAACAGCAAAACTGAGGCCATGTACACCAAATGTACACATCCCTGATTGCAGCTGCACACAATGTACCACTTAGTAGTTGCATGGCCTTACCTACCGTGCCCACACACGAGCGACACCACATGTGATGGGCCACCTGAGCAATAGAGGTTGAGCAAAACCAAGGAATTGTACAGGTATAATATCTCTGATTATAACAAGGGTTTAAGAAATGCAGCTTTCTAATTGACTGTAAACATTGTAACAGCCTTATGTTTAGTTTTTATTAACATACATGTACAGCCTAACCATATGATGAACATGCTTTAATGTTGTTTAAAAAACAGTTTTATTATGATAGCAATAAGCCACTCCCAGGTATTATGTTAATGGTCAGTTTATCATTGTCTAGCGACATGTGGCACTCAGCTACGCCTCATTCAACATTAAACTCCTACATGGTAATTAACAGACCATTGAACATAACCATTGGTCATGCCTTATTGCTTAATTGTCTTTATGACTAGATACTCTCCCTCTGCTAGGCACTGCAGGAGTTTTGCAACACAGTGTCACACCCAGTTACACCATACTCTGTCTACTTACTGGAGAATGGCTGTGAATATGAACTCATGAAGATGAACAGTGTAACTTGATCATTACAGTCATTGAAACCTTAGTGTGATTATAAGTGACAGAGTCAGTGATAGAGAATAACCCTTGCCGTCCTAGTACACTTATCCCATTGTGAGTTAAATCAATACTAAAAGACATTCTGTTTATATCTACACTGTACCTACTTGATTGCTGTTGTACCACAATTGACATAGTTATCACTTTGATAGCATCAGTGACAGAAGTGTAGCAAACCCAAACACTCGTATACAGCCTAGTATGAAACAACTGTTAAAAAAATTACGCTGTGTCCATAAGTAGCATAGATCACTCATTGCAACAATAGTAAATATATCACTATTTGAATAAGTTAGTCATCACAGATGCAATTAGATTGTCTTTATGAGGTACAACATACTGAGTAAGTGCCTACAGGAAAATCTATCCTATAGACATCTCCAATACAGGTACATCATTGCTGGCTCAGTAGTCCTATGATATTTAGAAGTTGCTTGGCCTGATCCATGCAATTACATCGTTTCTTACAAAGAATACTTACTGCATCTTTAGTATTGAAACACACTGAAGGTCTATGTATGTACATTAGCAGTACAGCTTCATCAGTAAGAATGCATCTGATACTGGCAGTACGAATTTTGCAGCATTGAACAGGCAATGCTTTTCCATACGTTTACGTCAGCCTCTCTATCTTCAGTAAACAGTTGCAGTAAATGTACTACTATGAAAATCACATACTAAATGTAACACTACTTTTATCTTGAGCATGCTAGTGTCTTGTAGTTAATTTATGTACTTCTCTTAATTAATGTATACTCACTAGTGTTAAAACTTTTCTACAACTGTGATCATGCACCTTTAGCATTTATATTGACTAATGTGTACAGTACCAGTTGTGTGTGTGGTGTGGGCATCGTTAAATGAGCCATGCAACTACTAAGTGTGAGTGCGTGTGCAGCTGCAATCAGGGATGTGTCGTTTGATGTACATGGCCTCAGTTTTGCTGTTGATCTCCACTGAGCATGCAGTACCTGGTCAGGTGGGTGGGGATGTCTCGTAGTACATTTAGACAATTGTTTGTTATTTCTGTCACCTGCTGCTGGATGTCTGTCATTGGTTATGTTGACTTGGTCCTCCCCCATACTTGCATATGTGTGTGTGTGTGTGTCTGTGTGTGCGTGTGGTGCTGGGGGGGGGTGAATTCGGAGTTAGGGTTTTCAACCCTAACAGCGAATTTCCTCACTTTTGTCGCTGTGGAACAACCCTAACTAATGCATTAAATGGAGATTTTTGCCTCTAATTTCCCTTCTTTTTGAGAATGATAACGAGAAATAGTGAATGTAATGCAGCGGCAGGAAGGCCCCGTGCTCCCGCCACATGATGTCTTGTGGCATAGTAACAGGAACAGCAACGCAAACAGAAGCACTAACAGTGGCGCACATGGTAACACAAGCATGAATGAGAACAGAAAGGGTAACGCACACAGTGGCGTAGACGGGAACGGTCTGCCACGTGATGTGTTGTCACATAGTAACATGGTGCCTGCAAACAGAAATGTCAATGGGCATGGTGACGCAAAGTGAAACAGAAAGAAAAACAGTACTGTAGACACAAATGGCAAAAAATAACAGAAACGTAAGCGCAAATGAAAATGCAAAGGCTAACGCACATAGGGCTCCATGCTCATGCCACGTAATGTGGCGGCGGGAGCGCGGGGCCCAACCACATGATGTCTTGTGGCATAGTAACAGGAACAGCAATGCAAACAGAAGTGCTAACAGTGGTGCACATGGTAATGCAAGCGCAATTGAGAACAGAAAGGGTAACACACACGGTGGCATAGACGGGAATGGTCTGCCACGTGATGTGTTGTTACATAGTAACATGGTGCCTGCAAACAGAAATGTCAATGGGCATGGTGATGCGAAGTGAAACAGAAAGAGAAACAGTACTGTAGACACAAATGGCAAAAAATAACAGAAACGCAAGCACAAATGAAAATGCAAAGGATAACGCACATGGTGGCGCAGACGTCAATGATAAGTGAAATGGGTATGGAACCGCAAGTGGAAAGGGCAACAGTAACAGTAATGTAAATGCACAGGCTGGTTTTCCCCAAAACCTGCATAGAGAAAGACAGTGAGTACAAATCATGTATGCATAATAATGAGTATCGGAGCAGAAAATGAGAACTTGGAATACTAAATAGGCTATATCTCAGGAACCGTACGACGTAGAAAAAAAATTTAAAAGTCGTATGATTTACAACTGTCCTGGCTAATTTTGTACTTAGCCCCTGCTAAGGAGCTAAGCATTTTTCCAATGAAAAGTCCGTATCTCGCACCGTTTCTGAGATACGGGCCCTGAAAGGCGCAGCGAGCGCCGTAATGTTATCCTATGGGGAAAAAAGAGAAATTCGGAGTGCCATAACTTTGCCTCCCTGTAATATTTTTTCACCAAACCACTGAAAGGCACATCTGTGGGCAGTTGGCTGTCTTCCCTTCAAATTTCAGGAAAAAAGACTAAACCGTTATTTTGCAGCAGGGTGTCAAAGGATTCCTGTAATGCGTCGGGTGCCATAATGTTATCCTATGGGAAAAACTGTCAACTTTTGGAGTGCCGTAACTTTGCCACCGTGTAATATTTTTTCAATACAACACTGAAAGGCACATCTGTGAGATGTCATCTGCGTTCCCTCCAAATTTCAGCCCAAGACTCCCAACCGTTCTTTTGCAGCCGAGTGCCAAAGAATTACTGTTATTTTGGGCATAGTGTCGCAAAGTAGTGTCGCAATTTGCGAAAGCTTTTGTAAAAAAATTTGCAACACTTTCATGAGTGTGACACTACTTTGCGAAATTACTTTTTCCACAAATCTGAAAAACATATTTCTGGGGTGTTTTACCCCAAAATAAAGACATGGCAAGCATCCTCAGGGTCCGACTAGGTGAATATAAAAAGAATTAGGTTGCTAGAGGGTCTCAATTTTAAATTCCAAGCATTTTTCTGATCACTAACTGAAAACAAGATGGTGGATTTGCGACAGTAACAGGGCCATTTGTGACAGTAAAAAGTGCATTTGCGACACTGTCAAACTTTTTAACTTTTCCCTTTGACTTATAATGGGAAATTGTTTTTTGAATAACTTTTGAACTGTCTAATATTTTTTCACGAAATCTTTGAAAGTCACATTGGGGACCCTGGCCGCACGTTCCCTGAAGATTTTGGGTCAGTCGCGCAAACTGTACGACCTGTAGGCATGACCATAGAATTCCAGAAAAAGCGTAAATGTGTGCACAGATCATGCTTAATAACTCTGCAGCTGTATATCCAACTGGTACAATACTTGGTGTATCCCAAGGTCTGTGGTTCTTGATCATGTATTCCAAATTTTAGGCAAATCCGTCAAATGGTTGCAAAGTTATTAAGGTGCAAAGTTTTGGGGTATAACATGTAAATGGCTCCTCAACCCTAACTATGGTAGCACTACCGTGCTACCATAATATATATATATATATATATATATATATATATATATACTATATATATTAGAGGCAAAAACTCTATTTAATGCATCAGTTAGGGTTGTTCCACAGCAACAAAATCGAGGAAATTCGATGTTAGGGTTGAAACCCCCTTTGCAGCCCTCCAGCCCACCCCCCCAACTGGAATAGGGGTGCGCATTGGGGTCATCGGCCCTAAATGTCACCCCATCACATGTGGAAAGAAGCTGAGGAATAGGAGAATGGGGTGACAGTTACGACCAATAACCCCAATGCACACCCTGATTCCAGTTGGGGGTGGGCTGGAGGGTGCAAAGAGGGTTTCAACCTAACATTGAATTTCCTCACTTTGTGACTGTGGAACAACTAACTGATGCATTAAATGGAGTGTTTGCCTCTAATTTTCCTTCTTTTTGAGAATGATAATGAGAAACAGTGAATGTAATGCGGTGGGAGGGCCCGCACTCCGCCACATGATGTCTTGTCACATAGTAACATTGTGCCCACAAATGCAAATAGTAATGCGCATGGTGATGCAAAGCAAAGCAGAAAGAGAAACAGTACTGTAGACAGAAATGTTAAAACAACACAAATGCAACTGCAAATGAAAGCATAAAGGTAGCATCATGTATGGGCGTAACGTGAATGGTAAGTGAAACGTACGGAACTGCAAGCAGAAACGGTAATGGTAACAGTAATGTAAGTGCACAGGCGGGTTTTCCCAAAAAGCTGTATAGAGAAAGACAGTGAGTAGAAAGAATGTAGGCAAAATAATGACTCTCGGAACACAAAAATGAGGACTTGGAATAGTAAATTGCTTATATCTCAGTAACCGTACGACATAGAAAAAAAATTTAAAAGTCATATGTATTACCACTTTCCTGGCTAGTTTTGAGAATTTTTCGATAAAAAGTCCGTATCTCACACCGTTTTCGAGATATGGGCCCTGAAAGGCGCTGCGAATGCTGTAATGTTATCATATGGGAAAAAACAGAAGTTTGGACTGCCATACCTTTGCCTCCCTGTAATATTTTTTCACCAAACCACTGAAAGGCACATCTTTGGGATGTTGGCTGTGTTCTCTGCAAATTTCAGCCAAAAGACCAAACCGTTATTTTGCAGCAGGGCGCCAAACGATTGCTGCAATGCGTCGTACGCCGTAATGTTATCCTAACGGAAAAAGTGTCAACTTTGGAGTACTGTAAATTTGCCGCTGTGTAATATTTTTTCAACAAAACACTGAAAGGCACATCTGTGAGATGTCAGCTGCGTTTCCTCCAAATTTCAGCCCAAAACTCCAAACCGTTCTTTTGCAGCGGGGTGCCAAAGAATTGCTGTCATTTTCCCACAGCCTGGAAAAGTACTGTCGAACTTTGTGAAAGCTTTTGCAAATTCATTTGACAGTGTCGTGTGCGAAAGTACTTTGTGAAAGTACTTTTTCCAGAAATTTGAAAAACATATTTCTGGGGTGTTTTACCCCAAAATAAAGACATGCCTAGCATCCTCAGGGTCCGACTAGGTGAATACAAAAAGAATTAGGTTGCTAGAGGGCCCCAAATTTAAATGGCAAGCATTTTTCTGATCACTAACTGAAAACAAGATGGTGGATTTGCGAAAGTAAGAGGGCCATTTGCTACAGTAAAAATGCATTTGCGACACTGTCAAACTTTTTGTTAACTTTTCCCATTGACTTATAATGGGAAATTGTTTTTTGAATAACTGTTGAACCGTTTAATATTTTTCACAAAAATTTTGAAGAGCACACCAGGGACCCGACCACCACGTACCCTGAAGATTTTGGGCGGTCGCACAAATGTCGACCTGTAAAGTAGCGACCGTAGAATTCCAGAAAAAGCGTAAACGCACGCGCAGATCACACTTAATAACTCCGCAGCTGTGTAGCCGACCGGTACAAAACTTGGCAGATCTCAAAGTGTATGGGTCTTGATTATGTGTGCCAAACTTCAGGTAAATCTGTCAAATGGTTGTAAAGTTATTAAGGTGCAAAACTTTGGGTTTAACATGTAAATGGCTCCTCAACCCTAACTATGGTAGCACTACCATGCTACCATAATATATATACTGTATATATATATATATATATATATATAAACACATATGACAAAGAACCTCTGTCTGCAAGCACTAAGGCAATGGTTACCCCAAAGGGCATTTGGCAGGAAGCCAAGTTCAAGAAATACAAAATCACATGACCCCACAATGCAAAGCATCATGGGCTGCATATGCAAATCACGCGAACAATTATGCTGGTTCAACTTTAGCAGAAATGCATGGTGCGAAAGACCTCTCACACAGTTTGCAAAGGGTGCCACCTTTGCAAACTTGAGGCCTTCAGCATCAGGCATTTCTGCTAAAGTTGAACCAGCATAATATTCTGTGGTGATTTGCATATGCAGCCCATGATGCTTTGCATTGGGGAGTCATGTGTGATTTTGTATTTCTGTTACATATATATATATATATGATATGCAATGGAAGCAAGTATAATAAATGATTTATCTGCACAGGAGCAGTTTGACCTCGGGCATCCTTACAAGTGGCATAAGCCATGAGTGAGGTGTCTGAGGTCAAACTGTTCAAGTGCAGATAAATCACTTATTACACGTGTTTTCCATTGCATATTCCATTTATACAGTTTTTTGGTTTTGCTTTTGTATGGGGTGTTTGTTAGCCAAAAAAGTAAATAAAAATTGAATTTTCTGCCAATTTTTGTTGATTATAGAAAATCTAAACAGAATCTAGAAATGAAACACCTCTCATTTTGTGGATAATTTTATGCTGAACAACCTTTGTGCTTAATATACAATACTGTCATGTTTTTGTTTTTAAGCTATTTGCATTTGTTTGATGAAAAAACGCACATAAATGGAATTTTCGCTAATTATGAAAAAACTAAAAAGTATCTGTAAATGAAGCACCACTCATTTTGAAGATATTTCTGTGCTGAATAAACTTTGTGCTCACAGTACCACGCTATCAGTTTTTTTTTATTTTTAAGTTATTTACATTTGTTTGCTGACAAAATGAAAAGAAACATGAATTTGCTGGGGTTTTTTTTACTAATTATAAAAAAAAATCTAAACGGTATCAATAAATGAAACACCACTCATTTTGTAGATATTTCTGTGCTAAACAACTTTCATGCTCACAGTACCATGCTATCAGTTTTCATTTTAAAGTTATTCGCATTTGAATATGGTTAATACTGCTACTGAGGCCGAACATTCTAAATGACATAAGCACTGTATAAATAAAAGGCTGATGAAATAAGCACAGTGTGTATAAATGGCTAATGACGTAAGCACTGTATACATAAATGAAATTTATTTACACAGTTACTCAGATAAATGGGTTTATCACACTCTGTTTATCTCCACCCCACTGCATAAATACACATCTATCTATCTATCTATCTATCTATCTATCTATCTATCTATCTATCTATCTATCTATCTATCAATGCGTAAAACTTCATTAATGCATCAGTAAGGGGTTCTACTACAGTGAAAAAGTTTGGAAATTCTATTTTAGGGTTCCCACCCCTTGCACCCCACCCCCACCTCGCCCCCACCAACTGGCATCGGGGTGTGCATTGGGGTCATCTGCCTAACTCTCACCCCATCCCATGTTTAAACAAGCTGAGGTGGTGCACTGTAGGAGAATGGGGTGAGAGTTAGGTCGATGATCCAACGCACACCCTGATGCCTGTTGGTGGGCAGGGTGGGGGCAAGGGGTGGAACCCTAAAATTGAATTTCTTCACTTTTTCACTGTAGAAGAACCCTAACTGATGCATTAATGAAGTTTTTTGCATAGAATTTCCTTACTTTTTAAGAAAGAATAAAAAAGTAGAAAGTTGCGCAAGTTGGTGGGAACACGGGGCCCTTTGGGCCCCGTGCTCCCACCAACTTGTAAGTGTCGGGCCACATTACACACCTAATGACTAAAAAGTACATTGACAACAGCAAGGGCAGCCACCAAACACATGTCAATCTAGTAGAACAATAGAAAATGCTGTCCACAAAACATAAACTGCGCCACACAATATCTCCCAAAAAAATATATTGTCTGACACATAAACACCACTATTAACATCTACAGGACATACAGTCAGCACCCTCCAAATTCCAAGTAAAAAGACTGAACCGTTTCTGAGATATTCAATGTTAAAGATTGGAAACCTTTCCCTATCTATTCCATTATAAAAAATCTGGCCATCTTGTCCCCCCCCTCGCGACCAAAGATGGCGATCAAAAATCTCACGATCAAAGAATTTGCAGGCTCATGAACAAAGAATAAAAAATGCTATAAATTAAAAAATTTAACCAATTAATGTAAACCACCACCATGGTTCAACAGAATGAAGCCCCCTGAGCGAAACCCACCCTCATTTGACTTCCTAGGGCACCCCTGGGCAGAGAAAATTTATTTTTTTTAATCTGGCCATCTCGTCCCTCACTTGCGATGCACAATTGTGATCAAAGAATCTCGCAATCAAAGAATTTTCAGGCTCGCGATCAAAGAAATTGCACGCTTGTGAACAAAGAGAGAGGGATGACATGGCCAGATTAAAAAAAACAATTTTCTCAGCCCAGGGGTGCCCTAGGAAGACAAATGAGGATGGGTTTTACTCAGGGTACTTTGTTCTACCCGACCTGAATAAAAGCAATAATGTTTTCAATATCTCTGGTAGTCTAGTGGCCCCCCCAATGCCCATCCAACAAATAATGTTGTCTGTATCGCTGGTAGTCTAGCAGCCCCCCCAGTGTGTATCCAATAAATAATGTTGTATATAGCCCTGGTAGTCTAGCAGCACCCCCAATCTGTACAATAATCTTCTCTTTATCCATAGTAGTCTAGCGTCCCCCCTCCATCTGCCTAAAATTGATTGTGTTCTTTATATCCCTGGTAGTCTAGTGACCTCCCAATGTGCATTAAATTAACAATGTGCTTCATATCCATGGTAGTATAGTGGCCCCCCTGATCTGTATAAAATTAATATTGTTGCCCATATCCCTGGTAGTCTAGTGGCCCCCCCGATCATTATAAAATACATTACGATCTCCAATTCCCTAGTAGTCTAGTAGCCCCCCACCCCACCCTCCCAGCCGTGCCAGCCACCAAGCACCCACACCCTTCCCCAGCTGGCAACTGGCACAGCCCACCTCTCAACTCCATGGCCAGCAGCTGACAGTGTAGTAGAGGCTTAATGCAAAGAGGTGCTCATAAATTATTTCTGGAGCACCTCTTTGCATTAGTGCTGCTAATACACACAGTTTACCAGAAGTGACAACTGAACCCTAACTATAGTGGCACGACTGTGCCACTATAATATATATATATATATATATATATATATATGTGTGTGTGAGAGAGAGAGAGAGAGAGAGAGAGATATGTGTGTGTGTGTATATATATATATATATATATATATATATATATATATATATATACACACACACACACAGTGTATACACATTGCAAAGAACTTCATTAATGCACTAGTTAGGGCCAAAGTGACAAAAGTAGGGAAATGTGCCATTAGGGTTTCCAACCCTAACACTCCACCCCCGCCATTCAGACAGCAACAGGTGTGGCCTGTTGGGTGTGCCTTGGGGTTGTTGACCCTAATGCTTACACCCTTACTTGAGTAAATAAGCTAAGATGGGTACAGTGCATGAGAATGGGGTGAGTGTTAGGGTTGACAACCCCAAGACACACCCCACACCTCTTGCTGCCTTGAGGGTGGGTGTGGGGTGTAGGGTGGACACCCTAATGCCACATTTCCCTACTTTTGTCACTTTAACCCTAACTAGTGCATTAAGAAGGTTTTCTGCAATGAAATTCCTTAATTTATGCTATAGTATAATTATATCCTAATTTGCCTGTGGGAGCACAGGGCCCAGAGGGTCCTGCATTCCCATCCATCCATAATAATTTTCTTATTTGCATGTGGGAGCACATGGTCCTCTGGGCACTGCACTCCCACCCATCCAAAACCTTTGACATCATGTAATCATATCCTTATTTGCTGTAGGGGTGCAGGGCCCTCTGTATATGTATGTTGCTGTGGAAACACAGGTCCCTCCAGGCCCTACACTTCCATTAGTAGGATAACAGCAACCAAATTGTCAGCATAGCCTTCTTATTACCCTACCTTATGTAGGCGGTACCAAAACTTTCCCAATGCCTGGCAAAACATGATTTCAAGCCACCACAACATCATCCCATGCCACAGGTGCAAAAAGGCAGTTTGGCCAAGATTTGAAAAAATGACAGCCGTCACATTTATGAGGTCATGTAAAAACAGCTATATTAAGAATTTGGTGTCAAAATATTTAAAGTTACCAAAGTTACAACTAAGCATAGCAAAATTTCAATGGATGCGCATAACTTTGCCAATTTGTAAATATTTCCACACCAAATTTTCAACTTACTGTTCTTATGGCCCCACCCCATGAACAAGGGCAATGAAAAGTTTCAAAATCATGACTGAAAAGTGATTTCACCAGCCAACTATGAAATTGCCTTTTGGGTCAGATTTTTGTAATTCCACTTATATTGTTCATGAGGTGGGGTTGAAAAAGGCTTTATTGAACCTATGGTGTAAAAATATCTAAAAAATGAAAAAGTTATGCATCAAAGTTGAAATCCCCATTGAAATACATTGAAGCTCACTTACTTTACTTTGTCATAAAGCAGTTGCGGTTCCAGCATCAAGGCATGTCTTTGATTGGAGAGTGGATCTTCACCCTGGGACCTGTTCAGGTGAGTGAGTGTATGTGGGGATGTTGGGGGGTTGAGGGGTGGTGGGTGCTCAGTGGGAGGTTGGGGTAGGGGGTTGGATAGGCAAGTGACCCTTTTCTTTTTTTATAGGAAAAAAATACATGAAGGGATGGTTTCCTTTATTTCAGATGTGAATGGGATGGATGGTACCACTAGACACCAGTGAAATCTACTACAATCACTGGGAATATGATCGGAGGGTGGCAGTGCCACTAGACACCAGACAAAGCAACTACTGTTATTGGGACAACCAGCAGAGGGTGGAGGGGACATGACTATACACAAGGGAAATCTACAACAATTACAGGGATGGCAATCAGAGGGTGAGGGTTGCCACAAGACAGTAGGAAAATCAATTACAATTATGGGGATGGTGATCGGAGAGTGGTGGGAACCACAAGACACCAGATTACTACAGTTATGGGGATGGTGATCATAGGGTGGGGGTTCCACTAGATATCAGGTAAATCTACTACAATTATGAGGATTGTGATCAGAGGGTGTGGGTGCCACTAGACACCAGGGGAATCTACTACAATTAAGGGGATGGTGATTGGAGGGGGGTGCAACTAGACCCCAGGGATATCTATTACAATTATGGGGACAGTGATCAGAAGGTGGGGGGGTGCCACTAGACACCAGGGAAATCAATTACAATTACAGGGATGGTGATTGGAGGGTGGGGGGTGTCACTAGACACCAGGGAAACTTTTAATTATTACAGGGACAGCAATCAAAGCATCAAGAGTGCCACAAGACACCAGGGAAATGTTTAAGCAGCATACACTTATTCATATGGCTATTGTTAAGTGCTTACTGAGTATGCTCAGAAGCCAAATATTTAAAATTTAGTAACTTGGAATGGCTTAATATTTTTTCACCAAACCAGCCACAGGCACATCTGTGGGCCAAGCCCTCTTTAAAACCATCTGAGTGGAAGTCAATGACAAAAAATACAGTAAGAAGCAACATTTTCTGTATCGACTGATAAGAAAAATGATAGAAAAGACACATTTGGCCATTATTTTTCCAACACTTAATGGTAGTATCCACCTTATGGGGTCCAGATGAACAACAAACATCTGTTGCTGTTTGTGTACAACTCCAGTTTTGTGATTTTTCAATATTTTTTAAACATAAAATGGAGACAAAATGGTGGCCTCCACCTCAACAGAAGGGGAAGTTCCCTTTTGGGAAAATCTCTGGTACCCACAATTAATAACGATCTCTCCAAGAACCATTTAAACTAAATCACTTGGGGGAGAAAGGAATGTTCCCAGTTCTCTTAACATAAACAAATAAAACCCTACATAGCAACATTTGTAACATTTTAGCTTTCAATGACAGAACCTTAAACAACCTTAAGAAGGTGGAACTAGAAGCACAAGGTACTCTCTTAGACTTGAGCGTTATTGTTGTGACAGAAACATGGTGGAACACATCATCAGCTTGGATTAGGGACATCCCTAACTTTAAACTCTATCATGATGACAGAAAAAACAGGATTGGGGTTGTCTTAACATTCGGGACAACATTCCATTTAATGAGATTTTTCTCACTATCGATACTGAATCTATCTGGGTGTCTGTACAACTAAAAGATCATCCAAAGCTTTCCACTGGAGTATGCTACAGACCTCCCTCAGCTGATCCATTATTTATTAATAAGCAAATTGATATTATTTCTGAAATATCAGAAAAAGGAGACACCCTAATACTGGGAGATTTCAATATGCCAGCCATTGATTGGGTATTCCTTATCTGCAAAATTGAGCAAGAGAAATCATTCGTCACAGCAATTACTGACACAGTTCTTGATCATTTAGTCCATGTTCCTACCAGAGACAAGAATATACTCGACCTGTTTATCACAAATATTGAGCATCAGTTCCCTGATATTGAAATTAAAGGCCCTATCGGTAACAGTGATCACAATTCCACCTTTTTTAGTATTAATGTTAACAGCACCAAAGTATCCAATAGAGCTACATAAAAGGACTACACCAAAGCAAACTTTGTCAAGATCAACAAGCATTAAATCAATTAAACTGGGTGGAAATATTTAGAAATACAATTAATAGTGCATGGAAAAAAACTAAAAAATATAATTCTAAAACTAGAAGATTATTATATCCCAACCAAAATCAAATATAACAATAAAGGTAAAATCCCAATTTGGTTTACCAAATCCATAAGTAAATAAATTAAAGTCAAAGAGAGACACTTTAAGAAACTCAAAACAAATCCTAGCCCTGCTTCACTAATCCATTATAAATCTGCAGTCAAATCTTTAAAAAAATTGATTAAGCAAGCAAAACTCAAGCTTGAATTTAAATTGGCACACTCAAAAAATAACAAAAGGTCATTATAGTCATATATAAAAAGAAAAAAGGGAACACTAGATCTGTCGGACCCCTATGCATTGATGGAACTATAATTAATTCTGATCATGAAACAGCAAATCATTTTAACAAATATTTTTGTTCTGTTTACAATAAAAATGCCCCCCAATATGTAACCCACACACTAGTAACTCTTCATCAGTCCAGTTTAATGAAAATGAGGTCTACAAAGCTCTTTCCTTTCTTAAAACATCTACTAGTCCTGGTCCTGAGAGTATTAAATCCATATTTTTGAAAGAAACCGCTAAAGCCCTGACTCTACCACTGATCCTACTGTTCAATAAATCTCTTTCTGAATCTGAAATTCCAGATGATTGGTGTAATGCTATTGTGACACCCATGCACAAAAAGGGAAATAAGTCCAATGTCCAGAATTACCATCCTATTAGTTTAACATCCGTTGTAGGGAGAGTCATGGAACATTTGATCAAAACATTACTAGAGCAAGATACCTCCAGGCTTGGCATCCACAACCTCTCCCAACATGGGTTTAAAGCTGGACACTCATGTACAACTAACCTTATAGCATTCAATAATCACATTAGTAGGTACCTTGCTAACAATATTGTAAGTGATGTTATTCTACCTGACTACAGCAAACCTTTGATAATGTCTCCCACTCTATTTTAATCAACAAACTACTCATTTGGTTTTACTACCAGCATAATTAAGTGGATAGCCAGGTGGCTTTTGAATAGAATACAATCTATATGAATTAATGGTTCCAAGTCAAAAACTGGCCGAGTGACCAGTGGTGTGCCCCAAGGTTCAGTGCTCAGCACAACACTTTTTAATATCTTCATAAGCGACATGTCAATAAGTACTACTAACCACATCTCTAAATTAGCCGATGATGCCAAACTTGGTGGTAAAGTAGACACTCCTATTAGCAGATCATTACTAGAACAATATCTAAGTTCTATCGAATTGTGGGCCAAATCAAATTCTATGGAATTCAATGTGGGTAAATGCACAGTTCTTCATTTTGGAAAAATAACCCTCTAAACAAGCATTATTAAAACAATACCATGCTCCAATCTTCAACCTGCCAATGAGACTTAGGTATCCTTATTAATAACAAACTCACCCCCATAAATCACTGTAACAAAGTAGCACATACAGCTAACACCATCATGAATCAAGTTAATAAAATGTTTATTAGTAAATCCAAATACTACCTTGTTCCACTATACAGGGCAGACATTAGACTGCATGTTGATTATGGTTCACCATTTTGGAACCCCCATCTTAAGGAGGATATCAATCAGCTAGAACAGATCCAGTGTAGACTTACCAATAGGATTCCCAAACTCAAAACACATAATTATAACATCAGACTTAAGGCTACAGGATTATATTCTCTACACGTCAGAAGACATAAAGGTGACATCTTGCATACATTTAAAATATTAAAATCTTCAGCCCTAATGTAACATTGTGGACTTTCATTCACCACCAAACATACTGCTGGCAGACTTCATAACAAACAACTAACAGTCAAATGGGCTAATACCAATAAGCGTGATAATTTTTTCCGTATCAGAGCAGCAAAAAGATGGAATGCATTACCACAGGCAATGGTTAACATTACCAACTTCGACATCTTCAAATCTAATCTTGATATATGGCTACATCAACAATATTTTTCAAACTAATGTCCCACATCTGTGGGGGACAATCATGATGGGCCTTGTGCCTTCTTTTGTCCAAAGAAATCCAGTAAATCCAGTACATGAAAAACCTTGTGAAAAAGGATTCCCCATATGAAAATTCATATGCTATTTTGAAGTGCTTACTGAGGATGCTCAAAACCTGAATTTTTAAAATGTCATGACTTTGGAACGGATTTATATTTTTTCAACAAACCAGGGAAATGCACATCTGTGGACCAAGCCCTTTCTATCCTGAAAATTTCAGACAAAAATTCCAGACCATCTGGGTGGAAGATGAGTTAATGGGGAGTGGGCAGCAGCACCCAAGGAACCATGGGGACAACTGTTGCCACTCCCAACAATCTCCTATGAGCACACAACCAGATCTAGACAACACGGACACACACCTTATCAGCACACTTAAGGACCCTGCAAGGCCACTTAGTATAAAGACAACATCTCCTGCAAATATACAGAAAAAGGGATGCTCCACAGTGATCAATTCTAACCAAGGAAGGTGAGCATTGTGCATCAACGCTCATAGCCTGATGAACAAAATTCTGGATATCACCACCATAATGGTGGAGGCAGACTGGGACTGAGTCATAGTCACAAAAACATGTTCACAAAGAACCACACCTGGGATGTAGCTATCCCAGAATACACACTATTCTGAAGAGACCACAAAGGTAAGAAAGGTGGAGGGGTAGCAATGTATGTAAAAAACAGCATCAATGCTATGTGAAACCCAGGGACACAGCAGCAATGCAGAGGTTCTCTGGGTCACCTTCAGAGCAGAAAGTAAGTATTTTATCTGAGTTGGGGTTATATACAGAGCCCCAGCCCCTGTTAAAGACTTGGACAGGGAACTCCTGGAGGCCATCCTACAGATGGCAAACAAAGGAGAACTGCTGCAGGTCAGTAATTGTAATCTACCGGAAGTGGATTGGCTCTCATACATAGCCACTACAGAAAGAAGCAGATAATTCCTCCTTGAGCTAAAGGGAGCAGGACTAGAACAGTTGGAGACAGCCAGTCCATCAGCGCAGAGGTTGGATTTCCACTTGCTACATTGGTGACCTGGGTTCGGGAACAGACCCGAGTCACTGGAGGGCTGACCGGGGGCAGAAGGATAGAGCATCCCATGGACTGCTCTCCTTCTCAGGGGGGAAGGTGGGGAAAGTGCCCAGCACTAGACAGAACCTTGGCAGAGGCTGGGAGTCATGCAGCCACCAGCACTCACATGTACTGGAGGTGGGGCGGATGCTGGATGTCATTGCACATCCCCGTCTCCCAGAGCAAAAACTGAAAAAAGGGAGGGGGTGGGTCCTCCGTTTAAATGAAGCCCTCCCCTGGCTTCAATTAGCAACCTTCGCCAGCAGTACTCCCAACTAGATACTGGTTCTGCGACACTGGAATTAGGGGAACCAGTGATACGGCCCCACCCTCTGGGGGGCAAGCCGGGGTGACCGGGAGACAAGTTGGCAGTTGATGGTTGTTGGAAGTCTGGTGGCCATTACCAGGGCAGAACGCCAACAGAGGACCTGCCAGGAAAAGAATATAAAAAAAAAACAGTTGGAGACCACACCAACATGAGAGGAAGCCGTCCTGGACCTCATGCTCTCAAATAGTGACATGATCTCGGACACAATGGTGGGCAGCAATCTGGGTACCAGTGACCATAGGACCATCTGGATCACCATCACCAGTAAAAACGAAGCCAGCCACAGCAAACTCAGGGTCCTGGATTTCAAGAAGGCTGACTTTACTCAAATGAGGGCTTCCGTAAAACAAATACTTATCAAGGAAACAGGGGGCACAGTGGAGCAGAGGTGGAAAGCCCTGAAAAAAGCTTTACTCACAGTAACTGCCCAGTGCATGAAGCAGCTCTCTAAGTAAAGAAAAAGGAGGAAACTACTATGGTATACCAAGGATGTAGCAACAAAAATAAAGGATAACAGGAAAGTGATCAAGAGATTCAAGGTTACTAACAATAAGGCAGATATGGAATTCTACAAAACCTTCAACCTATCCCGTCCTTTTTACTCCAACAGCACTTGCGTACTACCTCGAGCCTGCTCCTGGTACACTCATGCACTATAATGGTTCTGTTGCATTATTACTGTTTTGTACATTTATATGTTCTTTGGTATGATTTTGGACATGTGCTGTAATTTACCCGATGTTCCGCTACTGTTTATTATACAATACCATGTGTTCCAACTGTTGCATAATCTTACAATGTTGTATTGTTTGTACTACCCACATACTATTGTAACTGGTCATCCTTCACAACCCTATGTAACCCCTTCCCCCCAGGTCACACCGTGAGACAAGAAACTTGTTGTTCAGTGTGCCCTCCTGGTGAAACATTTCAATAAATATATAAATTAATAAAAAACAAAGCTAAAAGAAGCAGGGAAGGCAGTAAGGGCAGTCAAAGATCAGACAGAAGAGAGAATTGAACAAGGAGTGAGGAAGGGCAACAAAATTTTTTATAGATACATCAGAGAAAAAAAACAACAAAAGGAGGCATTATAAGAATAGCAACCAAGGACGGCAAACAGGCAGAAAATGATAATGAAAAAGTGGAAATTCTAAACAGATTCTTCTGCTCAGTCTTCACAAAAGAAAATGATGGCAATGGACCCAAAATGCAGAACACAGGTGGACTAACCATAGAAGCAGATGCTGGACCATTTACAAGAGACAGTGTCATAAATGAGCTTCTCAAATTAAAAGCAAATAAAGCAATGGGCCTAGATGAAATCCACCCTAGAATTCTGAAGAAGCTGGCACCTGAAATTGCAGGCCCACTGGAAGAATTATTTACACAGTCTTTAGATTTTGTGGAAATACCTCAGGACTGGAGAATGGCCACAGTGGTACCCTTGCACAAAAATGGAAGCAGGGAGGAGGCTTGAGACCACCAGCCTGTGAATTTGACCTCGGTAGTGGGGAAGCTTATGGAATCCCTACTTAAGGAATAAATGGTGAAGTTCCTTACAGAAATAGGGCAGCTAGATACTAAACATCATGGATTTACAGCAGGATGGTCATGTCAAACAAATTCGTTGACTGTGTCTTCAAAATAGTGGACAAGGGAGGGGTGGCTTCATGGTCTATCTAGATTTCAGCAAGGCTTTTGACTCTGTCCCCCATAGTAGATTGATCAATAAGCTAGAGCACTCCAGGTTAGGGCACAAAATAGTCAAGTGGGTTCAAAACTGGCTCCACAATAGAATGCAGAGGGTCATAGTCAATGGAACACTGTCTAGCAAGGGAAGAGTGATCAGTGGTGTGCCTCAGGGATCTGTCCTTGGCCCAGTCTTCTTCAATATATTCATCAGCAACATTGCTGATGGCCTGGAGGGTAAGGTATGCCTGTTCGCAGATGACACAAAGCTCTGCAACAGGGTAGATACAATTGAAGGAACTGCAGCAATGGAAGCAGATCTAAAGAGCCTAGAAGCATGGTCTAGGGACTGGCAGTTGAAATTCATTGCCAAAAAGTGCAAGGTCGTGCACCTAAGTAAAGGAAACATAAGGAAAATATACCCACTCAATGGCGAACAATTAACAGAAACAAAACTCGAATGGGACCTTGGAGTGTTTATTTCTGATGATTTAAAGGTGGGTAGACAATGTAAAAAGGTGGTGCAGAAAGCTAGTAGCATCCTTGGATGTATTAGCAGGGGCATTACAAGTAGGAAGCAAGAGGTCATTCTCCCTCTATACAGGTCCTTGGTGAGGCCACATCTCAAGTACTGAGTACAGTTCTGGAGGCCACACCTAAAAAAGGACATAGACTGCTTGGAGGCTGTACAGAAGAGAGCTACTAAAATGGTACAGGAACTACACCAGGAGCAAGATGAATCTAGACTACAGCAACTGCAAATATACTCCCTCGAGCAAAGAAGAAACAGGGGGGATATGATAGAAACCTTCAAATACATAAAGGGCATAAATAAGGTACAAGCAGAAAACCTCTTTCACTGAAACAAGACCACGTGAACGAGGGGGCACAGTTTGAGACTAACAGGGGGTAAGTTTAAAACCAACATTCATAAGTTCTACTTCACAGAAAGGGTGGTGGACCCTTGGAACAGATTACCACCAGAGATTGTGGAGGTCAAAACAGTTACTGCTTTTAAGCTAGAGTGGGACAAGTACTGCGGTAATCTCAGAAGAAGAACAGAATAGGGGGTTGGCAATCTGGGCAGACTAGAAGAATCATACAGTCCCATTCTGCCGACATGCTCTTACGTTCTTATGACAAAAAAAGGCAAAACAATTTGATTTTTTTTAATTTTCTGGCACTATTTGCATCTCAGAATTCTCACATCCAACTGGAACAAAACTAGGCATGTCAAGAGATCTACCACACCAGACCATGCACACAAATGTTTGTGCAAATTGGTTGAACAGTAGCGAAGATACTAAAGTATACAGTTTGAGGTTTAACATAGAAACCCCTGCTCAACCCTAACTACAACATAGTGGTGCTACCACGCTACTACTGTGCCACTAATATATATGATGATATGATATCATAAAATATGACATAATACATGATATCTGATACAACTCTGTAATTTAATATGCTATATGAGAAGATATAATCTGGAATATACTATATAATATAAAATTGTGAGGCATAATACAATTTTATATTGGTTCTAAGCAACAGACTTTTTTTTCATTTTTATTTTAACTTACTAGCTATGTTAACTGTACAGTCTTCCTCAGTTCTTACAGATAATGTGTGTGAACAGCAACAGTTCTTGCCTTGCAAAGGCTCTTTTGTTTTTCTTAAACATCAAGTGTTGACTACCCCTTTTCTTCTAAAAGACTTCTGGTTTGGATTAAGCTTCAAATGGCTGCTTTCCTTTCATGATACGGAGACATGGTTTTGAGTCTAATCAAGGTCAAGGCAGATGAAACAGTTTCCTGCTAAATAGCAAGATGGGACAACAAAAGATCCCAGAATGCAATTCACGAAACTAAACTCAAAATAGGAAATCCAGTTTGGATATATTCTCAAAAAGGTTAGTCACCAGAGAATAAAGAAATAGCTAAACCTGTGATGTTAGATGCATGTAGGATGGTGCAGGTATAGTGGGCCAGCAAGCCAAAGGAATTTCTGGTGTGTGTTGGCTATGAGAGCTCAGTTATGTTTTGGCATTTCAAAATAACAACACTGTGGGTCAGAGTCTGCCATAACTCCCTAGTTTGGGTAAGTGTCTTCTACTCAGAATCTAAATAGTTTTTTATTAGATTCTTCTGTGAGTCCTCTGTATTTTCAAATATATTTATTTTTATGTCTGTAGAAATACTGTATTCCCATATTCATTAATGTATATTATCCTGCAACACATGTAAATGTTGTGGAGTATTAAATGTTATTTTTATATACTTCATGCTTTCTGTGACTGAGTCCTTTCAGTTATAGATAAGCGGGGAAAATTGGAAAATCTCTGATCCATCTCCAAAGAGACAGGCTACAGTTACCATATCAAAAGCAAAAGCATCCTCAGCTGTAACAGAAGGGGTGGGTCATTTGCTCTTTGGCAAAAAGCACTGTACTGTGTTTGAGCAGTGACTCCGGTAGGATTCAGACCTAGAGATTCCATAACTGAGATTGCAGTGAGTGGTGGAAGCATACCATGGCAACCGTTTCTGGTGTCTGAGGGGTTGTGAAACTGGTATCAGTCGTAGGCTGTGTTCTGGCAGAGAACATGTCTTTGACAATCATTTTTATTTTTTATTTATTATTATTTCCGTACTAAGAAAACCTAAATCTTGAAAATAAATTCATGTTTTGGGCTTGCTGCTGGACTATTTTTCCTCATGTTGTTTTCTGATGTCACTGGTGATGGGGGGGCTTTCAGGAAATGTACAACTAATGCAAGACTATTGGGGGGGACTAGAATTTACTTTTCTGGATGGATCACTTCTATCTCAAGTAGAAGAACCTGAAGCAATTGAAGAAGGAAGGGGGACTGGTGTACTTCTGGATTGCTCATTATAGTTTCACTGCCAGATGCACTGGATGATTGGCAAACAAGTCTACTTGCACTGCAGTGGGTCTGGAACCAGTGGACCATTTGATGACTAATGAACTATGATTTCTTCTGCTGTATCATAATATGTGCAAGGCAAGGAAAGGAAAGGATCAACTCCACTTATAATGCAACAATATTGTATTTGTCATGAACCCACTGAAATTTCAGTGCCCACCCTTAAGTGCAATCCATGGTGGGGGTAACAGGGATACCCTCCTCATCTTTTAGAATGATCACCCAGGTCACGACTACACCTCTGCCATGAGGATCCAGGGTGTCCCTCTAAGTCTGGATAAGGGCACAATACCAGTCTCAAGTCTTGTGGCCAAAATGAACCCTTCCTTGGCTATTACGCACAGGAGGAAGACCCAGGCATCACACTCTCTTTAGGGTAGCAGTGAAAAATCTGATTTGACCTTCTCTGCAACAGCCTGGTTCAAAATCCCTGCAGACTCATCCCTGAGACTTTGGTATTCTCCCTATCCTTCCAGATCCCTTACAGACCCTTTTCAATTTGGTTGCTATTGGAGACCCCGCTAAGCAATTAACAGTTGTCACAGATTATCAATACTGTTTTCAATTCACTCACAAATGTATATAAATCTCACACAGGCAGAATTTCTTTAGAAAAACAAATGTTTTACTAAAATACTTAAATAAATACAGTAACAACTAAAAAGAACATACACTAATTTGGGTTACAGTATACCTAAACAAATAAATTAAAAAATGTATAGTGAAATGCATTAAAAGTGTTTACTAAAATGTCTACCTTATATCTGCAGTGAATTGAAGTCCAGAAATAGTGGATGAATGTTTTCCATTTCCTTTAATCCTTGGCAGCCACACTGGGTCTCAGTAGCTTGGCTTCTGGTGTATGTAAAGCAGTGTCCAGATGAAAATGTGTGTCAAATGCGCTGAGTTGTGCTTGTTTATGCCCCTGTTTTCCCCTTGAAATAGTGAGTGAAAATCCTACAATGTTTAGGCCAGTAGATGGCACTCTTGCTCTTCCCAAAAATCTTATTTTCCTGATAACCTTTGATGGGTCAGATTCCCATAGTTAACTTAGGTTTTACAATCATAACTCCTGCAGGTGGAATTTCACACAGGTATGCTAAGGATGTGTTCTTTCCTATTACCTCACACAATGAAGTATACTATTAACAGTTTCCAGGTATCAACGCATTCTGCTTTTTCTTGAACTGCAAAGGGCTATCTCCTGACATTTTATTACTTATGTTTCCCTTGAGTAGTTAACATAGAGGAAGACTCTTTGATCAGCTATCCACAAATGTTTTGAAAATAACTTGTCATTTTCCTGGCAAGCAATGCTGGCCTGCAGGTTTAAAGAAGGTCAACCCCTTTAAAAAAAATCCAGTCTGTTCTCTATGTGCCTTTGCTGACACTGGCATGTACATATACATAAAATTACACACAAAAAAATATATACAACAGAATTATATCTACAAATAAGGGCTAGCAGCTGGGCAGCTCACCACAGTATTTATAAATGTTCAACAAAATTTTGTTGATGTTTCATGGTTATGTCACCATTTCATCAGAACAATGTGGTGGTACTAAAATATGAAACACATATAAACATAATTTTTTGCTTGTAAAATTGAATCAAAATCTTAGGTAATCTACTCTTCAATACATTTAGGAATCTGTTCCTGGAGAATTCCAAAACACTCAGTATCATAATGTGCCCTGCAGCCTGTGTCCTGACATCTCAATGACCATGACTCCCAGTCACTATTCCACTATGATCAGCTCCTTTCTCTACTGCCACTGCTCACATAACTTGTATTTGGAAGAACTGGCATAATGACACACCGATCTGCTCCATTCCTCCCCAGTGCAGCACTTTCTCCTCCTGTTTTTATCTTCATATTTTTTCATGCATCGACCATATTCACAAAACAGATGACATGATGCAGCCACCACTGGAGGCTAATAATAATGATTCTCAATATACACTGGTGATTCTTAGATGTCCACAGGACATGTGTGAGCATTATGGCCTGTTTTACATTACCACAACCCAAACTTAGAAGTCAAAAATGTGGGAAGCGATTTATTTTTTCACTAGCCCAAGAGCAAATCATAATCCTAGTTTACAGAACCTCATATAATCCTACAATGTCATTTAGCTTTGTAGGACAAAAAAAAATTAAATGACCCATAATATACCAGTCAATGGAAATGAAACAACAGGTATTAATTTGGAATTTATTGAAGCAGTCCAGACTCATAATGAAGCTATATAAGCAATTAGCAAGTATTGTAATTAAGTAACAGTCTTCCAGTACTCTGTCATTAGAAACTCAAAACATGGCAACAGTTTTTTCTCTCCCCTTGGTGGGGGGTGGGTAGTGGAAAGGTAAGCTGTTTGAACAGTCCCTTTAGCTGATACCCTTATTATGACAGTCTCGATTTCAGCTGGGCATTTATCCAGTACAGATAATGTGATGTTATACTGTTCACAACAAAATATTCACAAACATTAGCTACTTCATGAACCCTCATCCCTTTCAAGGTAAAAATCTCACTCCCAGTCCTTATATTCACTCTCCAAAGATTATACATTAAGTAGGGAGTTTTGTTTGGCAAGGGTTTGCAGTCATTTTAAACATTTTTTTTTACCTGGTCCGGAGTTGGTGATGCTTGTTGGCATTCTCCCCCTCAATGTTTCAACATGGTAGTAGATTTTTGGAGCTAGTGGGAGTCTTGTTCCTGACTGACTTGCTTCATTGAGATTTTGAATCATGGTAGAGTGCCACAGGATTCTGCATGCTGTTTCTCTCCTGTTGTCCTATAGCTTTGAGGTTTCTGCAGATAGGCTTATTGATTGCAGATAAATTTATAACATTCTTAGATGGTGAAAGATACTTTGGGGATGATTGTGAGTGCCCAGATGATAAGATGTACTAGGTACCATGTTGATAATGATGGTACCAGATGTGAAATACCACATGTCTCTCAAGAAATGGTCATATTTTCATACAATATATCTTAAATAGCAAATATTTTCTGTCTTACATTTTAGACAGAAAGATGGCTATGCAGGAGTTTAGCTATAAACTTTAGATGAGGTTATTTTTGCTAACATTCTGGTTTGACCTTGAGCAAGATGGCCACTTGAGCTGAGCCTTCTACAACTTGGGCACAAACCAACAAATAAATATTTTTTCATAGTGTGCTGTTTGAATGGATAAACACAGAGTTATTTATAGTTTATTGTCTTTAAACAAATCCTGAAAGGCCACAGTACCTCAAACCCATTGAGTAAAGTCTTAACCAGGATCATTAGGATGGCAAGTGGGTTGGCTAACACAGTCATTGCCAGTGACATGAGAGCTATACAAAAAATATTCAACCAAATGTTTGAGATTACTGAGCTGAAAACTTTTATTATGATCCAGATACCCAAATGGAGAAAATGATGGTCTGGGTCATCTACACTGAGATGACCCTGTAACAGCTGGACCATCAGGTGGATGACAGGGACACTGAGCTCCACAGACTTAGGAAAGATATCATTCTTGTATGGGACAAGCAGGGCATTTTAGAGTTCTGGGGCATAATGCAACAATATGCCTATTGTAACAGTCTCCAGAAGAGCCAGAGGGAAAGATATGAACAATATTTGGTGCATCTTCTCATAGATATGCTGGGAATCCCTGGATCTTAGCTGTACATACAAAGATCAAGCTGCTTCCTGGCCCCAAATCAAGGTGGGAGAGGAACCAAGACTGATTCTAGCCGTATGCCCAAAGTATACAGTTAAATAGTACCTGCTAAAACTTGCCAAAGAGAAAGGCCCTCTAATATGGCATGGGTACTGTATCTCCCCTCACCAGGATTACTCAGTCAGGGGTCTTCGTTAAAACAACGTAAGTAAAATGGCACAGCCAAAAAGCATATCACATGGACACCAGAAATTGGGCACAGTGAAAAAATGCACTAATATATATGAACAAACTCCAAAACTGCACATGCTGTTATGACAACATGATTATTGACTGCACTATTTTGCTTGAGCACTTTTGACTGGATACCTCCAATTTCATTCACTGATCAACAGATCCCACCAGGCTGCTGCCAGATTAGGCACTCACAAAACATTTTGGGATAAATGGACTGGCACCCAACACCAGCTTGCCAATGAATACTTCCCTCTCCTCACTGGCACCCTCTACCAGCTAGGTCCCCCCTGAACAGTGGCAGAACAGTGGTACTGCCAACTGCCACCACACTGAAACTCGAGCATGGGATCCAGAGCTCTCACTATGATTCAGCTCCTCCACAGAACCACCTCCCACAGAACAATTGGCTTCCCCACATCTGAAGAAGAACATAAACAGTGGTGCCCAGAACAGCTTTGCTAACAGCACCCCTTTACCACCTCTGAAGTGAACAGGCACCTGGGCTGAACGGTATCCCATGATATGGGCAAAGCAACTGAGTGACTCAAATTGAGCAACTCAGTTTACATGCCTGAAGGAATAGCTACCATGGGGGAATAGTGAGGGTAGTGAATAGCAAATGTGGAGGGATGAAATAGTGAGGGTGAATGACTGGGGAGAGTAGGGTCATGTGGGCGAAATCGAGGAATTTTACATGCTGCTGCCGAGCTGTCCACCTGGTGTGGTGGATATGGTCACCGCCTGCAAATCTTATGGACCTGAGTTCGGGACTGCCTGTAGGTAAATTTCTTGGTGAGCTGTTGTGGTTGATTCAATTTTTTTTTACTGTTTCCTCCAGTTCCCCTGACTTTGTTGTCCCCAGCTGTGGTATCCCCCTGCGTATGGTAGCCCCCTCCTGTGTGTTCCCCTGTCCCCCAGTGTCTGCCACCCAGTGTTGATTACATATAAATGGGAGGGTGTGAGGGGGGCTCACCTCATGCAAAGGGGGGGTGCTGGGTGCATAGTCCCCCCACACTAAACGTAAGTGTAAATCATCTCCATTTTAATATGTACTGCCATTGCTGTATTGGCATTTGCTCGTGTGTTGATCGCTGTGTTTTGGTTTTTGACAAAATGTAGTCGCCGTAGTGTAAGTCACCAAACATTTTCACAGTTCTGACATAGAACTGGTCTGAACTGACCCAACAACAAAATGACAAGGACTCCCAACCTATCTCAGGTACAGCAGTGCATCAAGATCTGCTACCCCAAAGACAGCTCAAAGGAACTGTCAGGACTGGCAAAAAATGTTTAATCCCTATGTTAGGCTGCTGAAAATAAGCCTAATAACATCCATCTTTTAGGACTGGACAGTTGAGCTGTTGCAGTATGGTGATATTTAAACTTCTGCTGCAACTGACTCGGTGGGGGGTGGACCCATGGCATCACCATGATGAGTAAGCAGAATGCTCTGCTTCTCAACTCACCAAAGCTGTCCCTGTGGTGTTGTCTTTAGCAAACCTGCACCCTCTACATGCCACCCAATATGGCACTGACTTTTAAAGCTGCCGTCAAATGTTTAGAACTATTGTTTTATGTTGCACTCTAGGTTTACAATTACCCCCCTCCCCAATTCCACTCTATAAAAGGATCACTCACACTTTAATTCCTTCTGGGATGAGCAAGAAGTTAAAGGCCCATTTCGACTCCCACTTCAAGTTGTTCCATTATAGCAGGGCTCACAGTGTCTGGGAAATATGAAACATTTGATTTGACCTTTTGCAATACAAACATTGCAACTCCCCGAAAGGTGGGTAAGCAAGGATCATATGAACATATACTTTGGCTCCCTTTGACCCAACTTTATTTGTAGGTTCCTGGTTTTGACTGACCCTAATATTCATACCTCCTCCTCTTGTCCTGTCCTGTCCCCAGTCCAGCTCACAGTCTCTGTTTTCACCCCACCCATGCAGCAAAATGTACACCTCTGGGAAGCACAACACATAGTACTGCTGTCATCTTTCAACAACTTGGAGACTCTGTCCTCCCCCTCACTGCTGCTGTTACTGCCTGTCTGCTTTCTTTCTTGTCTAGTGTCTCTCCTGTGCAAAGAGCTGAGGTAGCTTACCTCTTTTACAGCTTAACTGATAGCTGTGTAACCATTCAGCCTGGTAAATGCCTTTGTATGTTCCCAATTGTTACGTTCACCATTGTGATACAAAATGACAGCTGTTTCCAGTCATGTCAGTTACCCTCAAGGTTCATCCAGTGGCTGTGTTACATTCTACTGCCCCATAATGACTCTACACCCAGCCCATTTCTTTGCCATTTTGCTTGGAATTCTGAGATCCTGGGATGGCCCAGCAGACACAACTGATTTCTCAGAGATGTGGTGGGCAGCTGAGTGGTAACTATGGAGCAATTCTTCAAAACAGCAGATACTCTTTGATAAGGGTCCCATCCAGTGCATCCTAACTAGTTGTGATGGAACCGGCACCGCCTACAACTACAGCTGTCTGAATAAACAATTCCACTGGTGGAATTTGCTGGAAAGTTGGACTTTTGCTTCCACAACAGTTCTGACATTTTTTTGACAACTTTAGTGGAAATTCCTCCTTAGAATGGCAGAATAAATGTATGGACTGTGGGTTAATGTACTAAACTGAGGGAAACAAATTCTACTGAGGTCAGTTCTTCAGAATTTCTTTCAACAGTTTAATATTTCCCTCTCCCTGGGATCTACTGGTACCCCACCCCGATCCCTGGCCCAATAAAAAAGCTGTAAGGTTTCCCTGGTGTTTAGTGGCACTCCTCACCAGCTGATCACAGCCCCATAAAAGTTGTAAGGTTTCCCTGGTGTTGAGTGGCACCCCCCATCCTCTGATTGCAGCTCCATAATGGTTTTATGGTTCTCTGGTCTCTAGTGACATTCCCCACCCTGCAATTGCTGGTGCAGGCCCCATAAGCACGGCCATGGACCACTGTACCTGAGTTGAGGTAAATATGTTGTCAAGTACTAGAAAGACAGCTGAACTTGAGAAACTAGTTTTTTTTTCTTCTTTTTTTCAAACAAAGGCTAATAAGCACTTTAATTGCACACTGAAAGTGGAGCCATGGTACTGGGCATAATTCATATTTCTACAATTATACATGGGCGCATGCCTAATATCACGGCTCCACTTTCAGAGCACAATTAAAGTGTTTTTAGCCCTCCTTTCAAAAAAATAACTAGCTGCCTGAGTTCAGCTTTCTTTCTTGTACCTGACACTGAGATGTGTGCAACACAAGCAGCTCTCAATCTCCAGCATTGCTGATTGGTTTCTGCAGGTCATGTGGCTTGCCATCAGTTTGGACATGCTCAGTGTGTGGTGCATCATTATGTAGAAGAGCAAAATGCTAATGAGAAACTGAATTCCTTCAAACAGTTTACCATTACCCAAAAGTGCAGGATTTCATTATGTTAACTAAATTCATATCAGCTCACCCTTATTCTGTTTTTAAATGATGTGGTCGTTTTCATTTAAGAGCAGCAGGAGCACTGCTGACAGCACAGTGGAAAGTCAATCCCACAGAAAGAAGGAAGGAATAGAATTTAATTTATTCAAGTACAACAGCAGCCTCCCCCAAGTTCTATTTGTACGCCCCAGAGTGGAAGGTCTATTATTACCCAGTTCAAAATAGAGATGTAGAAACCAGGTTTTTGAGAAGCTGAAAAATTGCTAAAGTACCTAGTCTACTGTAATTGATCATTATCATCCCAGCTGCCCTTTAGTCATGTGCTGCCTTGTCTTGTGAGTGCATGCTTCCTGCCAGCAGATTGTGGTACAGTATCTGTTCATTGTGGTGCAGTATCTAATGTCATGATAATGGAAAAGCCCGTGGCAGTCTGAAAGTGATTGCTGCATTCCAGCATAAATCTGCAGGTATTTGATAAGCTTTTCACAATCTGGCAAAAAATGTCTTAGTGCTCATTTTGCTCATTTTCTTAGTATTCATCATTCTGAGAATAATGGCAGGCTCCTGTATTTAGGATTTGCTGGTAACATCTGTTGAAATATCTGAGTCTCTATGGAGAGATCAGGCTGAAATTTGTCAGGGCTTATAAACAGTTACATCTACAGTAAACTCTGACAATTTAATTCCAATTTGTATGTGGATGTTGGAGCTATAAACATTATGGGAACATCATTTTTGAAAAAAAGGTTTTGCCATTTCTGAATGGTCTGCAGTCAAATCTATGAAATATTAAATCATACTTAGCAGTGTAATAGTACTTAGTTACCCATACATGGTTCTAGGTCTTTTTTTCAAACAATTTGATAGTTTTTGACTATTTAGGTTAATAAAGAAAGGTTGAGCATACAGAGTATGGATAGCAGCATAAAATTAGATTAAACACTGCAGATGCAAGACGATTGCTATGATTGTATATAGCTTGATATTCTTATAAACACATTTAGAATGCATTACTATGAATACTTACTGTACACCAAAACCTTTTAAAAATGAATATTGCCACAAACAATAACCATCACGCACAATGACAAGTCTGGCACCTGGAGCCCATCCCTGCTTCTGCTAAACAACCCTCTGACCCCACATGATAATAAGTTCTTCTCCCCATCCCACACATTCCTGATCTGTCACTTTTTCCCAACCAAGTCAGTTTAAAAAAATAAAAAAAATTCCCCAACCTGAGTTATAAACAAGGAACAAAAAAAATCATTTTTTTCTGTGTCCCCTATCCCTCTTCATTTTCTATGTGATCCATGAACCAAAAACTTTCTCAAATCTTTCTGTGTACCTGAATCATGCCTGTCCTATTTTGATTCATTTAATACAAAATCTTCCCCATCTCTGTGTCAATGATACTTCTCCACTCTCCTGCTGACTAATCTTTATTAAAAATATTCCTTCCCGAGGAGACCACGTGACGTCTATGGAGGGGTAGCTGCTGTTAACCGGAGCTCCCGCACCAAACCGGCAATCCTGCTGTTCCCGACCATCAAACTCACTCGTATTTACCTCCCCGAGCTGCTAGATCAGTGGTCCAACGGGTTTAACGTTTTTCCGGTGCTCTGATCGGCGGAGAAATGCAGGGCAGCGATCAGGAGTCAGAAGTGAAGCGGCCCCGCCGCAGCGCCTCACCAAGCACCGAGGAAGAGAGTACTTCTGCCGGCAGCATTAGCAGTGATCTAGCCATTATTAAGGAGGCCCTGTTTAAGCTGGTAGATGAAATGGCTGATATTAAACCAGCCCTTACGCAGCTTGCACGCAGGGTGACAGATACAGAGGCTCGCATATCGTCTGTGGAGCGAGCGTTAGATAAAGTAAAACCCATGATCACTGAAAATAAGAAAGCTGTGGCCAAATTAGAAGAAAGAGTGGACGACCTTGAAGGGCGCAGTCGGCACAATAACCTCGTTTTACTTGGCTTACCAGAGGGGGAAGAAGGCACAAGCATGCTGCTTTTTCTACAAAAATTGCTGAGGAAATCTGCAGGCCCCTCACCAAATGGGCCAGAATATATTATTGAGCGGGGGCACCGAGCCCTAAGAGCTAGACCACCACCGACAGAACCACCACGTCCCATTATCTTTAAATTGCTTAATTTTCTGGACAGGGAACACATTTTAAAAGAAACCAGGAAATTGTCTTCTTTTCAATGGGAAGGCAGCAAGCTTCGCCTAGTCCCTGACCTGACCTGGAAGATGAGGCAGGTCAGAGCTTCCTTTCGCCCGGTCACTTCGGAGCTGTGGGCGGCGGGGATTCGCCACCATATGTTATATCCAGCAAAGCTTGAGGTCACTACTAAGGAGGGAGTGAAGCGATATGAATCAGTGGATGAAGCTCTGAATTCACTCCGAATGCTGATGCCGGATTTGTTTTCCAAAGGTTGAGTCATGGGATGTTTAATGCTGATCTAGTGGGCTTAGATGCTCCAAGAGACAGTATGATTAGACTGTCACGCTAATATATGGAACAGTGGACTATATTATGTTTAACCTCGGTGTTACATAGAGGCTCCATGGGCTTTACTAATTTTTTTTGTTGTTTATATATCTTACTATACCAGGACAGATATATTATTTCGAGTTGAACTGTTAGATGAATACCTGTTATATCAGTTTTCCAGAAATAGATTAATTTTGGTATTGCCCAGGAGGAGGTTAATTTGGTGTTGCACCGTCAGAGTACTGATGCTACAACAATTGTGGGGTTGTTGAAATCAGGCTTACTCACAGTTTTATTGCCTTGACCATGTGATAGGAGGTCTGAATGGCCCAAGTAGTGTACCCTATATATATGGCAGGGCTGGGTAACCTCATTCTAGGAAGGACCAGCGAGTTGTTTGGTTCTGCCGAGTAAAGGCTATCCCCCCCCGCCTCTCCACTGAATTACTAGTCCCTTCTGCTGTGGCAATGTTTAATAAGCCACCGCTGTTCCCTGTTGGACTATTAACTAGCCATCGTCTGGTATGGTGGCATTTGGAGAGGGTGGGGAGGCCTTAACAGGCAGGGGATTTCCATATAATAGGGCCAGTTTAACCCTTCTTGTTTTCTCTTCCCCCTTTTTTTCAGGGAGCATTGGAAGGGGACTATGCTTTTGAGTGTTCAGTTCATAATCTTCTATAAGATTTTATATATGGATCTCCTATTGCAATGATAACCCTAATATATTAGTTTAATCTTGACAACTCAATAACTGTTTGGGGTAAGGTATGTTAACCAATTCTTATTGGGGTCGTTTGCAGGTTTGCATGTTTTTAATGTTGCTGATTCAAGTTTATGAGTGGGTGTTGGGGAGCCCGACCTCTATAGCGCACTTTGGATCAGTGCAAGAGGAGTTGGCTTCGGGCCTGGGGATGGTTGTTTATTGGTTTAGCTGGGGGTTGATTTTTTATTGGGGATGTGAGGGGTTGGTTTTGGTAAGGTTTGGGGTTTTTTTGGTTTTTGGGGGGAAGGGGCAGCTATCCGTACATTGCTCCATGGACAAGTAATGACCAATGGCATTTAACCTGAATCTCCTGTCATGGAACATCAAAGGGGGGGAAGGACAATTGTAAAAAATATGTAGTCCTAAACCATTTAGACTGTTATCAACCAGCAATTGTCTTTTTGCAGGAAACCCATGTCCTTTCAGGCCACCTTTCATATTTTAGGAAAAAATGGGCAGGCCAAGTGTTTGGGGCGGGGTATTCTTCCTCAAGCCGGGGTGTGGCTATTTTGATAGCCCGGGGGGTCCCCTTTGTACATTCGGACACAGTTGCTGATCTGAATGGCAGATATATTATCGTTTCTGGCAAGCTTTGAGGAAAGCCCCTAGTTCTGGGATCAATTTATGGTCCCAATATAGAGACTCCCTACTTCTTTTCCCATTTGGCTGTGCTTTTGTCTCCCTTTAAGGAGTTGCTGCTTATATTGGGAGGTGACTGGAACCTTCTTCAGTCGGATATACTAGACAGATCGGCCTGTAGGAAATCATTTCCTGCTTTGGCTCAACAGGCATTGGCTGAATGCAAGTCTTTTTTAGGCCTGATAGACCCGTGGAGGCTACTCAATCCAACAGTCCGCGATTATACCTTTTTCACCGATGAACAAGTCTTTTCTAGGCTGGATTATTTTTAGTAAACTGCCAGGTTGTCCCGAGATAAAGAATGCTGAGCATCTCCCAAGGGTGATATCTGACCACTCTCCAATTAAAATTGTTTGGGCTTCGTCCTCTATCCCGAAGAGATCTTACACATGGGCCTTAAACAATAATATATTTAAAGATGCTCAGACACTAGAACGGGTTTCCGTATCTTTTTGATAGAGTCAATTAAATTTAATTGGGGTACGATCCCAAACACTGACCAGGCCTGGGCTGCTCTTAAATCGGTATGGAGGGGAGAGCTGATTAGAACAGCATCAGTGAGGAAAGCCAAATATAACTTGAAGTTGTCCAACTATCTTATAAGGATCAAACAATTAGAGGCTATACCGGAGCTTATGAGGACAAGTGACCAAGAACAGGAGCTGGCCGCAGTGAGAACATGCTATGCGGGGGCTCTGAACGATAAGGTTGTTAGTATGTCAACTAAATCTAAGGTGTTATACCTGGGTCAGGGCAGTAAAGCCGGAAATTACTGGCATGGCAGCTAAAACGTAAGGCTGATTCCAGATGGGTTCCGGCCCTAAAATCTTCGGACTCTGACAACCTGATTACCGACCCTAAGGGAATTCTACAATCGTTTGTCTCCTTTTATAGAGACTTATATTCGACCCAGCCCCCTACCGCACTTATGTTATCACAAATGCGGAGGTTCTTGGATGGAATACCACTCCCTAACCTGCCACAAGACTCTAAAGTAAACTAATATCCTCTATATCAAATGATGAGATTATATCTGCCATTGATTCACTTAAAGCTGACAAGACAGCAGGCCCTGATGGGTTCTCACCTCTTTTTTATAAATTATTTAAAGCAGAAGTGGCCCCGTTGTTGTGTGAGTTATTTACTTTTTGGTTCGATCATGGAGTGAGGGATGCGTCTCTCTTCGAAGCCAGAATAATTCTGTTACCTAAGCCAGGGAAGTCCACTGACTCTGTTAGTAATTATAGACCAATATCTTTGCTGAACTTAGATGTAAAAATTTTTGCTAAAATATTGGCAACTAGACTTAAGAGTGTCTGGCGAGATTTGATTAGTATGGA
This sequence comes from Neoceratodus forsteri, assembly GCA_016271365.2. Taxonomy (NCBI): domain Eukaryota; kingdom Metazoa; phylum Chordata; order Ceratodontiformes; family Ceratodontidae; genus Neoceratodus; species Neoceratodus forsteri. The sequence continues at coordinate 629,583,616 of CM057459.1, forward strand.
ACAAGCTGGCTTCGTAGAGGGATGCACCTCGGCAGATCATTTTAGAAAATTGTTTTATTTAATGTCCACCCCTGAAGTTTTTAATGAGGATGCATCTTTAATTTCTTTAGATGCGGAAAAAGCATTCGACCGCGTGGAATGGGTGTATATGTTCGAGGTTTTGGTTAGATTTGGCTTTCTCCAACAATTCATACAACTAATTAGGATTCTCTATTAGTGTCCAACTGCTAGAATACAATGCAATAACCTAATATCTGATATTTTTCCGTTGCTGAGGGGAACTCGTCAGGGCTGTCCGTTGTCACCTTATCTGTTTAATTTGTATTTAGAGCCCCTTATTAGGGCAATTAAGATAGACAAACGGATTTTTGGCATTAAAATTGGAGACCAGGAACACAAATTGTCAGCATTCGCAGATGACGCCTTATTACATATTAGAGATACAACTTTATCCCTACCTAGAGCCCTCACTTTAATTGAAAATTTTAGTAGTTTTCCGGTTTTAAACTAAACCTTGCAAAACAACTTTTTCCCTCGACCACCCTTGTGAAAAGTTGGTGTATGTCTTTAGGCCTACAGTGGCAATCTAAATCCTTTGAATATTTAGGCATTCAGATCTCCAAGAACTTAGGACTAACTGGCCAAACTGAACTTACTACCTGTCATTAAATCTGTCAGAGAAGATTTGGATAGATGGTCGAAACTGCCATTGTCCTTTCACGATGAACCAATGTTGTAAAATGGTGGTTCTGCCGAGGATTCTTTATCCCCTCCTCAACTTGAACATTTATCTTCCCAAGTCTTTTTTTAAGAATCTATGCAGGTACTGCTCAGACTTTATACGGAAATATAAACCTCCACGCAGAGCTTATCTTAAACTTTTTCGGTCACGTAAGTTGGGTGGCCTACAATTACAGGACTTTTTAAAATATTACTTAGCTATTCATGCAGCTAGAGCGGTTTTATGGTCTGGAAAAATTAGTATTCCTGCCATAGGCCTTGAGTTAGACAGGGCTATAGTTAAAGGGTTAAAGTTAGATTTAGAGTCCCTCCTCTATACCCCTTGGATTAAAGTACCGAATAAAATCAGAAATACCCCTATAGGGTGGGATATTAGGGCTATTCATTAACTATACACTTGTTTAAAGATTAACCCCCGGTTCGACGTGTCACAACCTCTTTTAAAGAACCCCAACCTCTTAATTGGCAATCAACCTATACACCAATTTGCTTCAATATTCCCATCTAAAATTCGAATTACCGATTTTTATGTGGGCAATGCTTTGCTCCCACTTTCATCACTAGTAGTAAAATTTGGGGTTAGACCCCAAGCTATGTTAAATCTGGCTCAAATTAGAAGCTGTATTCAGTCCTTTCTGAAGCATGGCAATGGATCTAACCTAGTGGGGGACCTCTGGATATATCTATCCGATGCCTGTTTATCAGGTAAATTGGTTTCTAAACTTTATCAGGGTATCTTTAAAAGACTGACCTTTATTCTTCTCCCATTCCCTTCCATTGGGCTGCTAGCATGTCTTTGAATTGGTCGGAGTCAGTATGGGAGAACATCTGGACAGACACTTATGCTTTTATTAAACAGGATAGATTAAGAGAAATCCAGTTTAAATTACTGCATAACATTTATTGGTCCCCGGCTAGGTTGTCTCATTGGAATAACAACTGCTCTTCAGCTTGTGAGAACTGTAGTGGCTCCTTAGCTACTACTTTTCACAAGGTGTGGTCATGCCCTAAAAGCAGTGAGTTATGGGAACTAGTTAAGCGGGGATTGAGGCCTTTTCAAGATCTCTCTAATTTTTTTTTGCCAGAGATTTGTGTGTTTGGGAGGTACGACCTTATCCCAGGTACTGCCTCTAGAGCCCGGATGGCATTGGTGGTAATGGTTACTAAGCTGGTGATATTACGTCACTGGCGGGAGATATGGACTCCTTCTTTTAAGGAATGGTGGAGGTATTCATGAACGCACTACTTGCTGAAAGGTCTGTTTATGTGGCCTCTGACACACAGCACAAATTTGACAAATATTGAAGGACTTTAACCAATGTCTATGGGACAAGTCTCTTTTACGGTAGCGGCACTGAGACACCCTTGGTCTCATAGGTCCCAATTAAATAATGTTTCTTCTCACCAATATGATTTTCCTTCCTCCAACGTTATCATTCCATATTGTTTTTTGTTTGTTTTTCTCTCCCTTAATTGTTCATATTCCAGCTGAACTTAGGTTTTAATATGACTTCATTTATCCATGTTTTTATCAATGTTACGGATAGCTGCGGGTGGGGTGGGTGGGACTGTTTATATATTCCTTTTATTATTTGGTTCCTTTTCTCTTTTTATTGTTTAATTTTTTTTGATTAATTGTAAGACTATATTAGTTTTTGTACACTCCGTTTGCACCAACCTGTTTACCTCCATCATTTCTATATATATTATTCAATGGTGTAGTTGTGCTGTTTCTAAAAAAATTCAAATAAAGTTATTGGCAAAAAAAATATTCCTTCCCTCTGGTGGCCTTACTCTCTGCCATATCTGATCAATAAAAACAATTTTATAAAAATCTTACCTCCTTCCTCTGTGTCCATGAACCCATCACAATCCCACACCTGACCCAAGCCATATATTAAAGCAAACATTGGCCAACGCAAAATGTTCAGTTGGTTGTTTTTGCTGTTTAGTTACATTGGGCATAGATAGTGAGCAGTTAAAATGACCAAATAAATAACATGATTCATAACAGAGAAATTGTCAAGATTGTGAAATGAAGAGGTTCATACATAACACTGCTGTTTTCTTGGATTGTGACCCTGAACTGTCAAGATAATGTTTTTATTAGCCCTACATATGAACATGACAGGTGTCATTTATCAAATGGCACTGAAAATGTGATTTTGTGGAATGATGACAAAACTGGGGGATTTGAAAATAGCACCTGCCATGTTTTTGAAATTCTATGAAATTCCGGTGGAAGAGGAAATTGAAAATTACGTGCAGCTATATTGAAGAGTGATTCAACATTGCTGAGAGGAAATGGTTACTGATTGTTTACTATTCAGAATGGTACTATTTGTGTGTAGTATTTGTGTATAATATATGATGAGGTAAAGGAACAGGCTAATAATGCATTTGGCTATTTCAATAATGGTCATGGGATCCACTTTGACTAATGCTACTTCTCCATTTTCCCTACCTAGTTTGTAAGAATATTTAAACTCTGTCCTCAACTCCCTCTGTAAAAAATCTGCCAGAGTTACAACAATTTAGTTTATTTTAGCTATTTAAAAAAAACTCATGTTATACTCAACAATTACAGGTCCTTACGAAGCAATACATAATCATCATTTTATTCCCAAACTGGATGAAATTAAGATCTCATTAATTGACAGAGAATCTATTATCATATATAAACAAATGCTTATTAATTTTACTTATACAACATAGTATGATATCTGTTCTATTGCTCAAGGGTTATTATTTTGTACAAGCTTATTATTCCTTATTATATTCATACCACTGCTAAAAATACATAGAAACATGGAAACATAGAATTTGTTAGCAGAAAAGGACCACTTGGCCCAACCAGTCTGCCCAAAGGTTCTCTGCCTATTGTACCTCTGCAGACTGTAAATAGTCTCCAGCTACCATCCCTGTTTCTGTACTAATATGCTCCTTTGTCTGTTCCATGCATGCTTGAAGTCTACCGCCATTCTTGCTGCCACAACTTCAAGTGGCAGACAGTTCCATGTTTCTACCACCCTTTCTGTGAAGAAGTATTTCCTCACATCCTTCCTGAACCCCCTATTCATTGCATCTCCCTATGTCCTGTAGCTCACCCACTTGTGGAAGAGGCTCCTTCCCTGCACTCTATTCACCCCTGTGAGGTATTTGAAGGTCTCAATCCTGTCACCCATTGCTCATCTGTCCTCAAGAGTGAACGTATTCAGACTCCTTAATCTCTCCTTATAGGGCTTCCCATGCAATCCCTGTACCATCTTGGTTACCATTTTCTGGAGCACCTCCACCCTATTTTTGTTTTCCTGAGGTGCAATCTCCAGTACTGGATACAGTATTCTAGGTGGGAGCATACCAGAGAGTGGTACAGTGGCATTACCACCTCTCTCCTACTGGTGATGCCCCTTCCCATGCACCCCAGCATCCCACCAACCCTGCCCATGGCCTTGTCACACTGCTTTGCCACCTTGTTGTCTTCTGAAGTTATAACCCTGAGGTCTCTTTCCCACATAGTGACTGCCAACACCCCCCATCCTATACTCAGAACCTGGGTTCTTGTGCCCTAGGTACATGATTGTGCAGTTTTCAACATTGAATTTCATCTGCCATGCCTTCAACCACTCCTCTGATTTCTCTAGATCCTAGGCACTGTCTCCACTGCCTCTTGAGTATGTACCCTTTTACACAGCTTGATGTAATCTGCAAAAAACATATCTTCCTCTCCAGTTTTTCTGCAGTGTCCCCTATGAAGACATTGAAGAGGATTGGTCCCATCACTGAATCCTGTGCTTCCCCACTGGTCATCCCCATTTTTAGAGTGCATGCCTTTCACTACTACACTCTGCCACCTATCTAATAGCTAGCTGTGAACCCACTGTAACATTTGTCCTAAATCAGTCATCTTTCTGATCAGCCTTCAGTGTAGCAGAGTGTTGAAGGTCTTGCTGAAGTCTAGACAGGCTATGTCTACTGCCCTCCATGGTCTATTTTCCTAGTCATCTAATCAAGGAAATCTATTAGATTTAACATGACCTTCCCCCCACGCATCCATGCTACCTGTGGTCCTGTAGCTCACTGGCTTCTAGGTGCTTGATCAATCTCTCGTTTAGCTGGATTCTATTTGTTTCTCCACCACTGAAGTTAGACTGACTGGCCTGTAGTTACTAGATTCCTCTCTACTTCCACTTTTAAGCAGTGAGACCACATCAGCCCATCTCTAGTCCTGTGGAACAACTCCTGTTTCCAGTTAGATACCATAGCCTTGTCCACTTTCAGGGCTGCAAGTTCGCTCAGTACTCATTCCTCTGAAAATCGCCTTGTGTCCACCCCTTTCCACCTCTGTTCCTGTTTCTGTCTGGTGGCCCATCCTCCCTTTCCTCTACAGTGAAAACTGAGCAAAAGTACCTGTTCAAAATTTCAGCTTTTCTTGATCTTTTTCCATGCAGTCTCCCCTTCCAGCATTCTTAACCTCACTGTACCATTCCTAGCTTTTCTCTTCTCACTATTGTATCAGTAAAAAGTCTTATCCCTTTTCCTCACATCACTTGCAATCCTGTTTTGGACATCCTTTCCTGTGCTTTACCTCTCCTAACTGTCTTTCATACTTCCTTCTGCCTGATCTCATACAACTCTTTGTCATCCTCCCTTTTTAAGTTCCTTGTATTTGCTGAAAGCTGCCCTTTTTCACTGCCTTTGCCACCTCCTTGGAGAACCATAATGGTCTCCTTTTCCTTCTGCCTTTTCTTACCTCGTTCACACATAGGGTTGTTGCTCTGATGATGCCCTCCCTTATTCCATTCCACTGTGCCTTCACCTCTCCCTGGCTATCCCTCCACTCAAAGTATATTTTGTGGCATTCCCTATCTTATTTCCAATTTCTAGGAGGATAGACATTTGCTCATATCTTCTTTCTCTTGTTAGAAGCATGGCATGTTAAACATTTACTTCTATAGCTAAATCTGTTTTTTTTAATCATATCACATAAGCATTGTTTATTTTCTTTATTTATGTACATATTTAACTATTTATTTGGTTTAATTCTTTGGTTACCACACAAGGCTCACTGGGAACACAGTCCATTTTAAAGGGGACCTGGGACAGTAGTAAAAAATCAGAAGTACAATAAATAATAGATGTGTAAGGTAGATAAGGTTAAATACAGCGCATATGATTCACACAGATAGTAGGCACTTTAGGGAACATGCTAGAGACAGATTCAGGTAAAACTTAGTTGCATCTGTATTGCTCAACTAGGTGTTTTTAAGACTGGTAGTTTTGAAACATGATTATAACGCTACAGTAATTCAGGTAAACAGTTACAACTGCGTTTCTCAAATACAATAAGCATTCTTAAGTCTTTTTCTAAAGTTCCAGAGAGTTTTAGTATCTCTAGTGAGTTCCAAGACTTTACGGCTACAAAATGAAAGGAGCATTGTAACCATCTGCGGTCTACACAAAGGAATAGTTAATAGATTATTTGCAAATGATGTAAGAGTCACAGGCCAGTCATGTGGGCTTCCCAAGCTGCTGTGTAGCCCCGGCACTCTCTGAGCCGGACGCAGCTAACAGACCACCCGACTGACCCCTGGACAGATTCAGGTATGCACTGGACCTCTGAAACTCATGGTTTTGAATGCCGCTGTTTTGACTGGATGCCCAGTGGAGGAGCCAGGCACTGACTGGAAGTTTCTGCTCCTCGGCTGATTTTCCAACTCCTGGTGCTTCCTGATCTCTGGGAAATCTCTTTCTGTGATGTGTTCTGGACTGAATTTTTTCACCCCCCCACCTCCTCACAGTATTAAATAGACCCTTGCTCTGCCCCTTTCGTCAGCCTAGCAGCTGACTGCTCACTCCACTGCTGCATATTCTTATGGCTATTGGCCTCTCTGTCTTCAATACCTGATGACCCACTTTCTTACTACCCCTTTTTAAAGCACTCTCACCCACAGGGTTGCACATTTGCTGCCAAGTTTTTCTCCAGCCACTCCAATTAACTCCACTTAATTACTGCTTTGACCTTCCCTATTGTTAGGGACCTCACCCTAATTTGACTATATTCGCTTTCAATTCTTACACTTCCACTGCCTATGGTGACATACCCAGTCACAGCCTAACCATCCCAGTAGCTGGCACCTTTGCCTTAACTGAATTTTCAATGATATCACTAAATTAGAACTAGTGTAACTGCCATCTCCATGCAGTAAAGCAATATTACAATGACTCTTTCCTGGCGTTTTACCAAAATTGCCCTGTGCTTCGGCTAATTTCACACCTAGCACACCATTGCTGGCTCAGTTTTACCTCCAGCTACCTACTACATAACAATGGGCACCATCGCTCTTCTACTAGACATGCTTATGTTTACCCTTCTGGCTCAGACCACCCCTGTCCTGTGCCCCCACCCTCCACCCTGAGCATTTCTCATTTAAGCCACCCCCAAACAACTCAGCTCCCTCCCACCTTGGACACCCCCCAACTCCTCTGCATCCACCACCTACCAACACCCCCACTCCCTCTGCCCTCCCGGGTCCATCCTGGACCCACCTCTTCCTTGCCATACCTACCTTCCATGCCTTACCCCTGCACCCCACTATCAGGACCTCACATCGGCATCACACTAAGGGTCCTTGTCTCCACTGTCCCCTAATTAGATTAATCATTCTGCTCTTACTGCTTTCCAGGAATATGCACCCAAACCCTGGACCTATGCCAACTAGCCCTCCCATACCCCACTCTGGAGCTGGTCTCCCACATTGCATCACTGAACATATGCAGCCTTCTAAAGAAATCCACCTCACTCCTTTGCTGGGTTGTACAATGCCAACCTGATATTATTGCACTAGTAGAGACCTGGCTCTCCAAAACAACCCCTGACTTTGTTATTTCCCTTCCTGGATACACCCTGTTCAGGGAAGACCAAGCTGGTAAATGTGGAAGTGGGTGTGCAATCTACATGCGGGACACCCTTATAAGCAACGCGATCCCTGCCCCCAAACTTGACTATGGCACCCTAGCCCTCGCTCTAAAAAGTACCCCTGACCCAGCCAGGGGCCCACTCTTCCTCACCGTCTTCTACATACCCCCAAGGAACCAGAACCCAGCAGTCCAGTCTCTCATCGACTTCCTCACCTCCCTACCACATAAAGCTGAGCAACTCATCCTAGGTGACCTTAATGTCAATGTGCTTGGTACCACTGCCTCCCATACCAGTGACTCCTTCGCTGCCCTGGACATGTCCCAGTTAGTCACCCAGCCCACTAGATTCAACCAGACAAGTGGCTCCAGCACTCTCCTAGATGTAATACTATCTAACTGCCCTCATAAAATCTGGGATATCAATGTCCTTCCCAACTCACTTAGTGATCACTCACCTGTCCTCTGTCTCTGGTTATCCTCCATACTGAAACTGGTGTCCCAGGCCACCTTGCACTGACGCCTATACCCTGAGGGTCTCAGAAAGCTAAAATTGCATCTAGCACAGCTGGACTGGTCCCCCATCTGTCACACCCCTGAAATTGACTCTACCCTAGACCTCTTCACCAATGCCTTCAGCAAGGCCTGTGACCTTTTCACCCCCACACCAGAATCCATACTAAAAAACAAAATGCCGCATGGATCTCCCCATCCCTTATCCAAAAACTTAAGCATAGGGATACTCTCTGGCACATCACTATCGAATCAGACAAGTTGGCTGATAGACAAGCCTACAATGTGGTGCATCATTAATGCACCTGTGCCATTAGACGGGCAAATGATGAGCACTATCAGACCACCCTCGCATCCACCTGGGGTTCTGCCTGGACTTTCTGGGACAGCATGAAAGAGCTTAATGGGAAGACCCACTCACCCCCCCACCATCCCAGCTCTCCATCGATGGCACTGTCACTACAGACCCAACTCATATAGCTGATTGCCTCAATACTACCTTCTCTGACCTAAGCTCTGTCCTCCCAAACAACTTTTTTGACCCAATCCCCACCTCTATCCCCCCCAGCCTTGGATCACCCTCCTTTCTACCTGCACACTATTTCCTCCCACATAGCCATGCTGCATCTGCTAAAAGCCCTTGGTAGCAACAACCCCAGCTGTGACCCCCTAGACTCCAGGATCTTCCAACTGGTCTTGGATGTCATCCTAGTCCCCCTTACAGAGCTACTGAACCAGTCTGTATGCCTCAATCAGTTTCCCAGTGCTTGGAAGATAGCCCAAATCATTCCTATACATAAGAGTGGAGATCGGTCCACACCTAACAACTACCAGCTTATCTCTATCCTCCCCCGCTCTCTAAAGCCCTAGAAAAAATAGTGTCTCTTCAACTCTGTGAGTACCTGGTCAAATATGACATAATGTCCCCAGAACAACATGGTTTCCTCCCAGGACACAGTACCACTACTGCTGTCCTGGAGTTCTCTCAATACCTGCTCTCTGCACTTGATTCCGGCAACCTTGCCAGTGCAGTGTTCATAGACCTTTCCAAGGCTTTTGACACTGTTTGTCACCCCCTCCTGCTTGACTCCCTCCACCAACTTGGCTTTTCCACTGGTCCGCTTGCCAAGTTCTCCAGCTACCTCTCTGCTATATCCCAGCGTGTGAAGATAAATGGCTCCCTGTCCAATACCAGCCCATTCATTCTGGGGTATCCCAGGGCTCCATTCTGGACCCTGTACTTTTCAGCCTCTACCTCAACACTCTCCCCTTCTTCTGCACAGGAAAAATGCTCCTCTATGCCAATGATGTAGTTATCTTTGCCTCCCACCCAAATCCCTCTTCTCTCCAGGTATCCCTCCAGCACACTTACAACCAAGCTTAAAAGTGGTTCCTTGACCACCGACTTGTCATTAACCTAAAGAGGACTAAGTCAATTCTCTTCTCCCATCACCAAAACAAGGCTAAGAATGCCCCCTCTTCATTCTCCCCAGCACTCTGCACTCACTGGAGCAAGTGACCTCTTACAAATATCTAGACATCACTTTCAACTCAGGTCTCACCTTTCACACCCACATCAATGCCCTATCCTACACCATAAATTCTCAGATAGGCCTACTATACCATCATAGAGATTGCCTTCCCCAAGTTACCCTCTGGCTGGCCATCACCTCTTCTGTCCTGTCACTAGTGGACTATGGCTTGCCCTTTTATGCTGCGGCATAACACCTTGACTAAAATCCAACTCTCAATCAATAAGTCCTGCAGGCTCCTGACCAGAGCCCCTAGCCACACTCACACTTGCCTGCTCTACTCCACTGCCAACCTGCTCATCTTTGAGGAGCGTCTGCACCACCAGACCTGTCTACTCACCAAAAAATCTCTTCTAGGGCTCTCCCTCCAGGGGTATCTGCTTCTCTACAGCATGCATCCTCATCTGTTGCCACCCGTAGCTCTGTCAAGGCCACCTTTCCAATGCCCTGAACCAAGACTGCACTAGCCCAGAGGTCCTTCCATTACCAAGCCCCTGCTTGGTTCAACTCCCTCCCACTCTGCATCACAGACATTGCCAAAATTGGTCCCTTCAAAATCACCCTCTGGAACCATCTCTTTGATGCTCGTTGCTGTAATACACCTAATTAATCCCACTGTGGGATCCCCTGTCAGGCCTCCCTGACTTGACAACATCCTCCAGTCATCCTATCCTCTCCGTCCCACCCCACTCCCCATCCCTACCTCCACCCTCTCCAGATATTATCTAGGTATGTCCAGAACTGTACCCCCATGTAACCCTTGGGTACCTTGTATATAACTGTAACCTATGATAAGTAGTATTATTATGTAACCTATATGTACTCTATGTTTAATGTCCTGCACCTGTACTGTTCTCACTGTTGTCACTACACTATGTAACTCTGTCTACCCTCCACGCGACGAGGTGCCTTTGTAAATGAGTCCATGATTCAAAGGTTGTAAATCTGACTTCTCTAATAAATAAATAAATGTGGCTTAAAAAATCAACTAAAGAGCATGGTGAACCTATAACCAGTATTTTAAAGTTGGAACTACCCAGCAGAAATGTAAATCTGGCATTTAAGGAGAGCCACTTCTCCATCAGCATTTAAAGCAGCAGTACTACTTAAGCAGGAAGTGATTGATTTCCAGTTGTTGTAGTGCTACAGTAAATATGGTAGCTGCTATCTAGTACTGCTGCATTCAATGCAGTGGGTGGCAGAAATGTAAACAAAAACAAAGGTCAACTAAGCAAATTATGGGGTGATAGTACAATGCCAGCAGGAAAGATTACTAGGCACATGCTCAGCAGAGCACAGAGAATAAACTGTTGATAAAGTATAGATTTCTTTTCTTGCACTGCTGCATTAAGACAAATGGCTTAATTTGATTGTAAAATACAATATTCTTAGTCTAGAGAGTTCTGCCTCTGCAAGTGATGCATATACTGTAGCACAGCACCATAGCTCAACAGGGAAAGAACATTAAGGTTGGCATTTGCAAGATGAGTCTCATCTTATATGCATCCCTTAAACCTAAAAAGTGAGTCAGTTTTTTTTTTGCATTATTTCTTTATACCTCCTCTGCACCCACTGTCATCCTCTCCTTCGGGCGGCCAAGTCCTACCACTGCCTCCTCAGACCAATTCACCAGCCAGCTGCTCCGATGCCTGGTTGTACTGGATGTATCCCTTTGCTGGGGGGCTCTCCCATATCCCACCGGGGCTATCGAGAGGAGAGACCAGAGCACATGGAGCACTCCCTTACATCATCGCCGGGACATGGAAATGCAGCCTGGAGGTTTCTCAGCTGAGAGATTCAGGGAGGTGGGCCACTGTCATCCAGATGGCATGCATGCATTTTCACACTTTTCTGATCCCCTCTTGTATGCTGCTACTTGTAGTACCCTTTGGTCTCCACCAGGGGACACTCATAGAGCGGGGCTTCCCATCCAACCCACCCCAGGAGAGAAGAGGAGAGCAGTCCTCTGAACGTTCAATCCTCTCCTTCCCCTGCCAGCCCCCGATGACCTGATTCCATTCCCTTAAGCCAGGTCACCAGTGTGGTGTGAGATAAGGCACCAGCACCGCAGCCCTTTGCACCACCGGGCACAGTTGTTTTGTTAATCTTGCCAGATATGTGGTCTAGTTGATCCTGATAAGACAAGCTCTGGTCTAAGTCAATTTCTAGGTGCTTCAAAGGATTTATTGATCTCCAATAAAGATTCCACAACCTTGTTTAAATGCAAACAGTAATGTTAATTTTAAACTATTGTTAACATCCTATTTTCAACAGCAAACTAGCTTTGAATGCTTTTAAAATGTTGCATGTAATATAAGTATTGTGTGCTGTTATGTATCTCTTTACTGTATAATGCTGAACCATCTTGGCCATATTTGTAGGGGTCCAGGTCATTCCTGAAAAGGGGCTTTTGGCTTAGTGTACTTACCGGGTTAACAAAGTAAAAATAAAATAAATAAAAATAAATACATTCATCAGTAGACTTTATTTCAAGTAGATTGTTTAGGGTGCTTCTTCTGGTTATGATGCTGAAAATGCCAAAAAGCATTTTTCTGTCATTTAGAAGCAGTATCATCAAAAAGTATTGAGCTCTATTGCAAAGAAAAAAAAACTGCATTAAAATAATGTAAGTATTTGTGAACAAAGTAAAAAAAAGTCACAAAATCCAAAGTTAGGATGTTCAAGTTGCTGATCATAACTGAATTGAATGAATTCTCTGCAAGCAAGGTATTTAGGTTTCTTTGTTAAATAGAATATAGTTTGGTGAGGCAGCCCTAATGTACATGAGGATTATCAATTCAAGAATCTTAACACTGGATTTTCATACTTTTTGCACTTTTTTCAGGAACTTTAATTTTGTCTTTACATAGATGTGTGCAATAAATATGTACCAGAATGCTCATACAAGGTAAAGCAGAGACTATGGGTGAGGGTACTCTGACACATAAACATGGCAATCCCCAGCAGCGGTGTGCCAATATCACCTGCCACAATTAAGCTATAATGATTATTATTATTAAAAAATAGTCTCAGAAATTATGCAATCTAATTGGCTGTTAGCATTCAAATACAGTTTTATTAATCTTATTACACTGCTATACAGCCTGATTACCATATTGCATGAATTCTTCCTGTCTGCATTCCATGCTCTAGCATTGCTAAATGGCTGGAATGATGTATTCTAATTCTGAACCAGCATTCTTAAAGAGTTGGTGGATGAACTGCTGTAATTTATTAAAAAACATCCCTCTCAATGAGGAAAGCATTCAAAGGGTACACTTCTAACACTTTTCTTTTTGAGTATTTTTTATAACAGCAATAAAGCACTCCATGAATTCAATTAGTAATCAGTCAATCACCCCAAGGAGCAATATGGCACTTGGCTGTGCCCCTTGCCACATTACAACCCAAAAAGGGTGATTAACAGACTGTTAATCTAACCTCTGGTCATGCCCTTTTTGTTTAAAAATTCATTGCTGACATCAAGATTTCTTTTACCCCTTATTTATAGTTTGCTTTACCTTATGAAAATTATTGAACTTGGACTAGGAGTAGTTCAGCTAAATACTCAAAGCCAAATTGAATTTCTAGGACCCAAATCAAAGCTAAACCAAATTCACCAATGGCCAACTTCTTTCACCCTCACTCCTGCTGCTTTAATACACCACTAACTCCACTAGGCAACAAACTGTTTTTGGAGCATAACCTTTGAGAATACAATCAGAATACTGTAACAAAGGTAACATGGACTACACAGGAAAAATCACAGAGAAGAGAAGAGAATACAATGTGATGCAACAAAGACAAGGAGAATGTCAAATAACACAAGGTGTACAAATATCTCAAGAACAATATACCTAATGGAATACAGTAGTCATTAATTATGTACAGAGAAGGCATTCAAACATTCATGGCAATAAGCACATTATTTACAGATATGTTCAATCAGAGGCAGGAACATTTGTGTCAAGTACGTGCTAACGATAAGCATTGCCAAAGTCCTGGACTGAAGATGAAAGGAGATGACATTCGTGATGGAGTAGCATAGCCTAGGGGAGAGGCTCAAAAGAGCAATATAAACCAGTTTTGTTTTCATTTTTGGAGTAGGCAGGAACCACAAGTCAGAACATCATAGGGGGCAGTCATTATGAGGAGACAGAAAAAAGGTTGCTAATGCAGTTGTCTTCTCATTCCAGATGATGCCATCTATCACCCAGAGACAGATCACAAAGGGCTTGAGGGGGTGCCAACTAAGTCTAGAATATAATGTGCAGTGATCCTCCTGATGATCAGTGGCCAAGGCAAACCAACACAAATTATGACATCACAGTTCCTAAGTAAGGCATTGGCTGTGGCTGTGTACACATAAACCTGTACATCTGTTTAGGTAGTAGAATCCCACTTGCAATGGCAAGCTGATGCTTGGCTATGAGATTATACATGATTCTATATGACACCCCAAGCCTGGAATTAACTGATTTTCAAATATTAACAATATGTAGGGAGGAATCAAGGGGGTCCAGCGTCACTCCTTATACTTGAACGCCAGCACCGAGGCTAGGGTAATGTTATCACTACATGAGCCAGCGAGGGGGGATAGACAAGGTGTTTCATCTGATTACAGAGCCAAGTAACTTTCCTTGGGTTTTTGAGGTACTGAGCAAGAGTTTATTGTATACAAGCCAATTTTTAACAGTCTGAAGGGCAAAAAAAGGCTGTTAATGTTCACAGTATTGAGGTCAAAAAGAATACAAGTCTGAGTACATTCAGAATAGGCATACAAGATGACAGACAGTGATGGATGTCACTGACGTGCAGCACAAAGAGGAGTGGGTCTTATATTGATCCCAGTGGTATACCTATGGTATTATCAGCAGGTTCAGAGAGGGAGGTCCCAAATTTAACCTTTTGACATCTTTTGCTTAAATAATCCAGAAACCATAGGAGGGCACTAGGTGAGACAAAAAGGGCAATAGGTTTTGAGCAAAGTAGAAAGTTTATATTTTTTAAGATGGCAAGGTCCTTAACTTTTAATAATTCATCTTTTATATCCTGCTTTAAACTGGTAAAGGTAGCAACCTTATTGATTGGCACTGATGCCTCTGTAGTAGCAGAAGCTTTAGTGGGAACTATGTTATCATTACATCCCAAACCCACTTCAGAATGCCATGCCTATCATGACTGATGCATTTTCTACTTTTGTAAAACAACGTGTTGTTAAAGTTCTTATATTGTAGAGGTTTGGGAAATCTCCAACAGTTATAAGGATAACCTCTGAAATCTTTAACCAAGGCTAAAGCATTCAATGCCCAGTGCCCAGGAATAACCTACAATGTGTTTTTGTATAAATTTGTAGTGATTACTTTTCACAGAATACTTCTAAGCTGACAGAAGAAAAGCACTTGAGGGTTTTTTTATTACAAAAAATATGGTCTGGTATACAACTTACAAAAATGTAGGGGATTTTCAGAATTATTTATTTTGGCTAAGTCACCTTTATCTCACATACAAAAGAACAAGAGATGAAGCTGATGAGCCAGAAATGTAGCTGAACCAAAATAACTCCTTTTGAAAATCTTAACCTGGATCTCTCAGTTCCAAAAGCATTTAAAATTGGAATGCATTGGAGGTAAAAGAAAGAACAGCTGAACATCCCATGCGACTGTATCTAATCTGAGCCTTGGATTACATCACAAAGAGGAAGACCAGTATACTAAAGAAATATGGTAAAGATTAATTGAATTAAATTATAACATGCATTTATAAGCTGTTTCACATTTAAAAAGTCAGAAACAAAGACAGTTTAGTGAATAGCAATCTTAAAATTTTGGATTTATGACTAGGATAGAATTAGAAGACATCAACCATGTCTCACTGGCTATGTTTGTATTGATTTCAAGCCATGTTTGAAGGATACTGTAAATGTATTTTGTTGTTGTAATTTTGTTTTTGTTTTTCTAAATTAACTCTCAGGTTTCAAAGTCTAGCACTGTAAAATAATGAAGCTGCTCAGTCCCTCCTTCCTTGTAGTTTCTTAACGAGGCACAATCCACCTGTAATTGATATGGCTGTCTATTACATAGATACATAGACAATGAAGGCAGAAAAATGATCTTGGCCCATCCAGTCTACCCACCCTACCTAACTATTCTATCTTGCCTAGTGTCAGTCCTCTCCTTTCAGTTACTGTCCCCCCTTTTCTAAATATTTCCATACGCCCTGCCCCACACACACACACTTGCTGCTGACTGATTTGACCTCTACCACTTCATCTGGCAGCTTACTCCACTTGTTCACTACTCTTTAAATGAAGAAGTCCTTCAGACATCTATTTTGAATCCCCTCCCCCTACAAACTATAGTGAATTCCCTCTTGTTCCCATATTTGAAGTCTAGGGGAGGAGTTCCTTGACATCCACCCTGTTTGCCCTGTGCAGGTACTTGTATGTCTCAATCATTTCACCCATTTCCCCCCTCTTCTCACAGGTGTACATGTGTAAGTCCTGAAGCCTCTCCTCATGCAGACAGATCTTACCTTAATGGACTCACCTACGTGACAGATAAATATATTTAAGAGGACTGGTCCTATTACCAAACCCTAAGGTATCCTGCTTGTTACTTTCCATACTTCTAAAAACTGCCCATTAATTATCATTCTTTGTGTTCTACCCCTCAACTAACTCTCCACCAAATTTGCCATTTTTTTCTTCCATCCCAAGGTCCATAATATTTTTGACCAGCCTCCTGTGAGGGACTGTGTCAAAGGCTTCACTTATGTTTAGGTATTCTATATGAACTGGTTGCCCTTTGTCTGCTGCTGTGATTGGTTTGACAAGTACCAGTCTGTAAAACCTCTCATTAACACCTACATTCCATCAAGTAGCAAGCAATACAACAGAAAGACCAACATTAAAACCAAAATTGACATTCACCCCTAATAGTGGAGGAAGTGTTGCGATTCAGACTTTTCAGCAAGTCGCTCTCTGTGATGCAGCACAAGTTTAAAAAATCAAAACAATGGACTAAGATTTACTGTACAAATTTTAGTCCTGAGGAGAATGCTGCCTTAACTGAATTCAAGGCAGTGACTGACATCATCATCAAACCTTAAGTAGAGGGGAGAGCAATGTAGTAGTGTTAGAGAATATAATCAGAAAGCAATGAATCAATTCTGTGATAAAACAACTTATAAACAGCTCATAAATAACCCCACTATGTTATAGAAGGGAAAACTACATAAATTTTTCAAGTTATCATTGGAAGAAAAATGAATAAATGAAGATGGGTTTACTGTTTTAAGATGCAATAGTCCAGGCGGTCCTGTCTTCTGTCACATCCTGAATGTATATAAGAATTTGCAGCAACCTCTGGGATGACCAGTAGTTTTGTGGAATTGTTCTTTAGTGGAACAGCTATCTTGGTTTTTAGATAGATTCATGCAGCAAGATGTCAAGAGACTACCTTCATAACTACAGGATAAGACTTCAGTATTACAGATATTCCAGGAATTTACTTGTCAAGAAAACTATACGTGGCTTTGTATTGATGTTGCATCCCACTATACAGTTATTCAGCACAAACTAGGGGTAAATGTTATGAGGCATATGATAAAGTAGTCTCCTTTGAATTTCCCTGTGATTTTTATTACTATGGCACTGGAATTGATTTTGAAAGTGATTTTTTTTATGTTTGACAGGAAGTATTACTTGCAGCTCTGAGGCATGGCTATGGGCTCATCAATGGCCCCATCCTGCACTAACCTATTGATGGGTTGGTGGGTGGAGGGGGCCATCTGCGACTCAATGGCCAACCCACACAATCAAAGTATTATTATGTGGGTACATTATATTGATGATATTCTATGCGTGTGGGGAACTCTGCCTTGGACCTTGAATCAATTATCAAATAAATAAATAACAACCAAGTAGGTCTAACATTCAAAGCAAGTAGTGAGTGTACAGAGATTAACTTTCTGGACATTACATTGCAGGGGATACCCAGGGAAAAAAAGGTTTTACAAGAGGATATAGGAAAAATTCAGAGGGTAATAAGTTGCTACATGCACACAGCCCATACCCTAAACATACAATACAAAACATTCCTTATGGCCAGTTGGTTAGACTATGGCACAGTTGTACCAGGGTGGGCAGCTCTGAGCATGAAGCCTCAGAACTATTTGCAAGATTTAGGATGAGGGATTACTGTGAAGATACGCTTCAGCAAGCCCTAGATAGGGCACATACCATTGAAAGGTACACCTTCTTGAGGCACAAACCAGCTAATTGTGCTAATGACCAAATCACATTTGTAGCAACTTATGGTCTGGCTGTCATGGTTCAGTTAAAGACTTAAAGGAAATGTCTAATGCAGGATGCATGGCAACTTTCTGTAGGGCAGCCAGCCTTCATTACACTCGGTATATAGTAAATTAGAACTATCTGTCAATCCAACTACTTGGCTTCCATCAAAACCTTGTTTTCTTCCCCTGTAAAAACTACATCATGTGCAAGTTTACAGTACAAGGAAAGGAATTTCTTAACTGTCTATAGGAGACATCAGGAAAATACAGGTTCAGCAGTTTATTACGTACACTACTCCTTAAGTAGTATACATCCTGGGTTGCCCCTGCGGGAAGATGAATTTGAATTTTCTAGACTACAGTCTAGTGTAACGCGATCTGGAGAAAAAATATAACATCATTGTCATTCTTGTTGAAATACTAGGTTTAACGTATGATTGATTTTAAGATTAGCTCACTAGTAATCATCTGTTTATTGTTCACTGTTGTGGGTAATGTACTATTAACATCACAGGGTTCTAGTGCAAATGGTCATCACTGCATTCATCTATACAACCATTGTGGTTTTAATCTAATTGAATTAAAATACAGTGGGGACATTTGCAGCAAGGAGCTAATATTTGTTTGTCCTGTACTGTGAGCAAGTGTTTTTCATTTTAGTGACATTTTTTTATTCTCCATGAAACTAGTTATTATTAACAAATGAAAGATGAACTATGTTTGGATTTATTTGTCCCCATGGCAGCTGGCAGGTCTAAGAAAGACTATTGAGAAATGTTATGACATATTGCACTACTGTGGTACCTTCTTATCTTTTTTCTTTCTAATTAAGAACACTTCAGTGCTTAGTTCATTCTTGGTGGTGGCATCAATATAACTAAATCATTAGTAAATTGCAATGAAAGCTTGGTAACCACCAAAATGAATTATTTCAAATTGGACTATGTGCCAGACCACACAAGAAGATGGTGTCTTTTTTTTTATTTATTTTAATTCAATTCATTAGCACTTTATTGCCAACACTTGTATATAAGCATTTAAAAGTCACTGTTGAAATACAGTAGCCATGCCCCCAAGGAAGAGGTTTTTTGTTTGTTTGTTTTTGCCTTGAAGCACCGGTGCTTGTTATTTTGGTGGTCCTGTTATAGCACTTTAATATTTTGCACTTTGCACAATTTTTTTTGCATTAATTAGAAACATGTTTTCCAATACAGCAGGAGTGTTTTGTTTTTTTTGCTTGCTGCTGCTGTGATTACCCAGTTAAAGAACTCAACCAGATTTTTCAGGGAAGGCCTTACCTTCGTGAACCCATACTGTCTTGAGTCCTGCAACCTATACCTATCTACGAAGTCCACCTGATCCTCCCTTAGTAGAGACTCTATAACCTTCCCTAATGTAGATGTTAAGCTTACTGGCCTATAGTTTCCTGTTTATCACTATATCCACTCTTGTTTAGTGGAGTCACATGCACTGTCCTCCAGTCCCTATGTACCACCCCATTCCTAGAAAGCAATTGGAAATGTCTGTGAGTGGCCCAGCTGTAACCTCTATTACCTCTCATAGCACCATCAGATGTAAGCCATAAGGTCACATAGATTTATTTACTTTCAATGCTGTTAGTTTTTCCAGTACCCTTTTCTCCATTATTTTGACCCTTCCCCCAGACTCCGTGCTCCTTCTCTTCCTAATCCTCATTCTGGCAATGACCCATCCTTCCCCTTAGTAAATAATGAACATAAATCATTGTTCAGTATCTCTGCCTTCCCCTTATTACCCTCTTGCCACCCCTCTTTGTTCTTAAGTTTTGCTATATCCCTTTGACCTTATACTTCTCCCAGATGTACTGGAAGATCACCTTTTTATCTTTCTTCATACCTACAATATCGACAATCAGAGTTTTGTCTCTGATTCATCCTCCTTCACTGCCCTGGTGGTTTCTCTAGCTGTTTCCAGGTACTTTACCCTGTCCTCCTCCCTTTGGCTCCCCTTATACTTTGAAAATGCCTTTTTTTGACTTTTACTGTGCCTTTATATTGGCTGCAAACTGCACTGCTCCTTTGGGTCTTTTTTTTCCTTTCGAAGTACGTTATCTGATTGAAAAAAAAAACTATTCTCAGATTTCATTGGGATGTGTATCCAAGTTGAAGTGCCAGATAAAAGATTATTCGGGTGCATATTGTATGCCACAGATAATGTGACCAGAAAATGACAAAATTCTGGTCTTGAGTTTTCACTTTTCTTTGTTTATGTATACTAACTCTGCATATTTCCATATGTACCATAATTTAAATAGATGGTATCTTCAGAAAACACTTTTATGCATGCACTGGTTATGTCTAATCACATACATCAGGGTTTTTTTTCCTTCTGTGGTCTAGTCTCCCATCTCAACAGTCAAGAACATCAATTCTGTCCTCCATTTCTTCCAATCCAGATTAATATCTGTCCAGGACTGCTATGCTCCCTTTAGAGACAACAAAGTTCATGAGTTCTCTGCTATCCTGAATCTCCACAGATTTACTGACCTATCTCTGAGAAAGAGACTTAGTGTGGTGGACCTACAACATCAATGGCTCAGTAAACAAACTCTGATCAGAGCCAATACGACTGCTCAGAGCAGTGGCTAGCAATGGCAGTGCGATGAGAACAAGTAAAAGAATTCTCAGAGCTTTCACCACACTGGAGTCTGCCATTTGCAAGATGGTAGCCCCGACATAGCTGCGCATGCACAGTTTGAGTCTGAGCCACCATGTTGCACATGGTGGCCATCACTTCTGCAGTTGCAGAAAAAAAGTAGACCACCACCAAGGGGGGGTTGGGTTTGTTTATGTGGCCCACAGAGGGAAAGAACCACAGAAACAGCACCAGTGGCATTTTGCTGCAGCACTGTGGAACCACACCGGACAGCGGTCTGGTCACATGCTTCCACAGTGCTCTCCTAAACCTCTTTGATGATATAACATCTCAGAGTTCCGCCCATGCAACAATAAAAATAGCAGCACTCCCAAACCAGGGAAAAGGACTTCCCAAACAAAAACAAATTTAATAACTTGCCAAACTTTAATGTGACAATAATCATGTGATCTATTATATTGTTTTTCATTAGAACTTGTGTTTAAGTCTCTTTTCTGTTTTCCTTTTCAGCATATACAAGAGTTCATGGCTTCTGCACGTATCATCTGTTATTTAAATTAATTCAAGTTGATCCCCTGGAACTTGCCCAAAAATTATGCATATGGGTGATCACTGATATTTGTGTCATGGAGTTGATGGCATATGGAAGTCTTGCTCTTTATTAATTCTGGGCATGAATGCACTTGTTCTGAGCTTGCGATTGTGCTGATTTGTCTTTAATGACTGAGGGAATTATTTTTATTTATTACCAGTGAACAATAATGTTTTCACATGTTTTTCACGAACAGGTATAGTATGTCATTAATGATGGCTGAGTTAAATGATTTCTATGGTGTTAGTCTCCACCTCCTGATAAAGCCTGTTGTGGCAAAGTGCCAATGTGTTTTTCTGCTCTAGTGATCATGCATGAACTTTTCGAGATTACTCTCACATTAAAGTTTGGCAAGTTAATAAATATTTTTTTTTTGTTTGGAGGTCCTTTTTCCAGGGTTGGAAGTGCTGCAATTTTTTATGCTGTGTTTGGTTGTGTACCGTAGCGGACCCCGTAGCAGCACCCTCCACTTTTTCACAAGTGTGCGGCTGTGGCGCTTTCGGACTGTGGCTCCCCTGCTGATCTGAATAAATACTGGACCCTTCACAAATTCTGTACCGATGCTAGCAGGTTTATGAAATCCAAGTATGTTGCAGACATGCTCCAGAACAACTTCAGTCACCCCTCCAAGTTCTGTAAGGTTGTCCAGTCCCTTTCCTCACCTTTGACCTAGTCACCCCAGTCCTCAAGGTAGGTAATTCCCACATCTCTGTACCTTCTGCCATTACCTATTCATTCAACCCAACTCCTTTTTTGCCTCCTTTGCTCAATCCCTACTCTCTTTCTCCGCTTCTCCCTTTCCTCAGCCTCCTCTCATGCACTCTTTCTCCTTCTCTCTCTCTCATCACTCCTTCTGCCTCCCTCAAAATTCTTGTAGCTCTTAACCACCACAAGGGAGTGAGCCCCAAAGTTCTTGATCTAAGGCTTTTTCATCTCTCCTCTCCTGCCATCACCATCACCAACCCCTATTACCCTCCTCTATAACATCTCCTTCTCCTAAGCTACTGTTCCTGGCACTGGGAAACAGACAACTGTCTTCCCTCACCCCAAAGTGGACAATTTATCATCTCTTGGTAACTTTAATCCAGTCTCCCTCCTCCCCACTCTGGCTAACCTCCAGCGAACACCTATACTTTCTAAACGCTCTCCCTTTGTTGATGCCTCCTCCTTCAAAAGCACTCCTTTCCACTCTTGTTTCAGGAAGTCCCTCTCCACCTCCACCTCCC
This sequence comes from Neoceratodus forsteri, assembly GCA_016271365.2. Classification (NCBI taxonomy): domain Eukaryota; kingdom Metazoa; phylum Chordata; order Ceratodontiformes; family Ceratodontidae; genus Neoceratodus; species Neoceratodus forsteri. The sequence continues at coordinate 629,606,070 of CM057459.1, forward strand.
TCCTTCAGCACACTGACTTCATCTTTGCCAACTCGGCCAAAGCCTTCAGCACTACTGCCCACCCAATTCTCCAGGATAAGCTTAAGGCAGCAACACTCTCTGTCTTCTCAGTTCATTGGTTCTGCACCAAGCTTGAGGGCAGGTCTCATGCTGTCCAGATTGGAGACACCATATCTTCCACTCTAATTATGTTCAGGCATGCCCCAAGGATCCCTCTTTGTCCTTGTTCTCTTCCCATATTTCTGATTGACATACCTGATGTCTGTTCCACTGCATCATCCACATTTCCCATGATTCCCCATTTACAGTATATAGTAATTTTTTGTGCATAAAGACCACTGTTAATTTCTGACCCCACAGCAGCTGGTGGAATTTGGGACTTCTGTGATTATACCATGAGGTTTAGCCATATGTGTGAAGTGTATCTGAGTTGCATGGCAATGTTATTGAAACAGAGTGCTTGATCACAGAGCATTCTGAACAACTTGAAGTCTCATAGTACAGAAACACAGTACACAATGAATACATTTCACAGTTATGGTTGCAGCCAAAGACATGGTCAGATAGGCCCAGATATTTCTGGAACTGCCATTCTGAAACTGAATTGTTTCATTTAGAATTATCATCGGCTGTGGAGGACCCAGAAAATGTAATGGCACAGTGCCTTTTCAAAAGTATTGAAAAAGGAGTTTAGCTTTCGTATGGTTTCAAATGCCCAGAAGATTCAGGTTCAGAGCTCTTAATGTTCATACACATTAGTATAGTTCAGAGAGCATTTGTAATTTTATTAAGGGTCTGCTGGATGCTTTTGCAATTTTATTGGGGAGTGTAGGTTCCAAATTGCGAATCTGAAGACTGCCTGCTGATTTTCTAATTTTGCATTAGTTAGTGAGTTCAAAATTGTGGGTCCGATGGCTTCTGACTGCTTTTGTAATTTTATAGGTGTTGATGGGTTCAAAGTTGTAGATTTGAGGGTTGCTGGCTACTTTCTAATTTTATAGGTACTGGAGATATAGGTTTAAAAGTGTGGGTCTGAGGGCTGCAGGCTGTTTTGATAATTTTCAAGTGTTTTGTTGGTTCAAAATAGTTAGTCTACTGACTGCTGGCTGATTTTGTGATGTTATTGGGGTTGATGGGTTTGAAATTGTGGGTTCAAGGACTGCTGGTTACTTTTCTAATTTTATAGGTTTGGTGGGGTTGAAATTATTGGTCAATGGGCTGCTGGCTGCTTTTGTAATTTAATAAAGATCTGTATGGGGTCTGAGGGCTACTGACTGCTTTTGAAATTTTATGGGGCTTGATGTTTTTTCTTAAATTTTTTAGTGGTCCATTGTTTAAAATTGTGGGTTCTCGGGTTGATATCTGCTTTTCCACATTTTTGGGGGTCAGTGGACTTGAAATTGAAGGTTTGGATGGACCATTGGTCTTTTTCTGTATTCACATTCCGTGTTTCAATGTTTCCATGTCTGAGGGCTGCCGACTACTTTTTAATTTTGTATGGGTCAGTGGATTTGAATTTGTAGGTCCAAGGGCTGCTGGCTGCTTTCACAGTTTTATGATTTGGGGATAAAATGGTGGTACTGAGGGATGTATTGCTGACAGCTTCTTTTAAGTGAGCATCTGGGTAGGTTTCAATTGTGGGACACATTGCAAGATTTAATCATAGTAATTTAAAATCAGAAGGGCCCCATGTTTGATTATAGCCAACTCCCTGCTTCACAGGCAGGGATGAAACAAGTTTATACTCCAGGGTACCTGGTGATCCCTTGGTAAGCAACATTTTGTTCTCATTTAACTTAAAGGCACGTGCTGTCTTCATGTTCACTGTCTCCACTGTGAAGTTGTTCCAAGAGTTCACCACTATGTGGAAAAAAGTGCCAGTTAACATTATCACCTGGACCTTATCATGTTTGAGCTTCAGCTTGTGTTCCTGTGTCTTGTTGCAAGACACCAGAACAAACATCTCTGGCTGTTTGATCTTGTTGATACTTTTCAGTATGCAGAAAACTGAGATCATGTCCCCTTCCCTCCTCATTACAGGGGTGCAGTAGCATCCCATAGTTAGGTGGACTGGAGAATTCTATGTTAAACTAAATTATTTTTGCTTGCTGCTTGCAGAAAGACAGTTTTACAGATTTACATAAAACTTTCAGGATTTGTTGCATATGGCAAAATCCATAATCTTGGAAAGTCTCATGTAAATCAGATCAGTATTTTTAAAAACATTAAAGTGTGAACAAATATAACTTTTCCATTGATTGCAATGCTTTTTCTTTTTTTATTGGGTTTTTGACGTTACGAGTCTGCTCTTTCACTTGAGCTTGGAGTTAATGAACTGCATGCTCAGAACAGTTCCAGTGCTATTGAATGGGGATGGGAGAGGTGAAAGGAGTTGGGCTATAGTTTAAGTACTGCATGTGCAGATGACTTAAGAGGATGGGAAAGTGAAAGTCATGACTGGCAGTTCAGTGGTTCCACACGTTAACACGGAGCCTGCTTTCTGACTGATTTTTATTGTCATTATTGTTTGCGCCTATTTATTGTTATGTTAGCAATAATGTTGCCTTTTTAGGGCTGCAGTGGGCAGAGCACTACAGACCGCTTGAGATCAAAGAAGGGCGGCTTTTCTGACCAAATAACAGTTTGGAGCACTATACACTCTCCATTAGTACTCGCACTGTACTATTTCTTCTTCATTTGGTTGTCTATCATGTCCAAGATGGCCATGAAACTGTACTGTGCATGCGCAAGTAGTCAAGCATGTGCAGTACAGGTTCGTGGCCATCTTGGACACAGCAGACTGTGGCGTGTTCCACCGTGACTACCATGGATGAGATTGTCTTTATATATATAATTTTCCTCCTGTCCACCTGACCCTCCCTTTTAGCACCCACCATCCCACTTCCCCCTCAGAAATGAAACAGTTACACTGGGGTTGCCCTATCCCCCAATACAGGAATCCTCAGTCATATTTTTTTCAAACCTCCAGCCCACCCGACCCTCACTCTCAGCACCATCCACCCTACTTCCCCCTCCCAGAAATGTAACAGTGACACTGGGGGTGCTCAAACCCCCAGTGCAAGAATCCACAGTCTTTTCTTTTACACCTATAAAAAGGAAACCATCCATCAATGATGTTTGTGGACATTACAGTCCCCCATCTGACACTTCAGCTCAGCAACTACCACCCTGCACCCCCCCAAGCCCTTACTTACCCATCAGGGGTCCAAAGCCGTAATTCTATCTGGACTGCAGACACATCTTCAGTCTTCAAAGCCAGACCATGAACTGAAGAAACAGGTAGGTTTAATGTATTTCAATGATGTTTTGAACTTAGTGGGATAACTTGGCTGCTTTTACATATTTGTGGATCAGATTTTCAACATGCCTTTTTTGGGACCCCATCTCATGAACAATTGCACTGACATTGGGCAAATCTGTCCTAAAAGATGATTTTGCAGTCCCTGCATGAAACCACCTTTTGAGCAGGAGTTAAGCATTTTCTCGCCCTTGTTCTTGAGGTGGGGTCATAAGAAGGCTGCATTGAAAATTTGGTTTTAAAAAAGTAAAAAAAAACAACAAAGTTATGAGACTATGTTGACTTTTGGGAATGCAGGCTCATAACTTTGGTACTTTTCAATATTGTTACCCCAAATTTACAATGTAGCCATATCTTTACAGCACCACATTAATGTGACAGCTGTCATTTTTGAAATCCTGGCCAAAATGATTTTTGTTACATCTGGAAAGGTGATTTTGTGGTCCCTGCATGAAAACACCTTTTGTACAGGAGGGAAAAAAATTTCTCTGCCCTTGTTTATGAGGCGGGGTCATAAGAAGGCTATGTTGAAAAATTGGTGTTAAAATAGTAACAAAACAAAGATATGAGCCTACGTCAAATTTTGTGAATGCAGGCTCGTAACTTTGGTAATTTTCAATAGTTTTACCCCAAATTTACAACATAGCCATATCTTTACAGCACTTTGTGAGTGTGACAGCTGTCATTTTTCAAATCCTGGCCAAAAGTTTTTTTTATATCCCAAAAGGTACTTTTGTTGTCCCTGCACAAAATCACCTTTCAGGAAGGAGTTAAAAATTTTATCTGCACTTGTTCATGAGGTGAGGTCATAAGAAAGCTATGTTCTAAATTTGGTGTAAACATATTTTTTAGGCCAATTAAGCAGTGAGAGAAGGTAGAGGGTAGAATACAGGGCTATAAGAAAATGTGCCTGAAGAATGCAGTAGTAACAATAAAGACAAGTAAAGCGGAGGCAGTCTAGCTAAGCAAATCAGAACAAAATAGAAGGAAGCAAATTGGAAATATAAACATTTACCAAATGAATTAAGCAGAACTGGTAGTTCTTGAACATTCTCTTTTTACTCTGTTTTATCATTTTGGACTTGGAAAGACACATTAAGCTGAGGTTTGTTTACAGGTGCATTCTGGGAGTACAGAGAAGTTAAGTGACTTGGTCATGATCACACAGCTTGGAAGTGGTGGCTGGTAGATTCAAACCAATTTCTCCAGATTTGCAGTTCAGTGCTCTTAAATGCCTACCTTATGTTGCCTCTTTCATAGCTGCAGAAAGAATGTGTTTTGCCCCTTTAAAGATCAATATTTTCCTTACCATTTATCTGATATTTCAGATTTTGTTTTCATGAAATAATTTTGTTTTGGGAGTACAAAGTAGGGGCACAGGAGTTTTAAACAACTGAAGCAATATTTCCAGAGATACTCAAATGTCATAGTAGTACCAGCTGCAGGGGATATTTATGTGTGTTTTCAACCTCTACACTCCCCTAGCACCCAATTCAGTACCCCCATGATTTTTCATTAAACCAATTTCCCTAAATACTCCACCTACCACCTGCAGAAATGTTTGATAGAATCACTCAAGTCACCATAATTCAAATGACTTTCTCTATATTTTTTTACAAAAAGTCATCAACTATATAATTACTATAGCTATCTCAACTTTTGAGTAAAGAACAGTGTAACTGCAGGAGGAAACCGCACAGTTACTATATACCTAACTCAGAAATTGCACTTGAAAAAGCTGGTCCCCAGGAGACCAAAAACCATGATTTTATGGTAGGCTAACATTTAATAAATGTTCACTGTACTTCCACCTGCTAGTTAAAACTTAATATTTATACCAATATGCAAGAAACCATTCACCACAGTCACTTCTATAAAAATTAATTTAAGTGCAAACTACACACATTAAATGTGTATTTCTTCCTTTTCAGTAACCATAACCAACAACTGTGCTGTGGTTCTCAAACCAAGACCGCAATTAGAATGATTATATTTAGGACAGCGGGTAACGTCACTGGTTAGAGGCAGGATGTGGCTAGCTAACAGTCAAGAGCTTCTAGTGACTGCATCTTTCAATTCCGAACTGAGAAATATATCAGTGTAGTTATAGCAAGAACAATCTCTCTTCCTTTCTCTCTGCAGGAATAATTTGGTTGCATTTAAGTACTTGATGTTCAGTGCCATTTTAAAGTGAGATTATTTTGTTATTGGGTTGTAAAATATCTGAAATACTTGATCATTTGATTGCATCTACAGTTCACCTGTGCAATGGCTAATTGCTGTATGTACCTGTGGGTCATTTATGAAGGAAAGCATGGTGCAACACATCAGTCTTTTGTTGCATTTTTTTTTTCATGTTGCATGGCAGTTTCTTTCAGCACTGAACATCACAAGATTGGGTGTACAAATTAGCAATTACTTTTTTACCTCTGCAAAGTGCATTTATTCTGGAAAACAGTGACACAGACAAGGCAAACATTTTATTTATTTATGTATTTATGACTTTGATAACCGGGTGAGTGCACTGATCCCAGGGACCATTTTCAGGCATGACCCGGGCCATAACACATGGCGCAGGGTGACAGTGGAGTACAAAGTAACAGTAACACACATGAAACAGATTTGATACAAGCAACAATAGTAGACACAATATACAGGTTAGATGCATAGGTCCATTTGAGAACAGTGAATACAAGGTTTCAATATCAGACATGAGAAGTCTTGGTACAAACAAACAAATCACAGGCACAGTGTACAATGTGAGACTGCATCATCCAGTGAGCAAGTAATACACAGAATACTCAGTAAAAAAATGTATATACAATATGTACAGGCAAGGAAATCAAATATTACAGTGAACAATGCAATATAACAGTAGTAGGCAAGAGCGTTGACTAGTGTGGGTAGGTGAGTAACCCCTGGGCTGGGGAGTTGACTAGTGTGGGCTGGTGTGAGACCCCTGGAAGCATTGGCAGGATGAGTTTTCCAGGAACCAGACTTTGAGGTGGGACTTGAAATTGGAGTGTGTGTCAATGGAATGGAGTTCAGCTGGTAATTTGTTCCACTGCAAGGGGACAGCTGCAGACCAAGCTCTGCTACCCATGTTGGTGGATACCCTAGGAACAGCTAGAGGGGGAGTACCATTTGAGTGGAAGTTGCAGAGGAGTGTTCAGGTTTTCAGAAGGGCAGTTGGGGGGATTCTGGAGCTGTGCAGATGACATTGTCCACCATGCAGCAGAGGGCTAGGTCAAAGTGACCTTGCAGTGGTATCCATACAAGGGTATTATAGAGGGTACAGTGGTGGGTGGAGAATGGGGCCAATAAAGCAAGGCAGCAGGTGCTGTTGTAGGCAGTGGAGAGTTTAGCCATAGCAGTAGCTGAGATCCTGGCATAAATAGGGGAGCAGTAGTCAAGAATAGGGAGGCAATTACCCTGGACAATGGCTAGTCTAGTTTCAGGGGTAAGGTATTGCCTGAATCTATAGGCAGCACCTAACTTTTGATGGAACCTTCCGACAAGGAAATTTGCATGCTCAGTGAAGGTGAGGGAGGGGTCGAGCAGTACTCCTAAGTATTTGTAGGTGTTGACGTCCTCCAGGGCTGTGCCATCTGGGGTGAGAATGTGTAAAGGGGCGTGGCTTTTAGTTTTGGCCAAGAAAGGCTTAGATCCAAACATCATGGATTTAGTTTTTTTGGCATTTGCTAAGAGGAGGTTTTTTTGAGAACCAGCTGTAGGCTGCAGCATAGTTGTGTGAGATAACTGAGGAAACTGTGGCCATGGATTTGTCACTGTGGAAGAGGACAAGGTCATCAGCATACAGGAGAGAGTTACAGTTGAGGCAGTCAAAGGGGAGCGCATTAATGAATAAGGAGAAAAGGAGGGGACCCAGGACTGAGCCTTGAGGGACCCCCACAGAGACAGGCAGGGTGGGGGAGCAGGTTTGACCAATACACACAAATTGTGAGCAATCAGTAAGGTAGCTAGTGAACCAGCTTGTGACTTTCTGAGAACAACCAAGGAGGCTAAGCTTGGAGATAAGGAGAGCATGGTTAACCATGTCAAAAGCCTTTGAGAGGTCAATGAAGACAGCCCCAGTGGCTTTACCATTATCCATGTTAGAGAGGATGTGGTCAGTCAGTAGAGCGAGGGAAGTGGCGGTGGAATGATTCTTGTGAAAGCCATGCTGTTGGTTGAGGGTGTATTTGCTTATGTACTCAGTGAGCTGATTGTGGACTGTTCTCTCGAGTAGTTTACTGAGATGAGGGCGGATGGATATTGGACAGTAATTGTCTGAGGATTTGGGGTCACTGGATTTAAGAATGGGGATAACCTTAGCTATCTTCCATGGGTCAGGCAAGGAGGAGGTGAAAAGGGCAAGGTTAAAGATGAAGGTGAGTGGCTTGGCAATTGCCGAAGAGATCAGCTTAGGAAAGACTGGAGATAGGCCATCAGATCCGGAGGAGCCATGGTTAGGTAGATGTTTGAGTAGCTTCACTGTATCATGTATGGAGTGGGCTTTAAAATAGAATAGAGGTATTTGTAGGTGAGTGGCAGAGCTGGAGGAGGAGGATGGCAGTGTGTCAGATATTAGGGCCGGGCATTGAGGTTGGGCAGTTGGCAGCTTATTTAGGTACATGGATAAGTTGGTGAACTTACAGTTGAAAACACTGGCCACATCATGAGGATCGGTCAGCAGCTCATCCTGGAAGTTGAGATGTGGTGCAGCGTAGCTGGAGCGGGGGTTTAGGAGGGAGCTGATTGAGTCCCAGAATTTTCTAGGGTCTCCAAGGTTGGTCTTTTGCAGGTTGCGAAAGTGGGTCTGTTTCAAAAATTTGGCCTGTTGTTTACATTTGTTCCTCATGTGCCTGTAAGCATCCCAGAAGGCAGGAGAGGGGGTTGCTTTGAAAGTGGACCAGGCATGGTCTCTGACCTTCAAAAGGGTTAGGAGGTCTTTAAAGACCCATCGCGAGCACCTGCCTCTCACCCTTCTGGTAGTGACATGGAAAAAGCGGTCCTGGAGTGTTAGTAGAGTCTGAGTAAATGTGGAAGCTGCCATGGCTACATTGGAAAGGGAAAAAAGTGTGGACCAGTCCAAGGACTGGGCCTCCTCGAGGAGATTTGTGGAGACTGGGCAGCTGAAATTTCTTAGAGATAGGTATTTGGGTGGGGGGCGCTTTAGTTTGGAAGATCAGAGGAGATAGGTCAGTGAATGATCACTTACAGAGTCAGCCATGATGCCAGCGTGTAATGCTCAGTCGTCCCTGTTTATGAGGATACAGTCTAGTAGAGTCTGGGTGGCAGAGCATGGATTAAGTCTGATGGGAAGAGTGATCACCTGCACCAGGTGAACATCTCAATGATTAACAATTTTATTATGCTTTATCCACCTGAAAGAGGTGGCATATCAACAAAAGAGTGTGAAAAAGATAAAATCTGGGAAATCTCATAACCAGTCAGATCCCAGGATTGGTTCCATAGTGCTGTACCATCCCCATCCCAAGAAATGTCAATCCAAAATGCTACAGAAACCAGTTACTGCAGAAGACCTTGTCTAAAAACTGAAATATTCACTAAAAAGTCAGAGATCCCCCACTGTTTGAGGATATATTACAGATGACCCCAAAAATCCACTGGTAGCATATTTCAGTGAGTTTTGGGGTGGGAATTAGTCAAGTCAGCTTGCTCGAACTGTAGGGACAACTGATCTGGACACTTATTTAAAATGTGAACAAAGTATAGTAAGAAGAACAACAGCCTTTCCAGCTCACTTCAAGGCCAGGCACAGTTGGGGACAGGTTAGGAAGTACTGTAGTGCAGGGATAAGGCAATTTATTTACCTCCAATCTCAGAATCACAAATGCTATGCCTGCAGTTCAATGGGCAGGAGCTACCAGCCACCACCTCCCCCCTTACTGAGCTATTTATACCAGCTTCTTCCAGCCTCATTCGGAAGCATTGTTTTCTTTGCTGCAATCAGAGGCTCTGCTGGAACTCTGCCCCCTCCCCACCTAGAGCTGGGGGAATGGGAACATTTTGATCAGATTTTGCAAACTTCCATTAAATTTTGCAGAATTTCATCAGAATTTTGTGGCATTTTTAAAATGTAGTAATTTGGTTATAACTCCATCACTGTTCAGGCTAGAGCTCTGCAATTTGGAATATTTATACATTTAAGCAATGGTCACTAATGTGCCAAACATCATGAAATTTGGATGGAAAGTTTCAAAATTATAGGTGCTCACGTGTTGCCATTTTATTGTTTGTGCAAAATGCCATGAACATTTTTATCTGCATATACCTTAACCATCTATTGAGTCAGGGATCTTAAATTTGGCATGATTTCTTGATGATAGGTGTTCTAATAATGTGCTGGATTTCATGATAATATTATGTATCATCTCAAAATTATATGTGCTTAAAATCTGTCATTTTATTTTTTACAGGAAATTTCATGAAACAGTTTCATCTGCATATAAATCAGGCACCTTTGGAGCAAGGCATATGTAAATTAGTACGGATAACCTTTTTGTAAAGTTTATAGAATGATCTAAATATGGACATAATTAGATAAGAGATGTTTAAGTTACAGGGGTTCAATGCTTTACTATGTAAATATTTGCAAAACTTTGTGATAACTGTCAAAAATGTGGATGTTTGTTAATTCTCTGCTCTTGCATGCATTGAGAAAACATTTGAAAATGCATATCCATAGTCAGTGTACTCTGGTGTCTAACACATTGGATAAACTGGTTAAGCAATATTAATTTTGCAGAAGAAAAAAAATGATTAGTAACATTTTCTCACATATTTATGATTGCATGTACTGTAGATGAAGCATCCAGAATTTTTTTTTTGTGGAATCTAACATTAACAATGCACATATCACAACTTCATTTGATAAGCTGGGCTGAGATTTTTGCAGTTCTGCTGTTCCTTTCTGGGTGATTATCCCCCCCCCCCCTTCTCTTTTGGCATAGCCAGATTAACTCAGTAGTACTACTGATTCCACTGATATCCTCTTTGTTCTTTACAGTGACAAACTCCCTTAAAATGTGAATCATCTACCCCTTGTCCTATCGACCTACCCTATTGGAATAGCCAGAATTCTTTATTCTGCTGCCCACGACATAGTCTTTCCCCACTACATCTTTTTGAGTACCTCTAAGTTACAGACTCACATGTACACCAGGCTCCCCATATCATAGATTTACTGGATGTGATCCTTAAATATCCCGCATTCAGGTTGGAATTGTTGACACTCAGTGCTTTCTTGCTGCAACAGGGGGTCTACCACTGTTGTGCTACCCCAGCACAGCAGTCAATTTCTTGGTGAAACTGTGCATATAACTTCAGAATCTGGTGACCCCTGTGTTAACTTTCTCTTATACCCCTATCATTTAATTAGAATCCCCCAGATAAGGCTGAGTGAAATTACAAAATTCCAGTTTTATGGAATTTTTCATGAAATTCAACAATTTTTACAAAGACTCATTGGATTTGACTTTAAGTACACATGCTATTTTACAATTTCTCACAGCAAGCAATTAATAAAATTGGCACACATAGTCTCCTTGTAAGGTTTAAAAACCTGTCAAATGTAATGGTATTGTATTCTGTAGTTTTAAAATGTCAGGGGTTTATAAATTTGTAGTTTACAGTCTTGCAAAATTTTATTTTTAAATGTTGTAAAGGTTTGACTACTTTTAATTCAACCCCATTTAAAGTTGAAAATATGAACTTTTCAGAAATGACCATGTGGTATAGTAGTTTAAATATTTAAACACTGGTTAAATTTGGATATGTAGTTTTAAAACTAGAAGGAACAAATCAAAATTTACATTTTGGCAACATGTTTGGCAGGCTATAACTCAATCCCATGTAAGGCTAGACATCTGGAACTATGTGCATGTACAAATACCATGATAGCCTGTATACCTGTTAATTTTTGTAACATTTCAATGAATACTATCAAAATTATATTAAAATTACAAAAATCCAAATTTTGGCAAAATATTTGGCTACCTATAACTCATTTCCCATTAAAGCTTGAGACTTAAAACATGGTGCATGCATGCATTCCTGGTGCTTCTTTAAATCTCTGATATTGCAGAGAAATTTGGATAAGAAATTTTAAAATTATGTCAAAATAACTGAAAATTAAATGTTGATTAAATGTTTGGCCATCCATAACTCCATCCTCTTTCAATATAGAGCTCTGCAGTTTGGTACACTCTTGTAAGTCATCACGTACTGTTCAGGTTCCAAATTTAGCACTATTCAGATGTGCACTTTTAAAGAAACAGGCCCAGATATTCAAAAGGGTTGCACCATACACAATAGGGTTGTGACAGCGCAAGTCCAAAAATGCACCATTCTGCGATATTCAGCGGGAGGCAGATGCACCCCCCAAATCATGCTGAGCAATAGCGTAATGATAATGAATGTATGCACAACTGAAGGGGGAGGAACCATGCATAAATGGCGCAGTGCAATATTCAACAACATGCGCCGTGCGCAATAGGGGAGCAAGTGGAAGTTGCGCGATAGCGGAAATGAGCCAAAATAAAAAGGAACAAGGGAGAGGTGCAAGAACACTACAGGGAAGGCACATGAGGCTGAACTATAGCTGCACAAACAGGGCAGGAGGGACACACAGGGCAGGCCAGGGAAAGGGCACTCTAAATAGAGAGTCACAGGGAAGGTGTGGGGAGCCACAGCCAGTGCAGAAGGGGGAAGTGCCACATAGCACAGAGGCCACCACAGGAAGGTGTTCCCGGTGCAGGGGAAGTAGCAGCCAGAACAGCGGGGGGAACACAGAAACAGCTGCCAGGGGGGTGAACACAAGCCAGGGACATGGCCAGTGCCACCATCCAGATGGAGGCAGTAGTGAGGGGGGTGAGAAGGCGGGCAGCAGGGGGGTGCGGCTGTGGAAGGGCCTGTCTGCGGTATGCCCCCAACAGACAGTACCGAGCCCGCACCAGCTTCGAGCTGTACAGCGATATTGAGATCGTGGGCTGGTACCAACTGAATCGGGCAATTCTGAGGCGGCTCTGTGAGCTGTGCAGTGATGTGATGCAGGCACCCACATGACAGAGCCATGTTCTGTCAGTAGACACTAAAGTGACAGCTTGCATGTGCTTGCTCACCATGAGTACCATCCAGAGACCAACAGGGGACACCACAGGCATAACCCAGTCGGCCGTGTCATGCCACCTCACCCAATTCCTCAGTGCACTGCTGCCACATGCTGCAGAGTACATCCATTTCCCCAGCACAGCGGTGGAGTGCACAGCAAATATACAGGAGTTCCACAGGGTAGCACATATGCCTGGCATGCTAGGGGCAATAGACTGCACCGATGTGGCCATCCACACACCACCTAGCCCCAAGGGGGCCACATATATTAGTCGGAAGGGCTATGCTAGCATCAACTGCTTGGTGGTGTGCGATGCCAGGGGGTGCATAATCAATGTCTGTGCCATGCACCCTTGGGGAGCACATGATGCCTTCATCTGGCACCAGTCAGCACTGTGCCACAGATTCGAGAGTGGGGACATCCCCACTGGCCACTTAGTGGGTAAGTATGCAAACCACATGGACAAACATAGGGCTTCGGAGGGGCATGGTCAGAGGTGACATGGGTAATGGCCTACATGGCCCGAGGCAGGGCGATGTTGATCACCAAACTAACCTCTATCCTCTACACACACAGGTGACAGTGGATAACCACTCCGTCCCTGACTGCTCACACCATACCAGCGGCCCACAACCCCATCGCAGCAATGCTACAATGAGGCACATGCCACCACCCATAATGTCATCGAGTGGGTGTTCGGTATGCTGAAGGCACGTTTCCATTGCCTGGACACCTCCGGCAGTGCCCCACAGTACAGCCCCTCAAAGGCCTGAGGGCTATTCCTGGCCTGTTGCATCCTGCATAACATGGCCAATGAATGTGGGATAGCTGTACAGGTTGAAGAGGGGGACAGCAATGGGGATGATGAGGACGCCAGTGACAATGGTGATGGACAGCCCCCCTTGGGCAATGGGACCCTCGACTGCTCCTGCTGGCACAGCTGCACTGGGACACCATCAGAAAGGAGCACTATAGCTAACCCAGGTAAGTCATGGGGCCATGTGCAACCACCAGTGGCAAAGGCACAACCCACAAACATGCATGGACACACACCAGGGGTGCATGCTGTCAAGAGAAGTGGCCGGGCATGGAACCGCACACACCGCCAGGGATGGGCGAGGTCTAACATGGCACGCAATCAGACACACACACACACACAACTCACCAGACACACACAAAGGGTAGGAGGCACGCTGACCCAGAACACCACCCATAGCCACACACATGTTCACAGACCACCACGCCCACTGCCTGTCATTGTGCGTGTGTCAGACACTGGGCACCATTTCACAGTGGTGTACAGTGCAATGCAGGCATCATCATGCACACGCAACTGCGGACAGCAGCCGGGAGGGTGTGCAGATGGACTGTGTGTGTGCGTGCAAGGCCAGGTACCCACCCCTGCATTGCCCGCTGAATGACACAATGCACACATGGCAGCATCAGACAGTAGCCATGCTGGGAGACAGGTCAGTCACACGCTACAGTGCCACGGCCACCACAGATGCATGGGTGGCCCCGCTGAGACCTGCCAGCAGTGACAGGCTGACCACTGGCCTCATGGGGTGGCACCGATGGTCCTCCAAGGGTTCCACTGCATGAACACGACCATGCTCGTGCAGGGGTCTGCAGCACACCGAACATGTCTGCGCCAGGCATGCTGGGGATGCCCACAGCTGAACCCAGTGTCGACAAGGATTGTGTTGCATGACGCCGGGAATGGGGGGTGGACATTGCACTGCGTGGTGTCTGTGATGCATGGGCAAATAATTGTGTGCCCATTGTGGCCATGACAGCAGTGAATGCCTGTGTCTGTCTGTTAATGGCAGTGGTCACATCCTCCCGCAACCGGTCCATCCCTGCCAGGAGCAGAGCAGTGTCTCTGCTGCGACGCTCCTCTGCCTGGCACAGAGCCACACTCAGTGCATCCACTGCCATCACAAGCCACATCTGCTGATTGACTGATGCTTGCAGTATGCGGGTGTGCTCATCCGAGAGGTCATCTGCCTGATCAGCATGCTGTCCCTCAGGGTGTTCACGGCCCTGATGCTCATCACCCCTTGAGGGTGGGCACTGCACACCAGGGCCAGGCCCGGGCATGTCCACAGGTGGTGCACTGATGCCACCCCCTGACACTGTACTCCCATGGCCATTGGCTGACTGCTGATGCTGCACCTTCCAGCTGCTGCTCCCCAGGGCTCAATGGTGCCACCGCAGTGGCCGCAACAGTCCCACTGTCCTGTACACACACCAGTGCTGCCCCACCGGTGCTGACAGGCACAGGCTGGGACTGTGATGACACTCAGGCCTCCACGAAGGCACCACCCACAGCCATGGCCGTGATGTAACCTGCTGTGTGGCCATCCTGTGGCACACACGTGTCACTGCCCATGACGTTAGCTCCATCATCATCAGTGATGGATTCAGCACCAGCCCAAGTCTCAGCATGCTGGCATCCATGGATGCTGGCATGCCAGGACAGAGGCAGGGCCTCCTCTGCACCTGCTCCATCAACATCAGTCTGGACATCCAGGCGGGCCCACTGTCACCATGACACATGTATTCCTGTGGAGGTGGATGGGCCCTCCTCCACCTCCATGTGACTGGCCTCTGTGGAGAAGCCCACCACCACTGACCCATGCAGATGCTCAGGAGCTGTAAGGGAAAACAAAATCGCATTACTGCATGTGACCTACCCTGTCCCCCCCAATAGACAGACCATGACCTACCATGCAGTGACGGGCTACCATCCATCTGGAATCCACCACCCGGAACACCCTCAATGGCACAACGCTGCATGCTGCCAGCAACCCGCTCCTCCTGTGGGGTCAGGTGTAGCACCTCCGACTGTCCCCCACCTTTCACAGATCATGCTGCCCTGATGGCAGCCACCTTCTCCTTAATCCTCCGCCTGTCTGTGCCCATCTTCTTCTTGCACTCCTGCTCAGAGCACTGGTGGTTGCCATGCAGGTTTACAGCACATGCCACCTCCTCCCATGCAGCAGCATGGGCCTGTGGTGTTCTCTGGTGTCCGCTGAGAAGTGGCTCCTGGTCTAGGTAGGCCTCGAACAGGGCATCTATCTCAGCCTTAGTGAAATTCGGCCTCCTCTTCCTCCCACGACTCTGTTCCTCTTCCTCGACCACATGCTCGGTCATGATTCATCCTGTGAGAATGACAGGTGTTACCTGTGACTGTGCAGTCCCATGCATGTACAAAACACCACAGTCCACACTCCCAAACAGCATGCAACTCACCGCAATATACTGCAGTAACCGACTATGGCCAGTGCAGCCCAATGTCGCACTTTTATATCGCAACCCATGCAAATGAGGTGAGGCGCATCTTTAAGTGGATGCAAATGCAGTGACTGCACCATTGAATGGCTCATTAGCTGATTTGCATATGCCTGCTGAATATTGCGCTGTTGCGCTTTGTGCAATTGTGTTGAATGTGCTGAGCAGCACACACCTAACTGCGCATGCCCAGGTTGATGACGCAGGTGCCTACTGTGCTGCTGATGTGCTGTGCACGGGAGGCAATGCAGGGCATGGCCACCATTGTGCCAGTGGAACTACAGTGCTGTTCACCTATATGGTGCTGTGGCACTGGGGTGTCGTAGGTGCAATGGGGCTACAGCGCAGTAGGCCACTACAGGAGGTGGCAAACAGGCACCCAATCATGCTACAGGCATTGGGTTCCAATCGCGCTGTGGCTGTCTGTGTGCCAGAGACCTTTGACCCTGTGCCTGACCTTTGCCCCCTAGGTGCCATGCGTTAGGCATGGTACACCACTGATCAGCTGTTGGTGACAGCGATAGGGAATGGCAGCATTGTACCGTGCAGTATCTGCACATGGCAGGACCACGCTGCAGAGCACCATTTTGATTGAACTGAGCAGCAGAGATGGCACGGAGGTGTGCTGTGCAGTGGAGCCAAATCGAGCTGGCTAACCTTGTGACCATAGTGGAGCAACATGTCGGGCCTTTGTTTGGGGAGGCACCCCTAGACAGGGCCAGGAGTAAAGTATGGCAGGAGGTGGCCGACGCCCTGGAGGAGGTCACTGGTATGGGGTGGATGGCAGAGCAGTGCCGCTACCAATATGGGGACCTGAGGTGCAGCGACCCGGACCTGCTTGCCCACCTGCGGGCACGTGTCAGGAGGGGCACGGTGCCACGGCCAGGTAGGTGCAACATCCATACGCTTGTATCGTCCATACGGGTATCACGTTTGCATGTGTCCGGCATATAGGGGGCTGTCCGGTGTTGGCCGTGGTGGTGGTGGTATCGGGGTGTGGGGTGGGTGGGTCTGGCTGTGTGGGATTGCACACACATGGGGGTGGGGGGACATTGCTACTGGATTGTACTGATGTTCCTCTCTCCATTTTTGCACCTTAGGGCCCGCAGAACACCAGCAGGCCAGAGACTGGAGGTGCCACCTGGAGGAGCAGCAGGCCAGGAGGGATAATGGTGGTCAGCGGTGCATGGACCACCCTGATGATGGTGAGTGCCTTACATCCATGATTACTATTGCATGGTGTATAACTGGGCGGGCAGCGGGGCATGGCCACCATCCACTGACACCACTGCCATGCATGCAACTTGTTATAGTCAGCTCCATCCAGTGGCACTGCAAGTCTGGGAGTGCATCAATGGTGGTCCATGCATGAACCAGGCACATGGCTGTGGCACTGCCTTCACACCGCATAGCCAAGTCACTGTATGGCCATGGCGGTGCTGCGCAGGACATGGACGGTGGGTTTGTGCAGTGGTCCACATGGCTGTGGCTGCCTGGGTAGGCAGGTCTTGTGGACACAGTCACTGTGGGTGGTCGCACACCATCACAGGGGCGTGGCACAAGGCTGTATGCCATGCACAATGGGTGGGTTGCAGGGGGCTGGACAATCACACTTATTGACTCTGCTCCCTTGTCCTTGGTGGATGGTGACTCCAGGCACTGGAGAGGAGTGTGAGGGAGCTGCTCCAGGTGGTGACGGTGACACTGGAGCTGTTGCAGTGTTTCCACCACCATGGGCTGAGGAGGAGGAGGAGCGGCAGATGTAGGCGCCATGTGGAGGATGACCAGGGCACACACTGAGGACTCCATGCCCCTACTACCACCTTTCCCCCTTTGACTCACCCTCACACCCCTTCTTCCCTCTCCCATATGTTCACCCCTGCCCCTTACCCACCCCACCTGTTATGTGTCCCTTCCCCCCTTGTAAATACTTGTAAATAGTTTTTGCTACTTCTTTTAAATATAAGCATTTTGTTATGACAACTGTGGTGGTCTCTGATTTGCAGCGGGCTACAGGTGCTCAGCTGCAGTGGTGTGCATGGCGTCAGGGGAGGTTCACGCATGGGCATATGTGTGTGTGTGTGTGTGTGTGTGTGTGTGTGTGTGTGTGTGTGTGTGTGCAGAGGTGAACCGCCTATGGTGTGGGCAGGGGGATCAGTCACTGTCTGTGGTTTGTGTGTTGTACTCTGTGCACTGGATGCCTGTGTGCAGTGGTCCATGGGGCCTGCACTGTTTGCATGGCACCCCTGTTAGACCGTCCATGGCCTGTGCAGCTGACACCCTTGCATGTCTGTGATATGCACAGTCTGCTGGCGTGTCAGTGGTGGCTGTCCATGCTGAATAACAACTGTACCCAGCACAATGCCAGGTTTCCATCCATCACCAGTATGGTGCACTTCTGCCTCTGCTGGCACTGTGGCCTCCACTGTTGTTGTTCCCCCTCCATGCTGTCGCTTGTGTCTGTTGCAGCGGATGTGCTCCAGCGTCTGTCACCTGTGCTCCGGCGGCATGCTGGTAGCATACAGCTTCATGGTGCCTGCGCAGGGTGACTGAAACACCTGTGCAATGTAGGGGTGCTGGCCATGTGTACACGTCAGCCGTGGCCATACGCCAGTGGCTTGGTTGACCCGCTACTGTGTCCCTGTGTTGATGTGCCCTTGGGTATGGGTAGGTGTTTGTCCATGCACTGTGTTGCATCCTGTGCGGTGCATGCCTCCATGCTACACTGTGCCTGTCTGTGCTGGCTGTTGTGGCCAGTGCTGGGATGGGATGTGTCCTTGGGAGGGTGTGCAGGGTGCTGTACCTCTGGAGGTGGGGTCTGGGGCATTCCCTGTCACATGTGGGGTACCACATGTGCTGACTCATGGTCAGTCTCTCAGCTGTACCTCAGGGGGGACATGCAGGGCAGCACTGTGTATGCATCTGTTGCATCACTGTCTGCTGCTGCCTACTGCTGGGTGCCCATGGTGGGGCTGCCTTGCATGGCTCCACGGTGCACAAGGTTGCATTGTCACAGTGGGGGTGGTGGCATGCATGGGGTGTCCTGCACTGTTGGGTGCTACTCCTGGGCAGGGTGTATGGGGATCATGGTGCAGGGTGTGCTCTGCATTTGTGGGATGGTGTGGCATGGGGTGGTCAGCCATCCTTGTGTGCCGGTCACAGCTTGCCAGAGGGTGTGATGGGGCACCATGGCCCAGCTGTGGGTTGGTTGCTGATATCCATGGGCCGGTGGTTATTCCAGCTCTCCCCCAGTTGTGCAGTGCATGGGGTGTGGGGGGAAGATGTCTGTTCTGCTCTGTGTTCCTCTGCCCATCTGTGGCATGGGTGGTGGGCCACTGCATCACTGGTTGTGCTGTTGCATTGCTACCCTGCTGCTGGGGTCATCCCTGGCTGTGCTATGGTGCATCTGGACTGCTCAGCTGAACATCCCTTGTTGCACTATGGCGCATCAGATATGCTCAGCTTCACCTCCCTAGTTGCGTTATGGTGCAGGTGGTGTGATATTCAGTCATCGGCCATAGGCGCATCTTGGCCTGTGCAGTTTTTGAATATCGGCTTCTTGCACATGGGCACAGTGGACTTGCACTTGCTCCTGCTGTTGAGCACTTTTTGGGTGCAGTTTAAATATCTGGGCCACAGTGTAACAACTGAAATTTAAAAGTCAGCAAAATTACACAGACTTTTCATGATAATTCTGTGGAATTCCACAGAACCAGAATGGTCATTCTGTGGGCATTCTGCAGGCAGAATCTTGTATTCTACACAGCTCTACCACCACCCCATATTTGTCTGCCACTTCCCCATTGTAATTTTGGGCTTTCTGTTCAGTGAATGCCTTCAGTGGCTTCCTAGGTCAGTATTTTGTTTTTTCCACCTTTCCCGGCTGCAGCATGTGCTTCTTTCTTTCTTTCGCTTGGTCAGCTACTCCTGCTGCACTCCTGTCCTCATGTAAATCATGTGTTTCTTTCTGTTTCAGTTCTTGGTGTGCTTACTAGTGTCCACAGTATATTTTACCCATGTTATTTTGCTGTGTTGGCTTATGTTACTTCAGGTTTTTACATCTTGTTGTTCATGCCGGGTCACTTGCAATCTTTCAGTTCTACTACATTCCTTCTCAGCAATTTTCACTGGACTTCCTAGCAAGGCATCCATTCACATTTCTGCTCTGTGATTTTATTTAAGTTTACTCAGTTAGTCTGCTCAGCATTTCCTACCCTAGTCTTAATGTTTATTCAGCGTCCAGCCTTTGCTGCTGATACTGGGTATTGCCTCGCATTTTAACTTTTGATGTACATTCAGTACTACTTTCAGTAACTGTATTTTCTATTAATATCAGTCATTCTATTCAGCAGTAATAATTCATTTAAAATGTTGCCCTCAGGGTTTACCCTGTGGGTAGACCACTTGATCCCCTGGAAGTTAGCATCCTGAGGGTGAGTCTCTCATCTCAGGTGGGGGTCCATCTCAGTAGGCCATGTGTGTCCTTCAGACACTGCCCAACAGTTCCACTGGATGGTAAGGTCTAGTGCTCCAGGGGAAGCGTTAGCTGTACAGACCTTCGATCAGTGACAGCTCAAGGTGCAGTATTTAAATCTTCAGCTGCCAGAGAGTGGGGATCTAAGCCCATAGGCATTTCTTCAGCTGTGCAGACCACATCAGCAGCACCTCTGAAAGCTATTCTTCCTGCGGCTGCCTAATGTCCACCTACTCTCATTCTGTATCCAATTCCTATAGTTCCCATTGAAGGATAGGCCTCCTCATGATCTTGTGGCTGGGTGATAGTCTTTCAGCAGTTGCTACTCTCCTCATTCCACACTTTGCAGGGTGGGTCTCCTTTGTGTGGAACTTTCTTTAGCTGAAGAGTTTCACCTAAGACACCCCAAAGCATTATCCTTTTAGAGGGATGTACAGAGAGAGTTATCCTTCCAAAAACTTCCCCTGAATTTTGAACTCCAAATTAGCATTCTGAACTGTCACAATAATAAGTTCCCATGTCAGGAGAGATGGCGGCTGAGGCCATGGATCTCCTGAGATTTCCACCATGTTATTTTTTGACTAATGCTTTATTGAGGATATCAAGCTGTCTCTCTTTTTCATCATGATGGTTTTCTTTAGGGATACTGTTTTGAAAGGCTAAAAAAAAAACTGAGGATGTCATGTCCAGGCAGTTACAGTAAGTGCCATCATGGCTATTTGCATATAACCTGCATGTGATTGTGGTGGTACAGCATACATAAATCATTTTTTTTTCCATTTGTGCTTGATTGTTGCCTGATTGCAGCTTTTGGACCATGCACAATTGAAAGGCTCAGCACAAACATTTGTGCTCCAGTTTGTGCTTTTTTGTGAATCCTGCCCCAGGGCTTTTACTGATTTTAAAGTGCAAGCCTGTTTTTCCTAGTATATTTCTTCCCAGAACTCTAGGGACCAACAGAACTGGGCCTAAAAATAGAAGTCCCTAGAACATGGAAAGTTTTAAAATTTAATACCAAAAAGAACCTCCACTACAAAAACTGTTTGAAGGGGGTTAAATGCAAACTGTACGTTAATTTTATTTATTACAAATATGGTCACCAGTATAGACACAGTAAGCCTGGACTGGTTTACAGGTGCATCCATGTGTGGGTGAGTGGGGTGGGGGGGGTGTCAGAGAATCCTTCAAGGGGTACAACATGGAGTGAAACAATAATAACAAAGTGATAGCAGTAGTAGTGTAAACTTGTACTGTAAAATCATACAAGTAATTTTTTTCCCCTGATTCTAGCTGTACATTGTGAGGTGTTTGCGTCTGCACACTGTTTATAAACTGTGGAGAAGTTACACAGCAGGACCCATTTTATGCTTTTTCTACCTTATAAAAGGTATGCTACCAGTTTTTTAACAGGTCTTTCCAGTAAAACTTGTGGCATTCCACCTTTGGCTTGTGGTTTCCTGGAGTGTTTTGTTTCACAGAAGGACCCATGGAGGTAGCCGCGGTGCTGCTGGACTAGAGGATGGCAAGACGGCCCTTTGGAAAGGCCGATAACTGGGTTTTCCACAGCCAGATGTGAGAAAAGGTCAAAAAAAGCAAGAACTCAGCAAGAATTCAGAAGCTAGAAGAAGCTAGGAGTTCAATTTTGAAAAAAAAAAAAACTTTAAAAAAGAATCTTACTACTTTACAGCCAAGCTGGGATTTTAGTGTTTTTAGTCACAACTGGCACTTTTGTTTCTGATTTGGGCATAAGCTCATAAACTGGGCATTATTTTGAGGAGAGTATTTTATGTACTTTATGTATTTTATGTACTTTTACATTTCTGTATGTTCTGGCATGCTATATTTTTAAATTTTTTTTTTTTAGTTCAATACACTTTTATTAATGTACATGATTTCATGATAAATTCTAATACAAACTTGTGTAACAATTGGTCAAACAGGAGAGTTACCTCCCAGACAGTGTACATAAAAAAAAACACGAATTCTAACAACTTAGATTAATATACATTCCCCTCACCCAACCCACCCATCCAAAAATCTCCCTAACCCAACCCCATCAAGCATGCACATGCTCAGTCATCAAAATATATTAATAGGCCATCATCTCCAAACTATAAATCATTATGGCTTCCATATGGTAAGTAGGGCATCTAAAGGACCCCATCTCATCTTGTAGACCTGTGGTTGATTGTTCATGGTTAAAATGTGTTTCTCAAACCGGAGGGCAAATAGCATTTCTTTATGCCATTCTATAACTGACAGGACTGAGCCATCCACCCAATGCCTCATGATAATTAGAGTGACTATTGCTGATATCAAAGCCAGATGTGCGTTCCTATGATTGGGAATACCCTCTGGAAATAGATATATCAAGCAAATCTCTGGGGTAATATAGGTATACAGGCCCAATAAGGGGTCAAGCGTCTTTCTAATGGCTTTCCAAAACCTCTGGACCGACGGGCAGGTCCGCAGCATATGGTATAATGTCCCAGTACAATTTATGCATCTAGGACAATCAGGAGAAGGCCTACTTCCCAGTCTACAAAGCTTGAGTGGTGTGAAATACAAATGATGCATGATATTGAAGTGTATGAAACGCAATCTATCTTGCTTGACAAATTTATATAGGGTCTGCCATAGCTTAGTCCAGAGATTTTGTTCATCACTAAGAGAAAACACCTGTAACCAATAGTGGCACACTTCTTGTGGCAATCCAGGATCAACCAACTGGATCACTTTATATGTAGTGGAGACATCATGGGGTTCTCCAGCCACTTGCAGGAGATTGTTGAGAAGATCAGCAGACCCTTGCTTCCACCTTCCTCAGCCCAAATGAGCAAGAATAGCCTTCTTGAGCTGTTCGAACTTATAAAAGGCTGTTACAGGCAACTTAAACTGATGTCTGAAGAGGGCAAAAGGAATTATTGTACCTCCCGCATATATGTCCATGATTGTTATGTCACTAAGAAGAGGCCAAAAGGCCAGAGGAATGGATTTACTTCCAATTTGAAAATGGGGATTATTCACAACAGGCTGCTCCAGCAGAAAATGCCAATTATGGGATAAGTGAATTTGCAGCTGATGTAAGGCCCTAATGGACCAACCTAGTGGAACATTCAGAAGAGGTTTTGGGATTGCTTTGGGAGTAGTATATAACAGGGCCGGTAGGGAACAGTTACGCTCTAAATTACTCAGTTTTCTTCTTTGTATTAAGTAGTGCTGGAGCGAATTCTGCAAATTGCCACTGTTAATAGCCATTATTAATTTCAAATTTCTAAATAGTTTGAAACCATCTTTTTATAATTAGAATGTTGTAAGCTGCCCATTTAGTCCACTCTTATTTATCACATTTCTAATAGATACAAATATCAATACCAGTGAACCCATAATCCAGCTAGCTTAATTGCGTCCTGCTGGTAATTGGTTGCTTAACTTATCCTGATGTGATCCAACAAATTTTTGTTTAAAAATGCATGTGTGGCATTTCTTTAGTTAGAGAAGCTTTAAACCTAGGAGTAGACAGCACAGAGCTACGTATTAAGATCAAATTCTTTTCGTCTTGTTTTTTTGTGAATGTTTGTACATTTGGTATTATAAAGACGTCAAATCGTCTCTAAGTCGTGTCGCGCTCTGTCATGCTGTCCCCTGAATTCTGTAGCTTCATTTCGTTCATTTTATTGTTGGTGTACTGCAGGCCTTTCATGTCTACATTCAGCATATTTCAGTGTGTATTAATGCAGTCTTACTAGTAAGTATGGCTTACGGCTGTGCTTTTCCTTTTTTTGTAAATTTATAGTATACTAAAGTATTTTGGTTTTCTGTTTAATTTTGAAGTTAGACTACTGAGCCATTTCAAGAATCTATCTTAGAATTGTTGAAATCAGAGTATTTAAGGAGAATTGGCTGTTGTTAATTTGTTTCTCCTTTTTTTAGTATTTTTGATAACCGAGCCATAGTAAGAGAACACACACCTGTGAGGATCCGAAGGGTAGATTCCATTTGTATGGGAGGAGAAGATGGGATCTTACAAACAGTGGTATTTACTAAAGCATTTATTAAAGCATTCCTTCATGGTTTAAACTCCTGGATTGAACTTCAAGGCATCCCAAGACATTTATATATGAGGCTATATTTTTTTGTTTATTTTGGATTATAATACCTGACTTTAGTTTGTCTTCAATTTTTTGTCTCCTTTTGATTCCTTCTTTGAACTGAAAGTCACAATATCTTCATTGCTCAAGACTTTTACCAGAAGGAATATTGTATTTTATTGAAAGCAAAATTGGAAACAATTACTGCTTTTTTAGTGCTTGAGAATTCTGTTTTTTTTTTCCTTTTTCTCTTTTTCTTTTTGCCTTTTATTTAGTATAAATGCTGAAAACTGCTCTTTGTGCTGATAAGAGAGGTAATGGGGGTAAAGGAGAAAAAGAGTTTAAGAGTTAAAAGGAGGTATTAAGACTTATAGTAGGAAAAAGTCAAAAAAATACAAACAATTTTGGAAAAGATAGTTCTAAAGCATGTCCCAAAGTAGGAAAATTGGTTAATCAAAAAATAGCTCAGTTTTTTATTCCCTCTCCCTCTCATATGGAATTAAGGGGTAATAAGAAAATAGTTAAACATTTTCATCCAAAATTAACCTCCTCACCTTCAGGGGAGGGTTCTTGTAGTAATTTATTTTCAACCCATTCACTGCTAAAAGAAATTCGTAGTTTGGAGGAGCTAAATGGCCATTATGATAAGGACATAGTATATAATTACAGTAACTGTAGTAGTCAAGTGAGAAATGGAGGAACTACTATAGTAAATCTGTCTGCCACTGTTCTGCATCTATCTGATTTAGTGGGATCTAACCTTGGTCAAAGTTGTCCCAAGGTAGATGTTGGGAAACTATCCTCTAATAAATTGTCTGGAAAGGAAGGAAAGAATGAGTCAGATCTAGCCAGGAATAGAGAAAAAGTTTTAAATTTGAATGTTCTAAGTCTGTCTCCACTTCCATGTACAGATTTAGTAGGTTCTATTCAGAATATAAATTTACAGCAGTCATCTTGAACAACATCCAAAGGCTCTTTCCTTAATAATTTTGAGTCTTTTTAAACCCCTATGCAATGAACCATAATTCTGCAAACAATAGGTTGTGTAAGGAGTGTATGAATCCTATGGAATCTGATTATGTAGGACAGGTAAAATTATATAATCCTGCTTTTCATGATGATAGGGCCTTAAACAATAAATCAGCACCTGAGATTCCAAATTTGTCAGATAAGTCCATAGAGAATATTTTGTATGATTTAAAAAGTGAAATTCAATTTGGAAATGAACAACTTATGGAATTAGTCACTTTGGTTCCTTTCTAAAAAAATTTATGCAAAGAAATGAGATTCTCTCGGAGAACTACAAAGTTACTGTGATAAATGGAAAAGGGAAAAGGCTGTCTGATATTAGCCCCAGTGTCATGTTCTCTGATAAATCCAAACCTCTAGCTTTAGGTGACACTGATAAGGTACTTTTGGAGAAGTCTTCCTTGTCAGTACAGAAGGAAATCAGAGACATAAGAATTATTACAGACAAAATATCTGAAAAAGAACTAGTAGAGATAGATAATTTAATAAAGGACTTGGAAAAAAGGAAATGTCAGATTGGAAATACTAAAAGGTCAAAGGGGAAACAAACTAAAACTAAAATAGAAGAGAAAAAGCATGATAATGTTAGTAGGGGTCGCTCTGGAAATATTCCTAGTAATGAAAGTAAAGTTGGATGTAGTCAAAAAAATGATGAACCTTTGATAAAGAAACTGAATGCTAAACAAAGTAAAAAGGTAAAGTTTGGAAAAACTACAGATAGTGTACATCTACTGTCTAAGGAAAATCCTTCTGTTTCTAGAGAAGTTATTAAGGAATATTTAATGATTGCTGGTGACATGTTACCTACTCTGCATATTTATAGCTTACCCAAGAGAAAATCTGAAAATTTTTATCTTTTGGAATTGGTTACCTGTAATTTAATGAAGGGGCTAGCTGGGACTAAAATTGGGTGGCAGGACATTAAATCTTCCTATAGATATAGGAATGGAGCTCATAAAGGTTGGGTGTGTGTAGTTTTTAAAAATGTCACTGTGAAATCTAGAATTCTTGCCACCAAGGATAACTTTTCTGATATTGGGGTCACACTTGATGTAACAATCAGGGAACATTCAATGAATCAACTGAATAGCCCAGTGAAAAGCTCTAATAGCAATATGCTAGGGCATGTAAGTAGTGGTAAATCAACACTTGTTCAACCCACTATTATAGCATTTATAAAACATGGTGAAATGGTTCACAATCTAAGAGGTGACGATGATTCCATTATATACAGAAGAGGTTGAAAACAGTTGGAAGTTAGAATTAATAGTAGTACAGTATTGAATGAGGATTATAGTTCATCAAATTCAGTAATTTCTGTGGGGGAGAGTGTGATAACATTAGAGCAAAGTTTAAACAGCACTATAAATATTACTAACGATTCCATCTGACAAGTACAGCCACAGCAGAAAATACTTAAAGGGCTAATAAATATTTTAAGTTGGAATATTGCTGGTTTGAAAGATAAATTAAGTGATAAGGAATGTTTGAATTGGCTGAAATCATTTTTAATCCTGTATATTCAGGAAACGTGGGATAATAATTGTTATGACCAAATATTAGAGGGGTATTCATCCTGAGCCTCTCCTGCTTAAAAAGAGAAAAAGTCTGGTCAATATAAAGGGGACCTTGTAATTTATGTGGATGCCAGATTGGATTTTGTTGTAATGGAGGCAAGTGCTTATAATGAATATTTTCTATACATCCTAATTGCCAATAATGGTGTTAAATGGCTATTTTTTATATCTATATTCCACCAAGTTTAAATATTCTAAATTATCACAAAATACTTGATATGATTGGTAGTAGTAGTATACTCTGTTAGATCAGATTTACTGGGGTGAAAATGTTTTTGGCTGGTGATTTTAATGCACATATTGGCTGTTTGATTGAAGAGCCATCAAATAATTGGTGTATTGATGATACTCTAAATATACCATTGAGACAGTCCAAAGATAGATCTACCTCAGGAAATGGGAAATGTTTGTTCAATTTTATGGGATGTTATAACTGTAGAATTCTTAATGGAAGAACAGTAGGTGATTGGGAAGGGTAATGTACTTTTCCAACTAGTAATGGAGGAGGTGTTCTGGACCTTTGTATTATAGAAACTTCAGACTATTTTTTAGTCAAAAAATTTGAAATTGTAAAATCCTGGGAAAGTGATCATTACCCTGTTAAATGTTTGGTAAGTCTAGGTTTTAAAAAAGATCCAACCAACCAATTGGAAGAGATAAAAGCCAATAGTCATATGTGCATAAAATATGGAAAAAAAATTAATTGGGATGCATTTTCAAAGGAGGCATTGGATAATGTTATAAATACAGTTCAGGCTAAGGTTACTACTTGGGTATTTAATGTTAATAGTTTCATAAGCTCAGAATGTCTAATTAAGGAATTTGATGAGTTAATTATCTCTACTGCTTGTTTTATGCAGAAAAAAAGAATAAGTAGATATAACGAATTAGCCATTGAAAAACCCTGGTTTGATAATGAATGTCAGTATTTGAGAAAAACAATTAAGGAAGTTGGAAAAATTAGAACAAAAGAACCTTTCTGGTATATTCTTGGAGCATTTTAAAAAATAAAATTAGAATATAAACAGTTATTGTTAAGGGAAAAAAAAAAGACTCACTGTTTCAATCTGTGGGCCAAATTACAAGAGAGCCTAATGAAAAAGGATTCTAAAATATTTTGGAATCTTGTGGTCAATTGGTTGTAATGGGAATAATATCTCTTATAATGTTCCAGGGACGATTAGTGAAGAAATGTGGGTCCAACATTTTAGTAAGGTATATAAAATCCCCTTAGATTCTAATAAAGCCATAACAACGGATCAAGTATAGAAGTATTTAATTATAAAGGAATTGGGATTCAGTTCTCCCCAAAAGAAGTCAAGCAGGCAATTCGGGCACAGAAAAGGAATAAAGCTGCAGGTTCTGATGGGTTATCTGCAGAAATTTTTCTTCATGATCCAGCATTTTGGGCTAAAAATGTACTCCAATATTTAACATCATAAGTAGTTATTTTATTCTCCCTCAAAGTTGGAATAAGGGTATAGTAGTTTCCCTGTTTAAGAGAGGTAATAGATCTGATCCAACATGCTATACACCCATAACCTTACTTCCAGTTTTACAAAAAATATTTTCACGATTAATTTTGGATAGGTTGTCAGCTTGGGTAGAGGAAAATCACTTAGTGTCAAAATTTCAAGGGGGGTTTAAAAAGGGACAAGGCACACATGATCTTCTCTTTTCCCTAAATTTTTTGGTTGAAAAATATGTATTTCATAAAAAAGGTAATCTTTTTGTAGCCTTTTTGGATATAAAAACTGCATTTGACTCCTTAAATAGAATAAAACTATGGGAATTTTTGGTTGAACAAAAAATTGATCCCCAACTGTTAGAAATTATAAAGCTTCTATAGTCAAACACAACAATAGAAATACACTATGGGAGAGATGGTGCGTTATCAAGAGAATTGCCTATTAAAGCTGGAGTAAAACAAGGCTATTTATTGGCTCCAATATTGTTTAATTTTTACATAGCGAATCTAATAAAAGAAATTAGTCTAATTGATACCTTTGCACCTAGCTTAGATAATGAGGAAACTAAGGTATTGTTGTATGCTGATGATACCTTAGTTATATCCAGAACTCCTTTGGGCCTTAAATGTGCTTTATCTAGTGTTATGACTACTATGAACCAGTTGGATTTCGATTTAAACATTAGTAAATCAAAAATGTTGGTGTTTGGAAAATCAAAATATAATAAGAAACTTTGGGAAATTGAGCATTGCAACTTTGATGTAGTGAAGGAGTTTAGGTATCTAGGGGTAATAATTGATAATAAATTATCCTGGTCCAGTCGTTTGGCAGGTGTTAAACAAAATGCAATGAAAACTATGGGGGCTGTGTGCTCCTTTGCTATTAAATTTGCTAATAATTTCTTTGTGGCAGTAAAAAAAAAAATTGAAGCTAAACTTATGACCCAATTGTTATATGGTAGCGAAGTGTGGGGCCTTTATTTAGATAAGGCTAATTTAGACAGTATTCAGAATAATTTTTTTAAGATCTACCTTAAACCTCCCCCGTGATTCCCCCTCCTGATTTTTAAGATTGGAGGCTGGAATGATCCAAATTAAAATAAGAATTCTGATAAGAGCAATCACGTATTGGGGTAAGATTGTGAAGACAAACAAAAATAATCTTACTTGGTTGTGCTGTAACAAAAAGATGAAATGTTTAAATAAATTTGGTGGTAATGGGCACTTTAACTCATGGTTTTCTAGATTAAACAGAACTTTAAGGCAATTTGGTTGTGAAGATATAGGAAGTTTACATGTCTTGGCTAACATAAATGGCTTTGTAAATGTAACCATTCAGAGATTACAGGACATAGCTGTTCAACAGGATTTTGCAAGTATTCAAGACATTGACCAATGGGGTTTATACTCCTCTATTAAAATTACCTGGGGGATAGAGCAATACTTGGTTCAATGTGAAAATGGGTTACATAGGAATATTTTGTCTAGATTACGTCTGGCAAGTCTTGGTGTACTTTATTATAATCTAAACAATTGGTTTTATAAGAAGTTTAAACTTAGTTGTGATTGCATTGATTAACGAGAAGTTGGTTTTATGCACATTATTTGAATGTAAAAATTGGACAAAGATTGAGAAAAGTTTATTTTCTCAAATTCCTGTTCACCTCTCTCACAACCTTCAGATTATAAGAAAATGGTTCTAAATTTGACTCATGAAAATGATTTATGGCACTGCAAAATATTGTTTATGTTAAAAAAGAAACTGTAGCCTTTCCAATTGTGTCTTTATAGCAGCCTAAAATTGGATTATTTAAATTATTGTGCTTTAGGTATTTATATTTATATGGATTTATAGGGAAAAATATTGAGATGTCAACAAATTTATTTATGAAATTGTAATGTCATGTATGTAAATGTAACAATCCTAAAGTTTTATACATTTCTTTAAACAACAATAAAAGAACTTGAACTTGAATTTTGAAGAAATACAAAAACAATGGTTATTTATTTATTTATTTATTGAATTTTGATGACCGGGTAGGCCCACTGGGCCCATAGAGGTCCCTTTTTCAGGGGCGACCCGGGTGCAACAACAACAAACAGGTAACATTTCAGTACAGACTGGAGAGTGGAATAGTATTTTAAAAGTAGGAGTACATATCTTTGCAGACGTAAAAGAAAGGAAAGCATGAAGGTAACAAATAATGAGCACGTTAAGCTTTAAGCATCCTAAATAGTAGAATTAGATACCAGGTCCACAGGAAATAGTGGGCAGCGTCTGTAGACCTAGGGTTAGCTGATAAGTACGCAGGGTTGGAAGGGGGATAAGTTAGGGACCTAAGTGCACCCCTTCAAAGAGAAGAGGACCAAATGTCCTGCAGAGATGGCTGATTGGGAGGGCAAGTGAGCTGCTCAAGAGGCTGAGCTAGTCAGGTATTGTGCATAGACATATGTCCTATTGAGCAGGTGTCCCTTCAGCAGCGCCAGAAGCTAGAAACAGTCTCCGCCTCCCGGACCTCCAAGGGAGGTTGTTCCAGGTGGAAGGGCGGTGTGCACAAAGGACCTAGACCTGGCTTTGGTCCTAATCTTTGGGACCTCGAGGAAGATTGGCCTGATGAGCACAGGCACAGTGGGTTGGGTTTTGCCCTGACAGCCCAACCAGGCTAGGGGGAAAGGACCAAGTATCTTGTATGTAAGGCAGAGGGAAGGGTAAGCTGAGCGAGGCATCAGGCGACGGCCACCTGAGCCTGGATTGGGCCTCACAGTGGTGAGTCATAGGGTGAGACAAGGTGGCAAAGCGGACTATCTTATTGTACAGAGTCTGCAGCCTTCTAATTCCATTGTGGCCACACCCTGGAGGATCAGGGCCCCAGAATGTGAGCTTTGGGAGAATGCGCTTGGCAATGGCTGCCCTGGCTTCAGGAATGATTTGGTCCTTTAGTCTATAGAGGATGCCTAATTTCACATGTATGGTTTTGTGATTTGATCTACATGATTCTTTAGGGTAAAATCTTGGTCCAGGGTAAGGCCAAGGTATTTGGTAGAGAGACCACCTCAAGTTTTGCACCCACCCTGGAATGGGTTGTGGTGTGACCTCTCTGTTCCCAGGGATCTAGGGCAAAGAGCATTACCTTCATTTTGCTAGTGTTTAGAACCATTTTGTTCAGAGTTAGCCAGTCCTCCATCAGGTGGATGTCTTCTTGAGGCTGTCTGCAGCTCGGTAAATTATGGAGCTCTGTAATGACTGCATCATCCGCAGACTGGAATAGCACTGCTACTACCGAGTTTTTGTGCAGATCATTAATGAACAGTGTAAGAGAAGGGGCCAGGATAGACCCTTGGGTACCCCTTCTTTAAGTGGAGCTAGCTTAGAGACTTTATCCTCCCACTTTACCCTCTGGGTGCGTTCAGAGATAACTCTGGAACCATCCCAGTGAGTGAGAATCAAGGCCAAGAGAACACATTTTTTGTAGAAGGAGGTTATGGTTTACCAGGTTGAATGCTTTGGATAGGTCAATGAAGACCGCCCCTGTGCTGACCCCTCCATCATTATTACTCAGGACATCAGCTGAGAATTTTGTTAGAGCAGTATCCGTTCCATGGTTAGCCCTGAACCCGTGCTGAGATGGTGAGATTACCCAGTGAGTTTCTAGGTAGTCCCAGATTTGAGAGTAAACAAGCTTCTCCTGTACCTTAGCTATGGAACACAGCAAGGAGATAGGCCTGAAATTCTCAATGGGCTCTGCTGCTCCTCCCTTGTGTAAGGGAATCACAAGTGCTTGTTTCCAGAGCTTGGGTACTGATCCCTCCGTTATGGACCGATTGATCAGCCAAGTTAGGGGTTTAGCTAAGGCTGGGGCTACCTCTTTTAGGATTCTTGTTTGGATCCCATCAGGGCCCTCAGATCCTCTTAGGGGAAGGGATTTGAGGGTAGTAAGGACCTCTTTTTCCCTGACCAGCCTCAAGTGAAACAAAGGGTGATCAAGGTCCTGGGGCCATTGTAAAACCAGGTTACAATTCGTGTCAGGAGGTCCCCGCTTATATGCCTCCAGGTTCGTGAAGTAGGTGTTAAGGGTCTCAGCAATATGAGATCCCTCATAGATTAGTTGCCCATTAGCCAGGATTGGGCTGGGTGGCGTTTGAATGTTCCCTTTGAGGAGTTCGTTAATGTGCTTCCAAAAAAGCCTAGGATTGCCAAGGTTAGTTTTTTGAAGGTTGGTGATATAGGCTTTCTTTGCTAGCTTAATGGCCTTTTTATACTGATTTCTAAGGGTCCTGTAGGCCTCTAGGTCCCCCGATTGCCTTGAGTTCCGGTACTTATTCCAGGCCTTGTCCCGGGTGGACATCAGGGCTTTTAGAGAGAAGCAGGATCCATTTGTAGCAGCTTCCTTTACTCTGTGTGTTTTTAAAGGGCTAGAGGTCCATAATTCTCATGAGGGCTGTCTGGAAGAAATTGACAGCATCCTCCAGACTGGGAGGTGCCTTATATTGCTCCAGTCAATGTCATTTAAGTAGTGAACAAAATGGTCAGGCGGAAGTTGGAGTAGTCCCTAGAGGTAAAAATCCTGGGAGGACTTTGATTCGCACAGTTCTTCCAGATGGCGAATACAGGCGAGTGGTCACTCAATGCATTTGCCAAGGTCCCTGCCATTTTTACATTGTTAGGGGTGGAGGTCAGGACCCAATCAATTATAGTATGCCTTCCAGTGGCATGATTCATTCTAGTTGGTAAGGTAATGACTTGGGTGAGGTGGGAGTCATTAAGTTTAGTGTTGAGGGTGGATTTTGCCTCAAGGGCCCAGTTGAGGTTGAAGTCACCCAGTAGGATGATCTCTGAAGCAGATTCTACTGCTGGGTTCTGCAGGAGGGCAGTAAGAGACTGAGAGCATTTGTGGGCGGGCTATAGCGCAGCCTATTGTGAGGTGCTTAGCCCCTCCTAGAGTGAGCCGAATGAGTATTGCTTCAGCTTCCGGGGACTGGCCAAGTGGCAGACTAACAAGGGAGGACGTAATTGTATCCCTTACATATATCAAGACCCCGACCCCTCTTCTAGAGGGTCTGTCCTTTCTGTAGAAGGCATATCCAGCAGCAGCTACCTCATGATCCAGAATATGGGGCTTTAACCAGGTCTCCGAGACTGCTAGTATGTTCGGATTGTAGGCCGCTAGCCAAGCTTGGACTTCGTGTATCTTTGGTCTCAGGCTGCAGATGTTCATATGAACCAACCTCAGGCCCTTGGCTGCATCCCATGCCTTATCTGATGGAGAAGAAATAGAGACGTTAGGTGCCCCAGGACCAGGGTTAGGCTGGATGTCTCCTGCCAGTAGTAACAGCGCTGCAAGCAATCGACGAAGAGAGAGGGTTAGGGGGTGAATAACCGCTGCTGATGGACATAGGGTTGAGCCCCTGGTGAGGATAAGAGAACGATATAGGATCCCTTTCCTAGAGAGTTCATACGCTACTAAGAGAAGGACATTGCACCTGGTGGAGGGGCATCTGTAGTGACCTGCCATATGTACTCCCGATCCCACACTGGCATGAGGGGGGCAGGTGGCACTGGCAATGAGCCAGTCCATCCCAAGTTGGGCTAGTATATAGATTGAAGCCCAGAGGATCCCCTTATTCCAGTTCCACGGGTACATTCTAACTTTTTAGGGTCACACTCAGAGATCACAGGAGCATTCCCTCATGGGTCCAGGAACCTGGAACTGGCCACTTTCTAATCAATTCTAGGTCTGTCGCTGAAGGTCTTAGAACAGGTCAGCACCCACTTAAAGAGGTTGACAAGCTCAGCTGACACCTATGGGATTGAGGATCCAAGGCAATCCACAATCAACCAGACACAGTAAACTATGAGAAGAGGACAGCCAAACAGTTAGGCAGAGAATCCACAGGAAATACACTAGTAAGGCAAGTGGACATCACGAGGACCCAGCCAAAGACATAGGGTGCAAGGCTGTTTTTAGCTACTTAGTAATTGTCAGTAATAAAGGCAAATACATTACATAGTAGACCTAAATGAATCAAAACTTAGTAATAGTAACTATCATGGCACTCTATCAAAGGTTAAAATAGGCTAGCCTTGACCCTATTACTTAGAAGGTACTGAAAAGCTTCACAACACCCTTTTTTAATTTTTAAGAAGCAATGGAAGGCAAAGGTCATAACGCCAGTTGAAGTTCGGTCCAGATAACAAGGTCTCAGAGAATAACTGGGTAGTAGCTAGAGACAATAATAAATAAGATCAGAGCCGAAGGCGAGTGACAGGTGTGACAGACAAACGCAGGATTAAGGCAACAGTTAAATTGAAAGCCAGGCTGCAGCTGCCACCGTGGAGCTCCTCCTAAGAAGGTATGCATCACGCTGATGATTGGAGGATGACATTTGAGTGGGCAGGACTTCAGCACAGAACAGCACATAAAGGTCCCCACTAACACAGGGAGGGTGGGTGGTAAATTCAAAATTCTAACAGCGGACCCCTGTGGATCTCCGCCTGAAGAGCTTGCTCCGCACTCCGGTGGTCCGTGGGAGGTCCACCCGGCTGGGACAGCTGCCGGCGCCTCGACCGGGACAGGAAAACTTTCCGTTGCTTTGTGGGGGGGGTCCGAGTGAGCAAGTCCCCTCCCGCCCCAGTCCGACGATCAGGTGCTGCTCAGAAGCGTGGATGAAGCCTTTTAAAGGCTTAGCAGAGTCCAGCGACCAATCCCCTTCATCCTGCGGCGAGCGCCAAATTCAAAATTCTAACAGCGGACCCCTGTGGCTCTCCACCTGAAGAGCTTGCTCCGCACTCCGGTGGTCCGCAGGAGGTCCGCCCGGCTGGGACAGCTGCTGGATCCTCGACCGGGACAGGAAAACTCTCCATTGCTTTGTGGGAGGGGGGTCCGAGTGAGCAAGTCTCCTCCCGCCCCAGTCCGACGATCAGGTGGTTATGGTGTAAATAAGCATGTGATCAGGAATGTCATACCAAGAACATTTCTAGAAATGTGGCACACATTACCCTTGGGCCTAAAAGCAAAAGCTTATCATAGGACAGAGGGAAAATGGGGGGGGGCAAACACATTGGAAGGGCCAATGGAGCAGGGTGAGGGTGGATCCAGGGCAGGGTCCCCAGGCTACAAGGGATGGGATCATCTTTGGGAGGCTGGGAGGGTGTACTGGGGGTCATGCATGGTACTGGATATATAGTAGTCTGGAAAATGGGGGGTGAATGATATTTAGGCAAATTGCATAGCTAAGGGAGGAGGTGGGATGGCTAAAGTGGACACTAAGATGGGAAAGGGAGAGGCATAGAAGAGAGGACAGGAGGGGTCCCACAGAAGGAGCTATTGCAGCTAGGGGGGCTAGGTGCAGTTAAAATGGGGGCTGCAGGGGGACAAGGAGCAAACATGGGCACAGGAAGGGAAAGATGCGATGGGGTATGAAGGAAAATTGAGGAGCACAAATGTAAGGAGGGAGCATAGGGGATAGTGGCAGAAAAGGGAACAAGTGTAACCAGGGTGGATGGCAGGTGATAAAGTATAAGAGTCTAAATCCTGCTCAGATAACAATGGATAAGAGAGCAAGGGGAGGACTATCCACCAGAGAGATACAGGCAGTGGGCCTAGAACAAAAAAATAAATTTGCCCCACTAGGGGCACAAAATGTGAGGGAAGAGCAGGAAAATGGAGCTGAAAGAGCACACAGGGGAAATAGGAAAGACAGGCACAAATGAATGCTCAGAAAAATTGGAAAAGGGGGATGCCCAATCAGGTAAGAACAACGGGCAAGCCCAAAAGGAGGTGGGGCAGTGTGCTCAGATCCAGAGGTGCAAAAGCTGGATGGTGAAGGGAAGGGTGAGGGCCACCAGGAAAAATCAGTCAGGGCACAGGCAGGGGCAGAAAGACACTGAGGGGAAAAGTTCACAGAGAGGTAGGCAGCCTGGCAGAAAGTTCCTGTGGGGGTCACAAAGCTGAGGGGGTGCAGAGCAAAGACAGTACTTTGGGAGGTGATGTGAGCAAAGGGGGTCTTGAAAATAGGGTACTAAATAGGATACAGGAGGTTGGGGGTAGGATGGAAGGAGATGTAACAGAAGGAGATGGAGGCAGGGTCCTACTGGTTGGGAACTCTATAATAAAATTAATTTGGTGGGGGCAGGGGGACAACAGCACATTGTGGGTGGATTGTCTGCCTGGCATGATGGCAGCAAAGGTCATTCACTATATCCCCTCAAGAGGGAAGCAGCAGGATAAGAAAAAACACCTGCTGTTCCACCTGGGAATGAATGATCTGGTGGGAAGTCGACTGATGGAGGTATAGGCCAGATTCAGAACTCTTGCTAGATACTGTAGCAGTCTGGGGTTCAAATTAGTGACTTTTTCAGAGGTGCTACCAGTACCAAGGGCAAGCACTGGTAGGCAGATGAGGATAAGGGAGTTCAATGAGTGGCTGGTGGGGTGGTGTGAGCAAATGGGGTAAGGGTTAGTAGGGGACTGGGGCTCTACGTGGGGGGACAAGAGCCTGTTTACACTGGACAGGCTGCACCTGAATATGGAGGGGGTGGCAGTACTAAAAAGCATACTGGAAGAATTGATAGCGGATACCTACAATTTAAACTAGGTGAGAGGGGAATCTGCTCCACAAGGAAGAAAGGGTGGGGTGCTACAAGTCCCCCCTAGGATAGTACTACATTGTTAGGCAAGAGGGAGATGGGTGAAGGGGGAACAGTGAGGGAGACTGGAGGAAGGGCTTAGCAGCAAACACCAGAAGTTGGGAAATAAGAGTGTGAACCTAGAGGCCATCATGAGGGATAAGGGACTAGATCTAGTTGCAATGAGTGAGACTTGGTCAACAGAGCATCACACCTGGGAAACAACCATTCCAGGATACAGACTGCTCAGAAGAGACAGGGAGGGCAAGGGGGGTGGTTGCCTTACACATCAGGGAAATCTTTAGTGTAACTGAAGGGCAGGAGGAGGAGGAAGGGGAGACTAAGCTGCTGTGGTAACACTAGTTAGGAAGACGAATGAATCCCTATGGCTGGGGTGGTATACAGGCCACCTACACAAGGGGAGGAGGATAATAGATGGCTAACTCAGGCAATCATGATGCTGGCCCAGAAAGGAGAACTTCTACTGGTGGGTGACCTGAAACTCCCATATGTTAAGTGGGAAATCCCAGATGCAGCACTGGCAAGGAGCAGAAACATATTAGACGAGCTGCAGGGGGTATTCCTTCAACAGCTGGTCAGGGAGCCAATGATGGGAAGCAACTTACTAGATGTAGTCCTGACTAACAGGGAGAGTGTGGAGGAGGTGCAGGTGGGAGAAGCCTTGGGCACCAGTGACCGCAGCACGGTATAGTTCAGGGTCAGGGAAGGGAGGAAGACAAGTAAAACCAGTACTTCAGTCATGAACTTCAGACACACGAACTTTGATAAGATGAGTAAGACAGAGAAAAAATGGAAGGTAAGGTGAATATAGTAACAGTGGAGGAATTATGGGAAGCTATCAGGGGAAGGGTTCAGGAAGCAGCGGAAATGTGAATAAAAAGGTCAGGAAGAGCAAGGGGGGGGGGAGACCACTCTGGTTCACTAGGGAGGTGGCGGGGGCAGTGAAGGAAAGGAGGAGGAGGGCTTTCAGAAAATTCAAGAGGACACTCTGAGAGGAAGATAGGGAGGAGTACAGGGAGAAGAGGAGTTTGGCAGGGAGGGAGATCAGAAGGGCAAAAGCAGCCACTGAGAAGAAAATAGCTAAAAATGCTAAGAGGGGAATAAAACATTTTTCAGATTCATGAGGGAGAGCAGAAGGGCTGGGCAGGGTATTGCTAGACCGAGGGGGGAAGGAGGGATAAGCTTGGAGCAGGACTACATAAAAGCAAAGGCATAAAATAAGTACTTATCTCGGTATTCACAGAGGAAGAGGAAGGCAGAGGCCTGGAGCCAAAGTCTAAGGGGTGGGAGGGAGGGCAAATGAGTGGATCAGAGCCCATTCACTGTGGATAGGGTCAAGGCAGAGCTAGATAGACTAAGGGTGGACAAGGAATGGGGCCTGATGAGTTACACCCCAGAGTTATCAGGGAATTGAGGAAAGAGCTCGCCGTGCCCTTCACAAGGCTCTTCAACCTGTTCCTGGATACAGGGAGGGTGCCAAAGGACTGGAGGAGGGTGGACATGGTGCCCTTGCACAAGAGAGGTAGCAAGAAGATGAAGGAGAACTACTGCTCAGTCAGTCTCATGTCTGTGGTGGGGAAGGTAATGGAGGCATTAATCAAGGAGAGGGTGGTGGATTACTTCGGAGGAGTGTGGTGTGCAGGATAGCAGACAGCATGGCTTCACCAAGGGAAAATCATTCAAGACCAGCATAATTGAGTTCTTTGATTGGGTGATTCAGGTAATCAACTGGGGGGGACAGTGGACGTGGCCTATCTGGACTTCAGCAAGGCCTTTGACACTGTCCCCCACAGGAGGTTGGTGAGCAAGATGGAAAGCATGGGGTTGGGAGGGAAAATAGCAAGCTGGGTGGAGGCATGGCTAGCAGGGAGAACTCAGAGAGTGTTACTAAATGGAGTGAACTCCGAGATGGCAAAGACAAGGAGTGGGGTGCCACAGGGGTCAGTTTTTGGTCCGCTCCTCTTCAACATCTACAGCAGTTATATTGCAGAAGGTTTAAGAGGGAGAGTGTGCCTATTTGCCGATGATACAAAAATCTGCAATATGATGGACACCAAGGAGGGATGGAGGACATGAGGAAGGACCTTTAGATGCTTGAGGAGTGGGAAGTGGTAGCTGAAATTTAATGCCAAGAAATGTGCTGTGATGTACCTAAGGAGTAAAAACATTCATGCAGGGTACACGCTGGGTGGGGAGGAAATCAAAAAATCATAACAGGAAAGGGATCTGGGGATCATAGTCCCCTGAAACCTTAAGGTAGGGTTCCAATGTAGCAGGGCGGCGGGAAGGGCTAATGGAATGTTGGCATGCATAGGCAGGTTCATTACTAGCAGAAGGAGGGAGGTAATAATGCACCTCTACAAAGCTATGGTGAGGCCGCAGCTAGAGTATGGGCTCAGTTCTGGCGACCACACCTCCACAACGATGTAGATGCATTGGAGAGGGTTCAGAGAAGGGCAACAAAAATGTTGCAGGGTATGCAGGGGAAGACATACAAGCAAAGGTATAAGAAGCTGAATCTGTACACATTGGAAACAAGGAGGGAAAGGGGTGACATGATTAACACCTTTAGATATGTAAAGTGGCTAAATAAAATAGGAGAAGGAGGTTTGCTAAAGAGGAAGGAGGGAGCCAGAACTAGAGGGTACAGCCTCAGATTGCAAGGAAATAGATTCAGGGGCAATGTGAGGGGGTGCTTTTTCACAGAGAGGGTGGCGGTACCCTGGAACAGACCGCCAGATGGAGTGGTGGGAGCTAAAACAGTGGTGGCATGGGACAGACATATGGGGCTGAGTACTGGGGGGAGGGCAGGGTCAGGCGGGGAGGGGGTTTGTGAAAGGGGAAGGATGGGAAGACTTGATGGGCCGGAAGGGTCCTTTTCGGCCATCAAGCTTCTATGCGTCTATGATTCTATGATAGGCACAGTGAGTTAGGGCTGGTTTACAGGTGCATCCATGTTGGGGGGGTCATGGAAGCTTTCAAGGTGTACAACAGGGAGTGAAACAGTAATAACAAAGTGACAGCAGTAGGAGCGTAAACATGTACAGTAAAATCATACAAATAAGGAAATTCGAAGAAATATAAAAACATTGGTTATGGTGTAAACAAGAATGTGATCATGAATGTCATGCCAAGAACATTTCTAGAAATGTGACACACAATAAAATATGAATCTGTTGGATACTACATTATGTCATGGTGTTATTGTGTCTGATGGTGTGACAGTGTGTATAGTGTGGAGTGGTGTGACAAAGTGCATAGGAGTATGGGGTCATGAGATGCTGTAGAATAGGAAATATTCACTGTACATAAATTGTCACTATATTCACTGAAGTGCTCAGAAGCGTCAAAATAAAAGTATGCTAATTAGTACATTTTTCCATTAAGGTGAATGGAAGACCTTTAGTTTAGAGTGAAAATAAACTTACACAAATATGACCACTTTGTGGCTAGTGCTAAATATAATTGATGCATTCTTTTCCTATTCTATAGTATGTCAGCATGCATGCTGGTATACAGTGGTGTGACAAAGTATATGGGTGTATTAGGTGTTGCTGTGTGTGTTACAATACATGGGAGTGTAATGTCTGTGTGTTAGAGATCATGGTGGTATGTTGATGGGTGGTGTGATAGCATGTAAGGTGTTGAGTGGTGTGTGACTGCATAGGAGTATGGGTTCATGATGTATCTCAGTGTGCATTTCGGTATGGTGCCAGGTTGTGTGGCAGTGCATGGAGGTTTGCGGTTGTGAGGCTTGTCAGCGTGCATGGTGGTATGATGTTGATTAGTGTGACAGCATGCATTGGCTATGGTGTTGGGTGCTGCATCGAACTGCTTGGGAGTATGGGGTTGTGAGGTGCATCAAAGAGTAGAGATGTGCAAAATTGGAAAATTTCACCTAGAGAAATATTTTGAGTAATTTAATTCCCACATTATGCAAAATGTTTCGCCTAGGCAAAATGTAATTTCGCCTCTGATTTCGCTTTTGCATAATGTGAAATTTCTCCCAGTTTTGCCCAGTTTTGCTTTCACATATAATTTTGAGTTGAAGCCAGTCACACAAGATATTTGAATTCCCAAAAAATATGCACTAGTCTGTGCACAAGGCCCAGATGGCCAACTGCCTTTGGCAGGAGCCGGCATATCATTTGGAAACTCAGTATACAGGGAACTGCTAAAAGGAATCTTGTAGGTGTAACCAGCTCTAAGAAGCAACACACACCACAAATAATAAAGAAATAAGATGTTTATTAGGGGAAGGGTACACGGACATGGTACAGAATAAGTATAACAAATAGGCAGGATCAGGAGGACAAGGGTAACACAACAATAAGCGGGGAGAACTAA
Organism: Neoceratodus forsteri; assembly: GCA_016271365.2. NCBI lineage: Eukaryota > Metazoa > Chordata > Ceratodontiformes > Ceratodontidae > Neoceratodus > Neoceratodus forsteri. The sequence continues at coordinate 629,647,452 of CM057459.1, forward strand.
GACAGAACAAGTAAAGGGACTGAATTCTATAGGGAGCATAAGAGAGTAACAAACAACAGCATCAATGGTCAATAAAATAATTTTACATACAAAATAAAGAAACAAGAGGACTTAAAGAATGGATGTAGATTAAAGAGTACAGAATAGTTTTTTTTTTTTTTTTATGGGGGGAATATAAACTTCAGAATGGAAGACAGAAAAATGAAAACAAAAAGACAAATTAATTTGTGCTGCCACATTAAGGGCCAGTGGGGCTACCATGGAATTCCGACAGGATGCACATGATTTTGTCAACATCACACTGTGGTTTAGAAATCCCCTCCCTGGACATGAGTAAATTCCTGTCTGAAATTGTTTAACTCTTGTCGGACATGCTGGACTTCAGACAGGACAGTGGATAAGTCCGCATGTGTCACTAGCACTGCTGTTAAGGCGGGGGTTGCCTGTGCTGCTGGCTTTGGACATGGAGAGCCCTGGAGGGGTCTTGATGTTACTGACTGCTGCTGTTTTCTGGTGTGGCGAGGATGGCGAGGATGTTTAACTGATCCAGCCATGCCTCCCTCATGCTCACCCCTTTCAGTACTTACACCCACACTACTCCCCACAGCTGCACTTGATGATGCCGCCACCTCCCACAATATGAGGTACCATTGTGGCAGGTGGTGGTGGACCATGTGGCTATGCTAGTCGGTTGTCCCAAAGTGGGATCCACACTTTCCTTGATGCACTTCCTCCCCACATATATTGCAGGTGACCACTGGGTCACCAACCGATATTAAGTAGAAAAATCCCAGACAGGATAACTTCAGGGATGATGGAGCCATGGGAGTGTGCTGCAGATAATGCCTCAGGCACTGACTCCTCTGGGGGATGGGGCATGGTCTGCTGCTGCCTGGGTGGAAGAACATTATCTTCCTGGTGCTGGGGAGGGGGCACTGTCTCCAACTGCTGCTGGTGAGTGGGCACAGTTTGCTGCTGGGTGCTGGTGCTGGAGCAAAAAGCCTCCTGCTGTGGCATTTCAATTGTGATGGTTAGCTGAAACACACGTACAGGTGCCCCTCTGTCTTCACCCTTCTGCATTATGTCCAAAATCCACAAACACCACCAATTCAAATAAACAAAAAAAGAAACAGAGATAGAGACTCAGAGACAGCCGGGGGAGGGGTTCACACACACAATCACCACCTACTAAAATATGAACTATGACAAAGACAAACAAGAAAAGTTAGAAAGAAATAGCACAAATTAAGCAATTTAGGTGTAAAAGTGCACTCTGCATACACAAGGAGTATAAATGTTGCCTGCTTCCTCAAGATACATAGCACAGGAAATTAACCACTCACTTACTACCTGTTTAGACTCAACCATGTGACCACCAGCAGAGCAAAATGCCCAATTTTGCCTAACCTTGCCTCAGATCTGCAGGTGAAATTGGTGGTGAAATTTCACCTGTGAAATTTTGCTAACAGGCCATAATTTCGCAAAATGTTTTGCTAAATGAAATTGGCGATTTCACCAAAATTTCACCCGTGAGATAAAATTTCACTGCATCTCTGTCAGAGAGCATGTGGGTATGGTGCCAGTTGGCTTGACAGTGTGCATGTAGTATAGTGTCACTGTGTGTTGGCATACATAGAGGTATAGTGCAGGGCTGTGTGGCAGCATGCATGGAGTATGGTTTTGGGTGGAGTGACAGCATGCATGGGGGTATGGGGTTGTGAGGTGTGTCAATGTACTTGGGAGTTTGGTAATGCTGTGTGTCATAGTGCACTGGGGTATGATGTTGGGTAGTGTATCAGACTGCACAGTGGTATGGTGTTATGTGATGTGACAGCGTGTATGGTGCATGGTGTTGAGTGGAGTGACAGTGTACATGGGGCTGTGGGTTTGTGTTGCCTCTCAATGTGCATAGCGGTATGGTGTTGCAGTGTATGTCACATTGCATGGGTATGGTGTCAGTCGATGTGACAAAGTGCATGGGGGTATTGGGTCTTTAGGTGTGTCAGCATGCTTGGCTAGTATCATGTTTGTTTGTGTGGCAGTGTGCATGGAGTGTGATGTCAGGTGCTGTGTCAGATTGCATAGTGGAGAGGGTTGTGAGATGTGTCAAAATGCATGGCGGTATGGTGTGGGATGTTGTGACAGCATGCATGAGGTATGGTGTTGGGTGGTGTGACAGCATGCGTGGGGTATTTAGTTGAGTGATGTGGCAGCGTGAATATGGGTATGGGGTTGTGAGGTGTATCAGCATGCATGGAGGAATAATGTTGGTTTGTGTTACAGTGTTCATGGTGGTATGGTGTCAGGTGGTGTGACAGCATGTATGGTGTAGAGTGGTGTGACAGAGTGCATAGGAGTATTTATTTATTTATTTATTTAGTTTCTGTTAACTGGGTAAGGGCACTAGACACAGAGTGACTATTTTCAGGCCCGACCTGGAAGGTTACAAGGTACAGGTAGGCAATTTGGAGACACATAACAGTGAATAACATATTTGATACAATACAGAATACGAGGTTACAGCAATTTCAGAGGGTAACATGTTCACATAGGATATAAGTGCTGAGTCCAGGTATGCTAAAACAATGGACAAAAGACAAGATCATTCAAGTTTAAGTGCAGCGCCTGACAGGAGAATCTTAATTCCATAAGAAGATAGGATAAATCAATTTAAGGAGTTAGCATGGGAGGGGTAGATAGGCAGGAAGAGAGGGGAGGGGGACGATTAGTGTGATAGGAGGAGTATAAGAGTCTAGAGTCGGAGTGGGCATATATGGGGTAGACTTAGGGACTAGGGAATGAGGTGGCAGAGGTGAGTGGTTTAGGGATAGGTATGGTGTCAGATTATGTGTTAGAGTGCATATGAGTATTATATTGAGTGGTGTGACAGTGTGCATGCGGCTCTGTTAGTTGGTATGCTAGCGTGCATAGGGGTATGGGGTCATGAAGAGTATAAATATGCATGATGGAATGATGCTCATTGCTCTGACAGAGTGCATGGTGTATTGTGTCAGGTGTGTGTCAGATTGCATGTGGTTATGGGGTCATGATGTGCGTCAGAGGATATATGTTTATGGTGTTGGTTGGTGCAACAGCGTGCATGCAGTATGGTGTTTTTCTGTATGTCAGAGTGCATGGATGTATGGTGTCTGCTGGTGTGACAGCATGAATGGGGTATAGTGGGGGGTTGTGTGCCAGCAGTCATAGGGTATAGTGTCAGGTGTTGTGGCACAGTGCATAGTGGAATGGGGTAGAGAGTTGTGTCAGCTTGCATGGCAGTATGATGTTGGTTTGTGTGACAGCATGCATGGTAGTATAGCGTTGGATGCTTGGTCACACTGCATGGGCTGTGGGGCTGTGAGGTGTATCAGAGAGCATGGGAGTATGATGTTGGGTGGTGTACCAGCATGCATGGGTTATGGGGTCAGTAGGTGCATCAACGTGCATTACTATATAGTGTCAATGTGAATGTCATAGTGCATGGGGGTATGATTTTGGTTTGTGTGCCAGAGTGCATGATGGTATGGTGTGGCAGTATGTATTGTGTCGGGTGGTGTGACAGAGTGCATGGGAGTATGGTGTTAGTTTGTGTGTTGGAGTGCATGATGGTATGATTGGGCATCATCATCACAGATGACCTGAAATCATCCAAGCAGACCAGTAAAGCAATAGATAAGGCTAGGGGAATGTTGGGGTGTATTAGTAGGGGTATCACAAGTCATAAGAGGGAGGTAATAATCCTTCTTTACAAGACACTGGTTAGGCCCCATCTGGAGTACTGTGTGCAGTACTGGAGGCCACACCTTCACAAGGACATTAACCAAATTGAGGTAGTCCAGAGAAGGGCAACCAAAATGGTGCAGGGACTGCATCAGAAAACATATGAGGACAGATTAATGGAACTCAATATGTATACCCTAGAGCAAAGGAGGGAGAGAGGTGATATGATTGAAACATTCAAACACCTTAAGGGCATTAACAAGGTGAAAGAGTCTAACATGTTTCAATATAAGAAAAATAACAGGACAAAAGGACACAACATGAGATTAGAGGGAGGCCAATTAAGGGGTAATGTGAGGAAGTTCTTTTTCACAGAAAGGGTGGTGATCCATGGAATGGCCTACCTCAAGAAGTGGTGGATAAGAATACAGTGCAGGGCTTCAAACAGGCATGGGATAGGCATAAGAGAGCAATTAGATCAGTATGAATAGACAGGCCATTGACAGAGCAAAGGCCGATGGTGCATTCATAAGGTAGAAAAAGAAATGGGAGGACGGCATGGACCTTGCGGTCCTTATCTGCCATCAACTTCTATGTTTCTATGATATTCAGTGGTGTGATACCATGCATGTGGTATGGGGTCAGGTGTTGTGACAGCAAGCATGGGGTACGGTTCACTCCTGAGATGCGTGGGAAGTGGTGCTGCTGAAATATAACCCAATATATGGGGATTGAAGTGCCACTGCCAATACACCAGAGGGTAAGGTGCTGTAGTGCTGCTGCCATCACACCGAGAGGGATGTCATGCTGCTACATTCACCCATGGTAAGTGCTGGGAGTGGTGCTGCTGCCATCAAACCCAATATGTGGGGATTGTAGTTCTGCTGCCAATACACAAAAGAGGAAAGTGCTATAGTGCTGCTGCCATCACACCCAATGGGTGGGATGGGGGCTATGATGATGCTACCTTCATCCATGAGAGATGCTGGGGATTGCAATGTATGTGCCAATATACCAGAAGGGAAGGTACTGCAGTGCTGCAGCCATCACCCCGGGGGCTGTAAAGCAGCTAGCTTCAGCCTGAGAGGTGAGGGAATTGGTGTTGCTGCCATCAAACCCAATATGTGGGGATTGCAATGCTGCTGCCACTATGCCAGAGGGAAGATACTAAAGTGCTGCTGCCATCACACTCAATGGGGGTGGGAGGGGAACTGTGATGGTGCTACCTTCACCCATGAGAGGAGCTAGGGATTGCAATGCATGTCCCAATACATCAGAGGGGAAGGTGCTGTAGTGTTGCTGCAATCACACCAGGGGGAGGGGGGGCTGTAACTCTCCTACCTTCAACCTAAGAGGTGGGGAAGTGGTGTTGCTGCCATCAAACCCAAAATGTAGGGATTGCAGTGCTGCTGGCAATACACCAGAGGGCAGATACTGTAGTGCTGCTGCCATCACATCCGATGGGGGTGGGAGGGGAGCTGTGATGATGCTACCTTCACCCATGAGAGGAGATAGGGATTGCAATGCATGTGCCAATACATCAGAGGGGAAGGTGCTGTAGTGTTGCTGCCATCACACCCAGGGGAGGGGGGCCGGTAGCTCTCCTACCTTCAGTCTGAGAGGTGGGGAAGTGGTGCTGCTGCCATCAAACCCAACACATAGGGATTGCAGTGCTGCTGCAAATACACCAGAGGGCAGATGCTGTAGTGCTGCTGCCATCACACACTGGGGGGGTGGCTGTGAAGCTCTTACCTCCACCCCTGAGATGTGGGGAGAGTGGTGCTGCTGCCATCAAACCCAATATGTGTGGATTGCAGTGTTGCTGCTAATACACCATTGGGGTGGATGCTGTAGTGCTGCTGTCATCACACCCGAGGGGGGAATGTGATACTGCTACCTTTATCCACAATAGGTGCTAGGAGTGGTGGTGCTGCTGCCATCAAACCCAATATGTGGGCCCATCAAGAAAGCTGACACAGGGACTTACAGAGGCAATGATCCAAGGAAATATGGTTTCACTGGGGGGGGGGGGTTGCCAGGCAAACATGACCCAAATTCTTTGATTAAGTAACCAAGTAGGTGGATAAGGGGGGGCACTTGACATGGCCCACCTGTATTTCAGAAAGGCCTTCGATGCCATTCCACACTGAAGGCTGGTGAGCAAGCCAAAAATCCTAGAAGTAGGCCTTAAAGTAATAAGATTAGTAGGGATCTTGCTAGGCAATAGGAGTCAGTGGTGATGGTAAATGGAGACTTCACTCTGCACTTTTGCTCTGGAGAAAGTAAAGTGACCAGTGGGGTGCCAGAAGGGTCAGTACTAGGCTCAGTCCTCTTCAATGCCCTAATTACCTACATTGCAGAAGGACTGGGAGGGAAGGAATGCCTGTTCATAGATAATACAAAAATCTACAACAGGGTTGACACATTTGGGGGGGGGTGGAAAGAATGATGGAGCATGCAAAAAAGCTGAAAGGATGGTCATGAGCTTGGCAGCTGGGTTTCAAAGCAATAAAGTGCAAAATTATGCACTTGGGGCTCAGAAACCCGATGCAACATACCAAATAGGGAGGCAAAGTAGTAGCAGTCACAAAATAAGAAAGTGACCTGGTGATGATCATTACTGATGACCTAAAGACAGCTAAACAGTGTGGCAAGGCAGTGGGAAAGTCTATTGGGATACTTGGATGCATAGGTATGGGTAATACCAGTGGAAAGAGGGAGAAAACAATACCCATATTTAGATAACTGGTGGTGAGACCCCAACTCGAATTCTGTGTGCAGTTCTGGAGATCCCGACTCCGAAAGGACATTGACAGGATGGAAGTGGTACAGAGCGGGGCAACCAAAATGGTGAAGGGCCTGCACCAGAAGGCCTATGAAGAAAGCCTTAGGTACTCAAATATGTACTTTCTAGAAGGAAGGAAGGAAAAAGGGGGTTATGATTGAAGGATTCAAATACCGTACAGGTATAAACAAGATACAGGGAGAGAGCCTCTTCAGTGTGGAAAAGCTGGCAATTGATTGCTGTACTGTGACCAGGAAGGAAGGGCTGGTGACTGCAGAATGCAGGCAGGGGAGGGAGGGCTAGTTACTGTTGTATGTAGGCCGGGGAAGGGTCGGCTGGTGATTGTTGTACCTTTTCCATGGAGGGAGAGCATGTGAGTGCTGTAAAAGAGACAGAGAAGAAGGGCTAGTGACTGTTGTACCTGGGCGGGGGAAGGGGAGCTGGTGATTGTTGTACCTGGTCCAGGGAGGGAGGGCATGGGACTGTTGTACCTGGTCTGAGGATGGAAGGCAGGGGACTTTGGTACTCAGGACAGAGAGGAAGGGCTAGTGACTTTTGTACCTGGGCTGTGGGTGAGTTGCTGAACTCTGTTGTACTGAAGCCGGGGAAGGAAGGAGGGTAGTAGATTGCTGTACTAGAAAGGAAGGGTTGATGATGTTTGTAACCAAGCCAGGGGTGGAAGGCTGGTGACTGCTGTACTCAGGCTAGGAAGGGAGGACTGGTGATGGTTGTACCTGGGGGGGGGGCCCTGGTGAATGTTTTACTAGGTCCGGGGAGGGCGGGCAGGTGATTACTACTCAGGACTGGGAGTGGAGTGACAGATATCCTTGGCGCCGGGGTCAAGAGTGGATCATCTAGGGTGTAATCCCCCCTTGCTATGCACCCTAGCATCCTGTTAGCCTTAGCTGCTGCCTTCCTACACTGGGCCAAGTGGTCTAATTCCTCAGTCACCAGCATCCCCAGATCCTTCTCTTCATTGGATAAGGACAGTTTGATACCATCTATCCAGTAGCTGTATCCTGGGTTTTTGGCTCTGAAATGCATCACCTTGCACTTCTTGGTGTTGAACCCTAGCTGCCAGGTGTGCGACCACTCCCCGTGTCTTGCCAAGTCTTCCTGCGGTAATTTGCCGACCTCCCCCCCATCCACCTCAGCACAGATCTTGGTGTCATCAGCAAAGAGTCTGATCTTATTCTTGATCCCAGCTACTATGTCTGCGATGAAAATGTTAAACAGGACTGGTCCCAGTACTAATCCCTGTGGGAAACCACTTGTCATTGCCCTGGGCTCCAATGCTTCTCCCCCCACAACTACCCTCTGTTGCCTGTCCCTCAGCCAGTTTTCTATCCATCCAGCTAGCTTCCATCCTATACCAAGACTCCTCAACTTGCAGGTCAACCTTCCGTGCGGCACTGCATCAAAGGCCTTGCTGAAACTCAGGTAAACTACATCTACCGCATGGCCCTCGTTCAGTGCCCTCGTGACCCAGTCAAAAAAATCAACAAAGTTTGTCTGACAGGATCTGCCAGCAATGAACCCATGCTGTCTTCTTGCAGCTCATTATTCACAAGAAACTGCACCAGCCTTTCTTTGAGGATAGATTCCATCAGTTTCCCCACAATTGTAGTGAGGCTCACTGGTCTGTAGTTCCCTGGTGCATCCTTAGGCCCACTTTTGTGGAGAGTTACCACGTGCGCCTCCCTCCAATCTCTGAGCACACATCCCATATTTAGCGAGGTGTTGCACATATCTGCCAGTGGCTCTGCCAGCACCTCTGCCAGCTCCCTCAGCACCCTGGGATGTACCCTGCGTGGCCTAGATGCCCTGTCTACCCTCAGGGATCTAAGACCCTCCAGCACCCTTTCCACCATGATGACCCCGTCTGTGGTTGTCTCACTCCCCCATGCCTGCGCCCCCTTTCCCTGCAGGAATGGGCCCATCCCTTTCCCTTGCGAACACTGAACAGAAGTGCTCATTAAGTACTTCTGCCTTCTCGGCCCCCTTGTCAACCCACCCACTGCCTTTCCTGATCCTAACTATTTGATCCTTGCACTTTCTCATTTCCCTTATATACCTGAAGAAATCATTTTCCCCTTCCTTAATCTCCTGTGCTAATTTCCTTTCCCTGGCTGCCTTTGCAGTCCTGACCACTCTGCTCACGTCCCAGGATTTCCTCACATAATTCTCCTTATCCTCTGCCCTGTTGGTTCTATTTGTAGGTACAGAAGGTCCTTCTCTTATCCTTCACCTTCTCTGTTACCTCTCTGGTCATCCAGCTTGGATGCTTGGTCCTTGATTTCTTTTTCTGGCTCTTGACACAAGCTTTAGTGGATTCAATCAGCCCTAGTTTAATGATCGCCCATTTCTGCTCTGTGTCCATGTCAGGGTGGATGCCATCTATGTGTGTTCTCATTAATTGCCCCATTCTGCCAAAGTCTGTCTTTCTGAAGTCCAGGACCTTTGTTTTTGTATTGTGGATCTCTCTACCCAAACTGATAGAGAACCACACTGTGTGGTGATCGCTAGCAGCCAGTGTTTCCTCCACTCTTACGTCTGTGACCTGTTCTCCATCCTCCAGCACCAGGTCTAGAATATTTTATTCCCTTGTTGACACTGTCACCCTTTGGGTCAGGACACCATCCTGGATTGCTTCCAGGAGGATCTGCTCCCTGGTGCATGTGGTGGCTGGGATGCTCCAATCCACCCCTGGTAAATTGAAGTCTCCCACCACCACAGTGTTCCCTTTGCCACAGAGTCTCCTTAGCTGCTCCCCTAGCTCCCTATGCAAGTCCTCATTCTGGGTTGTGGGGCATATAAACAACCCCCAATCAGACACTATCCCCCTTTGGGGCATGCAGTTGTATCCAAATGACTTCTGACCTATCTTCTTTCCCCTCCTTCTTGACACATCCAATCCCTTCTCTTATGTAAATGGCTACTCCCCCCTTACCTTTTTTTCTGTCCCTCCTGAATAATTTAAATCCTGGGATGGCCAAGTCCCAGTCATGGTTTTGGGTGGCCCACATATTAGTGATGGCTGCTATGTCCACCTCTCCTACTGCCAGCAGTGCCTGCAGCTCTGCCATCTTATTCCCCAGGCTCCTAGCATTTAGTGATACCACCCTCCAACCTGACTCCCTCAAAGCTGCCCCCTTACTCTCCCCTCCCTCCATCCTAGGCAAAGTAGGCCCTATCATTGCAATGGGGGGAGGTCCTCTGGACCTTCTCTCCTGATCCACTCCACCTCTCCAGCCCCCCCCCAGCAGCAAGTTTAAATTATACCTTTTGGTGATAAATTCCCTTAGTCTCAGCTTTAACACACCCACACCCTCCTTACTTTGCTGTAGCCTGTCCCCTGTATATAGATCTGGGTTCTCCCACATATTGCCCCACTCTCCCACCCAGCCATACCGCATGGATTCACACTATTCTCTCAGCCACTTGTTGAAGTCCATGATTCTGCATTTTCTGTCCATAATTGCCCTTGGCACTGGCAGAACTTCTGAGAATGCCACTGTGCTTTCCTCCTCTCTGCTTAGCTTCCCAACTTCTCTGAAGATGTCCTGAACCTCCTCTATCTGCCTTACTTTCAGATCATTCATTCCCAGGTGAAAAATGATGTGTGGTTCCCCCCACCTTCTGTACACACCTACCAATGTGGTGCTGTACCCTACCTGCTGTCATGCCAGGCATGCAGTCTACCTGTATCTATATCACACAGCTAAACATCACAAATATTCAACATTTCACATGTAATAATTCATGTAAATAAGCAAAGGTGTTTTTGTTACTGAAAATGAATAGAAAGTGGCCGCCATCTTGTTTTGGGTCATGTGACCCAATACATCATGACATTTGCCCATTCTATGGCTTGTCGTACACTTTAAAAATCCTGACAAGTATTTCTGTCTGTTTCATGCCATTGCTTCATGGATTTAGTGAGATATAGCACATAGTGACATAGGTGGTACACCCCAGACCTGAATTGGTCACAGCCATGGTAGTGAGGTATGGTACCCTATCTGAGATAAACTGGGTGTGCAGTGTAATGTTCCAGATCAGAAATCACATCCTGGCACCTATATCAATAACAAATAGCTAAACATCACACCTATTCAACATTTCACATGCCTTTATCCATGTAAATAAGCAAAAAGGTGTGTTTTGTTACTATGAATGACTAGAAAGTGGCCGCCATCTTGTTTTGGGTCATGTGACCAAAGGCATCAAGTCATTTGCCCATGCTATGGCTTATTTTACTCTTTAACTGCCATAACAAGTATTTCTGCCTATTTACTGCCATTACTTCATTGATTTAGTGATATATAGCACATAGTGCCATAGGTGGTACACCAAAAGCCTGAATTGGTCACAGCCCTTGTAGTAAGGGATGATACCCTAGTTGAGATTAAAATGGGATTGCAGTGTAATATTCCAGATCAGAAATTATATCCAGGCACTTGTATCTATAACAAACAGCTAAACGTCATACCTGTTCAACATTTACCATGTATTTATCCATGTAAATATGCAAAAGGTGTGTTTTGTTACTGGAAATGACTATAAAGTGACCTTCATCTTGTTTTGGGTCATGTGACCCAAGACATCATGTCATTTGCCCATGGTGTGGCTCATTTTACTACTCAACTACCCTGACAAGTATTTATATCTATTTTTTACCATTACTTCATGGATTTAGTGACATATAGAACACAGTGGTATAGGTGGTTCTCCACATGTCTGAATTGGGCCCAACACACATCTTTGAATAAATAGCAAACAATCCATGAAAAGGCATAATTTATTGTCATACTTGCATATTTTTATTATAAAACACATATTTTGCCACTAGACCTGTATTTTGAAATTTAGATGTTACACCCGAGTATTCGCTGGGGGTCCTGGTCAGTAAGCTAATAGTATTAGAGGGTATCGTGGTGGCCATCTTGGATTTGATCATGTGAAAATTATGTTATTTCCATACTATCGAAATATAGCTAAATTAAAAGAGTAACAAACTAGGAATTCAAAAATATATAGATTGTTGAGGTTTTGACTCAAAAAAGACATGGAATACTTGCTCAAAGCTTAATAGACCCAATTACAGGAAAACACCTGATATTTATCATTGTTCCATTGCCATTAATAGAGTTAAGGTCAGCAAGACAAAGGAATCAAGCCACTAAAAAGTCCTTGATTTAAGAGTCCTTGATTTAAAAAAAAAGACTTTGCCCAAATGAGAAGTTGCTTCAGAGCTAACTTCAAGAAAAAGGCAGATGGAGGGGTGGAAGAATATTGAGCATGCATAAGGAAGGCACTATAAGTAGTAAATGAGAAATGCTCCAGGCTGGTCAGTAAGACAAGAAAAAGAAGGAATCTGCTGTGGTTCACAAAAGAGGTAGCAGCTACAGTAAGAGAAAAGAGACAAGCATTCAAGAAGTAGAAGAGCTCTAACAGAGACAAGGACAGAGAAGCATACAGGAGTAGCTTGAGGGAGGCAACTAGGATGATAAGAGCAGCAAAGTCACAAACAGAGGAAGACTTGACGTGGGGGGTTAAAGAAGGCAAAAAGACCTTCTTTAGGTACATAAGTGACAAAAATAAAAACAAAGGAGGTATTGTCAGGCTCTTAAACAGGGATGGGAAAAAGGTGGAAGAAGACATAGAAAAGGCAGAGGTCCTGAATGAGTACATCTGCTCTGTCTTTACAAAGGAAGACCATGGCAATGGACCCATCCTGAAGGGGGACAAAATAACAGAAAGGGGGGTGGACACAAGCTCGTTCATGGCAGAATGGGTAAAGGCAGAATTAAAAAAACTGAACGTGAATAAAGCCATGGGTCCGGACGGAACTCACCCATGCATACTGCAGGAACTGAGTGATAAACTGGCTGAACCCATAGCAGACCTATTTAGTAGATCCCTGAGGGAAGGGACAGGCTCACAGGACTGGAAAAAGGCAATAGCGATATCCATCTACAAGACTGTTAGTAAAGAAAAAGCAGGGAACTACCGCCCAGATAGTCTTACCTCAGTGGTGGAAAAGTTGATGGAATCGCTGCTCAAAGAAAGAATAATAGCGTTTCTGGAGGAAACTAAACAGCAGGATGCCAAGCAGCACGGGTTCAAAGTGAGAAGGTCTTGCCAGACAAACCTGATCGAGTTCTTCAACTTGGTTACTAGGGTGGTGGACCAGAGGGGTGCCATGGATGTCATCTTCCCAGGCTTTAGTAAAGCCTTCGATTCTGTCCCACTCAGAAGACTGCTAAATAAACTCAAGAACACAGGAATAATTAAGGAAGTGATATCATGGGTAGGAAGCTGGCTTCAACAGCGAACCCAGATAGTTATGGTAAATGGGGTAGTATCAGAAACAAGGGAAGTGACCAGCGGTGTGTCACAAGGGTCCATCCTGGGACCTTTGCTCTTCAATGTGTTCATCAGTGACATCACAGATGAGTTGAGTGGGAAGGTATGTCTGTTTGCAGATTACAGGAAGCTCTGCAACAGAGTGGATATGGCACGGGGGTGGAGCAAATGAGAAGTGACCTTCTCATGCTTGAAAAATGGTCAAGCATGTGGCAGCTAAAATTCAAGGCAAAAAAATGCAAGGTCTTGCATCTGGGTAAGAACAACCTGGGTACTGACTACCACCTGGGGGGGATGGGGAGAGACTAGCAATCACCCGGAAGGAGTGAGATCTGGGAGTTATCATTTCAGATGATTTAAAAGTGAGCAAGCAATGTGAAAAAAAAGCAGCAACAAAGGCTAGCAAAATACTTGGATGTATAGGTAGGGGCATCTCAAGTAGAAGATGGGAGGTGATCCTGCCACTGTACAGGTCCCTGGTGAGGCCCCACCTTGAGTACTGTGTCCAGTTCGGGAGGCCTTACCTCAGGAAGGACATAGACTAGAGACATGCAGAGGAGGGCAACTAAAATGTTTCATGGTCTCCATGAGTTGTCTTACAAACACAGATTAAGGCAGATGAACATGTACTCCATGGAGCAGCGTAGAGTTAGGGGGGACATGACTGAAACATTCAAGTACCTAAAGGATATAAACTGAGTCCCAACACAGGAGCTCTTTCTGATTAACAGCTCAACAAGAACAAGAGGCCATGACATGAAACTGAGGGGGATTCAGAGGCAACATGAGCAAGTTTTTCTTCACAAAAAGGGTGATTGATCCGTGGAATGGCCTATCTGCTGAAGTCATTAAATCCAAAACAGTATTGGGATTTAAATCAGCTTGGGATAGGCACAATGGGATAGTGACAAAAGGTTTCTGAGTAGGGGGGTAAGATCTGGGCAGACTAGATGGACAACCCATTCCCCCTGTATAGTGGCACAAACTACTTCTTTCATTCTCCCTCAATATGGAGCCCCCAGTCACCAATAACTTGCTTGCCATCCTCTTAAGATGGGGACCCTCTTCCCTCCCAGGCAACCTTTTTTGCCCCACTGTAGGTGCAATAGGTATGTCTTCCCTTTCAGGAGGAGAGGCTGAACAGTTTCATTTGGAGGTAAGAAGTAATTTCTTGGTAAAATTGACTCTGCCTTCCTTTCCCAGCCCAATACCCTCCAGCCCCATTGGGAACCCTAGGTGGCTACAGAGGGAAAGGAGTAACAAAAGTTACCCTTAATTCCCACTTCATTCTTCTCCATAGGAAGCATATTTCAGTTCACACCACAGCGAATTCTGAAGTGAGTGCCAATAATCTCATGCACAATTGGCAACTGCTGTACCTCAGTATTACCTCCTGGAAGATAGCCACTCCGCAGTGCCTGCCATATACTATGCCCCCAATGCATCTGTGCATGCATTCAACCAATAGTAAATGTATCACCTTTTGTTGCCAGCCTTTAATACACATCCCTACTCCCAGAACCCTGACTGTAAAGCAAGGCTGACCATTGCTCATTTTATCCTTCATGTAGATTAGAGATTAGCATACAGAGTGAAATATTAAGGGCAGTGAGTATCATGCCAGGAAGGCTTTTATGCATGTTATCTTTTAAATATGGTGGTGACTGTGACCTGTATCAAGTTATATACAGTATTCTGAAGGCTAACACACACATCAGTGTTCTTGGGTGGGTCCCCTTTGCAACTCCTTCTGCCATGTTGCTTCTAATGCTCCTTCGCATACTAATTATTGCTCAATATACACCTCCCTCTCATTTACTCCTTTTCCCTCTCATCACCTCATGCACTGTGCATCCCTCATTTCAAAATTCTAGTTTAACTCTCTAGCTGCCTATCTCCCCTTTTTCCTCTGTTCTATCCCTTCTGGTCATATGCTCTTTGCTTTTGTGACTCCTGTATATTTCCTACACCTCACTCCAACTCTTTTGCTGGTCAGTCTGCTTTCTCCTGTCATCTTCCCTCCATCTGGAACAGCATCCCTTCCACTCTTTGCGTCTCACCCTCTCATTTCTCCCTGAATCATCATCTTAAACCTCTTGCTGCTAACTCATGCTCCAGCTGTGGCCTTACCTGACATGGCCTCTTATGGTTCTTAGCCTACCACACCTGTGCCAGTAACATAATGTTTGAATTCAGCCTGCACACTGTCACCATTTGGAACTTCTGTACTTTACAGTCCAGTATATTTTTTTAGTTATTTGTATAGCTTGCATTTTGTATGCTATCAGATTTGTTATCTGCCTGTACAATATCTCCATTTTTATTTTCTGCACTTTACCACATTGTTTATTCATTAACATATTTTGTATATCTTGTATATTTGCCTCCCTACTCCCTTCACTCCATGTCACACCTGGAAATGAGCCTTGACTCAGTGTGCCTTTCCCATTACCAATTTTCAATAACTAAACCATAACATATGCATTAACATAGTTTTTTTGCAATGAATTTCCTTACTTTTTGAGTAAGTGTAGAGCCCGATATACAGTATAACTTACTTGTTCTCAACTAGAAGTACAACAAATTTATAATTTGAAAGCAAAGTTGGCTTGAAACTAAAATGGCAGAAGCCCAACCCCACCTTTTAGGTCATATGCTACCAATCGCTTCCCACCATGCCACAAAGTTTAAAATTAGCAACTGTATGAAGGTGGAAAAGGGTGAGGGGTTTCTTTCACAATTTGGCAGGATGGGGTAGGAAGACATGGGAAACTGGAGTTTGTGGGTAGGGATAAGTGAACGGATTTTATGCACAACTTCACAGGGATCACAGAGAGGGGGAAGGTGGTGACCCACTGTGGGGAGGGTATATGGCATGGTGGGAGTCTGTGACAAAGATGTGTGGGTGAAAATTCTTTTAATTTTACAACAGAATTAAAAAAGCAAGTAAGGAACCTCATATTGTTCTTCATAGACACTGGTGTTAGAAATTGCCATTAAGGGTAGACTTTGCTAGGTGAAGAACTATACAAAAATATACTTCACAGTGTGCAATGTCAGGAAATTCCATGAACGAGTTTCACAAACTCAAGTTTCCTGACTCTACACTTCTGTTCCCAACTTGTTTTCATGTTTTGGGGCTTTAAGCAATTTTTTGTGTAGGACTTAGTACACTTTTAATGGAAGTTTATACAATTAGACAAGTAACTCACAGGCCCGCCCCAAAAAAAACCAGTATGCTTTCTATTGTTCATTTGTGTTTTTGACTACTTTTATCAATTTTTTTATTGATCATCATTTATAAAGTGCATGGGCTATACTGTATGTTATACATGCAATGAGTTTACTAAAGTCTGTCTTTAGTTTTTTTGTGACATGCACCAATTTTTTCATCTTAAGCAAAACATTAATTATAACTCTGTCTTTTGGAAAGACAGCTCAGATGCCTTGTTAAACAGTCTCCTGACAAACCACACAACTGTCACCTTTAGATTTTATGTTTTTTGTAACGCTTTCAGCTTTTAAAGATTTGTTCATTTCAAACTTTAACTCATGGGGAAAGTCACTTCCAGTTATTTCTTTTAAGTGGACCACTTCTATGTGACATTTTAAATCTTTACAACCTTATAACCTAAGAACTCCAAAAAGGCCCTTCCTTAGAACACAGTCTAACAAACCTGTAAGTTTCATAATTTAACCCTGTCTAGTAGTTTTGTTATTGGTGAGCAAGAAAAGATAAAACTGATTTTCATGACCTATGCCCAAAACATAGCCCTTAGGAGTGAGACTGTGCTTACCAAGTTTTACTGTCCTAGGGTATATGACCATCAAGATATAAGCTGTCAACCCACCACCCCCACTTTTTTACACAACCAGTAAGTCAGCCAAACATTCAGGTGTTTCTAGACCTGTAAAATGCAATGCCATCAGCCAGGATCAAGCATGCTGTGTGATATTTCAGTTTACTGCATAACAAATTGGAGTAATTACTATTGAATTACATTTAGTACCTGCAGTATCCTGCAGGGTATCACAGTAAAAACTATGATACTGTGCTTGATCCTGGTAGACAGTGCCATATACAGTAAAAACATACATATTTATAACATCTCAAGTTATTGCATAAGTTAGGGTTACAAAGCCACACAAGGAGGTAAATGCAGTGTTAGAGTTTTTGAAACCCTAACAGCTCCCCTACCCCATCTTCTAACTTTGTAATCTAAAGCCAAGCTACAAAATTTAGAGCCATGCCCACAAGTCCACTGCTTCATGTTTAGGTCAGTCATAACTTTATTTATGAAGAGCCCTGCACAAAGTAGGAGATCAGTTACAATTTTTTGGGACACAAAGCAAGAGATGATTCATAACTTTCTTCACACAGGGCCCCGGACCTGTAGCATGAAACAGCAGATGAGTCCCAGTTGCAAAGCAAGATGCTGAGGGTCTGCACAAAGCAGAAGGTGAGTCCTAATGTGCTTCATACAGAGACCAAAAAAGCCCTGCACATGAGCCCTAACTCTCTTTGTGCAGCTCTCCACTGGCAAGTGCAAAGCTGGAGATGAGACGTAACTTTCTTATTATTTTGCTCATGTATGACTTTGTAGTAGAAACTGAATGCAGTGTTGTGTTGGTCATTTTCTTGACTGTTTGCAATGTTTTTTGTTGGTCATGTTCTTAACTATTTTCCATGTGTCCTGAAAATACAAAAAAAAATAGAATCAATGGATGGTAACTGAATGGTAAAATAGTGTGAAGAGCAGGTGGATGAGACAGGTGAAAGATGGTTATTAGGTATTTGGCTCTGTAAAATGCTTTTCAGTCTTTTGTGATTTTCATAGCTGAATGCTGGTTATATTGATGAAACTACAGTCTACTGCTGTAACAGAGCACAGTGAGTGCAAAATGCTTGCCAAAGCAGAAAAGGATTGTCAAAAAAGTTGAGAAGCTCACTGAGAAAGCTGGATGATGGCAGCTGGGAAACAGTGAATACTTACAGTACTTATTAGGTATTGCAGAGTAAAGCTGGACATCAGCAGCAGGAGCCAGAGACTGAATTGGTTGATTTGGACGGAGCTTCTGAACCTGATTGTGTTTCAGCATGACCAATGTGTGCTGTGTAGAGATGTGCAGAAATAGAAAATTCTGAATTTGCAAAATGCCAATAGAATTCTGTGAAATTCCATAAATTTCTGCAGAACTTCATCTGAATTTCATAGATTTCCTTTATTTAGCCATATCTCAGTTGTTTGTTGAGATAGAGACCTAACATTAGGCAAAACTACATATCAGTATACATCCTAAATGCATGCCATGATATTTGAATGAAGCGTTTAACAATTACAGGTGTTAAAAAATGGACAATTTATTGCATGGGGGAAATTTCATGAATTTTCTGCCTATAACTTGGCCACTACTGGAGCTAGATATATGAAAATGATCAATTCTCAAAGTTAGGCACTCACCAACTCTTGAAGTAAAATGAACACTAGTCACCAGAATTCAAGCTTCATTTTCAACTTATTTAAAATGACAATCAAACATGGTGAAGTGCAGACATATGCTTTGCCTACCTGACATATTTCAGACATCTACAGTAGGTCCTTTATCAAAGGGTGAGGTACATATAATGGACTTAACAATAAACAGATCAACTGATGTGAGATCAAATTGATGTAACATTAAAACATTTCAAATTCACTGGACTAAAAAATTCAAGCCAATTAACAACAACATGCATAAAAGTAAATCACAAAACTAGATACAGGTGGAAAAAACAAGGAGGAATAGGAGAAGAAAGGGAAAGCAATGGGATTTGGGGGGAAGAGGGGATAATGCACAATTGATATACTGTGTCATTAAAGAACTAGAAAAAATTACCTCATCAATTTCAGTGTATGTATTGGAATGTTACCAGTTTGGAAGCTTATAGAAACATAGAATTTGATGGCAGATAAGGACTGCTTAGCCCACCTAGTCTGCCTATTTCCCTACCTGATGAATAATCTGCAGATTCTAGTTAATCAACAGCTTACTTCCTCCTGCCACCCATTATAATTGCCTTATGACTGTCCTATGCATTCTTGAATTTTCCCACTGTTCCTGACTCCACAACCTCATCAGGAAGGCTGTTCCATGCATCCACAACACTCTCTGTGAAAAATACTTTCTAACATTACCTCTGAGCCGTCCCCCCATCTTCAAATTGTGCCCTCTTGTTCTTGCACATTTCTTCTTCTGAAAGATACTACTAATTCCCTTGAGATACTTGAAAGTTTCTATCAAGCTTACATTCAAGTAGCAAGAATCCCAAGAGGACTTAGAATTATTAAGAATCCAACCTACCACCTGGTTGGTGAGATCGAGTCTGCCTGATGGCCCCACCTGGAGGGGGTAGGCCTGGGTGGATTGCCACTCTGTGTTCCCAGGGGTTTGTAGTGGGCATAGAAGTCTGGGGCTGAGCTCTGGGAGGTCTATAAAAGCATAGCAAATAAACAAATCAGCATGCAACTCTGCATCAACTTGATTTAAAAAGAACTGGGTGTGTGAGAAAAATTTAACATTTGAAGAAACACAATGCAGAAATGAAACTGTTGTGATTAAAAAACTAAAATTATATTCCTGTTTCATTCTCTCCTCCTTCCTTCTGTGTCCTCCAGATTACTCTATCTCCTGCTGTTTATCCTCCACAATGGATACCCAATCTGAATACTACCTATCAGAATGTTTACCACATGGGAATTTTGCCTCCCTTATTGCCACATCTACCTCTGTGTTTGGTGCTTGTCCTTCACCTGCTTTATCCAGATGTGTCAGTAGTGCCCACCTGAATGCTCTTCGATTTGGTGGTATAGGCACACTACTCATTTCCATGAATGTCAGCATAACAACATTTTTGAGAACTAGGTTTGTTCATTTCTCTGTGAAAATTGACACTGCTGCACTGAACACACATTCAAAACAAGCACTGGTTTGGGGATAGTTTAAACATTTAAAAGCCACATCTGCCAGTACAGGCCACTCTTTACCTTTGCTGTTCCAGCACAGCATGGGTTTATCATTAGCTCCAAGGTGTTGTGGGGTTGTCGTATGTGCCTCAAAAGGTCTTGCTGCTGCCTTTAGTATGGCATCCTCCAATGCTTCCTCCTTCTCACAATCTGCAATTTATTGATTTACTTATTTCAAAAATTTTACCAGGGGAAAAACATACTCATTTGGGCTAGCAGCTTGTTTCCAGATGCATCCTGGGGGGTGGGGTACAAGGGAGAAGGATCCAACAAAAAATACATAAGTAGAACAAGTAAATCACAATAGGTAAACTTATAAAAAGTTGAGAAAAATGGTATACACTATATACAAGCAAAAGAGCAGTATGCTCAACACACAAATTACATTGTTGAATGGTATGAACAAGTTGGTGATAGTAGTTCATAGGGTAAGCAAATGCAGTGGAACTAGTCATACAGTGAGGCCAGCAGATTAGGCATATTGCAGCTTCTCAGGGAAATATATAGGTAATGTATCACCTGTGCAAGAACAGCCCACAAAGGATGTGATATTGCAGGTGGTTTTGTGGTTGTCTTACTAGACGTTGCGGAATTGGCATCTCCACATCTCTCACTTCTTTTGCCAAGTGTTGTTAAGGGTGACGCTGAATTTTATCTCACTATGTTTTTTTTTTTATTTAGCATTTGCAAACCATGTTTACAATTGATCAGCAGTCTTTACAGGTACTCAACTTGCTGATGACCACTTTTAATTATAGCTGAAAGCCTACATTTGTATCATGGGTCCAGCACTGCAGGATAGAGAATTTTACCAGTTGAGGCAGAAGGAAGCAGGGAAGGCAGTCAGAATAGCAAAGGCCCAGACTGAGGAAAAGATAGTCAACTTGGTTAAGAATGGGGATAAATCCTTTTATAGGTACATTAGGGAGCATAGAAAGACAAAGGGAGGGAGGGAGAGATAGTGAGACTGAATAGAATGGACGGTGGATGGGCAGAGAGGGACAGTGAAAAAGCAGAGGTACTGAATGAATACTTCTACTCAGTATTCACAAAAGAAGAGGGGGGGAGGTACCTAATATAATTAAGAGAAGCACTCTGGATAGAGGGGTTAATCAAGTCCTTTCACAGAAGAAAAGGTTCTGAAAGAATTCCTAAAACTGAAGGTGAATGAAGCAATGGGGCCTGACGGGATTCACCCCAGAATTCTAAAAGAATTAAGGGAAAAATTAGTGACACCACTGACTACCCTTTTTTAGCAAATCATGGGAGGATGGTGTGGTACCTGAGGACTAGAGGAGGGCAGATGTGATTCCCCTTCACAAAAGTGAGAGCAAGACAGAGGCAGAAAACTACAGACTTGTCAGTTTGACCTATGTGGTAGGGCAAATGATGGAATCACTTTTGAAGGAAAGAACTGTTGAGTACCTAGAGGTCAGTGGGGCACAGGGCCCAATGCAGCATGGAATCATAGCAGGAAGGTCATGTCAGCTGAATCTAATCAATTTCTTTGACTGGTGAACAAAGTAGTAGACAAGGGAAGGGCTATGGACATAGCCTACCTAGACTTTAGCAAGGCATTTGACACAGTCCAACACAAAAGATTAATAAACAAATTAGCTAGCCTGGGAGTGGGTCCCAGGGTGGTAGCCTGGGTAAAACATTGGCTGGATAACTGGACACAGAAGGTAATAGTAAACACAGTCCACTCTGAAGAAAGAGGGGTTACTAGTGGGGGTACTGCAGGGTTCAGTACTGGGTCCAGTCCTTTTTAATGTCTTTATAAGTGACATTGTAGAGGGACTAGAAGGAAAAGTATGCCTCTTTGCAGATGACACAAAGATATGCAACAGGGTTGATACACAAGGGGATAGAAAGGATAAGAAGGGACTTAGCAAGGTTGGAGGAATGGTCAGAAGTATGGCAGCTTGGATTCAATGCAAAGAAGTGCAAAATAATGCACCTGGGAAACAAAAACCCAGGGGAAGATTACACAATGGGGGGGAGGTAGTAACAACAACAAAAATGGAAAGGGACCTGGGGGTAATCAAATCAGATGACCTTAAGGTTAGCAAGCAATGTGAGAAGGCAGTAGGGAGGGCTGGGGGGATACTGGGATGTATAGGGAGAGGCATCACCAGCAGAAATCAGGAAGTTGTCATCCCTCCCTACGGACAGTTGATGAGACCCTATCTGGAATACTGCATCCAGTTCTGGAGATCCCATCTCCGCAAGGACATAGACAGGATGGAGGCAGTCCAGATGAGGGCAACTAAAATGGTGCAGGGTCTGCAAGAGAAGCCATATGAGGAGAGACTAAAGAGCTTAATATGCATACCCTTGAGGAAAGGAGGGAGAGAGGGGACATGATTGAAACTTTTAAGTACCTCAGTGGAATCAACAAAGTCCAAGAGGGTAGCATCTTTTGGAAGAAAAGAGATGTGCAAGAACAAGGGGATACAATTTGAAGATAGAGGGTGGACAGCTCAGGGGCAATGTGAGGAAGTTTTTTTTGACAGAGAGGGTGGTAGACACATGGAATCGCCTTCCTGAGGAGGTTGTGGGGTTTAAAACTGTTGGAGAATTCAAGAATGTATGGGACAGACATAAGGCAATTCTTGTGGGGGCAGGAAGAAATAGGCTGTTGGTTAACTAGGACCTGCAGTTATGCAGTATGTAGGGAAATGGGCAGACTAGGTGGGCCAAGTGGTCCTTATCTGCCATCAAATTCTACGTTTCTATGTTTCTGAAATCCAAAGATATCAGGATAACATTCAGGTATCTTTTACAGTCTAATACATTAAGCAGGCATTCAGATAGTGTACGGCTTACAGAGTCACCTATTTCCTCAAACTTCTGCTGCACATTACAGATGGTCTGACTCAGCACCCAGAGCAGAGGGATGGTCTGGTTAATAGAGGCAGTGTCCCCACTCACTGCCTGTGTGTATGACTAAAAGGCCTCAATATAATATCAACCCATCCATAAACTTCCACTGCTCTGTTGTCACCTACATAAAAGCTCCTGAAATGTCATGGGTTATATAAAGCAGCATGTGGTGTACTCTGATAAGGCCTTCTACTGCTCATACATGCTTTCTAGCATATACAGGATCAAATTCCACCTTGTGAGACCCTCCTGAATTAATCTGTGCTGAGGCAGGCCATTTATGAGTTGCAGTTCATCGAGTCTGTCATTGTTTTTTCTGGATCATGCAAAAAGGTCACAAATATGACAGCACAGAGTGAGCACTATTTTGATATCACATTGTGAAAAGAGTTCTAACACAACTGAGTTTAGACAGTGTGAAAAACAAGACATACTAGTAATACCCCAATCACTAGTAGCCTTGACAATGTTTGGACCATTGCCACTGTCTGTGAAGCCTGCCTTTAAACACAATGGGTTCAGTCAAGTGTCAGTCTCCTCCAATACTGATCCAAAAATGTTTTCCCCAGTGCGAAAATCAAGCATGCTTCATAGTCAGTGTTGCATGGTTGCAAATTCCAGGTATGCAGTTTCAATTACAATTTGGTCACTTGCATTTACTGCCAAGATAATGACCAAGCACCTTCAGTTCTTACCAGAGTGCTGTTACTCACATAAACAAGCTAGCAGCTGTTGGACCACTGCTCCAAATATCAGTAGTAAGATGGCTGTATGAACTGGAGGAATGCTGAAGGGCATGTGAAACTTCTTTTTTTAAAAACATCCCTCAGATCAGGAATTGCCAGTTGTGAAAAGTAGGTTAGGGATGGCACTTTCCATTTGGGGCATGATTTGGTCATAAAGTGAAGGAAACCAGCATTTTCAGCAAATGAAAATGAGAGAAGACCAATAGCAAGCATCGTTTACATGGTAGCATTCAATTCATGGCCACTGAATGACTGTGGGAATTCACATTGCTTTGATAACATGCTGATAATAATTGGCTGGATCTTTTTTCAGTGGGTTCTTTTAAGGAACAGCTTTCTGCAGGCACCACGTTGCTCAGATGTCACTGCCAGAAACCGTGTAAATAAACCTGTGACATGTCTGGGAGGTATTGTCATGGTATTGCTGCTGCTGCTCCTGCAGCTCATGCTCATATACAAGTTAGCCGGCCTTGGAGTGGGTCCCAAGCTGGTTGCCTGGATAAAAACCTGGATGTACAACAGAACGCAAAGGGTAATAGTAAACGGAGTTGACAGTGAAGAAAGGAGGATAACTAGTGGGGTACCACAGAGTTCAGTACTGGGACCAGTCCTCTTTAATGTCTTTATGACATTGGAGGGCACCTGGAAGGAAAGGTATGTCTCTTTGCAGATGACACAAAGATCTGCAACAGGTTTGATACACAAGGTGGTGTTGAAAGGATGAAAAGGGATATGGTAAGGTTGGAGGAATGGTCAAATATGTGGCAGCTCAGATTAAATTCAAAGAAGTGCAAGGTAATGCATCTGGGAAACAAAAACCCAGGGGAAGAGTACACAATGGGGGTGAGTTAATAAAAACAACAAAAATCGAAACAGACCTAGGAGTAATTGTATCAGATGACCTAAAGGTGGGCAAGCAATGTGAGAAGGCAGTAAGGAGGGCTGGGTGGATACTGGGATGCCTAGGGAAGGCATCAACAGTAGAAAACAGAAAGTTGTTATCCCTCTGTACAGACAGTTGGTGAGACCCCATCTGGAGTACTGCATGCAATTCTGCAGACCCCATCTCCGCAAAGACATAGACAGAGTGGAGGCTGTTCAGAGGTGGGCAACCAAAATGGTGCAGGGTCTGCACCAGAAGACATATGAGGAGAGACTAAAGCAGCTTAATATGTATACCCTTGAGGAAAAGAGGGAGAGGGGTGACATGATAGAAACTTTCAATCATCTCAAGGGAATTAACAAAGTACAAGAGGGTAGCATCTTTCAGAAGAAGAGATGTGCAAGAACAAGGGGGCACAATTTGAAGATAGAGGGGGCGGCTCAGAGGTAATGTTAGAAAGTATTTTTTCACAGAGAGGGTTGTGGATACATGGAACAGCCTTCCTGAGGAGGTTGTGGAGTCAGGAACAGTGGGAGAATTCAAGAATACATGGGACAGGCATAAGGCAATTCTAGTGGGGGTAGGAGGAAGTAAGCTGTTGATTAACTAGAATCTAAAGCTTATCCATCAGGTAGGGAAATGGGCAGACTAGGTGGGCCAAGCAGTCCTTATCTGCCATCAAATTCTATGTTTCTATGTTTCTATCTGTGATTTTACACTTTCTCGGGTTCTACTAACCTCATCATCATCAACTGGTCCTTCCTCCACAATATCCTCCACCTCATCTCTACCACTGCATCCTAACCACCTCCTGATACTTTCCACAGATGTGCTTGCCACCTTGCCATATGTTTCACTTTAAGATGAGTATGCTGCCCACTTGTGCCAAGATGAGACCCTTTCTTGCTATGGCTCACTCAGACCTGACGATGTTGGCATTTTTGCATGGTGTCATATTTTGGGTCAGTAATAAGAAAGTCCCATACAAGGGATTTTGAAGGATGAACAAATTTATGTGGAGCGCCAGCTGTGGTGGCACTGGCCACCAGACCATCACTTGTTTCTTTTCTGAGTTTGGTATTATACATCATCTTTTGTGACACAGGTTGCCTACCTTTCACGTAGAAAAACATGTGTACTTTGCTAACACTCTTTGTTTTTTTCTTATCAGGCTGATGCAAAGAAATGAGGACAGTGTCATCCTCACCCGCACAATCCATTTTCTCTCTGCTCCTTTCACACGTGCTGCTCTTCATCATTTTCGTGAGATGGCAGTCACACATACAAATCCACCACTGCATCCTTCTCTGCAGGGCCAGTACCAACAAGCAGAGGGTACTCTTTTTCAGATTTCTCATTAGCATCATATTTCATGTTTCCTGGGTTTCTTTACAAGCAAGACAGACTTTGTAAGTCTTTTAATTGGTTGCCGTTTTCATCAATGGTTATATCCTTTCATGTACTCAGTGGTGTTGAAGGAACTTCAAATAACACATCTTTGCTTTGGCTGTCTCCCTCAACTAAGAAAGCAGCTAAAGCAAGTGCTGTAAGCATTTTAACTGTGCCACTGCCATCATGTACTGCAGATACACTTCTACCTGAAGCCATACCACGCTCATGTCTACCTCTACTGCTGCTTACCTCTGCCTTCCCTTTCTTTCTAACTGCTCCATTCCCTCTACCACTCATGCTAATGTGGCAATGTGTACTTGTGTAGCAGTAGTAGTGGCTTTTACAGTAACCAAACTATTGTAAAAATAATAAACGTAATTACTATCAGTTTAAAACAAATATTTCAGAATAGAAGGAAAGAATTAATAGTGCAAAACAAAAAATACTAATCAGAAATATTAAAATACTACAGTTCCATAAATCACTGCCAGAACCCTGGACATTCTTTAGTAGTCTGGCAGCACAGGAGCACTGATAATGTACAAATTATGGGACTTGAGGAAAATAAACTGAGAGTGACAGTGAATGAACTAAAGCAAAGCTTGTGGTTGGAAGCAAGAGACCCCCTCCCCCCCTACACACACACAGCAGTAGTCCAGCACAGAAAACAGCACCACAGAAAGATAAAGGGAAAACAATAAACTAAACTGTAGTCAGTAATATTCAGTATCTGGTTCTGCAGATATTGAACAACAAGTGCAGTTGTGGTTTTAAAAAAAAACTTTTGTTTTATGTAATGAAAAGCAGTACAAATCACTCAGTCTGAGCTCTAAGTACAAAGACAGATCCTGTCTATGGAACACACTTTTCAGGACTGCACACAGTGCCGTTTTTGGGATCAATTTCCTGTCACATGGTGCAGCAGCAGCACTGAATGACTTATCCTATTTGTAAAGTTCCAGTGGACTTCGCCAGTGAATTTTTGAATTTGAAAATTCATGAAGTTGCTAATGTTGTGAAGCTTAGCAGTGAGAAGTGCAAACATCTTCATGAAATTGTGGAAACTTGTGAAGGTATTGTGAATCAAAGTTTTACCAACTTCTCATACCTCTAATTGAAAAGTAGAAATACAGAAACATAGAATCTGATGACAGAAGGAGATCAACAGTTTATCTAGTCTACCCTGCCTCGACTACATTACTTCTATACATAAGAAAATATACCCAGAGACAGACATCTGAGAACTGTAGGGATAACTCAAAATGCTGAGAGAGGGTCACTGAAAGATTTCATGTTAAACTTGCTGGAAAAAAAATAATTCTGAATTGGACCCTTGCTAATCCACTGGGCATGCCTTTATGCTCCACAGTAACAAATATCTCCATAGATCTTCCAATATGACAAGCAGGAAACATGCAGGGAGGGGGTATCCTCCCTATAGCAGGAACAATGTTATAGCATTTGAGGCAGTGGGTGACATGCCTAATAATATGGAGGCCCACAACAAGAAAGTATACCTGGCATGGCCATTCTTTGAAGCTGTGTTTATATACCACCCAAGGGGTCTCATGACTTTAATGCATTTATAAGTCCATCTTGCTGCAGTGTATAACCTTGAGATGTTCCTGATCTCTGACCTTAACCTCAGAAGTTTGGGAAAAGACTCCACCGATTACAAACATGCTCTATCCAAATTAAATGTCTCCCAAATTATCATACTACCCACTAGACTCAGCCATGCTACCAACAACCACAGCCTTCCAGACTGGATTCAAACAAACAAACAAACACAGATGGATCAAGCGATCCCCATCTGCTGTCACATTCTTATGTTCTTGTTCTTATTCTTGTTAACCACATTGATATAATCTCAACTGCTGGTATACTTTCAGACTGTTTCAGTGATTATTCTATCACCTTCGTTGTTTGGACAATTCATATTAAAAAAAGGAAACATTATATATATACAGTATATATATATATATATATATATATATATGTATCACATATAGGCATTTAATACTTGAAGACTTATATAAAGATTTGTCTGCCATAAGATGGGACCATCTCAGCTTTATTCCCCAGTAGCTAATGTCTGGGAATTCTTTGCCAGTGAATTTGTCAATGTCTGCCACACACATGTATCATACAGAACACATGTGGTCAAAGTCACCATTACCCCCAGATCTCTAAGAAAATTATTGAATGGTTCTCAGAAAGGGATGCTGCTTAAGACAGATTTAAAAAGATCAGATACCTCAATGACAGACAGTATTACAGAAACCCATAGTCTAAGTAAATAAGCAGTAGCTAAAGCAAAAGTGGACTACTGTACAGCTACTAAGAGGGAAAACAAACATCACCACAGCAAATGCTAGTCAGGAGTTAAAAAAACTACTTGAAATAAATTTTAAAGCACAAATTGATCAAATCCAGAACCCCACAGGAGACCTTGTCACCTCTCTTCCAGACGTTTTGAATACCTTTTACACCCACTTCACTAATTTCAGCATCTCTGCCAAGCTCCAGAGCTCCTGGTTTCATCCATGGTTCATCTGTCATCAAGCAGCCCAGAGCCTGACTCTTATGATTAGCCAAACTTTAACTTCTGACATGTTACTACAGTAGAGGTCCTCAAAACAATGATGAGCC
Source organism: Neoceratodus forsteri (assembly GCA_016271365.2). Classification (NCBI taxonomy): domain Eukaryota; kingdom Metazoa; phylum Chordata; order Ceratodontiformes; family Ceratodontidae; genus Neoceratodus; species Neoceratodus forsteri. Next base: position 629,675,889 of record CM057459.1, read on the forward strand.
TCTGCAGAAACAAGAGTGCTGGCGCTGATTGGATTCCCTTGACTTAAAGCTTCTCCCACTTGTAGCACATCACATCTGTGCCATGGTTACCATGGTGTTTAACATTTCCCTCACCTCTGGTGAGATGCCTTGTGTCTGGAAATGTGCCACCATTGTGCCCCTCCACAGAGGAGGGGCTAAACCAGATCTGACCCATTTTGATCCTTCCTGCCTTCTCAATGGTTCTCAAAAAGTGTATTCACTCACAGCTGACTGAATATCTCAGGCTGTATAATCTGCTCTCTTAAATACAATCTGGCTTCAGGAAGGGGTATTTCACCATGTTTGCATTGCATGAAGTCATCAATAAATCTTGACATAGCCATGGATAATAGTTTCCTTGCTGAGGCCATCTTCATGGACCTCTCCAAGTTCTTCGATTTGGTAGATCACACAATACTCTTGCTCAGGCTTAAGGCTCTAGGTGTTAATCAACCAGCCAGGAAATGGTTTGAAAACTATATGAGTAACCAAACCCAGCTAGTATCCATACAAGGCATTGAGTCAGACCTTGGTGTCTTAAATATTGGTGTTTCTCAAAGGCTCAGTCCTTGGTCCCTGCTGTTTTCCATTTTTGTTAGTGGCCTCCAGAAGCTGAGCGACAGCTTTCTTTTACACTTATACACTGATGACACTATGTTCTACAGTGCAAAGACAACATCTGAAGTTAATTCAGTACTTCTATCTAATCCAAACACAGTCTTGTCCTGGATAGCCAACAACTGCCTGATCCTTAATGCAACCAAAACTAAGTCAATGGTGTTTTGATCCCAGAACTTGCTAACTTATTCAGCTGATCCACTTGCAGTTCTGACATCAAATTACAACATGATGATAAAGTCAGAATGTTCAAATATTTACGAATTTGGTTAGATGTATCACTTACATGTGAGAGGCACATTAATCACATCTGAAAACCATGGGGCCCAAGCTCAACTTTCTCTACAAGTCTACATGCTGCCACAGTTCAGACATAAGGAAGCAGGTAGTCTCCAACTTTCTGCTCCATTTCATAAACTACAGAGACATCATATACTGCTGTGCAACCAAAATCACTCTGTTGTTTTTGAATGACTTGTACAACAAGCTGCATAGGTTCATCCTCTCCTGTTGATGGTATACCCATCATTATCTGCTGTATGACCAGATTAACTGGCTGAGTCCCTTAGTCAGACATAACCAAGGGCATCATTTAGGGGTCGCCAGGGGTCTCATCTGCGAACCCTATGCTTTTTTTTGCAACCTCTACAATATGCTTGCAACTCTGGTTGCTGTTGTCAGATAATAATATTGTAGCTACATGGCTCATTCACTCTCCTGTCAGTCTTTTCTCAGAATCAGTTCATGTCAGCCTCCTCCCCCACCAGCACAGGGTTTACCCCTGACCCAGCCACTCACATAGCACACCCGTTGGAATACAACGTGAACTCACTCACTCGTTTACTTTTTCTGAACTCCCTCCCCCTGTGCAGTGAGCCACCAGCCCGTGAAAACTGAAAAATAGCAAAGTGCTTTTCGTGAGCTGAGTCTGCTTTGACTCAACTTTGTATACCGACTGATGACCCAGCACACACCAAGCCGAGTTGCACTGTGTAGCCCTGATTCCAAATTATTTGTGATCAGGGTTACACAGTGCAGCCAAGTGGCAAAATTCCTAAATGATCCTGCGTGGTGGTGATGTCTGTGTGCTTTCTGCTCATGCTGTTCAGCCGCTGTTGCCAGACATAAGTCAACACCCTGTTCAGAAACTACTGGCATTGCTGGCTATAGTCTACCACAGAGGTTAAATGAACAAAAATAAGAAAAATGCTGGTGTGGAAAGAAAAAGTGAAGAATGGTCCATGGAAACAGCTTTATTGCAAGTGTGGCCCCTGGGCTGGGTCCGAGATTCCAAAGGAGCCCCATGACATTCACCAGGTGTGGTAAGTACAGCTCAACTCAGAAAGAAAGAATGGACTTTACCAAACAAATTCAAAAAAAGGCTAAGAGAATCTAAATGAGAAGAGAGAAAGAATAATATTTTTTATAAAAACGAAGCGGCTAACTGAAATGATTGATGGGCAGTCAGGAGAAGGGGGCAGGAGCTTCTCCTCAGCAATTTGAATTAGACTTCCATTTTGAATTCCTGACACAGAATCGATATTGTTTAAACAACCTGTTTCATGGGAGAACAAAGGGAGATGGTCTGCAAGGCTTAATGAGCAGGAAATGATTGTGGAAAATGTGCAGAGTGAAGTAACGGTGGCAAATAAAACAGTAGTAAGTAACAGTACTGGAACAGAATCTGTAGAACAGTCAGAGGTGCTAATTTAAGATGTAATGCAGGAAATACTACAAGATGGGGGAGAAACTGTACTTTAACTGTCTGTTAGACAGTGCAGTAGAGGGAGCATTGCCTAGTCAGCGGTGTAGGGCCTGTGGATGGGCAGGAAGTCATGCAGCCAGTCATTGTTTGGTATATGTGAGACCTTTGCTGGACTGTGGTAGCCCTGTGTGGGGCCCAATATCCAGGGGATGTATAAATGGACTGGAGTGAGTGCAGCGGTGGGCTACAAAGATAATATATGATTTAAAGAATAAAACGTACATGGAAAGACTCCGGGACTTGAACCTTATGTCCTTGGAGACAAAAGGATAAGGGGTGACCTCTCACTGTGCTACGATATTATGCAAGATGCGTACTTGATAAACGAACTACAATTAGACATCAGAATTAACACTGTGTGCACCAGGGGACACCCACTACGATTACAACATAAAAATTTAACACAAATAAAAGAGGAGTTTTTTTTACGCAGAGAGTGGTGTCCCCCTGGAATGGGTTGCCCGAGGAGGTGATCATAAGTAACAACAAACAACAGTTTAAGCGATGGTTGGATAAATATATTCTGGATGGTAACATTGTACAGTACTATGGGTAACAGGACAGAAGCGTTCAAATGGGCTTACCGCCACCTTGGCTCCTAAATACCTTAGTATGAACCTTAGTATTTTCTCCACTGGGCAGGCCAACATATGATGATGCACCTGCACCATGCATGCACATTTGTGCTTCTGCATGCATGTGTGTGTATTTGCATCTGTGGGTGGCCCTTTCCTTGCAGAGGCTACCCCTGCTCTATAAACATTTGGTGGCAGGCCGATAGCAGGACGTTGACCTGAACCCCCACCTATTCCTTGAGAGGAGAACTTTCCCTAGTGCAGTTGATCTTTAATATGTATGTTCTGATTTTTATTTGTGGAGTGGTCAGGTTATTTGCTGATTTGTCAAATCAGCCACTTACATTGCCTTTTGAGTATTTGGAACATTCAGAGTGGCAGAGGTTTACTGTGTTCCTGCCGCCACAGTTCTGCTCCTAGCCCCTGGTTATCAGCTTTTGCTTTTGCTTGGCAGTTAGTTTCCTTGTACCCTTTTTTTGGATGTTGTTTTGGCCTGAGAGGGGTGACTGGAGCTGATACTAGTGAAAACAGCTACATCTGGGAACACTGGTACAAGATAAAATGGTGTACAGAAAGTGAACAAAAATACAGTGATACAAAACTTCATTATTAATGAGCAAAATAAAATGGCCTTATACATGAGAAGTAGAATCAGGTTTACCTCAAGTGGAATTATTTGAAACAGCAATGCAGTTTTGCACCATGACCTTTAATTTAATGCAACAATATATTTGCAGTTGAATTAAAGGGGATCACTAATATGCCCAGGGGTGAACGTAACGCATGTTGCTGTTTTAAATGTTTCCCCTCTAACATATCTGTATAAAAGCATTCTGGATTGTTTTGTATGTGAGTAAGCCTGACTTAACTTTTTTCATGCATTATAACACTTTATGTTACTCGTCTATGAAGTACAGTATACCCTTTTTCTGTTTGTTTGTGCGCATCCGCAAGAAACACCTTGGGACAGTACGGCATTTTAGAGGTGTGTCACTGTTATGGCCAATGCAGCTGAAGCTGCATTGGGCTCATCCCTCAGGCACCAATTAGTCAGCAAGCTGACTATGACAGCAGTCCAAGAGAAATGGTCTCTACTTGAAAGAAATATGCCACTGCAATCTGGGACCATTTAGTTTGAGCGGACCCCCCACACACACACATATGCGCCTTCTTTCCCAACACTACTGTTTCGCTCCTCACAAGCCCCCCTTGTACAATTGCCGTGGGTGCAGTTTTACTGGTCGGCAGCTCCCGACACCCATTGCAGTCTCTCTCCCTGGTCCCGGTCCTCGATCCTCTTTACACTCCCCACCCTGCTTGTGCGGCTTTAATGGTTGATGGCTCCTGCTGCCCATCACATTCTCTCTCCCTGATCCCAGTCCTCTCCTCTGAACCCCCCCCCCGCACTGCTTATACAATTACCGCTGTGTGGCTTTACTGGTTGGCGGCTCCTGCTGCCTGTCACACTCTCTCTTCCCAGTCCCGGTCCTCTCCTCTGAACCCCAGCTTGTACAATTGCCTCTGTGTGGCTTTACTGGTTGGTGGCTCCTGCTGCAATGGGTTGCACTATGCTGGGGCATGTGCCCTGGTTCAAAAATACTGTGCCCCAGTGATCAGATATGACTGGTGTACTGTGTCTCTTCCCACTTTCCTCTTCCCTTCCTCCCCGATGCTCCAAAAGTCGCTTCTGCAGTAGGCAGCCACTGTGCTGTAAGTAAAGGCTGCAATTGGACCACTCCTCCCTGCAGGTTCTGGCCCCTCTCAGCCCCCATAGGGTAAATCTCAGTTATGAAGGCCTGTCTTGCAGTGCACGCACTCATGCACACAAACACTTTATCACCTGCATAGCTTGCCTCGAGTCTCAACTGCTCTAGATGTGTGATGCACCACCAGCCACCTTCCTGGTTCCTGCCCACTGAACATCTTGCTGAGTTAAAAACTGTAAGTTATGGACCAGAGTGACAGTCTGTTCTGTGCCAGACTGAATTTCTGACTGGTGGCTAGCTACAGTCCTGAGTCTTGGCTGCTCACTTTTTGCTCCTTTCGGCTGGGTTGTGACTGCGGTCGATCTAGTCCTGCCTCCACATCTAAATTGACTGACCACCAGTCCACTAGACCCCAGCACAATCCCAGCCTCCACCACCAATCATTAGTCCATTCAGTCAAAAGCGTCATACTCCTCCAGTACTGCTTGACTCCTCAGACAGATAAGTAAGTACTTTATTTTTTTACAGTGTATACTATTACCCTCTTACCATGTGCCCTGGCCATTTACCCAGGCCAGCCCTGGCTGAGTCTGGCAACTGATGGAACAACCTGTGGTGGTGGGGAGTGCTCTTAACCTGCAGGGAGGGAGGGAGGGAGGATGAGGGACAGGGAGGTCAAGTAACTTGCTGAAGTTCACACAGTGAGTTACTGTCTGTGTGGTTGGACTTGAACCTGTGATTTCTTATTTCTCAGTTCAGCACTCGAATCACTGGAACACACTGCCTATATGGTATATGCACACTTTCTTTAGGTGCCCTGGCTGCCATGTGTAGTACACACCCTGTGCCCTGGTAACCAACAGAGGCTGGAGCCACCACTGCCTACCGCCCATCGCACTCTCTCTCTCTCTCTCACTCCGGTCCTGATCCTCGCTCCTCTGAACACCCCCCCCACCTGCCCTGCTTGTACAATTGCCACTGTGTGGCTTTACTGCTGGTGGCTCCTGCCACCCATCACACACTCTCTCCCGGGTCCGGGTCCTCGCTCCTCTTAACACCTTCCTAATGCCCTGCTTCTACAATTGCCACTGTGCCGCTTTACTGGTTGGTGGCTCCTGCCACCTGTTACACTCTCTCTCCCGATCCTGGTCTCCACCTCTGAACCCCCCCACACTTGTACAATTGCCATTGTGCGGCTTTACTGTTTGGCAGTTCCTGACACCCATTTCACTCTCTCTCCCTAGAATACAAAAGGCTTTCAGATGCATGGCAAAGCTCAAAACTTGGGACAGCAGGCCCGCCACCCCCATAGCTGGTGATCAAATTGTTTTCACTTGCAGTTCCTCCTTTGTGAAACTTTAGGGTCCCATGGGGGGCTCTAAAACGGAAACAAAAAAAAAGTGGGGTTGAGGGAATTGGGAAAACAACTGTTAAACAGGGGCTGGGGTGAGTCTTGGGGTTGGGAGAAAGTTAGGAAACGCAGCTTAGGGAAGGCCAGAGCTGATGATGAGTGCGCATTTCCATTCTGTTTCTGCTTGCTTGCTTTGTTTTCAACTACATTACCTGTGTTGCTGCTGGCAGCTGCTGCAATTTTGGAGACTCTGACTGACTGAATCTGTCAGTCACTCACTGTGTCTCTCAGACCCATTCTTCCCAATCCCCACTACACTGTTATGTATGTCATCCAGATGTCCGCCTTCCCGGGCCCCCAGCAGATCCCACCCCCAAGTCATGAATCTGATCTATAAATTAAAATGCATGGCATGGCTGGGCTTCAGTGTGTGTGCCTCTTCTGCAGCTCCAGGCCAAGACACACACAGTCGCTCATCAGTCTGCGTCTGGCATTGTGATTTGTACCCAGCCCACCCCGCCACCTGAATAATCACACACATTAGTCTGGCACAGTGGCAGTGGTACATTACAGTGGTGGCACAGTGCACTGCAAAATGTGAGTGGCAGAGCCAGCAAGTACCTGCTACTGTACCTTTTCAATGGGTTTTATTTTAAATTATACAATGGCAAGAAAGAATCCTGGCTTCTGATTGGTCAGTTGGCTGTCACAGCAGGGATGTTATCCTGGCACAACATCCCTGCTGATTGTTTGTAGGATATGGAGCATGAGGCTGAGCTCTTTTTTTGTTCTCTTAAGAAACAAAAATATTTTTACACACTAACAAAAACATTCTTTAAAATTATTTTTTAACTATAAAACAATAAGCCATTGTATAATAGGAATAAATGCCCTCCAGGGTGTGCTGGGATAACATCCCTTCTCGGGTGTTGGACGCCCTCGGCCAGTGGCCTCGGGCCCAACCTCCCGAGGTGGGATGTTGTCCCAGCATAACATCCACCCTGTCAGGCATTATTCCTTTAATAACATCTGTCCAGCACTCTGGATTGCCTCCGTCTCTCTCTAGAGTCACTCATAGTATATTGCTCAATGATGCTGCTGCATGCCACTAGATGGATTTGACTTTTTTTTTAACTAAAAAATGATTATATTAGCAAGCTCAATGATGATGGGATGTTGCTGACTGATGACTGTCTGTCACTAACTCCTCTGTCTGTCCTGTCAAGAAATAAAGCATGACGCTATTAAAGCAAGAAGAAGAAGAAGCTGGCTGCTGGCTAACAATTCATAGTTGATTTTTTTATTTCTGGACACTTGACTCAGGATAGGAGTGACAGCGTGACAGCTCAGCTCAGCACTGCAGCCATAACTGCACTTCTGATTTGCCGCAAGCCAACATTGATCTGACTGCTTCTTTTCTTGTGTAAATAAGATTATCTCTTAGTCTAAAATAATAATCGACTATCAGACTCCTCTCAGACTCTTTCCCACCCACTGTATCTAATATTCATCATATCATCCACCTTCTGATCTGGGCCGTTGCTCCCACCTAGTCATCATTAATGCATTGCCTAAGCCATTCAGGGACAATGACCCACCCAGCACCTGCTCGTCTGTTTGGCAGTGTGCCCGACCGAATATGGAATAATATATACTACTCACTCTGGCACACTGCAATGTGAGCAACTACATGTCACACAGGGCTTTAAAAAAATCTGCCCAGCACTTTGGACAGTTTCAGTTTTTAGATAAAATCTTAAATGTCTTAATCTGGATTCAGAGGGGGATAAAATGGAATTGAAATTCATTTGCCCGATGCCCTGACACTAGTGTCTGTCTCTCTAGTCTGTTGCTCACCTGGTCCAGGCCATTTCTTTGTTCTTTCATTTTTTCTTTCACTTAGTCTGTCTTTTTGTGTTTGCAAATAGAAATAGCAGCTAAGCTTAAATTATCACTGAGTAAGCTGTGTTATTTTCTTCAACAGAAATGTCTAAAGTAAAAAAAGGAAAGCCCTAAATTAAACATGAGCTTCCTACTAGCCTCAGACTTGACATCCAGTCCATGTCCCTGGAGCATTAGTCAAGAATGCTGCAGTGCGGAGTGAATGGTGATATATTATTATTAGCAGTAGAACAATATTAATTGCACCTCCACTCTCTGCATTTCAAATATGTGCCACTCCTCAGATGTGCATTTCAATAGTTTATTTGGGAAAACCTCAGTGCATCTCTAGTTTTGCTGGACAAAAATAGTACACAGAGAAAATAATCAGCAGTTGACTGTTAAATAGATCATGGCAGTGGTGTGGCGGGATCCCAGGATGAAAGAATTACTTGACTTGGCACTAATTAATCAGCTGCTGTACTACTAGTCTCAAGTCTGCAGTTAGTCTGACAGAGGTGAGCTTCTGTTACAGTTTGGAACAGCTGCCTCTTCAGTAGTACACCGTGACCTGCCTTGCCTTGACTTTACTTTCATTCTCAAAGAGTTAGTACCTAGGATAGCAGCAGCTTGCCTTGCCTTTATGAGGCACAACTAGTCTAGGGGATACATGAAAGAATAATAATAAACCAGCCCAGTTCATGAAGCAGCCATCTGCTGCAGTTAGCCGACCTGAAAAAGGAAGAGCTTCAATTTGATTTAATGATTTTTTTCAGTCGGAAGATATTATCTCCCAATCAGTAGTGGTAGGATAGCATTCAGTTATGCTGTGGCAGGTGAGGGGGATGAGTGCGGGTGGCAGTGGTAAAAGTCATAGCCCTGAAGCACAGGAGGGAGGCAGGGAGCCTCAGGCTCCGAGTGCAGTCTCAGAGGGCCTAATTGCCAACCAACAACCCAGCGTAGTCAGTCAGCAGCAAGTGCAAACCCCCCCAACCTATCAATAATTTATTTCATATATTTTTTTTATAACTAGCAACCAGCCATGATTATCATGAATCAGTACCAGTCAGGCAAGTTATTAAATACCCAGCAGCCAGTGTTAGTGTTAGGAGTTGGACTCTGAGCTAATGGAAGGTTAGCGAAAAACTATGAAAATAAAAAAAAAAATGCTTTTGGTTGGAGGCAAGGCGAGGGAGCCCACTGGAGGTCCATTGCCCAGGGCCCATGAAAACCTGGAGCCGGCCCTGAAGCTTAACATTCTGGCCAACAAAGTTGCCTCTGTGTGTTTTATTTGCTAATATCCATGGCATTCGTCATACCTGGCTTTTTTCTTTGTGCCACTGGCCTTAGCATGAAACATTTTTAAGATTTGCTTCTCTCGATCGAAAACGATTGGTCCATTCGAAACGCTGCAGTACTGCACTCCAGAATGCTCATGTACAGCAGTGCCATGTCCGCATCTTTTGTGCTTCCGAATGTTCGTGCATGCAGGTGCTCCTCTGGCTCACTTCATTTTTATGTTGGCTCATGCTTGCGTGGCCATCTTGCACTAATGTGAATTTTGAGGTTTGGTCACGTAAGGAATGCAGGGCACGCATCAGTAGTGTGTCCTCATTTCCCCAATAAAAGGCACTGCAGGTGCTGACACCAGCAACACATAAACTGGCCACCAGATCAAAGAAAAGGTCCGCTGCAATGAAAGACAAGCTTCTCACACAGCGGCGTGCCTTTCCTGGTGAACCAGTTTACAAAACATGGCGGCATGCCACCGAAGATTGCCCTGACCTACTTCATTTGCCGAAGGGGGAGCCCACTCCCTGTCAGCATAATGCAACCTCCCCTCCCATTTAAAGTGTGTGCCAAGGGGGGGCCCAATCTCCCTTGGCATCATGTCCCCCCTTCCCAGTTTAATTTGTCGATGGGGGAGCCCTCTCCCCGTCGGCATAATATCCCCATTTGTTCGCGTGCGCAGGGCTTCCAAATCCCCATCAGCTACAGAACCCCCCAAGAAAACACTCAGCTGGCACTGGGAGACCATTCCAGCATGCCAAATGCTCCTGTAAAAGCAAAACTGTCCTGCGATGTTTTTTTTTGTTTTGTTTTGTTTTTTTTAAACCTGCAAAGCAGAAAACGGTACCTCGTCAACTCCGGTGACCCGCCCCCAACCCGCGCCCAACCTCTGCGCACCATGCCTCCCCACACTCCCCTCCCCTCACCTCATACTTACCTCCAGAACACAGTGCAATGATCTTCGGTGGACCGGGAACATGTCTGCACTCTTCAAAGTTGACCGCAACTGAAGAAATGCCAGTAAGCTGTATAATGGCATAAATAGGGTTTTTTCAACTGTGGTGCATATCTCAGGCACTTTAGGGAATTTTGGCACCAAATTTTCAACATGGGGTTATTGGGATGCCTCCTCATGAATTCAGTCACTGTCATGGTGTTATTCAGTCCTGAAAGGTGATTTCGCAGTCACTGCGTGGAATCACCTTTCGGGACCGATTAACAAAATAACAGTGCCACTGTTCATGAGGGGGGCTCTCAAAAAGTCTATATTGCAAATTTAATGAAAAAAATCCCCAAAATAGCTGTTTCATGAGCATGCATTGTGCAGTTTCCACGCACGCTTGTAACTCCGTGAATTTGTAATATTTTGATTCCAGATTTTCAAAATTCACATTTCGACACACCTCTTTATGAACAGTACAGCTGTCATTTTATATATCCTGGCTGAAATGTGTTTTCGCACATTCAGCACAGAATAGCATGGTCGCTTTGCAAAATCAGTTTTCAAGACAGTTTGAGAAAATGATGGTGATACTGTTCATGAGCAAAGGTCCCAAAATGCCTATGTTGAAAATTTGGTGACGAAAGTCCATAAAATGACTGTATTACAAGAGTGCATTGTGCAGTTTCCACGCACCCTTGTAACATTACAAATTTGCAATATTTTCATGCCAGATTTTCAACACTGGCATTTTCTCACATCTCCTTATGAACAGTACAGCTGTCGTTTTTCATATCCTGCCCAAAATGTGTTTCACACCTGTGACGCGCAATGGAGTGGTCGCTGTGGGAAATCAACTTTTGGGACAGATTAACAAAATCACAATGCCACTGTTCATGAGGAGAGGTCCCAAAATGCCTATGTTGAAAATGTGGTTAAAAAAATCCCAGAAATAATTGGGTTACGGACGTGTGTTGCGCAGTTTCTATGTCTGCTCATGACTTTACCAATTTTTCATATTTTCACTCCAGATTTTCAGCATTGCCATTTTTTTCCACCTCCTCATGAACTATACAGTTGTCATTTTTCACATTCTGCCCAAAATGCGTTTTCATGCCTTTGTCGCCAAATGGCATAGTCACTGTGCAAAATCACCTTTTTGCTAACAAACTGATATTGCCTCTCTTCATGAGCTAGGGTCACAAAAATCCCATGTTGAAAATTTGGAGTGAAAATACCAACAAATGCCTATGGCATTAGGGTTTCCAACTGTAACATCCCACCCTGTAGAGACTGACACGTGTCAGGGGTGTGACTTCGGATCATTGGCTATAATGCTCATGCCATTCTACCCCCACCCCCAACCCCACACCCTGCAGCCACTGACAGACATTGAGGTGTGCCTTGGATTGTTCGACCCTAAAGTTCACCTCATTCTCCTATACTGCACCCATCTCAGCGTATTTTCTTATGGGATGGGGTAAGTATAAGGCCCAAAGACTCCAAAGCACACCACGACACTTGTCAGTGTCTATAGGGTAGGGTAAGGTAAAATGGCATGAACGTTATAGCTGATGACCGAAAGGCACGCCCCAAAGCCTGTCAGTCTCTGTAGGGTGGGGGCGGTGTTGGCATCATTTCAATACTTCACTGCCATTCCTATTATGCATCTCTAACTACTGCACTACCAATTCCAGTGAGACAACATTCAGCATTGGCAAATGCTCGTCTTCCTCAGCCAGTCCACTTGGTTGCTGAACACGCACCAGGGAAGAGTTTTTGGAAGAGAGTTATAGAAGGAACTGAGCCAGTATATTTCTTCCGATTATATACTTTTATGATGTATTTGTATGACACACATTTTATTTAGACAGTATTAGAATTTATTGAACTTTCTTATCTTAAGGCCAAGAATTTTGACCCTCTTGCATTATTTTTCTTTAAGTTTTCCCAGTACAGGATGTTATCACTCTATGACCAGTACTACACAGCAATATACAATATAAAATACTTACTTGTTTCCTTAGCACTGATACATATCATTAGACAGAAATGATTTGATCTCAGTGTCATTTTCCCATTGTTTCCAGTGCTAATTGCATTCTGTTGTAGGAGCTATTACAGTACAGTACATATAACTAACTTTCTCATCTCTTTTGGTATATGTGATACCTGATGTAGACACCAGCAATCATTCTATCAATTCTTTTTTTTTTTTCAATTTAAAGTTTATTGATACATTTTCCACAATAAAAGGCAGTTTAAGTAACATTGGCAAACACCCTCTAATACAATGTGAAGGAACAACTGCCTAACCACCCTACCCTCCCCTTACTGCAGTAACCCAGCCTAGTACCCGTCAATGCCAAGCTCCCTACTTAAAGTCTTACAAAAGCATGAAGCCTAAGATAGATTTAGCCTTGAACCAGAGAGAGTAATGAGTGAAGGGGATCCCAGATTTTAGTATATGCTGCCAAACTATTATGGAGACTAGCAATCCCTTTTTCTGTGCGTAAATTAGACAAAATTTCTTTTACCCATTCCTAGACAGAGGGGAGGACCTTTCTTTCCAATGATAAAGAATAAGCTTCTTAGCTGATAAGGCAATCATAGAGATATGGAACTTTCGTACCTTAACTCTGATAAAAGACAGGTCCCCCAACAAGCAAATCTCAGGAGTAAAGTATTCATGAAGGCCCAGCAGGGGGTCTAAGAAAGTTTTAATTGAATCCCAAAAGGGGGAAATTTTTGGGTAGGACCAAAACATGTGGGAAAGTGTACCCTCTTCCTGGAAACATTTATTGCACATGTTAGAATTCAGATAGCCCCACCTATGTAATTTGGCCGGGGTATAATACGAGTTATGCAAGATATGATATTGCATGAGACGCAGTCTGTCTTGAGAAATAAGTTAATGACAGGAACTCCAGAGAGAGTGCCAATCCAAATAAAGTTGAGGGAAAAAATTATTCCAGAATTTTGAAGGCCCAAATGGACCCCCATACTTTTTATGAAACAAAACCTGATATACTTTAGAGATTACACCGGAAGAACCAGAGAGTGGGGAAACCTAGGGTATCAGAGAAGAGATGGTCTGAGAGGGAGGAGTATTACCAAAGGTAATTACAAGTAAATGCTTTAATTATAAAGCTTTAAAATGGAAAGAAGCCGGGATGAAAAATTTCTTAATCATATCTTCCACTGATAACCAATGCCCCTCACCGTCCGTAAAAGAAAGAAGCTTCCCCTCTCCCAAATAAGGAAACCAGTGATGGGAAATCTGATTCTTATTAATAGTAAATGATGGAGAGTTCCAAATAGACTGGGCCAGGTCCAGATGAGGGGAATATTGTAAAAAGGAACACATTTGAAAATAAGTCTTTAAAGAGGTCATTATTATGGGGCACTCTTCGGTCATGCGCACTTGGGAAAACTTAGAGAAAAATAATGCAAGAGGGTCAAAATTCTTGGCCTTAATTGCATCCAGCTCTATTTTAAGCCAAACCAGTTGCTCTTCTTCTGGGCCAGAAGATACCCATCTGAAACATTTCGCAAGGTGACTAGCCCATTGATATATGGCCAGATGGGGAATTCGCAAACCCCCACTCCAACTTCGGGGCTGCCAATTTATGATAAGCCAAACAAGGATATCTGTCGGCCTAGATAAATCTAGTGAATACACCATGTGTCTTTTTAAACCAGAGTAAAGGAATAAAGGTGTTAAGGAGAGATAATGGGTAGAAGATTCTAGGAAATATGTTCATCTTAATTATGTTAATCCGGCCCCATAGTGAAATAGGAAATTTAGACCTCCTCTCAAGGTCATGGGTAATCACCTGCAATAGGGAATCCAGATTTTCTTTAAACCATGTTAGAGGGTTATGAGAAAGTTTAATACCCAAGTATTTAAATGACCTAGAAGTCCAGCATAAACCAAAAGGGCTAATGTCACTTTTGAAAACTTTGTGGTTTAAAGGGAAAAATAGGGATTTAGTAGCATTCAATTTATAATTGGACAAATCACTAAATCTTGCTATTTCCTTTAGCAAACCCGGAACTGAGGATACAGGATGAGACAAGTGTATTAACAGATCATCCGCATATGCAGTGACTTTAATTTCATGTCGCCCAATTCTCACCCCTTGTATAGAAAAATTGTTGAGGATATTTTGAACAAGAGGTTCCAGATATAAATTAAATAACAGAGGAGATAGGGGGCACCCTTGCCTAGTACCTGAATGAAGTGAAAAGGGCTTAGAGAATGCCCCATTCGCAGAGATCCTTGCAGTGGGATTTTTATAAAGTGTAGCAATCCAGGAAATAAACAGAGAGGGAAAATGAAAAGCCTCCAAATCTCAGAACAAAAAGTTCCAGTTCACTCAATCCAATGCCTTCTCGGCGTCCAGGGAGACCAAGCCTGCAGGGAACTCAGCATCCCTGGTAACCGAGAAGACATGTGACAAGGTGCGTAAGTGATCAGAGGATGAACGCCCTTTCATAAATCCTACCTGGTTAATACCTATTAACTCAGAAAGAACTACCGTTAGCCTATTAGCTAATATTTTGGAGAGAATTTTAATATCCTGATTTAAAAGTGAGGTGGGTCTATAACTTTGAACCAGCTCAAGGTCTTTACCAGGTTTGGGGAGCAGAACAATCAAAGCCTCAAAGAGGTGTGAATCTGTTTCCACCCCAGCTACAATATGCTGAAATAAATGGCCAAGTATTAGTAATAGAAGGTCCCGGAAGACTTTATAGAATAAGGAGGAGTATCCATCAGGGCCTGGGACCTTATCTGCTGGTAGTTCACTAATAACCTTGGCAATTTCTTCCTGAGCAATAGGAACAACCAGAAAACCTCTGTACCGATCAGAGAGAGAGGGCAAGTGAGAATCTTTTAAGTAACATTCTATATCCTCAGGGCAAGGGGGATGCTCCATGTCACTGTACAAGTTTGTATAGTAACTGGCAAATTCTTGAATTATTTCAGTGGGAGATACTTTTAAAGAAACATCAACCATTGCCCTGATAGGAGGAATAAATCTCATTGATTCCTATTGCTTAATACACAGTGCCAGTAGGCGTCCCGCCTTTTCCCCCCTGATCGGTGTAACTAGCCCTTGTATGGATAATAGCTAATTCTGCTTTGTCTCGAAGTAACTCCAAGTATCTATCTTTCAACACTAGAAGTTTTCACATATCCTTATCTAGAGGATTAATCAAGAAATTAGCTTCAAGAGATCTAATCTGGGATAATAAAGATTTTAATTCCTTCTCCTGTGCCCTTTTCCTGCCAACCACCATACTGATAAGGATCCCTCTCATGAAGGCCTTAAAGGCCCCCCACAAGATATCCGGCTTTGCACTATCTAACAGGTTAGATGAGAAAAAGGATTCTATTTGCTCCCTTATAAGTTTACAGTATTTAACATCCTTAAGAAGTTGGTCGTTAAGTTTCCATCTGGTTTCCCTATTAGGTAAATTAAGCAGTAGCAAATTATATACTACTAATGAATGATCAGAGATTGGGCCAGTTTGAATCAAGGAGGTCTTAACCCTGGGTAATAGGCACTGAGAATTGAGTATGTAATCAATGCGGGACTGCGAACCGTGTGTCATAGACCTGAAGGTAAACTCCCTAGAGTCAGGATGTAAAACACGCCAGACATCGCAGAGCCCACACTGGTCCAATAAATCATTAAACGCCTTCTGCCCTGGGGTGGCCCCTCTCAGACCTCTACCTAATCTATCTAAATTAGGCTAGAGCACTTGATTGAAGTCTCCCCCTTAAATGATCCTAATGGGAAGTATTGGAAGAATGATAGATATGAGTCTCATAAAGAATCCTGGGTCGTCCAAATTGGGACCATAAATACTGCCCAGTAATATTGGAACAGACCAGAGAGTACCTTTAACAGGGGTAAACCTTCCCTCTGGATCTTTTATAACCTGTGTAGAAATGAAAGGAATACCCCTGTTAATCATGAGCATGACCCCACAACTATTTGTAGATCCCTGAGCGCTATAAATAGATCCCACCTGCTGCCTCCTTAACTGTAAGGCTTCCACTTCTAATAAATGGGTTTCTTGTAAAAAAGTTATCTGGGAGCTAAGTAAGCTTAAATGTTTGAGAACCTGTTATTGTTTATGCTTCTTTCTGATCCCCTTAACATTCCAAGTCGCAAAGGTTATCTCATTAGCCATCCAGAAATAGTAGTTGAACTTAAAAAAATCAGCTCAGCACATGGGGTATATCCTGCTAACATACCCCAGGGTCTGCAGGCTCACCCTCCTCCTAACCCCCAAGTTTAGATCCTCTGCCCCTGCCCCTCACCCCTCCAACAATACCCCATAACCCGCCCCCACCCTCTAAACTGTCATAAGCAACGTTCAGCACAGTACTGGTGCTTTTCCTTCTTCTCCCGCCCCCCGATAGTGTCTCTAATTACTAAAAACTATTACATTCAAATATCTTCATATTGAGAACAAAACAGTGCTGATTATACCCAAAAAAGAGAGAGAATGATCCTGGGCTTTCACCACAATTCCACTGACTTATGAACTTGTAAGGAGCCTATTTGAAAGGGGCCTCAGCGAGATCCATGCACAACCCAGGTGGTCATGGAAACTCAAACGGAACCGAGAGAGAAAGCAGGAGCCGTATTTGCCTAGCGAAGCGACCCTAGAGAAACCAAGACCAAACCAGGAACCCAGTGAGGGGGAGTTACCTGCAGCACAGATTGAGAATGGGAATTGAGAAAAAGGAAAATTGTAATTACACCACTGGAGGGGAAGGCGCACTAAGCGCCTCTGCCCAGAAATAACCCTCCTCCAAATGCACAGGCTCTCCATATGAGAATTAACAATTCTGCGCTCAGATCAAGTGAAAAGAGTCAGTTAATCCCCCTCGAATTGAGGACTGCATCCTCGCGAATCACCTGTGCTTGGAACGCCCTCTGGTAACCAGTTCCAGGTCATAACCAGGTGAGAATTAGTGATAGAGAAAGTCCAAAACAGTCCTAATACCAATCCAGATGAAAAAACAGCAAATCTGAATAACTACAAAGCTAACTCCCCTCTCTGCTATGTTTATCACACAAAAGCTACTAAAGCTTGATATATAGAACCCCTCCATGATCAGGCCCAAGACCCCAAGTGTTCCTTGCTCCAAACCAGTGTGAGCCCTCTACAAATGGAGCCAAGAAAAATGGAAGCCAGCACATCCTGCGAGGAACCTCCCAGTCCAAACCGATAGGGGAAATTTCCCCATGTCTTCGCACTGAATGGATTCCCTCAAGAGGAGAAAACAAAAGTTCCAGCTCTCCACTTCATATATCTCTCCATTCTACGAGCCCAACATCTCAAGGGTCCTTAAATAAATCTGGCAACGTAGACTTAAGGCTCATCAGGGCCGCTGCAGGATCGTCGTAGTTTAACCAGGATCCATTAATTAGAATCTGTAGCCTGGTCAGGTATCCCATCCTGAACTTCAAGCCTGCCACAATTATCTTGGAAACAATAGGGTGGAACGCTTTACGTTTCATGTGAACCGAGCCAGGCAAATCTTGTGAAATTCTCAGCTTCATGTTTTCCCAGCGAACCTCTTGCAAAGCTCGTACTTTCTGCAGAAAGTGCTGCCTCTCCAAATAGTTCAAAAACCGGCAGATGATGGGGCAGGGTGGATCCTCCGGGGAAGGTTTAGGCCGTAGGGACCTGTGAGCTCGCTCAAAAATATAACCAGGGCCAAAAGGAGATGGTCCGGCTACCTGCTCTACCAGCTTCTGGACAAATACCACAACATGTTGGCCTTCCTCTCCCTCCGGTAACCCGAGAATCACAACGTTGTTTCTACGGCTCCGGCCCTCTAGATCTTCAAGCTTGGATTCAAAACAAAATAATTTCTGACGCATAGAGACCAGATCAGGATCGAGACTTCCAAGGTTTTTCTCAATAGAAACTATTCGTGCTGTATTATCGGAAACAGAAAGCGAGATTTCGTCCAATTTTCTGGAAAGAGATTTCAGATCCATTGCCATTTCTTTCATTTCCTCATGAAAGGGCTTAAATTCTTCAAGGAACCTGGAAAGCGTTAAGGGTTCCTGCTCACCACATTGACTCGGAGGATCAGGCCCAGGCCCACCCGAAGCCCTGGATTTTTTTAGAGGCCTTTTCGGGAGTAGCTGGGGGGGGGTATGCTTCTGCGGGGCTTTCTTCATGTAAGCCTTCATCCTCCAAAATTACACTCAAACCAGACTTCCAAAGCGTTTAGACAGCACTGAATCATGAAAACAGGAGAAATTAAGAAGTTTCAACATCCAAAAAAGATGATTTACTGATCGGGAGGCAGGAGCTTCTTGAAGGAGCTTCTACTCAGCACTCTGCATCACGTGATCTCCCTCCATTCTCTCAATTCTTAACTGCTACTAGTATGTCATTGTGCCATTCTTTGTAGGATGGTACCTCAGAGTCCATTCAATGTCTCAGAATAACTCTCAGTTACAGAATTCTCATGTCCTAGAGTGATCTGGCTTTACAACAGTCCCACAGAATGTGGAGCAGGTTGCCATTTTGCATACCTCTCAATTGTCCCTGGTTTTCAGGATGTACCAGCCTCAAAATGTTCCTCTGTCCCTCCTAAATGGTGTTTCCATTACTGAACAGTGGGACCTCTAAGCACAAAATAAAGTAACACTGAAATTACAGGCTTGTTCTTATAACAATGCATTTTACACTACGCTATTTTTTCTACCAGCTTCCTGAGTCCATACCACCAGTAAGTTTTTAAGGTGTGTCGCTGATTGATTTATGCAGCAAGAGGCTGAGAGGTCTGGCCTCTTGAGCTCCACATTGTGTGCATTCTTTCGTACCTAGTTGACCTATTTTAAACAATTTGATGGGGGGCAAAGTAAAGATTCTGTAAAATGTTCAATTGCATCAGCCTAAGGCTTTCAGTTTTAATGTACTTATAAATGTTTGCCTATATGTGTTCCCATTTTCTTTCCATGTTCCCCAGTGGTAAGGCTTAGAAACATAGAATTTGACAAGGGCCACTTGGCCCACCTAGTCTACCCATTTCCCTACCTGATGGATAAGCTGCAGATTCTAGTTAATCAACAGCTTATGTCCTCCTCCTACCCCCCCACTAGAATTGCCTTATGCCTGTCCCATGCATTCTTGAATTCCCCTACTGTTCCTGACTCCACAACCTCCTCAGGAAGGCTGTTACATGCATCCACAACTCTCTCTGTGAAAAAATGCTTTCTAACATTACCTCTGAGCTGCCCCCCCCAGATCTTCAAATTGTGCCCCTTTGTTCTTGCACATCTCTTCTTCTGAAAGATGCTACCCTCTTGTACTTTGTTAATTCCCTTGAGATACTTGAAAGTTTCTATCATGTCCCCCCTCTCCCTTCTTTCCTCAAGGGTATACATATTAAGCTGCTTTAGTCTCTCCTTATGTCTTCTGGTGCAGACCCTGCACCATTTTATTACTCTCCTCTGAACAGCCTCCACTCTGTCTATGTCTTTGTGGAGATGGGGTCTCCAGAATGGCACGCAGTTCTCCAGATGGGGTCTCACTAACTGTCTGTATGGGGGGATAGCAACTTCCTGTTTTCTACTGTTGATGCCTCTCCCTATGCATCCCAGTATCTCCAGCCCTCCTTACTCCCTTCTCACATTGCTTGCCCACCATTAGGTCATCTGATATAATTACTCCTAGGTCTCTTTCGATTTTTGTTGTTGTTATTAACTCACCTCTCATTGTGCACTCTTCCCCTGGGTTTTTGTTTCCCAGATGCATTACCTTGCACTTCTTTGCATTGAATCTGAGCTGCCACATATTTGACCATTCCTCCAACCTTGCCATGTCCCTTTTCATCCTTTCCACCCCACCTTGTGTATCAACCCTGTTGCAGATCTTTGTGTCATCTGCAAAAAGACATACCTTTCCTTCCAGGTGCTCTCCAATGTCACTTATAAAGACATTAAAGAGGACCGGTCCCAGTACTGAACCCTGCAGTACTCTGCTAGTTACCCTCCTTTCTTCACTGTGGACTCCGTTTACTATTACCCTTTGAGTCCTGTTGTCCAGTCAGTTTTTTATCCAGGCTACCAGCTTGGGACCCACTCCAAGGCTGGCTAACTTGTATATTAATCTTTTGTGTGAGACTGTGTCAAATGCCTTGCTAAAATCTAGGTAGACCATATCCACAGCCCCTCCCTGATCTACTACTTTGGTCACCCAGTCAAAGAAATCTCTTAGGTTCATCTGCCATTAACTTC
The DNA here is from genome assembly GCA_016271365.2 of Neoceratodus forsteri. Taxonomy (NCBI): domain Eukaryota; kingdom Metazoa; phylum Chordata; order Ceratodontiformes; family Ceratodontidae; genus Neoceratodus; species Neoceratodus forsteri. Next base: position 629,696,319 of record CM057459.1, read on the forward strand.
CTGCTGTGAAATCATGCTGCCTTGGGTCCTGTGCCCCACTGGCCTCTATTTACTCAACAATTCTTTCCTTCAGAAGTGATTCCATCATTTTCCCTACCACTGAAGTCAAACTAACTAGTCTGAAGTTTCCTGCCTCTGCCCTGCTCCCACTTTTGTGAAATGGAATCACATTTGCCCTCCTCCAGTCCTCAGGTGCCACCCCATCCTTCCATGATTTGTTAAAGAGAGTAGTCAGTGGTGTTACTAGTTCTACCCTTAGTTCTTTTAGAATTCTTGGGTGAATCCCATCAGGCCCCATTGCTTTGTCCACCTCAGTTTCAAGAGTTCTTTCAAAACTCTATCTTCTGTAAATGGACTGGTATCGACCCCCCTATTTAGAGTTTCTCTCTTGTTTGGTTTAGGTACCTCCCCTTCCTCTGTCATTGTGAATAGTGAGCAGAAATATTGGTTCAGTATCCCTGTTTTTTCACTGTCACCCTCTGCCCACATTCCCTCCCCTTTATTAAGTCTCTGTATCCCTTCCCTAGTCTTTCTTCACTCCCTAATGTACCTATAAAAGGTTTTATCCCCCTTCTTAACAGAGTTGGCTATCTTTTCCTCAGTTTGTGCCTTTGCTATTCTGACTGCCTTCCCTGCCTCCTTCTGCTTTAATTGATAAAGTTCCCTGTCCTGCTTCTTCTTCTGTGTTTCCTTATATCTCCTAATGCTGTCCTTTTCTCCTTAATCGTCCCTGCCACCTCTTTTGAGAACCATAGTGTTTTTTTCCTTCGTTTTGTTTTGTTGATTTGCTTCACACTAAGGCTTGTTGCCTCTGCGACGGCTGTTTTGATTATTCCCCATTGTTCCTCCACCCCTCCTTCTTGCCCATTTGCTAGTGCTTTTCTGAGGCACTCTCTCATTTTCCCAAAGTCAGCCTTCCTACAATCCAATACTCTTGTTTTTGTGTGGCTTGACTCCATGGCTGTGTTTATTGTGAACCACAGTGTTTGGTGATCACTTGTTCCCAGATGGTTACCCACTTCTAAATCTGAGATCCCTTCTCCTTCCCCATTTGAGAGTACCAGGTCTAAGATTGCTCCTTCTCAAGTGGGTTCCAACACTAGCTGTCTGAGGCATGCCCCCTGTAGGGCATCAAGAATGACCCTGCTCTTGAATGTGACTGCCGAAAAGGTATTCCAATTGACATCTGGCATATTCAGTTCCCCCCTCAACAATATCTCCTCTTTTTCTGCCATTTTAAGGATGCCTTCTATCATTTCCTTGTTCATTTCTGCCCCCTGAGATGGGGGTCTGTACACAACGCCCATGCGGATTGTGGTGCCATTTCCTGTCTCCATGGTGACCCATAGTGACTCATCAACTTCCTGTTTACTCTTTAGTTCTGTTGCTTTAATCCCTTCCCTTATATAGAGAGAGCTCCTCCTCCTCCTCTATTACCTACTCTGTCCCTCCTGTAGACTGTGTAGCCTGGTATGTTGACATCCCAGTCATGGTTCTCTGTGTAGCATGTTTCAGTGACTGCCACAATACCCAGGCATCCATCTTTCATCAAGACCACTAGTTCAGGGAGCTTGTTGCACAGACTGTAGGCATTGGTACTCATCACCTTCCATTTATTTTTTATGGCCTTACCCCATTTTAGCCCCATCCCTGTCCTTACTGAATTTTTATGCATTTACGCCTGTCCTGCTCCCTACTGACTTGTCTACCTCGGTGTTTACCTCTCTAACTACTGTGTTTTGTGGGGGGATGCTGGGAGTTCCCTGCTCCTTTTCAGTGCCTTCCTCCTTGGCTAGTTTAAGTGCTTGCCAAGGAAGCATTTAAACCTGTACCTAGGATCCTGGTTCCCCACCTGGACAGATGCAGACCATCATGCCAGTATAAGCCTGCATCCCTCCAGGTAGCTCCACAATCCCCCAATGAAGCCAAAACCCTGAACTCCCCACTAGTTTTTCAACCATTCATTGAATCCCATGGTGTGGAATACCCTAGCATCATCCTTGCCATAGACAGGCCTGATTCTAGTAAAATTCCACTTCTAGGCCATTTGAGAGGCAGGCAATATTGATTGCTTTATTATGTGCTTGCATGCATGCACTAGAAACATCTTGGGACAGTATAGCATTTCAGCGGTATGTCACTGTTCGGGCCAATGCAGCTGAAGCTGCATTTAGCTCATCCCTGACACACCAATCAGTTGGCAAGCTGGCTATGACAGCAGTCTAACAGAAATGGTCTCTACTTGAAGCAAATACATCGCTGCAGTCAGGGACCATTTTGTCTCTGCAGTTATTTACATAAATAGAGTGGACCCTCCCCCCAACACACATACACATGCCTTCTTTCCCATAAAGCACCCTACCAACACTAGTAATGATTCCCTCCAACAAAAGAGCTTACTGCTGTGGCCACTTCGTTTAGCTGTCTGCCTGTGTACTCCACCCCCCCACACACACACACCTTCTTTTCCATAAAGCACCCTGCCAACATTACTAATGTTTTGGTCCTCACTCCTCTGAAGATCCCACCTCCCCCGCTTGTACAATGGCCACAGTGCAGCTCTCCCCCCAGTCCTGGTCCACGCTCCTCTGAACCTTCCTCTTGTACAATGGCCACTGTGTGGCTTTACTTGTTGACAGTTCTTGCCACCCCTCTTTCTCTCCTCGGTCCCAGTCCTCGCTCCTCTGAACACCCCCCCTTGTGCAATGGCAGCAGTATGGCTCTCTCCCCAGTCCTGGTCCTCAATCCTCTGAACACCCCCCATTCACTGGCTGTGGGTGCGACTTTACTTGTCGATGGCTCTTGCCACCGTTCACCTCTTTCTCTCTCCCCAGTCCTGGCCTTCTCTCACTGAACCCCCCATGGCCTGTGGCCGCGGTGTGGCTCTCGTCCCGTTCTCAGTCCTCACTCCTCTGAACACCCCCTCCTCCACTTGCACAATGACCGTGGTGTGGCTGTCTCCCCAGTCCTGGTCCTTGCTCCTCTGAACACCTTTCACCCCTTGTACAATAGCCGGAGATGCAGCTTTACTTGTTGCGGCTCCTGCCACCCATCGCTCTCTCTCTCCCCAGTTCTGGTCCTGGTCCTCGCTCCTCTGAACACCCCCTCCCACTTATAAAATGGCCACGAGTGTGGCTTTACTTGTTGGTGACTCCTGCCACCTGTCGCACTTTCCAATGCCAATACCATCAAGCAAACTTTCAGCACTGACAAATGCTTGTTATGTTTGTGCCTTTTGTGCCTATTTCTGTTATTTGATTTGCTGGGTGGCAGGGGAAGGATTTTTGCTTGCTGAAAAAATGTCTGGGCATGGGAAATACAGTCTGGTAGTGTTGTCATTTATAAAAAATGTTGCTGTGACACATTCGCTTAAAATACATTTGTAGAGCAAGTGAAGTCATTGTTTAGACTTGGGAAGCCTGACTCACCCCTTTGATTTAAGATGTGAGCAAGGATAGATTTGAGTAGTAAATTGTTACTTTTATGTTTTTAATATTGAACCAGAATGCAAAATCTTGTTAATGGTAGGGCACATAACCTTCTGTCTAGTTGGCTTTGGATATGTAAGAGAACTACTAGAGAGTATCTGTCTGTCTGTTAATTTTGTGTGAGCGACTGGCAAGACTGCACTATTCCTGTAGTGTGCTATTGTCTTTTGACTTATCAAAGGCATTGTAGTGAGGAGCAAGAATAACTGTTGCAGTGGTCAGTGGACGATGACCCATGATGTGCATAGAAATATAGAATTTGACAGCAGATAAAGACCGCCAGGCCCACCTAGTCTGCCCATTTTCCCTACTTGCTGCAAAAACCAAAGACCCTACTTGATCTCAGACTTTGTTCTCCTACCTGTCGTAAAGGTACCCCATACTTATCCCACACATTTTTGAATTCCTCTACTGAATGTGCCCCCACTGCCTCCTCTGGCTAGCTGTTCCATACATCCACCACCCTTTCTGTGAAGAAATACTTCCTCACATTACTCCTTGATCTACCCCCTTCCAGGCTCATGTCATGTCCCCTTGTTCTAGAACATCTATTTTTTCTGAAAAATACTACCCTCCTGTACCTTATTTATGCCCTTGGAATATTTGACGGTCTCTATCATATCCCCCCACCCTCCTCTCTCCAGGGTATACAAATTGAGGTCCTCCAATCTCTCCTCCACTGACTTTTGGTGCAGGCCCTGCACCATTTTTCTTGCCTTTCTCTGAACTGCCTCTGCCCTGGCTATGTCTTTACGGATATGTGACCTCCAGGACTGGGAACAATACTATAGATGAGGTATCACTAATGATTTGCACAGAGGCATCACCACCTCCTTTCTGCTGGTGATACCTCTATTTATGCTCCCCAGTACTCCACTGGCTTCTCCCATGGCCTTGGAGCATTGTTTGGCCACCTTTAGATTATCTGATACGATCGCCCCCTGATACCTTTCCTTTTTGGCAGCCGTTAGTTTCTCGTCCCTATCATGTAATCCTCTCCTGGGTTCCTGTGCCCCAAGTGCATGATTTTGCACTTTTTTGCATTGAATTTTAGCTGCCACACTCTTGACCATTCCTCAAATTTACCAAGGTCCCTCCTCATTTTTTCCACTCCTTCCAGAGTGTCTACCATATTGCAGATCTTAGTATTATCTGAAAAGAGGCATGCCTTTCCTTCCAGACCCTCTGCAATGTCATTTATGAAGACATTGAATGGGACTGACCCCAGAACTGACCCCTGTGGCACCCCACTGGTTAGTTCCCTTTCCTCGGGATGAGCTCCATTTATCGCCACCCTCTGTGTTCTGGTCCTCAACCAGTTTCTAACCAAATTTACCACCTTGGGGCCCATTCCCAAGCTGCCTTACTTGCATTCAAGCCTTTTATGCTGAACGGTGTTGAAGGCCTTGCTAAAACTCAGGTAGGCCACATCCACCACTGCCCTGATCCACTTCCCAAGTTGCTCAATAAATTTGTCTTTAGCCACATCTACTTGTGATGCATAACAAAATGCAATAATCTTTGGGGGAAGTATGGTGGTGACTGATATATAGTACTAAAGTTAGCGCCCATATTTGTATGAATGACCTGATCGAGTATACATGTATGGTTGCCGGTGTGAATGGACCTCTGTAAGGCTGACTACCTTGATGTAGTACAGAACTTTGTCACAATATCCTGAACATTGTAACCAAAAGCCAGCTAACTTCTGTCTGGAAGTGTGTGTGTGTGTGTGTGTATGCACATTAGGTAAAATATTGTGAATCTGTTAGGTACAGAGGCTTACTACATTTTGTTGACTGAAATGGGGGAAGGCCTATGTTTGTATGGTGGGACAGCATATATTTTCCTTTGAGTTTATGTGGGTGGTGCAACCGTGTCATCAGCTCTCGAGTATAAGTTTAAAATTCCTGCAAATACCCCTGGAAGCAGGGGTTCAACTGTTAACACCAAAACGGCCCCCAGGATAACTGAACAAAATCCCCAGACAGCCCCATAGCTGCATCGTAAGAACAACACATTAATGTCCTGTATGTCTTGGAAAGAGGGTCAAAGAATTTGGGTGCATGACTGGTGCACCTTTAAAGAGATAGAGAGGACAATGCAAAGTTAAACAGCTCGAGATCACTGAGAAGGCTTCGCTTTGATATGGAGCATGTGGGACTGAACGTGCTGGCTGAGAAAAGCAGCAGAAAGGTAAGGAGGCACACTTGCTCACACACTCCATTGCAAAATTTAGGCAGCAAACTGGCTACACAGATGTTGCAGTAAGAAAGCAGTTAAACTTCAGTGGGGGAAGTCATTTATTAGTAGAATATTAGTCAAGAAAAAGGAAATGTGCCATAGGTATAGCAACAGTATCTGTACGTAGGACAGCAAATATATACTGAGCATGTGGGTAGCTACAATATACAGATTATGTCAAGCCAGAAATTACATATTTTTAAAAAGACTGAAGACCAGATTCCAGGCAACTGTTAGTATCAGGGTTCTCCACAGCCTGCAAATATAGGGCGCTGGTTGTGGTGATCAATGCTGAAAGTGTATTATTTCTTGGTCCTCCTACATACACTGTACACGTACATAAGTGGTTTTAAGTAAGGTTTAGAGCACTGGTATCAAAACAAGGGTAGCAATGTAATAAAGGATGTGGTAAAAGGCAACTTAGGAGGATTTTATAAAAACAAATTAGGCTGACAGCTACAAATATAGGGTGGTGGTAAAAAAAATATAGGCTGGTGGCCCACCACTAAAATAATGAAGGGGGGACACTGAGTATGAACTACTCTATATAACTGCTTAAAGTGATTTTGGTGGAAGTGTTCCCTTCTTGTAGCCTGCCTACCTTGGTGATAATATAAGGAATAAAGTACACCCATCATAAGGTGATAATCGCATTGTGGGGTGCTGGTGCCATTTTTAAACCACAAGTGTGAAGCACAGATAGTTATATTTGTGACCAGAATCCTGAAATGCCATGATAGCCTAGTGTAAATGTATGGTGTGGTTTATTGGTTTTAATTTTTTCCCACTTACAGTATCTATCCGTATTACTGATGTACTTTCACTTCTGATGCCTGAGGCAGCAGCACTGTAGGAACTTGTCATTTCCAGCCTTATTTATTAGCAGTGTATTCCTACATCAGAACTCACCAGTAATAAACAATGACCCCAGAAAAATGTTGATGCAAGGGTTACTTTGGAATAGCACTGGCAATAAAATGGAGAGCAGACCCTGAGGCTATGGATAATGTGGTGGGGGAGGGCTGAAGATTCTAGAGACTGGAGCTAGGGTGCAACTTGTTGCACTTGGGGAAGGCTGGGGGCCATGCATTGCAACCAGTGGCAAGACTATGGGGAGGGTGGTTTGGGCAAGATACTGGACTGTGCAATCTCTGGGGAGGGGGCTAGGGTGGAACTTATTGGGCATGGGGAGGGATTAACAGGGTAGGAAATTCTGTTTCAAATAACGCCAAACATGTACCAGAATGCATCAAATTTTTAAAATGTTCTGGGGGCCTACGCATCCCTCAGATCCCCATCCAATAGTTTACATTTTTGATCCCTTTATAGATGGTCTTGCAAGCCCTATGGTTTTGGTGAAATAACACCCCTGGACATACCTACCACTGATTTTACTTTTTTGTATAACTTTACACAAGAAAACACCCTATATTATCACTTAGTCTACTTTACACAGTCAAGCAATGCCTACTCACTCCATTTATGAGCAGCACTTACCTTCTCAGTTCACAGGATGGAGTATGAATTTGGAAGAAAGGCCTTTGCATTTGTGGCAACAGACACCTGAAACAAGCTCCCTCTCCATCAGAGGATTCATTGCAGCTTACAAGTGTTCAAGTCCAGTCTTTTTAACCACCTTAAATCTCTCTGCATTTCTTTGGTCTAGTACCCCCGACCAGTCATTGGTCATATAGTAAAACAGTACTCATGCTCTTTGTTTGCTGTGACCTCACTTTGTTACTTGCTTTGATAACTGTTTGGGTGTACTTACCTTTACAGTTTTTTTCTTGTGTATAGTTTAGCCAGTATGTAACTATTCCTGTTGCATCACATTTACCTGTTGACTGCTTCTATCCTCCCTGGGACCCCAATGGCAAAGGGATGCTGAGTCTCATGGGGTTATCATTGTTAAAGCAATTTCAAATGAATATATTCCCATCTAGTGATATGAATTCTCTGCCAGAGAAAAGTACTATCATTGTAACATTTTCGAACAAAGGTAACAGAGATGCAGTTTGGTCTGCAGTCAGAAAGGCAAAAGGAATTTCTCTCGTTGGTAATAAGAGTCATGTCTATTCAGATTCAGATTTTCTGAGAGAAATGGAACACATGGGAATGAACCTCATCACACTATAACACTGTTCTGGAATAGAGGGTGTTAGTACCATTATTGCAGCCCACTTAATGTTTTGTGATATTTATAGGTAAAGATACATATTTACTGACATCAATGCAGCTAGACAGTGTTAGAGACCAACTTTGCTGTGACCCAAAGAGATTTTATGGAGTTAAAACTTAATTTAAATGAAATTGTAATTTTAGAGAATGCTGGTCTTACCACTGATAACACTACACTCATTGAGCAGTCCAGTGGATCAGCTGCCACTGCATATACTCTGGTCACTCTGAGACCTTGATATGGGGCTAAACTACAATGATGGTATCCTTATTAATTTTGGATTCATTTGGGCTTCATCTATTTTTATTTTTTTTCAGTTAAAGTTTTATTGTTTCATCATATAACAAAAACAACATACATACAGAAATTAGAGATAGACATTGAGTACAGTGGCTGGATTGTACCTACTAAGTGATGATAACATTATAACCTTAGTCCTATGAGAAAAGTATGTAGATACACATACTGACAGTCAGAGTAAATTATTAACTAATCGTAGGATAGGCACTTACCTATGCTGTGCGAAGACCACCAGGCCATAAGGAGGTACCACTGCTGAACAGACAAGGCTACATGAAATTCAGTAGATGTACCTTCCAATGACTGTCTCTAAGGGTTACCTGAAAAAATTATACAGTAAGGTACCTCAGAGTAACTAGGAGGTCATAGCATTTATAATAGGGTAGGACCCAACCTATTATACATCTCTAGAGTTGACTTTGATTGTGTCTTTTAAATAAAACATGACTGGCCATATTAAATTTAGCATACGGTACACTGAAGAAACATTAGCCTATCTCTAATAAAACAAAAAGAGAGGGAACTAAGAAACGAAAAAAGAAACCAACAACAAACAAACTATTACTATAAACTACTACGTCAACCTATACTTAGAGCCTGAAGAATATCTTGTTATCAGTATTACAGTTATATACAGGTAGATACTTATGCAAAGACACTGGTATACAGTAGATCCAATAGAAACTGGGACAATAGTTCAACCGACACCAGCTCTCTCAGCCAGGTATGCCATGTATTGGGACCAGCACAGAGGAACATATGGTAATTGTCCTTTGGCCAGAAAGGAGCGCCTATCCATTTCACAGACACTTGTAAGCATAGCTAGTATTTCTGACACATTAGATATAGTGGAGCTTCTCCAGTTTTTTAAAAGACTTTGTTTCATTTGCATACTAAGTAACATTAGCCATCTAAACTCATGGGATTTTAGGGTAGGGACTTCAGGTTTCATGCCTAATAGCATAAGTGGGGCACTGTGGGGAATATTACAATGTAAAACATAGCTTGCTGCTTACAAAGTGGATTTCCAAATTTCTGAGATCAGAGGGCATAGCCAAAGTATATGGTAGAGGTCACCCAACGGATGGTGACATCTCCAACAGTAGTCCTGAGTGAGAAGTTTCATCTTCTTAAGTATGGCCGGGGTTCTGTACCATGAGTGTAATATTTTGTTATGGATAAGTCTGCTACCGGCATCAGTGTAAGCAGAGTGACCCACCTGCCAACATTGTCTCCATTGTCACTCCGTAATTAATATGTTTAAAACTTTCTCCAGTTTGGACTTAGAGGAGATACTGGGGGAGAGCTGAGAGTACCTTAGTGAGGCATAGAGTTTACTTACCAGATCTTTTGGGGAGTTAAACCATATGGATACTGGGGATGATAAATCAGTTAAAGGGTCTCCTTTTCATAATATTTGTTTTAGGGCATCTCGGAGCTGAAGGAATTTCCAGAAGTCAGAAGTGGGTAGCTGCCATTTGTGCTGCAACTGCTGGAAGTTTTCTACCACTAAGTAGTTTTACATTAATATATCTTTTAGGAGTAGAATACCTTTACCTTGCCATTTGGTCCAATTTAAAGGGGAAGCATCTATTATTATAGCAGGGTTGTTCCATAATGGGGTGTATAACAGAGGGAAATCAGTAATCTTAATTTTTTTGTGAAGTGTTCTCCAATATTTTATGGACGGGCCAATGGTGGGATGCAATAGGAGATCAGGAGATGTCTTAGGCCATAACATGGTAGCTGCTGTAGGACTGCCACTAATTGATTGCTCAAGCAAAAGCCACTGAGGGGAGTCTTTAGAAAGGGGTTGAAACCATTTGATAGTTTGGGAACATTGGAAAGTGATTTTATAACCCTCCATCCAAGGGAGACCCCAGCCCCCTTGTTGCCAATGGGCTCAAAGTAAGTTCTTCCCCAAAAGGGGTTTGTCTGTGCCCCATAGAAAGGAGTCAATAATTTTGTCCATTTTGGAAAGCCAGGCTTTGGGAAGAAAAAGGGGAATATGCGATAGCAGATGAAAAAACCTAGGAGCAATAGTCATTTTAAAGGCTGAGATTTTCCCGGCCAGTGTAAGATTGAGACGGGATATTCAATCCAATTCTATTTTGCTTTTGGATATTAAAGGGCCTAGATTGTTATCCCACCATTTTCCAAGATTTTCTCCTACCTTTATGCCCAGATAGGTAATGTGATCCTGTGACCATTTTAAGCCAAAACTGGACATGCTGTGGGGGAAGAAAACAAAGTTAAGCTGGAGAATCTTGGTTTTGGCTTGATTAACTTTAAGCCTGGAAATATTGGAAAACTGCTTTAATAGGGTGAGGAGAGGGGGGAGAGATTTTGTAGCATCACCCAGTACCACCAACAAGTCATCAGCATACATTAAGGTTGTGGGTTGAGACTGTCCTGATCCGATGCCAGTAATAAGAGAGAGTTAGTGAATGGCTGCAGCCAGAGGTTCCACCGCTAAAAGGAAAAGTAGAGGGGAAAAAGGGCAGCCCTGTCTGGTTCCTCTATATAACTGAAATGATTCTGATATAGTAGAATTGGTGAGTACCTTCACCAAGGGAGTTGTATATAGGGTTGTTATGACAGTGATGAACCAGGGTCTAAATCCAAAGTGATGCAATACCTCATACAGATAGTCCCATTCAACTGAGTCAAAAGCCTTCTCAAAGTCACTCGCCAAGGCCACCACTGGTGTGGGCACAACTTTTGCTAAACGTATAATATTGAGGAGTGTTCGGAGATGGTCAGTACTATACCTGCCCTTCACAAAACCCACCTGTGAGAGATGTATGAGATGCATAAGAATTGGGTTTAGCATATTAGCCAGCACTCTTGCATATACCTAACTATCAGCATTGATCAGTGAGATGGGACGGTAGGTAGCCGCTTCCTCAGGTTTTTTCCTTTTGGGGAGGACAGTAATAGTGGCTTCATGGAGGGATTGTGGCAGAGTGCCTTGGGCTTGTGATTCTATAAATACTTGACATAGTAGGGGGAGATTAAAGGAGACAATGACTGAAGAAATTCCACAGGAAAACCATCAGCTTCTGGCGCCTTCCCAGTTTTTTGAGCCATTACAGCATTAGAGACTTCTTGAGGCGAAAGGGGTGCATCCAAGATGACTTTCTGGAGAGGGGATAGTTTAGGTAGTTTGATGGAGTGGAGAAAAGCTGGGGTTTCGGTGGTATTATTTGATCTGGACGATATATACAAATGGGAGCAAAATGAGGCCATAATTTCATTCACTTTTTGGGGGTTATTAAGAATGATTCCAGTTTTAGGGTGTTTTAGTCCATCTATGTATCTGCAGGACTGCTGCTTACGTAGTTGGTAGGCTAAAACTCTGCCTGCTTTGTCCCTCCCCCCCAGTATTTATGCCATATTCTAAGTAAAGCAAGGTCAGCTTTCCTGGAAGTCAGTTTGTTAACTTTTGTGCGCAGCTGCAAAACTCTTCTACCACATAAGGAGGACAGGGAGGGTTTGGACAACTTTTTGAACTCTTGTTCTGCCACCAGTAGTTCACTTTCTAAACTAGTAAGTTCTGCTTCCCTACAGTGCCTCCTATAGGTGGCATACCCAATAATTTTTCCATGCATAGTTGCTTTGTAGGCCTCCCAAGTAGTGGGGGCAGAAGTCTCAGAGGTGGGGTTTTCTGGTATAAAAAGTTGTGCTTCAGCTTTTGCCCAGTCTATAAATTTTGGGTCCTGCATAAGGAGAGGGTCTAGTCTCCAAGATGAAGATTTAGGAGTGGTTGGACCCCACCGCAGGATCAATTGGACCGGGGTGTGATCTGATATGGTAATGGGGAGAATGCTAATTTCTGAGGTACAGGGTGTAAGGCACTGGGATACAAGCCATAGATCTGCTGAAGGAGCCATGAACCCTCGAATGGAAGCTGTAGTTGAGTAGAGAAGGATGGACCAATATCCAAATGTCCATTAACCAGTGTTCAGAAATAAGGTCTTTTACAGCTTGGACCCCATGGATATGACATCCCTTCCCCTGGTCACTTCTATCTAACACGGGGAAAAGGGTTAGATTAAAGTCTCCTCCCATCAGTATTGGCATATCCGGTTTTGACATTGATCCCAATTTTGCATTGAGGTCCACAGAAAAAGAGGGATTGTCCTCATTGGGAGCATAAATATTTAGACCCAAGATTGGGCCATGTGGCATGTCTAGTGTGGCTATCACCCACCTGCCCTGGGATCCACTTTACTATGTATAACTGTCCAGGGGAGAGCTTTGTGAATGAGTATGGCTACTCCTCTCTTTTTTGTTGGAGCACTTGCATGGATTTCGAGCCCCACCCAGTCTTTAACCAAATATCTATGATCTCATTTGGTTAACTTGGTTTCTTGAAGAAAGGCATCTGAGTTTTTAATTTCTTCAAATGTTTTAGGACTTGCTTTCTTTTAGATGGAGAATTGAGCCCCATGACATTCCAGGTTATCACGAAAGTTTCATCCATAGTCAGAATTAAAAAGGAATAGATTAGCCAAATTAGTGTAGTCTGTAACCCGGGAGGGAAGTACGTCAGGGTTGGGGGTAAGCATTGGGTCCTGTACACTGCTGTAACATGGGATCAGAATGGTGTCGGTTGAAACAGTAGAACTGTAAGGTTGCAAAATATTTAATGTAAGAGTTCATAACATTATAATTAGTAAGGTTGACAACATTAACATGGAAAACATCAGAATAACTAAACTATGTACATTGAGTACATAACCTTGCACAATGGCTGAGGTGGAAACTTTTGGCAGAGGTAATATTAACCCCACAGGTCTATCCACCAAGTCAGTCAGGGGGAACAAGAGCAGCATAGCTCAGAAAGTGGTGGTCATTCCTGAAGCGGGGGACCCCCTTCCCGGGGGTAGGCAGTTATGGGTCTGTACAGATCATTCTCGATTTCCAGTGCTAAGCCCAGTGAAAAGCGATCCTGACCCGAAGGCCCCAATAACATAGTAGGCCTTATACAAGAGGAAGTAATATCAAAGGAGAGATGCAGAGCTTAAGAAATGGGGTTCACCTTGTCCATTTCGTCATATGGCTATCGAAATTCAGAATGTAGGGGAGCGTTACCCAATGAAAAATACCATATTTGTAGGTCCTTGGGATAGATTGTCCCTATACACCCCCCCCCATCATAGAGTCAGAAAAGAAATTCAGGCAGTTGCTGTTTGAAACCTTATGCTAGCACTAAGGAATAGACCCACAAGTATCATGCCCTTAAAAGAGACTGCACAGTATGACCTTTAAAGCTGCCAGTAACATATTACATATAACATAATATACAGAGATACACTTATCTAAGGTGGATCTAAATGTTCTGCAGCCTAGAGCAAAGCAGCATCGGATGGCGCTTGATATGTCCAATCTGTAGCAGTGTTGATTGGAGGTTTGGCTGTCAAAGGCAAAGTTGTAATGTCCACCTTAGTTGTGTTTTGCCCATGGTTAGTAGGGTCAGGCCCCGGCGTATCTTGCATCATCTCTTCTTTGGGGGGGGATGTACAGGTTGGTAGGTTCGGTAATGTCCGATGGTGTCAGAGGGGCAAAACAGTTCGGTATGCAGAATCGGGAGAGCGGGTCCACCAAGGCTTCTGAATGACTGCTGTCGAATCCCCCATCCTTTCCTGAGGGTGATGCAGTTTCTGGTGCCTCCCCGATTGTTGCCGCTTACGAGATCTGGCTGGGAGAGCTGTCTGCGAGCCCTGAAATTTAAAGCCGTCAGGCCCACTATCAGCAGCTTACACAGGAATTCTATTTGGCCTGGACTCATTGTTGAAATCAGTGGCTGCTGGTGTCTGGCTTTGTAGTGTGATTTCTGGATGGCATTGTGGCACTTTGTTGGTATTCAGATATCGGTTGAGGCCTTCTGGTGTAGAGAAGGACATGTATGTGCCTTCAATCTCCAGACGCATAACAGCAGGATATCGGAGCGAAAACTTTATGCTCTGACTATGCATCAGTCTTTTTGCTTCATTGTATTCTTTTCTTTTAGCCGCTAGTTCACGGGAGTAGTCCTGGAAAATGAGAACTCTGTGTCCTCTCCAAGATAAGAGTCCCAGCTCTCATGCTCTCACCATAATCCACTCCTTGTCTGCAAAATTTAGAATGCATGCCAGTATTGGTCTGGGCCTTTCACTGCGTTTGGGCATTGGGTTCAATGTTCTGTGGGCACGCTCTATAGTTAGCCCAGGGGGGGACTTCCTGATGTAGCAGTTCTGGCATAACATCGTAGAGAAAGTCTAGGGGAGCTCCTTGTTCAGCCCACTTGGGAAAGCTGATAAATCGCAGGTTGTTTCTACGGCTGCAATTTTCTATGTCATCAAGCTTACTTTGCAAGTAATTTATCATTTTACCCTGCTCCCTGATAGTGGCGGAAAGGTTATCGATAGCCTCCGCGTTAAGATCTACTTTCTTTTCTGTGCGGCTTATCTTAGCTTCTAGTTGTTGCAAAGCACTGGTGGTTTTATTTGAGGTGAGAGTAACTTCAGACATTTGCTTGAGGAGGGCAGTAAACATTTCGTTCTGCTGTGTACTTGAATCTGTGGGGGCCTCGGAGTGGTTACGTAGTACCATCTCGAACCTTGGATAGCTGAATCAGATGATTTAAAAACAAATCTAAGCAGATGATTGTGATCCTGTAGGTTCGCAGTGTATATTCTGCTTTCCAGTGATGCAATTAAATTAGTTGGGCAACGGAATATGTGGAATAAAGCCCGAGGATTAAGAGAGCTCCCACTCTAGGTGGCCATCAAGATCGGAGTCAAGCCACGCCCCTATGCCTGGCTTCATCTATTTTTAGATATTTATGTTTTATTTAATTTTTTATTTCATAACCTAGAACTATTGAATTTGCTGGAAAACGCTGTGAGGGTATTATAATAGGAGTGCCACTGTTTGTTTACTGTACAGTGTGGCATATTTTTATGTATGATTTACTGCTATGAAATGACAATTTATAGTAAAATGTTATCAATAATAAAGAAAACAATTATATAAAAATATTGTGAAGGCCAATATAATGATCAAACTTTAGTCTGTTTTATTTGCTTTGCATGTTTCTTGATGCGATCTTTTTTGGGGGATATCATTATGAAATTTTGAGACCTAAGAGGCCAGAGTGAATATTGTAATTGGCATGGAGGTAAAGCAGAGGCTACTACAGGGTATAAGTGTGAAGGTCAGCAATGAATATTTACTATTACAGTAGCTTAGCTGGTGGTGTTACTGGGTTGTAGAATCTGTCACACCACCACCACCAGCTCTCCAATCTCCACCAATGGCATGCAAGCACCGCCTTCTGCAAGTAAGCTACAGTAATAACAATTCATTCTAACCACAAAGCATTTATTGCCCCATTTGTGATATGCTTTACAACATGCCAATTACTACATTGGTTGTCAAAGTGGGTTTGCTGAATTTTGGAAGCTGAACTGAATTCATGGGGCCCAACTCGAAGCTGAACTGAATTTGCTGGTTCTATGTCATAATAGCGATTTCAAAACAGTAATCACTATTACAGCGAGTGTACATCACCAAAAAGCACAATGGTGATGTACACTTCTTCATGACACCACATCAAGCAACTGAAAAAAGGATTTATGTGGGGGGGTGCACCCTGTGCACACCCCTTATTTTAGATTATGAACTCCACGGGGTGTATGTCTGGGAAGGGGAGACAATCCGCACAAAAAAAAAAAAAAAAATGTTTGGCCAGAGCAATAAAATCTATTCTGGTCCCCATGCCCCAAAGCTAGCCATTCCCATCACCACACCACACAGCTAGCTCAGTGGCAGCATGCCACAGTACTCCACACCAACTGTCTTCCCTATCCCTCCCCTTCTGGTTGCTGTTGTAACCCTCCCTTGCTCATAGCCACCATCACTGTCCCATTCCGTTTCTACCCTTAAGGGTAGCTCACATGTGCAGTGCTGCAAATGAGTCGCTCTTTTGAAAGTCACTCATTTGTAGTCGCTATTATCACTAGATGCCGAATTTGCCTATGGCCTGCTTCTCTCCCTCTTGGGAGGGATATCCAATGCACATGTACTCCTGTACCAGCTGTTCATGAAGTGGAAGTGAAAACAAGAATGGTGCCAAACAGCTGAGTGGCATAATTTAATTACTCTGGGCATCCACTCCCCCAAAAATCTGGGTTTTCTGGCAGAATTAAGTGACTTGCCCTGGGATGGAAGTGGGTCACATACTTTGCAGAGGTTCTTGGCTTGGCTTCCAAGGTAACAGGGTATAGACCACACAGCATTTTACCTCCCATATCACCAGCTAACCACAGGATGGCATTCCATGCATCTGTAAATGTAGCTGCTTAGCCCCTCACTCTGACTGAAGAAACAAATGCACAAAAATGGGAGCAAGGAGATTCAGGGATTTATAGCCTTAGTTCCATCACATGGGAGAAGCTCAGCTGCCTATTAATGCTGTTTGAGTCCTGCTGTTTGCACTGAGATGTTTGAGTCCCTGATGTTTGCACCGAGCAATTGGAGAAGCTCAGCTGCCTGTTTTGCTGTGGACAACCTGCTGCTGGAAACAATGAATTGGAAAAGCACAGCTGCCCGTTACAGCCACCACAGAACTGCTGCCAGAATCAACTAATGGGAGAAGTTCAGCTACCCATTACAGCCACCACAGAACTGCCGTAGGAGGTAGTTAATGGGAGAAGCCCAGCCACTCATTATTTGTAGCATCTGCTACATTTTGGACTTTAGTGCCCCATATTTTAAATCTCCCACCACAAGCTTGGTAGGTGTAGGGGCTCAGAGGTGGGTCACCTGCTGAGCAATGGAGTGGAGGGAAGGGCTAGTGCAGTTAAAAGCATTGGCTGTCTGCAAGAGCGAGCATGAGTGGTGCGAGTGCCGCTCAGTAGAGGAAACTAGTTTGGATGGTTTGGTTTCTGTAGTCCACAGAAAAGTAAGGTAATATTTATATTGGTTGTGCTCTTACTGCTATATTTTCTGTCTTGCTGTTTTTAAGCTGTATTGGAACTTAGGTGCTGCAGAAACAGACGCAGAATATTTTGGGGATTCTGGCTATTCTTGAGGTATCCCTAAGCTGTAGACATTATTTTAGCTTGTGATTGTGTTTTAAAGAGTGTGTATTATTCAGTTATCCAAATATTAATGATTCAGAGTACCTCATGCATTGACAGAGCCCTAAAGAAATTTATCCCAGAAATACTTCAGTAGGTTTGTAGAATAGAGCTCAAGAGAGAGTGTGTGATAAATCTTTTTGGACCCCAATTAGATTTAGGAATACCAAAATGGGTTTAAATAAAACAAATAGATTGATGTGCTTTTTTGACTAACCAAGTGCTGTTTTTATATTAACACCAGTTGCACAAATTTTCATAATATACTATTGTTCTTTATCAATTAGTATTTTTCTTTTTTTTCTCTTTTTCCAATTGTCCAAGGTTGTATTAACCCACCATAGAAATGTATTTGATTTTGGTTCTGTTTTTACTGGTAGGAGGACATTTTCTCTCACCTTTATTACAGAACAATAGTTCAATACGTCAAGGAGAATATGTAAACCTGCCCCATAAGGAACCAATTGCACAATGTGAGGAAAAATGTAACCAGTGGCAAGGAAAAATAGCTCCTGGTTTATAGAATAAAAGTGTGCTTAACACTATGACTAAGTGGACTTCTGTACTTAGGGACTTGATATTAGTGGGAAGACAAGGAAATAACAAGGGTAATTTCTAATCATTTGTAAAGTTAAATAAACAAAATGACTATATGATTATTGCGTAAGTTTTGTAGAATGTTTTTTGTGCTGACCCTAATTATAAGTGGAGATGTACATCCAAATCCAGGCCCTTAAATAAATATGAATTGGGAATTTCTGATGAAACCAGAGAGTAGAGATCAATATGTAAATCATGCTGCTATAACAGCAGACATATTTAAAGATCAAGGAATCAGCATGGTACATATTAATATTCATAGTTTAATAAATAAAATTGTCCATCTTAGAGAATGGTCTATTAAATATAGGCCTGATATTATTATAAACTCTGAATCTTGGATGAGCAAAAAAATCCCTAATGAAGAAATTACGATGCAGGGATACAATTTATGGAGGAAAGATAGAACTAAGAGGGGCGGGGTTTGTGATAATATATGCAAACAAGTCCTTTAAGTATCAGCTATAGACTGTCCAATAGATGGAATGCTTCTGAAGGACTGCTACTAGAAGTAGTTATCATTTTGTAAACCTATGATGTTACCTGGTATGTACCATTCACCCAAGAGTAGTTGTTTAATATTTCATTCAGTACAGGAGCAATAAGAAAAATATGTAGAAAGTCATGAAATACTACTAATATTGACTGGAGATCAGTTGGTCATGACCATATAATAAAGGATATGGCTATTACCCTTGGTCTAATGAAACTCATTCAGGATATCACAAGATTATATACTAAACATCTAGATTCCTCAACAATATTAGATTTAATCTTTGTCTCTCATCCAGAAAAAATTGCTTCTTGAGGGGTTCTCCCCGACTCACTATCTGATCATCAAATGATGTACTGTAAGATGAGACAGAAAAAGAAAAGAATACCTTGGAAAACTGTTAAGTTTAGAACTTATAAGACATTTAACTATGTAGATTTTATGTTGGATCTGGAAAATCAAAAATGGAACAGGATGGAACTAATTCCCACTGTGGATGAGGCCTGGAAATTCTTTCATAACGAATTTATGAAACTATGCCTAAAGCATGCCCCATTAAAATCAAGGAGAGTAAAAAATAATAATGCTCCATGGTATGATTCAAACCCGTATAAAATAAAGAAGCAGCATGGCAGGTGGCCAAAGTTAAACAAGATAATGAAAACTGGCTTAGATATAGACAACTATGTAATCAATATACACTGGAACTGAGGATATCTAAACAAAATTATTATAAAAAAGAATTATAGAGTATAGTGGAGTGTTGTTCTGTATAGAATTCCATCCCTTTCAAAATGCTGTTGTACCACAGTTCAAAGGTCATGGAATGTGATTCTACCCTACTGTGGTAGAGCAGCATTCCAGAATATCTAGAGACTGCATGAGTCAGTTTCATTTTGAAAGAAAAATAACTCACAAACACATATTTCACACAGTTCTATACACTATAAAAAATATAGGATGAGCAACTCTATGCACAACCATTGTGTTTTGCCACCTCGAGGTTCTGATTCCCATGGACATCTTGAGCTTCGCTCTCGAGATCGAGGGAATCAGAACCCCTCTGTGTCAGAACACACTGGTTGTGCATAATTACCCATCCAGCATTCTCTATAACTTCTACGTTGACAGGTAATGTGATAGAATTTTGGAGGGTTATGAAAAGATTGCAGGGGGTACAAACAACGGATTTTCAAGAAACTTTTGAAATACAGGATGCAAAGTTATCCATGGGTACTGAGGTAGTAGATGAATTTAATGGGCATTTAATATTGATGGGTACAAAAACATTGATTGTTGCACCTAACAATCAGATTGCTGTCTTGGGAACAGAAAGGTTACCAAAGGACAGTTTTACTTTTAAGCCAATTGACCCTAGAGAAGTACAAAGAATCCTTAGAAATCTAAATATACATAAATTGGAAGGGTTTGATGAAATATCTAATATGCTGCTAAACTATGCGGCACCTGTTATAGTATATCCCCTGACACAATTGTTTAACGTGTCATTGTCACAAGCAAAATTCCCCCTTGAATGGAAGATAACAAAGGTGGTGTTCATTTTCAAATCAAGACAGAAAAACTTACTAGAAAACTATAGGCCCATATTATTATTGCCTGTCATTGCTAAGGTATTTCAGGGCTTAGTAGCCAAACAATTACAAAATGTTCTCAAAAATGAGAAAATAATTGACAAACATCAATCTGGATTCAGACCATGCCAAGGAACCACTTCTGCCTTATTACAGGTTACGGGGCACTTGTGTGAGAGCCTGGACAGGGGGATGTCAGTTGGAGCCATTTTTATTGACCTATCTAAGGCCTTTGATACTCTGGTCCATGACATTCTCCTGTCCACGCTTCAGAACAGTGGATTATCTCATGGGGCTGTGGAGCAGTTTGAATCATATTTAAAAGGTAGATCACAACTAGTGGCCATAAAAGGATGGGAATCAAGTCAGAGTCAGATTGTATCAGGGGTTCCTCAAGGGTCCACCTTGGGTCCAGTGCTATATAACCTCTACATGAAGTTACTTAAATTTACTAAATTGGATGTTAATTATCATATTTAAGCAGATGATACTGTCATTTTTGTGAGTGGCTTATCTGATAGTCTGATCAACATTGTGACACAATCAGTTGGCATACAGTAAGCCAGTCAGTTAATATCCTGTATAGTAATGGAATTTCAGTAAAATGTTCTACTTGGTGCTACACAGGAGACTGGTAAAGAAGGAGGGAGTTTTGAGGTTGGGGAATGGACTCACAAGATGGAGTAAGAACTGGCTATCTGTATGGCAACAGTCGGAGATTCATAATGGCAGGCATAGCAAAATTGGTGAAAGAGTGCACTCCACAACCCCAAAAGGTGTGGCTTGCAAAAAAATAGTTGAATAAAAGAAAAAGCAGCGCACGCACCAAAATCTGTGAATTTCCTGTAATTTTTTTTAATTGCCACATAACTTCTGTGGATACCAGGCTAGCTTGGTGTGTGTGCTGCTTCTTCGTTTGTCCTTAATGGCAAGTTTTCAGTGGCAAAGGATGTTACTGGTCAGTTTAGGACCCTCTTTTTTAAAAGGTGTATTAGTGAAATCAGGGTCGGAATTCAGGCGAAGTAAACCATTACAATGCAGCAGGTGCATGTATACTATATGTTCACAATCTGGGCACATTCCAAATGTATTCAGTAATTAAAGGGTAATTTTTCTGATTATACAAACCTTTGTGGAAGAGTGGGTTATGATAAAGGAATTGCCACTATGAAGAAGGATTTAGGAACACTGGAAAAGTGATCATCCATATGTCTGATGAACTTTAATTCTAAAACATGTAATAATATGCATATTGGTGCCTATGCACCAGTGCAGACCTTGTACACATGATAGGCACATACCCAGCCCATGCATGTCCTCACCCACAGCACATGTGTTGGGTACAGCATTCACCACCACTGGACACTGCTTTCATCTACTCACACTAGGTCCATAGTCATACTAGGTGCAGTAAGATGTGAGAAGACATTGATGCCCATATTTGCTACTATCTCTAGTACATATAATAAGCTAGGTTATGTCCTGATGGAAACATAGAAACTTTAACTTTGATGGCAGATAAGGACTGCTTGGCCCACCCAGTCTGCCCATTTCCCTACCTATTGGATAAGCTGCAGATCCTACTTAACCAACAGCTTACTTCTTCCTAACCCCCACTGGAATTGCCTTATGTCTGTCCCATGCATTCTTGAATTCCCTCACTGCTTTTGACCCCATAACCTCCTCACTTCCTTGGTCTTGCTCACCACAACATCTATTGGTAAACTATTCCATAGGTGAACAATTCTGCATAAAAAAAAATGTTCTGTTTGTGTGTTTAAATGCCCTACCCATAATTTGCAGTGGATGTCTTCTATTATTTCTAATATAATTTTTAAATTCAATACCTAGTTCACACATTAGGTATGGGTCATTTATTACATCATACATAATTAGAAGGTCCCCTCTGAGCCTTCTTGTTTCCAAGGGCATCGGGTTCAGTGTTTGCATCTGTTGTGCATATGTTTTTTTTTTTAAATCATATATGTTTTTGTATATCTCCTCTGTACCCTTTCAAGTGATGTACAATCCAGTTTTTTATCTGGACGCCACAACTGAGAGGCATTTTCTAGATGAGGTCTGACATATACCCTATACAAAGGCATTAATTAATTTATTTATTTATTTGCTTTTGATAACTGGGTAAGCACACTAGACAGCTAGTGTCTATTTTCAGATGCGACCCAGGAGAATTACAAGGTATACATGATACAAATACATAGTAAACATTACAAACCAGAGCAACATGCTCCAACAGTGGAAAAAACTGTGTAAGGTACATACAGGCTCAGAGAAGCATCTTGGGGGGCATAAAACAACAAGACATAACCAGGGATTTAATACTGCAGATTTCTTGGAATTTATGTTTCTCGATTGTCCATATTACTTTGTTTTTCTTATTGCTGCATTTATGTTTTGTGCAAGCAAGACTGTCTGAAATCTGGACTCCCAAGTCTTTTTAATTATCGGAGATGTTCAATTTAGTTCCATTTAGCTAATAAGTATTTTTAGGGTTTGATTTGCCCATGTGCATCATTTTACACTTTTCTGGGTTCAGTTTTATTTAGCCCTCACTCTGATTGACCTGTCTGTGTCCAGTCCCCCCTCCCAGTGTATTGGTGCACAGGGGGTGGATCAGCAGACACAGGCAGGCATCTAATCAGATGCTTGTCTTGGCCCCAAAGTGAATCCCCTGGTCTGCATAGAGCATGGTATTGTGGGACACCATATGTCCCTGGAGTTAAATTACAATGGGTGATTATCCAATGGCTGCTCCAGCCTTTCTTCTCTGACCAGAGGGCTGGGGCAGCATGGTGGGAGGGGGCTGTCAGTCCTTTCACAGCCAGTGAATGCTGTTCATGGGGGGCATGCAACAGCTACAGCAGGGTACCTGTTTGCATTGTCTGTGACCCCCCACCAGCACTCTGCATCTTAGTGAATAGCATAGCATGTGGGAATGTACCCTGCCACTCTCCTAGTCCATCTGCATGTATAGCTGCATGGATGTACAGGGGATTTGGTACAGAAGGGGCACACACACCTACTGTGAATGCTAGAGGGGTCTGTGGGACCCCTGATGTGTAGCTATCTGTCTTAGGAAATCTTACACATTGTGAATACATGCCGCATATTCTTTCTACTCAGTAGTGCATAGAGCCTATTGGGTGTAAGAATCAACAGATGAAGTATAGGATAAGAGGAACATAAAATGAGAGTAAGGGATTTAGAGGTAATAGTTAGTAATGGTCTAAAATGTTCATATAGGGGTTCACAAGTCAGAAATTGATTCTGTACAGATCACTGGCTTGGCCGCATCTGGAGTGTCATGTGAAGTTTTGGAGCTCATATTTGAGGAAGGACCAGGATAAATCAGAAACAATACAGAGAAGGGAGACAAAAGGGGTTCAGGAAATGCAGGGTAGAGCCAATAAGGAGAGACTGAAAGATCTCAATATGTACTCGCTAGCTGTAAGGAGAGAAGGGGGTGATGTGATTAAGATGTATAATTATATTAAGGTGTACAATAGGGTGAACTACACTGAACTGTCCAAAATAAAGACCAGTTCAACCACCAGGTGATACAGTCTTAAGTGCACTGTATGTCAAGGAATTTTAAAACGGACTTTAGGAAACAGTTTTTCACAGATAGGGTGGAGGACAGGTGAAGTTTGCCTTGCACAGCAATTTATTCAGAGACCATAAATGGTTTCAAGACACAGTGAGATCATTTTAAAAGGATCATTTGCAGAGGGATTGTATATAAAAGAGGGAGGATATTACAAGTAAGTGTGGAAAACAATGACTAATGTCAGGTAGGGATTCAGGGCAGACATGATGAAATTAATCTATTTCCTATCATTAATATCCATATTTCTATGGTTCTTTAAAGTGCAGCCATGGTAACTTCAATAGCTGGGGAAGGGATGGACATTGAAGAAAGAGTATCGGCTCATGTAAAAGTGTCTTGAGCCACTTGTTCAAGCATGGCATGTCCGCCTGTCAGGAGAATTGGTGGGCCTGAGGTACTGTAGCAACTAAGACAACAGAGGGACAAAAAAAGGAAAGGGAACAGTTCAGAAGGCAATTAGAACCAGCAGTCCGAACAATGAATTATGATGCAGAAGATACCATGTTCAAATTACACCACAGCTGCTGACTGTCTGTATGACCCTCATGAATTTACTTGACCTCCCTATTCTTAAGTCCTCCCATTTGCAATGCACACTACAAACTGTTCCTCTTGTGTAAGATTGTGTATCTCAGGTAGGCTGGCCTGCATAAATAATAAGTTAGCATTAAAAAAATGTGGAAATAATATCAGCAATACTCACAAGAAACCCGCACTCCTCAAATGTTTGTAAAAAAGCTTTATTGAAATAAAAATTTAAAAGGTGCCATATGGCAAATAAGACTAATGCTCAATGTGAACCCCGACTGGTTTCGTGAACTAGCACATCATCAGGGGGATGGATCTCAGTCAAAAGTTTCTCTATTATATGGAATGCATTTAAAGAGACAGTGCATCACAAAACATTCATGTATAAAGTGCATCAGTGCTCAGCATACAGTGTAATTAATGCATTGTAGGAAAATACAGTGTTTATGAATACATATTATGGTTATACCAACTCCTAAGGCACATGTCCATGGCTGCCCATACCAAAGAAGGTCCCATGACTTGAAGGTGCATCTATAAACAGAAAAACAATTCATATCAGTCATCGAGTTTATATATTTCTTTACTCAATTAATTAATTTCACCAAAAGACTAAACATCAAGGAGAGATGACAAGAGGATGGGGTGAGAAGGGGAGAGAAAGGGATAAAGGGATAAAGAGAGTGTGTACAGGGAGGGGAAAAAGTGTGGGTTGAAGGGGGAAGGGTAGGGAAAGGGAAAGGAAAAGGGAAAGCAGAGGGAGGGAGGGCAGAGTGGAGAAAATGTGAAAGAGAAAGAAAGAAAAAGAGCAAAAGAAGGAGAGGGTGGGCTACTTATGGTTATGTAACTAATGTTCTGTGGACTAGGACAGTATATTTTTCATTTCCTCCTTTTAGTAATGGCATCAGTTCAATTCTATCATCAAGACCTGGAGGTTGCAGGGCACCTAATGTGAATATACAGTAAGACTCTTTCTCCAGCAGTCTGTCCTCCAGAAGGCCACCCATCTGACCTAGTTTAACCACTTCCAGACCACAGAATTTATAGGTGTGTTTTACATTTCTCTGTTTGGTTATTCTACACTGGTTTGCCAGTGCACTTCTTGTGTCAATTTCCACTGATCTTAAGTGCTCACCAATTCTAGTTTTAAGGGGCCTGGATGTCTTGCCTACATACAGTAGAAGGAGCCACATTGACAAGTAGCCATGTAAATTATATTTTCTGTACTGCAAGTCATGAACTGTTTAATTTGATAGTTCTGACTACTGTTGCAGCTCGTGAATGTTGTGCACTTTAAAACTGAGCTGCAAAACTTGCATTGTTTACACTGGTGTATCCCTCATAGCAGTGGTGGTCTAATATCAGATTTTTATTTACTACCAACAGTGGTACTGTGAACCAATCTATCCCTGAGGTTGGTACCTCTTTTATACACCCACCTAGGATTTTTTTGTCACCTCTGCTAGAAGGGGTTCACTCTCCAAGGTATTCCAGTTAGCCCAATGGTCTGTTTAATAGTCTGTGCCTGCTGAGTATAAGTAGTGACAAAATTCATTCTGGGTCTAGAGGGTACCTTTATCCTGGTTTCAAGAAGCTCAGACCTGCTAACATTGCATGCATCCTTAAATGCTTTGTCTGCATCTGGAGCTGAATAGCCTTTGATAATAAAGCTGGTGACCATCTCAGAACCATTTACAACAAAGTCAGAGTCATCGCTACTGTTCCTGCATACCCTGAGCATCTGGGCCTTGAGAATATTGGATACCATATGGTGTGGATGGCAGCTGGATGACAATAACAATGCATTACAATCCGTCTCCTTTCTAAAGAGGTTAGTGTGCCGTGTGCCATTCTCTCTTTTGGTAATTCTTATATCCAGAAAGGAGACAAAAGTCCAATCACATTGTACAGAAAATCTGAGATTCGGGTTGCTATCCTCCAGGTATGCAACAAAGGCCTGTAACTCATCCTGCATACCATGCCACACCACAAATATGTTGTCTATAAAGTATCGTCAGATATCAGTCCTATAGTAAAAAGAACTGACATCAGTGTCATAGATGGTTTTCTCCCAAAGCCCCAGGTACAAATTTACATAATTGGGGGCAAAGATCGCCTCCATAGAAGTACTCTTAGTTGTAGGAAGTGAGAGTCTTGGAGCCAAAAAATAGTCTGCCAAAAGAGATAATTGAAAGTAACAGCTTAGCTATATTCGAATGAAAATTGGACAACTACATGGGAGAAAAAAAGTTTGCATTCCACCCATGAGAGGGTGGCAAGTTTGCTAAAGGGCCTTGGCTCACTGAACTTGAACCAAAACTATGAACCTATAAACATGTTTTTTGGTTAACACCTGTTCTGAGTATTCCAACAAGAAATTTCTTTTACCATCATCTATAACACTATCCTGTAAAAACCAGTACTCAAGGACTGCCAAACCACCATCATGTGAGATATTGGTATATATAAATACAATATCCATGTAGTTCAGATACCATTTGGGTTTAATTTGCATATCTTCTAAAACCCATAGGAAATGTGTGGTGTCACGAATGTAGGAGGGCAGTGTTACCACATACTGTTTAATGTGGGCATCTACATATTGCGACAGGGGTGCAACTGGTGAGTCGATACCAGCAACTATAGGACAACTAACGGGGTCTTGTAAGTTCTTATGTACTTAGGGAAATACATAGATGGAGGCTCGAACGGGGTGATTTACTATCAAAAATAACATTTCATCATGACTGATTATACCTTCCGCTTCTGATTCAAACAAAAAAGTATCTATGACCTTTTTAAAGTCCCTAGCAGGATCAGAGGTTAACAGTCTATAAAATTCTGTGTTGTCAAGTTGCCTCTGTATTTCAGCTGTATATTTGCTAGTAGAAATGACCACTACAAGCCCACCCTTGTCAGCTAGTTTAATAGTTGTTTCTTTATTATTTTTAAGGTTCTTTAAAGCTGCTGCTTCTGCTGTAGAGATGTTAACAAAGGTGGGTCTGTCACATGTCTCAAAAAGCTTCTTAAATTGTCCCTCACAAGCTCTCTCAAAGACAAGAACTGCATCATTATAGGGTGGTATATAAGTTGATTGAGATCTAAACTTTCTTACCTCCTCTGAGTCTAAGGAATCCACAGGACCCTATGACATGGTGTTCAGCTCTGTGTCACCTTTGGAATAAAGTGCTCGTATATTCAAGTTCCTCGTGAAGCAGTGAAGGTCAATATAAAGATCAAAAGTTTCTGAATCCTATGTCGGTATAAAAGACAGTCCCTTCTGAAGTAACTTAGTCTCACTGGCACTCAAAGTGATGTGTGAAATACCGAGTTCGATGTCCTCCTCCATTATGGCTGTCTCTACTTTTTGCCCCCACCTCTTGTGTTTCCTGCCACACTATCTCATCCTGCTGGTGTGCTGCTGTTTGGGAGCCTATGATCTCTGCTGTGTGTCACTCGCTGGGTCCCCACCTGGTCCTGGAATTGTATTGTTTTCCTCTGTTCCAGTGACAGGGTCCGCTCTGCTAAAAAAGGATCCTCCTCTGACTCTCTAACCAATGTATTGTAATTAAGTGATGAATTTCTATGTTTCGGTATCAGTCTGGTACCAGTATTATTCCTGTTGTTGCCAGCTGTATTCCTTCTGCCTCTCCCAGAATATCACTTTTTCGTTGATTCCAATTCCAAACTCTGTTGTTTTGATAGTCCCTTTTTTCTCCTTCAGATTTGGTCAGCTTGAAATTTTTATTTTTTTCTCTGCCCTCTGGATGATATCTTTTAGTTTTTTCTCATAGTTCTTAAATTCTGGGTGTTCTCTAAACTGAGCCACCACTTCTTCTTTGGCTTTTATATCATCAGTATCTTCTTGTTTCTGTGAATTATAATCTCTAATAAGTGTGTGCATTAATGCATCTGTACCAATTTACAGTGAATTCTGCCAACCCTTTATGAATGCTTCTCTATCCCATCCATAACCTGGTTTATTTGTAACTGTTACTCCACATGGGAAACAGCCTACCTTTAAATAGCCCTCAGTGTTATTTTTCCCCAGTGATGCCTACATCCTCGTATAATGCCTTCTCAAGCGCTAGAAAAGTTTCTTTAATGTCCTGACTTTCAATTGGAGTTTCATTTATCTCATTATCACTAATATCAGCTACTGCATTTGCATCATTTTCTGAAAACAAATCCTATTCCCCTGCTTCACTGAAAGCATATGTAGCAAAAGATCTTGTGCTGCTCCCCACATGTATTTCTTCAAAGCCCCTTGGATTAATTCCTACGCTCCTTTTATGTTTGTGTACAGTGCTAAGTGTCTCTTGTTTTCTTTTTCAAACTGTGGCCACTTATCGTGGTTTAAAAGTTCAGATAGAGACACACTGTAAGGGCTATATTGTCCCCGTAACTGCTGTGGCTACGTTCCTTATTATTTCCAAATGTTTTCCAATGTTTTTTTAAGAAAATACTTCGCTAAGTTTAAGGGAAGCGGTTCCTCCTGTGTTAAACCAAAGCCAACTAATGCTGTTCATCCGCTTTGCCGAGAATCACAATGTTCCTACAGATATATCTGGCACATGGAAGATGGATTTTCAATGCTTATAAATGCTTGTATTTACTTTAGCAGAGCCTCCAGATGTCATTTCATTCAGTTCTGTAGTCCTCAATGTTTGTAGCAGTCAATTGATTTTGGCAAGCTTCTTCTCCTGTAGATGGGAGCTTGCAGTGGCCACTTAATGTAGTAAGCAGCTTCAGGATGCGGTCCATTTGTAAAAAGTGATCATACACCGGAGCAATCCATGGAAGGCTTGTCAATCATTCCATAGTTCTCAATATCAAAAATACATGGCAAACAACAACACGCATTTGTCAATGCCAAATGTTGTCTTGCTGCCATTGGCAGTGCAGGAGTTAGAGAGATGCAGCATAGGAGTGGCAGTCAAGTATTGAACTGATGCCACCCCACCCCCAACCTGCAGAGAGTGAGAGGCATTAGGGTGTCTCTCTGGGTGTTTGTTAGTGCAGTGCGGGAAAACATGCTGGGCAGGATGTGAAAAATGACAGCTGCACAGTTCATAAGGAGGTGTAATTAAATACCAGTGCTGAAAATGTGGCATACAAATACTCTGAAATTTGCGGAGTTGCAAGGGTGCATAGAAATATACAAGACACGCTTGCAGCACTGCCAGTTTGTGGGCGTTCAGCACCAAATTTTCAACATAGGCATTTTAGCACCTCTGCTCATGTACAGTGTCACTGTCATTTCCTCAAAGTGTCCCAAGAAGTGATTTCGCACAGCGACCATGCTATTCCCCCTCCCCCGGGTCGTGCCTGAAAATAGGCAGGATTTGTCTAGTGCACTTACCCGGTCAACAAAAGCTAAATAAATAAATTCTGTGCCGGAAGTGCGGAAACACATTTTGGGCAGGATATGTGAAGTGACAGCTGTACTGTTCATCAAGAGGTGTGTAAAAATGGCAATGGTGAAAATCCAGAGTGAAAATATCACAAATGCACGACAGTATGAGCATGCGTGCAATCTGCCAATGCACGCTCATAACACAGTCATTTTATGGAGTATCAGCTCCAAATTTTCAACATAGGCATTCTAGGAGCTCTGCTCATGAACTGTGTCACTGTCATTTTCTTAATCTGGCCCAAACACTGATTTCCCACAGTGACTGTGCAATTGTGCACCGGAAGTGCTGAAACACATTTCAGGAATGATGTGGAAAATGACAGCTGCACTGTTCACAAGGAGGTGCACAAAAATGCCAATGCTGAAAATATGGCATTAAAATATTGTGAATGCGTGAAGTTACGAGCCTGCGTAGCAACTGTGCAACACACGCTCGTAAAACAGGCATTTGTTGGATTTTTTCCACCAAATTTGGAACATAAGCTTTTTGAGAGGCCACCTCATGAACATTGGCACTATCATTTCATTAATGGGTCCCGAAAGGTGATTTTGTGCAGTGACTGCAAAATCACCTTCTGAGGCTGATTAACGCCATGACAGTGACAGAATTCATGAGGAGGGGCCCCAAAAACCCCATGTTGAAAATTTGGTGCCAAAATTCCAAGAAATGCCTGAGATATGCAGCAAAGTTGAAAAAACCCTATTCATTGCATTATACAGCTTACTGGCATTTCCTCAGTTCGCGATCGGCTTTGAAAGAGTGCAGGCGTGTTCCCAGTCAATGGAAGATCATCGGCGGGTCCAGAGGTAAGTATGGGGTGAGGGAGGGTGAGAGGGAGGCAAGGGTGCGCGCAGTGGGTGGAGTGCGGGTGGGGAGGAGGCATCTAGACTACGAGGACGGTTTCGTTTGCAGGTGGAAAAAAAAGGAAAACCATTGCGGGAAAGTTTTTGCATTACAGGGCATTTGGCACACTGGGGTGGGCTCCCAGTGTGCCACCTAAAGTGGGTTTTGTGGGGGGTGTCAGTAGTCGTTGGGGATTGGGCACCCTCATCACACACAACACGGGGGAGAAATAATGCCGGGAGTTGGGCACCCCGACAGAAACAAAGAAGGGGAGTGCAAGCCGAGGGGATTGGGCACCCCTCAGCATTCAACAGTTAGAGGGGGTGATGCCGACAGGGAGTGGGTTCTCCCCCGTCGGCACACAAACACGGGGGGGAGTTGCCGACAGGGGGATTGGGCACCCCCGATGTCGGAAAACATGAGGCGGCAGCCCGCTCGCCGACCATAGTCATAATGCCAGCGAGCACGGTAAGCAAAGGACCGCTGCGTATGATGAGCTTTGCTCGGATTGCAGCAGACCTTTGCTTTGATGTGTTCACCCCATTATGAATGCATGGTGTGGCGGTGGCATGCAGGCTGATTGGGGAATGAGGGACGCACCTACTGATGCATGCCCTGCATTCACCCAAGAGCAGCCACACCCCCAAGACCCGCACTGTCGCAAGATGTTTTGCTTGTGCATGCGCGCAAGCCAACATAAAAATACATGGAGAAATTCATGCGGGTAAACTTGTGGCTAGCACGAGGTAATATGGCAGTTCTTTTTTATTACCTTGTATGATGCTAACAACCATCTGTGGTGAGTAGGAATTGAAAACTGAACGGTTAGGAGAGGCAAAACAACGATCCACTACAAGGAGGGTGTGGGGTTCAAAAAATGAACAGCAATACTCACAAGAAGCCTACATTCCTCAGATGGTTATAAAAAAGCTTTATTGAAATAAAGATTTAAAAGCTGCCATGCAGCAACAAAGATTAATGCTCAATGTGAACCTCGACCGGTTTCATGAACTAGCACGTCATATGGGGGGGTCTCAGTCAAAAGGGGCTCATTTATATGGAACACATTTAAAGAGACAGTGCATTGCAAAACATTCATGTATAAAGTGCAACAGGGCTCAGCATCTAGTTTAATTAATGCATTGTAGGAAAATATAGTGTTTATGAATAAATAATCAATTGTGACTGAAGAAACCAATTTCATAAAGTAATAATATCAGCAAACAAGTTGTTGGCTAATGCACATAGTGCCAAGATTTGTAACCCTACATCAATTTTGGGGTTACTAATATGTTTGCAATATGGTGTTAAGGTTCTTCTGCACATAAAGGGTTAAAACATTATTCTCTGGTGTTCCCTTTGTATAAGAGCAGGGAAATCCCAGCTGCAGTCTAAGATGGTGGGGGTGGAGGTAATGTGCCAGAGAGCTGTAGTCTGTTCAGAAAAAGGCAACATTCTGCCTGTTTTGCAGGCCCCTGAGATACAGGGCTTGTCTTTTCAGTGAGTGGAGTTTGAAGTAGAAAAGGGGAGTACTGAAATTGCGGAGACCATGATCAGTAGCTGTCAGTGGCTGAGAAGGTGAATCCCCAAGTCATGTGACCCTTTAAAAGTGTAATGAGCGAGAAGACATGAGATCCACCACTGGCATCGAGAAACCCTACTCCCAGGACCACAACACTATGCAACACCATGCAAGGAACTTCATGGCTAAGAAAGGTGAGCAAGGCCATCTAGGAGATTAGGAACAACTATGTCACCATGTATGGACAGACATCATTCCAGTTGCGGTTGACCGTCATCAAAGCCAACATATGGAAAGTTGTCAAGATCATAGATGGTGCGGCAGGATCTATGCCCAGATCCATCGAGGCATAAAATGTAAGTGGCTGGACCAGAAGTCAGGTGTCAGGAAGCAGCTCACAGGTTTGTGGCAGTCCATAAATGCCACAGGTGGGGGCTCACCCTTCCCCACCAAGCTCACACCAGTGGAGCACATGGAAGTGGACACCATCACCAGGTGATGGTGGATGATGAGGAGGAAGGACTGGACACCATTTATTTATTGTTATTTATTTGAAAATTGGTGACCAGAAAAGGCAGATTGAGCTGATGATCATTTCCAGGTGCTAACTGGGGGGAAAGGAGAAATGTGTACAAAATTATAGCATAGGTAAACATTTGCAATTAAAATAAAGTGCACTAAGAGGTAACCGGTTAGAATAGCACTACAAATATAGTGCATGTAAGAAGCACGCTGTCCGAATAGCACATCACGGACAACGACAGGGGTAGAACAGCATTGTGAAGTAAGTTCTACTCATGTCACTGTTTATGATACTAGGGAAGCAGACAAGGGCTTGGAAATCTAAAAGGCTGGCTGAGCTGCTCCGATGGCAGAGAGGGCTGAGGCACAGAGCAGCTTGGCCAAAATGCTGGTAGAGACTAGGGTTCTAATCCTGGTCTCCAAAACTTGTTTTTTTCTCCAACTCCAACTCAGAGTTGATTATTTTAGTTACTGGGGGTGCGAGGGGCAGAGCCCCCTTGCTAAAATTTGATTTGGGGCTGGTAGCGGTCATCAGTGTGCATTGTGAATGGTTCCAGTGGCACTGCTTATGCTTGCAGCATTTGTTCCTGCTGCTGTTTTGATCAGTGCTGTGTGGACAGTGCTGTTATTGACAGTGCTGTTCATGCAGGCTCTGTTGTGACCTAGTGCCCACTAAGAGACATGATCAATGCAGGAGTAAGATAGGTGCAAATTAAACACTCAGGCATGAGTAACAGATGCACTTATTAGTAATTTATTCAACTTTATAAAATGTAATTGTAATAGGAATATCAAGGAGAGAAAGAACAGGAGAAGGGGGAGAGGGAAGAAGTTTCAGCTCATCCTTTGGGGAGCCAGTCAAGGCAGTGAAGTTGAGGAAAGAGGAAGATGTTTTCAAAGTGAAGGGAAGCAATAGGAAAAGGCAGATTGTTCAGCTAAGGCACAGGGATGAAGAGTGGTGAAGGTGTGAGGATCCTTGGAGCAGTGGGGGGGGGGACAATAAGCAGAGGGAATAAATGAGAGGAGGAATAAGAGGAAATATGGAAGGGACCCAAACCACTACTTGGAAATGAATGAGGTGCAGAGATCTGGCAACATGAAGGTAGAGGAAGAATGAATAAGGAGGAATAAAGCGAGCAATGATGAGTATGATGAGATGATTTAGTAGATAAGCAGCAAAAGGAGTTGCAGAGAGTATTCATTTTGACCAGGAAAGTGGAGGGGGTGGTGCCATATAACACCTCTGCATAGTCAAAGACCGGGAGCACCATTTTAGTAATAAGCTCATGGGAGACCTGTGGCGATAGATAATCTTTAGTGTGGTATAAGGCCCTAAGTTTGGGGCAGAGATTCACATAGATGGCATCAATGTTGGCAGAGAAATCAAGCTTGTTGTCAAGCCACACACCAAGGTACTTGAAGGATTGGATAATTTCATGAGGGTTGCCATCCAAGGTAGTGAAGGAGGACAGAGCTGGGAGTCTGGCCAAATTTTGATTGGTGCCAAAGGTCATGGACACAGTTTTTTTTTTTTGCTTGCATAGACACAGTTGGTTTGATTGGAAACAGTGAAGAACAATGTGGAAGTCTTGCTGGAGCAGTCCTTCCATGGCAGAAGTGGAGGGACCAGAAGTTAAGGGACTGTGTCATCTGCGTACATGTAAATATGCAAGATGGCACAGGCCAGGGGAGGAGAAGTGAATGAGACTCAATAGGGAGCCTGATTCACTCCCACCTGGAAGGGAAAAGGAGGGGACAGGGGACTAACAACCTGTACTGACTGCAGATGGCCCATGAGGTAAGAATAGAACCAGTCAACTGCAGAAACTCAGAGGCCAGCAGAACTCACCATGCCAAGTGAGTGACTGCTGCTCTACACACAAAATACAGTGGGCAGTAACACTGACAAGGGAATCCCCTCTTACACTTGTAGCAAACCTGCCAGTGTCATCCATGCAAGAGGAGGATAAAGATGACATGACCATGGTGATCAAAACCCACATAGCTGACCAACTGGACACTAACAATCAGAACAGTACATTTCCAATGTGGGATGGTGAGTAACCAGATGGTGTACTGCTTCAACCACTTACCATATTGTTTTCCCCTCCCACAGATGCCACCGATGCCAGTAAATGGAGTGACCAGTAGGAGGAAGAGTGTGATGACAGCATTGCGAGGAGGGGCCAGTCAGGCAGATCACAGTGCTCACATTCACTGACCCCTACACAAGGCACAAACCAGTTGCCAGAGCCAAAGTTCCAGAAACCTGTGTACACTCTATGACAGGGAGAGGGTATAGACATGGATGAGCAGAAGCATGTACCACAGAACACCTAGTGCACTAGTGACCAACAGCCACACCTACCGATGTCCCTGCCCCAGATGTTGTTCCCTGTTGGGCAGCACCCAATGGTGAGGGAGACCAGAAACCCCAGCACAATACTGGGTGAACCATGACCCTAGTCCCTGCAGTGGTGATGAGGGTCCCTCAAGGAGGACCAGCCCACGTACCTACTTGGTAGGTACTTCCCCAAGGTGCAGCAGCTGGAGCAGTGCAGGGTAGAGACCAGCAGAACAGCAATGCCCAGCTCCATGCCTTGACAGTGGAGGTTGAGGGGATCAACATGGAGTTCCAGAGGTTTGGCAACCCGCTCAAGGGCAAACTTGGGCACCTTGCCACACTGGCTGGTAGAGGTGACAGAACACCCCTGCACAGCCTGCCTCAATGCCAGTGCTCTTGCCAGTCATAGACCAGTGTTGCTCCAGCCCCCACAAGCACAGAGTAAGGTTCCAGACCCTTCTACAGGGCCCGTATCCCTGGCCCACCCACTACCCGTGATGACCAGGGCTGACCTAGCACTGCCAGGATGGCATGGGTGTCCCACTGGTGAGGGACCAAGGTGGCAGCCAAGACTCTCAACATATGGTCCTTCACCCACTGGGAGGGTTATCACAGCTGTCAGCCCCCACCGCACAAATACACACATATGGGTATACCTCACATACAGGCACTCAGCACTGCCACTCATCACTGTGCACCATGGTTCCTGGCTATGCACCATCACACAAAAACACACACACAACCTCTATCATGCCATGCACCAGCCCATGCCAAGCCTCCCTCCTACCCCATGTTATCCTGGCAATGTGCTTACATCTAGATCCTGGCTGTCACCCCCTGGGCATGGGGATCTCCATCCACAGTTAAATTCTCAGCTAATGACAGTCCTTCCCTTGTGATGATATTGTGCAGTGTGAAGAACAAAACAAATACATGGTCCATCCTCCCAGGTGCAAGCAGCATTATGGCCATGTGTCTTGCCCAGGCATCTGAACATCTTCAGTTGTTCGAAGGTACATTCCACCACATTCCATGCCCTCTTGTTGGCATCATTGTACCTCTTCTCTACCACCCTGGAGGAGCAAGGAATGGTGTCATTAAGTAAGGCCTCAGAGGGTATCCACTGTCACCTATAAGGCACATAAGAAAGGCACATGCCAAAAGAGTGAGGTGTACAGCATGGCATGCCCTTTCCCCACATGGCCCATATTATACCTTCCTAGCAGCAACCCTGCCTTGCCCCCCTTGGTGGCCAGTACTGTCCTGAACCGTGACTTCTGGAAGATGAAAGTATCATGCACTGCAGCAGGGTACTTGGCACTGACAATCTTCATAATGCGCCCCACATCCACAACCACTTGTATATTCATGCTGTTGACTCTTTTCCTGTTACTTTAGTCCTCTTCATTGACATGGGGTGCCAGGATCAGCACACACTCTATTATAAACCGAACCTTTAGGAACTCATACCACTTAAATAAGCCCTCTGTCGCCACCTGTTTGCCCAGATGATCCATGGGGAACTGGATTCACACTCTCACATGTGCCAGCAGTGCAGCAGTTACCTTCCACAGGGCATGGGACACTGAGGATTGGCTCATGCCTGTCATGTTGCTCACCACCCACTGGAAGGACCCTGTGGTATAGTATGCCAGTTCACACATCACCTTCATCTCCATGGACATGGCCTTGGACCTATGGGTGGAGTGGCAAATAGTGTCCCTGATCAGGTTGCTGAGCTTGGCAATGATGCTATGGTCCAGTCTAAATCATTCCAGGTAGTGGGTATCATGCATGTTCCTGAGTGATACATTAGTCTGGAATAGTTATCCTTTCCTCCTTACCACCTTACCCCCCTCCTCCAGCCAACTACCCCTCTACCCCGAAGCATTCTGCCACAATGCACCCCTTCTCATTTAACTACATCTCACCCTCTGACATCTTACACGCACTCCTAACTCTCAACCCTACTAAAGGTAGCTCACGTGATGGCCTGGATCCTAAGTTCCTGTATCTATCAGCTCCAGCTATCGCAACCCCACTTACTCTCTTCCTCAACCGTTCCTTCTCCACCAGTACTATCCCTTCTGTATGGAAACATGCCACTGTACTCCCACTGCTCAAAGGTGGCAACCCTTCTACTCCTTCAAACTATCACCCAATCTCTCTCCTTCCTACTCTTGCTAAGCTGCAGGAACACCTGGTCCTATCCCAACTCTCATCTCATCTCTACGACTCCATCTTTGTCACTCCCTTCCAGTCTGGCCTCAGGAAGAACCACTCCACTACCATTTCCTTGATTAGGCTCACTGACTCCATCTTCTTTGGGATGGACAGTGGCCAAATCACATCAGCCATTTTTGTCGACCAAGCAAAGGCCTTCGACACAGTCTCCCACACCCTCCTCCTTGATGCCCTCTCCTCAGCTGGCCTAACCGAATCTGCCTTAAACTGGTTCAGAGTTTACCTGGCAGGCCAGACCCAGTCTGTCAGAATCGCCGACT
Organism: Neoceratodus forsteri; assembly: GCA_016271365.2. Lineage (NCBI taxonomy): Eukaryota > Metazoa > Chordata > Ceratodontiformes > Ceratodontidae > Neoceratodus > Neoceratodus forsteri. The sequence continues at coordinate 629,733,651 of CM057459.1, forward strand.
CCATTTCCCCTCCACTGCCCATCACCACTGGTGTACAACAAGGGTCTGTACTAGGCCCGCTCTTATTTTCTATATTCCTAAATGACCTACCCTTAGCCTATTCATCCTCATACATCCATATGTAAGCCGACAACACACTGCCATCTTCACTTCAGGCCAGTCTTCTGTAGATATGGAAACCAGACTGCAGCTCGACTTCGATAATGTTCAGCGCTGGTTCAGATTCCATCAACTTTCCCTTAATGTCAAGACGACCGTCTCCATGACCTTTGGTACCAGGCAGACTCTCAAGGCTCCCCTGTCTTCCCTCCTTCCACACACTAGATGGGACAAACATTGAGGATACCTCATCCTTCAGGTACTTGGGGGTTTGGCTAGACCAACACCTCAACTTCTTTGGACAAGTGGATACCATCCTGAACAAACTGCACCCCAAAATTGGCGCATTATACAGGAACCGGAGTTGCCTCCCTCTATTGGTAAGGCATGAGCTTGTTCAAAAGATAAGATTGCATATTTTTGACTACTGCAATGAAGTCTATGGTGCTGGTTCCAAGTCCTCCCTAGCCAGATTGGACACCCTGTATAACTCCTTCTGTCGTTTCACTCTAAACTCCCCCTCTCTCACCCATCATTTTGACCTCTATCATTCTCTCTCTCCCTTACTCCACTAGAAAATCACCAACTTCTCCACTGTTCCAAATTTGTGTCTAAATTCTGGTTTGGGGTCCTCCCCCTTATCTCACTTCCCTATTATCTGCCCTACCTCCTCTGGAACATTGCTTAAGATCTTATGACTCTCGACTACTGTTTATTCCTCGATGCTCGACTACCATTGGACAGTCGGCCTTTACATATCTTTTCTCCCAGATTTGGAATGCCCCCCCAAATCCGTCCATCTTTCTCTCCCCACTCCTAATCTTTAGCCCTAAAAAGCTACCTCTCAACAAACTGTACCTGCCGGTAAAACAATGACACTCGCCTTCCCTTGAGAGTGACACTCTCTACACTCTTGCTCGACTTGTCACCCTCTTCCTCCCTCCTTGCTCTAGCTGCTACTAACTGACTCAACAGCTGCTAATAATTGCACTTATTACTACCCTACATAATGCCTAGTGCTTATACAAAACTGTAACCAGGACTCTTGTCCTGATCCTAAGCATTATTTTTTATCACTGATGTTTTATTAAGTTTTCATGGACAGACATTTTACAACACATTGTCACCTCTACATCTGCATCATTGATACACTTACACATCTCAGGTTAACAAAAGTGCTATTGATTTGAGTTACAGTGACAGTAATACCATTCTAAAACTCACCTAATGAAGAGCATTCCATAATATTTTATCATAACTACAATTTACACTTACACAACCATCCTTTCAAGAAGCTCATGCAGCTAGTGTGAGAAGGTATTACCATTACATTCAATCAAACAGTTTTATGGGTAACAGACTCCAGACAGATAACAGAGGTAGAAGAATAGCCAAGAAAAGGGATAAGGAAAAAGAGATAGTGAGAGAAAAGTTACCTTCCTCAACCGGATATACACACCTCATCCTATACCTCTTAGGCTCCTCCACTTCAGTCCTCAGGTGCAACACACCTGGAGGTAGTAGGTGGGTTGCCTGGGGGGGGCAGGGGACCTTGCACAGTGCAGATTCAGGAACAATCCCCATTTCGAATAGTAAAAGGTAATCTTCCTTTATTGGCATACGTAAGCCTTTCAAATGTAGCCAGCCTGGCTACTTGAATCTCTGCAGCGGGAAATGAGGTTGTAGCTGTCTCAGGATAGAAGCAGCAGCCTCTTCACTTCCAACAGGGTGGCCAGCAGCCAGCTGATTCAACACATTATTCTATTTCATGTATTGTTGGTTTCCATGTACCTGTAGTTAGTCTGATAATCAAATCTGCATATTATTACAACATGTATGTATTTCTGTGTACTCGCATCTCTGTTCACTTGCCATTGTCTGCTGAATTTATGCTGCATCATATGTATGCTTTTCTTCCTGTTACCCTTCCCCCAGGACACACTGGGAGATGTGCAACTTGTTGTTCAGCATGCCTTTCCTGGCAAAACTTTTCAATAAATAAAAATAAAATATATGCAAGGCCTGGGGCCCATACAGTCATCTCCCTCCATGGCAACATCCACATCCCACAGCAGGTGTGCAGCAGTAGCATAGAGCACATCCTTAGTGTCCGTGGCTATGAAAGGTCACCCTATTATGTCTACACCTGTGCAGTTTCTGTCCAATGCACTGCTGGTTAGCCCTAACCAGTGTGTACATCCCTTTAAGCACCTAAGCATCCCACATGTAGCAATGCGCGGGACAATACCCTACAGGAGAGACAGGGATGGTAGAAGAGGGGGAGGAGTAGCTCTCTATGTAACGGAAGGGACAAAAGCAACAAAACAAAAGAGTAAACAGGGAGGAGAGGAGGCAGTGTGGGTCACCTCAGAGACTGGAAATGGCACCATAATCTGCACAGGGGTTGTATACAGACCCTCATGTCAGAGGGAGGGAATGGACAAGGATATAATGGAAGGCATCCTTAGGATGGAAGAGAAGAAAAAATTACTCACCTTAGTAATTGAGTTTCTTCTAATGGAGTCTTGCTGTATTCTGACATATTGTAGTTAGCCCCAGCACTTGAACTGCCCCGGAGATGAAAGAGTTAACTCTATGCTGAAAGCATAGAACTTTGAGCTCGAGCTCGGTTCAAACCACTTTCTGCTGCACTTGAAGTATAACCATCAGAATCTTACTAGCTACTACTAACTAGCTACACTCTAAACGAGGAAATTGTAAAAACCATTAGCTAAAAGGCAACTCAATTTTTTGGATCCCCATAAGACTCAAGTCGAGAAGCCCAAAAACAAAAACCAGGTAGTGAACTTAAATAACTTAAATAGAAGTTAAGCCAACTCAGCAGCAACTAGTGCACTCCTGGGGTGCAGCACTGTACCTGCCAACCCACTCCCCAAAAAAACAGGTTCTGAGAGGGGAGGCGGGGGGAGGTCAGAATATAGCAAGACTCCATTAGAAGAAACACAATCACTAAGGTGAGTAATTTTTTTCTTCAAACAACATGAAGTCTTGCTGTATTCTGACATATTGCAGACTACCAAGCAATACCTCCATGAAGGAGGGAATCAAACCTATTTTGGGAATAGGCTCTGCAGCACTGCTGCACCAAACCTAGCATCACTCCTAGCCTGGATATCCAGAGAGTATTGCTTGGTGAATGTATGGACTGTTTTCCAGGTGGCTGCTTTGCATATCTCTAACAAGGGAATATCCCTGGCAGCTGCCAGGGAAGCAGCTGTACCTCTAGTCTAATGAACCCTCAGGCCTGAGGGTGGTATTTTGCCTAGCATTTCGTAGCAGAATTGTATACAAGAGACAATCCACCTGGCAATAGTTCTCTTAGTGGCAGGTTTGCCCTTACCCACTTCGCCATAAGTGAGGAACAACTGAAGGGAGTCAAACCTGTGGGCCTTAGTATGATCAATGTAGTAACTAAGGGCCCTCTTAACATCTAAACTGTGTAATCTTCTTTCTCCTGAAGAAGAGTGATCAGTGAAGAATACAGGGAGAGACATAAATTGGTGCAAATGAAAATATGAAACCACTTTAGGCAAGAACCTCCTATTGGTTCTATGGACCACCTTATCTCTATGAAATAAAATAAAATCAGGCTCCACTGACAGAACTTGCAACTCACTGATACATGAGGCAGAGGTAATACCAGAAACACAGTCTTCCTAGTCAAGTACTTAAGTTCTGCTGAAGACAAAGGTTCAAAAGGGGGTTGCATAAGCTGGGCAATGCAAACATTAAGATCCCAAGCAGGGGGAGGATCCCTAAAGGGGGGATTGGTATGAAGCAATCCCTTGAAAAATGTACAGAAAACAGGATGAGATGCCAGTGAAGAATGTTTCCCTACTGACAAGAAAGCAGAAACAACTGACAAGTGTACTTTGAGGGTAGCTAGTCTGAGGCCTAGGCCATTGAGGTGAACCGTATAGTCCAGAACTGTAGACAATTCGGCAGTGTCTGGAGATATATGCTTCTTGGAACACCAAATACTGAATCTCTTCCACTTAGAATTATAAGTTTTCCTGGTGGCAGGTTTTCGAGAGGCTTTAAGAATGTCCAGAACCCCTTGAGACAGGTACAAACCTGCATACTCTAACTCTTCAAGAGCCATGTCTTGAGATTGAGAGACTGAAGGTTGGGACACCAAATCCTCCCCTGAGAGGAGGTTAACAGATTGTGATTCCTGGGAAGAGATAGGGGAAGATTGACTGCTAGGGACAGCAAGAGAAGATACCAAGTCTGCCTGGCCCAATCTGGCGCAATCAGGATCACTTTGCAAGATTGTGACCTTATCTTGACCAGGACTTTGAACATCAGAGGAAAAGGAGGGAAAGCATACAGAAATTTCCCTTCCCAATCCAGAACCAGAGCATCCAGGGGGACTGAGCCCAAGACTGGGGGTCTGCAGCAAATTACGGAAAGTTGGTGATTGTCTGGGGCTGCAAAGAGATCTATCTCTGGAGTGCTCCATCTCAAAAAAATCACTTTTAACACTAGGGGGTCCAGGGACCATTCATGATGGCCCTGGAAAATCCTGCTCAATGCATCTGCTTGCACATTGTCCTTTCCTGGGAGGTGAAATGCTACCAGAGAGGCCTGAAGGGAGTGAGCCAGTGACCATATTTTCATGGCTTCCATGCACAAGGCCATAGACTGAGTGCCTCCCTGCTTGTTGATGTACCACATGGTGGTAGTGTTGTCTGTCCTGACTTGAACCACCTTGTTCTTCACTGATTGTGAGAAAGCCTGTAGAGCTAGGTACACTGCCCTGAGCTCCAGAAGATTGATGTGGAGAAGAGACTTCTGAGATGACCACACTCCCTGCACTGTGAGAGCCTCCAAGTGGGCCCCCAACCCAGGAGAGAGGCATCTGTAGTCAGGACAACAGAATGAGACTGAAATGAATGGGACCCCTTGCCTGAGATTGTTCTGATCCTGCCACCATTGAAGAGTCTGGATCAGAGTCTGAGTCACTGGAATCAGCTTGGTCAAGGGATCTTTTTTCTGAGACCAAAAAGCCCTCAGATGAAACTGGATGTCTCTCATCTGAAATCTGGCCCCTTGGACCACTGCAGTGGAAGCTGCCATGTGCCCCAGTAACTGAAGAAAGTGTCTTGCTGGCTGAGAGGCCAGAGGGTGGAAAGAGGAAGCCAGCTCCAAAATGGCCTTCACCCTTGCCAAGGGGAGAAATGTCCTTGCTTTGACAATGTCTAGTTCCACCCCTATGAAAGTCAATAGTTGTACTAGTTCGAGAACTGACTTGGGAAGATTGAGAAGGAAGCCAAGAAAAGTGAGCACTTGCTGGGTCACTTTTAGATCTGACTTGACTTAGCCTGGAGACTGACCCACTATGAGCCAGTCGTCCAGGTAAGGGAATATGGAGATATTTTTTCTCTTTAGAAAAGCCACTACTACTGCCAGGCACTTGGCAAACACCCTTGGAACTGATGACAGGCCGAAGGGCATTGCTCTGCACTGGTAATGGCCTGAAGGCAGTTCGAACCTGAGGTACATTCTGTGGGAGCACCTGATGGGAATGTGAAAATAGGCATCCTTTAGGTCCAGGGAGGCTAGCCAGTCCCCTGGCCTTAGAGAGGGAAGAATAATTCCCTGAGTCACCATCTTGAATTTTGGTTTTAATAGATGTTTGTTCAGGTATCTTAAGTCTACGATGGGTGGCCACTCCCCTGATTTCTTAGTGGTAAGGAAGTACCTGGAGCACAGACCTTTGTCCCTATGGGTTGTAGGAACTCTATTTATGGCTCTAAAGGCTAGAAGAGATGAAATCTCTGCCTCTAGGGCATTGGTATTGGGAGACGTTTGCAGGTGGAAAAGATCTGGCTCTCAGTTTTGAAAACTTTTTGAAGCTGAGAGCCAGTCCCTGGCTTACTACCTCCAAGACCCACTTGCCTGAAGTAACAGACTTCCAGTCCTGGAAGTAGTAAGCCAGCCTGCCTCCTACAGGAATGGGGGAGTCAACCTGGGATGACACATCAGGGTGTCTGCTTGGCAGGGGCCTTGGGCTGAGAGGAGGATGCAGCTCTGCTCATCCCCCTTCTACCCCTCACTCTAAGGAACCCCCTCTTGGAAAAAGGAGAGGAGGCCTGAGCTTGGAAGAAAGGCCTTTGAAAAGGCTTGCCCCTGCCCCCTAAACTGCTGCCTCTGAGGAGTAGTTTGCCTTTCTTTGGCTTGAGCACTCCTATAGGTGGTCGTGTATTAATCTATCTTTTTCATGTAATTTTCTGTCTGCTCCCCAAACAAAGAATTACTTACAACAGGGAAATCCATGGCCTTAGCCTGGGTATCCTGTGATAGTCTAGTACATCTGTGCCAAGCCATTCTCCGCAGAGCAACAGATGTAGCCATGAATCTAGATGACACATCACTGGAGTCGACAGCAGCATGAAATTGGATCTTTGATGCCTCAATCCCATCAGCAGCCACCTCCTCCAGCTCCTTGGCCAGCTGGGGGGAGGCCTGCTTAGCCAGTTACAAAACAGACTCCCACCTGGACTTTTGGAACCTGACTGCATAGGCCATGTAGTTAGCCTGTCTGAGTACCAAGAAAGATACCAAATACTGTTTCTTGGCCATGGCATCTGTCTTCCTGGAGTCCTTATCTGGGAGGGTGTGAAGCCAAAGGAATGCCAGCCTTATTACAGGCTGCAGCCTGTACTACCCAAACATGGCTGCAATGCTGATACAGAAACTCCAAACTTGAGCCTGAGAGCATATAACTCCTGTCCATACATTTGTCCACTGGAGGCAGAGAATTTGGGTTTTTAAAAGTTTATGTGTTCAGCACCACCGGGAGGATGTTCATATCCTCCCGATGGATGCAGAAAAGCATTTGACAGAGTCAAATGGCTATACCTGATGGAGGTTTTAGCCCGGTTTGGTCTGGGTGATGACTTTATAGGAATGGTGCAATGAATGTACACTAATTCTAGAGCTAGAGTTCTAGTGAACGGCATGCTGTCGGACAGTTTAGAGTTAAGCAGAGGGACAAGACAAGGGTGCCCCTTGTCTCCACTTTTATTCGCATTAGTGCTTGACCCCTTGGCCATAGCCATTTGATCACATCCGTTAATAATGGGGGTATGAGGTAGGAAAGGTAAAGAAAAGAAGTTGTCCTTATATGCAGATGATATGCTACCATATGTTGTCGAGTTAGATCAGTCTATGCCAGTATTACTAAGGTTAATAGAACAATTTTCTAAATTTTCAGGATATAAGTGAAATTTAGACAAGTCAGAAGAAATGAAAATCGGGGGACCTAATATAGGGAATGCTCTACAGAGTTCGAAGTGGGGTCTTAGGGCAGTCCATGAAGCCTTTACATATTTGGGAATAAGAGTAGGCAGAAGTATTGAAGCCTTATACAATCTTAATTATGGTCCACTATTGCAGACAATAATTGTGGATTTGAATAGGTGGCAGGAGCTCCCTATTACATGGCTGGGTAGAATTAATTTACTCAAGATAAATGTTCTGCCACGAATATTATACTGTCTGCAGATGCTTCATATTGGACTCAGGAGGGTGGATATTAAGAAGTTAGAAAAGGCCTTCTCTGTCTTTATTTGGCGGGGTAAAAGACCTAGGGTGAGTTTGGCTAGACTAAAAGCACCAATAGAGAAAGGGGGACTACAATTCCTGGATCTGAAAATTTACCATATGGCCAGTCAATGCCGATATGTTCAAGACTGGGTTGGAAGGCCAGAAGAGGGAGGATGGGTTGATTTGGAGGAAAGGGGATACCCTGGCAGGATTTCCACCTATCTATCAGTTAGAGGCTGGAGGGATTTTCTCTATCTACCCAATCCTAATCCTTTAGCTAAGGCAGTCTTAGAGAGCTGGAGAGGAATGTGTAGGAGAAGGGAGGTGGGACAGGAGGATACGTTACTTTTGTCCCTGAGAAGGAATCCTTTCTTTCTCCCTGGCATAGACGATAACGGATATTGGGAGTGGGAGGCAAGGGGTGTTTACTGTTTAAGACAGTTGTTCAATCAGAATGGACTAGACACATATAAAAATATACAGGCTTGGCCTGGATTGGGCCGCCAACACTTTTTTCATTATTTACAACTCAGAGCCTGTATTGGGTCTATTGGTAGGCTACAAAATTCAGGGTCTAAATGAGAACAAAATGAGCAAATGATAATTGTTGGACAAAAAAAAAACCAAAGGCACTATTCGAAGAATAGCACAGGAGGGAAAACTTGGTTTCCAGACAAGACACAGAGCACTAAAATGCTCTGGGAGAGAGACTTAAGGAATCCTATATTGGAAGAGAATTGGAAATTAATAATTCAACTCAATCAGGGCATATTGTTGTGCAATAAATATAAAGAATCTTATTATAAATTCTGCCATAGACTATATTGTCCACCACTGGTTGTTCATAAGTATAACCCGTCAATATCTCCTGTATGCCCTAGATGTAATAACAATTTAGCTTCATATTACCATTATTTCTGGGCTTACCCAGTATTACAGGACTGTTGAGGAAAGATAGTAGCAGAGTTACGAAAGATAATGGGAGAGCAATATGCTAAGTCACCATTATTGCTGCTTTTTGGTATAGAGGTAGTAGAAGATGGGGAATGGGCCTCATTAAAAGGTGACTTAGAGTGGTATTATTCATGGCCAGGCACTGTATCCTTAATACCTGGGTAAATGCAATGAAACCTACCATATCCCAATGGAATCCTCTGATACTGCAAGCCCTCACGTTGGAACGATTGACGCATGTTATTAAGGATAAGGAGGAATTGTTTCAAAGAATATGGCAGCCATATTTAAAGCCCCTCACAGTTGCCAACAACATTATGTTGAGGGAAGGGTGGTTGTAATAAGAATGATTTGGGGTGATCATGAATTATAGATAAACTCCTATGGGTACGGAGATATTGGGGCTCTCTATTCCTTGTATCTCCCCTTCCCTCCCACTGATAGAGGATGGAATAATAACATATCTGTTATTGATTTTAAGGTATGATTGATTAAGGGAATGGATCGATTGTATGTAAGTTATGTATTTTAATATGTGTGTGATGTATATGTTTTATGTTGGTATGCCTGTTCATTATAAGAAAACCAATAAACAAATAATGCAAAAAAAAAAGTTTATGTGTCTGTTTCCCAAAAGATGTATGCAATGGAATAGACAGCCTCTTGGACTTTGGGATGTCCACCATCTCAATGAAATCAGGATCTTCTTCCTCCCTGACAGCTTCATCCACTGGGAGCTGGAGGATCTTAGCCACTTTCTTGTAAAACATAAAGTGGGAAGGGGACTCAGAAAGCCTAGGAGGGGAAACTCCAGAAGGTCCGTCTTGGGAGATGTCCAGTTCAATAGGCTCATCCAGACCTTCCCCACCATCATACTCATCTTCTTCATCATCTTCAAATTCCCCCACCCATTCCGGATCATAGTATTCCTCCAGCGAATAATCTGTAACCAGATGAGCAGACCGAACCGAGCGCCTACTGCCAGGGGCCAGTTCGGTTGGAACCGGACGGAGCAATTCTACAATGCTAATCACCTGGGCAATTTTATCAGCCATCGGATGAAGAGATTCAGGATCCAAACTGGTCAATTTCTCTTCTTTTTCCTTTTGAAGGAGCTGACCCCTCAGAATCAGCTTTCCTCTTGCCTGAGGAAGTATTGCCCTGGTCAGAGGGTACTCCCTCAGGTTCGGTCGGAATCGAACAGGGCTGGCCATCCAGGTCAGCGGACTTCTCAGCCTCTTTATTCCTAAGCCTGCCCAACCATTTTTATAGGGTGGTCTTAAGGAAATTTTTACAAATTTGGCAGTCTGAATTGAGGTGGTCAAACTCCAGACAATATACACAGGTGGTGTGGGGATCAGCTTAGCAAAGATCTCCCCACACACATTACAGTGCTGAAACCCAGTGGGCCTGGTCTTTTTCCTGGGTTTTTCAGACATGGCCACAAACAGATAAACTTACCCTTTACATGGCTTCAGGCCAGGTAAGACTAACCTATCGGTTCCTCACCGCGTCACTGGTGTTGGAAAAAAACCTAAAATGCATTTTTTTTTTTAGAACCAAAAGGTACCGGAATCACCACAAGATAAAACACACATACACAAAAGGTCAGTTGAGCCAAACTGACCGCAAGTAAAGTTTACAATTTCCTCAGAAAAAAACTCTCAAAACTCTACAGTTCACTACCTATAACACTTACTATACCACAGACAGGGATCTGAACCGAACAAAAGAGAGAGAAAATCTCACGGTTTAAACCGAAGATTTACTTTACCGAACTGACAAGCAAGGAGCAAACTCAGGGACGACTGTTCAGTTAGGCGGAATAAAGAATCTGATGGTTACACTTCAAGTGCAGCAGACAGTGGTTTGAACCGAGCTTGATCTCAACGTTCTATGTTTTCAGCATAGAGTTAATGCTTTCATCTCCAGGGCAGTTCAAGTGCTGGGGCTAACTGCAATATGTCAGAATACAGCAAGACTTCATGTTGTTTGAAAGGGGAGATACTGTTGATGGGGGACCTTTTTATGCCAGATGGTAACTGGAGCACCTTTGCTGCAGCCACATCCAAGAGAAGGGCCATTCTAGATGCCCTACAGGCGGCATGCCTCAGACAGCTAGTTTTGGAACCCACTCTTGAGGGAGCAGTCTTAGACCTTGTGCTCTCAAATGAGGACAGTGAGAGGATCTCAGATCTAGAAGTGGGTAGCCATCTAGGAACAAGTGAACCCCAAACAATGTGGTTCACGATAAACTCAGCTACAGAGTCAAGCCATACAAAAGGGAGGGTACTGGACTTCAGGAGGGCTGACTCTGACAAGATGGGGGAGTGCCTTAGAAAAGCACTAGCAAACAGGCTAGAAGGAGGGGTGGAGCAACAATGGGGAAACATCAAAACTGCCATCACAGAGGCAACAAGCGTTTGTGTGAAGCAAGTAAACAAATCAAAATGAAAGAAAAAGCCACTATGGTTCTCAAAAGAGGTGGCGGGGAAGGTTAGGGAGAAAAATATAGCATTTAAGAGGTATAAGGAAACACAGAAGGAGCAGAACAGACAACTGTACCAGTTAAAGCAGAAGGAAGCAGGAAGGGAAGTCAGACTAACAAAGGCTCAAACTGAGGAAAAGATAGCCAACTCAGTTAAGAAGGGGGATAAAAGCTTTTATAGGTACATCAGGCAGTGTAGAAAGACAAAGGGAGGGATAGTGAGGCTGAATAGAAAAGACGGTGGGCAAAGAGGGACAGTGAAAAAGCAGGGATACTGAATGAATACTTCTGCTCAGTATTCACAAAAGAGGAGGAGGGGAGGTGCCTAATCCAATTAACAGAAGCACTCTGGATAGAGAGGTTGATCCCAGTCCTTTCACAAAAGAAAGGGTTCTGAAAGAACTCCTAAAACTAAAAGTGAACAAAGCAATGGGACCTGATGGAATTCACCCTAGAATTCTAAAAGAATTAAGGGGAGAACTAGTGACACCACTGACTACTCTTTTTAACAAATCATGGGAGGATGGTGTGGTACCTGAGGACTGGAGGAAGGTGGATGTGATTCCCCTTCACAAAAGTGGGAGCAAGACAGAGGCAGGAAACTACAAACCTGTCAGTTTAATCTCTGTGGTACAGAAAGTGATGGAATCACTTATGAAGGAAAGGATTGTTGATTACCTAGAGGCCAGTGGGGCACAGGACCCAAGGCAGCATGGGTTCACAGAGGGAAGGTCATGTCAGATGAATCTAATTTATTTCTTTGACTGGGTGACCAAAGTAGAAGACCAGGGAGGGGCTGTGGATATGGCCTACCTAGACTTTAGCAAGGCATTTGACACAGTACCACACAAAAGATTAATAATAAAATTAACCAGCCTGGGAGTGGGTCCCAGGGTGGTAGCCTGGGTAAAACATTGGTGGGATAACAGGACACAGAAGGTAATTGTAAATGGAGTCCATGCTGAAGAAAGAGGGGTTACTAGTGGGGTACCACAGGGTTCAGTACTGGGTCCAGTCCTTTTAAATGTCTTTGTAAGTGACATTGCAGAGGGATTGGAAGGAAAAGTATGCCTCTTTGCAAATGACACAAGGATCTGCAACAGGGTTGATACACAAGGAGGAATGGAAAGGAAGAGAAGAGACTGGGCAAGGTTGGAGGAATGGTCAGAAGTATGGCAGCTTGCATTCAATGCGAAGAAGTGCAAAATAATGCACCTGGGAAACAAAACTCCAGGGGAAGATTACACAGTGGTGGGGGGGCAGGTAGTAACAACAACAAAAATGGAAAGGGACCTGGAGGTAATCATATCAGATGTCCTTAAGGTTAGCAAGCAATGTGAGAAGGCAGTAGGTAGGGCTGGGTATGGAAGCCAGACATGGCGGACCACATTCAAGGTTCCATTTCATCCCAGAATCACTTCTGGATCTTACCACCCCAATACGATAGCCACCCTCATTCACCCTCCACTGTTCACACCCCCCACACCCTCCCTCCCCTATGCACAATACTCAGTGCCCTCCAGTCTGGTAGGTTGTAAACTGAAGGGGGGAGGGAAAAAGGGGTGGAGGGCATGGAGAGCAGAGGGTGAATAGCACACAGCCGTGGGGGCAGGTCTCCAACACATTCACGTAACCCAAGCAACACCTCTCAACAATCCAATTATATACCACAAAATGCACAAAATATTATAAAATGAAACAAAATAAACAAAATCTTACTTAAAATCAGATAAATACCCTCTAAACCCAACCCAAATAAATAAACAGCCCTTACACAAACTTCTCTACTAGCATACTTTTTAAAAATATAATAAATAAATCAACAAAATTTCAGATGGAAACCCAAAGGGATCTAAAAAACTGGAAAGTAGTCAAAGATCTGGAAGTTGAGATTCAACACCATGAAGTGCAAAGTGATGCACACAGGGAAAGAAAACTACACATGGAGCATTAGATTGGAGGGGTTAGGCATCACATCAGAGGAGAGGGATCTGGGTGTCATCAGTAGTGACTCCCTTAAGCAAACCAGCCAGTGCAATAAGGACTGCAGCAAGGCATCATGAATGCTCGAATACATCGGGAGAGGCTTTGATAGCAGGAAAAGAAAAGTGATACTGCCCTATACAGACTGCTGATCAGGCCTTGCCTTGTATTCTGTGCTCAGTTCTGAAGCCCTCACCTGAGAAAGGACCTAGACAGGCTTTTCTCAGTACAGAACATGGTCACCAAAATGATCATAGGTCAGCAGGGCAGATCTTATGAGGAACAGCCGGAGGTCCTAAACATATACTCTCAGGAGGCCAGATGCAAGAGGGTGGACATGATAGTGATATATAAGAGGCCAGATGCAAGAGTGCGGACATGATAAAGATATATATATATATATATATATATATATATATATATATATATACAGTACAGTGGCACGGTAGTGCCGCTATAGTTAGGGTTGAGTACCTCATTTAAGGTTGAAGCCTGACATTTTGCAGGTTAATAACTTTGCCACTGTAAGATGGATTTGCCTGATGTTTGGCAGGCATGGATTAGTACTATAGATCTCTGGATCTGCCAAGTTTTGTAATGGTCGGATATACGGTTGCGGAGCTACGTAGCGCTGTAGAATGTAGTAATTATGCTTTTTTGTGCATTCCTTGCTCACACCTACAGGTCACACGGTTTGCATGACTGGTACAAAACCTTCAGAGAACATGCAGCCAGGGTCCCCAATGTGCCTTTTGAAGATTGCGTGAAAAAATATTAAACGGTTCAAAAGTTATTCAAAAAACAAGTTTCCCATTAGAGTCAATGGGAAAAGTTAACAAATTATTTGACAGTATCGCAAATGCAGTTTTTAGTGTTGCAAATAACACCTGTAGTGTCGTGAGTCAGCCATTTATTTTTCAGTTACTGGTCACAGAAATGCTTGGCATTTAAATTTGGGACCTTTAAGGACACAATTCTTTTTTGTGTTCACCTAGTCAAGCCCTGAGGATGCTAGCCATGTCTTTTTTGAGGGGTTAAACACCCCAGAAATACGTTTTTGAAATTTTTGTAAACTGTAGTGTCGCGAAGTAGTGCTGCACTTGTGACACTTTCGCAATTTTTTTTGTGAAACTGTCGTGATTTGCGACACTACTTTGCGACACTATGCCCAAAAGAATAAGAAATTTTTGCCACCCTGCTGCAAAAGAACAGTTTGGTCTTTTGGGCTGAAATTTGGAAGGAAGAAAGCCAAGATCCCACATATGTGCCTTTTGGTGGCTTGGTGCCAACATATCACAGGGGTGCAAAGTTACAGTACTCTGAAGTTGATGATTTTTCCTTTAGGCTAACATTATTGCATCCACTGCACATTTCGGGGCCCATATCGCAGAAACGCTTTGAGATATGGACTTTCCGCCAGAAAAAGCTTAGCCCCCTGCTGGGGGACTAAGTGCAAAACTAGCCAAGAAAGTCATAAATTACATGACATTTTTATTTTTTTTCTACGTCATACTGTTCCTGAGATATAAGCAATTTAGTATTCCAAGTGTTCATTTTCTGCTCCGAGGCCCATTGTTATGCATACATTGTTAGTATTCACTGTGTTTCTCAATGCAACTTTTGGGGAAAAAAGGGTGTGCATTTTCATTACTGTTACACTTAACGTTTCTACTTGCATTTCCATAGCTGTTTGAGTTTAGCGTTCCCATCTAAGCCACCATGTGTGTTACTTTTTGCTTTTTTGTTTGCACTTGAGTTTGTGTTACTGTTAACATTTGCGTTTCCATTACTGTTTTGTTTGCGTTTCCATTTGCGTCACTATGTTCATTTCCATTTGCATTTGTGTATGCGCTTCTGTTTGTATTTCTGTTTGCATTTCTGTTTCCTTTGGCATCATCGTTGCTGTTACTGTAAGTGTTTACGTTTCCAATTCCGTTACCGTGACCATGCATGTTATGATTTGCGTTTCCGCACACGCTTGCATTTGCATTTCTGTTTTCATTAACATTTGTGCTTGCATTTCTATTACCATTTGAATTATCATTTATGTTTGCGTCACCATGTGAGTTATCGTTTGAGCTTCCATTTGCATTACCATTACCTCACTATTTATAGTGCACATTCTCAAAAAGACAGGAAATTCATAGCAAAAAACTCAGTTTAATGCATCAGTTAGGGTTGTTCCACAGTGACAAAAGTGAGGGAGATTGATGTTAGGGTTCCCACCCCATACCCCACCCCCCACCGCCCCCCACCAACAGGCATCTGTGTGTGCATTAGGGTCATCAGTCCTCACTCACCCCATTCTCCATACTGCACCACCTTAGCTTGTTTACACATGGGATGGGGTGAGAGTTAGAACTGATGACTCCAGCGCACACCAGATGCCTGTTGGTGAGGGCGGGTGGGGTGCAAGGGGTGAACCCCTAACATTGAATTTCCCACTTTTGTTGCTGAGGAACAACACTACCTGATGCATTAAATGGATTTTTTGCCATGAATATATATATATTTATATATATATATATATATATATATATATATATATATATATATATATATTTGAGGCAAAAACTCCATTTAATGCATTAGTTAGGGTTGTTTCACACACGACCAAAGTAGGAAATTCAGTGTTAGGGTTTGGCCCCCTTGGCACCCCCTACCCACACCCCCAACTGGCATTGGGGTGCGCATACGATTGTTGGCCATAACTCTCACCCCATCACATGTGTAAAGAAGCAGAGATGTAGGAGAATGGGGTGAGAGTTAGGACCGACAACCCTAATGTGCACCCCAATGCTGGTTGGGGGTGTGGGCGGAGGGGCCAAGGGGGGCTTTCAACCCTAACACCGCATTTCCTCGCTTTGTCAGTGTGAAACAATCCTAACCAATGCAGTAAACAGATATTTTTGCCTCTAATTTCCCTTCTTTTTGAGAATGATAATGAGAAATAGTGAATGTAATCCCGCTACATGATGTCTTGTCGCATAGTAACATTTTGCCCGCAAACGCAAACAGTAATGCGCATGGTGAAGCAAAGCGAAACAGAAAGAGAAACAGTAGTGTAGACAGAAATGTTAAGAACAATGCAATTAGGGGGCTAAGCATTTTTCTGACAAAAAGTCTGTATCTCGCACTGTTTCCAAGATACGGGCCCTGAAAGGCACGGCGAACGCTGTAATGTTATCCTATGGGAAAAAAAGAGAAGTTTGGAGTGCCATAACTTTGGCTCCCTGTAATATTTTTTCACCAAACCACAAAAAGGCACATCTTTGGGATGTTGGCTGTGCTCCCTCCAAATTTCAGCCCAAAAGACCAAACCGTTATTTTGCAGCAGGGCGTCAAAGGATTCCTGTAATGTGTCGGATGCCGTAATGTTATCCTATGGGAAAAAGTGTCAACTTTAGAGTGCCGTAACTTTGTCGCCATGTGATATTTTTTCAATGAAACACGAAAGGCACATCTGCCAGATGTTGGCTGCAATTCCTCCAAACTTCAGGCCAAAACACCAAACCATTCTTTTGCAGCAGGGTGCCAAACAATTGCTGTCATTTTCTCACATCCTAGAAAAGTACTGTTGAAGCTTCTGAAAGCTTTCGCAAATTCATTCGATAGTGTCGCAAGTGCGAAAGTACTTTGCAAAAGTACTTTTTCCAGAAATTTGAAAAACATATTTCTGGGGTGTTTTACCCCAAAATAAAGACATGGCTAGCATCTTCAGTGTCTGACTAGGTGAATACAAAAAGAATTAGGTTGCTAGAGGGTCCCAATTTTAAATGGCAAGCATTTTTCTGATCCCTAACTGAAAACAAAATGGTGGATTTGTGATGGTAAAAGGTCAATTTGCCACAGTAAAAACTGCAATTGTGACACTGTCGAACTTTTTTTGACTTTTCCCTTTGACTTATAATGGGAACTTGTTTTTTGAATAACTTTTGAACCGTTCAATATTTTTTCATGAAATCTTCAAAAGGCACACCGAGGACCCCAGCCGCACGTTTCTTGCAGATTTTGGACCAGTCATGCAAACTGTGCCACCTGTAGGCACGACAGTAAAATTTCAGAAAAGCATAAACGTGCGCACAGCTCATGCTTAATAACTCCACAACCGTATATGCGACTGGTACAAAACTTGGCAGATCCCAAGGTGTATGGATCTTGATTGTGTATTCCAAATTTCAGGCAAATCCATTAAATGGTTACAAAGTTATTAAGGTGCAAAATTTTGGGTTTAAAATGTAAATGGCTCCTCAACCCTAACTATAGTGGCACTATCGTGCCACTATAATATATATATATATATATATATATATGAGGCAAAAACTCTGTTTAATGCATCAGTTAGGGTTGTTCCACAGCGACAAAAGCAAGGAAATTCAGTGTTGGGTTGAAACCCCCTTGGACCCTCAGCCCACCCCCAACCAGCATCAGGGTGCGTTGCGATCGTCGGCTCTAACTCTCACCCCATCTCATGTAAAGAAGCTGAGGAATAGGAGAATGGAGTGAGAGTTAGCACCAACGACCCCAACATGCACCCCGATGCCGGTTGGGGGGGTGGGCTGGAAGGGTCCAAGGGGGGTTTCAATCCTAACACCAAACTTCCTCGCTTTTGTTGCTGTGGAGCAACCCTAACTGATGCATTAAACAGAGCTTTTTAACTCTAATTTTCCTTCTTTTTCAGAATGATGATGAGAAATAGTGAATGTAATGCAGCGGCGGGAGGGGCCCCGTGCTCCTGCCACACGATGTTCTATAGTAACAGGAACAGCAATGCAAACACAAGGTGGAAATGCAAATGGCAACTGTAATGAAAATGCAAGTGCAAATGACAACGCAAAGGGTAACGCACATGGTGGCGTACACAAGAATGATAACGCAAATGGGGACATAAACGTAGGTGGAAACAGTAAGTGTAACAGTAATGGAAGTGCACACTCTGTTTTTTCTGAACAGCTGCATAGAGAAACACAAAGAATGTATGCATTGTAATAGGCACTGAAGCTTAAAACGAGCAGTGAAAGTACTTAATTGCAAATATCTCAGCAACCGCACGACATAGAAAAAAAATTTATTTCACAAAAATCATGATTTTCCTGGCTAGGTTTTTGCTATTACGTAGTCCATTGGGCTATGCAACTCACAACAAAAAATATGTATTTCACATCATTTTCGAGATACGAGCCCCGAAAGGCGCGGCATATGCCACCATGTTAGTCTATGGGAAAAAATGCCAACTTCAGAGTACCGTAATGTTGGAGCCATGCAATATTTTTTTTCACCAAATGATCAAAAGGCACATCTGTGAGATGTTGGCTGCGTTCACTCCACATTTCAGTTCAAAAGACCAGACTGTTCTTTTGCAGCAGGGTGGCAAAGAACTGCTGTCATTTTGGCCATAGTCTGAAAAAGTAGTGTCGTGATTTGCAAAAGCTTTCGCAAAAATTTGCAAAAGTGTCATGAGTGCGACACTACTTTGCGACACTACTTTTTCCAGAAATTTGAAAAACATATTTCTATGGTGTTTCACCCCAAAATAAAGACATGGCTAGCATCCTCAAGGTCTGACTAGGTGAACACAAAAAGAATTGTGTTGTTACAGGGTCCCAAATTTAAATGCCAAGCATTTTTCTGATCATCAACTGAATACAAAATGGCAGATTTGCAACACTACTAGGGCCATTTGCTACACTAAAAAGTGCATGTGCGACGCTGTCGAACTTTTTGTTAACTTTTCCCATTGACTTATAATGTGAACTTGCTTTTTGAATAACTTTGAATAATTTTGAATAACTTTTGAACCATTTAATATTTTTTCACAAAATCTTCAAAAGGTACATTGAGGACCCCAACCACGTGTTCCCTAAAGTTTTTGGACCAGTCACACAAACCATGCAACCTGTAGGCATGAGCAAAGAATTCACCAGAAAGCATAAATGTGCGCAGATCACGCTTAATAACTCCGCAGCTGTATATCCGACTGGTACAAAAGTTGGCAGATCCCAAGATGTATGGTTCTTGATCGTGCATTCCAAATTTCAGGCAAAGCTGTTGAATGGTGGCAAAGTTATTAAGCTGCAAAATTTGACCCTTTAACCTTAAAAGGGCTCCTCAACCCTATCTATGGTAGCACTACTGTGCTGCCATAATATATTTATATATATCTATATATCTATATATATATAGATATATAAATATATATATACTGTATATATATATATACTGTATATATATATATATATATATATATATATATATATATATATATATATATATTTCTTAAGGCAGAAATAGAGTGAATAGTGAAGGACTGTTGCTTAGGATTTGGGATGCTGCCACAAGAGGACATGACTGGTGGTTACTTGGGGTGGGGTGGGATTCAGGGGCTATGTTAGGAAGTTTACTTCACTAAGAAGGTATTGGAGCTATGGAACAGATTACTGGCAGAAGTGATGGGGCCAGTACCATTAATGGGTTCAAATTTAGCTAGAACAGAGCTAAGGGATTCATGGTCCTAGAAGTGGGAACTAGGGAATGGTTATAGGTGAGAGGGAATAGCAGGACAACCCCTAGGACATAGGTCGGGGATGAGGTAGTAGTCTCCTTTAGGAGCCAGAATCTATGTTTGTACAGTATGTTTCTAAGTTAGTAAAAAATGCTTGTGCTTTGTGCTGTGGTTGCTGGTGCACTATAATACAGGGATACATTCAGCATATTGTGTAATGACCAAAAAGAGTTTTGAACCTGTCAGTTTATCACTCAACTAGTTGAGAGAGCAGCAAGAACACAAAACATTTTTTTTTTATCAGGTCATGAATGCTGGTTCTGGGAAACCAAAAGACTGTTTCTTTGAGCATTAGCTGTTTTAAGGTTTGCGTGACTTCATGTTCACACTGATACATCGTGTTATATACCATACAAAATGCTAAAAATATGCTTCCTGTTGGAACATCACGCAAAACAAATTAAACTGTACTGCTGCTACTGTTTGAAAAAGCATGAGTTCTAAAAGCATGCTATAGCTGCCAAAATATGTTTAATATTGCTTGTTGCAGGAATGGCACATTAGGAATACATTATAATACATGTTTTTGGTTTTAATTCTATAAGGCTGTACTGTATAAATCTTGTATAATGAATTTGGTACCCTGTCCAAGCATCTCACCATTAGTCCACCAGCCAAACTGTTCACAGTTGCAGTGATGTGCTGGTTTTGTAGCAAACTGCTGTTCACCAGGAACTAAGGCTCCTACATTCAAAGATGGCACTGCACTGAACAGAAAGGAGTGTTATGCAGGAAATAGTGCAGATCTGGCACAGTGGCTATATTCACAGAGAGTGCACTCCAGTCAGAGCACGCTACCTTTTTGAATATGGGGCTGAGTCAATGCAGCATCTATTGACTATGATCTGCACTAGCACAGCCTTGTACTAGCACAGCTTTAACAGAATATGGCCCACAGGAGCTGAATGGAGACAGTGCATCTCAAACAGAATAGCACCAGGGCTCCTGTAGGCCATAGTCTACCCTAACATGCTAATGAGCCCATTCGACATGCAAGGTGGTAAGGGAATGTGCATGCCCAGTCTAGACTCATTGCCATGTTGCACAATGCCACTGCACAATAGTACCTATGCACCTATGTGAGCTGGGTATGTATGATATGCACGTACTTGACTGATGCACATCAGCACCTGCAAACAGGTGTGCTGGGCATGGTATTCACGACTGCATGTCAATGCATGTTGTATGTTCATGGTCTTCCCCGGGTGCATTGATGAGTCATGGGCAGATAGGAGAACACAGGTGGGCATCCAATCGGATGCCTATCCTGGCCCCAAAGTGGATCCCCTGCTCAATATGAAGCAGGGGAATGTGGGACACTGCACATCCTGGGATTACCAGAACAAGTGATTGCCCCAATGGCTGCCTCCTGCACTCTCTGCCAAATGGGAGTAATGGAACAGCATGGTGAGGGGGGGTTTCTGTCCCACAGCAGCCGACTTGTGCTTTCTGTGGGGGGCATGCAATAACTACCGCAGGGTCATTGCTCATGTAGCCTGTGCCATCCCACCCAGAATGCCACACCTTAGTGAATGGCATGAAGTGTGGCTACGCCCCCTGGCAACTCTCCTGCACCATCCACATGCGTAGCTGCATAAACAGACAGTGGATCATGTATGAAAAGGGTTTATGCCCCGTATGCCCTTTTCATGAATGCAGCAGGGGTTTGGGGGACCCTTGATGTGCAGCTGACAGACTTAGGGAAGCCTACGTGCCATGGATATGTGGTGTGTAGGCTTTATGCATTATAGTGCATAGGGGCCATTGTGACTCCATCAGTCACCACACTTACAGACTTATCTAGCACAGAATGATAATACTAGTAGGGTATATATTACAGCCTTCATGATAATTCATATCAAAAAGAGCAGGAATTCCATGGTGATCAGCGTGTTGGCAGGCTTTGTAATGCATGTGGCAGAGCAACATGTTGTCAGTATGATTCCTAATACAGAATGGCTAATGTTGCCCCAGTCATTAATAATAGTGGTCCTTACAACCCCATCACCACCAAATGCAGCTGTATCATAACATAACTACCCTGTGGGTGGATAGTGGCCCCAAACCCCCTGATTTCTGCCCCTCAAACATGCAAAAGATCCCCCCTCCAGTCCCACCCACTCAGGCTTGCAGTAGAAGTTACAGTAGGTACACAATTGTTCTCTATCATTGAGATGGCAGCTGGCTGAGTTTGTAAGTGGAGAGTTGTACTAATCATCATCAGTACTGCTATGGATCAGTAAAGGGGTTAAGGGGGAGTGTGAGGTGTGAGTCCTATCAGGTGGAACAGGGCAGGGACCTGTTGAATGTTCGGGGATGGTGATTGGTGGGTTGGGGCTGCTGTCCTTCTATGGGATGCTTCTAGTATGATACAGCTGTATCTGGTAGTGATGTGGGTCACTATTATTACTGGCAGGGACATACAGCCTTACTGTATTGTATACCATACTGCAAATACACTGCTGTGTGACATGCATTACAATGTTCACCAGCATGCTGCTCACCATGGAATTCCTGCTCTGATTTTACATATGGATCATAATAAAGACTGCAATATGTACTGTTCTTACATTGTCATTCCATTCCAGGTACATCTGTATATAGAAACATAGAAACATAGATAATGATGCCAGGAAAAGACCAGAGGTCCATCCAGTCTGCCCAAATTCCCTATAATCCCTGGAACCTACTGTTTCTCCAGGTTACTAACCCTCCCCATCCTTTCTCTATTCTCATCCTTGGTCCTGTTGCCCTCAGTAACCACTGTTCCCTTCATTGTGTCCCAGACCTGTTTGAATACCCTAACTGTTTTCACACCAACCACTTCTGCCAACACACTGTTCCAAGATTCCACCACCCTTTCTGTAAAGTAGTACTTCCTAATCTCTCCTGAACCTACCTCCTATTAATTTCCATTCATGTCTGCGTGACTGCAAATTGGTATTCAGGCTAAATAGATCCCTGCAGTTCACTTTGTTATTTCCTTTAAGGAACTTGAAAGTCTCTATATCATATCTCCCCTCTCCCTTCTGGTCTCCAGTGAATATATATTTTAGTTCCTTGCAGCGCTCATAGGATCTGCCCTGTTGGCTCTGAATCATTTTTTTTACTCTGTGCTGCACTGTCTCTAACGTATCTTATCCTTTCTGAGGTGAGGACTCTAGAACTGGGTGCAGTACTCTAGGTGAGGTGTCATCAGGAATCTAGAGAGGGGAAGTATTACCTCTTTTCTTCTGCTATCAATACCCCTCCCGATACATCACAGCTTCCTGTTAGCCTTGCTATAGGTCTTTTTGCACTGACTCGATTGCTTAAGTGAGTTGCTAATGATAATTTACAGATCCCATTCCTCAGCTGTAGTGCTAAGTCTTTCTCCTCCCATCCAGTACTTTGTTATATGGCAGTGATCAGGAGATGAGAAATGGCTGAGTGCAGGTATAAGAGGGAGTTTTGTCAGTATTAAACTGTGCTGCAACAGAGGCTGTTTAGCACTGCCCAAACCACCGACTATACTGCTGCACCCTGCATGCATGGGGAAAGCCTTCATTTGCATGGGTACTGCAGTATATAATGTGTAATCATGCAACAGTATTAGGTCAACACACTACCTTGAGAACCTTTGAATATGGACCCAGTCCCATCAGCCTGCACTATTCCCAAGTACTGTGGTACTTATATGAAGCCTAAGGCTGGCTCGTCAGCCTTATAGATAATAAGGGAGCCTGAAGTCAAGCCAAGCAATGCTGAGATTCAGAGCAAACTCACTTAACAATGGTATCATTTCAATGAGCTGTGATAACCACTGAGTCCAACCAGGACATTTAACATTTTTCATAAAGGTTCGAGACAGTGAAATCTGTGCTCTGACTGTCATGTAGGTTTCATTATTTTGAGGTTTAATATATAGCTTGTGTCATGTGGCTAGGACTATTGTGAATTTTTACCTCCCTCAACATAGTTCAGGTGAAGTTTTGAACTTTGCAGTTCTTATAGCAGAGGACATTCCCAGCTTTATGGCTTCTATGTGTGGCAAGCTTCTTTTTTTTAATTTCTGTTAATTAAAATAAAAAAAACACCCTCATGCAGTATAAATCCACCTCCTCCCACACTG
Source organism: Neoceratodus forsteri (assembly GCA_016271365.2). Lineage (NCBI taxonomy): Eukaryota > Metazoa > Chordata > Ceratodontiformes > Ceratodontidae > Neoceratodus > Neoceratodus forsteri. Next base: position 629,757,420 of record CM057459.1, read on the forward strand.
CCATTTCAAAAACATGGGTTGCCCCACCTCCCACACTTGTAGCACCCACCTCCTTCCCCCATGTTTCAGTATACCATTGAAACAGTGAAACTAAAACCATGATGACCACTACAGCGACAAAATCATCAGTTCACTGTAATGGTCTTGTGATACCTTGGCACTGTTTTTCCTAGTGTTGCGCCGTCGCCCCGAAACAACTCCAACCTGAAGTTGATTATATTTAGTTGCTAGTCATAAACATTTTACAATGCATTATATTCTGAGAACTTTCATTTTGAATTGAATAGCTTCCCGTATCAGTGATGTCCTCAAACTCAAACTGCATACCAAGAGAGAAATAAAACAGACTGATGAAATATGTTTAGCGTTTATGTCTGTTGTAACCTGGGTGCAATAGACAGAAAACAAAAATAATTCATGCACTGAAAATGGAAAATGATGAGAGACCTCAAAGACTATGTAAGCTGGATATGTTTTCATTTCAAAGTTCCAAAAGACTCATCACCTCAACTACACTTACTTGATTCTGCCATGCAATTCAGGAATTGTCTGCAGGGATGGCAGCAGGAAGCAAAAAGGTTAATACTTTTGTTTCACAATCTGGCAAATCTGTCAATGATGGCATGGGGTCAAAATGTTGCAAGACATTATGCAGCATGCAAAAATTGTGCTGCCAATACAGCACGATTTCTTGCATAATTCTTTTTTTTTGCAGGGTGCTCCATCCCTTCACCCCCCCGTTATGGGGGGCTGAGCCCCCCGAACCCCCTAATAAGGATTCTCAACTCGGGGGGGGGGGTCAACATGAAATCACACAAAGTGTAAAAAAAAATAAAAGTTTCTGGGACTGAGAATCAAACCCAGTCCCAGATACAGTGCCTGGGTTCCTTGCTGCAGTGGCTTAGTCCATTGAGCCATGACAGCTGCTTGGTGGAACTCCATCCCAGCAGAGGTCTTAGCCTCTACCTGGGATAGTGTGAGTGGTGCAATACTGCGTACAGCAGTATTCACAGTATTGCACCACTCGCTGTCTCGTATAGCGCTATTCCGGGTTAGCGTTAATGTCATACGCTATTAATCGTACCAACATTATGACCCGGTAGGATCAAGGACATCATCTGGATTTATTAGTTTTGTTGCCTTACCATCCATGGTTAATACATCAAGACCACTTAGTCTGCACTGACCTATTGTGTTTCTCAGCTATGTTGTTATCGCATTAGGGCAATGATGGACCACTCAGATGAACATGTAGTGACTGGTATGGCAAGTGCAGTGGTACTCAATTTGTTGGATGCCAGGAATCAGAACCAGAAGCATTGATTCAAGCAATGAGAGATGTTCTGGAAACAGCTTTCAGAAGGCAGACATTCAATAAGCTTTTGTGCTATGGTCGATGCTTCCTCATGAAGTTGTACTTCATAGTGATCACATATAACATTTAGTGTTATCTTATCTAAAACTAAAGAACTTGTTGGTTTCAAAGCCTGAACTGCTTTCAGTTGGTTTACCCCTCTTTTTAAAATTGTCATCCAATTCTGCAGCTATGTTCTCTACAAATGGGTAGTACATTTTACTTCAGTAACCTATTTCTGAGGTAACTGGTTGTTGTTACCTACAGTAAGTCTTATGTCAACTACATGTTCATCAAAATAAGGAAATAGGCGATGGGCATGTCATGGATGGGTCCTTTCTGTTAGACAATTGGGAGCAATGTTAAGTGGTACCGTGAATAATGTTGCTTTATGGATTAGTTCTTTATACTTCCCTTCATTTCTGAGTGATACCAGAGTATCAGTTAACCCTTCTACTGCAACACCAGCACTGCTAGATCCAGATCTGTAGTCTGTCATATACTGTGACATTCCACATATCTGAGAAGGAGATCAAAGAGGAAAAGACAAAAGACAGTGTTGAATGACATCCCAAAGTTTTAAAGCCCTTAGCTATGGGTGCATTTCTATGGGTGTAATAAAGGTAAGAGAATATTGGCTTGTATGCATGCATCAGTGCTTTCAGTACTCTTTTGTGACATCCCCACGTGGTATACTCAAAGCTGCGACTTTGTGTGTTCTGTCTGACCCCATGCCTTAATCTGTCACTGTGTAGATGTTGAAAAGAATGTACAAAATAAAAAAAGTCTTTTTTTCTGGAAATGCACTGGCACGAGCCAACAAGATTCAGATTCGTGTCCAAAACAGTGAAGGTACACAACAATAGGATGGCCCTTTTTGAAAAGCTGCTGCATGCCTTTGAGATGGCCACTCATGATACTTGCACCTTTATTTGCATGGGCAATAACAGCAACATCTAGCTCAAAAATATCAAATATTTTCCAGAATCTAATTAATGGAATGACAAAAACTACTTGCATCAAGTTCTGAAACTCTAACAAAGTACAGAAAACATCATCTCACACATAGTGTAAGCTCATTTGTTCCTGACATGAAATACCTCTACGGTCATCAGATACAGCTGATACAAATTTTGCATGTTTAGCTTCTTGCATAATTGCATCTGTTATGCAGGATGCAGAAGACTGATTCAGATCATTTTGTGACTGCCGAGATATATCTTCCGTTTGATTATATGGAATAATTTAGTTGAAGCATTCTGTCAAACTTTTCAATCAAATGTACAGCCTCCCTGAAATTTTTTTTCTGTTAGGATTCTTGTCATCTCCATTGTGACCATGGAAAGATAACCCTTGTCAACCCAAATGTAGATTTACTTTAAGCACTTTCTTCATGTATTCATTTATTTTTAGAATTTCCTTAACCTGTTCCTTGTCTACCTAAATAATGATGTTATCTTGTTTCAAGTGTGCACTAGAGATGTTGTGACGTTTTAATTCACTGCCAAAGTTAAGGCAAAGTTCTTCAAATTCACCTTAATAAATAAATTTCAGGGTATTTTTCTATTTTCTAGGAAATTGCATTTGACAGCTTCACTTGTGACTTCACTCTTGGGGTACACCAAGATGAAATTGGGTCAAAATGGGGCTACTGATACATAAGGGGCCTGATTTTCAAACAGGGATGCACGGCATGTGACCAAGCCCTGTGTCCCCGCAAAGTGTGCTGCACCTGTGTCCAAGGGTTCTACATAACTTGTGCCAGATTTTACAACCCTGAATGCAGGTCGCAACAGTGCCCTCAATTTACAGCAGCCTGTGCCAAAGCTGTGGTGCAAGCCATGTAAACCGGCTCTCCCATGAGTGCAACACTACACCATGGGGGAGCTGGCAGAACTGTGTTGCATCACCACATGGAACTTGCAGCAGAGGAGTTGCAGCAAGGTTTTTGAGACAATTGTGCTGCGGCATAGGTTTGATGGAAGTTGCCACTTGCATCAAACTCTCTGCTGCGACTTCCTTTCGGTGACTGCAAGTCTTTCTTAAATTGGGTCCATAATCTCTCAAGATCAGCAGTCCCTTGTCCCTCCACCCTGCTGCAGCCTGAAGACTCTGTGCCACCCCCCCATTGTACCAAAACCATAGGCTGCATACACTCATCAGTCTCAGTCAGGAACAATTCCAGTTACACTCTTCATTGCCAACATGCATGCTGGCAAATACCTGGAGTGTTGATACCATTGCAGTTAGGCTTAGTACAACTTTTCCTGTGGCCAGAGTAAATACTACCCTAGGTACTGGTGCCCATTGTGCTGTAATGCATAGAGAAGCTACCAGCAGTTTCACCACTAGTTCATATAGCCGTACTGAGATGCCCACTGCCAGGCTGACATTTTGTCTTTGTTTGATCCTGTTCATTTACGTGTGGGTGCTCTGTTGAGTCTCAGCGCCTGTCCATTTAAGAGCTTAGCTAATATGTGTATAGTGAATGGTCTGAGCTGGGTCCGAGTGATTTAGAGCTTGTGACCAGCCAGCCACTGCTCTATTTTGCTCCACTCTGCAGTTAATAATAGTGCAGAGAGAGCCTGCATTGGAACTGTACTTATTTACCGCCTATATGCTGTAATATTTAAAATAGAGAAGTTTGTCTAACCTGCTTTCTTTGCAACTTGCCTTCTGAAATGGAAGCCACCATGTTAGGTCCGGGACTTCCAGTAGTTGGCACCAAAACAAACCAGAAGGGGGAGTTCTAACTGTGACTCACAGCTTCCCTTAGCCAGCCCAAATCCTGTATTTCAAGGGAAATCCCCAGTACTATGAGAGACAGTGGATCAGTTAGAGTTGGAGGTTGAAGTGTGAACAGCTTGAGCTTTGAGCAGCTGCTCCCTGAAAGGAGCACAGGGGAATCAGGCCTAACTTGCCTCCCTGCAACATTTCTCCTGCTTTGGACTGCCTGATAGCAGATTTTTTTTTTTTTTTTTTTCTGTTTAGTTGTTTAACCAGGTATAGCACACTAAGCTGAACGCTTTTTTACAGGAGCGACCTGGGAGCACAAGGAGATTAAGTGACTTGCTCAGGGTCACACAGTATGCAAGTGGAAGCTGTGGGATTCAAACCCAGGTCTGGTCTACTGGATGTCACCAGATTAGTAGCTCAGAGCCTTAGACCACTGCGCTATACTGCCTCCTATAATACATCAGTCATACATCATGAAGTCATACATGTTCTGATTTAAGCCTGGAACTGCAGCAGAATGAAGAAAGAAGTTTATTAGCACCACTTGCGTTTTAGACCAAAAATGTGCTCCTGTGACATGATTGGCCCAACTAGTGTGCAAGACTGATTTTGAATCAAGAGGTTTGCTCAGTGAATCTACTGTATTAGCAACCAGACTGTATCCAAACTGCACAAAGTTAGTGCTGATTTATGTGAATGTGCTGAATGTTTCTCGTTGGTCGAGACCTGCCTGTTCACAGCCTGCTTTATTACACCAGATGGAGGCTTCACCAGCAAGAAACAAACTTTGCCAATTTCATCCTCCTGCCTGGGCCTTTGCCAATCCAGCCTAGACTGATTGCCCTGCACCATGACTGTCATTGACAAGAGACCAGCTTTGGGGATCTAGCCCCTGTGCAAGAACAACTTGCAGGTTGCAGCCACCTGGAGGGAAAAACCATGAAGAGGAGGTGCATTGTGTTAGCCCTGCTTCCCCATGCTCATCAGTGAACACCACAAAGTCTCCATATAGCCTGTCATTCTGCATCAATCTGGTAGTGTTAGTACAATCAGGGTAGCTCCCTGCAACAGGTATTTAAATCATCTGTGGTACTATCTGATTTCTTTAAGTTACTGGGTTTTTCAAGAGACTGAGCCAACCAGCTCAGATTACAAATAATTATCTGGTTATTGTGCAGCTAACTGCTTTCTTTCCATCAAGGGCCACAACATCATCTGCAACATTGGCCAGCCCCCCCCCCCCCGGCAATGCCTCTGGCTAGCCAGTTTCCATCCTGGGTACCCAATGTGTAGGACTGCCTATTGTAGGACTAAAATACATGCCAAAACCCTGATTCAAATCAGAGTACAAATCATTTAACTAAATTCATGCCCCTTCCTTGTTCTTGTCCCCTGAATAAATCTGATTTTCTTGTTTCACATTTAACCTGGCTAGTGTGCATATTATTAATTGGGTTACAGTACTGCAATTGTGCAGTTGTATTGATAACCTTATCTTCCGGGAAATTGCTGCAAGTCCAACCCTGGTGGTAAGTGTGAAGGGTGTGTGCATATTATTACTATTGCTTAATGACTGTGTTTTAACTACTGCTGTGACAGGTACTGAGCCACTAGGAGGGTTGGTGGGTGTTTATAGCTTCCCAGAGGGCTATAGCAGTATAGGCAGACACCCCCAATACCATTACTCTGGGTGGAGACACCTAAATACTTAACCTCTGTTCAGACATACAGGCAGGGGTAGTAACCTTAGGGATAGCACCGCCTAGAGTTTACACATACATTATAAAAGACAGTGTATGACCAGTGATACACAACAAGGATATTTAACAGGACCTCAAATGCTGCACTCTCGAGGTCTCCTCTTACCACAGAAACCTCTCGAGTGACAAATAGCCTTGTTGTGTATAAGTGCTCATACACTACCCTCTATGTTCACCACAAAAAAGAATGATAGCAGAACAGTTACCAGTATTTCTGTGGTCAGTGCATTCTCTACCCACGCAACAGCATGACTGGGTGGTATTTGGCATGACACTCAAAAAACATTCTATGCAGTGCAGGCTGGACTATTCTGGCCATTGGGCTACCAAACAGCTGGACTTGGTGTGCTGGCATAGTCAGTCAGGTAGCATTTGACTTAAGGAGATTCATGGATGCTGCTCAAGAGAAAGCAGTGATTTTTTTTATTTTTTATCACTTAAAGTTTATTAATTATTGTGCAAAACATATAGATGTAGTTGTTTTTTATGCCATAGTGGAACTTCAGTGAAATTTTGCAACATTCGCGGAGGTTTCTGAACCTCCACCAGTGATGGAACAGAAATCTTCCAAAAAATATGGGGCAAAATATTGCGGAAGTTCCACTCCCCTAGACAGCAGGTGAGGAAGGAAGAAAGAAAAAAAGCATACTGTCCTGTGGTGCCCCTGTCCAATGCTGCCCACCAGCCTTGCCTGAAATAAAAAAATAGTAAATGGCTGGTGGCAAGTGATCCCTCCCCCCATCCATCACCTGCCCGAGATTTACAAAAAAAGTGTCCCCTATAAGCCCTGGTGGCTAGTGTTGCCCCCCCCACCCAATCACCCATCCAACCACATCATGTCCACACTTCCCCAAAACCCCATCCCAATCCCCCACAGTGACTGAGAAAATAAAATAAAACAAACTTTTTCTCCCTACCCCCAACCCATTAATCAAACTTTTATTCCCAAATGAAATCCCTGGTGGTCTAGTGTAACTCCCACACCCCCACCACTGCAGACAATTGCCCTCCAGCCCTACCCTGGCTCCCCCCATCCCAAACCCAAGTGGGTCACCAGCACAGCCCACCTCTCTCCTCCATGGCCGGTAGCCCACTGATAGTATGAATGAATGAATGAATGCTAGCCACTAGGGCTTAGAGAGATCCTTTTTTTTTAAATGCCAGGCAGGTGATGGATGAGGGGAAGGGCCGCTAGCCACCAGAGATTACGGAGGATTCAGACAATTTTTTTATTAATTTCAGGTGGATTATTGGGTGAGGGAGAGTGGGGGTAGGGACCACGAACCACCAGGGATTATTGGGGAAGCTTTTTTAGTTTATTATTACAGGTGAGGTGGAGTTTATGCAAAAGTTTGGAAAAGGATTACTGAACTTTCACTTCAGTTCTGCCAGCAAAAGTTTTTTTTTGCACACTCCTACTTTCCATACATTTGTATCAGACAGTCATCTGTTACCTCTATGGCCTTCCTAGCAGGCAAAATAATTCCATTGGTAACCGGCTCACTGATGCAGCGGTAGCACTACTGCTCATGACGCTAATGACCCAGGTATGAAAGTGAGCCTGGGCATCAGAGAGCCAGCTGGGTGGAAGAGAACGGAGTGTCCCATGGACTGCTGTCCTCCTCATGGGGGGGGGAATCTCCTCGTGCTCACCCGGCCTCTGGTGGAGGCCAGGGGTCTAACAGCCAGCACTAGTAGTCACTGGAGGTGGTGCAGACATCATCACGCAGGCCTCTGACATTTTTGCATGTCCTGCCTCCTGGGGGGAAAAACAGAAAAACTGGAATAAGCAGAATGCCACCTACCTTACACTGTGGGTCCCATATCACTGATCTGTGGCACTCCTTGGTTACCTTATCCCATTGTCTGACAAAAGAAAGAGCCTCCTCAAAAAGGGCTCTGGTCTGGTGGAGGGGGGATAAGCCAGGGCTGTTAACTGGGCAGGGCAAGTCCTGAGTCAGTAGATGATGGGGCAGGGTGTGGAGTAGTGCCAATGGGGGCTGGTCCATAAGGCAGGTAAAAAGTGCAGCAAATGAAAATAAATTCCAATGGTACAAAACACCTGACATAGGTTTCCATCAAGCTAAACACTCTTGTTTGGGAATGGGAACCTATCATCCAGATTAAGCTCAGTGCCACAGCCACCAGCAGTCATGGGGACAGCAGCAACCTTCTCCTTGATCACTTTTCCTGATCCAGAGATTTTGCCACTTCTTGGACTGATCTTCTTGTTGCCATCTCCCCCAACACCAACCAGCATGGATACCACAGATGAGGCAGAGAATAATTTGGCAACGCTAATGCCACCACCACATCAACCAACTACTCCTTTTTTACTACTAGTGACGTGAAGTACATGGATGAAGCTGCTGTTAAAGTATATATTTTTTTTAGGTGCAGCAACCTTTTGTTCCACAGAACTTCTTGGATGCCTTGCTGGCACCTCTCCCTTTACTTGAATGTCTCTTTCCTGTCATTTTATATATTTAGAAGTTAAATATTTCAAGGAAAAAAAAATAAACACTGTAGTAAAACTAAATACCAGCAGCAGACAGCATGCCACCAGAGGGATTAGTAGTGTGATCTAAACAGTGTTGGGTAAGTTACTTTTTCTATTACTTTCTATTACTTTTGGAAACTTGTTCCAGAAAGCTCTGTGCAGTCACTAGCAAGGATGGAGAAGTACTGGAAAAAGTAATACACCTTACAGTTACAATTACTTATGTCTTTTTATACAAAAGTCATATGTAACTGTAACTGATTACATTTATTTGAAAGTAACTAGTAACTAACCTATTACTTTTAAATAAATGTCATCTGTTATAATTTTTTATTGTTTTTGTATAAAAAGATATAAGTAACTGTAACTGTCAGGTGTATTACTTTTTCTGGAACTTCTCCATCCTTGCTAGTGACTACACAGAGCTTCCTGGATCAAGTTTCTAAAAGAAATAGAAACTAATAGAAAAAGTAACTTACCCAACACTGGATCTAAAGAACAGAACAGTTTGCAGTGTGATCTAAAGAGCAGAACAGTTTGAGGTGTGATCTAAAGAACAGAACAGTTTGCTAAGCTAACAGTGGCTACAGTAAAACTACCGAAAAACATTTTTTTTAATACAATAGGAGTTAACAAGACACACATCAGGGGTAATTCAAAACAAGTTACTGTAAGTAATACCCTCACTTCAAGAACTAAACAAAATAATGGCCCAGGTATTCAAAAGGGTTGTGCATGGCGCAACAGTGTTGCGCCATGCGGAACCCACTGATGCACCTCAGCATGATATTCAAAAGGGAAAAATGTGCGGCACAAATCCCAATGCACCGGAGCGCATCAGTAATGTATGCAGGCACAGGTAGGGGGGGCGTGCCCATGCATACTCTGCAGAGCCCGATATTCAGCCCAGGATGTGCAGAGCCATGCATGTGCAACCCCTACCTGCGCCAGCATAAAGTTAATCAAAAAAAGGAACAACTGATGGCCACCCACACGTGAGCTGCCACATTGCAGGGCGCAACACGGCAGCTGCCACCTGTGGGTGGCCACCCAAGTTCCGGCTGCACCTGGCGGCGTCTCCCCATGCCCGATCATGGGCATTTGTATAAATAAACAATAAAGAATTCCCCAATATCCCTGGTGGTCCAGTGGACCGCTGCCGGCCTGATCGAGGGCATTTGTTATAAAAAACATGTCCTATATCCCTAGTGGTCCAGTGGACCGCTATCTGCCCAATCGCGGGCATTTGTAAAAACAAGAGAAGGTGTCCAATATCCCTGGTGGTCCAGTGGACTGCTCTCTGCCCGATCACGGTGATTCATTCACATATCTGGAATGTGTAGTACAGTATGGGCTGCACGCCCATTGGCTCACGCTCTGAACCAATAGGCTTACAGCCCTACCGATGGTGTCAGTCAGCGGGTGGTGGGGCAGCAGGCAGGTGGGGTGCTGCTTCCCTGCCAGCTGACTGGTGGGGAAGCGGGGCGGTGGGGCTCAGTGGGCAGTGGGGAGGGGGTACCCTAGACTGCCAGTGATATAGGACAGGTTTTTTGTAACAAATACCCACAATCGGGGCAGAGAGTGGTCCACTGGACCACCAGGGATATAGGACTGTTTTCTAGTTTTATACAGATGCCCGCGATCGGGCAGATAGCAGTCCACTGGACTGCCAGGGATATTGGACACCTTCTCTTTTTTTACAAATGCCTGTGATCGGGCACAGAGCGATCCACTGGACCACCAAGGACATAGGACTGTTTTCTAGTTTTATACAGATGCCTGTGATCGGGCAGAGAGCAGGCCACTGGACCACCAGGGATATGGGACATATTTATTTATTTTTTGACAAATGCCCGTGATCGGGCTGCAGGGGGCGTCGGTCCCCGACGGCTGCTGCCTGGAAGGGCGCCAGGTGCAAGTCGTCGGGGATCGGTGCATCTGCATGCAAATGGGGCCATAATGACAAGCGAATGGCCCCATGTGCACCTTGCATACATTATGGATCCATTTGCATGTTAACTTTTGAATATCATGGTTGCTGTGCATGGCGCAATGGAACTTGTGCTAGTGCATCTCCATGCTCCACTCTGGCCACTTGCACCGGTGCAGTGCCACTGCGCCATGCACACTGGGGGTGTCCAGGGTGTGATATTCAATGCTGCTGAGCCATGGTGCAGCTCCGTTGAATATCGCTCAGTCCACACCCCTGTGCAGCCAAGTTGAACTGCGCCCAAGATTGTGCCACAGCCTAGCGCAGTTTGAATATCTCGACTAATAACTACAATCAGTGCAGCAAGACTGACAAATAATTTAGTTAGCCTCACAGAACTGTACTACAGAAATAAAATGACAAATCACAGACCACAGATGAAATTTATTAAGAAGAAAGACTGAAGAAACCAAATCAGACTACTGGTCACAGGGCTGCCTTGTTTGCTAGCTGAAAAATCTCCCTTCCTCAACACAGCACCCCCCACAAAGCATTACTTTGTTAGGCAGAACAAAACCACTACTTTCAACTAAACAGGTCTGGATGACTATGAACAAACAACTATAATCTAGCTGCATAGGGCACTCTAGATATTTTTGTTGAACAACTGCTTAAAATTATTCCTGTTTCAGACTAATTTTAAAGGTTTTTTGCTCAGACACAGAGGGACAGACTTCTTCCCCGCTCTCTTCATAAGGCTGCACTGATTGCATGGCACACAGCTCATTTCAGTACAATGTGACCTCTAATTACATGGTACATTGCAAACTCCACCTGTGCGCCCAACTTTGCTGAAAACATTGCCAGATTCACTATTCACAAAGTCAGCTGTAAACTGTGAATTGAAACTTCACAGGGTGGATTAACTTTGTGAATTGTGGCAAATTTGCAAATTAATCTGAGAAGTGAGGTTAGCTAACTTTGCACACATGTAGTATACACATTGCACTGCTAGGATTGTGAATTGAGTGTGCGTTCTAAATTTTTCCAGTGGGTTTTTGCAATTTGGAAAAATGTGAACTGCAGTTGCGTCATCAGTACATCCCTGCCTATGCATGATGCATCTATGTGCAAAGCAGAATGCACTATGTTTTTCACAGCTGTACTCTAGCCAACAAAAATATTTGTACCAATGATTGTTAAAGTCTTGTAATATATAGATACATTGAAATAACACTACAGAAAAGCATACAAAAGATTCCCCATAATAGCACAGCAGCAAACTGATACTAATATAGTTTCTGTGCCATAATACTATTGTTCGGACCTCTTAATGATAGTATTATCACAGAAACAGAAGTGTACAAGCACAAGAATGAGCAGCAGGACAGGAGTTGGCTTCCACTGTAACCATCGCATACAGTAAAAGCTGGCTCACAGATTTCAACGTCAACTCTTCCCTGAATCTGAGTTATAGAAAAGGTGCCTACAGCTGGTGTCAGCAGATAAACACAATTTCTAAAAGCAGGCAGTGAGCTGAGCTCAGTTAACCAACTCCCTTGTAAAGACAGGTGGTGTAAGCCAGTTTAATGAATGTTTGAAAAGTAAAGCTTTGATTCTGGGCATGTGAATCACACCTTTACTTTTCAAACATTCATTTAACTGGCTTACACCACTCATTTTAAGAGGGGAGTTACTTTACAAAACTCAGCTCACTGCCTACTTTTAGAAATCCTCTTTATTTGCTAACACTTGTAAATCACCAAAGTCATCCATAGAGGAGTTTACTGGTGCTTCCATGAAATGCTGTAATATAACCATGCCGTAGCATGAGGTGACCAGTTGAAATCATTCTCAGATCCATATGTTACAGAAAATAACAGATATGGGAGTGTGTATTTCTCAGGTGTCCCCAGAACCTCAAGATGGTATTACACTCTTGTAATAGACACCCTCCCTTATCCATTATTCTATTTGTCTTTTACCCTCATAAATATTATTACTAAAATTAGCCATGAGCTGAGTGAGGCCCTTCTCCTTATTGCTAAGGTTTTTAGGGGGCTAATATCACCAATTGAAGATACTGTATGTTACTGGAACAAGTCTGATTCAATGTTAGTAGAAGATTGTTTAGAAGTGAAATCAGTTGTTGTACTACTAGTAATAAATCCTTTACCCTGACACACTGTGTCACTTGTTTGATCATTACAAAATGTATCTGTATCAGTTAACATTATGTACGTGGACATGTTCTCAGTTGCTGCAGATAATGATGCTGATGAAAAACTCAGTCTTGGTCTTTTGCTGGCTGTCCACACATTAAAGAAACAGTTTATGCCATGACTCATTATTGGTTTTGTTGTTCTTTGCGTTTACTTCAATTTACACCAACATTTAAAAAAAATATTGATTTATTATTTTATTGTGCCACAGGCTAGATCCACCAAGATTGTAGAAACTACATCAATAAGTACCTGACAGTAAGCACTGACTCTGTGGCTAGAAGAAATACCCTGAGACTGTAGGCAGAAAAGCAATTTGTGATGATGGACCCTGCCTTTTCCTTTTTTAGATATTTTATTGATGGAAAAAATCAAGACCGACAATTTTAAATACAGTGACAGTCAATAATCTACAACGCAATAACAATCCAATATTGAACATATATTTTCCATTTTTTTCCTTTTTACAACAAACCAGAAAACAGAATAAGGATACATAGTTTTCTGATGGTGTGATACCAATAAACTAACACTTTTCTAAAAAGTGCAATGGGGAAACAATAAGTGGGGATTGTCACAAATTTTAAGAAGAAAGAAGAATCAACATTTGTATAACACAGTTTATCTAAAAATAGTAATACTCAAACTGAATCCACAAGAAGTATATAGTTAGACTAGTTTCATCTTAAGAATGTGGTACCAAATACTATGGCATCTTTCAGTGTTGTGGTCAGCCAAATGGGTTAGGTCCTCATACTCTGCCTCCTTAGAGAGGGGCAGATATCCAGTCCAGTAGGAATGGGGGAAGTTGATCTCTGTCTGAGAAGTATGTATCTTTTGGCCTCCAGTTCAGCAGGCAGTAGCCAAAATGTGAACTCTGGAAGTAGGGATCAGCCTAATAGAGTCCACCTAGCAATTAAAAGATTGGGTCCTGTGGGACCCTATGTCCCATGACTTTAATACAGAAGGCAACTATTTGTGACCAATAATTCTGGAGGTAAGGCAGGTACATAGATTGGGATCTATGTCATAACAGGGATCACAGAATAGCGATCACTGTTAGGGCAAATGCACATCACCAAAAAAAAAAAAATTGGCGTGTAGTCCCCTGCGCACAGCAAAAGGGCACCAGAGACTTACAATTCTCATGTTAATACAGGGGGCTGTTTTGGTTGGTGCCCAATCGCAGTCACCAAACTCACAGGATACCCATAAGAATGTGGGAAGTCATGCCTGTACATTGCAGGACTCTCAAACATTTATTTATTTAGCTTCTGTAAACCAGGTAGGTACACTAGACAAGTTATATGCCTATTTTCAGGAATGACCTGGGAGAGTACAACAGGTATTACAGATACATTAGCACACCACAGCAGGTAACAACTACAATTTGTAACTTAGTACATTGAGTTACAAAAACAAAAAGACAGGTAGGGATCTTATATGACAGAATTTGGTAGAGTACATAATGATCAAACAGTAGGTAGTACTGAACACACATAGCATAGACAAGTGCATAAAGGAAAGTTGGATTGAGATCATCAACAGATCGATTCAGATTGTGTTCCAAGTAAATGACTAACGTAATGGTCCAGTACCTAGGACCAAGTACTGGGGGGCTTTGGGCACTCGCACCTTGAGGCCAGCTTCAGATGCCCCCACAGGGATTTCCAGACACAGTGATGGGAGGGGGCAGTGTGAACCTGCTCAGGAAAGGAGTTCCAGAGCCTAGGAGCACATGTAGCAAAGTCCCTATCCCCCATGAGAGTATGGGTTGGGGGTACTTTTAGTATCCCTGGACCCTGGGATCTGAGAGGGTTAGAGGGGCAGTCAGTGGGAGAGAGAAGCTGTGCCAGCCCTGGGACTGATGTCATTTGACATCAGTCCCATCTTCTGTAGGACTTCTGAGCTTGATATTCAAATTCTTGTAAAGCGGAGTGTAAAAATTTGCACTGCGTTTTGCAGTTGCCCATGTGCCAAAAGATGCTATATACAGTTTAATAGCACACTGGCACTATTTGACTGAATATAGGGCCATGTTGGCACAGCACTAAGCCACTTAACACTGTCCCAACAGGGATTCCAAAGTAAGCTGCCAGAATAAACAGTGCCAGAGCACTATTTGTAATATACAAAGGGACTCATGCAAAAGAGACCATTGGGCTTGCAAGGTGTTTACAGGACATTTGCATGCCCAGTATAGGTGCTTTTGGATGGGTAGTGAAGCAGGTTAGCATGGCACCATCCCCCAATTGCCCGGTCCCACAGCGGTGTAGATATCTCTGATGTTAATGGTCCCCCTTCTAATCGCCAGCCCATACTGTAATTTAATAACTCCCTGATGGTAGTGGGATCCCCCAAAATTGCCAGCCCATACCGTATTTGAAGAACTCCCTGATGATAGTGCCCCCCCATCACCAGCCCATACTGTAATTCAATAACTCCTTGATGCTAGTGGTGTCCCCCCCAAACAAAACACCAGTCCATATTGTATTTGAAGAACTCCCTGGTGGTATTGCCCCCCCAATTGCCAGTCCATAATGTATTTGAAGAACTTCTTGTTGGTAGTAGTCCACCCCGTTATCACCAGCCCATGCTAGTTGCCCCCCTTCCTGACCTCACTCTGTCCTATAAATAAGAGGTGCACTCCTTGCCTGGACATATGACTGCTGGCCAAGGAGTTGTGAGGAGGGCCACACCAGTTGCCATATGCACCAGCATCACTGAGAAGAAGAAGAAGAAGAAGAAGAAGAAGAAGAAAAAGAATCACATTTATATAATGCTTTTTATATACACGTTATCCCAAAGTGCTTTACAAGCAGGGCTAGAGTGGTAGTGAAGTGAGTGAATGTGTAGTGACAACCATCTAGCACATCAACACCCACACACAGCCTTGCACAATTGCATGAACTGGTTTTAAGGGAAGAGGTATATTGGCCAAGACACCAGAAAACATCCACTACTCTTTGTGAGGGGGCACTATTGGCCCCAAATCCAAGATAGGGGAACCCCTGAGGCTGAAGACAATGGAGGCCTGCAGCAGACTGTGGATAGGTCCTCCCTCCCTCCCAGCTAGCTATATGCAGAAAGACAAGGAGTGCTCCACTCTACTGTAAGCAACTGAAGGTATAGACAGATAGAAGGATGAAGGTATGATACTGGATACAGAAAATGGAGTTGAAGAATTACCTGCATCAAGTGGAATGGAGGTTGAAATGGCTGAAGCACAACAGGATGCTGATATGGTGGAACGGAGACTACACCTGGTGAGGATGTTGCCAGAGGATGAAGCACGCTATACTAAACAGAAGGAAGAACTGCATAAATGAAAAAAATCAGACAGGGAATGGCTGCACAGTGACAAGAGGATCAGTATGACTGAAGGGGACTGTGGATGTTCAAAGCCTCTTGCTGCACGGTGCATAGCAACCACTAAGGATTTGGAGCCACAAACTGTAAATAACAGAATGACAGAGGCATTTGGAATGTGCAACTTTGGAGCAGTAGAAACAGACTAGACTCTGACAACAACAACATTATTGAGTCAGGTGGTCTGCAAATGAACACTTGAGGGTAAGTGGGTCCCTGACCCTAAATGAGAAACTTGTACTGACTCACAAACCATGTTTTACTTTAGTAGCTGCTCACAAATGCCATACAATAGTGACAAAAGTATTGTGTGTAATAAATGGAATGGGAAATAGTTTTTGTGCAGCTCAGACCAACGGAAGGCACAGAATGACTACATTACAGGACAGAGGCATGAATCTCAAACAAAACCCATACACATGAAGACATTACAAGGCCAGAACATAACCGGGAATGGAGATGGGGGAATTGACACCTTGTCACAGTTGGAGGGACAAGCACAGGATGCACAAGCTGCATGTAAAGGACTCAAACTGATACATAATGTGCAACATAGCCAAGGTATAGAAGACAGTACAAAGGACACTACAGTGCTAAACCCTGAAAGACTTACTAATGTTAATGCTGCTTCTGAACTGAATGAGAATGCCCAGAGAGGAGGACCTGAAGCTCCCTCAACAGTACAGCATGACAAAACTGATAAAAGAATATCTCACCCCCAAGATTCTGCCTCTGAGGTCTCTGTGGGGGAAGGGAGAGAATCTAAGCAGTGCCCCAGATTTGCAGACTTATTTGATCACACAGAACCTGTGTCCCACAGGAATATGGTGCAGATTTGATAAAAATGAGGGATGGAGATTTGGCCAGATCAGATATTTGTGGGCAGACAGATAATGAAGGAATCCTTTAGATTTATGGTCTCAGAGATAATATGCACTCATTCCTATCTCTGGTGAAGATACGTTTCACTGCAGTTTTAGGACACCTCAGCGCCTCAACAGATTTTGGATTAGGTACAACCAGGTAAAGTTTTCCCCACTGTGGACCCCCTTTCAGGTTATCCCTTTTTCAAAACCAACCAACAAGTTTATAAAAATAATATTTTGAAATGAAGGAGTACACATTGGAGATGTGCATCATTGGCTGCAAGGTATTGAGTGCCCCAGATCCAGTAATGGACTCAGAGAACATATGGATTGTGGGATGGAAATTTAAAATTAAATTAAGACAAAATGAAACAGAAATATTACATCTTCCCAATAGACAGAGGGATCTGCCTTTATACAGGCCAGCCTAGGGCATGCTAAAAGTGTGGACCAAAAACACATCTGACCAGTGTCTGTGATAAAGTATGATGTAGTCTGTGTAGAGAGTTTAACCACTTAAGCATTCATTGTCAAAATCACAATAAATGCAATCTGTGTGATGCAAGAGGTCACATGTTTCTGAAATCCCCCTTGGTATGTACAATAAAGCAGATGGGGTGGATCAGGACTGCCTTATAAAACAAACCCCCAAAAAATCAACTGAAGGGACTATGACTGCTTTGCCAATGGAAGCCACAGGACCCCTTATTAAGGAGGCAGAACATGGATAAGTGAGACAGGACACAGATCATACAGATCACAAAGTGCACATAAAAGTCAGGATGGAGGAGGACACTGCCAATGTTTCAGTACCAGAACAGAGTGTGGTGTTGGAATCACAGGCTGGTATACCTGAACACATGGAATTTCAGGACTCAAAACTCATGGGCCCCCTCAATAGAGAAAGGCAGTGAAAAGGAGACAGCCAGAGATGACATGCACCCCCCCCCCACATAGCCCTGGACTAAACCTTTGGCTAGAAGAAGGAGAAAGTGCTTATTGAAATCTACCCCATACAACCCTGGCATACATACAGAAAATATGTTTGACCTGTTAACAGAAAAAGACAATTGGGTGATTCTGATCTAGGGGATCTAGGTTCTGGTAACTCGACTCATTCAGAACTTGTAGGACCATTGGATGTCAGTCCAGAAGGGAAGAGGGAAAAAAAAGAAAAGGAGGAAGAAAAAGAGGGGCAGATGATTAAGGAATTCATTTTAGACATTAGTTAAAAGGGCAGTTAAAATAGCCATGCGTAATATCTGCATCATTAAGAACTGCAAAATGATAGAGGCTGTACTGGCTTTATTAAACAATGGCAAGAAAGAATGCTGTGCTCTGATTTGTCTGTCTGGAACTAGACCAATGATGTTATACCAGCATAACATCATGGATCTAGTCCCAGCACACACATGACTGCATTAAATGTAAAACAAATCAGTCCACTGGCCATGTCCAAGTTGCACACACTTGGCACTGCCAAAGTGAATTCTGTCAGTGTACTTAATTTTTATTTATTTTTTACTCAAATTCCACCCTCCCATAGTTCAGCAACTGAGTAAAACCCACACCATGTTTAAAAAAGAAGAAATTTGATACAAAGCCATCACTGTGATCAGCTTGAGTTGTCACTGTGCCAGCTGTGCTTAAAAGCACATGCTTTTACTGCACTGCACACTGCACTCCCTGATGTATTGCTTCACTCTTTTTGCTGGTATCCTCATCCGGTATAAACTGTCAATGTGCTGACTATACCAGGAGACGTAGAAGAGACTTCGGTCTAAAGAAAGCAGGGAACAGAATCGCAAACATTAACTGCCTCTAATCCCTTTGTCATGCACAATCCCTGTTTCTCACTTGGCGTGTGTTACTTTAACTGGCTCTCCTGCACAATCCCAGTTTCCAGC
This sequence comes from Neoceratodus forsteri, assembly GCA_016271365.2. Lineage (NCBI taxonomy): Eukaryota > Metazoa > Chordata > Ceratodontiformes > Ceratodontidae > Neoceratodus > Neoceratodus forsteri. Next base: position 629,776,064 of record CM057459.1, read on the forward strand.
TTGGTGGGTGGGAAAGAAAATAAAATGTCTCACAAGTCACAATGAAGTTGTAGTCATTGTAAAATAATAAAAAAAAAGATGTTTTCATTGGCAGGAACTTTGCTCATCCATCCTGTGCCAACTGGGGAAAGAGAGGCTTGGTACTCAAGTCCTGTGGGGGGAAGGGGCATTTTAATCAATGCTTGCTCCATCACTCCAGCTCAACATGTGGAGAAGAAAGGAAGAAAGAAAGAAAGAGAAAGAAAGAAAGAAAGAAAGAAAGAAAGAAAGAAAGAAAGAAAGAAAGAAAGAAAGAAAGAAAGAAAGAAAATGTTAAAATACCTGATGGACCTCTTTCTTGTGTGTGTTTCTGGAGAAGGGGGGAATTTTCCCAACACAGGAGGATTAAGTTGTAATTTTAACACAGGCAGGGGGATGGTGGTGGAGGAGAGCCAAAGCTGTATAGTGACTGTCTACAGCACCACCTGCTTGCCCATACAGTAAGTCAAAACATGTTTTTTAAATGTATTCCTACTCATGGAAATATAAACTAAAAATATACAAAAAAAAGTTTTAAAATCTTTCTTCATTTCTTTACAATCAAGCCATTGTATAATAGGAATAATGCGCTCCAGGGTGTGTGTCTTTCTGGGATAACTGCACTTCTCAGTTGCTAGATGCGCTCGGCCTGCAGCCTCATGCCCAACCACCCAAGGAATGACATTATACTAGCACAACACGAACACTGTCATGCATTATTCCTTTATTATCATCTATGCAGTTGGATATAATTTTCTTACAGGAGACATGGATGACTGACATTTTTGTGCTTGCACAATGTAAAAAAAAAACATGGGTTTGGGGAACTTCATAATAGTCCTTTGGGCAAGATAAGGCTGATGGGATGGGAATTATTTTTAAAGGAACAGACTTTCATTTTCAGAAACTGACAGAAGTACTCCTAGGTCGACTCTTAATAATAGATGACATTTGGAAACACAAACCATGCAGATATTTTAATATTTATGACCCATAAATTAAAGCAGACATGGTGCACTTATTTAGACAGATACAATCCTATTTGGCTACAGTTAAGGACATTTTCCCTGGAGGTGATTTTATCTGTCCCTTGGATATAAGTCATAAAAACAGAAGGAAAAAAGATACTGTGACTCCTGTGCTCTAAAGTAATGCATTGATACAGCAGGATTATTGGGTGCACATAAGGAGAATGGAAGAGGGTCAGGAATCATGTATTTAAGGTGTCCTTTGACCTCTCACATAGATTATTTCTTTCTGTCCAACAGATTAAACCTACATTTAGTTCAGACCATACCCAGTGAATGTTCAGATCACCTAATGGTACAGGTAGAGATACAGGAGACACAGGGTCCGCAGACCAGGAGAAAAAGGTGGACACTAAATACAGCGTTATTACAAAATGCACAAGTTTTGACAAGTGTAAGACAACTTTTAAGGATGGGAAATCTGTGTATTTTTTATATGATTCATTCGGAGAATGGTGGGAAGACACTAAACTGGAAGGTAAAAAATGGTTTCAAACCTATGGCAAAAAGAAAACAAAACTAAAAAATTTTCAAATATCTCAAAGCTAGACAGCAATTTCAATATATTTACTTGCTGGCAAATTCCACATCACAAGACTATTCCAGACAGATTTCTTTTTTTACCATTGAATAAACTTTATTTGTTTATATGTTTTGTTGTTACAGAGAACATACTTATAATAACAGTTGTATAGAGAAAAAACAAATATTGTGTCAAGATTCTCCTTCAGATTTCTACAATCTACAATTTGAGGCTATCTTCTATTTAAAGTATTAGAATGATAGAAAATAATACATTGGTTACTATTATAACACAACTTGTCTTACATACTCTACCCCCTTCCTCACCCCAGCCTACCCACCCTACCTTCAGCCCCAATACACCACCTCCCCTTCCCCGGTACACACCATCATTTGAAGTAATAAAGAGAGTTACATGTACATAGTTAAATATCCAAGTTAGCAAAAACAAATATTGCATTATAATAGTTAGACTGTTAACAAGGTATGCAGAAGGGCCCATACTTCATTATAATAATGATAATAACCCATGTTTTTTTTTTACATTGTTGGACATCTGGGCTATAATGTTTTCAGCCTGTAGAGCAAAGAGAACTTTCTTTATCCATTCGGTTCTGGAGGGTACTGTTTGGTCTAGCCAATGTAGTAAGATCATCTTTTTAGCGCATAAGGATATCATAGCCATGTGTTTGCATTGTTTCCCCAATAGTACTGATCCTTAGTTACCCAAAATACAAATTTCAGGTGTAAATGCATCACAGAGACCCAACAGAAGGTCTAAATTAGCTTTGATAGCAGCCCAAAATGGTAAAACTTTGTTACATTTCTATAATATATGCACTAAATTACTGGGTAGTGTCTCACATCTAGAGCATAGGTTGGAAGAAAGTAGCCCCATTTTGTATAGTTTAGCCAGGGTATATTATAAATCGTGGATTACAAAAACTTGTAGTAAATGATATCTATCCCACCTCACATCTTGAAAGAGATGTTGCCAAATATTTGGGCAGGATCTCTCCCCGGGAGAAGAAATGGGCAATATTTGGCCCCACACATATTGTGGATGACAATTATGTGACTCCAGATATTTTCTCAGGAGATGATAAAAGTAGGAGATGAAATGTGATGTAGGTGGGGATGAGATAGCTTGTAATAGGGGCCTGGATAAATATTAATTCCAGGGTCTCAACCCAAAATGTGAGTGAAGCATATGGGATAATTGAAGATATTTAAAAACGTAATCAGCAGGTACATGATATATATTTCTCATCTCATGGAATGTCAACAATTGATGGTCACTTAAAGGATCAGCCATTTTAAGTTTGGAGTAAAAAGTCCAGAATTTTTCATTTAGAGGTTTACCATCAATCTTAAAATTAGGGTTTCTGAGAACTGATTGCAAAGTATCTTTTTCTAGAGATAGGTGAATTTGGCATTTATCATAGTGTAAACCTGGAGGGTGGTCTTGATAGGTGTACAGAGTAAATCTCTGGGAATGTTCTTAGGTACGGCATATATAAGAGTACCTATGTCTATTCCAAGGAGAGAACATAAAGTGCTTTTGATTTGGAGCCATTGTGGCACATAAGTCTGATAGACCTCAACTGACATCTCTTGAATCCATCGTAGTAGAACTGAGCATGTGATTGAGTAGTAGTAAAGAAGGAGGTCTGGTATTTGCAGTCCGCCATTAACTTTGCTATGCTTGCTATGCTGGAGTTTTGCAATCTCTCTTCTTGGTTTTTATTACTCAAATAAAATTAGATATTATACGATTCACCTGGAGAAACCAGGATTTAGGGAGAAAAAGATTAGTCAAATGAAGAGGGTATAATAACCGGGGGAGAACATTCATTTTTAATATATTAACCCTCCTCCACAAAGATAGAGGACGTGCTGTCCAACGATTAAGATCCTTACTAATTTGGGTTAGAGTTTCCAGATAGGTTTCTAATTTGAAGAACTTGATGAAGACATTTCAGTATGACATGGCAAAGACTTTTGTAGCTGGACTGAAATATGGTACAACAAAAACATCCTTTAGTGATCCTTGTGAGGCATATAAGAATAAGCTGGACACTTCTAGGGTAACATGTTTGAAAAATAGGCCAGGCCAGATACTGACTTCACTGGAGGATATGAACCAAATCATAATGGAGCACATGCAATCTATGTATAGAATCCCTGATGCTGGATCAGAGGACATAGCATCCTTCTTAGAACCTATACAGCAGGACTTGACTGATGCAGAGAAAACTGGATTACTGAAACCAATTATGAGTTTAAAAATAGAGAATATTATAAAAATGGTTTGCCCTGTGAATTTTATAACACTTTTGGGACTGAAATATTGGAATTATTGGAAGCACTTTTTAGGGAAATACTGGGAAAGAATATAGTACCCTATTCTTTTTCAATTGGCTTACTAAGAATGTTGTTTAAATCTGGTGATAAGACAGTAATAGAAAACTGAAGAGTGATTTGTTTGCTGAACACAGATTGGAATATATTAACCAAACTCATAAATAATAAATTACAATCAGTGATGAATAAAATTCTACTGCTAGCCAGTATAATCATGTTCTGTCCCAGGTAAAAAAATCTAAGATAATTTAATGATCACTAGGGAATGTTTTGAATATTGTGAGAGGACAAATACACAGGGGTATTTACTATCATTGGACCAAAGTAAGGCCTTATCATTGGACCAAAGTAAGGCCTTTGATAGGGTCATCATCACTATATGGCAGTATGGCGCAGTGGTTTAAGGCTCTGAGCTTCAAATCTAGAGACCTGGGTTTGAATCCCACAGTCCCCACTTGCATACTGTGTGACCCCGAGCAAGTCACTTAACTTCCTTGTGCTCCCAGGTTGCACCTGCAAACAAGCTTTCAGCTTAGTGTGTCTCACCTGGTAAAATAATTGGTGAAAAAAATTATTCCAAGCTTTTAAATGCTATTGGATCCGAGAGGGAATGATGAACTTGATACAGTGCTTATATGATTCAGCAACCATAATTCCCCTATTTTTTTTCAAATGTTATGGGGTAACAAGTTGAATTCGATTCAAAGGGATTTTACGTACTTACCTACAGAAAAGGGAGTATTGGGGATGATTAACCATGTAGTGTTCATGCATACCCTATTTTGTACAGGGACATTAAAAATAGCCATACAGCATGAATAGTCCTTTATATAAGAATTGATTACAGGAACCTAGAAGTCTTTCTACACACACGAAGAGAGGAACCACTGAAATTGACACCTAAATTGCAAATACCAACATACATGAAGTCTACCATTCAAAAATTACTTATATGGAACATTCAGAAAACCTCCTTTTTAAGGAATTCCAAAGCACAACTACAGTATATGATATGGTTTCAAGTAAGACTGGTCCAGTTGACACAGAGTTTAAGCATTTTAGGCCAGTACAAAGGGAGATGGCTATAAAACAGTTAATTGATCTCAGAATCCCTCACAGAATGTGGGATCTTCTCTGGCTATGCACTTATGGGAGGTTCAGTGTTAGAGGAAATAATAAACATAAATCACTGGAAGAAAGGCCCTGCCCATATCATGAGTGTCCTCACACAGCAAGAACTATGGAACATTTCCTGCTGGAATGCCCATACGTAGTCCTATCGTGGAAATTCCTAGTGAAGACACATCAAGGTGCAGTCTAAATAGGGAGATGGGCAGAAACATGGGCAGACTAGATGGATCATGTGGTCCCCATCTGCCGACATGATTCCTATGTTCCTGTAAGGAGATGGAATTTAACATGCCTAAATAATATGACATATCCTGTACCGATCTTGGGAGACTCACCAGCTCCCTTAAGAAAATATGACTTAACTACATTAAGAGTGATTCTTGTATGTATTAAGTTTTATTTCTGGCAGACAAGATGTAGACTAATATTTCAACAACAAATAATGTCTCATGTATCAGTAAGAGCTCTGTGTGAAGCAACATTTCAAGAAGTATATAAAAAGGATAGAACACATAATACTTTGAAAAAAGCACAGGAACTTTGGATAGGCCTCACAAGTGTTGTACAAATTGAAAAAAGCACAGGAACATTGGATAGGCCTCACAAGTGATGTACAATTTGAAACAAACTCTGGCCACAGCCGATAGGGCAGTAGCCCAGAAATTTTTGTGTAAAAATATTGAAAATTACCCATGTTATGAGCCTGCATTTGCAAAATGTAATACAGGCTCAGACATTTGTTGTTTTTTTTTTATATTTTTACACCAGCTTTTCAACATACCGTTTTTATGACCATGTTTCATGAAGAAGGGCAGATAAAAATTCAGCTCCTGGCCTAAAGGTGATTTCATGCAGGCACTGCAAAATCACCTTTAGGGACACAAAAACACATTTTGGGCAGGAGTTGAAAAATGGCAGCTGTCACATTCATGAGGTGCTGTAAAGAAATGGCTATGCTGAAAATTTGGGTAAAAATATTGAATATTACCAAAGTTATGAGCCTGCATTTGCAAATTCAACATTGCCTCATATTTTTTTTTGATTTAGATATTTTTACACCAAACTTATAACATAGTCTTCTTATGACCCCACCTCATAAACAAGGGCAGAGAAAATGTTCAACTCCTGTCTGAAAGGTAATTTTGTGCAGGGACCATGAAATCACCTTTTGGGATATAAAAAAAACATTTTGGTCAGTATTTGAAAAATAACAGCTGTCACATTCATGAGGTGCTGTAAATATATGGCTATGTTGTTAATTTGGGATAAAAATATTGAAAATTACCAAAGTTATGAGCCTGCATTGAAAACGTTCAACGTAGTATCATAACCTTTTTTTTTTATATTTTTACCCCAGATTTTCAACATAGCCTTCTTATGACTCCACCTCACGAAAAAGGGCAGAGAAAATTTTCAACTCCTGCCTGAAAGGTGATTTTGCACAGGTACCACAAAATCACCTTTTGGGACAGATTTGCCTAATGTCAGTGCTATTGTTCATGAGACAAGTTCCCAAAAAAAGGATGTTGAAAATTTGGGCCAAAAATATGCAAAAATTGCCATGTTTTCCCACTCAGTTCAAAACACCATTGATATACATTGAAACACATACTTGTTTCTTCAGTTCACAGTCTGGATTTGAAGAGTGAAGATGTGTCTGTGGTCCAGAGAGGATTATGGTGCTGGACCCCTGATTGGTAAGTAAGGGCTTAGGGAGGGTGAAGGGTGGTGGGTGCTGGTAGGAGGACAGTAATGACCACAAAAGATACCAATGGACATTTTTCTTTTTACAGGGTTAACAAACAAAAATGGCCTAAGGATTTGTGATCATGACATTGGGGGATTGGGCACTCCCAGAGTGACTGTTATGTTTCTGGAGGTGAAGGGGGTGGGAGTTGGTGCTGAGAAGGAGGATTGGACTGGATTGAGAAAACAATATATATAAAAAAAAAAAAAATAAAATAATTGCTCATGCGCAATACTGGATGGGAGTCACTAAAAAATAAATGGACCGAGGATTTGTGATCACGACACTGGAAGATTGGGCACCCATGGTGTCACTGTTATAGTTCTGGGGTGGGTAGGGTGGGGTGGTGGGTGCTGAGAGGGAGGGTCAGGTGGAAATATAAATAAAAAAACAAGATGTGCACAGTCTCATCAGCAGTCATGCTCACGGAGGTCATGGCAGAACATGGCACAGTCTGCCATGTCCAAAATGGCTGCTGAACTCTACTGTGCATGAGCAAGTAGTCACACATGCACAATACAGTTTGACAGCCATCTTGGACATGGTCAACTGTGCCATGTGATGCCATGACCTCTGTGAGTGAAACTTAACTGGCTGAAGAAAAATAGTGCTATGTGACTCCTAATGGAGAGAGCAGGGTGCTTCACGGATGTGGAGGCAACTGTGAGGCAACTCTACACTGTTGTGCAGTCAGAAAAATCTCTTTTTTCAATCACAGGAGGTCTGCAGGGCTCCACCCACTGCATCCCTAAAAATACAAATGTCATCACTCGATATGACCAACATTCTTACAATGTAGGAACATACAGTAATCCTCATACATTTATCTATTCATTTATTGAAAAATGGTAACCAGAAAGGCACACTGTGCCAATGCTTATTTCCAGGTACAGACTGGAGGGAAAGGAGAATGGGAAGGATGGATACTTTACAACATGCAAACAGCTTTCTCCAAATGTTTTGGTAAAATAACATTAGAAATGGAAGATACATTTTTGAAAGTCATGAAATTTAGAGCTACAGGCAAGAAAGCATTGCAAAGGAACATTAGCAATAAAATGAATAAAAAGCAGAAAATAGCAAGAAATATCTACTAGATTCTGGCAAAGGTTACCCCAGGGACCATATTCATGCTAGTTTGCCTATAGTGACTGACACATTGAAGGTAGTAGAAGCCAGTTTAATGTATGGTATTAGGCTGGTTATAACACAGTAACACTGTGATTATTTGACAGTTTTTAGCTATGTTAAGCAATTAAGAGAAATTAGTATCTGATGAGGATACTGCATGTAGCCTGTATTACAGTATGTTACCAACCAAAAGCAATGAACTGATATAGTAAGCTGAAAAGTGTTAAGGAAGCATTTTAAAACTAGAATTGTATGCAGCTGTAATTCATGAAATTCCTGTTTACAGAATGAATGAATGTATTTAACAATTGACATTTTATCTGTGTCAAAATGTTACTCTGTTTGCCTGCTTTGTACCTGTCCAAAAGCAACCATAAATGGAATGGTATGGTATGGTATGGTATGGCATGGTATGGTATGGTATGGTATGGTATGGTGTGGTGTGGTGTGGTATTGTATGGTAACATTTTATTCATGTATCACATTAACAGGAGTTTCAGTTGAGAAGAGTTAATTTTCAAAGGAGTTTTCAAGGTGAACATTTTTAATAAATAATTCAAGAAAGAAGAAATAATACTGCTGTCATGTTTTGTACACATATCATAGGGTTTTCAGAGACTGAAGTCCATTCTAGCTTGCAAGCAAGAATGCTTATGTCATTGCCTGTGTTTTTAAGAGAACCAACTGATCCTGTGGTGCTTCACTATTTATTTATTTAAAACTGGGAGGCAGTATAGCGCAGTGGTCTAAGGCTCTGAGCTGCAAATCTGATGACATCCAGCAGACTAGACCTGGGTTTGAATCCCACTTGCATACTGTGTGACCCTGAGCAAGTCATTTAACCTCCTTGTGCTCCCAGGTCGCTCCTGTAAAAAAGCATTCAGCTTAGTATGCTATACCTGGTTAAACAATGAAATAAAAAAATATTTATTTTGCTTAAAATGTGTTAATTTAGAAAGGCATGCTGAGACAGAGTTCATTTCCAGGTGCAACCCGGGGGAGGGGGCTACTATGAGAAATAAGAACACAAAAATTAAAATCAATTCAGTGATTAGAACATGCTGTACAAAGTACAATATAGCAAGTATTCTTCGGGTGGGCAGCCAGGAAGTGGTGGTGAGCAGGAAGAGAGTTTTTTCATGCTTTTAAAATTCAGATTATTTTGCTGATTGCTGGGGTGGGTGTTAGGTAGGATGTGAGAAGGGAGGGAGGGAAATTTTGGTGGTTAACTTGCAGCCAATTATGGTGTCATTATTGTTGGGATCCCACCAACACTCCAGGACAACCAGGAGGAGGAGAGGCTGCAAGTTGCCCGCTGGCAGTTACCCACCCCCCACGGGGTCCACATTATGGTAAGCCAGGGTGGGAGTGAGGTCTTTGGAAGTGGAGCTTCATGGTTTCACACCCGATAACACCCAGCATTAGGTGGAGTGTGTTCCAGGTGCAATGATGGGGCTAGCACTGCTGGAGAAGTGATGTCAGGCAAGGGCCTGTCTTGCAGAGCCACCAATTCAACATGGAAGGGCACTGGGTATCAAGGTGGAATGGAGGCCATAAGGGGGTGTGATATGGTGCCCCTTTTCAGGAACAGTGTGCAACCCAGCTCTACCCACCCTCAGGGAGGCAGGAGCCTGGCCACTAGTGGAAGCACATGGGACTCGGCTGTCGAGATGATCACGCTGACAGGAGATGACCTCATTTACCCCATCCAGCAGGCACAACAAAGCCCGGAAGGTGGCAGAGAGCTGGCCATGGCTGTATTTAAAAATATATATATGACAACTGCATATGCGCAGTAGTGGGGGGGATGAGGATTCCTGCACTGTGGAACTGTGCACCCCTTGTGCCACTGTAACATTTCTGGGGGAGTGTCTGGTGGGTGGGTGCTGAGAAGGAGGGTTGGGTGTATTTCAGAAGTTACAGACCACCGACTGCTGACAGTAAAATAAAAATGCAAGTGCGGAGGTGTTCCTACAAGGAGGCAACTTTTTTTGACACTCCAGCATCATCTCCCACAGTCTCTGTCACTGCCCCCCAGCCCCCTTGTACCCTATAACTCTCTCCAACCCCATTTTTGATAGCTCTCACCCGGTCCACATCTCATGGAAGAAGCCTATTTTTTAGGCGGACTAGCTCACACCATCAAAGCCATTTCTATCTGCCTCCAGCTGTTTGCCATTCCTGTATGAGGCGGCATTATCCTTTTTTTAACTATTATGTGCAATTTTATGTTTTCTGTTACTCAGTTTACTCAAGTAGTCTTTGCTCTGTATGACTATGAGACACACTAATCTGTCTACTGAAATTGTATTTATTCATATGATGGTGTTTTTAGTAATTTGTTTTCCTGTATTATTACTTGTTGTGGCATGATGTGGAACCTACGCAAAAGAGTTTTCTGACTTATAGGTAATTGTAATCCAAATATTAAATAAATTAATAAATATGTAAATAAAAAGCATGTTGTGTGTTCGCAAGGAAGGCGGGTATGCTTTTTCTTAAAGCAAGAGGTCTGCAGGGCTCCGCCCACTGTAGTTCTTAAAAGTACATGAACTTCAGACAGGCCTCACAAGTCTTGTACAATAAAAGAAATAGAAGAGTGGGCAATACATTACAGACTTTAAATATATTGTTTTTTTGTGTTTGATTTCCTTTAAGTTTTTTTCTTCTTTCCCCTTTTACACGTTGTGTATGGAATTACAACTGATGGTGGTATTTGATTTGTTGATATGAAATATTGATTTAGGTTTGTATTTGTTATGATTTGCAATAAAATTCCAGTATTTTTTTTTTGAGAAGTGCCTTGAGTTCTTTTACTTCCACCTGGACACCCAGGCAGACAGCACCAGGATGGGTAGAAGGGACCTCAGTTTAACATCTCATCCAAAGGACAGCACACCCTGACAGTACAGCACCCCCTAATACTGCAGTTGAGTGCCAGCATTTTTAGATATGAGCCCAATCCCAGTGTGGCTCTAGAACCGATGACCCTCTGGGCCCAGAGGAGGATGTGCTATCAACTGAGCCACGCTCATATCTAGGGGACTGGTAAGGTGGCAGGGGGTGTTCAGTGCTGTGGTGGAGGGGTGGGACCACTGGATGCCAAGGACAGTGTTCCATCATACTATGGGCTGATGACTGGGGAGGAAAAGTAGCATGGGTTGGTGATCAGAGGGGAGACCACTACCACCAGGGAGTTCTTAAAATATGGTATGGGCTGGTGATTGGGGAGACTATTAGCACCAGGGAGTTATTCAATTTCCTTATGGGCTGGCATTCGGGAGGGGACCACTAGCACCAGGTAGTTATTAAATTATGGTATGGGTGGTGAGCAGGGTGTTACTACCACCAGGAAGTGTATTTTCACACTACAGTCTGGCAATTGGAGGGCAGTGTCAGGGATCACAGGGGATGGGTGTGGTCCTCCTGTGGTCAACCAGACAGGTGGATGCATTACCTCCAGTAGCTGCCAGGGTTGCCTGGATTATGTCAGGGTTTTGTTAGGCAGTATTTAAGCTGCACAAAAAGGTTGCACTAAAACCTTTTCCACAGCACAAATAGTGGTGGGCTAAGTGGCCAAAAAATCACTCCGCGAAGTGATTCATGGAGTAACGTGGAATCCGTGAAGTACTTTGCAATGCAAAGTGGACTACTTTGCATTATAATGGGAAATGCAAAGTCCATTGAAAACAATGACTTTGAATTATTCCACCTTCCTCAAATCACTTGTCTACCAGTTTTAAGGCCAAGTACATTGAAATCAATGTACTACACCTCACTTCACCTTGTTTCTGAGCTCCAAAGGTGAGTTTTGCAGTGCTTCATGGGACTGCAGGTCACATGGGCTCTAGATTGTTGTGCACAGCCTCAGTTCTGTGTAGTGTGTGTGCAGTGGAAGATGGAGACAGTTTACTCTCAGACCTCTGCGATTCAAATCCTCTAACAGACATTAAAAAAGCCTTTTTGAGCATTTTTTTTGCTCAAAATTTTGTACATCGATTGTAGGAAACCATCCTGTGCTCATATCATTGCATGTTTATTGTTGGTGTGTGGATTTTGAATATTAATTTAGAACAGTCAGTCTGTGTACTGTGAAGTGTGCTTTAGGGGAGGGGCGTATCTGTGGTGTAGGTAGATTAACTGGGAGAAAAAGGCAGTCTTTCTGTTTTGGTTATATTTTTCTTGTACAACTGTGTTAATGTACACACAGTAATATTTTCAGTAATTCTTGAGCTTTTTTTGCTGATTGTTGTGGTGCAGCAATGTATAATTTCAGTTTATTTAAAATATTTGGGTATGTTACTAAAGGTTTTCAATTTGCTACACATTACTTATCATGTGTGAGAGTGTGTGTGTGTGATGCGTGCCATTAAATCAGGCACCTTTTATTGTGCCACAGAGTAATTGCAGCAGTGTGAACCTGCTATCCACCGCACCTGCATGAATTTTTTATACTGCTTTGTGGTATCTTTAAGGGTAGTGGACTGTTACTACCGTGCACTACTCCCCCACTCAACCAGCAAAAGGTATTCTTTTCCAGATTTGGATTTGTGACTTGTGAGCACTGGTTAGGTGTTGTGCCTTTGCGTCTGCATCTTTTGAGTGTGCAGTGCAATCTTAATCTGTCTGTGTGTTTGTAGCACACCATTAATTCTGGGAGACTTTGCACTACTTGTTACACTCTCATTTCATCTCATCAGCACTGGTTAATTGTCTGTACAAAAGACAGTAGCATTTTGGGGGTGCAAATTAATTCTGGTGACTGTGTGTGACTACAGTGCACATGACAGAGAGTGCCATTAATACTGGGAGACTTTGCATTTCTTGTTATGCTCTCATTTCACCTCATCAGCACTGGGGAATTTTCTGGACACAAGACAGTAGCATTTTGGGGATGCACATTAATTCTGGTGACTGTGTGTGACTATTGTGCATATTATGGAGTGCACCATTAATTCTGGGAAACTTTGCATTTTATTTTACCCTCTCATTTCACTTCATCACTGGGGAATTTTCTGGATGCAAGACAGTAGCATTTAGAGGATGGAAACTAATTCTGGTGACTGTGTGTGACCACTGCGCACATGACAAAGTGCGTCATTAATTCTGGGAGACTTTGCATTTCTTGTTATGCTTTCATTTCACTTCCACAACAATGGAGAATTTTCTGGAGACAAAACAGTAGCATTTGGGGGATGCACATTAATTCTGGTGACTGTATGAGACCATTGCATGCATTATGGAGTGCATCATTAATACTGGGAGACTGCTGTTTTTGTTACCCTCTCATTTCACTTTATCAGCACTGGGGAATTTTCTGGATACAAGACAGTAGTATTTTGGGGATGCAAATTAATTCTGGTGACTGTGTGTAACAAATGCAGACATGATAGAGTGCACCATTAATTCTGTGAGTCTTCACATTTCTTGTTACACTCTCATTTCATTTTATCAGCATTGGGGATTTTTCTAGACACAAGACAGTAGCCTTTTGGGGATGCAAAATAATTCTGGAGAGTTTATGGGACCACTGTACACATGATGGAAAGCACCATTAATTCTGGGAGACTTTGTCTTTCTTTTTAAGCTCTCATTTCACTTTGTCAGTACTGGGGAATTTTCTGCACACAAGACAGTAGTATTTTGAAGATGCACATTAATTCTGTTGACTGTGTGTGACCACTGTGTGCATGACAGAGTGCACCATTAATTCTGGGAGACTGCATTTTTTGTTACCTTCTCATTTCACTTCATCAGCACTGGGGGATTTTCTGGACACAAGACAGTAGCATTTTGGGGATGCAAATTAATTCTGGTGACTGTGTGTGACCACTGAGCACATGACTGAGTGTGCCATTAATTCTGGGAGACTTCATATATCTTGTTACGCTTTCATTTCACTGCATCAGCCTGTGGAATTTTCTGGACACAAGACAGTAGCATTTTGGGGATGCACAATAATTCTGTTATCTGTGTGTGACCACTGTGCATAAGACGGAATTCACCATTAATTCTGGGACACTTTTCATTTCTTTTTAAGCTCTCATTTCACTTTGTCAGCACTGGGGAATTTTCTGGACACAAGAGAGCAGCATTTTGGGGTGCACATTAATTCTGGCGACTATGTGTGACCACTGTGTGCATAACATAGTGTACCATTAACTCTGACAGACTGCATTTTTCATTAACCTCTCATTTCACTTCGTCAGCACTGGGGAATGTTCTGGACACAACACAGTAGCATTTTGGGGATGCAAATTAATTCTGCTGACTGTGCGTGACCACTATGCACATGACTGAGTGCACCATTAATTATGTGAGACTTTGTTTTTCTTGTTATGCTTTCATTTCACTTTGTTAGCACTGGGGAATTTTCAGGACACAACACAGTAGCATTTTGGGGTTGCACATTAATTCTGGTGACTGTGTGTGACCATTGTGCACATTATGGAGTGCACCATTAATGCTGAGAGACTGCATTTTTTGTTACACTCCCATTTCACTTTGTCAGGACTGTGGAATTTTCTGGAAACAAGACAGGAACAAATGGGGATGAACATTAATACTGGTGACTGTATGTGACCACTATGCACATGATGGAGTGCATCATTAATTCTGGGAGACTTTGCATTTCTTTTTAAGCTCTCATTTCACTTCATCAGCTATGGGAAATTTTCTGGAGACAAGACAGTAGCATTTTGGTGATGCACATTAATTCTGGTGACTGTGTGCAACCATTGCACGCATTATGGAATGCACGATTAATTCTAGGAGACTTTGCTATTTTTGTTACTCTCTCATTTCACTTCACAAACACTGTGGAATTTTCTAGATTCAAGACAGTAGCATTTTGGGGATGCAAATTCATTCTGGAGACTGTGTGTGACAAATGCGAACATGACAGACTGCACCATAAATTCTGGGAGACTTCACATTTCTTGTTACGCTCTCATTTGACTTCGTCAGCAATGGGGAATTTTCTGGACACAGGACAGTAGAAGTTTGGGGATGAAAATTAATTCTGGTGACTGTGTGTGACCACTGTGCACATAATGGAGTGCACCAATAATTCTAGGAGACTTTCTTTTTAAGCTCTCATTTCACTTCGTCTCACTGGGGAATTTTCTGGACAAAAGAGAGTAGCATTTTGGGGATGTACATTAATTCTGGTGACTGTGTGTGACCACAGCACACATGACATACTGTACCATTAATTCTGAGAGACTTTACATTTTTCATTACCATCTTATTTCACTTCATCACCACTGGGCAATTATCTGGACACAAGACAACAGCATTTTGGGGATGCAAATTAATTTTGGTGACCCTGTGTGACCACTGCTCATGAATGAGTGCACCATTAATTCTGTGAGACTTCACATTTCTTGTTACCCTTTCATTTCACTTCATTAGCACTGTGGAATTTTCTGGACACAAACAGTATCATTTTGGGGATGCACATTAATTCTGGTGACTGTGTGTGACCATTGGAAGCATTATGGAGTGCACCATTAATTCTGGGAGACTTTGCATTTTTTGTTACACTCCCATTTCACTTTGTCATTACTGGGGAATTTTCTGGAATCAAGACAGGAGCAAATGGGGATGCACACTAATTCTGGAGACTGTGTGTGTCCACTACGCAGGTGAAAGAGTGCATCATTAATTCTGGGAGAATTTGCATTTTTTGTTACATTCTCATTTCACTTTGTCAGCACTGGGGAATTTTCTGAACACAACACAGTAGTTTTTGGGGATGCAAATTAATTCTGCTGACTGTGTGTGACCACTGCTCACATGTCTGAGTGTGCCATTAATTCTGGGAGACTTCACAATTCTTGTTATGCTCTCATTTCACTTCATCAGCACTGGGGAATTTTCTGGACACAAGACAGAAGCATTTTGTGGATGCACATTAATTCTGCTGACTGTGTGTGACTACTGCAAGCATGACAGAGTGCACCATTAATTCTGGGAGACTTTGAATTTTTTATTACCTTCTCATTCCACTTCGTCAGCTCTGAAGAATTTTCTGGACACAAGACAGTAGCATTTTGGGGATACAAATTAATTCTGGTGACTGTGTGTGAACACTGTGCAAATGACTGAGTGAGCAATTAATTCTGGGAGACTTCACATTTCTTGTTACGCTTGCATTTCAGTTCATCAGCACTAGGGAATTTTCTGGACACAAGACAGTAATAGTTTGGGGAAGCACATTAATTCAGGTGACTGTGTGTGACCACTGTGCACATGATGGAGTGCACCATTAATTCTAGGAGACTTTGCATTTCTTTTTAAGCTCTCATTTCACTTCGTCAGCACTGGGAAATTTTTGTGGACACAAGCGAGTAGCATTTTGGTGATGCACATTAATTCAGGTGACTATTTGTGACCACTGTGCACATAACATAGTGCACCATTAATTCTGGGAGACTTTGCATTATTCATTACCCTCTCATTTCACTTTGTCAGAATGGGGACATTTCTGTACACTAGACAATAGCATTTTGGGGATGCAAATTAATTCTGGTGACTCTGTGTGAGGACTCCACCCCTGACTAAGTGTACCATTAATTCTGTGAGACTTTGCATTTCTTGTTACGTTTTCATTTCAATTTGTTAGCACTGAGGAATTTTCTGGACACAAAGCAGTAGCATTTTGGGGATGCACATTAATTCTGGTGACTGTGTGTGACCATTGCATGCATGACATAGTGAACCAATAATTCTGAGAGACTTTGCAATTTTTGTTATGCTCTCATTTCACTTTGTCAGAACTGGGAAATTTTCTGGACACTAGACCATAGAAATTTGGGGATGCACATTAATTCTGGTGACTGTGTGTGACCACTGGGCACATGATGGAGAACACCACTAATTCTATGACACTTTGCATTTCTTTTTAAGATCTCATTTCACATCATCAGCACTGGGGAATTTTACGGACACAAGACAGAAGCATTTTGGGGATGCACATTATTTCAGGTGACTGTGTGTGACCACAGCTTGCATGATGGACTGAAGCATTTTTCTGGAATACTTTGCATGTTTTGTTACCATCTCATTTCAGTTCATTAGCACTGAGGAACTTTCTGGACACAAGAGAGTAGCATTTTGGGGTTGCAAATTAATTCTGGTGACTGTGTGTGACCACTGCGCACATGACTGAGTGCACCATTAATTCTGTGAGACTTCACATTTCTTGTTACACTTTGATTTCACTTTGTTAGCATTAGGGAATTTTATGGACTCAACATAGTAGTATTTTGGGCATGCACATTAATTCTGGTGACTGTGTGTGACCATTGCGAGCATTTTGGAGTGCACCATTCATTCTGGGAGACTGAATTTTTTGATACACTCTCATTTCACTTTGTCAGGACTGGGGAATTTTCTGGAGACAAGACAAGAATAAATGGGGATGCATATTAATTCTGGGAGACTGTATGTGACCACTATGCACGTGATTGAGTGCATCATTAATTCTGGGAAAATTTGTATTTCTTTTTAAGCACGCATTTCGCTTCGTCAGCTTTGGGGAATTTTCTGGAGACAAGAGAGTAGCATTTTGAAGATGTACATTAATTTTGGTGAGTGTGTGCAACCACTGCACGCATTATGGAGTGCACCATAAATTCAGGGAGACTTTGCTGTTTTTGTTACTCTCTCATTTCACTTCATAAGCAATGCAGAATTTTCTAGATTCAAGACAGTAGCATTTTGGGGATGCACATTAATTCTGTTGACTGTGTGTGACAAAGGCACACATGACAGAGTGCACCATTAATTCTGGGAGACTTCACATTTCTTGTTGCACTCTCATTTCACTTCATCAGCACTGGTGAATTTTCTGCACACAAGACAGTAGCATTTTGTGGATGCACATTAATTCTGATGACTGTGTGTGACCACTGCGAGCAAGACAGAGTGCACCATTAATTCTGGGAGACTGAATTTTTTGTTATCTTCTCATACCAGTTCGTCAGCACTGGAGAATTTTCTGGACACAAGACAGTAGAAATTTGGGGATGCACATTAATTCTGGTGACTGTGTGTGACCACTGTGCACATGATGGAGTGCACCATTAATTCTGGAAGACTTTGCATTTCCTTTTAAGCTCTTATTTCACTTTGACTGCACTGGGGAGTTTTCTGGACACAAGCGAGTAGCATTTTGGGGATGCACATTAATTCTGGTGACTGTGTGTGACCACTGCACACTTAATGTAGTGCACCATTAATTCTGGAAGACTGCATTTTTCATTACCCTCTCATTTCACTTTATCTGACTGGGGAATTTTCTGAACACTAGACAACAGCATTTTGGCAACGAAATTAATTCTGGGGACTGTGTGTGACGACTGCGTACATGACTGAGTGCACCATTCTTTGAGACTTCACAATTTTTGTTATGCTCTCATTTCACTTCATCAAGGCTGGGGAATTTTCTGAACACAAGAAAGGAGCAAATGGGGATGCACATTAATTCTGCTGACTGTGTGTGACCACTGCAAACATGACAGAGTGCTCCATTATTTCTATGAGGCTTTGCATTTCTTTTTAAGCTCTCATTTCACTTCATCAGCACTGCGGGAATTTTCTGGACTCAAGACAGTAGCATTTTGGGGATGCACATTAATTCTGGTAACTGTGTGTGACCACATCATGCATTATGGACTGCACCATTATTCTGGGAGACTTTGCATTTTTTGTTACCATCTCTTTTCAGTTCATCAGCACTGGGGAACTTTATGTAAACAAGACAGTAGCATTTTCGGGATGCACATTAATTCTGTTGACTGTGTGACTGCTTTGCACGTTACTGAGTGTGCCATTAATTCTGGGAGACTTCATATTTCTTGTTACACTCTCATTTCACTTTCTTCATCATGTGGGATTTTACTGGACCCAGTAGTGTAGGATTTTCAGGTTGTACATTATTTCTGATGATTGTGTGTGACCACTGCACAGATAACGTAGTGCAACCTTAATTCTGAGAGACTTTGCATTTTCATTACCCTCTCATTTCACTTCTTCAGCACTGAGGAATTTTCTGGATACAAGACAGTAGCATTTTGGGGATGCAAATTAATTCTGGTGACTGTGTGTGACACTGCGCACATGGCTGAGTGTGTCATTAATTCTGGGAGACTTCACATTTCTTGTTATGCTTTCATTTCATTTCATCAGCACTGAGGAATTTTCTGGATACAAGACAATAGAATTTTGGGGATCCACAGTAATTCTGGTGACTGTGTGTGACCACTGTGCACATGATGGAGTGCACCATTTATTCTGGGAGACTTTGCATTTCTTTTTAAGCTCTCATTTCTCTTCATCAGCACTTGAGAATTTTCTGGACACAATAGAGTAGAAATTTGGGAATACACATTAATTCTGGTGACCGTGTGTGAACACTGTGACATAGTGCACCATTAATTCTGGGAGACTTTGCATTTTTCATTACCCTCATTTTACTTTGTCAGAATGGGGAATCTTCTGTACACTAGACAATAGCATTTTGGGGATGCAAATTAATTTTGGTGGCTCTGTGTGACCACTGCACACATGACAGAGTGCACCTTTATTTCTATGAGACTTTGCATTTCTTTTTAAGATCTCTTTTCACTTCATCAGCACTGGGGAATTTTCTGGAAACAAGACAGTAGCATTTTGGGGATGCACATTAATTCTGGTGACTGTGTGTGACCACAGTGTGCATGATGGACTGCACCATTGTTCAGATAGGCTTTGTATTTTTTTGTTACCATCTCATTTCAGTTCATCAGCAGTGGGGAACTTTCTGGACACAAGACAGTAGCATTTTGGCAATGCAAATTAATTCTAGTGATTGTGTGTGACTACTGTGCACATAACTGAGTGTGCCATTAATTCTGGGAGACTTCACATTTCTTGTTTCCTTTCATTTCACTTCATCAGCAAAGGGGAATTTTCTGGACACAGCACAGTAGCATTTTGGGGAAGCACATTAATTCTGGTGACCGTGTGTGACCACTGCGCACATGACAGAGTGAGCCGTTAATTCTCTGGGACTTTGCATTTCTTGTTACACTTTCATTTCACTTTGTTGGCACTGTGAAATTTTCTGGACACAAGACAGTAGCATATTGGGGATGCACATTAATTCTGGTGACTGCGTGTGAGAATTGTTCACATTGTAGAGTGCACCATTAATTGTGAGAGACTTTGCATTTTTTGTTATCCCCTCATTTCACTTTTTCAACACTGAGGAATTTTATGCACTCAAGGCAGGAGCATTTTGTGATGCAAATTAATTCTAGTGACTGTGTGCAAGCAGTTTGCACATGACAGAGTATGCCATTTATTGTGGGAGACTTTGCATTTCTTGTTAAGCTTTCATTTCACTTCATCAGTAATGGGGAATTTTCTGGACACAACACAGTAGCATTCTGGGGATGCAAATTAATTCTGGTGACTGTGTATAACCACTGTGCACATGATGGAGTGCACCATTAATTCTGGCAGAGTTTGACTTTCTTTTTAAGCTCTTATTTCACTTTCTCAGCACAGTGGAATTTTCTGGACACAAGAGAGTAGAATTTTGGGGATGTGAATTAATTCTGGTGAGTGTGTGACCACTGTGCACATGCCTGAGTGTGACACTAATTCTGGGAGACTTGATATTTCTTGTTACATGTCATTTCACTTCGTCATCACTGGGAAATTTTCTGGACACAAAGAGTACCACTTTGCGGATGCACATTAATTCTAGTGACTATGTTTGACCACTGCACACATCAATTAGTGCAGCATTAATTCAAGGAAGACTTTGCATTTCTTTTTAAGCTCTCATTTCACTGTGTCAGCACTAGGGAATTTTCTGGATACAAGACAGTAGAATTTGGGGATCCACATTAATTCTGGTGACTGTGTGTACCACTGTGCACAAGGATTGACACCATTAATTCTGGGAGACTGTGCATTTCTTTTTAACCTCTCTTTTGACTGACTTCATCAGCACTGTAGAATTTTCTATACACAAGAGAGTAGCATTTTGGGTATGCACATTAATTCTGGTGACTGTGTGTAGACACTGCGCAAATGTCATAGTGCACCATTAATTCTGGGAGTCTTTGCATTTTTCAATACCCTCTCATTTCACTTTGTCATATTGAGGAATTTTCTGGACACAGGCAGTAGCATTTTGGGGGATGCAAATTAGTTCTGATGACTGTGTGAGACCACTGCACACATGACAGAGTGCACCATTAATTCTGTGAGACTTCATATTTTTTCTTACGTTTTCATTTCACTTCATTAGCACTGGTGAATTTTCTAGACACAAGTAGTATCATTTTGGGAATGGAAATTAATTCTGGTGAGTGTGTGTGACTACTGCACACATGACTAAGGGTGCAATTAATTCTGGGAGACTTCACTTTTTTTGTTACACTTCCATTTTACTTCATCAGCTCTGTGAAATTTTCTGAATACAAGACAGTAGAATTTTGGTGATGCACATTAATTCTGGTGACTGTGTCTGACCACTGTGCACATGACATAGTGTACCATTAATTCTGGGAGACTTTGCATTTTTTATTACCCTCTCATTTCACTTTGTCAGACTGAGGAATTTTATGGACACAGGCAGTAGCATTTTGGGGATGTAAATTAGTTCTGGTGACTGTGTGAGACCACTGCACACATGACAGAGTGCACCATTTATTCTGTGATTGTTTATATTTTTTCTTACATTTTCACTTCACTTCGTTAGCACTGGGGAATTTTCTAGACACAAGGCAGCAGCATTTTGGGGATGCACTTTAATTCTGGTGACTGTGTGTGACCATTGCGTGCATTATTGAGTACACCGTTAATTCGGACAGACTTTGCATTTTCTTTACCCTCTCATTTCACTTTATTAGCATTGGGGAATTTTTTGGACACAAGACAGTAGCATTTTGGGGATGGAAATTAATTCTGGTGACTGTGTGTGACCACCGCACCCATGACTAAGGGTGCAATTAATTCTGGGAGACTTCACTTTTCTTGCTATGCTTCATTTCACTTCATCAGCTCTGTGGAATTTTCTAGATACAAGACAGTAGAGTTTTGGTGATGCACATTAATTCTGGTGACTGTATGTGACCATTGTGCACATCACATAGTGTGCCATTATTTCTGGGAGACTTTGCATTTTTTATTACCCTCTCATTTCACTTTGTCAGACTGGGGAATTTTCTGGACACAAGACTGTACCCTTTTGGGGATGCAAATTATTTCTGTTGACCGTGTGTGACCACTGTGCACATGACAGAGTGCACTGTTAATTCTGTGAGACTTCGCATTTCTTGTTATGCTTTCATTTCACTTTATTATCACTGGGGAGAATTCTAGACACAAGGCAACAGCATTTTGGTAATGCAAATCAATTCTGGTGACTGCGTGTGACCACAGCGCACATGACTGAGTGCACCATTAATTCAGTCAGACTTTGCATTACTTGTTACACTTTCATTTCACTCCATCAGCACTGGGAAATTTTCTGAACACATGACAGTAGCATATTGGGGATGCCCATTAATTCTGGTAACTGTCTGTTAACATTGTTTGCATTATGGAGTGCACCATTAATTCTGGGAGACTTTGCATATTTTGTTATCCTCTTATTTCACTTTATCAGCACTGGAGACTTTTCTGCACACAAGACATGAGCATTTTGGGTATGCAAATTAACTTCGGTGACTGCGTATAAGCAGTGTGCACATGACTTAGTGCGACGTTACTTCTGGGAGATTTCATATTTCTTGTTACACTATCATTTCACTTTGTCATCTCGGGGGAATTTTCTGGACACAATAGAGTAGCATTTTGGGTAGGCACATTAATTTTGGTGACTGTGTTTGATCACAGCACACAAGAGGCAATGCAGCATTATTTCTGGGAGGCTTTGCATTTCTTTTTAAGCTCTCATTTCACTTTGTCAGCACTGGAGAATTTTCTGAATACAAGACAGTAGATTTTTGGAGTTCCACATTAATTCTGGTGACTGTGTGTGACAACTGTGCACATGACGGAGTGCACCATTAATTCTGGGAGACTTTGCATTTTTCCTTACCCTCTCTTTTCACTTTGTCAGACTGGGGAATTTTTTGGACACAAGACAGTAACATTTTGGGGGATGCACATTAATACTGGTGACTGTGTGTCACCACTGCACGCTTGACAGAGTGCACCATTAATTCTGGGAGACTTTGCATTTTTTGTTACCCTCTCATTTCACTTCTTCAACACTGGGTCTTTCCTGGACACAAGACAGTAGCATTTTGGGGATGTAAATTAATTCTGGTGACTGTGTGTGACCACTGTGGAAATGACTGAGTGAGCAATTAATTCTGGCAGAGTTCACATTTCTTGTTATACTTGCATTTCACTACATCAGCACTGCATAATGTTCTGGACACAAGACAGTAGCATTTTGGGGATGCACAATAATTCTGGTGACTGTGTGAGACCACTGTGCACACATGATGGAATGCACTATTATTTCTGGGAGACTTAGTATTTCTTTTTAAGCTCTCATTTCATTTCATCAGCACTGGAGAATTTTTTGGACACAAGAGAGTAGCAATTTGGGTATGCACAATAATTTTGGTGACCATTTGAGAACACTGCACACATGACATAGTGCACCATTAATTCTGGGAGTCTTTACATTTTAAATTACCCTCTCATTTCACTTTGTGAGATTGGGAAATTTTCTGCACACTAGACAATAGCATTTTGGATATGCAAATTAATTCTGGTGACGTGTGATGACTGTGCAAATGAGTGAGTGTGCAATTAATCCTGGGAGACTTCACATTTCTTGTTATGCTTTCATTTCACTTCATCAGCAGTGGGAATGTTCTAGATACAAGACTGTAGAATTTTGGGGATGCATATTAATTCTGGTGACTGTGTTTGACCACTGCACACATGACGTAGTGCACCATTAATTCTGGGAGACTTTGTATTTTACATTACCCTCTCATTTCATTTCATCAGCATTGGAGAACTTTCTGGACACAAAACTGTACCATTTTTGGGATGCAAGTTAATTCTGGTGACTGTGTGTAACATCTGCACACATGACTGAATGCACCATTAATTCTGTAACACTTTGCATATCTTGTTATGCTTTCTTTTCACATTTTGTAACATGTGGGTATTTTCTGGACACAATGCAGTAGCATTTTGGGGATGCATGTTAATTCTGGTGACTATGTGTGACCACTGCGCTCATGGCAGAGTGCACCATTAATCTATGAGACTTTCCATTTGTTTTTAAGCTCTTATTTTACTTTGTCAGCACTGGGTAATTTTCTGGAAACAAGACAGTAGAATTTTGGCGGTACACATTAATTATAGTGACTATGTGGGTCCATAGCATGCATGCTCTACTGCATCATTATTCTGGGAGACTATGCATTTTTTGTTGCCATCATCTTTCACTTCTTCAGCACTGGGGAACTTTTTGGACACGACATTAGCATTTTGGGGATGCAAATAAATGTTGGTGACTCTGTGTGACAACTGTGCACATAACTGAGTGTGCCATTAATTCTGGGAGATTTTGCATATCTTGTTATGCTTTCATTTCACTTTGTCAGCACTGGGGAATTTTTTGGACAAAAGACAATAGCATTTTGGGGATGCACATTAATTCTGGTGACTGTGTGTGAACAATGTTCGCATTCCTTTAATTCTAGGAGACTTTGCATTTTTTGCTATCCTCTCATTTCACTTAATCAGCACTGGGAATTTTCTACACACAAGAGAGGAGCAATTTTGTTGATGCAAATTAACTCTGGTGACTG
The DNA here is from genome assembly GCA_016271365.2 of Neoceratodus forsteri. Lineage (NCBI taxonomy): Eukaryota > Metazoa > Chordata > Ceratodontiformes > Ceratodontidae > Neoceratodus > Neoceratodus forsteri. The sequence goes on from CM057459.1 coordinate 629,800,849, forward strand.
TGTGTAAGCAATGCGCACATGACAGAGTATGCCATTCCTTCAGAGAGACTTCGCATTTCATGTTACGCTTTCATTTCACTTTGTCAGCATTGGGGAATTTTCTGGGCACAAGACAATAGCATTTTGTGGATGCAAAGTAATTCTGGTTACTGTGTGTATGACAATTGCACAGATGATGGAGAGCACCATTAACTCTTGGAGACTTTGCCTTTCTTGTTACCCTTTCATTTCACTTCATTAGCACTGTGGAATTTTCTGGACACAAACAGTATCATTTTGGGGATGCACATTAATTCTGGTGACTGTGTGTGACCATTGTAAGCATTAAGGAGTGCACCATTAATTCTGGGAGACTTTGCATTTTTTGTTACACTCCCATTTCACTTTGTCATTACTGAGGAATTTTCTGGAATCAAGACAGGAGCAAATGAGGATGCACACTAATTCTGGAGACTGTGTGTGTCCACTACGCAGATGACAGAGTGCATCATTAATTCTGGGAGACTTTGCATTTTTTGTTACATTCTCATTTCACTTTGTCAGCACTGGGGAATTTTCTGAACACAACACAGTAGTTTTTGGGGATGCAAATTAATTCTGCTGACTGTGTGTGACCACTACTCACATGTCTGAGTGTGCCATTAATTCTGGGAGACTTCACATTTCTTGTTATGCTCTCATTTCACTTCATCAGCACTGGGGAATTTTCTGGACACAAGACAGAAGCATTTTGTGGATGCACATTAATTCTACTGACTGTGTGTGACTACTGCAAGCATGACAGAGTGCACCATTAATTCTGGGAGACTTTGAATTTTTTATTACCGTCTCATTCCACTTCGTCAGCTCTGAAGAATTTTCTGGACACAAGACAGTAGCATTTTGGGGATACAAATTAATTCTGGTGACTGTGTGTGAGCACTGTGCAAAAGACTGAGTGAGCAATTAATTCTGGAGACTTCACTTTCTTGTTACGCTTGCATTTCAGTTCATCAGCACTAGGAATTTTCTGGACACAAGACAGTAATAGTTTGGGAAGCACATTAATTCAGGTGACTGTGTGTGACCACTGTGCACATGATGGAGTGCACCATTAATTCTAGGAGACTTTGCATTTCTTTTAAGCTCTCATTTACCTGGCTGGGGAATTGGAAATTTTTTGTGGACACAAGCGAAGTAGCATTTTGCTATGCACATTAATTCAGGTGACTTTGTGTGACCACTGTGCACATAACATAGTGCACCATTAATTCTGGGAGACTTTGCATTATTCATTACCCTCTCATTTCACTTTGTCAGAATGGGGACATTTCTGTAAACTAGACAATAGCATTTTGGGGATGAAAATTAATTCTGGTGACACTGTGTGAGGACTCCACCCCTGACTAAGTGTACCATTAATTCTGTGAGACTTTGCATTTCTTGTTACGTTTTCATTTCAATTTGTTAGCACTGGGGAATTTTCTGGACACAAAGCAGTAGCATTTTGGGGATGCACATTAATTCTGTTGACTGTGTGTGACTGCTTTGCATGTTACTGAGTGTACCATTAAATCTGGGAGACTTCATATTTCTTGTTACACTCTCATTTCACTTTCTTCATCATGTGGGATTTTTCTGGACCCAGTAGTGTAGGATTTTCAGGTTGTACATTATTTCTGATGATTGTGTGAGACCACTGCGTAGATAACATAGTGCAACCTTAATTATGGGAGACTTTGCATTTTCATTACCCTCTCATTTCACTTCTTCAGCACTGAGGAATTTTCTGGATACAAGACAGTAGCATTTTGGGGATGCAAATTAATTCTGGTGACTGTGTGTGACACTGCGCACATGAGACTTTGCATTTCTTTTTAAGCTCTCATTTCTCTTCATCAACACTTGAGAATTTTCTGGACACAAGAGAGTAGAAATTTGGGAATGCACATTAATTCTGGTGACCATGTGTGAACACTGTGACGTAGTGCACCATTAATTCTGGGAGACTTTGCATTTTTCATTACCCTCATTTCATTTTGTCAGAATGGGGAATCTTCTGTACACTAGACAATAGCATTTTGGGGGATGCAAATTAATTTTGGTGACTCTGTGTGACCACTGCACACATGCCAGAGTGCACCATTAATTCTATGAGACTTTGCATTTCTTTTTAAGATCTCCTTTCACTTCATCAGCACTGGGGAATTTTCTGGAAACAAGACAGTAGCATTTTGGGGATGCACATTAATTCTGGTGACTGTGTGTGACCACAGTGTGCATGATGGACTGCACCATTGTTCTGATAGGTTTTGTATTTTTTTGTTACCATCTCATTTCAGTTCATCAGCACTGGGGAACTTTCTGGACACAAGACAGTAGCATTTTGGGGATGCAAATTAATTCTAGTGATTGTGTGTGACTACTGTGCACATAACTGAGTGTGCCATTAATTCTGGGAGACTTCACATTTTTTGTTTCCTTTCATTTCACTTCATCAGCAATGGGGAATTTTCTGGACACAGCACAGTAGCATTTTGGGGATGCACATTAATTCTGGTGACTGTGTGTGACCACTGCGCACATGACAGGTTGAGCCATTAATTCTCTGGGACTTTGCATTTCTTGTTACACTTTCATTTCACTTTGTTGGCACTTTGAAATTTTCTGGACACAAGACAGTAGCATATTGAAAATGCACATTAATTCTGGTGACTGTGTGTGAGAATTGTTCACATTCTAGAGTGCACCATTAATTGTGGGAGACTTTGTATTTTTTGTTATCCCCTCATTTCACTTTATCAACACTGAGGAATTTTATGCACTCAAGGCAGGAGCATTTTGTGATGCAAATTAATTCTAGTGACTGTGTGCAAGCAGTTTGCACATGACAGAGTATGCCATTTATTGTGGGAGACTTTGCATTTCTTATTAAGCTTTCATTTCACTTCATCAGTAATGGGGAATTTTCTGGACACAACACAGTAGCATTCTGGGGATGCAAATTAATTCTGGTGACTGTGTATAACCACTGTGCACATGATGGAGTGCACCATTAATTCTGGCAGAGTTTGACTTTCTTTTTAAGCTCTTATTTCACTTTCTCAGCACAGTGGAATTTTCTGGACACAAGAGAGTAGCATTTTGGGGATGTGAATTAATTCTGGTGAGTGTGTGACCACTGTGCACATGCCTGAGTGTGACATTAATTCTGGGAGACTTGATATTTGTTACATGTCATTTCACTTCGTCATCACTGGGAAATTTTCTGGACACAACAGAGTACCACTTTGCGGATGCACATTAATTCTAGTGACTATGTTTGACCACTGCACACATCAATTAGTGCAGCATTAATTCAAGGAAGACTTTGCATTTCTTTTTAAGCTCTCATTTCACTGTGTCAGCACTAGGGAATTTTCTGGATACAAGACAGTAGAATTTGGGGGATCCACATTAATTCTGGTGACTGTGTGTGACCACTGTGCACATGACGGAGTGCACCATTAATTCTGGGAGACTTTGCATTTCTTTTTAACCTCTCATTTGACTGACTTCATCAGCACTGTAGAATTATCTATACACAAGAGAGTAGCATTTTGGGTATGCACATTAATTCTGGTGACTGTGTGTAAACACTGTGCACACATCATAGTGCACCATTAATTCTGGGAGTCTTTGCATTTTTCAATACCCTCTCATTTCACTTTGTCAGACTGAGGAATTTTCTGGACACAGGCAGTAGCATTTTGGGGGATGCAAATTAGTTCTGGTGTCTGTGTGAGACCACTGAACACATGACAGAATGCACCATTAATTCTGTGAGACTTCATATTTTTTCTAACGTTTTCATTTCACTTCATTAGCACTGGGGAATTTTCTAGACACAAGTAGTATCATTTTGGGGAAGGAAATTAATTCTGGTGTGTGTGTGTGACTACTGCACACATGACTAAGGGTGCAATTAATTCTGGGAGACTTCACTTTTTTTGTTACACTTCCATTTTACTTCATCAGCTCTGTGAAATTTTCTGAATACAAGACAGTAGAATTTTGGTGATGCACATTAATTCTGGTGACTGTGTGTGACCACTGTGCACATGACATAGTGTACCATTAATTCTGGGAGACTTTGCATTTTTTATTACCCTCTCATTTCACTTTGTCAGACTGGGGAATTTTCTGGACACAAGACTGTAGCCTTTTGGGGATGCAAATTATTTCTGTTGACCGTGTGTGACCACTGTGCTCATGACAGAGTGCACTGTTAATTCTGTGAGACTTCGCATTTCTTGTTATGCTTTCATTTCACTTTATTATCACTGGGGAGGTTTCTAGACACAAGGCAACAGCATTTTGGTAATGCAAATCAATTCTGGTGACTGTGTGTGACCACAGCGCACATGACTGAGTGCACCATTAATTCAGTGAGACTTTGCATTACTTGTTACACTTTCATTTCACTTCATCAGCACTGGGAAATTTTCTGGACACATGACAGTAGCATATTGGGGATGCCCATTAATTCTGGTAACTGTCTGTTAACATTGTTTGCATTATGGAGTGCACCATTAATTCTGGGAGACTTTGCATATTTTGTTGTCCTCTCATTTCACTTTATCAGCACTGAAGAATTTTCTGCACACAAGACATGAGCATTTTGGGTATGCAAATTAACTTCAGTGACTTCGTGTAAGCAGTGTGCACATGACTTAGTGCGACGTTACTTCTGGGAGATTTCATATTTCTTGTTACACTATCATTTCACTTTGTCATCTCGGGGGAATTTTCTGGACACAATAGAGTAGCATTTTGGGTAGGCACATTAATTTTGGTGACTGTGTTTGATCACAGCACACAAGAGGTAATGCAGCATTATTTCTGGGAGGCTTTGCATTTCTTTTTAAGCTCTCATTTCACTTTGTCAGCAGTGGAGAATTTTCTGAATACAAGACAGTAGATTTTTGGAGTTCCACATTAATTCTGGTGACTGTGTGTGACAACTGTGCACATGACGGAGTGCACCATTAATTCTGGGAGACTTTGCATTTTTCCTTACCCTCTCTTTTCACTTTGTCAGATTGGGGAATTTTTTGGACACAAGACAGTAACATTTTGGGGGATGCACATTAATACTGGTGACTGTGTGTCACCACTGCATTCTTGACAGAGTGCACCATTAATTCTGGGAGACTTTGCATTTTTGTTATCCTCTCATTTCACTTCTTCAACACTGGGTCTTTCCTGGACACAAGACAGTAGCATTTTGGGGATGTAAATTAATTCTGGTGACTGTGTGTGACCACTGTGCAAATGACTGAGTGAGCAATTAATTCTGGCAGGGTTCACATTTCTTGTTATACTTGCATTTCACTACATCAGCACTGCAATAATGTTCTGTACACAAGACAGTAGCATTTTGGGGATGCACAATAATTCTGGTGACTGTGTGTGACCACTGTGCACATGATGGAATGCACCATTAATTCTGGGAGACTTATTATTTCTTTTTACGCTCTCATTTCATTTCATCAGCACTGGAGAATTTTTTGGACACAAGAGAGTAGCAATTTGGGTATGCACAATAATTTTGGTGACCGTTTGAGAACACTGCACACATGACATAGTGCACCATTAATTCTGGGAGTCTTTACATTTTAAATTACCCTCTCATTGCACTTTGTCAGATTGGGAAATTTTCTGCAGACTAGACAATAGCATTTTGGGTATGCAAATTAATTCTGGTGATGTGTGATGACTGTGCAAATGAGTGAGTGTGCAATTAATTCTGAGAGACTTCACATTTCTTGTTATGCTTTCATTTCACTTCACCAGCAGTGGGGAATGTTCTAGATACAAGACTGTAGAATTTTGGGGATGCATATTAATTCTGGTGACTGTGTTTGACCACTGCACACATGATGTAGTGCACCATTAATTCTTGGAGACTTTGTATTTTACATTACCCTCTCATTTCATTTCATCAGCATTGGGGAATTTTCTGGACACAAAACTGTACCATTTTTGGGATGCAAGTTAATTCTGGTGACTGTGTGTAACCTCTGCGCACATGACTGAATGCACCATTAATTCTGTAACACTTTGCATTTCTTGTTATGCTTTCTTTTCACATTTTGTAACACGTGGGTATTTTCTGGACACAATGCAGTAGCATTTTGGGGATGCACGTTAATTCTGGTGACTATGTGTGACCACTGCGCTCATGGCAGAATGCACCCTTAATCTATGAGACTTTCCATTTGTTTTTAAGCTCTTATTTTACTTTGTCAGCACTGGGTAATTTTCTGGAAACAAGACAGTAGAATTTTGGGGGTACACATTAAATATAGTGACTATGTGGGTCCACAGCATGCATGCTCTACTGCATCATTATTCTGGGAAACTATGCATTTTTTGTTGCCATCATCTTTCACTTCTTTAGCACTGGGGAACTTTTTGGACACAAGACATTAGCATTTTGGGGATGCAAATAAATGTTGGTGACTCTGTGTGACAACTGTGCACATAACTGAGTGTGCCATTAATTCTGGGAGATTTTGCATTTCTTGTTATGCTTTCATTTCTCTTTGTCAGCACTCTGGAATTTTCTGGACAAAAGACAATAGCATTTTGGGGATGCACATTAATTCTGGTGACTGTGTGTGAACAATGTTCGCATTCCTTTAATTCTAGGAGACTTTGCATTTTTTGCTATCCTCTCATTTCACTTAATCAGCACTGGGAATTTTCTACACACAAGAGAGGAGCAATTTTGTTGATGCAAATTAATTCTGGTGACTGTGTGTAAGCAATGCGCACATGACAGAGTATGCCATTCATTCAGAGAGACTTCGCATTTCATGTTACGCTTTCATTTCCCTTTGTCAGCATTGGGGAATTTTCTGGGCACAAGACAATAGCATTTTGTGGATGCAAAGTAATTCTGGTTACTGTGTGTATGACAACTGCACAGATGATGGAGTACACCATTAACTCTTGGAGACTTTGCCTTACTTTTTAAGCTCTCATTTCACTTCGTCAGCACTGTGGAATTTTCTGGACACAAAACAGTAGCATTTTGGTGATGCACATTAATTCTGGTGACCGTGTGTGACCACTGCGAGCGTGTCGTAGTGCACCATTAATTCTGGGAGACTTTGCATTTTTCCATTACCCTGTCATTTCACTTTGTCAGACTGGGGAATTTTCTGGACACAACACAGTAGCTTTTTCGGGATGAAAATTAATTCTGGTTACTGTGTGTGACCTCTGCTCACATGACTGAGTGTCCCATTAATTCTGGGAGACTTCACATTTCCTGGTACACTTTTATTTCACTACATCAGCCCTGGGTAATTTTCTGGATACAAGACAGTAGAATTTTGGGGAAGAACATTATTTTGGTGACTGTGTGTGACCACTGTGCACATGGTGGAGTGCACCATTAATTCTGGGAGACTTTGCATTTTTCCATTACCCTGTCATTTCACTTTGTCAGACTGGGGAATTTTCTGGACACAACACAGTAGCTTTTTCGGGATGAAAATTAATTCTGGTTACTGTGTGTGACCTCTGCTCACATGACTGAGTGTCCCATTAATTCTGGGAGACTTCACATTTCCTGGTACACTTTTATTTCACTACATCAGCCCTGGGTAATTTTCTGGATACAAGACAGTAGAATTTTGGGGAAGAACATTATTTTGGTGACTGTGTGTGACCACTGTGCACATGGTGGAGTGCACCATTAATTCTGGGAGACTTTGCATTTCTTTCTAAGCTCTCATTTCACATCATCAACAGTGGGGAATTTGCTGGACACAAGAGAGGAGCATTTGTATTTTACATTACCTTCTCATTTCACTTCGTCAGCATTGTGAAATTTTCTGGACACAATATAGTAGCATTTTGTTGATGCAAATTAATTCTAGTGACTGTGTGTGACCACTGCACACATGACATATTGCACCATTAATTCTGGGAGACTTTGCAGATTTTGTTGCCACTTTCATTTCATTTCATTAGCACATATGAATTTCCTGGACACAAGACAGTAGCATTTTGGGATGCACATTAATTCTGGTGATTGTGTGTGATCATTGCACGCATTAAGGAGTGCACCATTAATTCTGGGTGACTTTGCATTTTTTTATGCACTCATTTCATTTTGTCAGGACCTGGGAATTCTCTGGACTCAAGAGAGGAGCAAATGGGGATGCACATTAATTCTGGTGACTGTGTGTGACCACTGCACACATAACTGAGTGTGCCACTAATTGTGGGAGATTTCTTATTTCTTGTTATGCTTTCATTTCACTTTGTCAGCACTGGGTTATCTTCTGGACACAAGACAATAGCATTTTGAAGATGCACATTAATTCGTGTGACTGTGTGCAACCACTGCACGCATTATGGATTGCACCATTAATTCTGGGAAACTACTATTTTTGTTACCCTCTCATTTCAATTCATAAGCACTGAGTAATTTTCTAGATACAAGACAGTTGCATTTTGGGGATGCAAATTAATTCTGGTGACTGTGTATGACAAATGCACACATGACAGAGTGCACCATTAACTCTCCGAGACTTCACATTTCTTGTTACACTCTCATTTCACTTCGACAGCTCTGGGGAATTTTCTGGACACAGGACAGTAGCATTTGGGGGTGCATATTAATTCTGGTGACTGTGTGTGACCACTGCAAGCATGACAGAGGGCACCGTTCATTCTGGGAGACTTTGCATTTATTTTACCTTCTCATTTCACTTCATCAGCATTGGGGAATTTTCTGGACCCAAGACAGTAGCAGTTTGGGGATGCAAATTAATTCTGGTGACTGTGTGTGACCGCTGTGCAAATGAGTGAGTGTGCAATTAATTCTGGGAGACTTCACATTTCTTGTTATTCTTTCATTTCACTTCATCAGCACAGGGGAATTTACTGGATGCAAGACTGTAGAATTTTGGGGATGCATATTAAATTCTGGTGATCTGAAATTGACCATCAGGTTACGACGGGTACCATTAATTCTGGGAGACTTCACTCTTCCTGTTACACTCTAATTTCTGTTTCTTCAGAACTGATGAATTTTCTGGACATAAGACAGTAGCATTTTGGGGATGCACATTAATTCTGGGGACTGTGTGTGACCACTGCACATATGACGTAGTGCTAAATTAATTCTGGGAGACTTTGTATTTTTCATTACCCTCTCACTACACTTTGTCATACTGGGGAATTTTCTGGACACAAGACTACCATTTTGGGGATACAAATTAATTCTGGTGACTGTGTGTAACCTCTGCGCACATGACTAAATGCACCATTAATTCTGTGAGACTTTGCATTTCTTGTTAAGCTTTCTTTTCACATCTTTAACACTAGGGTATTTTCTGGACACAATGCAATAGAATTTTGGGGATGCACGTCAATTCTGGTGACTATGTGTGACCACTGAGCACTTGGCTGAGTGCACCATTAATCTATGAGACTTTGCATTTTGTTACCATCTTATTTCACTTCGTTAGCACTGAGGAACTTTCTGGACACAAGACATTAGCATTTTGGGGATGCAAATAAATTTTGGTGACTCTGTGAGACAACTGCACACATAACTGAGTGTGCCATTAATTCTGGGAGATTTCACATTTCTTGTTATTCTTTCATTTCACTTTGTGAGCACTGGGGAATTTTCTGTACACAAGACAATAGCATTTTGGGGATGCACATTAATTTTGGTGACTGTGTGTGAACAATGTTCGCATTCCATTAATTCTAGGAGACTTTTTAATTTTTTCCTATCCTCTCATTTCACTTAATCAGCACTGGGAATTTTCTACACACAAGAGAGGTGCAATTTTGTTGATACAAATTAATTCTGGTGACTGTGTATAAGTAATGCGCACATGACAGAGCATGCCCTTCATTCTGAGAGACTTTCCATTTCATGTTATGCTTTCATTTCACTTCGTCAGCACTGGGGAATTTTCTGGACAAAAGACAATAGCATGTTGGGGAAGCAAAGTAATTCTGGTTACTGTGTGTGTGACAACTGAGCACATGATGGAGTAAACCATTAATTCTGGGAGACTTTGCCTTTCTTTTCATGCTCTCATTTCACATCGTCAGCAGTGGGGAATTTGCTGGACACAAGAGAGGAGAATTTTGGGGTGCACATTAATTCTGCTGACTGTCTGTGACCACAGCACACATTAAATAGTGCACCATTAATTCTGGGAGACTTTGTATTTTACATTACCCTCTCATTTCACTTCGTGAGCATTGGGGAATTTTCTGTACACAATACAGTAGCATTTTGGGGAAGCAAATTAATTCTGGTGACAGTGTGTGACCACTGCGCAAATGAATTAGTGCACCATTAATTCTGGGAGACTTTGCTGCTTCTGTTATCATTTTCATTTCACTTCATTAGCACTTAGGAATTTCCTGGACACAAGACAGTAGCATTTTGGGGATGCACATTAATTCTGGTGACTGTGTGACCACTGCCCACATAACGTAGTGCACCATTATTCTGAGAGACTTTGTATTTCTTTTTAAGCTCTCATTTCCCTTCATTAGCACTGGGATATTTTCGGGACACGAGACAATAGCCTTTTGGGGATGCAAATTAATTCTGGTGACTGTGTGTGTTGACTGTGCAGATGACTGAGTGCACCATTAATTCTGGGAGACTCTGCATTTCTTGTCACACTTTCATTTCACTTCGTTAGCACTGGGGAATTTCCTGGACACAAGGCAGTAGCATTTTGGGGATGCACATAGGCTTTGGTGATTGTGCGTGACCATTGTGCACACTATGGAGTGCACCATTCATTCTGGGAGCCTTTGCAATTTTTTTATGCTCTCATTTCACTTTGTTAGGACTTGGGGATTTTCTGGACAGAAGACAGGAGCAAATGGGGATTCCCATTAATTCTGGTGACTGTGTGTGGCCACTGCCCACATGACAGAGTGCACCATTAATTCTATGAGACTTTGTATTTCTTTTTAAGCTCTCATTTCACTTCATCAGTACTGGGGAATTTTCTGAATACAAGGCAGTAGCATTTTGGGGATGCATATTAATTCTGGTGACTGTGTGTGACCACAGCGGGCATGATGGGCTGCTCCATTATTCTGGGAGACTTTGCATTTGTTGTTACCATCCCATTTCAGATCATCAGCACTGGGGAACTTTCTGGACAAAGTCAGTAGACTTTAGGGGATGCAAATTAATTCTGGTGACTGCGTGTGACTACTGAGAACATAACTGAGTGCAACATTAATTCTGGGAGACTTTGCATTTCTTATTATCCTTTCATTTCACTTCGTCAGTAATGGGAAATTTTCTGGCCTCAACACTGTAGCATTTTGGGGATGCACATCAATTCTGGTAACTGTGTGTAAGCACTGCGCACATGACTGTGTTCACCATTAATGAGACTTTGCATTTCTTGTTACACTTTCATTTCCCTTCATCAGCACTGGGAAATTTTATAGACACTAGACAGTAGCATGTTGGGGATGCACATTAATTGTAGTGACTGTGTGTGAACATTGATTGTGTTATGGAGTGCACCATTAATTCTGGGAGACTGCATTTTTTGTTATCCTCTCATTTCACTTAATCAGCACTGAGGAATTTTCTGCGCACAAGACAGTAGCATTTTGGGGATACAAATTAATTCTGGTGATTGTGTGTGACCTCTGTGCACATGACTGAGTGCGCAATTAATTCTGGGAGACTTCATATTTCTTGTTATGCTCTCACTTCACTTCGTCACCACTGCAAAATTTTGACACAAGACAGTAGCATTATGGGGGTGCAAATTAATTCTGGTGACTGTGTAACCACGGTGCACATGATGGATGCACCATTAATTCTGGGAGACTTTGCCTTTCTTTTGAAGCTCTCATTTCACTTTGTCAGCACTGGGGACTTTTCTTGACACAATACAGTAGCATTTTGGGAATTTAAATTATTTCAGGTGACAGTGTGTGACAACTGTGTAGATGACTGAGTCCACCATTAATTCTGGGAGACTTCATATTTCTTGTTTCACTCTCATTTCACATTGTCATCACTGGGGCATTTTTCTGACACAATAGAGTAGCATTTAGAGATGCACATTAATTCTGGTTACTGTGTGTGACCACTGCGCACATAATGTTGTGCAACATTAATTCTGGGAGACTTTGCATTTTCATTACCTTCTCATTTCACTTTGTAAGCACTGGAGAATTTTCTGGACACAAGACAGTAGCATTTTGGTGATGCAAATTAATTTTGGTGACTGTGTGTGACCACTGAGCATATGACAGAGTGCACCATTAATTCTGTGATACTTTGCATTTCCTGTTACACTTTCGTTTCACTTCATTAGCACTGGGGAATTTTCTGGACACATGGCAGTAGCATTTTGGGATGCACATTAATTCTGGTGACTTTGTGTGACCATTGCATGCATTCCGGAGTGCACCATTCATTCTGAGAGACTTTGCATTTTTTGTTTAGCTTTCTTTTCACTTTGTCAGGACTGGGGAACTTTCTGGACACCAGACAGGAACAAATGGGTATGCACATTAATTTTTTTGACTGTGTGTGACCACTGCGCACATGACAGAGTGCACCATTAATTTTATGAGACTTTGAGTTTCTTTTTAAGCTCTCATTTCACTTTGTCAGCACTGTGAAATTTTCTGGACACAAGACAGTAGCATTTTTGGGAGCACATTAATTCTGGTCACTGTGTGACCACAGCGCACATGATGGACTGCGCCATTATGCTGGGAGACTTTGCTTTTTTTGTTACAATCTCATTGCAGTTCGTCAGCACTGGGGAACTTTCTGGACACCAGACAGTAGCATTTTGGAGAAGCAAATTAATTCTGGTGACTGTAGGAGACCACTGGGCCATTAATTCTTGGAGACTTTGCATTTTTTTGTTATCCTCTCACTTCACTTAATCAGAACTGGGGAATTTTCTGCTCACAAGACAGGAGCATTTTGGGAATAAAAATTAACTCTGGTGATTGTGTGTAAGCAGTACGCACATGACAGAGTATGCCTTTCATTCTGGGAGACTTTGCATTTCTTGTTACACTTTCTTTTCACTTTGTGAGCAGGAGGTAATTTTCTGGACACAAGACAGCAGCATTTTGGGATGCAAATTAATTCTGGTGACTGTGGGTGACCATTGCGTGAATTATTGAGTGCACCATTAATTCTGGGAGACTCTGCATTTTTTGTTGCGCTCTCATTTCACTTCATCAGGACTGGGGAATTTTCTGGAAACAAGAGAGGAGCCTATGGGGATGCACATTAATTCCGATGACTGTATGCAACCACTATGCACATTGTAGAGTGCATCATTAATTCTGGGAGACTTTGCATTTCTTTTTAAGATCCCATTTCACTTCATCAGCTTTGTGGAATTTTCTGGAGAGAGGACAGAAGCATTTTGGGGATGCACATTAATTCTGCTGACTGTGTGCAACCATTGCATGAATTATAGAGTGCACCATTAATTCTGGAGATTATGCTGTTTTTGTTATGCTCTCATTTTACTTCATCTGCACTGGGAAATTTTCAAGACACAAGATAGTAGCATTTTGGGGATGCACATTAATTCTGGTGACTGTGTGTGACCACTGCACACATGGTGGAGTGCACCATTAATTCTGGGATACTGGGTGGGATATTCAAAAGGGTTGCGCCATGCACAATAGGGTTGCGCCTGCAAAAGTCCAAAAGTGCGCCATTCTGCCATATTAAGCAGGAGGCAGTTGCACCACCGAAAACATGCTGAGCAACAGCGCAATGCAAATGACGGCATGCGCAACCGAAGGGGGTGGATCCATGCATAAAGAGCGCAATGCAATATCCAAAGACTTGTGCAATGCACAACAGCGGACCAGCCGGAAGTTGCGCCCCAGCGGAAATGAGCCAAAATAAAAAGGCTCAAGGAAGCGGCATAAGAACACCACAGGGATGCCAAGTAGGGAAGAGAGAGAGAGAGAAAGACAGACAGTGACAGGCCAGGGCAGGCAAGGGAAGCAGTGTGGGCCATAGGCTGCAGAGGCCAGCGAGGGGGTGTCCAGTGCAGTGGAAGTAGCAGTCAGGACAGCGGGAGTAACAGAGCAACATCAGCCAGGGTAGGCACAAGCCAGGGAGATGGACAGTGGCAGCTTCCACATGGAAGCTGTAATGAGGGGGGTGAGAATGCGAGGTGCAGGGGGACGTGGCCATGGAGGGACCCGTCGGCGGTACGCCCCCAACAGGCAGTACCGTGCCTGCATCAGCTTTGAGTTGTACACAGATGTAGAGATCATGTGCCGGTACCACCTGAACAGGGCAATACTGAGGCGGCTCTGTGAGCTGTGCAGTGATGTGATGCAGGCACCCTCATGCTCTGTCAGTGGAGACCAGGGTGACAGCCTGCATGTGCCTGCTCACCACGGGCACCTTCCAGAGGCCAACAGGGGACACCACAGGCATCACACAGTCGGCCACATCATGCATCCTCACCCAATTCCTCAGCGCACTGCTGCCACATGCTGCGGAGCACATCCATTTCCCCAGCACCACGGCAGAGCGTACAGCAAATATGCAGGCGCTCCACAGGGTAGCATGTATGCCTCGGCATGCTAGGAGCCATAGGACTGCACCCATGTGACCATTCAGATACAACCGGCCCCGATGGGGCCGCATACAGGAATAGAAAGGGCTTCCCCAGTGTCAACTGCCAGGTGGTGTGTGATGCCACTGGGCATATAATCAATGTCTGTGCCACACACCCTGGCGGAGCACATGATGCCTTTATATGGCATCAGTCTGCACTGTGCCATCGATTCGAGAGTGGGGACATCCCCACAGGCCATCTAGTGGGTGAGTACGCATTTAGGAAATGCAAACTCGGGGCAAGGGTGGGAATGCCACAGGTGCCATGGTAGTGGCACACAGGGATAAGGGCAATTTGGACCTGAACATGAGACTGATCTCCACTATCTCCACACAGGTGACAGCGTATACCCACAATGTCCCTGGCAGCTCACACCGTACCGGCGCCCCATGACCCCATCGCAGCAACGCTTATAATGAGGCACATGCCGCCACATGCAACATCATTGAGCCGGTGTTTGGGATGCTCAAGGCATGCTTTGATGCCTAGACACCTCCGGCGGTGCCCTACAGTACAGCCCCTCAAAGGCTTGTGGGATATTCCTGGCCTGTTGTATCCTGCACAACATGGCCAATGACTGTGGGATAGCTGTACAGGTTGAAGAGGGGGACAGTGATGGGGACACCAGTGGCACCGGTGTTGATGGTGATAAGCAGCCCCCCTTGGACGGCAGGACCCCCGACTGATCCGGCAGGCCCTGCTGCACCAGGACACCATCACGGAGGAGCATTATGCACAACACAGGTAAGTCAAGTGGCCATGTGCAAACAACACTGTCCTGGTGCAACCCACAGGCACACAGAGTAACACACCAGGGGTGCATGACGGCAAGGGAGGTGGAAGGGACCAGGCACACAAACACACCATCAGGGAGGGGCGAACAGTCATATTGACACACACACACACACACACACACACACAAACACACCAGGCACAAAGCATACATGGGCAAGTGCACAGCACAGCAGGAACAGACATGGCAAACACACAGATCCACAGACCACACCCACCACCTGTACTGTCCAAGCATGTGTGTCAGATGCTGGGCACCCTTGCACCTTGGTGTACAGTACAATGCAGGCATCATCATGCACACACACCTGTGGACAGCAGTCTGGATGGTGTGCAGGTGGTCCGTATGTCGGCGTGATGGGCAGGGCACCTACCAGTGCACTGCCCACCATGACGCACAGTGCACACAGGGTAGCAGCAGACAGGGCCCGCACTGGGAGACAGGTCAGTCATGTTGCACCATTCCACGGCCACCGCAGATGCGTGGGTGGCCCCACCATGACCCAACAGCACTGGCAGGCTGAGCAGGGGCCACATGGGGTGGCACCGATGGATGACCAGGGGTCCCACTGCACGATCGCGACCTTGTCCGCAGTGGGGTCTGTAGGATGCCAAACATACCAGCACCAGGGGTGCTTGGGATGCCCACAGCAGAACCTGGCATCGACAGGCCTGGTGTCACACGACGCCGGGAATGGGGAGTGGAGAGCGTACTGTGTGGGGTGCGCGGTACAGGAGCACCTGCGTGTGTGCCCAATGCAGCCATGACAGTGACCAATGCCTGGGTCTGCCTGTCAATGGCGGCGGTCACATCCGTCCACATATGGACCATCTCTGCATGGTCCAAAGCACACTCCCTGCTGTGCTGCTCCATAGCCACACACAGTGCCTCCACAGACGTTGCAACCCACCTTTGCTGCTGTACTGATTCCCGCAGCAGGTGGGTGTGCTCATCCAATGGGTACTCTGCCACAATGGCATCCTGTCCTCCAGGGTGTGGAAGGTCCTGATGCACAACTCCCCTTGAGGGTGGGCACTGTTCACCTGGACCAGGAATGGGCATATCAAAGGGTGGCAGGCATGTGCCACCGCTGGACACTGTACCCCCAGACTTGGTGGGTGACTGCTGCTGTTGTCCCTCCAACCGCTGTGCCCCAGGGACCACTTGTTCCACCGCTGTGGCCACAACAGTGCCAGACACCTGCACAGCCACCGGTGCTGCCCCACCGGTGTTGACAGGCACAGCCTGGGACTGTGCCGACATGCTGGCACACAAGTTGGAACCAGCAAGGCCCAGGGGCACGTTGCTGCTGTGTGTCCGCCATGGACACACACATCTCACTGCCCATTGCAGTCCTTGCATCATCAACAGTGCAGGTACGTGCTACAAGTCACAGTCACAGCATGCTGGCATGCTTGCATGCCAGACTGCTGAGACACAGGCTGTGCACCCCCACAACCGAATCACCACACCAGAGTTGGTAGCCCAGCGTGCATGCTGGTGCAGTGCATGCTGGCTGGTGTCAGAGGTGGATGGACCCTCCTCCATGTCCAGCAGGTCATCCTCACTGCCTGGACCCACCACCACTGTCCCTGAAGTCGAACAGGATCTGTAACAGAAAGAGAGGACATGTGAGTGCATGAACAACCTTCCCCCAACACCATCACCATGACATATCAGGCAGTGATGGGCTTCCACCTGTCTGGAATCCACCTCCTGGTACGCCCTCAATAGCACTGCACTGCATTGATGCAGCCAGTCGGTCCTCAGCCAGGGTCAGCTCCACCACTGCTGGCTGGCCCCCTCCAGTGCCAGCACGTGCCGCCCTGAGGGCTGCCACCTTCTCCTTCACCCTCCTGTGGTCTGTCCCAATCTTGTTTTTTCATTCCTGCATGGAGCGCTGGTGGCTTCCATGCAGGTTCACTGCCCGGGCTACCCCCTCCCATATAGCTGCACGGCCTGAGGGGTGCCCCGCCATCCACTCAGTAGTGACTCCTCCTCCAGGTAGGCCTGGAAGAGGGCCTCAGTCTCTGCCATGGTGAAGTTGGGCCTCCTCCTCCTTCACCCACCATCCTCACACTCACCTTGGCTCTGCTCGGTCATGGCGATCTGTATGGGTGGAAGTGGACACCTGTCACTGTGCAGTCTACAGCGTTATCCCATGCCCATTGTCCAGAACATCCCACAGCATGTAACTCACCTCTTACCTAGAGTAACCGAATCTGGCCAGCGCAGCCCACTGTCACACTTTTATAGCGCAATGCATGCAAATTAGGAGTGGAGCAACTGTAATGAGATGCAAATCGCGCCACTGCACCTTTGAATGGCTGATCGGATGATTTGCATGTGCCGGCTGAATATCGCGCCATTGCGCTTTTTGCAATACGGTTGAGCCGGCTGAGCCAATAGCGCGGATCTGTGACTGTGCGGTACACTGCATTGTTCATGCCCAGGTAGCTTACGCAGGCATCTGCCGCGCTGATGACGTGCTGTGCCCGATCGGCAATTCATGCCATGGCCACCATTGTGCCAGTGGCGCTACAGCACTGGGCACTATATGGCGCTGTGGCACTACTGCGCAATAGTCCACTGTGGCACTGTCACACATGTGGTCAATCACGCAGGATGCGTAGACGTCAGATGCTGCTGTGCGTGGCCTTGCATCATAGACCCCTGACCTGGTGTCCGACCTTTGCCCCTGGCGCTGTTTGGCTGCCATGTGTATGGCCCTATTGCACTGTCTGGTGACAGCGCTATGTGGACCGATGGCACTGTACGAACAGCGCGATTGGAACCTATGGTGGTCTATTGCACAACATTTCCACGTGGGGTTGCCGCGCTGTGGGTTGCTATATTGCCTGTTGTAAAGTTGGAGGAATGGCACACAGGAGGGCAGTCCAATGGAGCCCGGTGGAGGTGGCCAACCTGATGGCCCTGGTAGAGCCCCACTATGGAGCACTGTATGGGGAGGAGCCCCTCACCATAGCCTGAACCCAGGTCTGGCTGCAAGTGGCCAATGACCTGGTGGGGGTCACTGGGCGGCACCGGTCTGCTGAGCAGTGCCAGAACAGGTACAGTGACCTCTGCAGGAGGGAGCCAGACCTGCATGAGTGGCTACGGTCATGTGCCAGGAGGGGCGTTGTGCCTAGGCCAGGTGGGTATACCATCTATGCACCTGTATTCTCTGTAGGGGTGTGAGTGTGTTTTGGTGGCTGTGCATGGGTGATGGCTCTGACATGGTTGGCTGTGTCTGTGTGCAGGTGTGAGATGCATGGGTCTGGCTGTGTGGGCAGGCACTCTCACTGGGGCAGGGAGCATTCTGCTTTGGAGTCACACTGATGTTTTTCTCAACATTTGTCTCCCACAGGCCGGGCAGAGAGGATGCACGCATGGGATGAGGAGGGCCGTGGCAGGGCCCTGGTGGCGGTCGGTGGTGCTGCGAGGGGTGGGCCACAGCAGCAGCAGCAGCAGCAGCCACAGCTGCTTGCGGAGTGTGAGTATCATTACATCATGGATGCTATTGCATGCTGGAGGGGGTGGGCATGACCACCAGCCATGCACAACACAACCATGCACGACATGTGGCGACATTCATCACTGTCCAGTGTCACTGCTGCGCCTGCGTGTCACTGGTGGTCCATGCATGCACTGGGCACATGGCTGTGGAACTGGCATCGCACCATTGCCCGTCGCACGGCAGCCTTGTTTGTGCTCAGGATGGACATGGGCGAGTGTGTGTGCAGTGGTGCACATAGCTGGTGCCGCCTGGTTGGGCTGGCCATGTGCATCTGCTTCAGCTGGGGTGGGTGCATACCATCACAGGTCCGGGACATTGGGCTATAAGCGCAGGTTGGGTGGTGTTCAGGGTTGTGGTCAGTCACAGCCATTGACTGTGTTCCCATTTCCTGAGGCCTCATTGTGCTCCAGAGAATAGAGGGCACCGCAGCAGCTCACCCAGGTGTCCATGGACAACAGGACCATCCTCCATGACATCCAGCACCATGGCTATGGAGGAGACACAGCCAGACACGACGGCACCAGACGGCAGAGGACCAGCCTGATAGGCCTTAGGCCGGCTTCCCTTTCCACTTCACCATCCCTCCCACCCTGCCTTCCTCTCCAAGTTATTCATCCTACCCTTGCCCACCCCTCACCTTGTACCCCCTACCCCCCTCTTGTAAATAGTTTTGTTGTTGTTAATTTTGTAATTTACATTTTTCTAATACGTATATATTTTGATATGAATACTGTGTTGGTCTCTGATTTGCAGCTGGCTATGGTTGCTCAGTTGCAGTGGTGTGCATGCCATCTGGGGTGGTATGGTCCTGGGTATATGTGTGTGTGTGTGTGCGCACGTGTGTGTGCATGGGGAGGTGTCTCCAGTGTGGCAGTGATTTTCTGTTGGTCTTGACATCTGCTGCCACCCACTGCTGGGTGCACAGGGGTGGGTCTGACTTGTATGGTTCTCTGCTGCACGGGGTTGACGTGTGCCGGGGATGCATGGTGTTTCCTGCAGTGCCAGTCACTGCACGGGTGGTGTCTTGGGGTCACGGTGCAGGGTGTGCTGTGCGTATGGGGGACTGATGAGCACTGTGGTTGTCAACCCCCTGTTTGTGGCAGTCTCAGCCTGTCAGTGGTTGTGCTGGGGCTTCATGGCCCTGCTGTGCTTTGTTGGCTTGTCCCCATGGGCCAGTAGATCATCCGTCCCACCCCCAGTGATGCTGTGGGTGACCGTTGCATGCATTATGGAGTGCACCATGGCCCAGATATTCAAACTGCTCTCAAAATGAGCGCAACAGCAGGAGCAAGCACAAACCAGTTGCGCAAATGCTCAACAGGTGAGATATTCAAACATGGAGCAGAACAAATTGCACAAGCAACCAACGTCTGAATATCGCACATACTGCGCCATAGCGTAACCAGGAAGGAGAAGCTGAGTCAAATGTTGCGCATGGCGCAACCAGTGCAGCCCAGCTGAGCATTCCAGAGGTGCCATAGCGCATAGCAGAGCCCCCAGAGCAATGGAACTGCATCCAGGAGGCAGGCTGGGCCCACCCAGCCATGCCACACAATGGGCACAGGAACACACTGCAGAACCCACCACACCTGCACACCCTAAGCACAGCATCACTGGGGTGGGACGGATGATCTACTTGCCCATGGGGACAAGCCAGCAAAGCATAGCAGAGCCATGACACCCCAGCACAACCACTGGCAGGCTGAGAGTGCCACACACAGGGGTTGACAGCCACAGTGCACATCAGCCCCCCATACACACAGCACACCCTGCACTGTGACTCAAGACACCACCTATGTGCAGTGACTGGCACTGCAGGAAACCATGCATCCCCAGCACACGTCAACCCTGTGCAGCACAGAAGCCTGCAAGCCAGACACACCTGTGCACCTAGCAGTGGGTGGCAGCAGACGGGCAAGACCAACGAAAGTCACTGCCATGCTGAAGATACCTCCCATGCACACACGCACACACACACACACACACACACATATACCCAGGACCATACCAGCCCAGATGGCATGTACACCCCTGCAACTGAGCACCCATAGGCAGCTGCAAATCAGAGACCAATACATTATTCATATAAAATATAAAAATGTATTTCAACACAACAAACATTAACAAGAACAAGTACAACTATTTACAAGGGGCCGGGTACAGGGTAGGGTTGGTCAAGGGTAGGATGACAAACTTTGAGAGGAAGGAAGGTGGTAGGATGGGAGAAGTGGGAAGGAAGAGAGGTCAGGCCAGCCGGTCGCCTGTCCCTCCTGCTGGTGTCTTGCAGTTCCTGCCGCCTCCTCCGCATGCCATGGTGGTGTATTGATTGCAGGATGTCGCTGTTCTGGAGCTTCAAGCTGTTGGATGGCTCCTGACATCCCTCGCCATCCAATGGAGAACCTCAAGGCCTAGGAAAATGGGAACACAGTCAATGGCTGTGACTGACCACAACCCTGAACACCACTCAACCTGCAAGCCATATAGCCCAATGTCCTGCACCTGTGATGGCATGCACTCACCCACAGTGAACATGCACATGGCCATCACAAACAGGAGGCACCAGCTATGTGCACCACCTCATACACACACACTGCCCATGTCCATCACAGCACAAACAAGGCTGTCAAGTGACGTGGCAACGTGGTGTGATGCCAGTTACCCAGCTATGTGCCCAGTGCATGCATGGACCACCAGTGATGCATACACAGACATGCTGTGAAACTGGACAGTGATGCATGCCACCTGTGTCGTGCCTACAGACATAGATACATAGCCAGTGTCAGCAGATAAGGGCCTATGGCCCACACAGTCAGTCCATTTCAGCCTGTAAGTTACTTTGTTTACCTAGAAGTCTGTTGCCCTTACCTGACCTCAAGAATTCCATTATGTCTATCCGTGCAGTCTGAAATCCCTGTGAGTGTGTCAGCCCCACCACTCCCTCTGGCAGGGTGTTCCACTTGTACACCACCCGCTCTGTGAAGAAAGTCTTGCCTATGTTTCCTCTGAATCATCCTCCCTCCAACTGCATCCCATGCCCTCTAGTCCGGGACATCTTTTGCACTTCAAAATAGTATTTCTGCACCCTGTTCCACCCTGTAAGATACTTGTATGTCTCTATCATATCCCTCTCCTCCTCTCCTCCAGGGAGTACAGGTTCAGTTCCTTCAACCTGTCTCCATAGGAGTTGTGATGCAAGCCATGCACCATCTTTGTTGCTCTCCTCTGAACCTTCTCTGCCCACTCTACGTCCTTACGTAGGTATGGTCTCCAGAAATGTACACTGTACTGCAGGTGGGGCCTCACTAGTGTCTTGTATAGTGGAATTATGACCTCCCCTTTCCTGCATGTTTGTATTGTGCAGGGCTACTGCCCCCCAGCATGCAATAGCATCCATGAAGTCATGATACTCACACTGCTCAAGCAGCTCTGATTGGCGCTGTTGCTGGCGCTGCTGCTGCTGGTGGGGTCCAACCCTGCTGGCACCGGGTCCCTGGCACGGCCCTCATCACTGTTGCCCCGCATCCTCACATCCCAGCCTGTGGGAGACATATGTTGAGACAAACATCAGTGTGACTCAAAAGCAGACTGCCCCCTGCCCCAGTGACAGTGCCTGCAACACAGTCATACCCATTCATCTCACAGCTGCACACACTGACACAGCCAACCGTGGCCGAGCCATCACCTATGCACAGCCACCAAAACACACACACACACCCCTACAGATAATACAGGTGCATAGATGGCTCACCCACCTGGCCTGAGGCACCACGCCCGCCTTTTTCTGGCACGCGAACGCAGCCGCTAAAAGTCTTGCTCCCTCCGGCGGAGTGTCACTGCACGGTGCTGGCACTGCTCAGCAGACCGGCACTATCCAGTGACCCCACCAGGTCAGTGGCCACTTGCTGCCACACTCAGTCCTTGCACTGGTGAGGGGCACCTCACCATAAAGGCCATCATAGTGGTGTGGCCTAGGGCAACCAGGTTGGCCACTTCCAGCTGGCTCCAGGACACAACCCTCCTCTTCAGCCATGGCACCAACTTTACAGCAGGCAATATGGCACCCAGCTGCACCGTAACTTCACGTGAGTTGTTGTGCACATCCACCACAGGCTCCAATCGGGCTGTTCTAAATAGCCACATTACATAGCGCTGTCACCAGACAGCTGTAATAGGACGCATACATGGCAGGCGTAACAGTGCAGGGGAAAGTACACAAGGTCATGGGTACGTGACGCAAGGCTACGACAGTGCCATCTGACGATAGGCATCCTGGCGCGACCGACCAGCTGTGCGTATCAGTGCCACAGTGAGTATTGTGCAGTAGTGCTGCAGCGCCATATAGTGCCCATTGCTGTAGCACCACTGGCACAATGGTGGCTATGGCCTGAATTACGAATGGGTTTCAGCACGCCAGCAGCACAACAGACGCCCGCGAAGCTATCTGGGCATGCTATCGCAGTACCACACAGGCAGAGTTCATGCCATTGGCTCAGCCGACTCTTCCTGACAGCACAAAGCGCAGATTCGCATATTCAGCCGACATGCAAATCATCTGATCAGTCATTCATAGGGCACAGTGGCGCAATTTGTATGTCATTATAGTTGCTCCACTTCTAATTTGCATGTATTGCACTATAAATGTGCGACATTGGGCTGCGTTGGCCAGATTCGGTTACTGCAGGTGAGAGGTGAGTTGCATGCTGTGTGATGTTCAGGACGATGGTCATGGGAAAATGCTGTAGACTGCACAGTGACAGGTGTCCACTTCCCCCCATACAGATCACCATGACCGAGGAGAGTCATTGTGAGGGTGAGGACGGTGGGCATAGGAGGAGACCAACTTTACAACAGCAGAGACGAGGCTTCTTCCAGGCCTACCTGGATGAGGAGCCAGTGCTGAGTGGACTGAGGCACCGCCTAGGCCCGTGCGGCTGCATGGGAGGGGGTAGCTCGGGCCGTTAACCTGCACGGAAGCCACCAGCGTTCCGTGCAGGAATGCAACGAAAAGATGGGGACAGACTGCAGGAGGTTGAAGGAGAAGGTGGCAGCCTTCAGGGCGGCACGTGCTGGCACTGGTGGGGGCCCACCAGTGGTGTTGCAGCTGACCCCAACTGAGGAGACACTGGTCGCAGCCATGCAGCCAAGCGCCATTGAGGGCGTACCAGGTGGAGGATTCCAGACAGGTGGAAGCCCATCACTGCATGGTATGACATGGTGGTGGTGTTTGGGGGGGGCGGTTGTTCACACACACTCACATGTACTCTCTTTCTGTTACAGATCCTGTTCATCTTCAGGAGACGGTGGTGGTGGGTCCAGACAGTGATGCTGACCTGCTGGACATGGAGGAGGGTCCATCCACCTCACCACCAGCCAGCAGGCACTGCAGCAGCATGCACGCTGGGCCGCAAACTCTGGTGTCAGTGATACGGGTGCAGGGGGTGCACAGCCTGTGTCTCAGCAGTCTGGCATGCAAGCATGCCAACATGCTGTGATCATGGCAGTAGCACGTACCTGCACCATTGATGATAGAAGGCCTGCAATGGGCAGTGATGGTTGTGTGTCCCATGACGGACACACGGCAGGCCAGCACGTGTCCCTGGGCCTGTCTGGTTCCAACTTGTGTACCAGCATGCTGGCACGGTCCCAGGCTGTGCCTGTCAGCACCCATGGGGCAGCACCGGTGGCTGTGCAGGTGTCTGGCACTGTTGCCAGCAGAGCGGTGGAACGAGTGGACCTGGGGGCACAGCGGTTGGAGGGGCAGCAGCGGCAGTCACCCACCAGGTCTGGGGGTACAGTGTCAAGCAGTGGCACATGTCCGCCGCCTTTTGATCTGCCCATTCCTGGTCCTGGCGAACAGCGCCCACCCTCAAGGGGTGTTGTGCATCAGTACCGTCCACACCCTAGGGGTCAGGATGCCGTTGGGGCACAGTACCCATTGGACGAGCACACCCACCTGCTGCAGGAATCAGTACAGCTGCAGAGGCGGGTTGCAAGATCTGTGGAAGCACTGTCTGTGTCTGTGGAGTGGCACAGCAGGGAGTGTGCTCGGGACCAAGCCGAGCTGGTCCTTATGCGGATGGATGTGACTGCCGCCATTGACAGGCTGACCCAGGCAGTGGTCTCTGTCGTGGATGCATTGGGAACACAGTCAGGTGCCCCTGTACCGCACACCCCACACAGTGCACTCTCCACTCCCCATTCCCGGCGTCGTGCGACACCAGGCCTGTCAACACCGGGTTCTGCTGTGGGCATCCCGAGCACCCCTGGTGCAGGTTTGTTCGGCATGCTGCAGACCCCTGTGCGGGCAAGGTCACGTTCGCGCAGTAGGACCCCTGGTGGTGCAACAGTGCCACCCCATGTGGACCCTGCTCAGCCTGCCCATGTTGTTGGGTCACGGCGGGGCCGCCCACACATCTCATGTGGCCATGGGACAGTGCTACATGACTGAGCTGTCTCCAGTGCGGGCCCTGTCTGGTGCTGCCATGTGTGCATGTGTGTCATGGTGGGCAGTGACTGCTGGGTGCTCTGCTCACCACGCCACATACGGACCACCTGCACACCTTCCCAACTGCTGTCCACAGGTGTGTGCATGATGATGCCCTGCATTGTACTGTACACCAGGTGCAAGGGTGCCCAGGTTCTGACGCAATTTGGACATGCGAATGGTGGGGGTGGTTCGGTGGTGCTTGTGTTAGGCATGTCGGTTCTGCAGTGCTGTGCATCTGCCCATTACGCTCTGTGCCTGGTGTGTGTGTCCATATGAGTGCTCACCCCTCCCTGATGGTGTGTTTGTATGCCTGGACCCTTCCACTCCCCTGACCGTCATGCACCCCTGGTGTGTTCCCTGAGTGCCTGTGGTTTGTGCATGGACAGTGTTGGTTGCACATGTCCCTTGACTTACCTGTGTTGTGCGTAGTGCTCCTCTGTGATGGTGTCCCAGTGCAGCTGGGCCTGCTGGATCAGTTGGGGGTCCCTCCGTCCTGGGGGGGCTGCTCATCACCATCATCACCGGCGCCACTGGCGTCCCCATCACTGTCCCCCTGTTCGACCTGTACGGCTATCCCATGGTCTTTGGCCATGTTGTGCAGGATGCAACAGGCCAGGAATATCCCACAGGCCTTTTGGGGGCTGTACTGTAGGGCACCGCCGGAGGTGTCTAGGCACCGGAAGCATGCCTTGAGCATCCCAAACACCCGCTCTATGATGTTGCGTGTTGCGGCATGTGCCTCATTATAGCATAGCTGCGCTGGGGTCATGGGGCGCCGGTACGGTGTGAGCAGCCAGGGATGGAGTGGGTATCTACAGTCACCTGTGTGAGATAGTGGAGATCTTTGTCATGTTCAGGTCCATATTGGCCCATCTCCTGTGTGCCACTACCATGGCACCTGTGGCATTCCACCCTTGCCCAGGTTTGCATTCCATACATGTGTACTCACCCACTAGATGTCCTGTGGGGATGTCCCCACTCTCGAATCGATGGCACAGTGCAGACTGATACCATATGAAGGCATCATGTGCTCCACCAGGGTGTGTGGCACAGACATTGATTATGCGCCCAGTGGCATCACACACCACCTGGCAGTTGACACTAGGGAATCCCTTTCTGTTCCGATATGCGTGGCCATCGGGGCCAGGTGGCATGCGAATGGCCACATGGGTGCAGTCTATGGCCCCTAGCACGCCAGGCATACGTGCTACCCTGTGGAACTCCTGCATGTTTGCTGTATGCTCTGCCACGGTGCTGGGGAAATGGATGTACTCCGCATATTGTGGCAGCAGGGCTGAGGAATTGGGTGAGGATGCATGACGGGCCGACTGTGTGATGCCTGTGGTGCCCCTGTCGGCCTCTGGAAGGTGCCCGTGGTGAGCAGGCACATGCAGGCTGTCACCTTGGTCTCCACCGACAGAGCGTGACTCTGTCGTGAGGGTGCCTGCATCACATCACTGCACAGCTCACAGAGCTGTCTCAGTATTGCCCTGTTCAGGCAGTACCAGCTCACAATCTCTACATCTGTGTACAGCTCAAAGCTGATGCAGGCACGTTACCGCCTGTCGGGGGCATACCACCGACAGGCCCTTCCACGGCCATGTCCCCCTTCAGCATGCATTCTCACCCCCTTCATTACAGCTTCCATGTGGAAACTGGCACTGTCCATCTCCCTGGCTTCTGACCCCCCTGGCTGGTGTTGTTGTGTTACCCCCTCTGTCCTGACTGCTATTTTCACTGCACCGGGCACCCCCCACTGGCCTCTACAGACTATGGGACACACTTTCCTTGCCTGCCCTTTGCTGTCTGTCTGTCTGTCTGTCTGTCTCTGTCTCTCTCTCTCTCTCCCCCACTTGGCAGCCTGGTAGCATTCTTGCGCTGCTTCCTTGAGCCTTTTTATTTTGGCTCATTTCCGCTAGTGCGCAATTTCAGGCTGTGCCGCTATTGCGCATCACACAAGTCTTTGAATATCGCTTTGTGGTCTTTATGCATGGATCTGCCCCTGCTGCACATGCCTTCATTTTCATTGCGCTGTTGCTCAGCATGTTTTCGAAGCAACTGCCTTCTGAATATCACAAATGCGTGCAGTTTTGGACTTGCGCAACCCTTTTGAATATCTGGGCCCATAAATTCTGGGAGAATCTGCATTTTTTGTTACGCTCTAATTTCACTTTTTCAGGACTGGGGAATTTTCTGGCAACAAGACAGGAGCAAATGGGGATGCACATTAATTCTGGTGACTGTGTGAGACCACTATGCAGATTGCGGAGTGCATCATTTATTCTTGGAGACTTTGCACTTATTAAAGCTCTCATTTCACTTTGTCAGCTTTGGGGAACTTTCTGGAGAGAGGACATTAGGATATTGGGAATGAACATAAATTCAGCTGACTGTGTGCAACCATTGCATGAATTATAGAGTGCACCATTAATTCTGGGAGATTATGCTATTTTTGTTATGCTGTCATTTCACTTCATCAGCTCTGGGGAATTTTCTAGACACAAGACAGAAGCATTTTGGGGCTGCACATTAATTCTGGTGACTGTGTTTGACCACTGCCAGCATGACATGGTGCGCCATTAATTCTGGGAGACTTTGCAGCTTTTGTTATCTTCTCATTTCACTTTGTCAGCACTTGGGAATTTTCTGGACACAAGACAGTAGCATTTTGGGGATGCAAATTAATTCTGGTCACTGTGTGTGACCACTGTGAGCATGACAGAGTGCACTATTAATTCTAGACTTAGCATTTTTTGTTTCCTTCTCTTTTCAAATCGTCATCACTTGGGAATTTTCTGGACACAAGACAGGAGGATTTTGGGGATGCATATTAATTCTGGTGACTGTGTGAGACCACTGTGCAAATGACTGAGTGTGCAATTAATTCTGGGAGACTTCACATTTCTTGATAAGCTTTCATTTCACTTCATCAGCACTGGGCAATTTCTGGATACAAGACTGTAGAATTTTTGGGATGGACATTAATTCTGGGGACTGTGTGTGACCACTGCCCACATAACATAGTGCACCATTAATACTGGGAGACTTTGAATTTCTTTTTAAGCTGTCATTGCCCTTCGTCAGCACTGGAATATTTTCAGGACACTAGACAATGGCATTTTGGGGATGCAAATTAGTTCTGGGGACTGTGTGTGATGACTGCACACATGACTGAGTGCACCATTAATTCTGGGAGACTTTGCATTTCTTGTTACGTGTTTATGTCACTTCGTTAGTACTGGGGAATTTTCTGGACACGAGGTAGTAGCATTTTGGGGATGCACATAAATTTTGGTGACTGTGTGTGACCATTGAATGCACTATGGAGTGCACCATTAATTTTGGGATACTTTGCAATTTTTTTATGCTCTCATTTCACTTCGTCAGGACTGGGTAATTTTCTGGACAGAAGACAGGAGCAAATGGGGATGCACATTAATTCTGGTGACTATGTGTGGCCACTGCCCACATGACAGAGTGCACCATTAATTCTATGAGACTTTGCATTTCTTTTTAAGCTCTCATTTCACTTTGTCAGTACTGGGGACTTTTCTGGACACGAGACAGTAGCATTTTGGGGATGCATAATAATCATGGTGACTGTGTGTCCCACTTTGCACATGATGGAATGCACCATTAATTCTGGGAGACTTTACATTTCTTTTTATGTTCTCATTTCACTTTTTCAGCACTGGGGAATACTCTGGACACAAATGAGTAGCATTTTGGGGTGCACATTAATTCTGGTGACTGTGTGTGACCACTGCACACATAACGTAGTGCGCCATTAATTCTAGGACACTTTGCATTTTTCATTACCCTCAAATTTCACTTTGTCAGAATTGGGGAATTTTCTGGAAACAAGACAGTAGCATTTTGGGGATGCACAATAATTCTGGTGACTGTGTGTGACCACTGTGCACATGACGTAATGCACCTTTAATTCTGGGAGACATTGCATTTCATTTTCAGTTCTCATTTCACTTTGTCTGCACTGGGGAATATTCTGGACAGAAACCAGTAGCATTTTGGGGTGCACATTAATTCTGGTGACTGTGTGTGACCACTGTGTGCATAACTTAGCATACCATTAATTCTGGGACACTTTGCATTTTTCATTACCCTCAAATTTCACTTTGTCAGCACTGAGGAATTCTCTTGACTAAAGACAGTAGCATTTTGGGATGCAAATTAATTCTGGTGACTGTGTGTGACAAATGTGCAAATGACAGAGTGCAGAATTAACTCTGGGAGACTTCACATTTTTTGTTACGCTCTCATTTCACTTCATCAGCTCAGGGGAATTTTCTGGACACAAGACAGTAGCATTTTTGGGTGCATATTAATTCTGGTGACTGTGTGTGACCACTGTCCGCATAACGTAGTGAACCATTAATTCTGGGACACTTTGCATTTTTCATTACCCTCAAATTTCACTTCATCAGCACTGAGGAATTCTCTGGACTAAAGACAGTAGCATTTTGGGATCAAATTAATTCTGGTGACTGTGTGTGACAAAGGCGCAAGTGACAGAGTGCAGCATTAAATCTGGGAGACTTCACATTTCTTGTTATGCTTTCATTTCACTTCATCAGCACTGGGGAATTTTCTAGATACAAGGCTGTAGAATTTTGGGGATGCATATTAATTCTTTTGACTGTGTTTGACCACTGTGCACATGATGGGGTGCACCATTAATTCAGGGAGACGTCACTCTTCTTGTTACACTCTAATTTCAATTTCTTCAGAACTGATGAATTTTCTGGACCCAAGACAGTAATATTTTGGGGATGCACATTAATTCTGGTGACTGTGTGTGACCACTGTACACATGACGTAGTGCACCACTAATTCTGGGAGTCTTTGTATTTTACATTACCCTCTCATTTCACTTCATCAGCATTGGGGAATTTTCTGGACACAAAACAGCAGTATTTTTGGGTGCATATTAATTCTGGTGACTGTGTGTGACCACTGCGCACATGATATAGTGCACCATTAATTCTGAGAGACTTTACAGCTTTTGTTATCACTTTTATTTCACTTCATTAGCACTTACGAATTTCCTGGATACAAGAGAGTAGCATTTTGGGGATGCTCATTCATTCTGGTGACTGTGTGTAACCATTACGTACATTATGGAAAGCACCATTAATTCTGGGAGACTTTGCATTTTTTAACACTTTCATTTCACTTTGTCAGGACCTGGGAATTCTCTGGAAAGAAGACAGGAGCAAGTGGGGATGTACATAAATCTGGCAACTGTGTGTGACCACTATGCATATGATGGAGTGCATCTTTAATTCCTGGAGAATTAACATTTCATTTTAAGCACTCTTTTCCCTTCGGCAGCTTTGGAGAAATTTCTGGATACAAGACAGTAGCATTTTGAGGATGCACATTAATGCTGGTGACTGTGTGCAACCACTGCACGCATTATGAATTGGACCATTATTTCTGGGAAACTGCTATTTTTGTTACCCTCTCATTTCAATTGATAAGCACTGTGTAATTTTCTAGATACATAACAGTTGCATTTTGGCAAAGCAAATTAATTCTGGTGACTGTGTGTGACAAATGCGCACATGACAGAGTGCACCATTAACTCTGGGAGACTTCACTTATCTTGATATGCTCTCATTTCACTTCGTCAGCTCTGGGGAATTTTCTGGACACAAGACAGTAGCATATCAGGGTGCATATTAATTCTGGTGAGTGTGTGTGACCACTGCAAGCATGACAAAGTGCACCATTAATTCTGGGAGACTTTGCATTTATTTTACCTTCTCATTTCACTTCATCAACACTGGGGAATTTTCTGCACACAAGACAGTAGCATTTTGGGGATGCAAATTAATTCTGGTGACTGTGTGTGTCCACTGTGCAAATGAGTGAGTGTGCAATTAATTCTGGGAGACTTCACATTTCTTGTTTTTCTTTCATTTCACTTCATCAACACTGGGGAATTTTCTGGATGCAAGACTGTAGAATTTTGGGGATGTATATTAATTCTGGTGACTGTGTTTGACCACTGTGCACATGACAGGGTGCACCATTAAATCTGGGAGACTTCACTCTTCTTGTTACACTCTAATTTCCGTTTCTTCAGAACTGATGAATTTTCTGGACATAAGACAGTATCACTTTTGGGGATGCACATTAATTCTGGTGACTGTTTGTGACCACTGCACACATGATGTAGTGGACCATTAATTCTGAGAGACTTTGTATTTCTTTTTAAGCTCTCATTTCCCTTTGTCAGCACTGGGATTTTTTCGGGACACGAGACAATAGCATTTTGGGGATGCAAATTAATTCTGGTGACTGTGTGAGATGACTGTGCACATGACTGAGTGCACCATTAATTCTGGGAGACTTTGCATTTCTTGTTACACATTCATTTCACTTCATTAACACTGGGGAATTTCCTGGACACAAGGCAATAGCATTTTGGTAATGCACATAGGTATTGGTGATTGTGCATGACCATTGCGTACACTATGGAGTGCACCATTCATTCTGGGAGCTTTTGCAATTTTTTATGCTCTCATTTCACTTCGTCAGGACTTGGGAATTTTCCAGACAGAAGACAGGAGTAAATGGGGATGCCCATTAATTCTGGTGACTGTGTGTGGCCACTGCCCACATGACAGAGTGCATCATTAATTCTATGAGACTTTGCATTTCTTTTTAAGCTCTCATTTCACTTCATCAGTACTGGGAAATTTTCTGGACACAAGAGAGTTGCATTTTGGGATGCAAATGAATTCTGGTGACTGTGTGTGACCAAAGCGGGCATGATGTGCTGCACCATTTTTCTGGGAGACTTTGCATTTGTTGTTACCATCCCATTTCAGATCATCAACACTGGGGAACTTTCTGGACACAAGTCAGTAGACTTTTGGGGATGCAAATTAATTCTGGTGACTGCGTGTGACTACAGAGCACATAACTGAGTGCAACATTAATTCTGGGAGACTTTGCATTTCTTGTTATCCTTTCATTTCACTTCATCAGTAATGGGAAATTTTCTGGCCTCAACACAGTAGCATTTTGGGGATGCACATTAATTCTGGTAACTGTGTGTGAGTATTGTACACATGACTGTGTGCACCATTAATGAGACTTTGCATTTCTTGTTACACTTTCATTTCACTTCATCAGCACTGGGACATTTTATAGACACTAGACAGTAGCATGTTGGGGATGCACATTAAATGTAGTGACTGTGTGTGAACATTGAGCATATTATGGAGTGCACCATTAAATCCAGGAGACTGCATTTTTTGTTATCCTCTCATTTCACTTAATCAGCACTGAGGAATTTTCTGCACAAAAGACAGGAGCATTTTGGGGATGCAAATTAATTCTAATGATTGTGTGTGACCTCTGTGCACATGACTGAGTGTGCAATTAATTCTGGGAGACTTCATATTTCTTGTTACGCTCTCACTTCACTTCGTTATCACTGCAAAATTTTCTTGACACAAGACAGTAGCACTATGGAGGTGCAAATTAATTCTGGTGACTGTTTGCAACCACGGCACACATGATGGAGTGCACCATTAATTCTGGGAGACTTTGTCTTTCTTTTGAAGCTCTCATTTTACTTTGTCAGCACTGAGGAGTTGTCTGGACTTAATACAGTAGCATTTTGGGAATTTAAATTATTTCTGGTGACAGTGTGTGACTACTGTGCACATGACTGAGTCCACCATAAATTCTGGGAGACTTCATATTTCTTGTTTCACTCTCATTTCACATTGTCATCACTGGGGAATTTTATTGACACAATAGAGTATTTTTTTGATATGCACATTAATTCTGGTGACTGTGTGTGTGACCACTGTGCACATAATGTAGTGCAACATTAATTCTGAGAGACTTTACATTTTTGTTACCTTCTCATTTCACTTCATAAGCACTGGAGAATTTTCTGGACACAAGACAGTAGCATTTTGGTGATGCAAATTAATTTTGGTGACTGTGTGTGACCACTGAGCATATGACAGAGTTCACCATTAATTCTGTGATACTTTGCATTTCCTGTTACACTTTTGTTTAACTTCATTTGCACTGGGGAATTTTCTGGACACATGGCAGTAGCATTTTGGGATGCACATTAATTCTGGTGACTTTGTGTGACCATTGCACGCATTATGGAGTGCACCATTCATTCTGGGAGCCTTTGCAATTTTTTATGATCTCATTTTACTTCGTCAGGACTTGGGAATTTTTCAGACAGAAGACAGGAGCAAATGGGGATGCCCATTAATTCTGGTGACTGTGTGTGGCCACTGCCCACATGACAGAGTGCATAATTAATTCTACGAGACTTTGCATTTCTTTTTAAACTCTCATTTCACTTCATCAGTACTGGGAAATTTTCTGGACACAAGAGAGTTGCATTTTGGGATGCAAATGAATTCTGGTGACTGTGTGTGACCAAAGCGGGCATGATGGGCTGCACCATTTTTCTGGGAGACTTTGCATTTGTTGTTACCATCCCATTTCAGATCATCAGCACTGGGGAACTTTCTGGACACAAGTCAGTAGACTTTTGGGGATGCAAATTAATTCTGGTGACTGCGTGTGACTACAGAGCACATAACTGAGTGCAACATTAATTCTGGGAGACTTTGCATTTCTTGTTATCCTTTCATTTCACTTCATCAGTAATGG
Organism: Neoceratodus forsteri; assembly: GCA_016271365.2. Lineage (NCBI taxonomy): Eukaryota > Metazoa > Chordata > Ceratodontiformes > Ceratodontidae > Neoceratodus > Neoceratodus forsteri. Next base: position 629,834,994 of record CM057459.1, read on the forward strand.
GAAATTTTCTGACCTCAACACAGTAGCATTTTAGGGATGCACATTAATTCTGGTAACTGTGTGTGAGTATTGCACACATGACTGTGTGCACCATTAATGAGACTTTGCATTTCTTGTTACACTTTCATTTCACTTCATCAGCACTGGGACATTTTATAGACAGTAGCATATTGGGGGTGCACATTAAATGTAGTGACTGTGTGTGAACATTGAGCGTATTATGGAGTGCACCATTAAATCCAGGGGACTTTGCATTTTTTGTTATCCTCTCATTTCACTTAATCAGCACTGAGGAATTTTCTGCACAAAAGACAGGAGCATTTTGGGGATGCAAATTAATTCTGATTGTGTGTGACCTCTGTGCACATGACTGAGTGTGCAATTAATTCTGGGAGACTTCATATTTCTTGTTATGCTCTCACTTCACTTCGTCATCACTGCAAAATTTTCTTGACACAAGACAGTAGCACTATGGGGGTGCAAATTAATTCTGGCGACTGTTTGTAACCACGGCACACATGATGGAGTGCACCATTAATTCTGGGAGACTTTGTCTTTCTTTTGAAGCTCTCATTTTACTTTGTCAGCACTGAGGAGTTTTCTGGACTCAATACAGTAGCATTTTGGGAATTTAAATTATTTCTGGTGACAGTGTGTGACTACTGTGCACATGACTGAGTCCACCATAAATTCTGGGAGACTTCATATTTCTTGTTTCACTCTCATTTTACATTGTCATCACTGGGGAATTTTATTGACACAATAGAGTATTTTTTTGAGATGCACATTAATTCTGGTGACTGTGTGTGACCACTGTGCACATAATGTAGTGCAACATTAATTCTGAGAGACTTTGCATTTTCATTACCTTCACATTTCACTTCGTAAGCACTGGAGAATTTTCTGGACACAAGACAGTAGCATTTTGGTGATACAAATTAATTTTGGTGACTGTGTGTGACCACTGTGCACATGACTGAGTGCACCATTAATTCTGTGATACTTTACATTTCCTGTTACACTTTTGTTTCACTTCACTTGCACTGGGGAATTTTCTGGACACATGGCAGTAGCATTTTGGGATGCACATTAATTCTGGTGACTTTGTGTGACCATTGCATGCATTATGGAGTGCACCATTAATTCTGAGAGACTTTGAATTTTTTTGTTTAGCTCTCATTTCACTTCGTCAGGACTGGGAAACATTCTGGACCCCAAACAGGAGCAAATGGAGATGCACATTTATCTTTTTTACTGTGTATGACCACTGCGCACATGACAGAGTGCACCATTAATTTTATGAGACTTAGGGCCAGATATTCAAAACTTTGCCCCGGGGCTAAATTAGCACTGCCTGGCGGGCAAACTTAGCCCGGAGCACAAAGCAAGCTATATTCGAAAGGAAACAGCCCAGTGCTAATCCTACTGAATATAGCAGTCTAAGGAAGCTGGGCAAACTGGTCTGGGAGTGCAGGGCAAAAATAGCTCAGGAATAAGACAGCACTGAATATAGCAACAGGGAAGTGCAACCTGCAACTGCAGCTCATCAGACTCTGTAGCAAGCCAGTGTTGCAGGTGGAGAACATTGTGTGTGATTGCACAGAGACATTTCACAGCTGCTGCTAATACACCTCTCAACCCCCCTGCCTCATCAAGCAGGGATAAGGCTTAAAAACATCAGGGACAAAGGTTTAAAATCAGGGACACATCCTAAATATTGGTGATATGCACTCAGGAAGCTGGTAGGATAAGTGGTGTAGTGTAGAATGCATTTATTAAGGAAGAACATGTCAGTAACATTAGTGTTTGACAGTATTTTATGCTTACAACCCCCACTCATACCTCTCAACCTTTTGTCACTGAAATGAGGGACATGGACATTTTTGGACACTCAAAATGAGGGACAATGAGGGACACAGACACTCAGAATGAGGGACACATCCTCAAACATGGAGATACAAGTTTAGAACACTGTGAAAACCATAGTGTTTACTTGTACGAGGTTTATTTTGGATTTAGTATTTCAGAATATTTAGAGTTTCTGCTTTAAAATCTGAATATACAGCACATTCTCTCTGTGGGCAGCACCTTTTCCATGAAGGACAGATGAGGGACAGAGCAATTTTAAGGGGCAAAATGAGGGACACTTGAGAGGTATGCCCCACTGTTTGGCCACAGAAACACAATGTTTAGTAGGGACAGAGTACGATTTTGAGGTAAAATCAGGGACAGTTGAGAGGTATGACTGCAAACAATAATATAAGCCACACACTGCAAAACTGTGCTATGCTGAAGTGAGGCTTGCCTGGGGCTAACCTGATTGCACAGTGCTAACACATTAGCCCAGTGCAAACTGGTTAGCCCGGGGCAAACGGTAGCTATATTCAAAGCACCCATAATGAGCCTACTTAGGTAATCCATGGGCAAACAGGCACATTTGCATCTCATTATATGCTGCTTAGCATACATTACCATGCAGTTTGCCTGGTGCTGCTGCATGGTGCACACAGCTCCACCTGTTGGTCGGCATAGCAGTACAGGCTGGACGCTGCAGGTCAAGGCATGCCCACAGCATCCCCTGTTGGTCAGAATGGAATCCCAAGCATTAAGCAGCAGGAACTGTTTGCTGGCAAGTACTAGTGGTGCATACAATATACCTATGCAGCACTGCAAGCAGTACTTAAAGATATATATATATATATATATATATATATATATATATATATATATATATATATATGTGTGTGTGGTGTGTGTGTGTGTAAATCTGCAACGATCTATAAATATTGATAGATACAGAGACACACGCATATATATATATACATATATACATATTATATATATATATATATATATATATATACATACATATATATATATATATAGATAGATAGCTGTATACACACACACACACTCACACACTACCTGTGGCAACACATGCCCTGGATGATGCCCCCACCCCACACCAACAGAGCCGGACCACAGCAGGTGTGGGTGGAACACACTGGGGGGACACAAGTAGGCATGGGGCAGGCATAAGGCAAACCTGCTGAAGGTGGTGAGATGTCAGCTGTAGGATCACTGGGCTGTGCAGCGCAGCCATCCAATATATAGGGACCTGGGCAGACAGGCTGGGCCAGGCAGCCCGTCTCAGCCATCATGGTCCCTGTTCCCACTTGTGTTGGCTCCACTCCCTGGTAGTACATTGGTCCCCCCAACCCCAAACATGAATCCCGGGCCCCGGTCCATGTAAAACACCTATTTGTCCCTGGTGTTCTAGTGGCCCCCCCCCCCAAGCACGAATCCCAGCTGTGGTCCATGTAAAACACCTATTTGTCCCTGGTGTTCTAGTGCTCCCACCACCCCAAGCAGGATCCCTGACCCAGTAGCTGCAGTATTTAGTCATGCTATTGATTGGAATGTGATGTATTTCTATCTGAGCATTTAAAAAAATAAATGAAAGAATAAAACAAATTGAAGATACTGGGCCCAATTCTCCATGAACCCGCAGGGGCAGAGGAACTTACGCTACAAAGAATGGCACAAAGTGCCCTTGCACCTAAAGATGTACTGGGAGCAATTCTCAAAGGTAGGCTGCATCAGATGCAGGCTGCCTGCTCAAACAGGGCTTGTGCCACTCCTGCACCCAGAAATGGGCTGCGACAAGGCACTAAGGGCATGTGGCAGACACAAGCTGCCACAGTCCCATAAATGTGATTCTCAGAAATCTCCCAGAGGGAGAATTCTACGTACCCTTTGACCAGCCAGGGCTGGTTTAAGGGTACTTTGAAAATTCTCCTCTGGTAGAATTGACTGTTTGCGGCAATGTGCTGTGAGAGAGGATCCCCCTCCCAATCCCCAATGTGACCCAACGTGTACTATAATAATTAGTCCCCCATCTCTGGTTGTTGTGCATCCCCTCCTCCATGATCCCTGATGTGTCCCCATTTTAGGATAGATTAATTATGCCCCCATCCCTGGTTCTTGTGCATTCCCCCTCCCCAATCCCCAATGTGTCCCCATTGTATTATAGATTAATTATGCCCCCCATCCCTGATTGGTTTGTGTCACCCCTTCCTGATCCCCGATGTGTCCCAGTTTCATATTATATGATAATGACCACTACTCTGGTGGTCTAGTGGCCCCCCACCCCAGCAGGTGGTGCCCACCACACCACCCCACTCCCTCACCACCCTGAAAGAGTAGAACTGGCACTGGCACAACCCTCCTCTCACCTCTGTGGCTGGCACCGACTCAACTGTCACTAAACGGTAATGTAAAGTGCTCACATAGTGGAGTGGTGGGGTGACACTATCTGTTGGTAGGAGGCCACTAGGCCACCAGGGAAGGGGTCATTTTCATATAATATGAAACAGGGACACATCGAGGATCAACGAGGGTTGACACAAACCAACCAGGAAGGGGCATAATTAATGTATAATAAACAGGGACACATCAGGGATCGAAGGGGGATGCACAAGTGCTAGGATGGGGGTATAATTACTCTATTCTAAAATGGGGACACACTGGGGATCAGGGAGGGGAGTTGCACAAGAACCAGGGATGTGGGCATGCATGCTTTATTAAAATAGAGGTCACATCAGGGATTGGGAGGGGGGCCACTAGCCACCAGATTCTAGCTAGAGCAGTGCACAGTCACCCCACAGCTTATGACAGATCTTCAGAATGTGCCCTCTGTTTGGCGCACTGCCAGAGTTGCCGCAAGTGTTGGGACTTTGCTGCCGGGACCCTGCCTAATAGAGAATCGGGTGCAGGGTCACTGGAGCACCTGACTTTGAAGCAAACTGCACTTGGTGGCAGCTTAAATCATTCTAAGAGCTCTTTGAGAATTGGGCACACTGTTACTGTTTCTGAAACTAACTGTCTACACTTTTTAGATACACAGGGTTTGATTCACAAAGGGGGCATGGATCAGCACAAGCTGTGGCAAACAGCAGCTTGCGCCGAAACTGATTACACCAGGGACCCTACACCTGGATTCTCTAACTGGCAGGGTCCCATCAGCAAAGTCCCTGTACTTGTGGCAACCCTGATTATGCACCAAAGAAATGGCGCAGCAGGAGGGCTTGCCACAAGTTGTAGGGTGGCTTTGCGCCAGTCCAGCAGGGTCCTCGGCAGTTAGTGCCTCCCCATACCCCCTGTGCTAATATGCCTGGTATTAACAAATTTTATATTTCAGCTACCCTAGTGGTCCAGGGGTCTCTCCCCCCACCCCAGTATGTCTGTTATTTACTGCAGATGATTAATATTTAAATCTACCTGATGGTCCAGCGGTCTGTCCCCCCACCCCATATGTCTATTATTTACTGTAGATGATTAACATTTAATGTGACCTGGTGGTCTAGCAGTCCCTCCCCCTGCCCTGATATGCCCAGTATTTGTGTTTCATATTAACTGGTGGTCTTGGGTCCCAGCCCCCCCCCCACCTGCCAGGTAGTGCCCCACCAAGCTGAACCCCAGACAGCGACTGGCACACCCTTCACACACCACCACCACAGCTGGCACCAACTGAGCTGTCACTGAGCACCTACAAGATCAGTCAGCACCAGCCATGGTGGTGAGAGAGGGATGTGCCCATTGCCAGCTAGAGATTCAGCTTGGGGAGGGCACTACATGCAGGTGAAGGGGGAAAGGACCGCTAGATTACCAGGTAAAATTAAATATTAAACACACAAATACTGGGCATATTGGGGTGGGGAGGGACTGCTAGACCACAGGTCAAATTAAATGTTAATCATCTACAGTAAATAACAAGCACATTGGGGTGGGGGGAGGGACTGCTAGACTACCAGGTAAAATTAAACATTAAACACATAAATACTGGGCATATCAGGGCAGAGGGAGGGATCCCTGGATCACTATATGGATTAGTATTATTATTATTGATTTCTTTACATTTAACCTACTGAACATTACTTACAGGGAAGGTGGCACATTGTCAGACGTTATATACCACTCCAGAGAATATTTAAGTACCTTAGACTAGCATTGGCTGGTCTAAGGGTACTTAGACAAGCATCCTCTGAGGTGTTTAGAAAATCCCATTTTCAGGGTGTGGTAGCTTGTGTCTGCCACATGCCCCTAGCACCATGCTGCAGCCCATTTTGGGGTGCAGCAGCAGCAAGCTCCATTGGGGCAGGCAGCCTGCCTTAGAGGCAGGCAGCTTTTATGAATAGCTCAGGCTCATTCTTTGACACAAGATGCCACTTGTGCTGTTTATGTTAGCTGAAGGCACTTTGTGTCAGTCTATGAGCTTTGAAAATCAGGCCCATAGTATCTTACAAGTTTTGAGATAACTTCACTGAGTGCGTACCTGTCCTCCCTGTATTAGTAGTATTTCACATGTGAGGACTAGCCTAGTCCTAATATGCACTGTCCCTACAAAGTTCACACTTGTTTAGACTCCTCTAAATTATGCAATATAAGAGCGGCAGATGTCTCTTATTTATGGCACTAGTTGAATGCCTGTGGAGTAAACCAGTACCTACACTGTAGGTCTAATCTGCTCATACTCATTATTTCATTTATTTCATTCACTCATCTGTTTTTCCATTCATTCATTATTCCACTCATACTTAATTCTGTTAACCTGCTACAACCATTATTTTACAGCTGGCTTTCAACTTACTTACAGGAACCATGCTCTCTGCTTGCCACCCCTTCATTACTGCATATACACTTGGATCCTAGTTCAGTAATGTGTGATTCCTCTAAAAGAAAACAATATTTTTCTTTTCTGGTGCAATGGTCATAAAAAATTGCTATCCTTTGCCATTGTTTTTTTTAGGGTTCCTAATAAGTTATCATGCCTGTAAAAATGTGACCTAAGGCTTTGGGTCCTAGAGGTGTCCTGCACCTGGATGTTTTTCTTGCCATGCTGAAGGTCATAATATCAATTTTACAAAAAGTTGGGTCTGGAAGATGGCTTTCTGTATCACTAATAGAGTCATACTTCCAAGCATCCACTTATAGTTGGGCACTATTTCCTCACTTCTTGCAGGGGGTATGGCATATTCTAACTGTACTGCTTCATGCCTATGGCTCTGTGTCTTTGAGCCTCTCTTTCTCAGAGGCATCCTTAGTCTAGGGGGACCTGTTTACCATGGTATATCTGGAGAGGAGCCCTCCTCAAGAGGGTTTAATTGCCCTCATGTTTCCTAAAAAGAATGGTAGCCCCTGTATTGGGAACAGAGAGACAGTGAGTGGCCAAAACAACACTGTGCATAAGCATACAAATACACTTTAGTAGTAAGCATCCTAACAACCAATCATTCTACCTACAATACACAAGCATGCTATAGTTAGTTGCCCGCTGAACACATGAAAAATAAATTGTCAGACAACAGAAGAACTTCAGCCCACTGTTCAGTGGGGCAGCAAGTGATACTCAGCATGTCTCCCACCAGCGTACTTACATTTTACATGCCCAGGCATCCTTTAGATGGTTGTTGTGTTGTAGAAGCCATGCAGCTGACAGTTTTCCTGCCTGCCCTACCCATCTCACTATCTCTGCCAGTGTGCTTTTGAGGCTACTGTACTGTGTTCCCTTCTTCTGCTGTGATGGGTTTCTTACTGTGGCTTGCCTCCACTCTCCTAGGACTCCTTCTTGCCTTTCATTCCTCTCCACTTACCTTCCTGTATCACTCCCTCCCACCACATTCTTTCTATATGTATCTACATATTCCAGGTGCTCCTCCATACTTGTTTCCTTTCTCTGCATAGAATCTCTTAGTCACACCTTTGATTGATTGATTGATAAAAATGTATTTTTATACAGGAATTTCATTTGTTGGGGCAAAGTCCTGTTTTCAACAAAGTCCTGTAATACAGTATAAACAGTCAATACAAAAACATACAAAACAACAAGATGGTACATTTGACGGTTACTTAAAACAAGTAGAGGTCAAATTCAAGTATTCCTGTAATTTCTTCTTAAAACTAAGCAGGCTATCAATGATCTTCAATTCATAGGGTAAAATATTCCAAAAATGTGCAACACTATTCTATAAAGTTATGTCATTAAATCTGTTATATGATTTGGTCATAAGAATTTTCTGACTAAAGGATCTGGCATGGATTCTTTGATCACTACTGCATTTGCTTATCATATAGTTCAGTAAACATTGTCTTGGTTTTCCTTTTAATATCTGATAGCAATGTGTATACCAAATGTAAACTGTCTTTTCTTTTGGAATTAACCAGATTAATTTACTGTATAGATCACAATGATGTGCCCCATGACTGCTTCATCTTACGAATGTATTCATTTTATAATAAGCTTGATTTACTTTACTTAACAATGTTTTATTGGAATGCATATACACTATTGATCCATATTCCAAAACTGGAACCAATAACTGCAACCACTGTCTCCCTTGTTTCTAAAGATAAGCTTCCTGCCACTCTTCTTAGCACCCCCAATCTTAGATTAACCTTTTAAACTTGTGAGAGCGCATGCTCTGTATAAAGTGAAACCAGAATCCACTTGTACACCTAAATATCTATAACTAACAACATTTTCGATCTGGATATTTACACCTACTTTAATTTGTAATTTTGGTTCCCCTTTAATTCTTTCCCCTTTGAAAACCATACATTGTGTCTTTTTTTAATTTAAAAGTAAACCTGAATTATTAAACCATGTTTCCATTTGGTATACATCCTCTTGCAGTTTGATGCTGTCTCTCCTCCTGATAGGCCCCCATGTCTTGCAGCTTGCCACTAGTTCTGTCTATCACAGCTATTGTTTTCCTTCCTTTATTGTATGCAGTTTCTGCTATTCTTCTACTTTTCTTTTTATTTAAAGTTCGCTACTTCTGCTTTTGTTTATAGCATTTGGCTAATTTGTTCTGTTTCCTTGGGTCTCTGTTTGTATCTTTGTGTTAGGGGTTTGGCTTACCTTTGCTAGGTTTTTGTGTTTTCAGTTTTAAGTAGTGTTTCTGCTGTGTAGTACACATAACTTCCTGTATGGATTTCTGATTCTGCGTTTCTCTTGGCTGTTTCACTTCCTATGTATTACTTAGCTTATTGCTGTTTTTCTTTTATAATGGTTATTCAACCCCTGTGCTGCTTCCCTCTCATCTCACTACCTTAATTGCCTTTCCATGCTGTGCTGCTCCTCTCCCAGCCTACTGCCTCCTGGATTATCTGCCTTCTGCCTCACCTCTCAGCCTACTTTACCTTGCTTCGGACATAGTACTGGGTTCATTGCTTTGCTGATCTTTGGGCTTGCTTGTCATTCTACCTACCCTGGCTATCAGCATGTCTCAGTTATTAGCACATCTGCCAATGGTCCAGAAGGTCATGGGTTCTAGTCCCATACCAGGATTGGGCTCTTACCTAAAGCTGCCATCTGCGTACTGTTGGGATGTGCCATTCTTCAGATGAGACATTAAACTAATGTTTCTTCTACCCGTCTCTGGTGCTGTCTTGTTGGGTGTTCAGGTGAAAGTAAAGAACCCAAGGCACTTTTCACAATAGGGGACTTTCCCTGGTGTTCTGGTCAACATTCCTCTTCCAAAGAAATTGGTTCATGCAATTGTCCAAAGCTGTGTGTGTGTTGATGTGTGAAATGGCTGCCAATACACGTTCAGACACTTCACTACCAGTCTAGCATTGCATGTAAAGTTCTTTGGGATACAATGGTTATGAAAAGGACTAAATAAATGCTTATTCTTCTTCATTTGCCCTTCTTATTACACTTCATACTACCTATCCAGACATACACCCACCTCATCATTCTACCCAACCTGGCTGTGCCCATCTTTGCAGTCCTTCTCATCAGCATCATATCCTATTAGACTCCTGCACCCAAAGGACTACACCTGTGGGCCTTACTGATCTTTCAGTACAAGAGATTGAAGAGTTCATCCTGCTTCTAAGGTCTGGATCTTGAGCATGAGGTCCCCACTGAGTGTGAATCCTTTTAGCCATACAGATCAACTCAGTAGCACCTCTTTGCTTCTTATAACCCTTTTCCTAGTTTGAGAGCAAGGTCAGCTGGCATGGAGGTCCCTTTAGCAATGCAGATCAACTTAGTGGCACCTCTTGGTGCTGTATTTAGGACTTACTGCTTATTCAGGATAGAACACTTACTGTGTGTGGTGACCTTTAAGTCATGCAGATTGACTCAGTGGCACCTCTCAGTGATTTATATGTTGTCTCCAGTACATTGAGGGTAGGGCCCTCATACTGTGGGTGTCCCTTTAGCCATGCAGATAAACTCAGTGGTACCTCTCAACACTATGCTCTCAGTGTCTGTCTATGACCCGTTGGTCTCACTCTTTATTCCCTCTTTATTTTTCCATATCATCATTTATCATCATTTCATTCATACTGTAGGAAAGGTGACAGCCATCCAACAGATGATACTCTACTCAAAGCCATTACTTAAGGGTGGGTGGGTGTCCTCTGGCCATGCAGATCAGTAGCACCTACCAGCATTATCTCATTAGACGGATAAAGTGAAAGCTTTTTCCATCAAACAGCACACCTGCATTGGATTCAGAATTTCAGCAGTGGTCAAAGGCATCATTAATGAAGTCTAAGACTAGAGAAATGGTGACCTAGGCCATGGTTTCCACAGAGGCCTCATCCAAAGGGGAGGTTACTGTCCTTTGTACAGAAAGTCATAACATTATATATTAATTATTCCAGCAAGAGCTGGAGCTTGCTGGTGATCCTCCAGTGAACACTAGGTACTGCAGCAAATGGTGTCAGTAGGTCTGCAGGAAGTACTTTACCTTGGTTATACAATATGTAGCCAAATTGATGCCCCAATAGATGTCGATAGGAGGATGGAATGTGCTATTGAAACCCCTTCCAGTGTTTGGTTCTGCTCACAGTGTAAGCATACATGTTTTTCTCACTCTCTGGTGCAGCAACATATGAAAAGGTTATAACTCAGCAACCTTATGAGAAGAAAATATATTACCACCAATAACTTAATCTGTAATACTTATTTGACAATAAGGAATGTGCAGAGTGTTTGCAGATTTGGTTCATCTCTGATAGTAGAACAGAGTCAGATACTTTTCTATTTTCAGTGCTACTTTTCAAGTTCAAACACATACAATCCCAAAATACATTTTTGGAATTCTCAGGAAAGAGGATACAGCCCACTAGGAAAATGTCCTGTTTTCAGGGCAACCCGGAGCACTGGGAGGTTAGGTGACTTGCTCAGAGTCACACAGTATGCAAGTGGAAGTTGTGGGTATCAAACCCAGGTCTGCTGGATGTACCAAGCTCATTCACAGCTCATTAATCTAACCTCTAGACTATACTGACACTGAATTTAATCCAGTTAGCACAGTGGCATAGGAGCAGTATATTCCTGGACTAAAGGAATCATGAATTCTATAGTTATTAAATGAAGGGGATACTTACACTGGATTTACTTATTTATTTTTTAACTGGGAAAGGAGGGCAAGACAATACTGCTTGGTTTCATCTTCCTCCTGTGAGTGAGTGGGGTGATGCAGATTCAAACCAACTAATATTGAATCAGATTAAGTTACTTCTGGTATTTTATTGAATGAGGAAAATTTGGCTAGGACACAGGGAAATATCCCTTCTCTTTTTGAGCAGTGCCATGACATCTTTAACATTCACTTCCTCTTCCTCCTTTGTATTGACTGAGCAAAACTATGGCAGTCAGAGGAAGGCACAGCAGATAAACCAATATGAGGATTGTAAGGAAAAGGTAGATACAAAAATACCTGGGGCAGCTTCTGGATAGTCAGGGAGTAATGAAGAAAGATGAGCCTTCCCTTCAAAAAAGGTAATGGAATATACCCCAAATTGGTTTGGTCAGCAGAAACCAGGACTAAATGCATCTACCCTTTTTTTGGAGGGACTACAGGTCCTGGAGCTATCCCTGTCAGTATGAATAGCTATACATGCATCAATATCAAAGAATGAGGCTAAGAATAAGGTGATTAAGGCAGTGGGACCCCTCATATGGGGGTGAGACTGGGACCTGATGGTTAACCAAGTGAACAATATAAAATTCTTGTAGTAGAATGTACAGAGGAATTGGTGGAGATGTATAAATATGTTCTGAAACACAATGATCTGCCACAGAAGGTCTTAGAGGGATTCTTCTACATTTACATAAAAGGGTACAAAATTTAGTTAAAGAATTGGGGTCCAGTTAGTTTACTTGAATAAGAATTGAAAATTCTAGACAAGATTTTGGGGAATAGATTAGCACAAGCTGCTAAAACATCCATAGCTCTCTTCCAAACTTGTACTATACCCAGTTATTCCATTTAAGATTATTTATACATAGTGGGGCCTATTCACAAATGGGTGGGAAGAATGTGCCAAAGGCATGTATCCCACCTACTGTACATTGCTCTGCACCAGAGGAAAGATGTGATGTGGCCATATTCAAAGACACTTGCCACCGTGTGGATCTCTTTCATCGCCCTACCATCCCCGGCACACAGGTGCGCAGGGGCTGTTCGGTGGGCATCAAATGGGATGCCTGGACCCAATTAATCACTGGATCCCTTGCACCTGTGGGGCACCACATATGGCAGGGAGCCACAGTGTGCCTGGAGCACTGTGGTAGGCAAGTGCCTAGTTCAGCTGCCCCAGCCCTCCTTGTGGTCCCCGAGGGCTGGGGCAGCCTGTTGGTGGGGTCTGCTGTGCCCTGACTTTTCTACCTCAGCCAGCGATGGCATCCTGGAGGGCACATATCCTTTACAGCTGGAGTCATGTGGCATAGCTTGTGGCCCCCCATGCCCAGCACTCTGCACCTTTGTGAATGGCCTGGAGTGCATCCAGGTGCCCCACACCATCCCCTGGACTGGCCCTATGCAGATATCCATAGCTGGTCAGGGATCTGGTGCACACAGGATGTGCATCCTACTGGTGAATCCCATGCAAGGGGTGCAATGGTTGTGGGGTGGTTATGCACTGCAAATACGTGGCACATAGGCACTCCACAACTTTGTGAATAGGGCCCAGTTAGAGAATGATTTGAATGTGGGCAAAAAGTGCGCTCAAGGCTGTCTCCTAAATTTAGACCAAGAGAAACACAGAAACATAGAATCTGAGAGCAGATAAGGACCACTTGGCCCACCTAGTCTGCCCATGTTCCCTACCTACTTTCACACCATAGACCCTACTTGGTCTAAAGCTTTTACCCCTCTTTCCTTGCTTCTAAGGTTACCTTATACCTATCCCATGCCTTTTAAACTGATACAGTTTTGCTTCCACCACCTCTTCAGAGAGGCTGTTCCAGGCATCCAGCACCCTTACTTGAAGAAGCATTTTCTTTTATTTCCCTGATTCTGCCCCCCAGCCTCATCACATGACCCCTTATTCTTGTACATCCTTTTCTCTGAAAAAGGCTTCCTCTTGAACCTTATTTATACCCTTTAGGTATCTGAAAGTCTCTATCATATTCCCTCCTCCTCCTTTCCTCCAGTCTGTACATATTGATGTCCTTCAGTCTCTCCTTACAGGACTTTGGATGCATATCCTGCACCACTTTTGTTGCCCCTCTCTGCACTGCCTCAACTCTGTCTACATCATTTTGGAGATGAGGACTCCAGAACTGGGCACAGTACTCAGGTGGGGTCACACCAGAGATTGATACAGAGGTACCACCACTTTCCTCTTTCTGCTGGTGATACCCTCCCTATGCACCCTAGCATCCCATGGGCTCTCACCACTACCTTGTCACACTATTTGGCCACCTTTAGGTCATCAGAGGTGATAACATCCAGGTCACTTTCCTGTTTGGTGGTTGCCAGTACTACTTCCCCATTTTGTACTCTGACCCTGGATTTCTATGGTCCAAGTGCATGATTTTGTATTTTATGCATTGAAACTTACTTAGTTGTCACTTTCTAGACCATTCTTCAAGTTTACTTCGCTTTCTATTCATTTTTCCACACACATCCCTTCCCGGAGTGTCCACACTATTGCAGATTTTGTGTCATCTGTAAAAGGCATACTTTCCTTCTAGTTCCTCTGCAATGTTGCTTATAAAGATATTAAAGAGGACTGGTCCAAGTACTGATCCTTGCGGCACCCTGCTGATCACCCCCCCTTCCTTAGAGTGAACTGCATCTACCAGTACCCTCTATCACCTATCCTCCAACCAATTTCTTACCCAGCTTACCACTTTTAGTCCTACTTCTAGGCTGCAAAGCTTGTTTGAGTCTCCAATGTGAAACAGTGACTTTAAACACTTTGCACAGAGAAGGCTTCTGTTTCCCACATGAATATTTAATTTCAGTTTTTAAGCATTATGGGATCCTGAAACCTCTCATAGGCTGGGTAGAACTGTTACATGCCTCAGCTTACACAATTCCCATTGTTAATGGGATTCTTGGTTCTCAGATAGTGATAAAGCGAGGGGTGAGACAAGGGTGCCCACTCAGCATAATCTTGGATGTCTTTTGCCTAAACTTGATACCAAGGAAAATAGAACAGGAAGAAAGGATAAATGGGGTAAAAGGATGAGGAGGAAATATGCTTCACAAACTTCAGCTTATGCAGATGACTGCTGTATTACAGTACAGGATAAAAGATCAGGGAATTAGCTTTAAGATTTATACAGGTATTTTCTTTCATATCAGAATCCAAAATTTAATATAAATAAATGTACAGGGATACAGTTTGGTAAAAAGAAAATCCCCTTTAGATATTGTGGGGTATGACTAGCAAACTGACATGATAAAATACAAAGGGTCACATTTGGGGTACAAGATTTGGCCAAACACAATTGGCAGGAGAAACTGGATATTGCTGATCAAAAAGTGGATAAATGGAAAATATGGCGAATAGCAAAAAGAAAAGATGTGTATGTTGGAAGCTTTTATAGTCCTCAATTTGTATCCATTGGTTATATTTTTCCATTACTATTAAATTCAAATTTGCTCATCCTGTGGTATTCAGGAATATCAGACATAACATTTATGTGCAGGCTGAAATGGGCACATAACCTTATTAAGCTTGTAATCACCTATGATACCTATGTTACTACAAAATATGCAGGCCAGACTATATAACATTTACTTTAGATTAATCTGGGAAAGCAGACGTAACCCCATCAAACAAAAGATTACATATACTATAGGTCATTAATAGAAGGAGGTTTAGTTATGTTAAACCGTGTACTAAGGAATCAAGTTTACAATGATTCTGGACAGATCTTTCAGTCAGGATCTCATCTTTAACTGTCCTCCCAAGATTAAAGTGAGATGGATTTTGGACCAACTGCCGGAACCTCAAATACCACATAAAATGTGGGCACTCCAAGGATGTGTTGCAATGGCTAATTAAATGTGAGGGGTAACCATGATTATAAAAGCACAGAGAGGATTTGTTTAAGGCCTGAATGCCATATGGTTTTTGAGACTATGGAACATTTATTTTTTGAATGCACATATATGAAGGGTTTTTGTCAAATACTTGCCAATAGATGGCAAGATCAGATATCAGGTGGAGTGGAGTAAATTCCATCCAGGGATTTTACTGCTTATACTCACAAACATGAAATAAGACATAGATTGGTATTACAACAAAACATCACACTGCTACCAATTATTTTGACAAAACAGAAAAGAAAATATTGGTAGTTTATGACAGAGTGTGATAGGTCGTGGGACTGATGACACAAACAACTTGGTAGGATCCAAATATAAGTCAGACTGCCACGATTTATTTATATAAAAAATAAAATAAAAATGTAAACAAAAGCAATAGTTCATACTTCATAGCAACAATGTAAACTCCAAAGGTAAATGAAGGAAAAATAAATTCAGCTTTGATAATGGTTCTATTCACTCCAGAAGAAGGCTGGAGAGAACACTAGACCATATGGAAGGTACCACTGTCCAGCACACCCTAACTCTCTACTGCTGGATCTCAACTTATCTAATTTCCAAATCATGTGATCTAGCCCTCCCACATATACTCAACGCTACTTCATATTTTATTATTAACAACCAAATTTCATTTCATTTTAACACAGTAGAGTTTCAGAAAAGCATTGGTAGTGTAATAACTAAAAACAAAACAATAAAATACTTTTTTTGTCCCCGGAGGTGCCTCCACACTGTCCAGCCAGAATAAAAGAAAAGAACAAATGGCTGGCCGGCTCCTAAGTGCACAGTGTATGGAGCTCTCTCTGTTAAATGAAATGGAGATGAGACAAACGTTGAACAGACTACACAAGACCTGAAATCTTCAGTGACTGCACAGAAAAGCAAGTCCACTCAGACTCAAAGTTCATACCAACAATAGCCTGGTAACTATATTCTCTTTTATCTTTTCCTCACTTAAAGCAGAGCAGTTCCCTGTCTATCTTTGTACAAGCTACGGACAGTTTTCGCTGTGCAGTACTGCGCTGTGCAGCACTTCCATATATGAGCTGCAAGACCAATGGCTACAAAGCGCAGTACAAACACTTAGAAGGAGTCCGTTTCTGCTAATAATGTCAAAACCATTTTACATGGATACATACCCAAACAAAAACATGTTTCTGCTGTACAGTACTGTTTTGTACTGTTCAGGAGCATTACAGGACATTTTAAACCAAAAGAATCAGAAAGTGAGCCGGCTCGCATACTATTTTGACCTCACTTGTTTTACGAAGCTCCAGTCCTTTCATTTGGAGACCAGAACTGTATTTTCAACTTAGTAACCCACTAATTCAGGCTTTGTATTAACTATAAAGCAAGTACTGTTTTTTTTTGTATTGATCTAAACGATCAGAGGGGAAATAGGGAATAGTAATCTCATTCTTCGTTTTTGAGACAGCAAGGTACTTAAAGGCACAGGTGGCCAACCTGCATCACCTTGGAAACAGCTAAGGAGCGAACAGAATAGAGAGCAGAAAAGAGGGAAACAATGCTGTTGAGCAACAGACTTAACGGAGAAAGATTCAAAAAGAAATAGAAATAGAATATGGAGGGGGGGGGAGTGGATGAGTTATTCCCTATGACACAGAGAAAGTAAATTTCTTTCACATTCAGTTTTGACCGATATATGGAAAAACACCCCCTGGATTTTTCTAAGACAAGACATTTTGGCATAGGATGCCTCCCATCCTCCTACCACCAATTTTCATATTCATGTATAGCTTCCCTTTATGAGTATTAGGAAATGATTCATAAACTCTAGGGTTTTGTTTACACTTTTCACTCAGTATGTAGGTCTGAGTTTCGGTTTATTTAGACCTTGCAATTTTCTTCTGTAAATTTTGTATTATATTTCTGTTTGATTGTATCAATAAAAATCCTCTACTCCTTTCTAGAAGTGCCATGGGATCTTTAACATTCACTTGAATGAGCACCAGAATTGGCAGACAGGATCTTGGTTTCACTTCTCATCTGAAGGATGGCACACCACAACAGTACAGCAGGCCCCTAGTGCTGCACTTGGGTATCAACATGTTATGGTATGAGTCCATCCCCAATTCAGGACTAGAACCCATGACCTTCTGGCCAAGTCTTCTTCATCAATATGTTAACTGTGACATAGTAACTTAATTATAGAAATGATTCTATGCCATTCAGGCCCATCCCCACTTCATATGCAAGGATGAATAAATATACTATTTAATATCACAAACACAGAACTTAAGAAAGGAGATGCAGCAGATACAATATGATAGAGCCTCTTCATATTAGCAGGCACAGAAGTTTGAAACTCAGGCCAAGTCCTTGAATGGGAATTGACAGTATATGAAAGTTGTAAAGATAGGGTGAAAAAGGCAAATGATAGGACTTAGACATGGGCTGGATATGATACTACTATCCAATAAGATATTAGTAAAATTGTAAATCAGTATTTGGGGATACTTCTGGAGCCCCTACCTCAATGATCCACTTTTAATGGCTACAGTGGGCAGAGCCCTGCAGATGTCTTGCTATGACTGTAGAGAAAGGGAGCTCTCCAGATACCCAACAGACTAGATACAATTAGAGATTTTGTAAAATCACTGTGCTAATTGATGCAAGCAGTTGGCTATGTTCATTTGAGTTGAGCAGTCATGAAAGCACTATTTTGTTCAGTGTGGGTAGAATTCTTTCAAGAAAGATTCATAGCTCATAAACTTGTCAACTTAATCAGCCTTTCAACTGTACTTGAAATTGATATCTCCCTCCCTTTCTAAGCTTTTACTCTTGCCTGTATTGCACTGAGATGCACAAATAGGTGATTTCTTAGTAGACCTTCTCAAAAAATAAAAAAAACTGTTTCATTCTATACACTAATGCCACAGTTTTAGAGAAATAATTAGCTGGGAAACACGGCACTATGGATAAAATATAGCAGTGTTAAGGTCAAAAGCCACAAGATGAATGATATGCAGCTATACAACATCATAAAACATCCATTGTTGAAGTCTTACTTTAAAGACTACAGAAACTGAAAGGCACGCTGTAATTGAATTTTCAATGCTGGCACTGTGTAAATGTGTTTCTGCCTGTAACTATGTGTTTATTTATCAATATTAATTGTGAATATTTAAGCTTGCACTATTTAAAGATGTTCTGTCTATAAATTTGCATTACACTGAAAACTTAATATCCGATCTATATGGTTTGCTCTGTCCCATTAATACCATCTTACTGCAACTCTGCAGTGTATTACTTTCATATTACCATCAAGACATAGTCTACAAAAAACTTATTTTATTATTACACCTGTACTAATTCTGCACTTCTTTGCATTGAAACCCATCTGCCATTCTTCAGACCATTTCTCTTGTTTTTTAGGGTCTTCCCTCATTCTTTTACCCACCCCGGCATGTAAACCCTATTGCATGCCTTTGTATCAACTGCGAAGAGGCATTCCTTCCCCTCCAGTCCCTCTGAAATGTCCCCAATAAAATCCAGATAGGCCACATCCACTACACCTCCCTCTGTTCCTTGCTCTACCTTAGTTACGCAGTCATGCCATAGATTAGCACAATGAGTTAATGCAAACACAGTAAAAGTTAGGGTTAGATGTATAAGTAAGCAAATGACATATAAGGCAGTGTATGTGTGTTAGTGTGTGTGTGTGACAATGCTCTGTGTGTGTAGACAGTGCACTGCTATGTTATACTGGAATATATGTGTATATGTATTAGTCAGTGTGTGTGTATCACAACAATTAGAAAGTGCAGTTAGGTGGCTCAGTGGTGAGTGCAAATATTGCTAGTCTACATTACCCCCCCCATCAAGACAGGTTTTAGCTTTATGCATGTCATTGCTGATTTAAATGAGCTGTCTACTGGCACCCCCCACCCTCCAATGTTCCTCGGAGCCTGAAAAAGAAAATGGTCACTCAATGTCTTTTTAATCGTAAAATGTGCGAGACAGTGCACTGCTATGTTATACTGAATATATATATATATATATATATATATATATATATATATCTGTATATGTATTAGTCAGTGTGAGTGTATCACAACAATTAGAAAGTGCAGTTAGGTGGCTCAGTGGTGAGTGAAAAAATTGCTAGTCTACCTCCCCATCTAGACCAGTTTCAGTCTTATGCATATTACTGCTGATTTAAATGAGGTGTCTAGTGGCAACCCCCACCCTCCAATGTCCCTTGTAGCATGAAAGAAGAATAAGGTCCCCTGGTGTCTTTTTATTCTATAAAAATGTGTGTCGAGAGTGAACTGCTATGTTACACTGGAATATATATACATATACTGTATGTGTATATGTATTACTCAGTGTGTGTACATTGCAACAATTAGAAAGTGTAGTTAGGTGGCTCAGTGATTAGTGCACAAATTGCTAGTTAACACATTTCTCACTCCCAACAATACCATTATTTTGCAGCCATATTGACTCTGGCTAGAGTTTAATTCTTGGCACAGATTCAAGTGCTTGAACTATCAAGTGCTTTTAAAATAGAGCCAGGTTGGACCAATTTCCCAAGTAGAAATTAAACACATCATAAAGTCTTTGAATAATCAGTTAGCCCAGGTTTAGACTTTTTATCTATAAATTTTAAAACACTTTGTGGATAACTCCCATGCTATAATGTGTTTAATTATATCCTTCACTCAGAACACATGCTGTTACCTATGGGTCAAGAAGTTCAGATTGTTCTTTATAAGAAATGGGAACCATTTGATATTTGAAATAGGTGACCTATTTGCACTGATGATATATAGGATAAAGTATGGGTATCGGTGCGTAACGAGAATTGACACATACCTGAGGGGTTTGATGCTACATAAACCCCGAGACCAAAGCTTGAGGGGGTTTTGCGAGCATCAAACCCTGAGGGTGTATGTAAATTCAAGTTTACACACCGGGACCCATATTTTATTTTATATACTTGTTGGCTTTCTTTCACCTCAGCAATTATATAGATAAAAAAAAACTGCTGTGCCGGCGAGTCAGATTACCTTGGTGCAAGGTCTGCTTTCACTTTATTTAAAATATTGTGGTGGGGGTCCATCCGGTAGCCGTGTGGAACATCTGAAGTAATTTTAAAAATTAATTACTGCTGAGTGTCTGTGGCAGTTTCTCTCCATGGTGGGTTTGCGTAGGGGAACGGTTTCCTGTTCAGGAAGGACACAGTGAGCGAGAAGTTTGAGCATGTGCAGTGTGGGGAAAATCATGCGCATGTTTTCCATTATAAAAGCTCCTTTATAACGGCGAATTACGCCACAGTTTCCCAATGGGAAAAAGGGAAGCCCATTAATTATAAAAGCTTAACAAAAATCATTTGTCTGCACTTGGCACAAGTAGCTAGGCATCTAATGGTTTCCACTCAGGCCTATTCTATTCCTGGTCATTCAACACAGGAAAACCTTATTCTTCTGTGAGAGGTAGTAAAACAAGGAAGACAAGGTAACATCAAAGGTGTTGTGTTAATCTTAGACCAGGAAAACGCTTTTGATAAAGCTGAAATTAATTATATGTTTGCTGTATTATCTCACTACAGGATCCTAACAGATTTCATACAATGGAAGAAATGATTTATTTCTCAGCCTCAGTGATTCCAAATGTAAATAGGACTTTATGACCTATAATGTGTCAGAAAGGAGTGCAGCAGGGTAGTCCACTACTATATATCTTTCTAAAATATTCTTTCCTCTGAAGAACTGACGTGGACTATGATATCAAAGGGCTATATAATGTACAATATCTGCTTATGGTTTCAAAATGAATTTTTAAGTAAGTTGTTTTTCTTTTTAAACAGTATAGCAGTGTATATGAATCAGCAATAAACCTCAAGAAAATTTCTGAAGATCTTAATAAGTTTATCAATGCTACGTATTCCTGTTATTGTATCTTTTATTCAATTCTTTGTCCATGGATATCAGTTAGAATTTAA
Organism: Neoceratodus forsteri; assembly: GCA_016271365.2. Classification (NCBI taxonomy): domain Eukaryota; kingdom Metazoa; phylum Chordata; order Ceratodontiformes; family Ceratodontidae; genus Neoceratodus; species Neoceratodus forsteri. The sequence goes on from CM057459.1 coordinate 629,856,327, forward strand.
CAGCTAAAGGGACAACGCTGGCATTCCTGGAAAAATTTAAGATTTTTATCAGGGACAGACCAACTGGCTCTGAGGGCAATTACCATCTCAGCTACTTTATATCACAACAGGACCACTGGACAATTTATGGGAGTGCTTCAGTGGGGAAAGTATCTGTCATGTCAGGAAGCTCCTAGCTAACCAGACATCCCTGCTGGGCTAGAGAAGACTTGGGGCAAAAAGCAGATGAATTTGTATAGAGATGTGACAGAATTAAATTTCGAGCATGAAATTCCCACAAAATCAGCAATTTTGCCATGTGAAACATTTTGTGTAATTCTGCCATTCCATGAAATATTTCAAGGGTGCAAAATTGTGAAATTCTGCCCTAGAAATGTGAAATTTCACCTGCAACCAGTGGAATTTCACCTGCAAGTGGTAAATTTTGCCATTCCATGGGCAAATTTTGTGCTCCATGGGTAAAATTTAGCACTCCACAGCTGAAATTCTGTATTTTGCACTCATGAAAATTTTGTGAAATTCATGAATTTCAAAAATGTTTTGGGGAATACAATTTTCCATTTTGCCTACCTCTGTTTCTATATTCATAGTCCCAAAAGTTGAGATAAGACTGTTTTCCAAGAAGATCCAGCTCAAGATACAGAGAACTGGCCTGGGAATGAAGTCATAGGACATGTGTGCCAATGATTGGGGGAGACTATTTTTTGGGAAAAGTTATGAACCTGATTTTTTGTGTGTGTGTGTGTGTGTGTGTTATTTTTTGGATATGCTCCTCCCCAGGCACCCCCGACTGACCACTCCTTCAGGCCTTTAAGGTGCACCCTGTCACCACTCATCCCCTTCTGCCAACCACCACCCCCCCAGCCACCAGGGTAACGTGACGTATCACTTCATGGGGAGGGTCTCTCCCTTCCAGGAGGAAGCAGCAGTTAGGTGCAACTTTGTATTCCAAGTGCTGTGTAGTTGGACCAAACACTTTCTGGGGCTTCTTGGTGTCAAGGGAATGGAGGCCATCATCCGATCACTCGGGGGTGTTGTTTCTATTTATCTGCCGTCTCACTCATTCCGTCCTAATTGACTGAGTGTGGCAGCAACCTGAGGAGGAGATGTACAGGGAGTGTGTCAAGGCTTCACACCCCCAAGCCATGACACCCAATCCACTTCCAGGTGCTGAGGCACTGCCCACTCCCCCAGGAGGGAAGTGTCCAATGGATGCTCTGTAATCCCTCCCTGCCAGTCTCCTCTCCTGGCACCCAGACTCAGGGCATGAACCTGGGTCACCAGCACGCCAAGCAAACCCCTTCACTTGGCACCACAGGGCCGGCATGAACCTCAGTTTTTGGAGGCCAGGTCAATCACCATCTATGGCCAGACTTGTGAGGATCATGTCAGGCCAGATAGGAATGGCAGAAGTGTCATACCTTGGGCACAGCATAGGGAGTGGGCACATTTGGCTTGAGCCAATGAAAATTGAGGCTATCAGGGATGGGCCATACCCATGATCAAGAGAAATGTATGGCCTTCAGAGAGACAGCAGGGTACTACCATATGTCTGTGCAAAATTTCAGCTATATGGCCAAACCCCTGTTTGATCTCACCAGGAAACAAATTTCAGAAAAGGTTCAGTAGATGGAAACATGCAATACCACGTTCTGCTGCCCGCAGAGCAGGCTTATGCTAAAATAGAGAAGAGGTGCCTGGGGATTTTTTGGACTTTGCAGAAACTGCAACCTTACATGTGTGGGAGAGAGTTCACCCTGGTTACTGATCACAATACCCTTACATGGTTGCATAGGACCAGTGGACAGAAATCAAAATTGCTAAATTGGAGCCTGGTGCTGCAGTCCTATAATATGGATATCAGGAATCACAGCAGGTCGCAACATGGTAATACGCAGGCTGTCTAGACAGTAGTTAATGCCCTTGTTTTGTTTTTTTTTTTTCTTTCTTTGTAGGTACTGTAGGGGATGCTAGGAGAAACTGTGGGGTTCACCCAGAGATGGAACTGAGGGCATAGCAGTGGGAGCCAGCCAGGGCAAGCATACAATCAACATAATTTAACACCGCTTAAAGATCTGTTTTTTCTTTCCATTGGGGGAGATGTTTCAATGTGCTATGCACACCTATTACTGTATTTTTATTCAATTCTTTCTGCATGGGTATCAGTTAGAATTTAGCAACTGAAGGGACAAAACTTCCATTCCTGGTGAAAATCAAGATTTTTTTCATGAACAGACCAACTGGCTGTAAGGGCAGTTACCATTTTGGTTGTTCGTATCATGGCAGGACCCCTGGGCAATTTATGGGAGAGCTTCAAAGGAGAACATGTCTGTCATGTCAAGAAGTTCCAAGCTAATGTATGAATGTAGGGTCTTCCAACAAGAGGGAGCATATGGTCATCTATCTTGTCCTCTGTATATTTCAACAGTTGTATCCACAGGTCCCTCCCTGTAAGGGCTACTTATCCAATCCATGTTTGAACATTTATAAATTGCCTCTCATGGCTAATGTCTCAGATAATGTGTTCCAAACTTGTACCACCCTCTGTGTGAACCATTTTTCTCTCTCTTCTGTGTTATAAATATACCCCATTAATTGGAACATGTGCCCTCTAGTTCTTTCCCCTTGTTCTTTGAATTCAAGACAAAAGCATTCCCTTACAATATAATTTATTATCATCATTTATTTTTAAACTGACATCCCTGATGCCCTAGACAGGATTTGGGACAAAAAGCAGATCCATTTTCTATATACAAAGTCCTGAAATCAGATCAGACTGGTTTGGTTTCGAAGAGGACCCAGCTCAAGAGACAGAGAATTGGCATGAGAATGGTGTCATAGGACATGTGTGCCAAGGTTGGGGGTGGTTTGGAAACCTTGTTAACCTGAGTTTTGGGAGGGCAAGTCAGTCAGATCTGGGACAAAGAAGAGCCACCATCTAAGGTTTGAGTCTGTCCTGATTCATCAAACTGTCTTGTGTGGTAAACTATTCTACTTTGCAATATACAGAATAAGGAGATGTTTTCTTTTCCTGTGTGTGACCTACTCTTCATAACATTTTCTTATTAATTTCTATGGAATTACTGATCTTCATAGTCCTTGTGTAGTATCCTGTATTATTCATGTAATATCTTGATTATTTTTATATACTTCATGTTACTGCGACTGAGTGCTTTGAGGTACGGCTAACTGATTTTTAACTGACAAGACTATGTTTCTGCCTCTCAAGAGAAGGCTACCATTACCATTATGTTATCTCTAAAGTAAGGTGTTCTCAGCTGTGACAGAGATGGGTGGGTCTTTTGCCCTTGAGCAAGGAGTGCTGTACTGTGTGAGCAGTAACTCTGGAGGGATTCAGACCTAGAGATACCAGAAAAGAGTGTCTATGCTAAGTGGTGGCAGCTACTGAGGACCCATGCAGTCATCTGAAGTGCTCAAGAGTGCTGGAAGCAGTTGCCAGCTGAGTCTGCAGCAATCAGTTGACCACAGTATGGAACCATTTTCCAATGTGCAAAAGTTGTAGGAAGTAATGGGAATTCAGATTTCCTTAGTACCAATTAAATTATTGGGGATACTGTTGGTGTAGACAGTTTGGGGAAACTACATTTGTGAGAAAATCTAGAAAGAGCAGAAAATAAACTTGAGAGATGAAAAGCATGGTCCCACCCTAAACAGAAACAGGTACAGAATATAAAAATGTTTCTAGTCCCTATTTTTGTACTAGTTTTATGCTGTATTTCTGCCATCATGGAACATGGAAACAAGACTTTTCAGCATCTAGAATGTTATGGGGCTGTAGGTTCAATCGCATAAAGTGAAATATTACAGACATAGAAATTAATGATGATGATTTCAGCATAATAAAATTGGTTGCCTTTTGGGGAATCTTTTTCTTTTGCTCAGAACCTTTTTCCTATAGATAGGACAGGTAAGGAATGAGGTATTTTTTTAATTAAAATGTTTATGTGGTACTAGACCTTTCAGGGCTCTCCCACCCCTGGCTGCCACACATCATTTCCCCAGGACTTACCAGCCAGACAACCTCCCATAATTACCTTCTCATGGCGGTCTAGAAGGGGAGGGGCCACCACCCCTCCTCCCAGTGACCCAATCCATCTGTGGCCATGCTGGGTGACATTGCAGGCCCAGAGCAGGGCAGACATCATCCTTCAGCTCCACATAGCTTCTTTTTTTTCAGCCTCCATTTTTCTCCAAAATGACAGCTGGTGGTGTGCAAGGGTGCAGATACACATGAGGGTAGAGGCACATGCATGCCATGTGTAGGCTGCTGACCACTCCACATTGTGGGCAAAACTGCTGACCCACTACCGCACCTCCACATGGTGGTAATGCAGGAGCAGTGCAGCACAATGCTTCCACTAAGAGAGGAGAGCTGTCAGACAGGTGCTTGAACCTCTCCTTCTGACCTACCCCCAGGTGGTCCAGGTCCACTTTCAAACTTGGATCACAGGCACTTTGAAAGATGTGGCCTCCAAGCTTCAACCCTTAGCATCACCAGGCCAATCTCTATGAATGAGGTGTCATTAGTGTCTGGATGGCACCTCAGAAAATGGATTAGTAATCACAAAAATTAACCCAGAGTATAAGAAATATGGAGGAAAAAACATAAGACAATGACAACAAAAAAGACCCATGGCCCATCCAGTCTGCCCAAGACCACTATTTAGCCCTGGGACCTACTGTGCCTCCAGGGTCCTAGTGCTCCTCAACCTCTACCCCCCATTCTCTTCCTAGCTTCCCTAGCTTCTGCCACCCCAAGCAAGCACGATACTCTTCATTCTGTCCAAAGTGTGCTTGAAACCTCCCTAATTTTAATTTCCACTCATGTTTATATGACTGCGAGCTAGTATTCAAGCTAAATAGTTCCCCACCATTCATTTTGCTAATTCCTTTTAGGAACTTGAAGGTCTCCATTGTATCTCCCCTATCCTGTCTGGTCTTTATTCAGTACATGTTCAGTTCCTTGATAGGACCTGACCTGTTAGCCCTGAATCATTTTTGACACCCTGCACTGCACTGTCTACAGCTTATCCCTTATATTTACTGATGTGAGGACTCCAGGACTGGGTGCAGCATTCCAGGTGTGGCCTCACTAAGGATCTATATAGGGGAAGTATTATCTCTTCCCTTCTGCTATCAAAACTCTTCCTGATGCAACCCAACATCCTACTCGCTTTCCTATATGCCTTGTTGCACTGACTCAATTGCTTTAGGGAGTCACTGATAATAACTCCAAGGTACCATTGCTCAGCTGTAGTGCTAAATTTCTCCCCACCCATCTAGTACTCTGTCTTGGGATTCTTGTTCCATACATTCATTACCTCACACTTCATGGCATAAAATTTCAACTGCCAAACCACAGAGCACACCTCAAGCTGCTGTAAGTCCCAATGCATTTCTTTCATTGCCTCAGCACTAGTCACTCTCCCACACAGCTTAGTTGCATTCACAAAGAGAAACAATCTGCCCCAGATCCCCCTCACTAATGTTGCTTATAAACATATTTGAAGAGGACAGGAACCAGGACAGATACCAGTGGTAGCCTGCTCATGATGTTTGTCTCTTCTGATTTGACCCCATTAACCACAACCCTCTGCTGCTTTTCCTTTAGTCAATTACAGTACTAATCCAGTTTACAATGACCTTAGCCACACCTAGATCCTCCATCTACTTCAATAAGTGCCTGACTGTGGAGAGCTTTAAGCAGATCTAAAAACATGTTTATTCTAGCTGGCCTTCTCAGATGATTAATATTTGACTGTTTGTTGTTAAATTGAGGATTTTTATTACTGATTTTATTGTTTTTAATCTTTGTAAAAGAACGTTGATACTTGCTGAATTGTGCTTATTATAAATAAAGATATATTATTATTAAGTGTCTGTGAGGCACAAGTTAAAAGCCTTGCTGATATCAAAGTAGAGCAAATCAACAATGTGGCCCCTATCCAGTTCCCTCATTGCCAGTCAAAGAAAACTATCAGGTTAGTCTGACAAGATCTCCCTGCCACAAATGTGTACTGTTTATTATCCTGGAGCTCATTACCCTCCAAGTAGTCTATGAGGTCCTCTTTGACCAGTGCCTACATCAGCTTCCCTACAATAGAGGTAAGACTGATAGGTCTTTAGATCCCAGCTTGCTCCTGTCTCCTCCATGTTCACCACTCTCCAATCCTTTGGAACTGCACCGTCCTAGTGAGCTGCTGAATAGACCTACCAGGGGTTCGGCCAGGTCCACAGTCAGTTCCCTGAGTAATCTTGCATGCAACCCTTCTGGTCTTGGAGCCTCATCTATCTTCATGGCTGACAGTCCTTTCTGGACCCTTTCATGTGCAAATGTTTGCTGCCTCATCTCCTGAAGCCCCTCCATGGCCATCTTGATGCCACTCTCTGGCAAGGGCACACCGTCCTCCTTAGTGAAAACTGGGCACAAGTAATCATCCAAGATGGCAGTCTTTTGCTCATACTCCTCTATCACCCTACCCTCCTCAGTTAGCCTTATGATTCCTCCTCCTTTCTTCCTTTTTCTTCCAATATATTGGGAGAACAGTTTTTCCTCCCCTGTTGAGCCTCTCTACAATACTTATTTCTGTGCCTGCTTTTGCTTCCCTTACCACCTTCTTTGCATCCCTATTTTTCAGTAAATATTCTCCCCATTTTTTATTTCCCTGCTTCTCTTCATACTTACAGAAGGTCTTGTTCTTGGCTATTACTGCTTCCCTAACCCGTGCTAAGAACCATGACAGTCTCTTGAAACTGTTCATTTTGGTTACCATTCTCATGAGATGCCTTAAGAATGGCACCCTTAATTGCACCTGTCTCTCTTCTACTCCAACTATGTTGTGCACCTCTACTAACATTTCCCTGACCAGCCACCTTAGCTTATTCAAGTCCACCCTACTAAAATCAAGGACTTCAGTTTCCAAACCCAAGAACCAGTTCAAACCAAATGGAGTTAAGGTTGCTGTTCCCCAGTGGCTGCCTTATTCTCACAGCTCTTAGTGCATCTGAATTGATGAGAACCACATCTCGAATTACAGTCTGCCTTGTGGGTTCCTTAACTAGTTGTATCAGTAGGCAATCCTGGAAAGTATCCAGCAAGATCTGACTCCTAGTGCTCTTGGCAACTTGAACATCCTAAGTATTGTGTGGCAGGTTCAGATCACCCACCATTACTATTTCCTCTTTTATCACTCTTTTTTCAAGTTCTTCCCTGAGTTCTCTGTCCTTCTTTTCACCTTGCCCCCAGTTGTCCATAGATCACTCCCAAGCACAGTTTCTTTCCTGAGGCTGCTGTAAGTTGCTCCCACAGCAACTCTGTCTCCCCCTTTCTATCCATGATGCACCCATCATCCACCACCCCATGCCATCCTTGACAAAAATGATGACTCCTCCCCCTCGATCAGTTCTCTGTCTCTCTCTCCTGTACAGTAAGTTCCTTAGGGACAATCTGTTCCCAGTTGTTATTTTCTGAAGCCCATGTTTCTGTGATGGCCACAAGGTCCAGCTCAGTGTCTGCCATTGGTGCCTGGAGCTCACTGATTTTGTTACTTAGACTCCTGGCATTAAAGCATACCTCCCTTCTATCTGAGTCCTGATCCTATTTTCCTACTATCCTTGTGCTTTCCTTGCCTTTCCTTTCTCATGTTTTTCCTGGTGATTGCGCTTTGCTTTCCCCTCTCTAATATCCCCTCACCTAGTTCATTTCAGGACACTCTCTCCTCATTCCCGCTGTGCTGCTACAAGCCCCCAGATGTGGGAAGTAGTAGCTAGGGTCCCTTCCTTTCACCTGCCACCATGATTCCACTAAACTAAGTATCCCCCGTATTCAGTTTAAATGTCTGATATAGACATCAAACTTCTTCATCAGCACACAGGTCTCCTCTCTTGTCAGGTAAAGTTTGTCACACTTGAAGAGTCTCCTGTCCCAGGAATCTCCCAAGCCCCCACAGAGTGTTATCCCTTCTACTCACACCATCCTATAAGCCACCCATTAAACTCCTCAGTTACCTCACTTCTTATCCTCCCTGCCCCACAGAGGGAGGATTTTGGAAAAGACCAGGGAGGGTGATTGGGCTGTCAATCTGTCCACCAGTCTATGGAAGTTCCATTTCACCATCTCCACTGACTGGTTTGCAAGATCATTGGTACCCAGCTGTACCAGCACCCCCAGCTCCCCATCTCCACCACCCTTCCTATCCCATTTAAATTCTAGATGGCAGATGTACCAGGAAGGCAGAGGACCATCCTCCTCCTCCCATCCAATGCCCCCACACCACCCTCTCTACCTCCCAGTAATGGAGTCACTAGCCACTAAGAATCACTGGGTAGATTTGCTCCCCTTGGGTGCCATCACCTTGTCCTTCCCTTTCCCATCAACTGACTCAGTCACCCCCAGTGGAGTCAGGTGTCTGAGCCTCCTCCAGAGGTGCAAAACAGTTTGACATCTGGATGGTGCTGGGCTGAACAACCTCCTTCTAGCTATCCCTCCCCCTTCCCCTCCGCCTCCCACTGCCTATCACTCTCCATACCCCAGATCAGTGGGTCCCTGTGGGAGAGGGGATGTGGGTTGGGTGCTCCAATTGAGCTGGTGATATAGCAGGGATATTTCTATCATTGCTGCCACCAACAGAGCCTGGAGCTCTGCAATGGTCCTGCAAATGATGCAGTGCCCCCTAATCCAGAGCAAATCCCTAGAGAAGAGAACCCCAAAGCCACCACAACTGACTGCCTCCCCTCTGACCCCCATCCCAATATAGGCCTATGAATAAGGCTAAGGTACAAACAAATTTTTAGATTAATGTGTAATGCTCACCCAAATGGAGGGTGATGAGTACCAATATCCATAGTCTGGGTAACAAGCTGCCTGAACTAGTGGCCTTGATAGAAGAGCAATGCCTGGATAGCATGGCAGTCACAGAAACATGGTACACAGAGAACTGTGACTGGGATGTCAATATACCAGGGTACACAATCTACAGGAGGGACAGGGAGGATAAAAGGGGAGGAGGAGTAGCTCTGTACATAAGGGAAGGAATCAAAGCAACAGAACTAAACTATAAACAGAGAGGGGAGGAGGCACTGTGGGTCACCTTGGAGACTGGAATTGGCACCACAATCTGCACAGGCATTGTTTACAGACCTCCATCTTAGGGGGAGGTAATGGACAAGGAAATGATAGAAGGAATCTTGGAATGGCAGAAAAAGGAGAGATATTGTTGATGGGGGACCTGAATATGCCAGATGTTAACTGGAGCACCTTTACAGCAGCCACATCCAAGAGCGAGGTCATTCTTGATGCCCTACAGGGATCATGCCTCAGACAGCTAGTGTTGGAACCCACTCCAGAGGGAGCAGTCATATACCTAGTACTATCAAATGGGGATGGAGGGAGGATCTCAGATTTAGAAGTGGGAAGCCATCTAGGAACAAGTGGCCACCCAACAGTGTAGTTCACAATAAACACAGCTGTACAGTCAAGCCATACAAAAGTAAAGGTGTTGGACTTTAGAAAGACTGACTTTGTAAAATGGAGAGTGCCTCAGAAAAGCACTAGCAAACATGAAAGAAGGAGGTGGAAGAACAATGGGGAAAAATCAAAACTGCTATCCCAGAGGCAACAAGCCTTTGTGTAAAGCAAGTCAACAAAACAAAATGAAGAAAAAAAGCCACTATGGTTCTTAAAAGATAGCAAGAAGAATTAGAAAAAATACCAAAATTCCAAGCCAAAAACACAGAAAAACAGAGACAGAAAACTATATCAATTAACTACCAGAAAAATTAGGGAAGGCAGTCAGAATAGCAAAGGCCCAAACTGAGGTAAATATAACCAACTCTGTTAAGAAGGGGGATAAAACTTTTATAGGTACATTAGGGAGCACAGAAAGACCAGGGGAGGGATACGGAGGCTTAATAAATTGGGAGGGAATGTGGGCAGAGGGTGACAGTGAAAAAGCAGGGATACTGAATGAATACTTCTGCTCAGTATTCACAAAAGAAGAGAAGGGGAAGTTACCTAAACCAAACAATAGAAACACTCTGGATAGGGGTGTCACTACCAGTCCATTCACAGAAGAAAGTGTTCAGAAAGAACTTACAACTGAAGGTGGACAAAGCAATGGAAGTCTGATGGGATTACCCAAGAATTCTAATAGAACTAAAGGTAGAACTAGTGACATCACTGACTACTGTCTTTAACAAATCATGGGAGGATGGTGTGGTACCTGAGGACTGGGGGAGGGTAGATGTGATTCCACTTCACAACAGTGGGAGCAGGGCAGAGGCAGAAAACTACTGACCTGTTAGTTTGACCTCAGTTGTAGGGAAAATGATGGAATTACTTCTGAAGGAAAGAACTGATGAGTACCTAGAGGCCAGCGGGGTATAGGACCCAAGGCAGCATGGATTCACAATGGGAAGGTTGTGTCAGATGAATCTAATAGATTTCTTTGACTGGGTGACCAAAGTAGTAGAACAGGGAGGGGCTGTGGACATGGCCTACCTAGACTTTAGCAAGGCATTTGACACAGTCCCACACAAAAGATTAATATACAAGTTAGCCAGCCTTGGAGTGGGTCCTAAGGTGGTAGCCTGGATAAAAAAATTGGCTGGACAACAGGACTCAAAGGGTAATAGTAAATGAGTCCACTCTGAAGAAGAGGGTTACTAGGGGGTACCGGAGGGTTCAGTACTGGGACTGGTCCTCTTTAATGAGTTTATAAGTGACATTGCAGAGGACTAGAAGGAAAAGTATGTCTCTTTGCAGATGACATGAAGATCTGCAACAGGGTTGATACACAGGGTGGGGTGGAAAGGATAAGAAGGGACTTGACAAAGCTGGAGGAATGGTCAAATGTATGGCAGCTTAGATTCAATGCAAAAAGTGCAAGTAATGCACCTGGAAACAAAATCCCAGGGAAGAGTACACAATGGGGGTGAGATACTAACAACAACAAAATGGAAAGGGACCTGGGTTAGTTATATCAGATGACCTAATGGTGGGCAAGCAACATGAGCAGGCAGTAAAGAGGGCTGGGGATGGATACTGGATGCATAAGGAGAGGCATCACCAGTAGAAAACAAGAAGTTGTTATCCCTTTGTACAGACAGTTGGAGAGACCCAATCTGGAGTACTGCGTGCAGTTCTGGAGACCCCATCTCCGCAATGACATAGACAGGATGGAGGCTGTCCAGAGGAGGACAACTAAAATGGTGCGGGGTCTGCACCAGAAAACATATGAAGAGAGACTAAAGGAACTTAATATGTATATCTTCGAGGAAAGGAGGGATGGGGGGAAATGATAGAAATGTTCAAATACAGCAAGGGAATTAACAAAGTCCAAGAGGGTAGTATCTTTCAGAAAAAGAGATGTGCAAGAACAAGGTGGCACAATTTGAAAATAGAGGGGGGACAGCTCATAGGAAATGTGAGGAAGTATTTTTTATGGAGAGGGTTGTGGATACATGTAACGGCCTTCCTGAGGAGGTCATGGTATTAAAAACAGTGGGGGAATTTAAGAATGCATGGGACAAACATAAGGCAATTTAGTGGGGGGGTAGGAGGAAGTAGGCTGTTGGTTAACTAGGATCTGCAGCTTATTCATTAGGTAGGGAAATGGACAGACTAGGTGGGCCAAGTGATCCTTATCTGCAATCAAATTTTATGTTTCTATGTTATGTTTCACCCAAAAAGGGTGTAGCTGCAAGACTCACAAAAAAAAAAAATAATACAATCTACTGTACCTTGCAGTTCTCACTTTGATAGGGTGTAGTTGGGAGATTTAACTGTATCATAGAAACAGCTTAGCAAATTAAACCTATGCTAGCTATAGCACAGGAAGCAGGTGTGAAATCTACCTAATGCTCACCTATATAGGGAGTAGCTGTGGGATTTAGCTATAGCACAGACACATCCTTGCAAATTAAACTCAAACTAGCAATAGCACAAAAACACATATGTAGTTTAACCTACCTAATCAATGGGTATCAACAGTAAAGAGGCAGACTACTCCATTACACTGCAGTACACACCCAGGTAGGGTGAAGCTTGGACTTAGTACACTAACACAAAAATGAAGTTACTGGTCATATATTGTTTTAACTGGGATGAAATGGTCAGAGTTCCTTGCTGCTGGCTGCCTCACATCTGACTCCAGGCATACGCCACTTCTTTGTTGTCTTTTGTGATGTGGTCCTTAGTGCAGAGGGCCACAGTATGGAGAGACACTAACAGAGAGAGGCTTAAAATAGGTAGCATGTTATGATGGCGACTGAAATTGAGCAACTCAATTTTGAGAGACTCAGTTTCAGCACCTGGGATGTGAGCTACCATAAAAGGGTAGTGAGGTTTGGTTATAACATCCAGGTAAGGGATAAAGAGCAGGACACTAAGAGGGTGCATGACCAGAAGAGGAGAGTTCAGGAAGGAGAAAGAATGTGGTGTGTAGTTTGACGATGTGCTGCCGGGCTGCCATTCTGGTGTGGTGGTGGTGAGGGTGGTGGGCTGCAGTGAAGGAGGTGCGGTTCAGGGCTGGATAGGGAGTTTATTTAGTTTTGAACCTGTGCGGCACTTACATTTTTTTTGGTCGGTTTCTCCCTTCCCAGACATGCACCCCCTGAAGTTGAGAATCATAATTTAGGGGTTTGTGGGGTGCATAGATACATTATTTTCTGTCACTGTTGTCAGGTTCAGTGGGGAGTGTACATTGCCATTTTAATTTCTGGTGATGTACACTCACTCTAACAGTGATAGCTGTTTTACGGTCACTGTTATGACATGGAACCCTTAAAATGTATCTGGAGCAAACCTGACTCTGCTTTCACAGGTCACAGTCTTTCCCATTTAGCTGTCTCAGCTAGCTGCTAAGTCAAAGGGGGGAGGAGAGCTTTAGCTGCTCTAACCATCTATTCTCCCTAATATGATGCTTCTAAAATTTGAATCAAAATGGATCTGGGGCAACCCAACCCCTGACCAAAGGTTATTTGAGATTGGCAGTTCAAAGAATTAGCAATGTCACATTCCATGGGAATGCACCTTGTTGGAAATAGAAATCAAATTAATAATTGAACGATATCATATTATGCAGAACCAGGATTCTAAGACTGTCCACGACCAGTATTCAGTCAGACCATTGCACAACCGTTGAATGAAAGAGTTCCTAGCAGGGTAAGTGACGTTACATGACTGAGTTGCCATAGCAGACTAGGGCCCAGATATTCAAACTGCACCCAAAAAGTGTGCATTAGCATGAGCAAGCGCAAGTCTATTGCGCCCATGCACAAGAGACGCAATATTCAAAAACGGAGCAGGCCAAATTGTGCCTACAGCCGGCGACTGAATATCGCACCACCTGTGCCATAGCACAACTAGGGAGGGAAAGCTGAGCAGATCTGATGCACCATAGCGCAACAAGGGATGCTCAGCTGAGCAGCCCAGAGGTGCCATAGCGCAACCAGGGAGCCCCCCAGCTGCAGAGCAATGTAACTGCACAATCAGGGAGGTAGGGGCCCACCACCCATACCACAGATGGGCACAGGGACACACAGCAGAACAGACATTGTCCCCCCACACCCCAAGCACAGCACAACTGGGGGAGGGCTGGAATAACCACTGGCCCATGGAGACAAGCAACCAACCCACAGCCTGGCCATGGTGCCCCATCACACCTAACGGCAAGCTGTGACAGGCACACAAGGAGGCAGACCACCTGTGCCACACCATCCCCCAGTGCAGAGCACACCCTGCGCCGTGACCCCAGATGCCCCCATGAGCAGGTGACCACCACTGCAGGAAACCCCATGCATGCCACCACCCCCACTGTGTCAATGCAACCCTGTGCACCACAGAACCATGCAAGCCAGCCCCACCACGAGCACCCATCAGCAGGTTGCAGCACATGGCAATGCAACAATGGCAGACACAGTGCCACCATGCACATTCCCCCCGAGGTACTGCTGAGAGACTGACCATGCATTGGCACAAGAGGTACCCCACATGGGACGGGCGTGCCCTTGACACCACCACCAGTGGTACAGCGCCCTGCACAGTATTCCAGTGACACACCCCGACCCACCACTGGCCACAACAGCCAGCACAGACACCACAGTGGTGCGTGGAAGCATGCACCACACCAGATGCCACACAGGGTATGGACAGACACCCACCCATACCCAAGTGCACAACAACACAGGGACGCAGTTTTGGGGCAACCAAGCCCCCATTGTGGGCCCATGTAAGCCGTGTACACACAACCCACAGTCCACCATGGCACTGGAGTGCCAGCCACCCTGCGCAGGCACCGTGGACCCATACACCACCAGTAGTCACCCAGAGCACAAGCCACAGACAGTGGGGCACATCCCCTGCAACACACACAAGCCACAGCATGGAGGTGGGACAATGACTGTGTTGCCCACAGTGCCACCCAAGCCAGGTATGCACCACACCAGTGACATGGGCAACCCAGCAAAGTGACGGGTACAGTGTCCGCCCTGCAGGGAATGCCACCACTGACATGCCAGTGGACCGTGCAGGTCACAGACAGGCATGTGTGTTGGCTGCACAGGCCATGGATGGGCCAATGGGTGCACCATGGACACAGAGCACGCGTCATGGACCACTGCACACAGTCATCCAGTGCACAGGGAACAACACACACAACACAGACACTGACTGATATCTACCCTAACTCCATAGTCGCTTCCACACGGACACACACACATACCCATGACTGCACCACCCTGATGCCATGCACACCACTGCAGCTGAGCACCTATAGCCCACTGCAAATCAGAGACCACCACAGTATTCATATCAAATTCAAATGTATTGTAAATATAAAAGTGAACTATGTACAAAAAAAAAACTATTTACAAGCTTGGGGTGGGGGACACAAACAAGGTGGGGTGGGCAGGGGGCAGGGGTGACATATGGGATGGGATAGGAGGGTGTGGTGAGTCCAGGAGGGTAGGGGAAGTCAGGGACCAAAGGACTGTCATCTTGACCACTGCTCTGGCTTCTGGAACCTCCTGCCTCTGTGCCTCCGCAGCACCCCCGCTGTGTCGAGCCTCCTCAATATGTCTAGGGACTCGCGGGCCAGATGAAGGAGGTCCCATAAGGTGTCCCAATTTTCCGGAGATGGCATGTACCTAGGACAAGGAGCACAGTCAATAGGTGTGAGTGCACAACCCCATACAGCTCGCCCACTGTGCATGGCATACAGCCATGGGACATACCACTGTGATGGTGTGTGACCACCCGCATTGATCATGTCCACAGGACCTGCCCACCCAGGTGCATACAGCCATGCGGAATGCTGCACACACCCACTGGCCATGTCATGCACAGCACCACCATGGCCATTTAGTGACATGGCTGTGTGGTGCAAAGGCAGTGGCACAGCCATGTACCTGGTGCATGCATGGATCACCAGTGATGCACACCCAGACATGCATTGCCACTGGACAGTGTTGACTGTAACAAGTGGCGTACATGGCAGTGATGTCGATGAATGGTGGCCATGCCCGCTGCCCGCCCTGTCACACACAGCATGCAATACTAATCATGGATGTATGGCACTCACCCTCATCGGGCCGGTCAGGTGGGCATTGATGGCCCTCGCCTGCCTGGCTGCTTGTCCTCCCCTCCGCCTCTCTGCCTGCAATCTGCGGATTTGCCTGGGCCTGTGGGGAAAAAAGAGAGAAGAACATCAGTACATTCCTGAAGCAAAGTCCCCTGCCCCATGGTGTGCCTCCCACCCTGCCAGACCCACCCACCCCACACCCTGTGAACACCGCCACGGCCAACCCCATACGGTACCTCCCCTATGTGCTGGACACAAACAACACTGTGACTCATATGGACAATAAAGTGTGTTGACGAACCCCTACCTGGACGTGGTACCGTGTCCCTCTGTCACGCGGCCCGCAGTCAGGCCAGTAGCTCCGGCACCCTCCTGCGCAGGTCACCATAGTGGTGCCTGCACTGCTCAGCTGTACGCCCCCATCCTGTGCCCTCTTCCAGGGCAGTGGCCACCTCCTGCCACCCCTGGGTCCTGGCCCTGTCCAGGGGGTCCTCACCGTAGAGAGGCCCATGGTGTGGCTCAACAATGGCCACCAGATTGGCCAGCTCAATAGCCATCCACGGTGCTGCCCATCTCCATGCCATTCTAGCAGCTATAGTAGGCAATATGGCGCTCTGCAGCGCTGCTCCCCACGTGCAGATGCTGAGCGGTACAGCGCTGCCATTCCCTATTGCGCTGTTACCGAACAGTGCGATAGAGGTGCACCCATGCCTGACGCATGGTGCTAAGGGGGCAAAGGTCGGGCACAGGGTCAAGGGTCTCTGACGCAAGGCCACGCACAGCACCATCGGATGACAATGCGTAGCACGCACTGACTGCCTGTGCCAGCGCCATAGTGGATCATCGGGCAGTTGGGCCATTGTGCCTACGATGGCCCAGTGCCACAGCGCCATGTAGTGACCATCGCTATAGCACCACTGGCACAATGGTGGCCGTGCCCTGCATTGCCTACCGTGCACAGCACATCATCAGCGCGGCAGACACCTGCATCAGCAACCTCGGCATGCGCAGTGAGGTGTACTACTGATGTCACAGAACTGCGCCATTGGCTCAGCATCGCTTAACACAATTGCGCAAAGCTAACAGCGCGATATTCAGCCGTCATATGCAAATCATCTAATCAGCCATTCAATGGCGAAGCACTGCAATTTGCATCTACTTAAAGTTGCTCCTCGCCTCATTTGCATGGATTGGCTATATAATTAGATAATGTGCTGCAGTGGCCATAGTGTTGGTTACTGCAGTTTATTGGTGAGTTGCATGCTGTTTGGGAGGTGGACTGTGGATTCAGGGACATGCATGGACTGCACAGTCACAGGTAACAACTGACATTCTTACAGGCTACATAATGACTGAGCACGCTGTTGGAGAAGAGGAAAACAGTGGTGGGAGGAGGAGGAGGACTAATTTTACTAAGGCTGAAACCGAGGCCTTTTGAGGCCTACCTGGATCAGGATCCACTGCTCAGTGGACGGCGGGAAACCCTCAGGCCCGTGCTGCTGCATGGGAGGAGGTGGCACATGCCATGAACCTACATGGCAGCCACCAGCGCTCCGCAGGAGTGTAAGAAGAAGATGGGCCTGACAGGAGGAGGGAAAGGAGAAGGTGGCTGCCATCAGGCAACACATGCTGCAACAGGTGGGGACAGCAGGAGGTGATATAGCTCACCCCAGCGGAGGACAGGCTTGCTGGAAGCATGCAGTGAAGTGCCATTGAGGGTGTTCCTGGTGGTGGCTTCCAGACGGGTGGTGGCCCATCACTGCATGGCAAGTCATGGTCTGTCTGGGGGGGCAGTGTAGGTCACATGCAGTAACGTGACTTTGCTTTCCCTTACAGATCCTGAGCTTCTGCATGGGTCAACAGTGGTGGGCTTGTCCACTGCGGACTGTCTGATGGAGTCAGAGGTGGGACCATCCACCCACAGGTATATGTGGATCATTGTGACAGTGGGGCGCCGTCCACACTAATGTCATTGTGACAGGTGTGGAGGAAGCCCTGCCTGTGTCCCAGTGTGCTGGTGTCCATGGATGCCAGCACACTGTGGCTGTGGCTGGGGCAGAGTCCGGCACCAGTGGTGATGATGACATGACCGTCATGGACAGTGACATGTGTGTGCCACAGGATGGCCACACAGCAGGGCAATCCACGCCCATGGCTGTGGGTGGTGCCGCCGTGGAGGCCTGCTTGTCAGCACAGTCCCAGGCTGTGCCTGTTAGCACCAGTGGGGCAGCACTGGTGTCTGTTCAGGACAGTGGGACTGATGCGGCCACTGCGGTGGCACCACTGAGCCCTGGGGTGCAGCAGCCTGAGGAGCAGCATCAGCAGTCGCCCACTGGGCTTGGGGGTACAGGGTTCAGTGGCGGCATCTGTGCACCACCTGTGGACATGCCCAGACCTGGTCCTGTTGCGCAGCACCCACCCTCAAGGGGTGCTGAACATCAGGGCCTTGCACACCCTGAGGGACAGGATGCAGAGGAGGCTGATGACCTCTTGGACGAGCACACCCACCTACTGAGAGCATCGGTCCAGCAGCAGATGAGGCTTGCGATGTCTGTGGATGCACTGCATGGGTCTCTGGAGAAGGCAGAGGAGCGTCGCAGCAGGGATGCCGAACTGATCATGGCACGGATGGACCGTTTACAGGAGGATGTGACCGCTGCCTTTGACAGGCATGCACAGGCGTTCATTGCTGTCATGGCCACAATGGGCACATAGTCAGGTGCCCATGCATCACGGACACCACGCAGTGCACTATCCACCCCCCCGTTCCCGGCATCGTGCATCTCCCACCCTGTCAAGGCCGGGTTCAGCTGTGGGCATCCCGAGCACTCATGGTGCAGGCATGTTCAGTGTGCTGCAGACCCCTGCGTGGGCACAGTTGCGTTCACGCAGTGAAACCCCTGGGGGACCATTGGTGCCACCCCATGAGGCCAATGGTCAACCTGTCAGTGCTGGTGGGTCTCGGTGGGGCTGCCCATGCATCCATGGTGGCCATGGCACTGTGTCATGGGACTGACCTGTCTCCCAGCATGGCTACTGTCTGGTGCTGCCCTGTGTGCATTGTGTGTGTCAGTGGGCAGTGCACGGGTGGGTACTGGCCCTGCACATGGACACACAGTTCACCTGCACACCCTCCTGGCTGCTGTCCGCAGTTGCGTGTGCATGATGATGCCTGCATTGCGCTGTACACCAATGTGCAATGGTGCTCAGCATCTGACACACGCACATGGACAGGCAGTGGGCGTGGTGGCCTGTGGACATGTGTGTTGCTAGGGTGTGCATTCTGGGTTGGTGTGCCTTCTGCCCTCTGTGCACGTTTGTTGCATTGTGTGTGTGTGTGTGTGTCCTTCAGCATGGCATGTTAATCCTCACCCATCCCTGGCTGTGTGTGTGCCTCTGTGCCCTGCAACTTCCCTTGATGGCATACACCCCCGGTGTGTGTCCATGTGTGTTTGTGGGTTGTGCCTTAGCCACTGGTGGTTGAGCATGGCCCCATAACTTACCTGGGTTGGCTGAAGTGCTCCTCTGTGATGGTGTCCCGGGCAGCTGTGGCAGCTGGAGCAGTCGGGGTCCCAACGGCCAAGGGGCTGCCCATCACCATCGTCACTGGCGTCCCCATCGTCCCCATCGCTGTCCCCCTCTTCGACCTGTATGGCTATCCCACATTCGTTGGCCATGTTGTGCAGGATGCAACAGGCCAGGAATATCCCACAGACCTTTGAGGGGCTGTACTGTAGGGCACCGCCGGAGGTGTCCAGGCAACGGAAACGTGCCTTCAGCATCCTGAACACCCGCTCGATGACATTACATGTGGTGGCGTGTGCCTCATTGTAGCATTGCTGCGATGGGGTCGTGGGCCGCCAGTAGGGTGTGAGCAGCCAGGGACAGAGTGGATATCCACTGTCACCTGTGTGTAGAGGGTGGAGGATAGTTTGGTGATCAGCATCGCCCTATCCCAGGCCATGTAGGCCACTACCCATGCCACCTCTGGCCATGCCCCCCAGGCCCTATGATTGTCCATGTGGTTTGCATACTCACCCACTAGGTGTCCAGTGGGGTTGTCCCCACTCTCGAATCTGTGGCACAGTGCTGACTGGTGCCAGATGAAAGAATCGTGTGCTCCCCCAGGGTGCGTGGCACAGACATTGATGATCGCCCCTGGCATCACACACCACCTGGCAGTTGATGCTGGCATAGCCCTTGCGATTTATGTATGTGGCCCCCTCGGGGCCAGGTGGTGTGTGTAGCCACATGGGTGCAGTCTATTGCCCCTAGCATGCCAGGCATACATGCTACCCTGTGAAACTCCTGTATGTTTGCTGTGCACTCCGCCGCTGTGCTGGGGAAATGGATGTACTCCTCAGCATGTGGCAGCAGTGTGCTGAGGAATTGGGTGAGGTGGCATGACATGGCCGACTGGGTTATGCCTGTGGTGTCCCCAGTTGGTTTCTGGAAGGTACCTGTGGTGAGCAAGCACATGCTGGCTGTTACCTTGGTCTCCACTGACAGGGCATGACTCCGTCGTGTGGGTGCCTGCATCACATCACTGCACAGCTCACAGAGCCACCTCAGAATTGCCCTGTTCAGGTGGTACCAGCCCACAATCTCAATATCAGTGTACAGCTCAAAGCTGGTGCGGGCTTGGTACTGCCTGTTGGGGGCATACCACCGATGGGCCCTTCCACGGCCACACCCCTGCCACCCGCCTTCTCATCCCCTCATTACAGCCTCCATGGGGAAGGTGGCACTGGCCAAGTCCCTGGCTTGTGTTCACCCCCTGGGAGCTGTTAGTGTATTCCCCGCTGTCCTGGCTGCTACCTCCCCTGCACGGGTACACCTGCCTGTGCTGGCCTCTGTGCTGTGTGGCCCTCACACCTTCCCTGTGCCTGGCTGTTCAGTGTGACCTTTCCCTGGCCTGCCCTGTTTGTGCCTCCTGCCCTGTCTGTCCGCCTCTGCCTCTGACACATGTGGCTTCCTGAGCGTTCTTGCACCTCTTCCTTGCTCCTTTTATTTTGGCTCATTTCCGCTATGGTGCAACTTCGATTGCACTCCACTACCGCGTGCGCAAGTCTTTAGATATCACTCGCCACTTATGCATGGTTCCTCCCCCTTCGGTTGCGCATGCCTTCATTATCATTGCGCTGTTGCTCAGCATGATTTCGTGGGTGCAACTGCCTCCTGCTGAATATCGCAGAATGGCACAATTTCAGACTTGCGCAGGAGCAACCCTTTTGCGCATGGCTCAACTCTTTTGAATATCTGGACCTAGGTGTAAATTTAAGATATAAAAGAATCAGGGAAAGGTTCTGTCTGAGACAACAATACATAGACCAGTTCAAGACACAGCCGCACTTGTTTTTATCTTGCCCTTGTTCTCAGCACTTCTAGAACCATATAGCGCAAGTTTGGAAGGAACCTGATTAATTGAACTTGGCTTATGAGAACTGAGAACATTGCTGTTTGTGTTTCAGTGAGAAAATTCACAAAACATTTTCCTAGCTCTATCCATATCATTTTTATGGGTGTGACATTTTTTTTTTGGCAAATCTGATGTAGATTAACTATTTAACACAATAGGATGTCAGTGATAGCTCTGAGAGAAGTATTGAACATGTTTTATCTGATATTCAGAAGGAAAATGGAAATAAATGCTAAGTGCATTTCAAACCTGCTGGAGGAATGTAAACTGGCTAGGTTAATAAGGAAATGTGACAGGTCTCTTTGTACCCTGATAAGTGATGTTTTTTGCTTTTTTTTTCACATTTTCTTTCTTCTCTTAGATGTATTCGCTCTTGCCCTTTTCAAATACAAAGGTTTACCTGAAACTTTCTGATTTATTACAGTATATTTGATGTATTTTTTCTGCGTAATTGTGTTTAATCTTACTTTACATAAAAACTCACCTACTCTTTTTTAAGAAGTGCCATTAGATCTTTATTGCCCACCAAAATAGACAACAGATCAAGGTGAGCACAAAGAGGTGGTGTCAGTTCAAGCAACAGTAGGATCACTTGTGTAACAGAGCTTCCCTCACCACTAGAATCAGCACAAAGGACCATGCACATAGGAAATTTCTTTAATTCAATTTTTACAATGTCCAAAAGTAAGAGCAAATTAAAACAGCAATCATGTCAGGTGGTCTGGGAGCATTCCTCCACCTAATGTTTTGCCCTGCCCATCTCGAGGCTTGTCAAGAGGTTACTCACACCATTCATAGTCAGGCTTTTTGAACCACTTTCATTACATTATTCATTAGCCAGATCTATTGATTGGTTAAACTGATGTCTTCTAGAACTACTACAACAAACATTCAAAAAACTACAAATACATAAATCACATAATCAGTGACTCCATTTCAAGTTGTTCAGTTCTCTTCTTCTCCCCATTGCTTCCGTTTCATATCTACTACAACTAATTCATGCTTCATTCTTCACCTGTAAAGTTAAAACAGCACAGACCACTACTCAGTGCCACATGAATACACAAACTCTAATCATAACATTATTCATCCTGTTATTTGATTTCTGTTCTAATCTTGGCACTTATTAGTGATGTTGTCCTCTGGAAGCGGGTGGGGGGTCTCTTACAACCAGATAAAGGAAAGTGCTGAAGGGGTGATAGGGATACAAAAATACTTATACTGTTAATATAGTAATACAAACAAATATGATTTGAAACAGGCAGTTGACATTGTAACCAATACATTCTACATAAACAGAGTGGGTTTTATGATTATGTCATGTTCATTTCTTGAGAAATACAATATAAATTGTGGCCATTGCAGCAAACCTTGCTACATATAGTGAAAAAGCATCTATGTTACTAGATAGTTCTATCTACACTCTGTTATAAGAAATGGCTTACTACTATATTATATATATGAAAAATTATAAAGGTTTTATTTAGGCAGTACCACATCAAGATTAATTCATTTCAACAACATCTTAAACAGTAAGCACACTTGTAATCCACATAAAAACATTATGGCTTTAACTCACTGTACCGGATAGTAGTACAAGTTCTTACAGTTCCGATATTATATCAGCTCAATTGCCTATTCCTGTATGAGGAAATATGAGATCAGGTTAAAGGAGACAGAAAATATGTGCAAAGACTGTTAAATAGATTTATGAATCGGGGTTTTACTAACAACAGTTGAAAAAGTGAATAACAAAGATAGAACAGACCTATTAGAAAGAAACTAGGAGGCAGAGGAAGAATCGGAGAAAATATATTTCTGCACAACATACAATGAAGCTTATGGAGAAATAAAGGTATTATCAACAAACACAGGACAGTATTAGTGCAGACCCTGGAGTTTCATCAATAGATCAATAAATAAAACCTTTATAATTTTTCATATATAATATGGTAGTAAGACATTTCTTATAACAGATTGCAGATAGAACTATCTATTAACAAAGATGCTTTTTCACTAAGTTTCCTGCTATCTAGTACCTCTTTCTTTCATCTCAGGAAGGATTTGAGCCCAACTGTTTTTTCTCCTAATTTTTGTCTTACAACATATAGATACAAGACCAAAGGGGTGGGGGGTATAGTACGGACTCATTTCTATAGAGACAGGCTTAATTCAAATGTATCATTTAGCCCTAATTTACTCAAACTCCTCATTTTGTAAATCCATTCTTGTTCAATTTTTATTTAAAATGTTCTTATAGTCTCTCCTCTCAGATCCTTATACACTTCTAAGACAATAGATTTTACATTGTGATCAGATTTGTTTCACTAACATAATGTACAGCCATTGCATATTCAGTATTTTCATTTCAAAGAGCAAGTACATGGTCATTAATATTAGCTCTGTGTTGCCTTTTGGTCATACAGAAAAAAACAAAGGCAGTTGCACTCCTGAAGCTACGTTAGTGATCTACCAAAATAGACTGAAGCAAATGCTGGGTCCATCAAAAAATGTAATTTATTCATGTGAATACACATTTGCAAACAGAGCACTAACAACATATGGGGAGCTGACACCACTATCCCAGAGACCCCAGCACTTTGCTCAGTAGAGCTTCCTTTTGCTCCTACCAATATAATAGCAACCTCACGAGCATGTCAATAAATAGATTATCCCTCTCTATCACATGTACTACTACGTCTTATTTTCTCTGTTGTCCCAGTTTGGGGATTAATGAAATGATCACTTGTTTCTATGTTTCTATGTGTTTCTATGTGTTTCTATGTTTCTATGTTTAGTGCTAAATGTCATGTTTTACATCAAACACAAAGTTTGCAACCCCACCTGCCATAATTCCTGTCATTGCCATTCAGATAATAGCTCCTTATGAGTTTGTCCTGAAGGTTGTGCCCTTTCCAGTGGACAACATGACAAATACATGGCAAGATTAGAACAGAAATCAAATAACAGGATGAATAATGCTGTGTTTGCAGTGCCTCTATGACACCACAGCGACATCAATACATTGACCCTATGTTACAGAGACAGCACTATGCTGACTGCAATTGTGGTCAGCATTGTGTCATCAGATATCAAATGTGTTTTATTTGCATGGGCCTTCATCCCTCGCACCCCCCATGCTCTGTCCCTGAACCCCCCATAATTTATTATGATCAACTTTGAGTCACAACTGATTCAGGGAGGGGGTTCAAGACTGGGGGAAGCAGTGATGGGGCTCTGAATGGATTTTACAGTGATCTGTAGCTCGTCTGTATTGACAAGAATGCTGTAAAAATTGTCACTGTGGCGACAGTATATCATTATGGTTCATATATTCATGTGGCACTGGGTAGTGGTCTGTGCTGATTTTATCTTTACAGGTGAAGAATGAATTAGTTGTTGTGCATATGGAAACAGAAGCAAAGGGAGAAGACATTGAATTGAACAACTTCAAATGGATTCATTGATTATATGATTTATGTATTTGTAGTTTTTTGAATGTTTGTTGTAGTGGTTCTAGAAGACATCTGTTTAACAATCAATAAATCTGGCTGATGAATAATGTAATGAAAATGGTTCAAAAGGCCTGGCTATGACTGATTTGAGTAACCTCTGACAAAGCCTCAAGATGGGCGGGGTGATACGTTAAGTGGAGGCATGCTCCCGGACCTCATAGCATGATTGCTGTTTTAATTTGTTCTTGCTTTAGGACATTGTAATAAATGGATTAAAGAAAATCCCTATGTGCATGGTCCTTTGTGTGATTCAAGTGGTAAGTGAAGTTCCTTCCATTCCATCACTGAAACCACCAGAACAGGTAGACAGGACCTTAGTTAAATGTCTCATTTGAAGGACAGCACATCATGATAGTAAAGAATCCTTTAATACTGCACTCATGTGCCAGAGTTTCATGGTTTAGCCTAATCCTGGTTCAGTTCTAGAACCCACATCATTCCTGCTCAGTCCTTTTCATAGTATGTTACAGAAACATGGTAGCGTAACTACAGAAAAGGACTGTATGCCATTCAGTCACCCCCCCACACACTTCATGGAAGGAATGAATAAATATGCTATGCTAATATTAACTTATTTTCAGGTATTTCCCTCACCCTACTTCCTAGTGCAACCTGTGATTCCTGTAAAGCAGACATTTATCTAGACTTTATGATGAAACCTGTACTGTCTGCCATACCCACTACCTCTCCTGTTTCATAGCTTTACCCCCACTGGGAAAACTGCCCTTTAATGTTATCTCTAAATTTAATAACAATATTTGAGCTTATGACATGTCCCTGTGTGCTACTGGAGCACACCACATCAAACATCTGTCTTCTCAGCCTGATCAGTACCCTTGGGTATGTAAAACACTGTGGTCATACCCACTGCCTCCTTTTCTCCAGGGTGGAAATTCTGTATAAAGGAATTATGAAGCAACAGGCCACACCTGGGAAGCTAGTGCTAGACAAAATCAATATCACAGAATAGCAACAAAAAGTCAGCACCCAGAATTCCAGTCTCAGAAAAGGTACTACATTGTATACAATTGTACACGCTTAAACAGTTGTAGTTTTAACTCACCTACTTTTACTCCGACTCTACCATCTACTTTGTGTTCCATTTTGGGAGCGGCTCTGTATCCAATGTACTGTAGCCGCTTTGTGTATTTGTCTTACTGTACTGTATTCCTACTGTCCATTGTATTGTATATTCTCCTGATTACCCTCCCCAGGACATCTGGAATCAAGTGGACAACACTCAGCATGCCTTCCTGGTAAAACTCTTAACTAAAAAATAAATAAATAAATAAATTATAAGAAGTGTAGATCATTTATTTAAAATGCTTCAAAAAAGTATCAATTTGCAATAGGCAGTACAGGCATACCTCCAACAAACAAAAATGTCCCTGACTCATTTTGCTCCTACGTCTGGAGCTTTTTCAAGGGGTAGGCTTATGTGAGAGCCCTGGGGTATTTGTGCCAAGCCTCCTTAAATTCATATGTAACAGCATCCCATGGTGCCAAAAGATTCAGAGTAAAAACCGGTTACCAAACTCGATACTGACTCACTATAAAGTAAGCAAGGGCCTTTTACAGAGTGGAAGTGGTAGTGGTATGGTAGGAATAAAGTAATCCAGCTACTCAAGTTGTGAACAGTAAGTGAACAGCACTCATATTTTGAATACAGATGTCATATGGATTGACATTTATTCCAATGTGTCATGTAAGTTAAAGCATCAGTGCTCACGCTGTGACTGAATGTTCAAGTATCTGCTTACATGCTTTTTGCTTGGACTACAGTAGGTTAGGATATTGCCTACTGTAGATTGAAGTGGTCTCCACCCTTTCCCTCTTTTTTTTCTATATACATTTTTCCACCTTTCTCAATCTGAATGGCCCCTTCTACCCATCCCCCCAGCCCAGAAACCCTGATGTCCAGTGGGACTCCCCTCGTTGACACAGGTACACAACTAGATGGGGTGCAAAGCCTGTGGGGGACTGCCATCATCCTGCTGGTCAGCACCATTTTCCTCCGCTTGTCACCCACTCATGCCACAACTGTGCATGCTGTTGTGGAGGCATGTGCATGCCGCAGTTCCACAGCACCTTTCCTATTCCACCACCCACCTGCACTAACCTCAAGCCTCCACCTAGGGGCAGTTGCACTGCAGGGGAAACAAGATCCCTCCCCAAGAGAAGAAAGCTGCCTTTTGGCTGTTCAGTCCTGCTCCCTCCCTTCCCCCCGGCTGACCCCCAACAACCCAGGCTGTTTTCCAAACCTGGGTCATCAGCATAGCATGGTGTGTGGCATCCAGCATCTCAACCATCAGCTCCATTGGACTGGCTAACCCTTTCCCTCTTGAAGTGTATAACAAAGCCACTGCCATCATTTGCCACTTGTCTTGAAGTCAGTCAGTATTCCAGTTTTTTTTTTTTTGCACCAGGGATCAGTGAGTGGACTGGAAAGCTTCCAAAGGATATATTGCGGATAATAATGTAACTTGTACCATGGTTGTAAAAAATGCTTACCTCTCTTTCATTAAAACAGATCAGCTGACCATGGATTAATTCTTAAGTAATCCACAGTTGATGGAATTAATTCATGGTTGCTGTCTTGCACGAGTGCATATGACTGCCTGTGTGCTGGAGGCATAGCTATCAGGAGTGCCCATACAGCCAAAACGAGATACTGTTTGTTAAGAAAGAGAAGTGGCTACCTCTTGGCAATAGGACAGAACAAGGAGAAGTCGGCTGGGCAAGGGGACATTTCTTTGCATCAACCATTGGTTGGACAAGGGAGATGGTGAGAGAGAGACACACCCAAAAGCAAGACACTGTATAATCTGACAAGATTTCCTGCACTGTCCTCCCTCTGTCTCTGTCTCTGTGTCTCTCTTTTTAGTTGCCATCTCTCTGGTTGTTTCTGGCAGTCCCCATGACCAGCAACCAAAATAGAGGAGCATTTGTCACCAATCGGAACCAGCCACATCTCAGCAACGGGCCATAGCAAGGGGCAGTCGGCACCACATGGTGTGTGTATAGCCAGAACAGGGCATTGTTGCTCAATGAATGTAACCAGCCACATATGGTGAATGGGACACACTGAGGGGGAGTCAGCACTGCATCATGGGTGTAAGTAGCTACTTTCTGTGCAGCAAGCATTGAATGGCAAAGGGAGACAACGAGAGACACACAAAGGCAACACACAATTGGACAAGGATTCCTGTATTCCCCTCTCATTCTCTCTTAACTTGCCAGTTCTCCGGTGCTTTCTGGCACTGCCCTTGAGCACCAGTAGGATTCCTGCACCATGTTTGATAGCCATAGTACAAGTGCATTAACCCACTTTACAGCATGAGTCTACTTGAGAATTAATCCATGCCTGGGTGGTTAGGGCACTCGCCTTCAGCCAACTCCCCCACCGGCATGGATTAATTTTAAAGTAGACCCATGCTGTCTTGTGGGTTAATGTTTACATGTACCAACATCCCATGGTGCCAAAAGACTCCAGTAAAACCAGTTACCCAAATCAATGCTGACTCACTGTAAAGTGAGCAAGTGCCTTCATAGAGTGGAAGTAGTAGTCGTATGGTAGGAATAAAGTAATCCAGCTACTCAATTTGTGAACAGTAAGAGAACAGCACTCGTATTTTGAATACAGAAGTCATACTGATTGACATTTATTCCAATGTGTTATGTCTAGTTAAAGTATTCAGTGCTTATGCTGTGACTGAATGTTCAAGTATCTGCTTAAATGCTTTTGGCTTAGACTACAGTGGGTCAGGATATTGCTTACTGTACATTGAAGTGGTCTGCACCCTTTCCATTTTAAAGTGTATAACCCAACCCACAGTTATCATTTGCCACTTGTGTTGAAGTTAGCCAGACTTCCTTTTTTTTTTTTTTGCACCAGGGATCAGTGACTGGACTGGAAAGCTTACAAGGGATATATTGTGGAAAATAATGCAACATAATGACCTGAATATCATCACATAGACTAAACATACAGGACCACCTGCTGCCTCACTGCTGAGTAGTAGTGTAATGGCCAGCAAAGT
Source organism: Neoceratodus forsteri (assembly GCA_016271365.2). NCBI lineage: Eukaryota > Metazoa > Chordata > Ceratodontiformes > Ceratodontidae > Neoceratodus > Neoceratodus forsteri. The sequence goes on from CM057459.1 coordinate 629,884,900, forward strand.
CATGATACTAAACAAGTAAAGGACAAATAGTACTAGATAATAACTTTATCAGGCATAGATCTCAGGGAAGAGTACTTTTTTTTAAAATACACGAAAACAGAATTGCAAACTAACTACATCCTACAGTACACTAAAAGTTCAGTATCTTCCATCTGCTACTTTGTGATGTATTGGGACAGTAATAAAATGTAGTTTTGTAATACTTATTAAACTGTTTTGTTTGGACAGGAAAAATAATAGTGACTCTTTTAATTTTGTTGAGCAATCATGGTCCTGTGAGGGACTGAGGCATCTATTTAGTTTTTGGCTTGTTTAGTTAAAAAGTACAAAGACGCATACTTGACAGGAAATGTCTATCAGAGAGGTATTTGGCTTCCTTTTAAAGTATGTAAAAGGCCCAGTGCACATACATACTTTAGTTTAGTTTTTCATTTTGTTGGTAATAACTGTGCCATTAGCATATAAAACCTATCAAGGAAAGTTAGAGTACTTTTCTGTCAAACTTAACAATAAAACACAGTCATGCTTCGAAATAACTTTGTAGCCAATCTACATGTCTCATGAATTTATTATTTTCCGTGGCTGCATTCAGGAACTAATACCACTAGTAATTTCAGTGGTAGTTGTCTGAACACTGGTGGCTAAATGTTATCCAGTGCAGCATGGGGGTGCCTGGTAATGGTCCTGGGCTGCACACTCCTTTACTGTAGTGACAGCTGCAGTGGCAGCAAGGGCAGCATCAGGGATTGCTGGATAGAGCAGTACAAAGTTGCCGAAATTCACTTTGCAAACAAATCTGTGAATGTCTGCAAATTTGCAGAGCTGGGGATTACAGTTCATTTTGTTATTCACCAGGCAGATTAGCCAAATTCAACTGGCAAATGGCCAATTTGCCAAACTGTGTGGAAAGTGAGGACACCACCTTCTGTAACCACCCACTGACAACCTCCTCTCCCACTGCCACAAAGAACATCACTCTGCTGCTCAGAAAGTTAATCCCATCACCCACCTCTTTGCCCAATACCCTCCAACCACCTCCTCGCACCTGACTACCCGAGTCCCACTGTCTTGTACAGAGACACCCAGACCCTCACCCAACACCTCTCTGGTTCCCAGCACTCTCGCCCCACCAGCACCCACAAAATGGATTTGCAATAAAGAAAACTGTCCTCCGGCGTATAGTGTCTGCTCTGTTCAGTGCCAACTCTTATCTTGTAATGGCTTTAATGAATGAATGGTGTAGATTTTACTAGGAACAAAGGCATCACTATTCATTAATTCACACAATTATGAGATGGGTAGTCGGCATTGAACAGAGCAGATCCTCTGCTGCACCAGGGGACCATTTCATTACTAATTTTATGGGTGCTTGTTTGGGGGAAGAGGACGATATTGACCACAGGGGGTTGGATGGGGGGTCTGGGACTCTGGGCATTTGTAAAAAAGACAGTAGGACTTGGATTGGGGGAGGTGGGTGAAGTGCATTTGGTGTGCTGGTGGAGGGAAGGGATTAACTTTAGCTGCCAGCCTGTCAGTTGCAGCAGTGTGATGTTGGAAGGGGGGATAATTGTATCTGTGATCTTGGGTGGGAGGAGGGGCTGATTTCACAGCATGGTGGAGGAAGATTTAAAATAAAAAAACAACCCTCTGATGAAGGTGGCAGTTCTGTCTCCTAATTCACACTTTTTTTGCAATTGTGGATGTGGCAGATTCACTTTGTTGGCGAATTAAATATTCTCAGCATATCTACTGCAGGGCTCATTTGCATGCTTTTTACACATGAGTGCAACATGCAGAATAGGGCTGGGTAGCAAAAGTACAGGCAGCACATAAAGAAAAGTTCCATCTTAGATGTTCTCCAGCACTGCAACTGCATGAATTCCACCTGCAGTTCCCCCTCACAATGATAGCAGAGTACTCAGCCACAGTGATGTCTCTAGTACAGGTCTGAAATCCACAGGCATTGCCAGTTCTGTAGATTAAATTACCTGCCCTGCTGAAAAGCTCAGTCCTCCAATGCCTGGAAGAAGTATGCACAGTGACTCCCTGTCCAAATACCTTGGCTACACCACTCTGGCAATGAGTCACACAGGCAAAGTATGGATTCTTGCTTATTTATGAGCACCCTGCCCACCTGATGCAGAGCCTCCTACGCTGCATGCTGCTGCTGGGATCCTGAGTCCTGTATACCACCTTAGGTGGGGAGAGCTATTATACAGTATATGGTACAGCCAATGGTAGGCCAGCTGATACTAAATCCAGTCCACTGTCAATAAATGCCCTGTACCATGTTGAAATATGAGGAAGGAAGTTTAATGATGTTTAAAGAATATGCATTTTCTATTCAATGAAATACATTTTATTTGTATATACTCTAGTCTTTTTGTATATACTGTAGGGTATTAAGAAGGAACTACAAGGAGGCCGGCCCACTGGTTCAGAAGGCTGAGGCACTTAAAGCCTTACCTCTTCCACATTGGTGACCTGAGTTTGGGAACAAAGTCAGGCCAGTGGGGGTGGGCTGGGAGCAGGATCAAACAGCCGGCAGGCAGCTCTGGTTCTAGTACACACGCGTGCCTTCATATGCATGTGTGACCGAGTTGCTGAAGCCCCAGGGACAATAAAGGAGAAAACACTGGAGGAAAAGGATGGGCACAGCAAGGGTGTATGATGCCATCTGGTCACACCTTCACCCACCACATCACCAGGGTGACCTGGAGTGGGAACTGGATTATTAGTTATAGAGGGTTGGACCTCCCTCTCTGACCACGCTATGGGGACAAAACTGTGGGGGTGCCTTTGCTGCTGGGAATCCTGGGAGGTGCTTTCGATGGTGTGGGGGTGGCAGCAGCTGGCAGAATGTTCATAGGTACAATTACAAGTCCATGAGCAGCTGGTACCATTTAGGACTTGTCACTGTTTAGTGGACAAATTCCCACTTCATATTTCCCATATGAAGGCCCAGCAGATGTTTGCAAGCAGATAAATTATCTGCTTTAGCCACTGCTGCAGGGAGTGAGTTGCAAATACCTGCAGTTCTTTGGTTGAAACACCTAGCTCTGTTTGCAGTTCTATACTGTTTCCCTTTTAGCTGAGATGGGTGGGCCCCTAGTTGCTCTATACAAATTTTCTTTTATTTTCTACATAGCCATGCAGGCTCCCAAAGTATACTGTCTGTTAAGGTTTTAAACACCAAAACATAAATCCCCTCTGGTCTTCCAATACGCCATAGAAAAGACTCCCAATTCACATAACCTAACACTATAAGGTTTATCTCTCAATTTAAACAAACATTTTGTTAGTCTCCTCTGTATTCTTTCAATCTGCTTACTGCTGGCAACACTCTGAGGTGTACAAAAGAGGCACCATATTCTAATATGGGTCTGACCAGGGACCCACACAGTGGTACCAATACCTCTTCTCTCCTACTCCTAATGTTCCTTAAAATATTTCCAATGACTCTCTGTGCCCGTTTTACTGCATTATTACTGTGTATGTCGAAAGTTAAAGTATTAGAAATGATAACTCCTAAGTCCCTTTCATTGTTGTTGTGAGCAATAATTTTGTTATTTATTGTATACTGTGCACAAACATTGTTATAACCATAGTGCATGACTTTGCACTTATTTTCATTAAACATTAATTTGTGTTTAGTGGCCCAAATTTCTAGATTTATTAATTGTTTTTGAAAATTGTCTATGTGTCATTTACTATGGAACCCACCTTTGTGTCATCTGCACATTTGTAGAGCCATGATCCACCAGAGACACGCATTGAGGAAACAAAAAGATTAAATAAGAGTGGTCCTAGTATCAACCCCTGTGGGATCCCACTCAACACTACACCCCAGTCAGAAAGGTATCCTTGAATCTGCACTCTTTGTAGTCTGTTCTCTAACCAGGATGTAATTCAAGCTATTTAACCCTCATTACCCCTAGATCTCTTAAGGATAGCAACAGTATTTTGTGAGACACTGAGTGAAGCTTTGGTATAATCAAAATACAGCACATCTATGGGAAGACCCTGATCAAGCGCCTGACTAACAGGCTCAAAAAAGTGGAGCAAATTACTGGCACATGATCTTCCGGAAGCAAAGCCATGCTGCATTTCATCAAATATTTGCATTTCCCTAAGATTGTCTTCTAAGTATTCCTTGATGAACTTTTCCATTATTTTTCCTATGACCGATGTTATACTGATTGGTCTGTAATTGTCAACATTAGCTTTATCCCAGACTTAAAAATAGGAGTAATGTGTGCCATCTTACATTCCTTTAGCACTCTACTTTCTCTTAGTGAAACATTAAAGAATACTGAAAGTGGCCCAGCTACTGTATTTCCTCAGCTATATTAACTGAAAACATTTGGTGCAGACCATCAGGACCTCCAGATTTATGTATGTCAAGGTCTTCTAACTTCTCAAGAATTTGATTAGTAGTGATCTCAGAATGCAGGCCTAAACTATCAGAAGACTTTTTACAAATGAACTTGTGGTATCAGGCTTCAAAAAACACGAAGAAAATTGTTACTAAATAGTGTAGCCATGACTTTTTCTTGTCAATTATTTCATTACCAACTTTTTAGGCTTATTATTGTTTGTGACCATGTCTTACACTACCAATATAGTTGTACAATTGTTTATAATTATTTTTTTGTCAGTCACCCAGCCTCACTTCCGCTCTACTTTTTGCTTTCCTTATAGCTTTCTTGCTCTGCTGACCAGTGCCTTATACTTAATCAATCTTTCTTGTATTGGATCGTCTCTATACTTTTAGAATTCCCTAGTTTTTTTTTTGTTGACCAGTCTGTGTATTTTTTTATTAAACCATTTGGGCACCCTACTCTTATTGTTGTATTTCTGAATTTGTGACACATACTCCTGTATACAATATTGTAATTTGTTAATTTTCTCCCAGGTTTCTTCTAGGGTTTGATGCATTAGATCTTCCTGCCAGTTCCATCTACCAAGTACCTGCTTGATCTTGTTTTAATCAGCCTTTCTGTAGTTCCATATATTAGTTTTCCCACTTATTTTAACTATCTTTTCAGAGAGAGAGAACAAGTGACCATATGGTGATTGCTAGTGCTCAGAGGTTGCAATGTATTTACATTTTTAACTGCCCCCTCAATATTACAAAACAGTAAATCAAGAATGTACTTTTCTCTTGTATTTGCATATTGTTCAAGTGAGTTATTCAAACACATTTCAATAAACCTCTCCTCTATTTGACTATTTCCCTGCAGGGAATCCCAATTTATTCTAGGGAAATTAAAATCCCCACTAATATAGTTCTTAGTTATAATCCTGCTATCCAACATATTCAAAAACTGATTGTTTTCTGTTTCAGTCAGGTTGGGCAACCTATAGCAGAGATCCAGTGTAATTGTTTTTTTTTTCCCAGTACAAAATGTGGTCCATAATTGTTCTACCATAATGTGGTCACCATGCAGTGTTTCCAGAACATGTGCCTTTAAAGATGTTGATATAAATAAGCACACACCACCTCCAATCTTTCCTGATCTAGATTTGTGGTAGAAATCATAATCAAGTTTCCTTCAACCAGTCATCATTTTTCAACCAGGTTTCAGTCAATCCACAAATGTCAATGTCATATTTTTTCATTATGTATTGAAATTCCCCAACTTACTTTTAGTACTTCTGGTATTAACCAACAACATATTTAACTCTTTTCAGGTTCAGTTGAGGTAGCTGACTTTCTCTCTGGTGAACAATGGGACCCATAACCCTGAACAGATCTCAAAAGAACCATTTTCCCCAATTTCTAGTTCAAATATTTTCAATATTTTTCTGAAAATCTGCCCCAGCATCTTACTTCCCATTCTGTTAGGTACAAATTGTCTTTGCTATACAAAGATTGTTGTTACAAAAAAATTCCCACGTTTTTATACACAGATACCCCTTGCATCAGGCACCATCTTCAGAGCCAATTATTATCCTTAATTATTTTCTGATTTATATGATTAGTAGCTCTGTGTACAGGTAAAATCTTAGAAAAAATAATGGTGTTATTCAAATCCTTAACTAGTTTCTCAAGCTTCATAAACTCTAGTATCATCTGGTCCTCTTGTATTCTTCAGTTCATTAGTACTAATAGCACATTTTTATCATCCTTGTTTTCACTAGTTTTGGTAGCAATACAGTAACGCTCTGATAATTTCGCTGCTGGGAGAAATGAATTCATTACAGTATCCTTACAATCTTTTGAGGAATAGGCATGCATATATTTCACTATTGAGTCACCAACTATGTATATTCTATTACTAAAGTTACTTTGAGGCTCTGCAGTATTTTCTACTTCCATGGCCTAATCAGGATGTTGTATTTGACTATTAACCTGCTAACTCCCTGCCCCCTGTATCTATCATCTCCCTGCATTATAGTTGCATTTCCTGTCCTTGAATATCCCTTACAGTGTTCATGTCTTTGGGTACACTAGTTACAGCTCCTCCCCATGTACCTTCCAGTAAGCTGTCTGCCTGTTCATTTGCCTCATCTAAAGGATTGTGTAAAGAGATGAAGGAGTTAGATGTTGGGATACTGAAAGTCATTACTTTCCTTCCTTTTCTGGCATTGTTGGATACTGCCTGAAATTCTCGATCCTCACCATTCTCTACACTGCTCCTACTTCTTTTTTGGTTTGTACTTGGATCCCTGTTTTGTGCTTTCCTATCCTCTTCTGGTTTATTTATTTAAAACATTTCAGTTCTAGTTCGAGTCCTACCACTTTAACTTTCAGCTCCTTCAATTCCAAAGATTGCCTGCATGTGTACTCAGTCAACCCACTGCTAGGTTCTAAACTTAATTTACCACATTCCCTACATTTTATACCCCACTCATCACCACTCTTGAGTATTACATAGAGAATAATGTATGGGGATGTAGTTATTATGAGAATTTTACACACACCCGAAAAGTGTGGGATGCCCCGTAAACCCTGAGGGCAAAGCCCGAGGGGTTTATTTAGGCATCCCACACCGAGGGTTTGTGTAAAATACTCATGAATAACCACCTGTCCATTATTTTATTTTTTATAATTGCTGGTCACAATTTTTTCAGCAGTAATCTATCCAATTTGCAAAGAAATGAGTAAGGCAGTTGTGCTATAATGAACAATTTATTTGTGGTGTTGTATTACATTGCAGTTTTAAATGATTTGTGTTTTTAAAACGTCTTTTTTTATGTTTTTTATGTTTGGAAAAGAAACGTGAACAGTAACATTACAACATTTGTCAGCATCTTTAAATGTTTTAACTTCCAGTTCGTGAATGAAATTACGTTCGTTTTAGATGGCTTCATTCATGTGGAGGAACTGTGAAAGGTTGTAAACTGTTAATGATATAAAAACTCTTAAAACTTTTAAACTAAGAGTTCAAACTGTTAATTTGGTTATGTGGTGTGGCTCGAAGACATCTTGGCACTGATTTTCGTTTGCTTGCTGTGTAGTTCTGCGTGTCGTGTTGGATCTGACAGGACACCAGGAGCTGCGAGAGCGTGAGTCAGTCAGTTGTTTTCTTCGCTGTGGTGTTTGTGTCTCGCGCTTCTCTAGAGCATAGTAGATGTGTTTGCCATTATAACTGGCTGAGGTAGTTATAACAGCAAATTAAAACTCAGTTTTTGTATTGGAAAATTCTGGCCAGTAATTATAATGAAATTATCCATTATCAGTGTGTCAAGTATCAACCCACAGTTTATACACAAAATGTTATATTAATAAGGTACAATAAACAAGGAGTCTTACAGTTCCAAAGTCAAAAGAGGGAGCCTCCCTTGCAGTAGCCCCAAGGGCAGAAACCAGAATATAGAAAAATGAAGAAGGAAATACAAGAGATGAAGAAACGTCTTCAGTGCTTTAAAGCAACAGTTCTTATTATGGTGAAACCATCATAACTTTTTATTCCATGTTTGATCACCTTTTTCCCCTGTCTTATAAGATGCCCATCCCCCATTTTGAGTGTTTTAGCTTTTTTTAGTTTGAAATAATGAAGAGTAACATTAAATATTGCTACCACAGAGTTTTCATCAATATTTTTATCAGTTTTTGCATTTCCCACCTCATTTACCCACTAGTGTGCCACTCTTGTGGGCCCAACAGTTGCCCCTCCAACCCCACACCACTCCTCACTGTCATCAGGCACCAAGCTAACCTCCAGTTACCCCAGAATCCAGGGGTCCAGCTTGTCCTGCATGAGGCCTCTTCAAACCTGGTGGAGGTGTGCCTCTACATGTTCCTGGCTTCCTCTTATGCTGCCTGTCTCTGCTAGAGGCCTCCCTGACATAGAGAAGGACATGTCAGTGGATGCCACTGTGCTGGTTGGAAGTGCCTCGATGATGCACTGAAGGGCTACATGGAATGAGATAATGAGGATCTCATCTTGGCACATCAGTGTGACATTCTCATTGCTTTTCTCCTGCTCCTTCTCCCAAAGTCATGTGCACACTCATGGCTGGCCTGGTAGCATGCCTGACAACATGTAGTCAGTTACCTAGGTCATCAAGGATACCTTCACCATGCCACCACGAGAAGTCACTGTGTGAGCAATGTAGTGGATCCCCCAGGAGGAGAGTATTCGCTGGATGCTCTATTGCCCTTCCATCTGATTTCCACTCCTGATGTCCTGGGCTTGGAGCATGAACCCAGATTATAACAAGTCAGAGAGATCCTCATTGTGCTGCACCAAAGATCCTTAATTTGTTTATGAATATTGCTTAACATCACGTTTCATATGACTAGGAGGAATTGGCATGCAACAGAAAATAGTCCCTGATCTTATGGAACACAGAGGGGATATTAAAAATTAAATCCAGGAACAATTTATGGATGATACTAAGATAAATGGACTTACAGAGGATAATTATGTTAATCTAAAGAAGAGGAAAGTAGAAAAAAAATACTGGGGTCCATGAAGGTAAGTTGCAGATCTAGAAAGAAAACTGTACAAGTAGAAGCTAAGTGTGCAGCTAGTCAAACTTTTGAGGGCTTAGAGGATCAAATACTAAATTTAAAGAGCAATATATAGCCCCATTTGCATAATAATATTGATTTAGGCCCCAGTACTCCTACCCTTACTAGAAAATCCTTTTTAACAGAATTTGACAATTTTATATCAACTTACATAGAGAAAACCAATTCAGACCCTCCAACATGGGGACAACAAGCTGTCTCTCATGTATTTCAGTATGAGGAAGCAGAGGCCCATAGAAAATTAACATGGGAATTTATATTGACTGAGTTACAGCAGATTAAACAAGATGTTCAAAAGAACATTGATTTACAAAGAAAGATTCTTTCATTGAATACAAAATGGTTTAATTACACTATGTTCTATTAAGAGGATATTCACAGAAGGTACTACTATTATGGATAATATGGCTCAGACTGGACAAACTGTTGTAATAAATGAAAAACAATATTCAATTACATGAACAATATCAAATATTGCTGAGAAGGAACATGCTGAAATAAATAAACTTATAAGAGACCTAGAGACAACAAAACTAACATTGGAAAGTAAGGTTAACACAAAAAAATCAACATCAGAGAGTAAGGTGGAGGAGAGTAACAAAACAAAGCAATCCAGGACATCCGAGACACATGAGGCCATAACTCATTTTAACTCGGATCCCAAAAGACAAAACAAACAGGATCTTACAGCAACAAATTGTTTGGATAAGCACAAGTTAAAGAACTCAAATAGGGCAATGACAGCTGAAACTAGAACTAGGTCTGCTCAAAAGATAGATGATGAATATGTTGCCCAGGGCCAGCCTGCCGACACAGGGGCAGGGCACCTGTTCATGATGCTGATGGCCCAGATTTGGGAATGGACCTAGGAATATCAGAGGGCTGACTGGGTGGAGCAGGATTGTGCATCCTTGGGACTGATCTCCTTCTCCAGGAGGGAGGGGGGGTAGAATTTCTGGCACAATGCAGATCTCTGGTGGAGGCTGGGGGTACCCCTGGGTCAGTGCTGTTACTTGTCGGGGGTGGGGAGTATGCTGGATGTCAGTGCACATCCCCACCCCAGGGGGTAAAACTACAGTGGATTCTGGATGTATGCACATGCTCAGAACAAACCAAAAATGTGCATACAACCAGAATGTGCATACAACCGAAGTGCCATCTAAATAAAGGAGACAGATGTGGCTGTGATAATCAAGAGTTTACTCAATACAAAAAACATAAATATACATGTAATACATTAAAAACAGTTCAACTTATGCCCAGACAAAGCTTTATTTTTAAATGTTAATGTCCCCTCAACAGTAGCATGAAAAAAGGCAGTTTTGTACGTATTATAAATTTTGGAGAGCGAGTACCCTCGGAATATGTCAGGCAGAATATTGCTGAGCCGGTCATCCAAAGCAACGAAGTCTGACTCTGCATTTTCGCCATGAATCCATTGATAGCTTATTTGATAGTGGTCCTTGTAGTGCTTCTTTAGCTTTAATATTCTGTCCACACTAAAGACGTCAATACCGAACTCATGAGCTAACTCTCACGGACACCCCAGGAAGCTCCGGACTAGTCAAGAAGCTGGATTTTTTCCAAGCACAGCACCTTCTGTGAAACCTTCTCCTGGTGGCAAGAATGGAATGCAGAGCTAATCACAGGTATGAAGAGTACTTTGGTAACAGATTAGCAATCATTAATGGCAAGCAGGAGAAAGCTGTTTGTTCCTTAGCTACTATTAATTGCCTCATTTTGATGCTATTAGCTCTTACTGTGAGTCCAGTGGAGACTGATTAATACTAATTATCATCCTGTCACACCCTGTCACACCAAAAAACAAAGAAAACTGAGCCCAAATTTGTGCATACAACCGAAAAATCACTTGCATACAAGCAGAAGATTTATAATGGCATGTATAGGGAAAAAATCAGGACATTACATTTTTGTGCATACAACCAAAAAATGCACATATCCAAATGGCATACAAGTGGAATGTACTGTAACTAGAAAAATAGCAGCCGCTACCTATGATGCCTGCTTGCCCTAGCCCTGCTTGCATGACATGGCACTCTGGGATCCCAACCTATCCCATTGCCCGCTATGGCCAGTAGGACTATGCATCCTGTCTTGGGGGCAAGACAAGGAAGAAATGCTGGTGGGCTCTCCTGCCAGCACCATTGTCCCATCATCATGGGAGTCATATTGGTGCGGTGGCCCCTGCCTGGGTGGCAATCCAGAGGGTATCAGGAGAACTGGCAGGTAAGTCCTCGAGGTGCCAGGAGGTGGCCAATGGATGGCAAGGGGCTGAGCCTAAGGTGGTTTGCAGAAAATAAAAGATTATGTTGCCCAGGATTCAGATTAGTGATGCAGCGAATTTAAAATCCACAGGTGATATGAGCGTGAAGTGCCCACTTCGCGTTAGTTGCAGGCTACACGAAGTGGACATTGAGGAGTTCTCACTTCTCCTTTCATAATGAGTTGACTTTGCGTTGTTATTCCGCCTTAACGTGAAGTAAGGTGGAATGACAGCAATAGGCACTTTAAGCAGCCCCCGCATACACATCACATGGTTTACAGTATTGTAAGTCACATGCTGCTTTAGCCAGCCAGGCAGGAAGTGAGTCATACCAGCAGATACTTTCACTTTCTCCTTTGCAGAGATAGGAGAAGGAAGGATAGTGTAGGAAAGGAGTGTGTATTTGTTATTTAAATTGCTTCAAAATCATAAAACCCAACAGCTTTTAAAAGCTAATTCTTTAGTTTTGTTGTACTGTTTTGAGTTTTTTTGTGACTGATTTATTTGTTTTATAAGTTTTGTTTTGTGTAAGTGCGTGTGTGTCTGTGTGTGACTGTGTGTGTGTGTGTGTGTGTGTGTGTGTGTGTGAGTTGGTCTTCATCGCGTGACGCATCAGAGTGGAGAGTGAAGGAGAGTTATGGACCAGGGACAGTCTGTGGCCCGTGTTGGACAGATGGGAGTGTGGACACATGGGGGTCAACTGAGCGGGTGTCGCCGGACCGCTCCAGAATATTTCATCCACCCCCCTCCGGAAGCAGCAGCACTGCCAGTGCTACCGCCACATCCAGCAAGTCTGCCGCCACCACCACCACCACCACCATCTGTACCAGCTGCAGGAGCTCCAGCAGCAGCACCTTCCACTCCACAGCAGCAGGTGGAGCCCCCCCAGGGGCATGACACTGCTGCTGGCAATACATCTGCCCCTGTTGTGCCTGGTCCCCCCACCCTGCAGCTCCATAGTCTGGCAGTTTTTAACTGTGTTAGGGGGACAGGAGCATTGTGGTGTGCAGGTGCCGGGCCCCAGGGACATATCTGGGGACTGGGGCCAGAGGACACACATGCTGAACCACCACAAGGTGGAGTGACAGGCTGCCACAGAACGGGCCAGGCTTCCACCTGCTGGCCCTTCTGTGGCAGTGGCAGTTGGTGCTGCTGCTGTGCATCGCCAGAGCAGGAGGAGGGTCACAGCAACAGCTGCTGCTCCACCACTACCCCACCACTGCCACCAGCACCACCCTCACCACCACCACTACCTGCCTTTCCTCCCACAGCAGGGGAGTCCGCCACGCCTGCAACGCAGTCAGAAGTAGCACTGCTGTGGGTTGCAATGGAGGAAAATGATCAGAGGATGGGTGCTGTCCAGCAGCAGATGAAGCGGATTGAGCAAGAGCAGCTACAAATAGTGTCGATGCTTCATCTGCTGCTGGAACATCATGGGATCGATCATTAGGTTTTGTTTTCTGCCCCCCCAAGTGCTGTACTGTTTTGTGTTTTGTTTGTTTCATACCAGACAGAGGGAAGACCACAGTATTAGTTTAAAGGAAGCCATCAGCAACAGGAGTGCCTGCATCCTGCCCCCTGCAAGGCTTACTGTCTGGTTAAGCCTTTTAAGTATGTTGTGGCATTTTTCTCACGCTGCAACATACTTTATTATACTAAATAAATGTCAGTGACCCAGTAGTATGGCAGATGCTATGGGGACTCCATTATGCATAAAGGAGCAACGTCGATGCACCATGCACTTCAGTACAAAACTATTTGAAGCACATGGTGCATCTCTGCTGCACCTTTCCTTTACACTTAATGTGGCCCCCATAGCATCCGGCATCCTTCTGGGTCGCTGACCTTTCTTTCTTAAAATAAAGTATGTTGCGGCATGAGAAAAATGCTGCAACATACTTAAAAGGCTTAACTGGAGGGTAAGCCTTGCACTGTGCAGGATGCAGGAGCTCCTGCTGCTGACTGCTTCCCTTTAAATATATACATGCACATACAGTCATACATGTTCCTTATATGGGTGACTTACCTCCAGGGTAATCTCTCTTTCTCCACATGTCCTTACATTCCATAGTGCAATACTTTTCTGGCCAAAATGCTTGTAATTATGGTAAACCGGGGCCCAGAAGACTTCCCAAGTTCCTGTTCTGAAGATCCGCCCAAGTTCCGCCAACTTGCTCAGCAATGTTATGACGTGATGCCAGGGAGAGCACGGGGGTGTGCTTTATTATAGTGAATGGCTGGTAGCTTTCTGAAAGTTTCTTTATGTTATAATGGTCAGTTTGTGGTGAAACGTGGGCACGTTTCCACTAACAAGGCTCTTGTTAGTTGAAACGTGCCCATGTTTCACCTCAACGTTGCTGAACGTGGGTGGCAGAACTTGGGTGGCTCTTCAGAATGGGAAGTCATCCGGGACCCGTTTTACTGAAATTACGAACGTATGTGCCAGAAAAGTATTGCACTATTTAAGGACATGTGGAGCAAGAAAGATTCCCCTGGAGGTTAGGCACCAATATATTGGGTGTAATACCATCCTTAACTATGTAACTTGGTGAATCTCTTTAAAGCAGCTGTGCAGCAATCTGTTAAAAATTTTGACCTGTACTTTTTTATGCTATTTTAAATTGCCACTTTACTTACATCCTAACTTGTATGATACTATTCTTCCCAGTATTTGAGTCTGCTTTAGTACTTTTTTTCATGTGTGAAAAGGAGCACTCCTTTTAATATGGTGCAGACCAGTTCTTCGTCAGTATTTTGCACTGTTTTTCTCCATCAGTTGTTATATATTATTTCTGTTGTTTTTTCTGTTGTCAAATTAACAATTATGCAGCAGGCAGTGTTTTATGACATCACAGAACAATAGTTGTTCAAAAACAGCTGCAAATAGTGCTAAGAACCTGACCAGAACAATATTAAATGGCGTACTCTTTTTTTTTTTTTAATTCAACTTTATTAAAATTTAACAACATTAAGGAGTACATCCAGAAGGGTAACAAGATAACAGTGAAAATAACTGCCATTAAAAACAGATTATCAGGATGTAGACCTACCCCCACCCCTAAAACCCCCACCCCCCAACCACCCACCTTTTGCACAGCATCAGATGCCAACTGGCTGGAAAACTAATTACCAATTACAGTGGAGCAGAAAAAAAGGTGTATAAAGAACCCCAGGTATGATTAAAGTTAGAGAGTTTATACTGCAAACTTGCAATGGTTCTATCCGTTCTGAGATTAGCTAAGAATTCCTGCAACCATTCACCATAAGAAATCTCTATGCTATCTTTCCAATGCCTCAGAACTAGTTTTTTGACTGAAGCCGAAATCAACCCCATATGATATTTCCTGCACCGGACACCAACCCGAGTCATGTCTCCTAAAATACAAACCTCAGGGGTAAATAAATTTTCAAGTCCCAAAAGGGGATCGAGATTTTTCTTAATAGTCTCCCATAGCCCTGTTATTTTCGGACAGTGCCAAAAAATATGGAGTAAATCTCCAACCCCTTGCTGACATCTGAAACAAGAAGATGAGGAGGCCATGCCCCTCTCGGCTAATTTTACAGGGGAGAAATAAGAATTATGCAATAATTTAAACTGCATTAACTCAGCCTATCTTGTACTAAAACGTTGTGACACGCCCCCAAATTGCTCCTCAGTTAAAAACGTGTTCTGGAAACAATTGCAACCAATATTGTTTGGGGCATAAATATTAGGTGCAACCAGCCAATCAAGGTACTATATATTGTCGAAATGGCATGAGCTCTTCCGACTATTGCGCCAAAGTTACCTCAAAATCACATAAGCTGCAGTCCCCGGACAGGTACTCAGCTTCCCCACTAGGAGATGGCGAAGCTGAAAAATTTTAAATATCAGACGCTGGGGAATTTGAAACTTGCTCAAGATATCCGTCGAAGTAAGCAATTTGCCCCCCTCATCAAGTAACTCTTTAACCATCACTCTTCCCAATAAAGGTAGCCAAGTATCTTGGATAGGTTTTCCACCTATTTAAAAATTAGGATTACCCGTTATTGGTTGAGCCGGATCCCCAGTATGACAATACTTTAAAAAGGAACATAGTTGCATATGTATTCTAACTGAGGTTTCAATGGGTGACTTCCGCAAAGCGGGGGGGAGAACTTTCAGAGGACAGTATAGCAAGGCCTCTGGCCTGAGGCCAGAGTCCACGATCCGGGATACCTCTAAGTCTAACCATAGTGGTACATAGTTGTCAACCTGTAAATCATCCATTTTTTAAGCCAGCGGAGGTATTTCGATGCATGGCTAGCCCAGTAATATAACACAAAGTGGGGGAGTCTCAAGCCCCCGGACTTCTTAGGAGCGGACAATTTAAAATAAGACAATCTGGGTCTCTTATAACTCCAAATGAAACCAGAAATAATTCTATGCACTCTCTTGAACCATTTAACTGGAAGCCAAACATTTAGCATACTAATGGGGTAAAATAACCGAGGAAAAACATTCATTTTTACCAGATTAATTCTGCCCCAAATGGACAAGGGGATAATTGCCCATCTCCGTAGGTCCATCTCAATATCACGCAACACCGGGTCCAAATTACTCTGCACTAGGCGAGATGTGTCTCTAGTTAACGTAAGACCTAGATATTTGATAAGCTTAGCATTCCAAGCCAGCCCAAAAGGGGCAATCTCATGTACATTTGTCCTAAAATTTAAAGGAGAGACCACCGATTTGCTAATATTAAGCTTATAATTGGCAATAGAGCCAAACTCATCAATAATATCTAGCAAAATTGGAATGGAAGAGGATGGATGTGAAATCTGCAAAAGGAGGTCATCTGCATATGCCAAAACTTTCAGTGTGTGCCCCCAAATCTGGATACCCTGAATTCTCTGTTCTTGTTTGATCCGTATAATAAGGGGTTCAATGTATAAATTAAAGAGGAGTGGAGAAAGAGGGCAGCCTTGTCTGGTACCTAGGAAAAGTCTAAATAAGGTGTGCTCCTTTTTTATTCTCAGACATGAGAAAAAGTAGTAAAGCTGACACAAATTGTGAAAAGAAGGGTATCATACAAGTCATCAGGTAACTAGTGGCCTGCACCGGTGCAGCGCCAGCAGTGATGTAAAATAGCATAAAAAACTATAGGTCAAAATTGTCAGCACATTGTTGCAATGCTGCTTTAATTTATAATTTAAGTATGACATTATGTGCTCACAATCACAACACACAAAATGCATCTGTCTTCTGTCCAGAAAATTGACATGTGCTAAGGAAGTGAAATGGTATCGTCACACCACATGCAAAGTCCCCCAGAATTTATTGCGCAGTCACTCCTGCTCATAGTGGTGGCACAGAGTCCCCATATTTTTTTCATGCCCAAAATGCATCCACCTTGTGTGCAGAAATTTGACAAGTGGTAACACAGTGAAATGAGACTGTTTCAGTACATACAAAGTCCCCCAGAATTAATGGCGCACTCAGTCATGCGCATAAAAGAGGCACAGAGTCCCAGATTCTTTCTGCAGGCCCAGAATGCATCCTCCTTGTATGCAGAAAATTGACAAGTTGTAACACAATGAAATTAAACTGTTTCAGTACATACAAAGTCCCCCCAGAATTAATGGCATACTCAGTCATGCGCGCAGTGGTGGCACAGAGTCCCAGATTTCTTCTGCAGGCCCAGAATGCATCCTTCTTATGTGCAGAAAATTGACAAGTGGTAACACAGTGAAATTAGACTGTTTCAGTACATACAAAGTCCCCCAGAATTTATGGCGCACTCAGTCATGCGCGCAGCAGTGGCACAGAGTCCCCAGATTTTTTCTGCAGGCCCACAATGCATCCTCCTTGTGTGCAGAAAAGTAAAAAGTGATCATCTCGACTGGATTGAAAGGTGTCCTTTGGATGTACAGTAATAGTAGCCTTGGTGAGTAGCTATATATATATATATAGATATATGGTTGTGTATTTTGTAGGTGATGTTGAGGGGGGATTGAACTTGACATGGACATGTACTCATGCTATTGTTCTGCATCACACACAGGTGACTCCGTCTCTGAACTGTTGCTGTGCACCGTCCAGTGCTCAATGACAATTTTTTGCACTTAAATGGAAATGGATAACTCTCAAGCACATGAAGGTATTTCTTTTTTTTTTGTGGGGGGGAATCATATTTTCAGTTTTGTCTGTAATGGTTTCTTATTTTTTTATTTCTTCACAGATTTCATCAGCATCCTTCTGGAGTCCGGTTCTTAATGATGGTCATAGTCATCGAATAAAACAACTTCTGCTGTTGCATGTGTGCCCAAGCTCGGGTCGGGGAAGGATGTGCCTGATCATGTTGACGAACTTTTTTTGGATAAGGCCACTTTGACAGAACAATAAAGTACTGCAGATTTTCCTAAAAAAATAAATGAATGACTTCTTAAAAGTTACAACTTCATTGTTATGTGTCCCTCCCTGGTTCTCAAATCTCAATCCCTATTGTCAACTAAGTTACATTTCAGAGACACACCTTGTCAACTACTAAGACAACCTGTTGTTTGCAATATCTGTAGCAGTCTTTACAAAGCAATGAAATGGATGAAATAAAATCTTCATACTTACCAGAATGGATTTCACATGGACAATACATCGCTTCCTCTCTGTACGGTATAGCTACAGCATCTTTCCTAATGACTAATATTAGCGATGGAGCCTGTTTTTGTTCTCCTGTAAAAGAAACAAAATAAGTGTACTGTATGTGTTTTGCCATTGCGGCTCTAAAAAGCTACAGTAAACAAAACAAACAACTTAAGGAAGTGAGGCAGCATAACAAACATGAGTGCACATACTCACTTTCTGGTTTAAATATTAAGAAGCTGGTGGTGGTGGTGCACTGGTAGACTGGTGGTCCATGGTGGACAGACAGACTCATGGTGGCAGCAGAGTTGGATAACATCAGTCCCAGTGGTTGTGGTCCGGGGTGGGCAGACAGCCTCATGATGGCAGCAGAGTTGGATAACATCAGTTCCGGTGGTGGTGGTGGTCCATGGGGGGCAGACAGACTCATGGTGGCAGCAGACTTGGATAACATCAATCCCAGTGGTGGTGGTAGTCCATGAGGGGGCAGACAGACTCATGGTGGCAGCAGAATTGGATAACATCAGTCCTGGTGGTGGTGGTGGTCCACAGGGGGCAGACAGACTCATGGTGGCAGCAGACTTGGATAACATCAGTCCCGGTGGTGGTGGTCCGGGGTGGGCAGACAGCCTCATGGTGGCAGCAGACTTGGATAACATCATTCCCGGTGGTGGTGATCCATGGGGGGCAGACAGACTCATGGTGGCAGCAGACTTGAATAACATCAGTCCCGGTGGTGGTGGTCCAGGGTGGGCAGACAGCCTCATGGTGGCAGCAGAGTTGGATAACATCAGTACCGGTGGTGGTGGTCTGGGGTGGGGGGGGCACACCGTCTTTTAAATACTGCAGTTAAAATCTGCCAACATTAACCACATCATCATCCTCATAAAGAAAACTGCCCTCACAGTCATCGAAGTCTGAAGTCTGACCACTGGGAAATTCTTTCTCCATTGTGTCATCATCTACGTCAGTGGTGGGCCGTTTCAGGCAGCCACTGACAGTGCCACCAGGATGCTTCATTTCCACATCAGCAAGACCACCATGACTAGGCCGGGGTACAAATACCAAGGTTGCGGTCTGTGCAGGTATGTGCCTCTCATTCATTTTAGTGAATGTTAGCAAACTAACATTTGCAGGAGACAGGTTTGTCCGACGATCCCTGACTATTGCACCTGCTGAGCTGAATACCTTCTCAACACTTACACTGGAGGGTGGGCATGTGAGGTACTTCAGTGCCACTGCAGTCAGCTCTGGCCATTCACTGACCTTTCCACTCCAGTACAAAAGAGGAAATTCACTTATTGTCAGATGCCTGTTTTCAGACAAATATGACTCAACCATTCTCTGTGCCGCACTAAGTCTGATTGTCTATGCATCAGCCTGTTCCCCGGAATCATTGATGTCACAAATACCCACTTGGGACAAAGCCTCCCAAAGCGAGTTGACACCAACCACTTTGGATGACAGACCACCAGGAACTACAGTCCCCTTACCCTTGCATGATATGCTTGCTGGTCCTCCAGCTACACCTTCAGCTGGATTATGCTGCCGAGGTTTGCAAACCTTGGCACGTGACATCTGTGCCCCATGAACCAAGTGAACCAGTTGACCACTGATATTTTTTACCTGTTCAGGCCCTCCCTCCAGTACTGATGCAATTCCATGTTTGTATCGTGGGTCCAGCATTGTCGCCATGGCAAAGTTGTCACTACGTTCAATGCTCACAATGTGACGATTCTGGTCGAATACTGTCAGCATGTGTTGCAGCAACATACTGCTACCACCGTCTCCGGCAACATCAAGGCTATGCTGTATATTCACCAATGTCTGCCTCAGCACCTGCAGTAGTGGAATTGATTGGCTAATGGAGGCAGACTCACCACTCACTGCCTGTGTGGCATGTTCAAAAGGCCACAAAATTGTTATTACAGAGTCCATGAGGCGCCACTGTTCAGTCATCATAGACATGGAGGCCCCGGAACTGTCACAGCTAGTGTGCATAACAAGATATTCTGAGATGGCTTTGTATTGTTCATACAACCTCTCTGCCATGTATAAAATGGAGTTCCATCGGGTGACAACTTCCAGCTTCAAGTGGTGCTGAGGCGGGCTGTTTTGTATCTGCAACTGCCGCAGTTGGTCACTGGCCTTTCCAGATCTTGAAAAGTGAGAGCAGATATGTTGGCAATAGTCAGCATTTCTTTTATGTCAGGTGCTGTAGAAACTCCTGAACCACAAGATTTAAACAGTGGGCCATGCATGGAACATGAAAAAAACACCATTCATGATGCATTTTAGCACATTTGACCCATTGTCACGTGCTATGAACCCAGCTCTTAGGGACAGAGGGTTTAGCCATCTGTCAATTTCAGTTAGTACCATGTCCAACATGTTCTCACCAGTGTGTGAACAGGTCACACTGTGCATAGCAATTGTTGCATGCTGGCGAATTCCAGGAAGATTGCTACCACGACAATCCACCTTCCTGCACTGATTATTCACACTACCAGCATCACAAACAACCCCCAGCACCTGCGGCCAGTGTGCAGTTATACACAGATAAGAACTTTCCCCTGTTTTGCCACTTGTCCACATATCCATACTTAAATGGATGAATGGAGAGGAGGAATGTTGAAGGGCATGTCTTACTGAGTCTGAGACAGTGCAGAACAACTCGGGAACAGCACAGGTAGAAAAGTATGTCCTGGATGGGACTTTACATTTTGGACAGGCATGGACAGCAAACCGCCAGAACCCAGAATTCTCCACAAAGGAGAAGGGCAAAAGATTGATTGCCAGCATTTCTGCTACAGCAGCAGCATTAAGTTCACATGACACTGTATGATTGGGGGGGTACTTCAGCTTATGAGCAAAAACACTATGTAACGTGGGCTGACTTCAATGTTTTACACGGTGTGTGTTGTTCGTCACAAATGGTTGTGCTCTGTGATGAATGGCATTGGCAGGGGGTGGATTGTGGACATTTGATGAAGACGGTTGCACAGGTGATGATGACAAACCCAGAAATTATGTTATTTTTCTGGATTTGCCAACCGGGGTTGATGTACCACTTGCGCTAGACATACTGCATTCACCACCACACCACCACCACCACAAAAACTACTACTCTCACCAGCACTGGACAACATTTCAAAGTCACTATGGTCCTCCACCTCATCAAGCCTGTAGTAATCCACTGCTCTTATTACCACACTACTGCACACGTTTAATTTCCTACTGCTTAACCAGTCATGGAAGGGATAACATGTTGGCTATGGTTGCCTGCCGGTGACACGGGTGAAAGCCCAAGTCTGGTATTAGCTGCCAGCTTATGCTGGGTCCACAGAGTCAAGTGCCTACTCTTAAGATGCGTATGCTGTCCTCCTGTCCCAAGATGGCTCCCCTTTTTACCTTGACTCACACGCACATGGCAAACCTGGCAGATTGCAATTGAATCATCATTTGCATCTTGAACAAAAAAATCCCAAACAAGGGACTGTGATGCTCTGCTTTTAACATGTCCATGATGATGTGGCTTATTTAAGTCTGTTATTTTAAGCACTGAAATTGGGAGGGGGACACATAATGTTTCTGGCACTGCAGACCTGGACTGCAACTGACCACAATGACTACCTATCATACTGAGTACTGGGTCGTCATCATCATCATCATCATCATCATCATCACTTAAAACCGGTAAATCACACGTTTTTACGGGGGGGGATTCCTGCAAACAGATTCAGACACAGCCACTTTTAATTTCTTTTTCTCAGGTTCCCAACTGGGTCAATTAAATCAACATCATATTCATCAACGTCACTATCACACACATCCACATCTTCTGCTTGATGCTAACATGGACTGCATGTTGCAACAACAGCAACATCATCAGCATCAGCATCATCACATTCATCATCAGCATCTGCACCACCATCACCGGATATTTTTCACCCCACTGTGAATCACTGTTGCATGGAAAATGAGTGACGCTATGCCACGTGGATGGAATATCACATTGTATGCTATCGTTGACATGATCATCAGAATCTGGTTCAGTTAATGGGATGTTACTGGAAGTATGACATCATCTACACTGTCACTCACTTGCACTGCTTTACACCTCAATATGTCTGGATACGGTACACTGGTCAGAATTAGAACTTGACGCACAATGCTTATACTCACCTCCACCACCACTAACACCACTAACACTAACACCACCGCTGGGAAAACATCATCTCCTCCAACTATCAGGGAAGCTACTGATTGGGCTGTAAAAAACATTGCAGGAGAAATACCTTTCCTCACATCAGCAATGCACTTCTCCGTCCACGTACTACTACCACGCCCACAGACCCTCTTACTGTCAACATTGCCATGGCCAGAAACAGCTTTACTTGTATGTCTCTTTGCAGGCATTTTGGGGATCAACACAAATATTATTACCAAATTCAGATTTTGATACATTCACTTTCTGACTGGAGGGTCACTACTCGCAGTCGCTAGCTGGATGTGAAGCAAAATAAACAACTGTAGCTTCAGCAAAAGATAAGGGACTACTGTGTTGTGACACTGTCATGGAATTAAAACAACTTCAGTAACCAGTGGTGCTGATGGGGTCACAAAAACAATCCAGTCTGGTAAAAAACACCTTTTCAACATGGGGGGGTCACTGAATACAGACAGTGCTGATTTTTATGGCACTACAAGCAGCAACACTAAGAACAGAGAACACGATCAGCAGTACAAATCAGGCAGCTGCGAGTGGATAGAGATTCACACTGCTGCGCTTTAGTTGCACTTATACTGATCTGTGTCACAGATTTTAAAAGGTGTATTATATTTGACTTACGCAACACTGCACACACAACACAGAACACTTTGTGTACAATGCTGAACGAGGAATGCGATGCAAATGCAAACGCTCAGTGTACTAGTGCTGCTAATGTAAATTTTTAATTTACACAACCTGACCTTAAGAAATGCTGCACCACTTTCACACAACAAGCAGCAAGAAAATTTGTAGCTACCTTCTGGTATCAGCTTTAGCTGGGCATGCGTTTTTGAGATAATATCACCAGATGGTGCTCTTGCAGTATATCTGGTGGATCAACCCCATTATTTGTCTCAGGAATCTATTTTCCCCGGTTGAATATAACAGTGTGGGCTTGGGAACAGGTGGAGATCTGCTGCTTGGGAGGATTTAGTTCTTTTGCTAACAAACATCACTGGGAAAATTTTCAATCTTGCTAGTGGCAGCAGTAACGATAATGTATTCTGCTATCACACTTTGTTCTGCCCTTTTCTTTCTCAGGTATTTGGGTTCTCTGGACTGCTCCCAAGTGGGGGATGCTTTCTCTTCCCTTTCTCATTCTCGTTCTCTGCTTTTCTGGATATCAGGAGTCCAGTAGTTGTATATTATCACTTATATTATTTCTACCTTCGTTCTGATATTACTGATCGTTGTTTGTATAGGAAGGTTTACATAATAGGACTGGGTTTTGGGCACATGTTTGGGAGGTTGAGGAGAGAAGGAAAACGGTATTGTGCTGAACGCTGCTTCGTGATAGTTGGGGTGGGGGAGGGGGATGATATTGTGCTCATGGTTTTCATTTTATTTGTTGGTTGGGTGGGTTTGGAATATTTTGGGGGGTGGGGGGTGGGTGGGAGGAAGTTGATCTGGGTTGGGAGGGAATACAGCAGCAAACATGGGTTCTGGTCACTAATTCGATTGTTGTAAATCCTAGATGTTATATAAGAGACTCTTTTTTCTTTTACTTAGATGGCATAGTAGTATAAATATGGCTACATGGGATGTGAAGGATAAGAAAAGAGTCAAACAATACCAAGTGTTAAAAACATTTAAGCTTATTGATCTTCTCAGATCACATTCTTGCAAGAATCTCATTTACTGTAAAGTGAATCTCTGCAACTTAGAGAGGCAACAAATAGGGCAAGTATTTACTGCCCTCGGGTCCACTAATCCATCACAATCCTTGTTCCACCACATCTCTATGACATCTATTATGTCCACTTTCATGTTGGTGATGAGACAGTGGAGTTCCACTAACTTCCCCTTGTTCAGGCTTCTTGCATTAAGATACAGAGCTCTAACAGATCTATTATCCATCTTTCTGGTGTCCATTGAATTTGTATTACTAATTGGGTTGACCCTTGTGACTCTTCACCCCAGCCTAACCAGTTAAAATGTTTTAATTTCATTTTGATCCTGAAGCCCAACAGCCTATTCCCTTAAAACTTAGATGTAGGCCATCCCTTACAGTACATCTTTGGCTTATTTACAAAGTGGTCCCAGTGTTTGATAAAGTGGAAACTTTTCTCACTAATAATATTATAAATCCACAACTCGGATCTCTGGGAGGTTGTGTTTGTGACTTTAAATCTAGTCACAATCATTCCAGTTTAACGTAATTAATCTTGAGACTTGCCTTTTAATAACAATGAATGTGGTGGATCTGTATACTTCAATCCCACAGAAGGAAGGTTCAGAAGTACTGCATACCATCCTGGATCTAAGAAATACAGATGAAAAACCTAGCATAAACTGTTCAATAGTACTGGCTTCTCTGACATATGAAAAAAACTGTTTCATGTTCAACAAAATGTTTTACCTATGGATAACAGGAACAGCGATGGGGTCTGTAATGGCTCCATCATTTGTGAATATTTACATGCAGACATTTGAAATGGATTTCATTATGAATGACAGTAACCTTACAGAGACAAAACATATATGTGAACAAGAAATACATTTATATATATATATATATTTTTTTTTTTGTATGGATAGGTACTCCTGAACAGCTGAAGTTATTTCGTGTTTACTTGAATCATCTGAATCCAGACATCCAATTTACATTACAGTTTGATGAAAATGTATCTCCTTACTGGACTTAGACATTTATAAGGAACGTCAGAAATCAGGCAGCAGGTTGCTGTATATTGAAAGCCTAGTGATAAAAATACCCTTTTGAGACCTGACAGTCACCATCCTAAAAGTTTAATCAATAACATTTCATATGGACATTTTTTAAGAATTAAAAGAAGTTGCTTTGCTATTTCACAATATGAAGAAGCAGAAGAAGATAAACTTATTGTATGTCACAGATTTATGGTGAGATGTCATGATAAAGCCAGATCAACAGGACAAAAACAAAGCTGTGTGGGTGCCAAGAGGCACACTTGGACAATCTTCTATTGAAAATACTACACCACAAGGCACTGTGTTGTGTATTGTATACAGCAGTGCTCTTGCACAAATTAAACACATACTGAACAAAATTGTCAGATTATAAAACAACTGAAAAAGGAAGACATGTTTTCAAAGATTGTGGCAAGAGAGGGAAATCCTAAACGACAAAGTTGTACACTCTGGGCTGGATATTCAAAAGGGTTGCACCATACGCGCAAAGGTTGCACCTATGCAAGTCTGAAATTGCACCATTCTGCGATATTCAGCAGGAGGCAGTTGCGCCCCAAGTCATGCTGAGCAACAGCGCAATGTTAATGAAGGCATGCTCAACGGAGGGAGGAACCATGCATAAACTGCACAGCCCGATATTCAGCCGGGCTGTGCAGAGTTGTGCAGGCGCAACCCCCTACCTGCGCCTGCACAACTTTGAGCCAAAAAAAAAGGATTAAGTCGAGGGCCACCCACAGGTGAGCTGCCACATTGCAGGGTGCAACACAGCAGCTGCCACCTGTGGGTGGCCCTCCACTTGTTCCCTGTGCCCCCGCAAGGCCGATCATGGGCATAATAGTAACCCCTGTAGCCCGATGATGGGCAGAACACACTCCGACTGGCCCGATCATGGGCATATTGTAAAAGAACTCACCCCCACTGGCCCGATCTGGGGCATACTGTAACTGAACTCCCCAGCTGGCCCGATCGTGGGCAGAACAGAGTTCAACCCCAAAGACCAATATCCCTGGTGGTACAGTGGGCCACGAAGCCCGATCGCGGGCATAAGAGACAAACCCACTGCCCCCAAGACCAATATCCCTGGTGGTCCAGTGGCCCCTCACCCCACCGACCCACTGAGCCCCACCACCCCACTTCCCCCATCTGCCGGTGGGTGGCAGAACCCCACCCACCTGCCGCCCCGCTGCCCACCAACTGACAGCTCGGTAGGGCTGCATGCCCATTGGTTCAGAGCAAAGCCAATGGGCATGCAGCTCATACCGCATAAGGCAGTCCAGATATGTGAATGAATTCATTCAGAATGTATTGAAGGCATGACAGCCCTAAAATTCCAGGGATAAAGATGGCTGAACCACACAGCAGAGGAGGGAACAGAGATCAACAACTTTTGATGAGAGAGACTTGTTGTATTGAGTGATTTGATACCTTAGATGGCACCCATGGTCTCAATTAAGAAGTAGCTAGGTTACCATTACTATAAGAGAATACTATGTTTTGCTAGCATCCTTGAAACAAGTGAGACTGTATTAAGGTTGTGTCACACATAACATTAAATGATAGAAATTTAGTGCTTCTAAGTACTTTAGACATTAGAGACACAAGGCAGTAAAACTGATGAAAATCCCACTTTACATCGCTATGTATGCCATTAGTTTTCAGTACATTGTATTGCACAAGGGGCATGAAATTTCATTGGTATTATACTTTTGTACAGTTTTTATACATCACTTTTTTGTTTGTTTATGAGTTTATGAGTATACACTTTCATATTTCATGATTTAGCTGAACAGTTTTGTAACATAGACACATTCTTTAAGAAGAACTGTAAGGGAGGGAGGGAGGAGGAGCCTGGCAACCAAGATGGCGACTGCCTAATTAGAAAGACTGTTCGACGTATGTTTATATTTGTATTACGCACAGGTAGCCTCGCAGGACAGTATTACTGGGCTCAGTCTATGGTCCTAATGAGGATTCCCCCTTTTCTATACAAAGTTGCTGCCTAGGGTAATGGCTGGCTCACACCAACGATAATTATTGGAGGGGACTGGAACATTGTGCTCCAGAATGATCTGGACAGGACATTTAGCAGGCGTAGGGGCCTATCCCCTGCCCAGAGAGCATTAAAGGGCCTTATGGAGAGCACTGCTCTAATGGATATTTGGCGTATTCTTAATCCAAGTGCGTGTCAATACTCTTTCTATTCTCTGGTTCATAAGTCCTATTCGAGAATAGATTATATTTTAGTCAGTGCCCTGCTGATCCCGACATAATCCAGGCAGATATTTCAGTCAGGTTATTTCGGATCATGCCCGTAAGTGTGTTGTGCAGCTCCTGACCTTTCCCCAACGATCCTCACAATGGAGGCTAAACGCTCAGTTATTAAAGGTGCAGTCAATCTCACAAACAATTAGAGAGCATATTGATGCATTTCTTCAGGTTAATCAACAGTCAGTGACCCAATGGACCTGGTTTAACTGCATTAAAACGTATTATAAGAGGAGAGCTAATTAAGATCTCTTCTAGGAAAAATTATATTCAGAGAGAGAAGATAAATTCTTATTGACCCAGATTAAGCAAATTGAGTTGAATATATCCCATCACTCATCTGACTCTGAGAGGATCAGGTTGCATAAATTGCAGGCGAATATTCTGGGATGGTTCAACAAAAGCTGAGCTTGCATTACTCCGTACAAAGCTTCAATATTTAGATTCAGGGGAGAGGGCGGGGAAGCTCTTAGCTATGCGGATAAAGCAATTGGACCTGGCACATCATATTGCTGCAATTCGTGTCTCTCAGGATGGTCAAGTGTGTACGGATTCGGTGGAAATGGCAGAGGCCTTTAGAGTTTTCTTTCAAAAAATCTATTCACGGGACTCCGGGGGGGATCCCTTAGAATTAGAAATTAGTAACTTCTTAATTTCGGCTGGTCTTCCAAAAATTTCAGCGGACGAAGCTATTAGTCTAGCTGCTCCCATAACTCTCTCGGAGGTATGCCAAGCTATCCAACAGATGCCCCCGACAAATCTCCGGGGCCTGACGGATATCCCAATAATTTTTTAGGGTCTTCATCTCAGTTAGCCCCATTTTGTTAGAGGTTTTTGAGTTCTGGCATAGTCACGGTGTCTCTGACCCTAGTTTTTTTGAGGCAACAGTTTCTCTAATCCTGAAACCAGGTAAAGACCCATCTGACCCTAATAGTTACCGCCCGATATCTTTGTTAAATACGGATGTTAAAATCCTGGCGAAGATATTAGCTGGCAGACTGTCTAAAGTAATGGACAAGCTGATATGCAGGGAGCAGGTTGGCTTCATGAAAGGGAGGGTGCCCCAGGATCACCTGAGGAAATTATTGCATCTCATGGCAGAGGTCAGAGACTCAGATATTCCTGCAGTGCTCCTCTCACTTGACGCCGAAAAGGCCTTTGATAGAGTTTCCTGGATCTATCTGTTCCATACCATGTTGGCCTTTGGACTGCCGGATGCCTTTATAAAATGGGTCAAAATTTTATACTCTCTGCCCTCTGCCAGGGTGAAATGCAATGGGGTCTTGTCACAGGTTATTAGATTAGAAAGGGGTACTAGACAGGGATGCCCGTTAACCCCACTATTATTCAACATTTACATTGAGCCATTTCTATGTAGGTTACTGGGAAACCCTCAGATCAAGGGATCAAAGTAGGAGGTGCTATGTCTGCTCAGCCTATGCAGATGATGTACTATTGCATGTTGTGCAGCAAATATCTCACTGTCAGCGATACTCGAGGAAATTGATTGTTTTTCAAAGATATCGGGTTATAAACTAAATTACTCTAAAACTAAGATTTTCCTTAAATAGGAGAGTGATAAGGGCTGACCTGCAATTTTAGGATTGGGTTGGGAAGCCAGTTCATTGCTATACCTGGGCATTAAGATTAACACAAATCTTGCTGTGATGATTAAGGAGAATTTGGGTACCCTTACTCAGGTTGTAGCAGAGGACCCTAACCAGGTGGCGGCCCATTGCTCTGACTCTTTGGGGTAAGATAAATCTCTTGAAAATGAATGTCCTGCCCAGACTTTGTATCCTTGGGAATGCTCGGTGTACCTCCCGAAAGATGGTTTGTCAAGTTGCAAAAATGTTTGGCTCCTTCATAGGACAAGGGAAGCGATCCGCAGGTCCTTTAACAACTTGACAGCCCCAAGAAGTAGGGAAGGATTGGCTGCTCCTTCTGTGTTTGCTTACTACCTGGCTCAGCATATTGGTAAACTTGCTTGGTGGACTAGGGGCTATCAGCTCACGGTCTATAGGCCTCTTTGGTACGATATAGAGAATGATCTAGCAAAAGGAACTGCGTGTACGTTGCAAGCTTTATTATTTCTTTCCCCTACGAATATTCCGAGGCCCTTAAAAAATAATCCCATGGGTTGGTCTTTAAGAGCTCTCCTCCAGTTACAACAACATTTAGGTTTTAAGTGGTGGACTCTAGGAGCCCAGCCTATTTTTGAAAATGTGCATTTTAAGATTGGGGGGGTCCCGATATCTCCTTCCTTCTGGCCACAGATTAGTCACATAACCGTAGCAGATTTTTTAGACCAGAATGTACTTGGTCTTTTGATTATTATGAGAAGGACCTTGGTGTTGCGGATGATTGTTTTTTAAATGGCTGCAACTTAAGAAGGCCGCTTGTCAGGGTTCTGTCCCTTCCTCCGCCTGCATGGTCAATCCATTGATATGGAATGTCTCTTCAAGGTGGCAGCGCAACTTACGCTGTCTCCAAAATTTATGGTAAAATTTTAGAATGGGATAAGAAAATTCCATCTGGGGTGTTACTATTGGGTTAGAGAGCTGGGCATTAAGGATTCCCCAGAGTTTTGGAAGAACCTATGGAACTCCATTTATAAATATGTGAAACAAGATAGGCTCAGAATGGTCCAATTTAATATCATGCACCATCTGTACTTGACCCCCACATATCTCTACCGATGGAAAGCTCGGAGTTCCCCGATATGTTGGCGTTGTAGGTTGGAGGAGGGCTCTTTATTGCATATGTTGTGGGAATGCCCGAAGATTCGTACTCTTTGGGAGGACATTAACAGACTTGTACGCCCTATCCTTGGCTCTTATAGTATGAACACCCCTGAAATTTGTTTATTGCAAATCTTCCCGGATATGGCCTCTAAACTTTGGAGAGCCCATGTCTCACTTATTGCTGCTGTTATGAAGTTAATCATTTTAAGGCATTGGTCATCTGAGAGCTCTCCTCTCTTTTTAGAATGGCACCGAGAATGTTGCTAGCATTACAATTGAAAAGCATATAGCTTCCATGCACGGTAAGACTAATGCCTTCATGTCAGTATGGGGTTGCTTGATTTAATGCTGAGGAATTTGGAAAGTGTAAACTGAATGCAATATAGTAAGCCAATGTCCTTGTGCTCCTCTTTTGCTGTCCTTCTCCTTTAGCATCTCTTTACTTTTCCTCTTCCTCAGATGGAGCACCTTGTGTTATGTTTTGATTGTAACCTTGAGGGGGCGGGGGAATGGGGTTCTGTATAGAGTATTTTTTTTTTATTGTTTTATATTTTGGGTTGGGGAGCTTTTTCTTATTTTCTGCCACCTATGTATTTGTTCATATGTTTGTTGTAACCTGTTACGATGCTGGTAGTAACTGCAATGAGTTTCTTTTTTTGCTTTCTCTGTGTACTGGTGAAATTGATGGTAACGGCGCATAAAATCAATAAATTTTAAATTGCAAAAAAAAAGAAAGACTGAGGGCAAACCTACCTATGACCATCCATCAGTAACTTTCACATCTGGAGGTGTTTATGACCAAAAAGAACTGGTGATCCATAGACAACAAAACAGTGTGTCTTTCTTGAAAATCTGCCTGAGAACCACAGAGATAAATGAGTGGAAAGATAGCTTGGTACAACCATTTGGGTGCCGTTTGGTAGGCTTTAGACATCGCACCTCTGGTGACTTCTCCTCCCAGACCAACAGTGGCAGGCAGATAAAAAAAGGGAAAACACAGTGGAAGATTGCCAAACGAAGTGTCTCACCACCTGCTGACAAACTTGAAAAAATCACAAACATGATATGTCAAGTATTACAAGATACTGACGGACTTACACTGAGCATTAATAAAACTAATGCTGACTTGGAAATGCTCACCACCAGGGTATCCTGAATGGAGAAGGTAGTGAAGCAAAATGAGGCAATGCTTTACAAACACCAAGAGCAGCTCCCGGAGCACCAGGGGCATATTTAATATTTAGTATTCAAAATTGATGACATGGAGAATCATGCCCGGTGAAAGAACATAATGGATTATGGGCATTCCAGAGGATTTGGAAGGAGGGACATGTTGTTATTTTTAAGACTGCTTAATGAACATCCTGCAACTGAACAATAAACCCCTCTGGTGCTGAAAAGGGCTCACCACACCCGGCCCCAAGCCCCAAACAGGTGAATGTCCCTACTGCCTTATGTAAGTTTCTTCGTTATCCCATTAAAGAAATGTACTTGAGGGTGGCAAGAGAGAAGAAAGACCTAGCACGGCAAGGGCACCTCGTACAATTGAACAAGGATTACTATCTTGAATTATTGAAAAAGAGACGGGCCTATGCAGGGGTTAAAAACCCACTGTGCCAGCTGATTATCCCAGCCTCACTTTGTTACCTTGCTTTGTTAAGAGTTCAGTATAATGGTGAATTCTTACTATTCTACTCACCAGAGGAGGTTGAACAGTTTCTGCAGGACATTTGAGTGGAAGGGAATGTGTCATGTCAGCCTCCATACTCTCCACATGGCACTGAATGGCAAGTGATGGAGGTCACCCATGCTGAAGCTGCCTCAAAATCCACTGGATCTGTGCAAGAAGATGGCCCAGAGGAAACCTGACAAAAGGAACAGAGAGGCAGACCTAAACGGGTAAGTAAACATGATGCTGGAAGAAAAGCCTCCCCTTTGAATGCTAGGTCAAGAAGTAGGCAGCGCCAACAACATCTGTCTGATGCCAGCAGTATTTCACCTGGGAACACCCCAATTAAAGTTTCAAACTGTTTCACAGCTCTTGGGAATCTGGTGCCAACCATCCTAAATCTGACCAGCAAGTTGGAACAGCCTAATCAGGAATCAGTCTCAGATTCAGACACTCTCACAGGCCGAGCTCCTCTGTGTCAGGCATCGGTGGAGTGCTTGTTGACACCACTGTGGAGGAGACACAGAGCTGCTTTTCCTTTACTCTCAAGAAAAAAGTTGCAAGACTTCCTCCTCTAGCTCTGATTTTGATCTAACTTTCAAGGTATTGGTTGATAACAATACCAGACACTTTAAATAATGATAAAGACTTAAACTACTTCGATGTGATTTGACTGAGCAGCTGTCTTTACCACATAGCAATAATGATGGTGAGAGACAAGGCTGTGAGTGTTCCTTTCAGCTCCCAAGGATACTGGCAGAGGGTAACGGGTCTGCCAAGAGCTTTGTATATGAGTTTTCACATACAGTCATCAGGTGGACCCCAGTAGGAGCCGTAATTGTGCCTCTATGCTCCCAAGGGGCTAGTGGTAGCTTCACTGTATCAACAAGCAACTGGCTATGCTATGGATATTGCACTTGGCTTTCCTTGACTTTTGACAGTGAGCATTCAGCAAACCTAATTCGCACTTTCATACTGAAGTCATGGGTTCTGGCTGCAGTTATTAGTAATATACATTTATTGCTCATTAGCCAGTCATAACTAGTATGAGCCATGGCTTGTGCTGTTTTCCAGTTAAGAAGTTCACCTTGATGGTTTAAAGTGTTGGTCTAACTTTTTCTTCCAGGGCTAAATTGTTGCATTACACCACAAAGCTCATAGTGCACATGGATCATGGTGGATAGAGATCAGTAGGGTGCAGAGGCTATCTCCCACCCTCAGCTCTTGGATATAGTATCAGGTGCTATTTAAGGGTACCAACAAGTCATGTGGATGGGAACATGACAGCCCAACTGGTGGGAGCTATGTATTTGATCTACCTTCTCCTAAAACCCACTTTAGTCAAATGGATGGAAAGTGGCACTAGGGCAGTATACACTAACAAGGGTAGATGCAGTTTGGGGGCCCTATACCACCCCACACACTTCCATTGTATGTCACGAAGATGGGAACCAGTTCAATTATATAACTCTCACCAGTGGGCTCCTATGAGCAGGAAGGTGCAGATACATGGTGGTATATGTAACATGCTCCTACCTGCCTGTTTGGTGAGGACTGTGGAAAAGTGCATGCAGAGATAGACTGACCTCTGAGTCCACATCCATGCTGAGTAAGAGGAGCTGACACTCTAATGGTGCATTGGATTTTCAATACCTCACTTCTGACGGGAGTGGGGAATGACACCGCTCTTAGTTACTCTTCAGCCCAAGAGGGGCACTATTAGGCTCTTTCCCATGAATAAGGGGTACAGGACCTCTAGATGAGCAAGGTAGCAGTAGGTTCCCCAAGTCTTGGTTATTTGTTCCTTCATAACTAAGTCTGTGTTTTTGAATAGGAAGAATAGCTTCCAGTTACTGAGGATGTTAGATTTCATTCTCCCCCCAGAGGGCTTCCCACACCATAGGCACAATGAAGGAGAGATGGCCTGGTTTCCGTGGAAAGTTTCCTCATCAATACGAAAGAAACAGAGAAGTGTCAAATCTGTATTTTATAAACCTGTTGATGTTTTTCACTGTTGAATCCAACAATTGTTACTATTTCCTAGGCCAAGGGATATTTTAGTGGGCATGTTCCACGAGGTTCACTTGTTGCAGAGTTTGTCTATTTGTTCATTGTTAAGAAAAAGGGCTGCAGAGATAATGTGCTTCATCTATATTTTAAACTCTGACTTCAAGGAGCTACGTGGTGTTACTGGGAGAAGTTTGGGCAAAGGGTACAGTGATAGGTGGGTGGGCATGGTAGCACATCTTTCTGAGATAGAGCTTCAGTCAGAGAGTACTAAATTGTGGGGGCAGTTCACCAGCTTAGATTGTGACTATGGCCAGCCTAACAGTATTGAAGCCACCTCCTGAAATGTGAGGGGAATGATCTTGTCCATCAAATGGAAAATGTTCTCTCCAGACTGAAGCAACTAAAAACACAGGTCATCTTCTTGCAGGAGACCAAACTAACTAAACCAGAAGCACAGAAGCTGGCCAGAGAATGGGTGGGGTGGGAAACACATAGTACATCAGGCAAAGCAAGGGAGGTATGTGTATATACTCAGTCACAAACAATTGAAATGGAAATATCTTGAACAAATAACAGACACAGAAGGTAGGTGGGTCTTGGCTAAGATGGCCACGCCAAGGGGTCCAGTCCTTTTACTAACATTTACATACCAAATGAAGACTCCCCAGAATTCTTCAATTAGGTTTCCCAAGCATTGCTGAACATGGCAAATAATGACCCAGACATCATCTTTGGAGAAGACTTTAACTTAACTCTGGACCACTTTTTGTACAGGTTCAACTCAAAGCCGGAACCACAGTTAAGATCCCTTTACACCCTGAGAGAGTTGCTGTCTCTACATAGGCTAGATGATACTTGGAGGCTATACCACCCGGCTGAGAGAGAGACTACATTTATTTTTCAGTGGCACGGGCCATGTCCAGTAGGTTAGACTACTGCTTCACCTCTCCATGTCTAACTTCCCAGGTGGACGATGTCACCATAGCACCCTATGTTTATCAGATCAAGCCCTCTAACCATGTCCTTATTGTTAGGTCCCCTCCCTAGGTCATCAAAGTGGAGGTTAAATCATCTTCTGATACAGGATAAGGATTTTACCATGTGGCTATCTACTGAAACCAAGAACCACTTCTTAGATAACTCACTGGGCTCCACCTCCCTAGTCACAATCTGGGAAGCCTTTCAAGTCTGCCATGGCAAGATAATCAGCTACACTCCCAGTGCAGAAATCAAAGGGAAAGAGAAGTGGCTAGACTGGAGGAACAATTAGGCAAGAAGGAAGACCTATATAAAAAAGACCTGAAAAAACTCAGTAACAATGAACTGATATGTGTTATAATACCCTTGAGAATTCAATTACATGCTCTGGCCACCAGGAAAGCAGAACTACAGATACAAAGAACACATTATAAATGCTGGGCCTTTGGGGAACAATTGGGCAGGTTGCTGTCTTATAGACTCAAAAAGCAACACGCTCAAAGGCATATTGCAGAATTACGAGCCTAGAACAAGGGGAATATATACGGCCCCTCAAGACAGTAAACCAAATAATGCTTAAATTCTACAAAAATCTATATAGATCACATGTGCTGAGGGATATAGAAAACATCAGCTTTTTGGCAGGTAGAATCTTCCAAAACTATCAATGCCCCATACATCAGCTTTGGATGCACCTTTAGTAATAAAAACTGGGTGCAGGTATTCAAAGTATGACCCCATATAAAGCCCTTGGATTTGATGATTTTCCAGTGGACTTTAATCAGGTTATACACAAAACAGTGACTCTCCAATGTTGAATATGCTGCAAGGTGCTAGAGAAGGAAGGTCTGCCAGAGACCATGAGGGAGGCTATTATTGTTGTACTCAAAGAGAGGAAAGATGCTACTTTACCAGTCACGTTACAGGCCCATATCCCTCATCAATATTGACACCAAAATTCTGGCTAAGGCACTTGCCTTTCGCCTAGAAAAAGTCTTTCCTTTCATGGTACACCTCTCCCAAGTGGGTTTTGTAAAGAGTAGAGACAGTGTAGATCACCTGAGAGCTTTGGTTACACTGATGCATCTCTTCCTACTCCTGCTGCTACCATCACGGTGGACTTTGAAAAGCTTTTGATTCCCTGGAGTAGGATTTTTTGCATGCAGTTCCCTTATAGTATAACTCTGGTGATACCTTTAGAGGATGGGTAAGAACTCTATACAATGGGCCTACAGCCAGACTTCTTACCAAAGACTTCTCTCTGAACCATTCAGACTATATAGAGGTATGAGGCAAGGCGCCTGCTCTCCCCTGTAGTTCAGATCAGCAATTTAATGCCTGGCATGTGCAGTAAGGAGTACTCAGGAATACAAGCGTTATAAATAGGAGGAGATCCTATCATGCCATGCTTTACAGGTGACGCCTTATTCTAACTAGAAACATACAGTCCAGTATTCCACACATTCTTAGATTATTGAAAACTTTTGTGGGCATATCTGGGCTCCGTATCAACACTGGCAAAATAGAGGTACTCTTCTGTAATGCCCACACCACTCTGCTCTTATCTCCCAAACAGGCTTATCCTGGGTCAAAGGAAATTAAATATGTGGGTGTAGACATAACTCCTGATGTACACACTCTAGTAACCAATAATTTTGCTCCCCTGATCTGTAACCTACAAAGGAAATAGACAGATGGAAGCACTTGAATCTCACAATGATAGGTAAGATAGTGGCAATTAAAATGATGTTCACCCTTGAGCCTTCTGACTTTTGTCCCATCTTCCGGTAGAAATACCCAGAAAGGGGTTCCAGAAACTAGACTCCTTGATAGGTAATTTCCTCTGGAGGAATTCCATCCCAAAATATAGTAGGGCCTAGCTGAGAGTCCCATGGAGCAGAGGCAGTTGAGGCCTACTGCACTTCTAACATTATGCATATGCCTTTTAATGTCTGGAACTTGCAGGTTGTTTCAAGAGCATGGCCAAACAGGCCTGCTTGGATTGACAGTGAGGCCGGTGTGCTACATGGCACTAACCTAATGGCATATCTCAGCTTTCCTTTGCTGAAACATTTTTTCAAATGGCTTACAATGAAGGCATCTGACACTGCCTGGCTAAAAATCTGGCAAATAAACAAATCATGTCTCAGCCCTGGGAGATACACTTGCTTATGGAACAACCAGTTCTAGCATATAGACATTCACCCTTTCGTATGTGAAAGTTGGAGGATGCATAATATACTTAGTCTAAAAGATGTTTTAACAAAGATCGACAAGCACCAGACTCATTTGTCCTTGCAAGAAAGATATAAACTGACAAAAATGATTTTTGACAATACCTTCGCTTAGCACCTTTATCAAGGGTGGTCCAAAGACAGGTGCTCGTGTATCAGATTTAAATCTAATGGGATAGACCTCAGTAAGAAACTGCCAATATCCACATAGATTAAAGCACATGGGGACTAGTGGGTCATAACTATAGGTTGTTGAAGGATGTAGCCCCAGATCTTTCCTCCAGTCAAATTAAAGTGGCAGAGATTGCTAAAAAGCCCATTTTAATGAAGAATTGAGAGTATTCTGGATCTCTGTTAGCAAGGCCTGTGGAGACTCCTGCAGCTTCTTGATTCAAAATAAAATACAACATCTTTGGTACTGCACCCCAGTATGGCTCAAGGCCATGGGGCTTTTATAAAAGATGAATGCTGGAGATGTGGTGCCACAGGGCAGAGCTGGTGCACATTCTTTGGCAATGCAATCATATTTGGCCCTTGGGAAAGGATTGTCACTTGCTGGTAAGACGTACTCCAGTGCCAGACTCCTCCCTCCTCAGCATTGTTACTACTGGGTATTTTGCCAGCTAACTTACCCCACCACCCCCAACAGAAACTATGGCTGCTGCAAACTTTAGTTGAGGTCAAGAGACTCATGCTGAGAAGGTGGCAGTCCTCTGACATCTCAAACTTCAGAGTGGCTTATAGCAATGGAAAAGCTCACCACCTTTACAAGACTGTCCCAATTTTCTGCATGCACCAGCCAGAGTTTTCTAGACAGGTGGTCTCCATTCCTGTGTTTTACACGTAACAGGTGAAGGCCGCTACAGGTACTTCAAAGTAAAGACCTTTAAACCACCCTTGATGGGGTTTCCTGTGCTTTGCTGCTTGGTTTTCAAGTTCATGATCTGTGTTTAAGTGTGTCACTGTTTGTATCTATCTATGATGAGGTCCCCATAGGAGATTAACTTCCAGGTTTTCTCTTGCCCCTTTGAATCCATGTGTATGATACAAATGTTCAAAGTTACTTAATTTACTTTCTAATATGTATATACACATTCATGTCATATGTTAAAATACTTTATTAATATGTATTACCCAGTCATACTGTAGTCATTGAACATCCTGTTCATGTACCTGTGTAGCTCTCATGTTAGGAACTTAATGGTATGCCCATATGTTTGCAATCTATCTCTGTGGTTCAATAAAAGATTAACTGCAAAAAACAAAATAAGCACTATAAGGTGGAGTAAATGTTCCTTGCAACACCTCATTTACTTGAGGATGAATTCACCACTCCTGTGCTACTTTCTGATCTGGACCTCCCAGGGACACAATCATGTGGTTTTTGTAAGATAAAAACAAATAAATCACTTTTTAGCAAGTAACATGTTTCTGTTGAAATGTGCAGAATGGTTAATAATCTGGAGATTATGAAAAGGTTCCTAAATTTAAAAGTTTAAAATCCACAACTGGGTCTCTGGGAGGATGTGACTTTAAACCTAGTCACTCATCACAGTCATTCCAGTTGGAGTGGTACGGCCAGTACACCACTACCTGGGATTAGGGGTGTGAGGTCATGATGTTCTAGACAGCAGGAGCTTCACAAGCTAGCCAAGAGGAGCACACAGCCAGATCCTGCATTGTAATGGCTGTGGTGCTCTTATCAGCTACACAAAAGCTGTGTGAGCTGCTGGGTAGAGATACAAGCTAAAACTACATAGTGGGTTGGTAAGTACTTTTTCTTAATGCTTTGAAACAAGATTAAATGCAAAATTATGTAAATAATTTTGGTAACCTGCTTTTAAAGTGTAACAGGTATTTATCACATTGAACTGTTATCCAAACATATGTTGCACTTTTAATTCTTAGCACCACTCTATTTGAAAAAGCTGGAAGGGGGGCAGCGAAACTGTTGGGGGCAAGCAAACCAGTGGCCAGTATGAAAATAAGTATGAATTTGTGAAACTGAATCTAAGCCTGAAGGATGGTTAACAGGTTGATAGAGCTATTATGCAGTTTTAGTTGAATTTCAGTGCCAAAAAGTGCAAGGTAATGCGTCTATGGAACAAGAACACCAGGAGAGAGTAGTGGATTCGTGGTGGCACTTAACACTATGACTGAGGAATGGGATCTTGATTTGTTTTCAGTGATTCCATCAAACAATGAAATCAGTGAAACAAGAGATATAACAAAGCAAATAGGTTGCTGGGATGTATTTGGAGTGATATTGATAGCTGAAGGGAAGAGGTAATGCTTCCCCTATGAAGATCTTTATGAGGCCACACCTGGAGTACTGTGCCCAGTTCAGGAGTCCTCACCTCAGTAAGGAATAGGGATAGACTGGAGACAGTGCAGCACAATGAAAAAAATGTGAGTGACTGCAGTTTCTGGGGCAGACAGAAATACTGTCAGGGACGTCCGATTCTCATGTGTTCGACAAAGTTATATGGAGGGACTGCACCCCCACCCCCATTTATATACCGCACCAATGAAAATACTGGTGAATGAATCTAAGTTTTGCTGTCTGTTCAACTCTTGTTTCAGCCACGGCACTGATTGTATTTCTGTCTGCCATATTGTCTGCCCCAGAAACTGCAGTTGAGCCAAAAAATGATTCAGAGCCAACAGGGATGGTCATATGAGGAGCACCTCAAGGCAATGAGCATGTACTCACTGGATACCAGAAGACAGGGGGAGATACAGTATGACAGAGACCTTCAAGTTCCCTAAAGATATTAAAAAGGTGAACTGTGGGGAACTGTAGCTTGAATACTAGTTTGTGTTCACATGACCATAAGTGGAAACTGACTGGAGGAAGGTTCTGGAGTGGTATGAGAAAGTATTATTTTACAGAAAAGGTGATGGAGCCATAGAACAGTCTACAAGCTAAAGTGGTGGATATTAAAACCATTAGTGGAGACAGAATGAAGAGTATAGTGGTTGCTCTGGGGGGCAGAAACTGGGAGAAGAATGGTGAGAAGGATTGGGAGGGATAGGACCCTGAAGGGACAATAAATCCCATGGCTAAAAAGGAAACTCACACAAACTGGATGGACTGTTTGTCCTTTTTTCTGTTGTCGTTCGTC
Source organism: Neoceratodus forsteri (assembly GCA_016271365.2). Lineage (NCBI taxonomy): Eukaryota > Metazoa > Chordata > Ceratodontiformes > Ceratodontidae > Neoceratodus > Neoceratodus forsteri. The sequence goes on from CM057459.1 coordinate 629,924,736, forward strand.
ATTGTCTATGCTTCTATGTTACTGTTTTATAGGGATTTCCCACCACCAGGGTACCTTGTGATTCCATTGGTAAGGACAACTTTGCCCAGGCTTACCTTGATGGTCTGTACTTTCTAGAGGTCATCTGCTTCTCCTGGTTGGCTGTTACATAGGTTCACCACTTGTTAGAAAACAAATGCTTCCTAATGTTACCCTGAATTTACCACCATTGAGCATCAGGGTCTTTAATTGCATACTGCTGTTGCACACCAAATGAAAATGCTCAATCTGTTTGATCTTTGAGATACTCCTCAATATGCATATGACTGAGATCATGCCCTCAGCCTCTTTTTCTTTAGGGTGAACATGTTAAGGACCACCAGTCTCTCCATATTGCTTCCCCTATATACAGCTGATCATTTTGGTGACCCTGCATTGCATCCTATCTACTGCTTCAATTTCTTTTGTATTAAGGAACCCAGAACTTTATGCAGTTCTCAGGTGGGGCCTGAGACCAGGGACTGGTAAAGTGATAGAATTACTTCCCTTGCTGTGCCAGTCAGCCTTCACCCCTTTGACGTGCCAAAGAATTGTTCCAACTTTCTTGACAGCATCCATGCACTACTTCTCATGCTTCAGCTCATATATCTTCCTCACCCAGATCCTTTTCCTTCTTCATTGAAGTAAAAGGAGCTCCACTCAGTGTGTAGGTCTTACCTAAGTTTCTCCTCCCCACGCATGGTATCTTCCATTTGGCTAATCTAATTTGGGAATCCAGGAGATAGGACAATTGCCTAGCTTATTAGATCCTCCTAATGTTTGTCCTCATCCTCATTCACCATGGTCAGAGCAAAGTCATCAGCAAGCCTAATCAGTCTGCTGAGAACTCCCACTTTCAGATAATGGATGAAAATGTTGAAAAGCACTGCCCTCAGCACTGATCCCTGAGAAATGCTGTTGAGTATTCATTTCCACTTGGAGTAGTGCTTGTCCACTACAGTCCTCTCTTCCTACCACCAAGTCAGTTAGAAGCCCACCTTGTGTTGTGTACTGATGTACTTCAAATCAATTATCAGTGTCAAAGCACTTGTTAAAGTCCAAGTATTCTATGTCTTCACGGTAGACTTACCCAGTCAATAAAAACGACATAAATAAATAAAAATAAATGTGTATGGCCCTGCTCCTGTACACCTCCCTTGTCAACCAATTAAAGAATGTGATCAGTTTGGTTTGACATGATCTGCCCCTCTTAAAACTATGCTGAAAATGAATAAGATCATTGGTCTTAATCAAGTAATTCATTATTCTGTCCTTAACAATGCATAACATAACCTTGGCCAGCACTGGTGTCAGGCTAACTCAGCCTTTCTTTTCATTTTATTATTTATCCTGGAAGGCACCTTGAACAAATTGCCCAGTTTTAAAAGGTCCAACATACAAAAAAACAAAATGGCAAGACAAGTCGAATGAGAACTGAACAAAGTTACAGAGAGACTGCAGCTAATAAGACAAAGGACCTCAGTACAAAGGCACTGAGGCAAGGATTACTCAAAAATGGTATTAGCAACAAAGCCAAGTTTCAAAGAAACACAAAACCACACTTCCCCCAGAATGCAAAGCAACATGGGATGTATACAAATCACCACAACCATTTTGGCTGGTTCTGCTTAAAAAGGAATGCATGATGCCAAAAGCATTTCATGGTGATTTGGATATACATCCCATGATGCCTTGCATTATGGAGCATGTGGTTTTGTATTTCTTAGTACAGTGAGATTAATCACTGAACATGGACAATTGTTTTTAACCAAAACACTGATTTACAACATTTTAGAGAATTTTGGAAATTATTATAATTCAAACAGCAACAAAATCAGGAGGTCTTTGACTAAAGGCTGTCCTGCTAATCTGGAATAGAAAAGATAAGTTGTCTAGAGATGGGCAAAGTCTGCATACATCGCTCCATTAAAATATTTCGAGAATTTTGTGAATTCTCAAAATATACTGTGGGTACAAAGTGCGAAATTCCACTCACGAAATGTGATATTTTGCCTGTGAAGTATAGAATTACACCCACAAACAGTGGAATTTCAGCACTCTCGGGCAAAATGCTGCTATAGTCGGCCTTCACAGGTGAAATTTCACATGGTGCGGTGAAATTCTATGAAAAAAAACATAAAGTCACATAGGAGAAATCTCAGCCTAAGAGGAAAACTTTGTGGAATATTCTGCAGGGTGAAATTTCTGACTTTGCTGGAACTTTGCTGACGAAATTAAACTTCACTGCATCTCTAAAGTTGTCCTGAGATCTAGTATAGCAATTATTATGTTGAATAGGGAATAGTTTAGACATCGATAAAGTAACTTTCCCAAGTATAATTTCATGAAAAAAAAGTATGCATTTAAAATTTTACATGATCAAAAGAAAATAATTGAGCTGCATAATAGAATAAGCAGTGTTGTGTTTGCAGTAGAACAACAGTTATAAATCTACAAAATGAATTGTAGAAAACATTTATCCTGGACAGCATCATATTTCCAATCACAGAATAGCATAAGAAGGGATTAACCCACGACAGGAAATGGGTTTACTGAGCATTAATCCATACCTGGGGAGAGGGGTTGTGAGTCATGGGGCCACAGGCTGAGTGACTTCAACCACCCAGGTGTGGATTAATGCTCAGTAAACCTATACCTTGTCATGGGTTAATTCTCTCATAACATGAACCATGTTATGTTAGAGGTTTATGTAAAGGAATATTAAAATATATGTGTTTGAACATGGATTTGTACTAAAATAGCCCTTCCACCTAATGAATAATGTGTATAGAGGATGCTGTCATTGTACTTGTCCACTAGGTGGATTTGTTGTTATGAGGATGCAAGTGCCGTGAAAAATGCACAATTCGCCTTTGTAATGTGAAATTCACCTTTGCAATGTGAAACCATGCTGCTCCCTACATAAGAGGTTGTGTGTGAGGAGGTAGTCAGTGAGCCACCATTCAGGGTGAAATTCCACTGATTCAAGGTGAAATTCTGCCATTTTGGGCAAAATTCTACAGTTGAAAGGCAAAATGTCACTTTGAAAGGTGAAATTTCATCTTTTAAAGGCAAAATTCACCTTCTCTTTACAATGTGTCTAGGGTGACGTGCTTCTTCTAAGTCAGTTTACATTGTTGTCAAGTAAGGCAACTGTGGGTATACTGGGGATTAATCAATTGCCAGTTGATATGTTCTGACCAATGAAATGATTTTAATGTAGCCATGTTATAAAATGCCATAATCAAGAACAGATAAAAGCCTATATTTGCCTGGGTCTTAACTTGTTCCTTTCTTGAAGACAGGGACACATTAGCTAATTTCCAGTCCTTCAGCACAACACTTTGTAGACAAATTCAAGAAGAATTGCAGCAAAAGACCTCACCGATTTTTATGTTTGTTTGTGCATGTGCAGCAAACATTTTGTTACAAAAATGGGGTTTCAGAGGTGTCTCACTGTTGGATTCAATGCAGCAAAGGCTGCAGTGGGCTCAACAGTGACAGCCAATGATCAGCAGAGATTATCATGACAGTGTTCTCTACTTACTGGGTGGAGACTTCATGTGGTTGAAAGGAACAAGGTGCTCTATCACAGAGCTCCTTGATCCTTTAATCTGCATGATGCTGCTCAGCTCCCCAACAACCTCTAGGTTTATTCGCTGGATTGCTAATAGGGATGGGTAGACCCGAAAAGGTCCTCACCCTTATTATTAGGATCCAGGCCAAAGTCCTGATTAATTCTGATTTTTAAATCAGAAACTTCAGTAAAATGAGAGGAAAATTGAAAATCTGCCATAAAATTGCATAAAACGGCACCACGATTTTTGACACACACATGGAATTGTAAACAGTGTTTCAGGAAATGAAAACTGTGAGCTTATGACACTGATATGCTGGTCAATTAAATACATGGCAGTCATACAGTTGACCTCTCTTAGTCTGTTCCCTGCCACCGGCAGTGGTGTAACTGTAAACTGACCTGCCTGACCTTAGAGGGGGATCCCATTCCCATTTTGTAATATGCAGTGGACATTTGATGGTTTGTCATTGTTGCACTAGCTCCTTCTATGCACAGGAGACAATGGCAGAGCACAAAAACTGCCACAATACGAGTTCAGGGAGGTACTGACTACTGTGTGGAGCATTGTTTATTTATTTATTTAATTAGAAATTGAATTACAACCCTTGAGTCATAGACTCGCTTTCCAAAGGCTCCACGGCAGAATAAAAACATAGACATTCATAGCAACGTACATAGAATAAATGTAGGTGGAGCAATCATACAGAGTATAAGTACGGTGAGCACTGGTTAATGCCTATACATTTGGTAGCTAAAACAAGGTAGAGCTATCGACATGTTTACCCAATGAGTGGTTAAGACCTGTACAGTTAGTAGCTAAAGCAATGCATGATATGAGTCGGTAGTAAACAGCCTCAGGGAGGCCTTGTCTTATACATAATAAAATGCATTCATAGTCCAGTGCAACTATATGATAACTGAGGGAGGTGAGGAGCCTGTAGGCTAGAAATAGTGAGGGCTCTCCACTGTCAGGCCAAGGGCAGGTGCATGGCCTAGCGGCCTTGTTCAGGATCCACAGGTTACCGATTACACTGGCATTGATGTGAAGAGAGGATATGGGCCCTTATGGCAGCTTTAAAAGGACCTAGATTGGTGATTTATGTGACAGCCAATGGGAGGCATTGTACCAGGATGGAGCTCTTAGGGGAAGGATCGCTGGTGGGCCAGGGTGGTCCTGACCCAGGCATCTTCAGATAGTTTTTGGGTGGTCCGTGTGGACACTGAGATGGTGGCTGCCTGAAGAGAAGTCATGACACCTATTGAGGTTAGACCCAGGTGGATTTCTGGGGTGAAGAGACAGGTCTGATATAACAGTCTTTCCTCAAGGGAGAGGATATTGGTGAGCGCATATAGGGTGCAAGTATGTGTATTTCTGTCAGCATCAGAGAGGAGTCATCAGGCCTTATTGATGACTACTTGCCTTTGATGAGGTGCCGTAGGGTTGGCAGCAGCATAGATTGTGAGGTCATAGTCCACCAGCGATAAGACTGAGGTGGTAATTGCTAGGTGAAGTGTTTCAGGTGGCAGGCAGTCTTTATGTCTATAAAGGAGACCAATGCGGGTGTTGGTGGTGGAGGTGAGGATTTTTATACGTTTGTGGAATGAGAGGGAAGGGTCAAATGAAATACCTAGATAATCATATTTTTGGATTGGTTCCAGTGGGATGAGAAAGTATTTCCAGGGGGAACTCCTTTGATCTGTTTTGGCAGTAGGCATAGAACATTGTCTTAGTTTTTTTAATGTTGACCACCAATCTGTGTGCAGCAAACCAGTGTTCAATCTGAGAAAGGAGTTTTGTAAAGTACACTGGAGAAAGAAAGGATCAGAATGTATGGCATAAAGAACAGTGTCATCCACGTAGAGAGAAGGTTGCCAGGGCAGGATTTAGGCAGGGCATTGAGGTAGATGCTGAGTAGCAGAGGACCCAGGATGGATCCCTGGGGAACTCCTGAGCACCAGGCAGCATAGTAGGTATGGTATTATTAATTTTAACACATTGAGTTCTAGATGAAAGATAGCTGGAGAACCATGAGAGTGGACAATAAGAGACCCCAATTTATTGTATTGTGTTAAGAAGGGGGGGGGTGAGAAACCGTGTCGAAGGACTTTGAGAGGTTTATAAACATGGCTCCTGAGAGGTGCCCCTTGTCAAGCATGGAGTGCAGGGAGTTAGTGAATTCTGAGAGGGCAGTCATAGTGCTATGACCAGCTCTGAAACCATGCTGCTCCCTACATAAGAAGTTGTGTGCGAGGAGGTAGCCAGTGAGCTGATTGGCCATGATCTTTTCAAGGGCTTTAGAGAGTGGTGGGAGAATCAAGATGGTCCAGTAGTTGTTTTGAAGGGAGCTGTTGCCACATTTCAATATTGGAATTCATTGAATCCCTGTCTGTTGGCCATCCCTATCCCTTCCCCCCCTTGCCAGGTTAATCTGTATTTTTCTTTTTATTCTCCATGGCCTTTTATCCTTTTTTGCTGTTTTTTTTTTACTGCAGGTTTTAGTTAGGGTAAGTGGGGCAACAACAATACAAGACAGTGGAAGAGCACACAAACTGCAACGAGATACTAGTTCAAGCAGGTACTGACTACTGATTCTAAATGAGCACTAAAGCTCTGTCTGTTGACCTTCTCTATCCCTTCCCCCCTGCCAGGTTGATTTGTATTTTTCTTTTTATTCCCCTTGGCCCTTTTGTTCTTTTTAGCTGCTTTTTAAAGAAAATTAAGGCACTCTTGCACTTGGCTTTGCACTGCATGTTTTAGTTAGGGCAACAACAGGAGATGGTGGCAGTCTGGCAGAACACAAAAACTGCCACGAGAAGATAAGATACAAGTTCAAACAGGTACTGACTACAGAGTGAACACTGTAGCTTTGTCTGTTGGCCTTCCCTATGTCTTCCCCCCTGCCAGGCTGATCTGTATTTTCTTTCTATTCTCCTTGGTCCTTTTTGTTCTTTTTAGCTAGCTTATTTCTCTCTGTCTACCTCTGACTGTGCCCCCCCCAAAAAAAAACCTGAGCCTTGAATGCAGAAGAAACCAGTAGATAGTTAGCCACCAAGGGTCCCAGCTGCACTGCGCCATCGCTGCTCATTCTCCCACCAGCCTTATATCAGTCCTTGGTGTCTAGTGGTAGTGGCATGACACCCCCTTCTCAGATTGCTGCTGCAGTGCCTGTGCCTGCCTGTACTGTGAAAATAACCACCCATCCCATATTCCCTAGTGTCTAGTTAGGCCCGTATGCTGATCAGAAAATGGGGGTGAGGTTCTTTTGTGGCTAAGATGGAATTGCAGGCAGCACAACTCGTGCTGACATGCAAGGGAATGAATGAGAGCAAGAGGGGTTTTGAGGCACACTGGATTTTTTGTAACTTCTTTTAACATAGACCATGCCGATTACATCACAGAGCTGTAATAATATCATAGCCAAATAGCACAAAGCATAGATTTAAAGTCCCATAGGAATCCTGGGAAATGTTCCTTCCATTATAGACAACCCCAGCTATAGAATAGCTTACCACTGTGCCTACTTTACCTAGCAATTTCTCATCCACCAAGACTCAGGTCTGTTCTTGCATTTCATTGTGACTGTATGTGCTCCATACCATGCCTTTGTATAATCCTGCCTAGACCATTTCTGTTGTGATTTCACCTGGAATCAGTCTCTGCATTATACCAAGCTTTGTATTCTCTGATTGACTTAACTGCTTATCTTCTAAAATAAACGGTAATTTGTATGTCAGCTGCTATGTTTTCTCTATATATATTTGCTGCAATATGTTTGTTTTATCCTGTACACTTCTTTTCTTTATCTCTGTATGTTTTGGTAACAATAAATGAAAAATAAGGGTCCAACTGCATATACAGTGTATATATATATATATATATATATATATATATATATATATTTATGTAATAGGAGCAAGATAAAAATTGTAGAATAAAACCATTTATCTACGATACTATGCTGATAAATTTATCACCATACTATCCATTTATCCACATAGTTTCCATGTCACCTCCCCCCCATAGCCAGCACTTCTTCCAATCAAGCCTAAGCCAATTAAAATCAATCACACATGCCATCTTGTGCACATATGACACAGATGCCCCTCAAATCCTCATGGAGACCCAAATGCCAACTGATCACTGACCACTGAGGAACCTCTGAGCTGCATCAGACATATACTGTATCAGAAACCACAAAGTATACAAAATATCGAAAAGCGTTTTGAAAAATGGGCACAATGAACAAATAAATAGCAGCTTTGAACTAGAGCTGATACAAATTATGACACAAACGGAAGAGGACACGGAGCCACTGGAAGGGCCCACAGAGCCAAACACTACAATACCAACTGCACATACAACCACAGCAGAGCATACCCTGTATGAACATGCCAGGCCTTCAACTAGTGCCAACTTTGAACAAAGCGACTCCTACTGCACCAAAAAAGACCTGTATATAAATGAAGATGAAATGCAAGACTACATAGGGAAAGCAAAAAATATAAATACTGCTAGAAAAACACAAACAGACATTGCAATATTGAAACAGTACCTGAAAGAAACTTTCTCTGAAGAGCAGCCTATACAAGACATAATTCAGGTGTCACTAAGCAATTTCTTATGCTACTATTTTATAAACTGCAAAAAAAAGAGATGGAACCGACTATGAACCATTAACATTGCATTCAACATTCCAACACATAGAGAGGTACTTAAAAATAAAAGATTACCCACACTCATTGTCTTCCTTAAGACTCAAAAAAGCCAGGCAAGTCTTACCATCAATACAAAAAATGCAAAATCTGACAGAAAGGGTTCGAAACCAATGACTGCAGATGAGCTCACAGACACCATATTAGACAAATTATATGAAGAGCAATTTTGGGACCCCACAACCCTGACTCGCTACTAAATACAATGTGGGTAATTACCAGCATGTATTCTGGACTGAGGACAACACAGAAATGAGAAGCTTAAAATGGGAGACATATAACAGAAAACAGATGAAAATGGCACAAATACCTAGAATTTCACCAAGAGCACCAAACAAAGACTCACACTGGAGCTAACCCAAAGACAGTAGAAAAATCAAGCCATGAGCCTATCAACTGCAAGCATAACCCTTACAAATGTCAAGTGCTCAACTACTTGACCTACAAAGCGACCACCACAATGTCTTACAAATGAGTCACTATTCTTCCTAGCTACAAACAACCTCTGCAAACAGAGTCCACGAAAACATGGTTCAAGAACCAACCTGTAGGCATCCACAAGCTTGGTGCAATAGTCAAAACAATGATTTCAAAATCATCGATACAAACAGGAAAAAGGTTAACAAACCATAAACTCAACAACTCAGGCATACCTCCTAAAGAAATAATTAAAATCTCAGGGCATAAAAACTTGCAGAGTTTAAATGATTAGTCTCGACTCAATGAATACCAGCAACACAACATTTCAAACATATTAAGTTGTGAGACCTGCAATTTATCAGTCGATGCAGCACAGATACAACCACAACAAAAAGCTATACCAGGACATTATTCTGATATTCATGGATCCTGCTTCTACCAGCCCTCCATCCAAGCAAAAAATATCCACTTCACCATCATACAAGGTCAGACAAAGGAAAATAATAAATAAACACCTCACACAACACATCACAACTTCTCTCTTCCACCACCCCCCCCAAAACTACACGAAGTACATCAACTAATGTTATCCTTTTTCCTTTTCACAGGTAACAAATATGAGTTGTACACAAGAAAGAGTTCAATGGTACTTGACACAGACAGTGATTCAGAGTAAACCTGTACTTCTTCAAAAAAGGAATCACCATGAAAGCACAGACCCTCTTCTCAATGTAATAATTACTCAAATGACACTGTCAACAGGCAAAGAGATTCAGTGTGCATGCCTATACAAAGTGAAACACAATACCATTACTCAAAGGACAATCACATTTGCAAACAATGACTCTAAGTGACTCATCTACAAAGACAGCCTGCAAAAGCAATAAAACAAGCAATCTATTTGTACATTTACTGAATGTATCTGTCAGTTCTTCCTACTGTAGCATCCTACTATACTTTTCTTCTTTATTCTACTTCTTAATGAAGATCACAATAAAATAAACCTCTTTCAAGTTTCACTACTTGCACTGTCACAGTCCTTGTTGAATTGTAAATCACAAACTCTACCACTGATGTAAAAAAATGTTTGCTCTGTACTGTTTAGTTCTCCTTACATAAAAAAAGGCTCAAATAAATTGTTTAAATGTGCCTTACCTTGTCATCCATGTTTGCAAATAAGAAAACGCAGTACAAATAAATGCAACACCCAAAAAATAAAAAGTAATCCACAAGCATAGCCATAGCAACTCTTCTACTTTTAATCCAAATGTTAAAGTAAGCGCATTGCGACTCTTCAAGTTGTAATTCACATAGCCCAAAGAATCCACACTCAACACCAAAAAAAAATAAAATAAAATTCCACATCGATGTTTCTGACATACATCCAAGAACCGACCACCTGACCGAAAGCAATATCCACAATGACCAGCCAGCCGTCAATGAACAAAATGCCCCAAAGAAATCCACCACAGGTCACCAAAATCACAGAGTGCCAACCTAGAACTCCAGCCATAAACAGCAGCTCCTCTCCAGCTGTACTGAAGATCCCACGTAAACTCAAGAAGTGCTCCACCAACACGCTGCTGCCACCAATCCTTTCCCAGCTGCTCCACAAGTCCAAGACCTGCCCATCAACCAATCAAAAAGTCAACTACTAACTGATACATATATCAACCAGTGGAAAAGCTCCACACACTAGGCATGCCCTCCAAACAATCACATTGCACTCACAGTCATCAATCACACAACACACAAGCCACACCTCTTTCAACTAAACAACCAATTGAAACACCGCTAAACCACAACCAACCAATCATATTAAAGAGTTTCAATTCCCTACCAATCAAAACACATCATTTCAATCCCATTGAAGCTACCACCTAAACCGTACCAAAAAAAGTGGAAGAACCACATGTGTAACTAAATAGCCCCATGAAAATAAAAAAAAAAACATAAAAAACACACACCTCAACAACAAACCACCACCAAAATACAATAGCTGCCTGTTGCATAAATCGAATATGTTGGGGGTCAGTGTGTGATATAACATTTATCTAGTATAGTTTACAGTGACCTCTCGTAACACTCACTGATGCCTGCGGCACTCATGAGATTACTTGAGGTCACTGTAAACTATACAAGACAAATGCTATATCACACACTGACCCCACATATCTCTATATACATATTTATATATATATATATATATATTAGAGGCAAAATCAGCTACGCATCAGTTAGTGTTACACGACAGCAGGAATGGTCGTATGTTGAAATTTCTTTTGTACTCTTCCAGTTATTCCCCCTTAACTGGCTGAGGCGCGATTGTCAGCTGGTTTCAATCGTCACCCCACTCACATGGAAAGAAGCTGAGGAATAGGAGAATGGGGTGACAGTTAGGACTGATGACCCAATGCGCACTCCTGATTCCAGTTGGGGTGGGCTTGAGAGGTGCAAAGGGGTTTCAACCCTAACATCAATCTCTTGCTTTTGTTGTTGTGGAACAACCCTAACTGATGCATTAAATGGAGTTTTTTGCCTCATTTCCTTCTTTTTTGAGAATGATAATGAGAAATAGTGAATGTAATGCAGCGGCAGGGAGCTGGCCTGCTCCCATCACGCAATGTCTTGTCACATAGTAACATTGTGCCCGCAAACGCTAAATCAGTAATGTGCATGGTGACGCAAAGCAAAACAGAAAGAGAAACAGTACTGTAGACATAAATGTTAAAAACAACAGAAACGCAAACGCAAATGAAAACGCTAAAGGGTAACCTCATGGTGGTGTAGAATGTGAACGGTAAGTGAAACAGGTCATGGAACCACAAGCAGAAACAGTAATGGTAATAGTAATGTAAGCGACGGGTTGGTTTTCCCAAAAGCTGTATAGAGAAAGACAGTGAGTAGAAAGAATTTAATGCAAAATAATGACTCTCAGAACACAAAAATGAGGACTTGGAATAGTAAATTGCTTATATCTCAGTAACCGTATGACATAGAAAAAAATGTAATAGTCATATGTATTATCACTTTGCAGGCTAGTTTTGTACTTAGCCCCCATGAGGGCTACGTGCAGATACGGGCCCTCAAAGGCGCGGCGAACGCCATAATGTTATCCTATGGGAAAAAAACAGAAGTTCAGAGTGCCATAACTTTGCCTCCCTGTAATATTTTTTTCACTAAACCACTGACAAGCACATCTGTGAGATGTTGGCTGTGTCCCTGCAAATTTCAGCCCAAAAGACCAAAGCTGCTATTTGCAGCAGGGCGCCAAACGATTGCTGCAATGCGTCAAGGGTCGTAATTGTTATCCCTATGGGAAAAAGCATCAACTTTGGAGGCTGTCGAACTTTGTCGTTATGTAATATATTTTCAACATAACACTGAAAGGCACATCTGTGAGATGTTGGCTGTGTTCCTCCTACTTTAGCCCAAAACTCCAAACCGCTTTTTGCAGCGCGGGCGCCAAAGAATTGCTCTCATTTCCCATACAGCCTCAGAAAAGTATTGTGGTAATTTATAAAGCTTTCAGAAAATTTGGCGTATACTTTCATGAGCTTGAATGTACTTTTTTCCAGAAATTCTGAAAAACATATTTGGGGTGTTTTACCCCAAAATAAAGACATGGCTAGCATCCTCAGTCTCCTACTAGGTGAAAACAAAAAGAATTAGGTTGTTAGAGGGTCTCAATTTTAAATGGCAAGCATTTTTCTGATCACTAACTGAAAACAAAATGGTGGATTTGCGAAAGTAAGAGGGCCATTTGCGAAAGTAAAAATACATTTGTGACACTGTTGAACTTTTTGTTAACTTTTTCCATTGACTTAGAATGGGAAATTGTTTTTTGAATAACTTTTGAACCATTTAATATTTTTTCATGAAATCCTTGAAAGGCACATCGGGGACCCTGGCTGCACGTTCCCTGAAGTTTCGGGCGGTCGCACAAACCATCACGACCCAGAGCCTGACCATTAGAATTCCAGAAAAAGCACTAAATGTACGTTGCAGATCATGCTTAATAACACCACAGCCATGTATCTGACTGGTACTTAAACTTGGCAGATCCTAAGGCGTATGGGTCTTGATTGTGTATTCCAAATTTCAGGCAAATCCACCAAACGTGGTTGCAAAGTTATTAATAGTGCAAAATTTTGTTTAATATGTAAATGGCTCAATCTCTTAATCTCATGGTAGTACTACCGCTGCTACCATAATATAGATAGATAGATAGATAGATAGATAGATAGATAGAAAGATAGGATAGAGAGATAGATAGATATGGATATAGATATAGATATAGATACCTATATTCTATCTATCCATATATATATATATATATATCCTGCACCCCTATATTTACTGTAGGTTATGAAGGCACTTCTGTATTAAACTTGAAATTTTGCACATTAATAACTTTGTACTTGTTTAACAGATTTTCATGCAATTCAGTATGCATGGTGGGGCATGGTAGATCTCCTTGATCTGCCAAGTTGTGTTTCTTGTCAGACTTATGGTTTTGTGCACTTCAAAACGCTGAAAAATGTACTTTTTGCCAGTTCTGTGGGCAGTTTTTCCAATTTTGTCCTGGGTGCTGTGTGTCTTTGTGTGGTCTGTTGGTCTGAATCTTACCACATAGAAAGAGCGTGGGTCAAGGAACATGCAACTTTTTGTTTGGTGAAAAATATTAATCCATTCAAAATGATTAAATGTTTTAGCTCCCATTATAAGTCTAAGGGAAAATTTATATGGTTATTTTGCAAAAAAAAGAATGGGGTTTTGGCTATCTGGTCACTCCTCACAATCGAAGAATTTGCAGACTAGTGATCAAAGAATCTTTGATCGTGAGAAATTTATAGATCGCGATGGCCGCCATCTTGTTTTCAGTTTGGGGTTGGAAAAAAACAAATATCTCAGCCCAGAGGTGACTTCTGAAGTAAAACTTGGATGGGTTTTGCTCAGGGGGCTTCCCTCTATCAAGCAATGCCTGTGGTTTAATGTACTTATGTGAAAAAATAGAGTTTTAAACATTTAAATTCTTTGATCATGGCTCGCTAATGACCTTTGATCGCGAGCCTGCAAATTCTTTGATCGTGAGATTCTTTGATCGCGATCTTCATTTGTGAGAGTGGGACGAGATGGTCAGATTTTTAGGCTTGAAAAAATCAAATATCTCAGCACAGGAGTGACTTGTGAAGTCAAACTAGGATGGGTTTTGCTCAGGTGGCTTCATCTATCGAGCCATGCCTGTTGTTTAATATAGTTGTGTAAAAAAATGGAGTTTTAACATTTTTTAATTCTTTGATCATGAGCCTGCAAATTCTTTGGTCATGAGCCTGCAAATTCTTTGATCATGAGATTCTTTGATTGCGATCTTTGTTCGTGAGGGAGGGATGAGATGGCCAGATTTTTCAGTTGGAAAAAATCTAATATCTCAGCCCAGGGGTGACTTGTGAAGTCCAACTAGGATGGGTTTTGCTCAGGAGGCTTTCTCTCTATCGAGCCATGCCTGTTGTTTTAGTTGTGTCAAAAATGGAGTTTTAACATTTTTTAATTCTTTGATCATGAGTCTGCAAATTGTTTGATCGCAAGCTTCATTCGTGAGGGCGGGATGAGATGGACAGGTTTATGCTGGACCAGATGTCTCTGGGAGGGACCAGATAGCCCAAATTTCATGACCAGATGTCCCCTCATGATCAAAGATGATATTTGATTGCGAATTTGTGGTCGATTCTCGCGATCAAAGATTTTTTAAAGGTGCTAAAACTTTAAAATTAAATATCTCGGAAGTGGTTTAGTGTTTTAACTTGAAATTTGGCAGGTGTTTAGGGGATGTCCTGTAGATGTGAATTATGATGTTTAGGTGTCAGAAAATGAATTTGCTGTGGAGATATTGTGTGACACAGTTTACTTTTTGTGGATAGCATTCTCCATTGTGGTAGTGGCTTAACATTATAGGGTAGCTAGTCTTACTGCCACAGAGGTAATTTTCAATGGTTAGATATGTAAAATGTAAACAGGTGTGGAAATATGCCACTCTAATGAATGAAAATTTGTTTTGTTTCAAGCTGTTGGGAGCATGGGGCCCAAAGGGCCCCATGTTCACATCAATACACACTCCAACCAATACATATGATATTCAGTACTTGTACTGTTATGTTGAACAGAAATTTTCAAGTTGGTGGGAGCTCCACCAACTAGCGCTAATTTTACTTTCTATGCTCTCTCAAAAGTGAAATTCTTTGCAAAATGGTGTTAATGCATCATTTAGGTTAATGCACAAAAGTCAGGAAATGAGAATTTGGGGTTCACCTACCCCTATATCATGTACCCCATCCTCCACAGACTGACAGATACCTTGTGTTTTATTGGGGTTGTGAGGCCTAAATGTCACCCATTCTTCTTTACTGTGGCATTTCAACATGCTTACACTGGAATGGGGTGACATTTGGGCCTCACAACCCCAGTGACACACCCAGAGTCTGCCAGTCTGTGGAGGATGGGGCACATGATATGGGGGTAGGGGCAAACCAGAAGGTCTCATTTCCTGACTTTTTGTGCTTTAACCCTAAATGATGCATTAACACAGTTTTTTTGCTAAAGAACATATATATATATATATATATATATATATGTATATATATATATATATATATATAGAAACATTAGTGTTGCAACCCTAATCCCTGCACACACCTGTACTCCATCTTCCACATACTGACAGATACTTGGGTGTGCCACTGAGGCGTGTGGCCAAATATTCTCCCCATTCCATGTGACATGCTACAGTAAAGGAGAATGGGGTGAGATTTAGAGCCTATGACCCCAATGGCACACCCCAGCATCTGTCAGTCTGTGGAGGATGGAGTGTAAGGTGTGGTGGAGATTAGGGGCTCAGTTCTAATGTTTCATTTCCTGACTTTTTTCGCTTTAACCCTAAATGATGCAGTAAATGCATTTTTTTGCTATGAATTTCCTTACTTTTTGGAAAAATATAATATAACTAGTAAAAACACGTATTGGTGGGAGCATGGGGCCCTTTGGGTCCTGCTCTCCCACTAACTTAACAATGTTTGCATAACAATATGTATCGGTGGTAGTGTGGGCCCTCTGGGCCTGCGATCCCACCTATGCAGAGGTACAGAGCCATACAGCAGCCCTATGGGCTACCAAGCCCTTGTAACAGTAATTTGCAGATATCTTGCAAACTGTAAGAGCTAGAAAAAAAATTCAAGTGTCATTGTAATTGGGACAGCAATAGCTTCATGCAATGTTAAAAGACTGAACCCATATCTCACATCATTTTTGAGATATGGGCACTGAAAAGCGCTGGACAGGCACTGTTTGAACCCTTGTAACAGTAATTTTACACTGTCTCATGAACCATGCAACGTACAAAAAAAATTCCACTGCAGGCTTTCTTTTGTCAGCAACATAGTTCACCTAAAGGTGTTCTAAGCTGTGAGTAGCAAAAAGTCTGTATCTTGCTTGGTTTCTGAGATAACAGCACAGAAGGTCATGGCACAGACCACAATGTAATCCTATGGGAAAAATGTGAATTACGTCATTGAATATCTCTGCAACCAATTAATTCCCCAACACCTAAACAGCATAATTCACTTCTCTAGGACATCCCCTCAACACCCTGCAAATTTCAAGTAAAAAGACCAAACCGTTATTGAGATATGGTCATCCCAATCTGGGCCATCTGGTCATCCGTAGGGTCATCTGGTCTTCCCCATGGACATTGCAAAATATACATATAAATTTTCCCATAGGATATAATGGGAACTTCAAATTGTGATAACTTTTCAAAGGATTAATATTTCTTCACCAAACAAATGATGGAATGTTCCTTGGCCCAAGCTCTTTCTACCACCCAAGTTGTGGACCAATAGACTACATGGTGTCTGTGCAGCGCCACAGACAAACAAGCATTTTGTCAATACCAAATGTTGATTGCTTTGCTCCGTTGAGCTTGCTCAGTCCCCCTCCCTGTTTCTCAATGCGCTGCAGGCTGCCTTTTGTACTGGGCTCCTGCATGTGTTGGCCCCTTTTTCTGGCCAAAAAGAAATCCGCAGCAGTCCCGACTGTGCTCAGTTGAGCTCGGACACTCCTCCTTTCTCACTCGCTAGATCCTAATCTGTTGCAAACACTGATTTCCGAAAGTGACTGCGGTTTTCTGTGCCGGAAACATGAAAACACATTTGGGCCAGGATGTGAAAAAATGATAGCTGTATTGTTCATTAGGAGGTGTGAAAAAATGCCAGTGTTGAAAATCTGGCATGAAAATATTACTAATTTGCGAAGTTACAAGGGTGCGTGTAAACTGCACAATGCATCCTCATAACACAGTAATTTTATGGAGTATCATCACAAAATTTTCAACATAGGCATTTTAGGACCTCTGCTAATGAACAGTGTCACTGTGATTTTCATAATGTGTCCCAAACACTGATTTCCCACAGCGACCGCTCTATTCTGCACCGGAAGTGCGAAAACACATTTCGGCTAGGATGTGGAAAATGACAGCTGTACTGTTCATAAGAAGGTGCAGGAAAATGGCAATGTCGAAAATATGGAGTGAAAATATTGCAAATTTGTGACGTTACAAGCGTGCATAGCAACTGCGCAATGCACGCTCGTAAAACAGTCATTTCTTGGATTTTTTCCACCAAATTTGCAACATAGACTTTTTGAGAGCCCACCTCATGAACACTGTCATTTCATTAATCTGTCCCAAAAGGTTATTACGCCCAGTGACCATGAAATCACCTTTCTGGGCCAAATAAAGCAATGACAGTGGTTGAATTCATGAGGAGGGGTCCCAAAAACCCCAAGTTGAAAATTTGGTGCCAAACTTCCCAAAAATGCCTGAGATATGCATCAAAGTTGAAAAAACCCTATTTATGCCTTTATACAGCTTACCGGCATTTCCTCAGTTTGCATTTAGCTTTGAAGTGTGCAGACGTGTTCCAGGTCCACTGAAGAGTGTCGTGCCAGACTCCACAGGTAAGTATGGGGTGAGGGGGGTGTGGGGAGGCAGGGTGCACAGAGAGTGGGCATGGGTTGTGGGAGGAAGCAAGGAGATGGTGAGGGACTGTTTTCTTTTTTAACAGCTTACTAAATGCAAAAAAAACCATTGTAGGACTTTTTTACAAGACCACTTGGCATGCTGGGGTGGGCTCCCAGCATGCCAACATAGTATTTTTGGGGAAGCTCTAGCCCGATGGGATTGGCCCCTCAGTAGCACAAAGGGGGCCCCTTAAGGCTGTGGGGTATTGGGCACCCCTCGGCACAACTTCACTGTGTCTTTGGGGGATTATGCCACTGAAGCCGATGGGGATTGGGGCCCCTGTCGGCACACAAACATTGTGGTGGGGGGGCACATGCTGCCAAGGGGGAGTTGGGCACCCCTTTGACACGGGGGGGCTCACTAATATTGTTTGTGAACACGGCGGCAATATCATAGTACCAAGGTTCCGTCCAGCAATGACGGGTCACTCCCTCATTGCAGCAGAATGGCTTATGCTGCAATGACGAGGATGCCCCTGATTGCAGTGGCTGAAACCTTACAAAGTTGTGGCATGCTGGCTGAACCAGCCTCAGCAGCAGCATGCCACCCCATTGGCAAAAGTGGGCCAAGCCTCCAAAAGCTGTGGGGCATTGGCCACAAAAGTGCCATGCCTCCACAACCTGCTTCTGCAGCAAGCTGCCACAATATGTTTCTTGCTCATGCGCACAAGCAACATAAAAATGCACAAAAGTGGCGAAAAGTGCATTTTTGGGTACTTTGCTGCGCAAAGACCATATGTCCGACCAAAACGCAACTTGGTAAATCAAGAGACCTACCTCACCAGACCGCGCTTTCCAAATTTTGTGAAAATCCATTGAATGGTTGCAAAGTTATTAACGCAGAAAATTTGAGGTTTAACATTACTTGCCTACTCAACCCTGAATATAGGGCTGTGACCGCACCCCTATAATAAGTACTAAAAAGTATGCATTGTGGTGGGAAGGGCCCAATGCTCTCACCAACATGCCCATTTCTACACAACAATATGCATCTGTGGGGTGTGGGCTCTGGGCTCTGGCTCCCACTTATGGCTAGCTACAGACCCATACAGCAGCCCTATAGGCCACCAAACGCTTGTAACAGTAATTTGTCCATATCTTGGGAACTTTAAAAGCTAGAAATAAAATTCTACTGTCATTGTAACTGTGACAATGAGTAGATCATGCAACAATCACTCTTTGTACGTCCCAAGTTGCAGACCAGTAGACCACATGGTGTCTGCACAGCACCACAGACAAAGAACACACAAAAGTGGTGAAAGTGTATTTTTTGGTGCTTTGCTGTGCAAATACAGTATGTACAACCAACACACAACTTGGCAGATCAAGAAATCTACTATACCAAACTGTGCATTCCAAATTTTGTGTAAATCTGTTGAACAGTTGCAAAGTTAATAACACACAAAATCTGAGATTTAACATTAACATGCCTACTCAACCATAAAAATAGGGCATGACTGCACCCCATTATATATATCTATATATATATATATATATATATATATATATATATATATATATATATATATATATATAATATTGATTAGTTCAATTAGAAGTCTTTCTGTGCCCCTGGAGATACATTCTGGAGTCCTAGGTAAAAAATTTGGCTGACAAAATCCCAGAATATGATTTTAACATAATTTGTTTCAAACTAAAGCCATGCAACTCTGAGTCATTATGAACAAAAACAAAAAAGCTGTCATTATTTTCCCTAGCCCTAAGTCAGTATGAGATGCATAGGCCAATGTTGGCAGGCA
Source organism: Neoceratodus forsteri (assembly GCA_016271365.2). Taxonomy (NCBI): domain Eukaryota; kingdom Metazoa; phylum Chordata; order Ceratodontiformes; family Ceratodontidae; genus Neoceratodus; species Neoceratodus forsteri. The sequence goes on from CM057459.1 coordinate 629,944,299, forward strand.
CTTAAATACCCTTAACGCTTTTGAAAAAGGCTCTCATCCTCAACATTTTATCCTGCTGTAGTTCAGTTTTCTTTGATCATATGGTCAGTAGCAACTTGAGTCAAACTTGTTAGAACACTGTGACGTCCATGAACAAGGCATGGGTTCAGTGCACAAATTTAATATACCACATTGTGTTTACCTACCATGAGCTGGACTTCAGTGTGAACCATAACACTTCTGCTCTAAGAAAAGTTGCAGAACCTAACCGGGATGACCAATAACAGCAAGCATGGCGAGATCTAGCCAGTGGTGAGCAGACTGTTACTTCCTTCAATTGTCACTACTCAAAAGCACGTAATCTACACAGTGGAGTTAAACAAAGCCCTAGTACATCATGCCAGTGTGACAGCGAGCAGGAGCCAATGCTCCAGTCCGTACCTGTAACTGCTCCTGGCCTCACTTAAGTTCAGATTTTAGTTAACTAAAAAAATAAATAAATAAAAACTCTGCCAAGTGGAACTCGATACATCTTCAAGGGGTTTCTTCTAAAGACCCCCCTCCTCAACATATGAGCCTGCTAGTAGAACTCTGTCTTCCTCTTATCGTGCCGGCCACAAAATAAATTTCTAACCTGATCTGCTCTCCGAGCATGTAGAAGGGTGATGACTGATTGCTTTTTGCGAGCCTTCTTGCTCAGAGTCCAAACTTCAATCAGTGCAATAGCAGGCAGTTCCAGAATGCAGCCCAAGCTGTGATCAAGCCAGCAGCCACAAGCTGTAAGACCTGCCATTGCATTAACTGAAGTTTGGACTTGGAGCAAGAAGGCTGACAAAAAACAAGCAGTCTTCACCCTTCTACATGCCCAGACAGCAGATCAGGTTTGACATTTATTTTGTGGCCGGCATGATTGGAGGGGTGGGGTTCCACTAGACACCAATGAATAAGCGATGTGGATGGCGTTAAGGTTCCTGGACCCAGACAGTCTGCTTTAGGGACAGTCTGATTTTGGTGGATGAAGTTGAGGGAACTAGACACACAGGAATACATTTTTTACATTTTAGTCATCTAGCATACGCGCGGTGAACCCATACTATGTACAATTATGCAATGGGTTCTTATTAATCCGGTCTGCCAGGCCACATTGGTTCTGAGGGGGTCTGATTTTAGCTGGGTCAGTCTGCCCATCCCTAATTGCTATACCTACTCATTATGTGCTATTAATGCCATTCTTCAGCTGGGCTCTGCCTTGCAGTAATATGGGCAGACTTGCTGGTCCCTTGATCTTTAGAAGCTGAGACTGCGCGTCCTTGTATTTGCCAATACCCTCCCTTGTAACACTGCGGTGCCCAATCCCCAGTGTCATGTTTGAGTCCCTCTGTCATTGTTTTTTTTATTATTTCATACCTGAAAATAAGAAAACCATCCACTGATGTCTTTTCTGGCTTATCATCCCACCCACCCTGCACCCACCCCATGCAGCCCTCCCATTCAGCACTCACACCCCACACCCCTCACTCACTTAAAATAAGTCCAACACTGAGAACCCACTCTACAACGAAAATATTTCCTTCATCTTCAGTGCTGACTGGGAACTGAAGAAACGGGATAAGTGTGGTTAATGCATTTTCAACGCACTCAGAACTTTTACTCACAACTTTGTTATCGTTTCATATTTTCCTCCAGATTTTCAACATGGCCTTTTTGGGACCCCACCTCATGAACAAGGTAGGTGACGTTTTTCAAATCATACCCAAAAGGTGATTTCTAAGTTTTTCCATGAAATCTCCTTTCTGGCAGCATCTGAAAATATTCACCTACCTGGTTCATGATGTAAGATCATAAAGAACTATGTTAAAACTAGGGTTAAAATATTAAAAAAATAAAAATGTTATGAAGGTACATTGAGATTTTTCCATGCTCGCTCATAACTTTGGTACTTTTCAAAATTTTGACCCCAAATTTTCAACATAGCTATTTTTCATACCACTTCATGAATGTGATAGGTGTCATTTTTCAAATCATGGCCAAAATGTGTTTTCACACTTGTGGAGTGAAATGACATTTTGGACAGGAATTTGTAAACAACACCTGCAATGTTCAGAAGGGGCAGTAATAAAATGACTATGTTGAACTTTTGCGGTCAAAATGTTAAAAAAGAAACCAAGTTATGAAGGTATGTTGACATTTTTCCTCTCTCTTACTCATAACTTTGGTAATATTCAATTTTTTTACCCCACATTTTCAACATAGTGTTTTTTTCATACCACATCATGAACATGACTGGTGTTGTTATTTAAATCCTGACACAAATGTGTTTGTGCACTTGTGGAATGAAATGTCATCATTTCAACAGTATTTTATAAATGATACCTATCATGCTCAGAAGTGGGGGGGTAATACAAATATTATGTGGAAAATTTGTAGTTGCATAGTACAAAAACATTTTTTTAGAAGCAATGTTGTTTGCGGGGATGGCCTTAGGCCCAGTGGGGATCATGTTGCCTTCCCATGCAGGTGACCTTAATTTGGTTGTGAGCCAGCTGAATGAGCCTAGGCTGGGAGGAAGGTGCTGTGGCATGTGGCACTGGCCCCAGCCTGGAGAAGGACAGAGCAATATTCTGGCATACAGATCACAGACAATACCTTGTGGCAGGGCAGAGAGAGCCTTCTCTCATAATGGGTTGACATCCATGTCAAGGTTGATGAGCCCATGCACTATGCTGGGACAAGTGGGGTGGTAAGAAAATGGGGAAAAGTGATGGAATAAGACACAACAAGGTGTGGTTTATGATCTGATAAGAGCATGATTTAGTTCTGAAAATGATATGGATGAACTCCACACAGCAAAATTTTTCTGATTCTTCACAAATTTTTATTCAATATAGGTACACACCATCAGTCAGGCAACGTTTCATGGCCATGCCATTTCATCATGCCCCCAGTATTGTCATCTTCATAGATATTCTTTCTGTAAAAAATTTATATTCTTGTTTATATTCACACCCTAAAGCAGTGCCACACCATATGGTATAAAATTCTCCTCCTTACTTTCAGGACAGCTAAACGCTGTTTCCTCGTGTCTAGCCTCTCTTAGAAAAGGGTTATCCCTTATACACTTCTCTGTTGCCTTTTGCTGTGTGTCATAACATTCATTTCTAGGGATCATAACATTTGTTTTCCTTTATGAAGCTTGGGATCCATGCACAGGCCTAGCGTTCTGTCCCCTACAGACTGATAAGAGCATGCCCCTGGTGCACAATGAAGCACAAGGCACTTGCACAGAGTACCTTGAGCACCTGGAAGTACTCTTACAAGGCCATAAACCACACCTCAGAGTGCCTTATTCTGCTTATAAAATGGATTCACCAGTAAAAAAAAAAAAATTATTAAAAATTTCACATAAAATGTGTAGAACAATATGGTCATATTGTAATAAATGATGACACAATCATAACAATTTCACTTATTTAACTCTCGTTATTAATTTGTTCATTGTACTTTCTGCACTACCTACAGTATGCACAACAATTACAATGCAAATAACAAGCGAGCAAGCATTTAGTATTGACCAATGCTTGTTTCATTAGCTCCTTATTATCCTGCTGTGCATATCCAACCTTGAGATTTATCTGGCTTGATTTCAGCCATTTAATCAGTTACCAGTGTAGGCCTGAAGTTCACATGTGGCATTATGGTTGCCCTTGATGCTATGCAGTTCCATCAGTCCATCCAAATTTTGGCTGACTTTAGAACAAGAAATTATGCAAATTGAATATGCATATTTTTTATGCAAGTTGATGTAAATTCATTTTTTTCCCCAACAGATTGTTTTAATAACTGCAAGGAAGACTGGACACAAGCATACAGACAAAAATGCAAATTTTGTTTTGTGTCTGTCTGCTTTAAAAATATGGTTCTAGATCTTTTACTAATATGGTCTATGTGTAGTTAAGGGTTTTTTATTTTACTTTCTTGTATCTCGCTAATAACCGAAATGTTTTCAAATTGACTTTAATATTTTGGTGTCCCAATAACTGTACGTCTTGAAATCTTTGGTGCCATATTTTAAAAAATGCAAAATACCTTCATAGTGCTTCTTAAGTTTTCCAATTCTGGACCGCTCAGAGAAGGGTTTTTAGTGGAAGTTCAGTTCTGTATGAAATGTTTGAACAAGTTACAGCAGCCTTCCGGGTATGATTGAGATTTTCAGGACTCAGTTCACTTGTCCCTATAAGGGACTCCAGGTACCCAATACACAGTCACAATGGATGAAAGCACAAAATTGATGCCAAACAGTCAGCCAGTTGCACTGCCCACTCTTTAGAGCTATGCAAACAGATGGTGCCTGGTTGCCACATGGCAGAGTCTCCCCACAATTATAGCTGTGTACTCCAGGATCAGATGCAGTGTTACATTTTGTTACAGTTTCCTGCATAGCAACTGCCATTGAATTGCTCGGTTTCCTGCAGAATGTTGAAACTAATTCTGCAGGATCAGACATCTGGTCCTGGTGGGCACCATTGTATATTGCACTGCAAATGCGACCACCAGATGTCAGTGTGCAAAGAGGTTTCCTTTCACCCACTTATCCTGCACCTGAGACTTACTTCTGGGCTTGTAATTCTCTGCATTATTTTGTAGCTACTGAAATTCCCTGTGGATCTAGTGGCCTCACCATGTTTTTCCTGGCATACACATGCTCTGTACTGGCACTGATGAATTCTACTCCAGAATTATGAGACCATACTGCCAGTCTCTTATAGCTTTGGAAGCAATGAATATCACAAAACTCTGTGACTAGGGTTGACAGAGCCCCTACATTTTGCACAAGGTCTTGCCTGCATGCCATTGGCATGGTGAGCCCACCCCTACCATACACTGGCACTTTGTAGTCATGAGTAGTTTCTGGTACTACAGTTGCATGCTGATGGTTTGCAAATTGAATTTCAGTTGCAATTTTCACTTAGTTTCTAGTGTTGAATGCTTTTCCTATAAGCAGTACCCTGAGATGTAAGTGACCCAATTAAAATATGTTTAATTATGACGGATATAGCATGAACGTTTGCCTTCTATATCAGACAGCTAACTGACTAGTAGCTTCCAAATCTAACTTTGATCATTCTAAAATAAAATTAGGACTCACATAACTAATGCTTTAGTAATTTGTCTGTATATTATGGTTTTACTATGATTTAAAAACAAAACAAATTTTAATAACAGTATCTGCCCTAGCATAGGGCACTGTCTGAACCTGAGGGTCATAAGAGTGAACAGCCAGAAAACACCAATGTCCTTGCAGTTGCATCCCTCACACCTCACTACTCATTATAAAACATGCTCTACTAGTTCCAGCACATATTCTGAATTTTAAATAGAATCATTAATGGCAATGGAATACACAGACTTAACTACAATATGTATTTTCTAGAAAACAGAACAGAGATGCATATATCCAGGAAGAAGTGAAGTCAAAAGGATATTTACAGATTCTGCAGCTGCAGTTTGCACTATGTGAAGGCTAGGGTTTTATTTACCAGGGTTATGCTATTTTTTGGAACATGATACTCTAAAAGTAATCCGGTACTTCTGCCAAATGTTATTGTAAGGTCTAGGTTGTTTTCCAGTAAATGAAAACTCTCTTGAGGAAACTCAAGGTACCTAATGTCCTAGCCAACTTGCCATCTCATCTTAAAAAAAAAAATCTGTTCCATTGACGGGTTTCAATATCAGAGATACAACATGCACATTGTATGACCCTGCACAGTCTCTTTACAACAGCATGGCAACATCTTCTTATCTTTAAATCTTTCATAAAAAATATATTTTTCTGTTTGCATACTGTATGTTTATAGAATGCACTCAGTTTACTTTACCAGCCTTTCTCTGATAATTTTCTTAAACAACCAGTTTTGACAAATGAAAGATTACTACTAAAGCTAAAAATCTTAAGTCAACAGCATCTGCTGGAATACAAGTCACTGACATTATCATCAACTATATGGAAAATATTGCTTACAATCTGTGATTCAGTTCAGTCTGCACAGTAGTGAATGGGGGTTCCATGAACTAGTGTGATGGTACATTTCCTAGCTGCTTCTAAAGGCGCTTTTACATTATAGATCTGCACCAGTGTGACATGGATGTGCACCAGTGCCAGTGGTGCAGATCAGTCACACCAGTGCAGATTTAGCAGTATAAAAAGCTACCAGAGCATCACAAGCCACTCCACTGTGTCACGGAGCATTCCCTGGTTTGTTGGGAATGTGGAGGTAAGTACACCAGTGCAGGCATTTTTTGCAAGCGTGTAAAAACACTGCTTCACCTGCACTGCCGATGCTCCCATTCAGTAACATCTCCACCTTAAATGTCCCCAAAACATAGGAAGACCATCGGGAATGCTGCACAGCTGCAGTGTGTAAAACAAAAGGCGGTGATGCAGTTGGAGGGGTGCAAGCCAATTCAAGATGGCAATGCTCCACCTAACCTATAATATAAAAGGGGCTTAAGGTCCATGACTTTGGCTTTCACTTACTGGACCACCACAAGTGCTGTAACTGCAAAGTGGTACAGTGTTTTAAAATTGTATTGGCAACATAAGAGGCTTTTAACTCAAATGAAGCAGAATAGTTTTCTCTTGGGGAGAGAGTATTTTTTTTTCCCTTTTTTTGGGGGGGGTTAGAACAAGCAATGTAGCCTAGAAGTTAGTGATCCAAAAGACTAAGAATATCATTGTTAAAGCACTGAAGAAAGGAGCACCCTAGAAGGGCACTGTCAGTAAAGCCAAGTTTCAAAGAAATACACAATTTCATATACTCAACTAATGCAAAGCATCATGGGAAACATATGCAAGACATTTTGATACCAATTGGCTTCTCGCACAATCTGTAAAAGTAGACTGTGTTATGCCTTTTGAGATTATGTGATGGGCAAATTGGTGCCATAGTCTATTGCTTAAGCAGAACTAGTCTGAATTCTTTCATGATGCTTTGCTTATATTTCCCATGATGCTTTGAAATTCTGGGATATGGGTAATTTTGTATTTCCTTAAAACTTGGTTTTATTGCCAATGCCCATTCAGGGTAGCTGTTGCTTCAGTAATTTTATTCTAAAATTCTTTATTTTAGATTACTTTCCTATTTTAGTCTCATCATGACCCATAGGGCTGCCCCCCCCCCCAGGATGGGACTCAGATAAAGCACACTGATGAGTTCTGAGAAGGACAAAATATTTGTTTCTTTCTTCTGTTTTCAGCCTATGCAAGAGGCCATTTGACATCTTTCTCTCCTGTGTAAAACAGAACCAGTCATAATTCTTTCATGGTGATATGCATATGTTTCCCATGATGCATTTCATTCTGGGGTATGTATATTTTTCTGTTTCTTGTGGTTAGATTGCAAAACTATGAAACAAGTGTAGCAGCACTTTGTGTCATCTGCATGAGAAGACTACTTTCTGTATGTATTCCAGCATCCTGATAGTTTTCCCATACACCTTGTTACATTGTGCTGAAGTCTTGATGCTGTCACTAGTTATCACTCCTAGATCCTTCTCCTCTGAGATCTGCTCCTGCTGCACCCCCCATCCAATATTACATCATCAAATTTCTCCTCCCCAAGTCCATAACTTTGCACTTGTTTGCTTTAAATTTCAGTCCACCTTTTAGACAATCTTTCGAAATTCCCCAGATCTCTTTTCAATTCCCTTACATCTTCCTCACTATACACCCTGCCACATATGTTGGTGCAATCTGTGAATAGACACATCTTGCTGTGAATCCCTTCTCTAGAGTAACACAGGAATGCATTGAACAATACCAGACACAAGACTGACACTTGTGGAAACACCCTAATAATCAACAGTCCTCTGAGTATTACCATTTATTAGAAAATGGGCAAGTTAAATACTGTATTCTGACTGGCTGTTGCCATTGCATTGGCATATGTTTAAGTGCCAATACCCGCTTGTAAAAGGTCCAACATATTGTGATAGAAATAGGTAGGAAAGAGTTAATGGTTTGGATTCTGTAGGTGCCTTATTTTTTTAGCAGTTTGGAAAAAATACACTCCTGAAATCCTCTGTCCAGCAGCATCCAGCTTGTGGAATTCCTAGCTGCTAGATTAGAGCTGGGTCATAAATCTCGAGTGGACATCTCCAGACACACACAGACCTGCAGACATTGACACAGGGCAGTTTGAATGGATTGGATCATTCAAATATAAACTTAAGGTGAAAAGGGAATATAATTGGTTACTGATAGGTGTTCATTCTGATTGGGACAATTAAATACATACATGTTAGTTGGTTGGTGCATTTAAAGGGAGAATAGGAATGACCTATTCTCCACAGAGTATATAACCTTCTGAAAGACAGAGAAGGCTCACTTGTGCTTTGGAAGCTGGGAGGGGAAACATAAGTTTGAAGCCTACCTTGTAGCTATGTCCGTGGGAGCTGGCAGTTTGAACAGGGTCCAGTGCCTCTTGTAAGGACAGGGAAGGTAAGTTTAGTGATAGCATATTTTAGCAATAGCCTTCTGCTCTTGCCATCTGTTATTTAAAAACATTTATTTACTTTTCCTGTATGAGTATTATTCTCTTGTGTTGTAAATATATATCCTGTAAATGCTCAGTGCACTTTCTGTTAAGTGAAAGCTATTTATTTGCTCAACAGTTGTGACTGTGATGTCATTTTTTTTTCTAAGGTAATATTTGGTTTCCACTGGCTGAGGTAAACTCTGTGTAGCATCCACCACCTGACAGAGACACACTACCAGACTTTAACTTGTGCAATTGCACATTTAATTATTCAAGTTTGTACACTTGAAAGAGGTGCCGGAAGGAAAGTCCTGCTGGTGGCAGCAAATACCCGAGGGACAGACACCTCTCTAAAAGCTGTTTCAGCCCAGAAGGAGAGGTGGGTTGTCAAACATATATTTTGAAATTTGTACACATCACATACAGAGTTCATTAGTCACTTCTTTCATTCTGCCACTTTTACTCTTATATAAAACCTTCAACTAGGACCTAAAATAAACTACTTTAAATAAAAAATAAATAAAAAATAATAAATAATTGAATATTCTTTCTTCTCATGATCCTTTTTGTACACACACAAATTAAAAAAATGCAAGCACTATTTAGATTTTGTTTATTTCTGGTGTTTCTTCAATGACCATAAAAGATTCCTATTATAGCCTATCGAGCTTGACAGCCCCATCTCTGCTAATATCCCTGCACAAGATAAAATTCACTTTCTGGCTTTATGTGAGGCCTGTGTGTCTATGTAAGTCAATGCCAGTGGAATTTTGCAGAATTTTAAATTCATGCATTCCATGATAATAATCCATGCTTCTGTTGGGAGGGAGCATTTTATTAGAGAAATACTGCAAAATATTGAATTCTTATGATAAACAATCAAACCATCAGTTGTGTGAGTAGAATGTGTAGAAACACAAATGAGTGACAGGTAGAAACCACCTGTGGAGTTATTATTTCCATTTTCTAAGCAATATTTTTATTGTATTTTTTTTTTTTTATTATTGAGGGGTGTTTTTGTTGTTTTTTTTTTTTTTGTAAATTTGCCCGACCCGTTTTCTAAGCACAGTAAGACTCTTCAGGAGCTCCAGTGCTTGTCCCTTGTCCCATGCTTGCACACTGCATTAAAGGAATCAAAGAGGTTTGTTTAATAGGACTGCCCCTTCACAAAACTATACTGCACATCATTCTGAAGTCCATGGAACTCAGGATGCTAACTATCTGTTTTTGATTATAGCCTCAGTGTGCTTTCTGACAATGGAAGTCAAGCTAACTGGTTTATGATTCTCTGGGTCTCCATATCGTTACTCTTGTGCAGGGCCAGGAGTAACATATGCTACCCACCAATCCCTGGGGACTGCACCCATCTTAATCAAGCAATTGAATAAGTCTGCCAGTGGTGCTGCACCACAGCTTGCACTGTTGTCTAAACACGCTTGGTGTGTAGGTTAAACAATAAAAAAATAATAATAATACAGATTCCTGTGTTTCAGAGTCTGCCAAGAAACATTTGTAAACAAGCAAGGAGTACTAATAAAGTTTATTATACTGCTTATGCCAAGCATGTGACAAAGAAAATCACAAGGGAGATGGGTTTCTCACCATTCTCTTGAAGAATGTACATAATCTCAGGATAGTAGATCTTAAGTTCTCTAAGATCTTGTTTTACCTCTCTCCAAGCTCCAGCTCTCTGCCCTTTTAGAGAAGCTACAGTGGGTTGCATGACAGCTAAATACTACAGATAACAGCATAGCAAAGAGATTACAACATAGTTACAGATATGAGAAACAATATGTATTGAGACAGAATTACTAATGAGTATCATATGAGACAGAATATGCTTCCATTAGCATTATAAGCTTGGACAAAAGAAATGCTGACAGTTCAAACTACATGGCATTTCTAGCTTACATACAGTATAAAACATTAGACATAACAAAGGCCTTTTGTCTCTGCCAGGTTGCTTAGACATAGAGAATTGATGACAGGGCACTATTACACATGGCATATTTGAGTGTAAAACACACTACATATAATTATATGAGAATATAAGTATATAATAATCACTGATGATCCCTCTGAGTCATCTTAACAGTGATTATGTAGATTATATATGGAATATGTATAAAAGACAAACATAATCTAGATAAATATACTATAGTGTGGTATAATGAATCATGCATGATCAGTATTAGCATATCCTAGCAGCAAAGCACATTCCTAGCACTCATGTGTATATGATATGTGCTCATATCTATAATGTTAGTGCAAAATAGCAGTATTACAGTACAATAGACCAGGAATACCGTATGAGGTGTATGTGAGGTGTATGTGGGATGTTAGGGGACATAACCCAGGCATAACAATCCCATCTTTGTTGCCCTAATTGCAAAAGTGGCAACACAACAAAAAGTTGGAGGTTAGGCACCATCTGTCTACAGGCCCAAGGCACGAGCCTGATGGAGGAAGTTTAACTGGTCACAGTGGTGTTTCAGGTTTTCCTTAAAACAACAAACTGTAGTTATATGGGAAAATGTTAGTAAACCTAGTATTACTATTAACATTTGAATAAAACTTCACAATGGGATTTTCAATATCAAAACAATCAGTAAATACTGATATGTATGAAGTGTGTATCTGTCCTATTGGGAAGAAATTGAAGAGACAAACTTAAGCTGCCTGTATGGATATTAAAAATAAGTAAAGATTGAGATAGAGCATCAAAATAGTTAGGACTAGACTTAATGATATCTGGTTCTGGGATGGGAACAGGTGTCATTACCGTATAACCTATAACCTGTTTAGGGAGGAAAAATAGAAGTTAGAAAAGTTCACTTTGCATACCTTTTAGTCCATATCAGAAGAATGTATAGTTGGTCACCACACAATGTTTTACATCAGCAGAATATACCACCTTGAAGGATGGCATTTTTCAGTTGGTAAGTTGAACAGGACATGAAATGTCAATGTCCACAAGGCATAAACTATGAACAGTTCCAGGGATAAATCCAGGTTTTTTCAAGTGTTAGCTGAAGATTTATAGTTCAGATTTGATGCATTCAGATTTTCTAAAGGTTGATTAAAATGTTCAGGAGGCAGCATTATTTTCATAGGCCTCCGAAGGGGGTGCATTAGATTGCACATTGAGTTTTACAATGGAATAGCAACAGTGTTTAGTTGAAGATGATGACATGGCTGCACAAAGTGTAGAAGTTTATAATAGTACTCAGTTTGTACGAGACGTCAGCCAGGCTTGGAAAAACAAGCAATGAAGAAAATGGATTTTTTGATTGTAGATTGTAGATCAAATAAAGAAGAGTCTTCTTGCTGAGTTAGGTGATTGCCCCTACCCCAGACTAGCTTTATAGTATGCATAACAATGAGCTTGATTGTAGAATCTTAACTGGCTGGACTGAATACAGTTTATTTGAAAGTTCACAAGTGGAAGCCTAATTTTAGTTATTAGGCCAGTATTTACAAGTTGGTAAGGCAAGTTGGAAGATGTCACATCTGCATAAAAGGTGATGTTCCTTTCAGGCACGACATTAAATGTTCAGAATCAGTCACAATTTCAAGACCTCATGGTAAACATGGAAAGGAGGTAGTTCTGAGCACCCACACACCTTTAACCCTTTTAGGCATTTGAGCACCCTTTCTTCTAAAATACTATCTGTTGCCATATTTGTTTCCCTGCTGACCTGGATGCTGCACTCTGAAACTGGCCCACACACTCAACTCTAAAAACCCATCAAAAGTGACATTCAGAATATCAGCTTTCTGTCCATCCTTCTTCACTCATGGCTTGTCCTTTCACAACTGCTCTTTACCAACCTTATTAATCCTTCTTTTCCTGACATGCTTGAAAAAGGCTGTATCATTTTTCTTCATTAGTTCTGCAATGTTATGTTCTAGTTCTGCTTTGACCATTCTTACTGCTTGCTAGCATCTTTTGCATTAACAAAGTAGAGCTTCCTGCTTGCCTCCATCAGCTCTGCCTTATACACTTTGAAGGCTACTTTGCCCTCAATGCTCACCATAGCCTCCTTAGAAAACCAAATATGCCATGTATGCCTCTTTCCCATGCCCACTTGCATGAGGCAACATTTTGTTATGATTAGAACCCCTTTTATGGCTGTGGGTGGAGCCTACAGCCATCTTGCTTTAGTTAGAAATATGGGATTATCATGGAACACATTTTTTAGTACTTTTCATTGTGTCCATCCAAGACTGCAAATCTCTATGGCAGTTAAACAAATACTTCCTTCTTTCTATTTAGAATGATGGATATAGAATTCCAAACTGCTTTTTTTCTGAGAGCAAATGTACACACATTCCAAACACATCTAAATATCTTTAAAACTATTTAAGGTGTGCAAAAGCAACCAGTGTGAATGTTTTTCAGGACTAAAAGACCTTTCACATGAGGGTATTCACTAATCTGAATTCTTTAGATTTTGTAAAATATGGTCTTCCAAACAGCCTCATTTTTTTTCTTTCTGAGTGAACACAGTAGGAGTCATGCCAAACAAATGTAAATATCTCAGAAAGTATGCAAGTCACCAATACACAACCAACACAAAAGTTGTCCAGGACAAAATTATCTTTCAAATGAGGGTAGTCACTAATCTGAATTCATTAGATTTTCTTAAATTTAGCTACCCAAAAGGTGAAAATTGTGAAGAAAATGAAAATTCAGGTAATCAGATGATGACCATAGCTTAAAAATATATAATTAGTGCAGCTTAATGAATAGGCTCATTGGAAAAGTATTTTTTCCTGGATAATCTTCACACTGCTTGTTTGTATGTAACACTTATACTTTAGAGATAATTATATTTGTCTGGCATAACTCCTATGAAAAATGAAAACTGAGGTAATCAGATGGCCATAGTATAAAAAATATAATTAGTGCAGCTTAATGAATAGGCTCATTTGAAATGTTGTTTTGTCCTGAACAACTTTCATATATTTTATCCAGCAGCGTGTATACTTTAGAGATATTTACATTTGTTTGGCATAACTCCTATTGCAATTCTAAACAGCCTCAGTTTTGCAAACCACTCTGCCAGTTAAGTGAAATTCTAGACCAGATCACCTTGTTCATCTCTTGTCATGCCCAATGTAAACTGAACAGGAATTGATTACTTATGTACAATGGTTTGAAATGTCTCTATTTTCATGATTTATATTTCTACCTCTAAAGGATCCCTATTTAACTGTGCCTGAATAAACGCTGAAGCTGTCAGTTGTGTTTTGCATTGTTTTCTTTGTGTGGACAACATTCTGTGCAGTTCCTTTCATGGAACCAAGAATTTGGAGTTTTGACTATGTCACTTCATGGTTTCACAACCGTGGGCACTCTACTGATAAATTAATGCTAACATTTCTGAAACCATGAAGTCACAGAAAAACTTGTTGCCATATTGGTCCTTGTAACACAAGATCCACAGAAACAGATGATATGATACCTTTTATTAGACCAACAGAGTTGTTACAAAAGAACACAGGTGCTTGTAGCTTTCAGATTACACAGAATCCTTCATCAGAAAACACTGTCAGTTGTTTTAGAAGAACATACATTCTCAAACCCAGCTCATTCAAAAAAAAAAAAACAGGTGAAAAGTTGTTGTTAAGGATCCATTAGTTAAAACTGTATTAAGAAACAACAATAACCATATAAAGACAGCAAAAGTTCCATCAAAAGAAAGCTATCCCAAGGTCAAATGTCACTGACTTGAAAGATCACTCCCTGAGAAAAGCTATAAACCAACTGAAGCTTCATTTTAAAACCATCTGTGTGTGTGTGTGTCTATGCTAGCATTAGCAAATGACAATAATTAAAAACCACAAGGAAAATAATCTTAAGCAACGCATAGTAAATAATGTTAAAAGTCTATAAATATGAAAATATCTATGTGTTAAGCAAAACATAGGTTAGAAGACAACCTGCCTTAGTGTAAATTAAGCATTCAGTAGCTGTTTCACACAGTGGTGTCAATCAAATTTTACACAGTGTAAGTACTGTACTTTTCAGATACATTTTTCTTAAACTCTGTGTACAATAAGACCATATTACTCATGAATAGTCAAACTTATTCTGTCTTAAACATGATATATCCGCAATCATGTAACAAGTGACTAGTGTATGTACATTCAAATCCCAAATCTAACACAGACCTCCTTGTAATTGAGACACTGTTATCCTAATATGTCCATGTATCAACATGTGTCCATATGTACTGTACCTAATCTGCTGTTGTATTAAATAACAGTTCCATAAATCTAAAACCAAAAAAAAAAAAAACATAACTGACAGCTTCAGCTTTTATTCAGGCACAGTTAAAGAGGGTCCTTAAGAGGTAAGAATATAATTTATGAATATAGAGACATTTCAAGCAGCTGCACATAAGTAATCAATTCATGTCCCCTTTAACTCATACAGACCCACTGTGTGTTAAGAACATTGGAGACAAAACTCTAAACTGCTTTTCTTTGAGAATCTTTCTAAGGCACTAGGCAGAATTCTTAGCAAATGTGCACACATTCCAAACAAATCTAAATTTCTTTAAAACTATTCCAGGTGCACAAAAACAACCGGCCTGAAAGTTGTTCAGGACAAAAAGATCTTACAAATGAGGGTAGTCACTAATCTGAATTCCTTACATTTTGTAAAATATGGTCATCTTATTAACTGTATTTCCATTTTTGTTTTTACAAAATTCACATTTCTGATGGCTATTTAAAAAAACTATAAAGAATTTTTGATGGTGACCACCCTCACTTGAAATGCCTTTTTGTCCTGAACACAAAAATGTAAAATAATGCACTTTGGACACAGAAATCCAGAAGTAGAGTACAAAATGGGTGGAGTGGTATTGACAACATTAAGAAAGTACACATTCAAAAAATAAAAGCATTTACATACAGTTGAATACTGTTTAACAATATTATGCATCTATGGCTGCCACTGTATACCGGATATAAACCCATAATCATGTCGTTCCTCACTTGAAGCAAAAAGGGGGAGGGGAGGATTGAAAGCCATAACTGACTCCTTGTTTTTGTGTTAAAGGGTTCATTTTTTTAATAGCAAAAACAAGGAAAGGGGTCAAAACGACAACCCGACCACTACATCTGCTACAGTGCCTTGGAACCGCTTCGACAACCCAGCCGTGACCCCCAAACAGGCTGGCAACATCTCGATGTACAATGCAGAGGCTGCACCCCACCTCATGTGGGAGGCTGTGCCTACATCCTCCCTACTATATATATATATATATATATATATATATATATATATTCTAACTCCACATTGCACAGACAGTGGAGTTAGATATTTAAATCCCTCATCGTACAGTGCCTTGAAGCAAAACCTCCATTGCTACTGATTTAGGCATGGTGGGGGTTTCACTATGGGAGGTTCACTGTCCAGGTGTCATGATAGTGGCAACATACTGTGCAGATGAGCATGAGGAACATTTTGTTTCAGAGCATGCCACCACCGGCAGCTACCATTTCAAGACTGCTACTTCCCCCACCTAATACAATCAGGGGAAAACCAGAAGTAGTCTACCAGCAATGAGATCAATATGGTTAAGGCACATTTACCAGAAATTACAGCGTAGAAACAAATGAGAAAGTGACAGTGATGATGAGCAAGTCCCAGATTAGGTCTTTAGTTTGTTAATAGTCTCCTCCTGAGTCAGATTTTTATGACTGTGTGGGCAAAGCTCCACAGATGTTATGCCATCATCAGATTTGTACAAGAGCACTGTGGAAGCACATAACCAGACCGTTATCTGATGTTCTGCCACAATGCTATGGCATAGTTTCCAGTGATTCTGTGTATGCAGCCCTTCTCCTCCATGGACTACATAAACATACCCACTTTCTGGAGCACTACTTTTCCTTTCCACAACTGTGGAAGTGATGGCTGTCATATGCAACATGGTGAGGCTGACTTAAATTGCACATGCATGAGTATCGCGCATACCTAGGCAACCCCTACACCACCCTTGGCTAGCTGGCTTCTCCCTTAAAAGAACTACTGCCAACTACATGGCATACAATTTACTTTTGGAAGAACTACACACATTGTACCACCCCTAGCATTGGAGTGTATACCAGACTCATTATCTAGAGGATGGGGGTGGGGGTACATACTAAAATTAACCTTTTTATTTACAACCAGGTCCAGGGGAGAGGATGCTAGGTGTATGCTAGATCTAACTGCTGAGGGGCCCCAATAATGTTCACACTAGAAGCAATAGGTGGAATGTTCAAAGCAGTAACTGGTATTTTGCAGTATGGCTTTATTTATAGATATTTCTTAAAGCAAGGGTAGTCCCCCAATGGTTTGTCATTGCAGTACAGGAATGCTCTCTTTGCAGGACACTTTGCTAGGCAGTACTGTTTTCCACAAAAAACATCTCTATCTGTCTTCCAAAGTGTATATCCTTGGGATGTGCCACACACTTTAAACATTTTCCACACATTTCCATTTCCAAAGTGTATATCTGTGGGTTGTGCCACACACTTTAAAATCCTTCTGGTGCATGGTCAATGCCCATGGAACACTGGTACCCATCCATGAACCAGTTAGCTCTGCCTGAAACTCCAGATGGCATTTCCCCCACCCTTTGCCCCAAACAGCCTCTGTCATTTCTTTAGGGTTACACCAAATGAGTCTCCAATCCCCAATGAATTGCTAATGACTCCCAAATTTAACTTTAAATTCAGCACAGTTGTGGTCAAAAGGGTTCTGACCGGTGTGATTTAGCCTTATCTAGAGCACACACACATCTCAGACAACTCCCTCAGAGAACAGTCTCAAATTCTGTTCTCACAGATTAGTTGTTCCTTCCTCCCGGTCATGGAAATAACAAATGGCACCTTTCTTTCTCTGGTAGTTGTCAGATTCTACTCATTGTTCTTCCTTATGGCAGCTGTGAACTTTAGTACCTTCAGGGGATTGTTCCTTGGATCCATAAGAATTGCAGTCCTTTCCTCCCCTGAGTGAAACTAAAAGAGTCAGGCAGGCAAACGGTCTCCACCACTTCACAGGCAAATTGAAGATTTTACCAAACTAGGGTGAGAAACACCAGCGCCCTTTGAAAGAGCCCCAATGGTAGACCTTCTGCCACTCTGACTGCCACACTTGAACTTATTGATGAACATTCTGAGGTCCCTGAGAGCAGCTGACTCTAAAATGGTTATGCTGTTGTGAGAGTTCTAAATGACATATCATCCTCTCAGGCTAGCTGAGTAAACAATGATGTCATTATGTAGAAAGCCCCTAATGAGCTGCCCACCTGCTGCCTTTTCCTACCTGCCTAAAACTAGTACTAATGGGATTCTAGTAACCCCAGGACTGGGTTATTACACGTGTTATGACAGCACTGCCATGTTGCACAAGGCTGACTCTGAAACTGCATGTGAGTATCATGCATGTGCAATACTGTAATCACTGCAGTATTATGGCTGACTCTGGTGCAGTGAGAGCACCACATATTCTTTTCACCCTCTTGCTTAGTCCTAAAAGCTTGCCACAGCAATATTGGCTCTGACCAGACCGTGTCTAATATGTTCTGACTTGCTTTCTGATCCTTCCAAGCATGCATACCCCACTGGCCTCACCTTTAGTTCCTCCTCCTGCATTCTTCTGATGTCTTCCCTACTAATGTCCAGGACCAGTTCCCAGGTCAACTGCATTTGTGCTTTCAGTGTAATATTAAATCATGCTGAGTTGTGGTCACTACACCCAAGCAGATCTTCCATGGTTACTCTCCCAATATTATCTTGGTTAATCAGAACTGAGTTTAGTTTGGTCAAGTCCCTAATCTGCTCCTCTGCATGTTAAGGCTGGAAGCAATACTGGAAGGTATCTGCTAATGCTTAATTTCTGGTACTCTGTGCCACTGTGATGCTCCAGTCTGCACCTCATATTTTGAAAACTCTGACAGGACAACTTCTCATCCAGCAGCTGCCCTCCTGATTTCTTCTGCTTGATTCCTGTCCACATCCTCTGACTGACTAGGGAGACTGTAGATTACTCCTGTGTGGAACACCCTTCCCCATCCACTGTAAACTGTATCAATAGATTCCACTATGCCCCATCCTAGGGCTGTTGCACTAAAAGATATTGTAGCCTAGAAATAAAAATAGAAAATGTGAATAAACTGATCACCACACTACTTAGAACTCTACAAACCTTAAAAGTACATCAAAAGTAAAATACATGTAAAGGCAAATTCTTATCTCACCAATTAAACAAGAACCTCTCTCCAAATGTGTTTCTTAGAGATAATACTTTTATTAGATTAACAAGTCATTTAGGTTTTAAATCTTTTATGATGTCTAAAGACTCATCTTTGGGTGTGATGCACACTTACCATTCTGTATACAGGTGCTTCATTTACATCCCCAGTCAAGCAGTACTTTGTGTAGAGTGTTTTATTGCTACTCTTTTATTGATAGGTGGGGTTAAATATTATTACCTAAACATATTTTACAGATGTTTCAAGGCTCATAAAATCCAGCCATTTGTGTTCAGCTGAACCACCACCCTCATATTCAGGCTCATGCTATCCCTGTAATAGTTCTGGAACTGGATGTAGTGTTTACTGTGGTGCAATAGGTATACAACATTCTCAGCACTCTGAACACTGTCTTCTATACCAAACTTGCCACAAATATAATTTACATATAAATGCCTATTGATCATTTTTTTTTCTTGTGTTATTAAAAATGTATGTTACCTTGAGAATATTTAGTAAAATGACAAACCTTGATGAATGTGAGCTCAAAGCACTCTGACAATACTGTATTATCAGCACTTACTGATACTGCTTCAATTACCGTTGTGTTAAGTGCAAAGGTCAAACATAAGTACTGTGCATTTAATGCAGCAGTCCACTGAATGTTTTCTTAAAACATAGTCACTAGGTAAATGCAAAATTATTCATTTATTGTACTAGATAAACTTATTTTTCAAAGTACTTCCTAGTAGTCCAGGCACTGTTTATTTTTTCAGTCCTACCAGGCCTGCCAGCCACTTACATGGTGATTGGGGAAGTATACATTGCAGTTGCTGGAAATAATGCTGCCCGGTTTCTGGACATGTGTGGATAGGAAGAAAGCAACCAGGTGAAAAGCACTGGCACAACCAGTGGGGGATAAGCAGACATATCTCCTCCCCAGTTGTTTTGACTAACATAAGACTACTGCACACCCACTTTGGAGCCTGTCCCTTCAAATCCTGCAAACGCCCCAGATTCTCCCCTAAACTTTTTATACATGGTTGTTCTTCTGCTGGAAGGATAAAATGGCAGAAAAACTAAAGATGTCAAGAATAATGTATGAAAATATGGATTTATGATAGATGGGAGACCACCAATAGGGATGCCAGAACCCATTGAGGTTCTGGGTTCTGCTTTAGAACTTTCAAATAGTTCAAGGGTTCTCATGATTTTTAGAACTCAAACTCTTTTGTATATATGCCTAAAGAACTTGATACTAGCCATGTGTCAAATACCCAACATTTTTTGCAAAATGTTAAAAAGACTGGATTGCAACAACAAAATGGAGCTGCCACCCTAGTCAGGTTGCGGGGGAGGCAGTTCACACACAGTCAATAACAGTTAACTCAAATGTGATATTTTGTCACTCTACAGTATGCTTACCACTTAGACATGATTTGGCTGCAATCAATAAGGCTGTCCTTATATTTTTTTCGTAATATAGGTATACCTCCACATTACCCCACCCCCTCCCCTCAATAATCCTGGTGCCTCTGCTGGATCTTCCTTGGCATTCATTGGCACTGGTAGTCTTGTAGTGTTTTGTTTTTTTTAAGAGAGGACATATACGAAGAATTAGCTGATCATGCTCTGCAGGCTCTGAAATAACCATCTGAGCAGCCATCGGATTCTTGCACCAGCTCCATCTCCTGCTCTTCAAAAATCTCTCTTTTAAAAGGGGGAGCCCAGTGGGTAACTGCAGCCACTATTATACTGGCATGTATAGAAAATAGCTATCTATGTTTGTCATTTGTAGACTATAGATTTGTATTTCTGTAACATGTTCCCTTTTACCAGGTCTTAAAGATGATTAGAGATGTAGATCCCTATTGTCTATCAATTACATATTTACAGGGTATAATGCATAAATGACTGGTATAGATGGCTATATTCTACATATGCCAGTATAAAATCTGAAAGATGGTCAGTCAGTTGGTCTAGAGTAAAACCTACCAGTTTGTGGAGGAGGGAATGAAAAAATCACTAATACCTTAACGGGTCAGTTGGTTTATTCAGAGCCTGCAGTCTGGCTTTGTAGAGTCCCAGCTGCTACTGGGAGACTGAAGTCTGCTGCTGCTGCTGCCTCCCTCCATGTCTTGTATTGTACACAAGATATGCAGCCCCAACAATGAGGGTGGTGGGGGGACACAGGGAGAACCAATGGCTCAGAGTCTGACCAAATGCAGCTTTAGCAGGGTTTAAACCTATAATCGTGTCTTTCCTATCAGTGCCCTCACTACTAGAACACACTGGGCCTGATTTTTAAAGGATGACACAGGGCTTGCATCAAACCCTGTGTCAACCGTAGCATTTGCCACAGCTGCGCCAAACTCCTGTGATGCAATGTGCCCCGATTTTGGAAGGTTTGGCACAGTTGCAACACTTTCCACATTTTACGGCAACTTGTGACAAAACTTTGGTGCAAGCCCCATAAAATGGGTCCCCGCATGGTACAAAGTCAGACTGGGGGAGCTGGTCTAATTTGCGGCATTTGGCACAAGGGACTTACGTCAAGGGTTACGGCAAGCTGACTACCAAAATTGAGACCGCTCCACTGTTTGATGCCAAGTGCCCCTTGGGTCAAACTCTCTGACACAAATTTCTTGTGATGATCCAAATCTCTGGCAAAACTGGACCCACTGTATCCACTGTCTGTGAGGGTAGGGGGCCAAAAGATCAGAAACTGTTGAATTATTTTTGGGCTTGTTATCAATTAACTTACTCAGGGTTACCCAGCTGAATTACAATATCTAATTTCCAATGGGATCCTGCTTCTACCCACTTGCACTGCTGGATTGACTCGCACACTGCACTGGGAGGCTACCTGACTTACTAAGGATCACACAATGAGTCTTTGACCATAGCACAGTTTAAACCAGAAATCTTGTGGTTCCCAACATTACTGTAAGAACTACACTACATGTGGGGAGGGAGATAGGGACAGGAAAGGCTCCCTGCTGCTGGCATTGTCCCCCACCCCCCACTGTATTCACCCACGATAATCCAAATGTGATCAGCTGTCCATTTAAAA
This sequence comes from Neoceratodus forsteri, assembly GCA_016271365.2. Classification (NCBI taxonomy): domain Eukaryota; kingdom Metazoa; phylum Chordata; order Ceratodontiformes; family Ceratodontidae; genus Neoceratodus; species Neoceratodus forsteri. The sequence continues at coordinate 629,966,141 of CM057459.1, forward strand.
AGAAGTGAAAGCTGACACTTGAGGTAGGCTCTCAATGTTCTCATTAAAAAAGTGAAAAGTCAATACTGGAGATGGACTTTTTGTGCCAGCATTAAAAAAAGTAAAAATTGACACTGTATAACATTTGTGATTGCGCCATTACAGCTTACCCACCTAGCAAAAACAATAGGCAGATCACTTACCTGGATCCTGATGAGGTTGGGATGGGGTATTCAGGGTGACGTCGAATCATACCTGTACAATATAAATATCAATGGGGTCACAGATGATCTGTAGTTCGTTATGAACATTACAGAACAGATGGAAATGTTAAACATAAAACAATACTTATCTGAGATTCCTGTCAGTTTGGGGTCTCTGTCCTTTCAGGCCTGTAGAAATAAAGAAAAAAATGTGTTAGTATGAGGAAAAAATAGTGTTGAGGTAGACAGACAAGAGTTACAGAGGTATGAGAGATACACAATGAGCATAGATATTTAAGTAAAGGTATTTGTCAAAGAAAAGGTGCAGTTTAAAGTAAAAGTGAGAAACGTCAAATAGAGAAATAAACTGAGAAAGGCAATGAGACACAGGTAGAAATAATGTAAAAGAGCGTGAGGAGGTATTCAGGATTACACTGCAGCACCCTGGGTAGCATTATTTAATATTGCCCCATAGGCCAATGGGCTACTGAATGCCTTCTTTGGGCTAAGGTCCCACATATGCAACAAAGTTTGTATCTGAATTGCAGAACTCCACAAAATGAATGTTTTCATTTTTGAACTTTTATGTTCATAGAATAAAGAGCTAGCCTACATATACCTCTGACTGATGTGGCCAGCAGGTACAGAAATGAGAAGCTCACCTCTTCATCTAGCTCTGCTGAATCAGTCAGTGGTTCCCACTCCAATGCCATCACCACTGTTGTTGCACTGCCCACGAATGGACACCCCCATCACCACCTGCTGCCACTAAGACAAAAACAGGGCTCATCAGCCTGCAATATGATTTTGTCACCCCAATGCATTCTGCTACCTCCCATGCCACCTGTCTTGTCCACAACCCTGCTGACACCGATAGTCATATGGCAGCAATGCACACACCTAAAATACTTCTTTGTAAGAGAAAGCCAGCTGCCCTCCACAGAGGTTGCTGTGGGAGTGAAGCCTCAGTGCCACTTACCCCAGACTGAGGCACGCTAACATGGGAAGGGCTTGTCAAACACCCAGCTGCTGTTCCCAAAGCCATCAGCCTGCTGCTAAATCCAGGTAGCTGGAATGTCCATCCCAATCAGAACTAATTTGGATTCTAACAAGTTTCTTGGTCTTGATAATTAGGACCTTTTCAGCTCTGCTCATCCCTAACCAAGCTTCCTAATCCCAAAAAGATTTTTTTTGTTACCAGCAGCCCCACAGTTGACTAACTCACTGGCTCTGTACAGCATGGGGTGAGGCACACTTCTCCACTAATCCATGCTTCTTGGATCCCTTCACAATATGGGGTGGGGGATGGCACACTTGCCATTGAAAAACATGGTGAGTGGCAGTTATGAGAAGATGGGATTGGGGGAAACCAACACCATGCCAAAACTAATTGCTAGAACTTGATATCCACAACCATAGACCAATCCTTACATCACCAAAGGGATTACTCAGAATGAATATAACACTAAAGTTTATCAAATGCAAATACATTTATGGGAGCTGATGGAAACATAAATCACATCACATTTGGCACAACAGTATCTGCAAGAGCAACCCATATCAAGTGTGTATGTGTGTGTGTAGGAACATCAATAAAACTCTGAGAAAAGTCAAAATACTTGCTGTCTCTTATAGGCTTTCAGTTTTCATGCGTTGCAAAATGATAAAATGGTGTGAGGAGGTAACTACACTAAGAATTTAGAAGCCAGTAAGCATTGCATCTTAAGGAGCATGGACATGTAGCCATACTGAAGCGAACTACTGTAGAATGTGCTCTGATGTGTGACTTCTTTAAGACAATAGCTCTCAAGGGTGCAAACTGGGCTGGGGGTCCATGGATGACTAGTTGTCAATCAACCTTCCCCACCAGCTGGGCCTAACAGCACAGCACATCATTCAGCCATCTGTCAACCCTGACACATGGCAAGCTACTCCCCCAAAAGATGATCCTGAACGTCACTAAATGCAAAAAAAAAAAAAAAAAAAAAAAAGAGTACGCATGGCCACAATATGTACTTACAGCTATGCTGTTGGTACCTAAAAAAGTGATAGATATTGGGTCACCCAATGACCCAGAGGCAGTGCACTGGAATGTCATGACAGTGATCTGAGATCAGGAGTGGATCTGAAACACTGACAATCAATTCTCCAGGCTGCATGAAACGCTGGCAAATGAAGCGTGCACTGGTCAGGGAGGTTCAGGTGTAGATCTGCAGCTGCAGTGACCCCTGCTGTGGGTAGTGAAGCTTGCTCATCCATTGGGGGGCAATGCTGCCTGTGCCTGAGCCAAACAGCTCAGCGTGCTGCAGGTGGAAGGGAAGTCTAAAGGCAGAGGAAACAATGAGAAACCCTTTCTACCATCTTGATTATGGCTGCTGGTCCTCTCAAGCCCTGTGTCACAAGAACCCTTCTGTGTATGCTCTCAATAGGGTAGCAGTATAGGGTTGAAATGCTGCCAGAATACTCAGCCTGAGGATCAGACAGTGAAGTGTGGGATGGATGGAGAAGAATAATCACTATGAAAAAAGAAACTAGAAATTCAACAATTATAATAAGCTCAGTACTACAAAAATGTCAAAGACCATCTTTTGTATTTTTGAGGACAACACATAGGTCAGATATCCCAACTGCTGCACCTTAATGAACTTTAATAATCTGCCTTTAATGTACATGTCTGCATCATTTGGCATACTTAGTACTATATTTTACACACACACACAAAGTCTAATTCCCCCTGCTGTTATGAAACATGTGCCAGTGCTTTTCTTTTTAGCAACAAACTTGATATATTAGTATCTCATTCCCACTAATCCTGGTTTTAAAATGTTGTGCAGCTATATTCTTCATTTATTTTATGTTTATTAGTGTTCATTTCAAAAGGAACAATTGTGCCAGTATTTATGTTTTGATATGGGTTGCTTATCTCTGTTTGTGTAGCTTATTGTATGACTCACTGCACTGTGCTATTAGGGGAGCACCATACTGCTATGTCACAGGTGTGTAGCCAGGAATTTTGAACTTGTACTCAAAACTGACAGTATGATTGTGCCCCCCCAGATTGCACTGCTGCCCCCATTACATAAACATAAACCAAAATATGCAGTGCCACACCACACAAGCAATAGGTCTGCCCCCCCATTTCAGTTAATATGCATGAAGAAAATAATCCCAATAGATTAATATGTTATAAATTTACAAAATTTTGTTTGATCTTAAAATACACAGAAGTTGGCTGGTCTTTAGTTACAATGTTTAGGAAACATGATAAGCCTTTGTACCACATCAAGGTAGCCAGCCTGACAGAGATCAATTCACATCAGCACTCATACATGCATAGTAATCGGGTCACTCTGGCCTCTAAAGCCCCCCAACACACACACACCCCACAGACAGTTAGACAGACAGAGCTTCCCAGACCCCCTTTGGAAGGTGTTGCCTGGACTAGTCACATAATTAAGTGCCTGCATAACATATCCAGCACTGAGTCCTCCATGGCAAAACCACCAAGACACCCAAGGCACCTCCACTCTAATTCAGCCTAGTTCATGCAATGTGCATACATAGAGAGTACCCCTAATCAACAAAGCACCCCATACCCATACTGTGGGGGAGGCAGTGCCTGCAATTGACAGTACTGGATCAGGGACACTTCTCTATACTCCTGGTTTCCATGCCTGGGTCACACAGGGTGAACTGCAAGCAGAGAGATAACTACAGACTGCCAACCACTCAGATATAGCTGAACAAAATTTAAATCCCTCTATGGTAAATGGAGGACACAGTAATCATAAAGAGATGGCAGTGGGAATTGAAATAGTACAGCAATCTTATGGGGGATGAGTTTTGAGACTTTCCTTAATAAGCTAGTTTGGATTTATCACATACCCATGATGGCTTTAAAACCATCAGGTTTAAATGAGATATTTGGGATACAACTGTTTTTGAGGAAAACAAAAACAAAGATAATACGTGGTGTGCAACATCTAAGTATGTTTATTACTGAGTCTCATTTCACCAGAGACTACTGAGTTATTGATGTGAGGTTTTCCCTCTTTATAGTCTCCTGACTTGGTCACATATGTAAGCGGCCTTATATGACTGCAGAGTTTCCTTAACGTCCTTGTTCCTGTGTTACATTCATAAAATGAAGGAGGAGGCACATGAATGTAGCTGTACCCTATGATTTCAATCTCCCCCCACCCCAAATGGATCCACAATTGGTCATCGACAACATTTTTGTAGAATGACCAGACAGCGAACCCATCAAGTCGACCTCTTTTCACAGTTGGCAGACAGGTTCCTATGGAGCAACATGTTTTTATCAGGGGCTGTGACCTGAACCCCATGTGGGGGACTGTGCCTGCGTGTCTCCTCCTCAATTAAACATAATCAACTCCTAGTCAGAGTCGATTGGGGTGCAAGACCCTGAAAGACAGTGCCGGTTCCTGCACCGACACTACAGTGACCTGGTGCTGTAGTCGCTGTAGTTTCGCTCACCGTAGATATATCACTATTGGTGGGTATACAGCCCCAAATCAGTTGCAATGTGATCAGATGGGAAACCATTTTTTTCATACTTGCCAATTTACTTGGCTATATATCCATTCAAAGTTGAGGGGAAACAAATCTGAATTCCTAGAGGATTGAGCAAGTAAGAAATGGTAAGTCACAGCCTGTAAACCAGCACAGATCTCCTGTTTGGGGCAACACAGGGCCATGCACTTAAAGGCCAGGGGTTCTGCTGGTAAAAGGTAAGGCACTGGGGAGGGGGCCTCTAGAATGCACAGCTAATGGAGTAAGAAAAAAAATAACTGGAAGGGAGGAAGGAAAGATAAAAATCAAGGAACAAAATAATAATAAATAAAGCAATCTACTGTGCATCAGTTTGAGGTCAGGATGATCCCAAGTCTTGCTGGTTGCCACTGCAGCTGTGTGTCAGTGTGTTTTTAAAACTATTCTGGGCTTCCTCCCCAAGCTTCTTCCACAGCTAAATCAGGCATTAGAGTGTTTGCTACACAGTCAGCATTAAGAGGCAGCACGCGTGTGCTGGCACAATCACTGCACTCCTTCATTTCTAGGTAACAGACAACATTCTTTCCACCTGACCCACTACAAACATTACCTGTAACAGCACCAGAATTAATACCTGCAATAGTAATGAACTACATATTTTTTTTTAGCAACCAGTGTCTTCACCACAGTGCTCCTCCACGCCTGCTCTAATTTAGTTTGGATAGTAAAAGGCCAGAAATTGCTGGAGGTCAAGGGAGGTAAAACAAAATATTAAAAATCATGCATATGGAAACATGAAGGCAGATCCATAATAATTAGCTGCAAGATAGCACTCGCTACAGGTCTGTATGACAACCAAAGGAACAAGGAATTTGGCTTTAGTTAGCACTGCAACTAAGCAGCTCACAGCCCCTACCTCCAACACGGTGGTGAACAAAACATTACCAATCAAGAACACAAACATTGGTCACACTCGCAGTGGCTGTTGGCATTGTAGCCGTCGTGACTCTAGCCTCCTACATTTATTAAGTTATTTCCAAGTAATGCAGAGATAAATCATACAACTGTTTTCGGTCTGTTCATCCTTTCAGTGTTTGTGCCACAGTGCATCATATAGTTTCTACTACATGACCGTTAAATGTACCGTTAAAATAAATTTCAGCTTATAGTATTAAAAATATAGTTCTTTTCCCAGGGCTGTGTTCATATGTAGCTGCGTGCATCACATGCAAATATTCCTTGCTGCAAAGAAAATTAATCCAAAATAACTCTTCTCCTTCATAACTCAGGTCTTAACAAATCCTTGCTGCCTCAATATGGCTGCCAGAGTTATCTGTGCTTGAATATGTGCGGGAACTCACGTATGTACTAAGCACCAGCAACCATATTGGACACGCGTGGACAGTGCCATGTTCCGGTCACCGAACAATGTAGTGCAGTGGACGTGTGTCCACTACCGGATGTCCAAAGAAAAAGGAGCGGATGGTATCCGGTCAGCTCCTTTTTCTCCACAATCCCAAAATGACTGCAGGGCTCCACCTGCTGCAGCCATAAAAATGGTGAAAGGGATTCTTTAAGGAATTATATCCCAGTTTTAATGCTATCAGTGGTGTTGAAGGACCCAGAAAGACTAGTAGGAAAACAATATTCAGAACAATAACATAATAACTCATAACCCTGGACTTTGAAGCTACTGTATCACAATACTACAATTATAAGAGTTACCAAAACAGTAAGGATGGCCATGGAATGTGGGCAAAGAACTGGAGCCATTTGTGTAGATCTTTTTTTTATTTTTTATTTTTTTTATTTATTCAATCTTGGATTACAATACCTTTGAGCAGAAGACCACTCTTTTACAAAGGTTCCATGTTGTAAAGGGTGGGTATACATATATTGTGGGTTTAGGAGTATCTAGCTAGGTGAGTAAACATCGACAAAAATACATTGTAAATAAGAAACAGAGATGGTTTTAACACTAGGATAATTCAGTTAACAGTTGCAGCCTAGGTGGCATTGTTGGGTAAAAGTCAGTAAACAGCTATCCAGAAAAGAGAGTAGGGAGCACTGACGGGGGGTCATGATGATTATTTAGGGGGTGATGGGAGTGGACAGTACAGGGTATTGCAGGGCAAAAATGGGTACAATTCAGGGTAGAAGGACAAAGTCGGAGTAGCGAGGAGATGGTAATGACCTGAAAGGGCCTTCAACTCTGTCAATGACAAGATAATGGTGAACAAGTAACAGATCATGGGATTGGAAGGGCCAATTTTTAGCTGGTTTAACATCTGTCTTTCTGAATGTAGGCAGGTAGTTGAGGTTTGAGGTTCCAGATCTGCTTGGAAACATGTGGATAAGTGGGCATCACAGGGATCCATACTGGGGCCCTGCTGTTCTCTCTCTCTATATGAATGACATTGAAAAGTGAGTGCCTGGGCTGGAGTTCCACATGTTTGCCAACCATACAGGAATGTATAGTGTGGACCAGTCTATTCATCAGATACAAGTAGACCTCCATCAGGAATTCAATGGCTCCAGAATAGTTCAGGCACAATAATTTGGTACAGACCTCAAAAGAACAAAACCCAGACAATGTTGTTTAGCTCTTCTACAAAGACAATAAATGATGGTGACTCTGTATTGTTACATTATGATGCTGCAAACCTATCATTGGTACCTGCACATAAATATCTAGTCCTATGTGGCTAAATGATCACCTCACCTGAGAACACCACATTGATAGCATTCTTAAAAGAGTAGGTCCTAGAATAGGATTCCTCTACTGACACAGGGATACCCTTTCTTTGGATATACGGAAGTGCATAGTGGAAACACTGACAATTACAATTATAGAGTATGGCAACACAATATATGTTGGTGTGGAATCCCAGTCAATTGAGAAAGCTGGAATGCCTAGCAAATAAGCTGGTGTGCTTTCTAATTGTAGTCCCAAATTATGCCCACCATTGTGGCTTGTATTCTACACTACAATTGCTTCTGCTAGTACAAAGGTGCGAGCTACAGTTGACTCACCTACATGTAGTAAATAAATGTATAATGAAGAAAACTCCTGAGTACATTTGTAACCAGGTGACTATTGGGAAAATAAGACAGGGTATGTGCTCCTCAGATAGTTTGACTTTTGAAGTACCATGAGTATCTTCAGTCAGAGGGAAGCACTCGCTCTTTGTTTGTGCACCACTAACATGGAGTAAGCTTTTTTTCTGCACTACAGCCTGTATGTAGTCCTTTGCCATCTTGTGCTCAACTGAAAAATTGGTTATACTTTTCAATACCCTAGTGTCCAAATTGCTGATGCATGTGCATTTATATTTATGTATTGAATTTCATTGACCCGATAGGCCCACTGAGACTAGAAGTCCCCTTTTTCAGGGGTAACCAGGGTAGGTGGGGGGGGGAATACAACCGATAATCAACTGAAATTGAACCAGACTAAGCTGTTGGTGGTATTTTTTAGTGAATGGGGAAATTGGCTGAGGACACTAGGAAAATTCCCCTACTTGCTGGTAGAGGGTGCTGTGGTGTGCTTCGTTCATGGCCAATATGGAAACACTGGCAACGAAGGTGGAGGGGTCTATGGAGGAGTTCAGGGTGAAATAAGAAAATATGGAAGAGAATGTTTCTGAGATGGAGGATGTGAAGATTTTTGCATCAGCCTTAGCTTCAGATGCATCGGATGAAAGAAGGCAAAGAGCACCAGGATTAGAGTGGTGCTACATATGGATCAAACAGCAAAAAACTAAATATAAGCACCCATACAGCTCAATAATGGCGTCAGTAGGTAAATCCAAATTTTATTGCAGACCAATATGCACACACGAGACAGTTTTTCGGTGTGCGCATTGATCTGCAATAAAATGCAGATTTCCATCTACTGAACGCCGTGAGTATGTAATGCTTATATTCAGTTTTGAATACATCGGATAATTTACTGGAGCAACCAGACACTAAGCTGGTCAGTTGTGAAGAGGCTTACACTACATCCTGTAGTGATAAAAGAATGGCTACAGCTCACCTAGAGCAGGCGATGGAAGCCAAAAAAGTGTCAGTCCTCAAAATCTTGGAGGAGGATGATGAGAGGCATTCAGAGGAGTGGAGAAAGGAACCCAGAAGAAGATGGGAGGCAGAATGAGGTGGAGCCTCGGAAAATGTGTCAGGAGCCAGTCGGATGCCGGAAGTGGAACCGAGGAAGGACAGAGATGTCATACTAAGGATGTCGGTGAAGCAGGTGGTTGTGCAGGCCTTTGACTTGAAAACACTTGGGAAAGAAGAGAAATGGTCCCTGGATCTTCATAAGAAGCTGGTTGGATACAAGTATTGGATGGAAGCTGGAAGCCATAATTGGAGTGGAGGACTTTCCCCAGTCTGGTATGGGGGTTCTTGGAAAGGACTGTTCTGAAGTGGAGACAATGGGTTTACCTGGCCCTAGTCAGCCTGAGGAGGCCTCGGGTAGTAAAGGGATGTTTCTTGATAGGGCAGATAGTTATGGAAGCAATCTGGTAGAGAAAGCAGGTACTAGTTCGGACCATGTGGATGCCATAAAAGAGCAAAGGGTAGACAGGGAGCCTGTTGCAACTCATTCTGTGGTTAAAAAGAAATCTAGTTTCCAGAAGTTTTTTTTCTGCTCCTTTTGTATGGGGTGAACAAAGTGATGGGATGGGTAGTAAACCACAGCCGGTTGAATCTTTTGTGGATATGATCAAAAAATTATGCCCTTTGGTAAGGATATATTTGCCCCCTCCTCCCCCAGAGAGAGGTATAGAGGAAAGCCCGGGTGGTTTAACAATTCTGGTTTTAATGCCCCCCCCCCCCAGAATTTTGCAGTATGTCTGAGATATAAGTGTGGGCTGGATAACTTTCCAGACAGATATTATGTGGGTAGAGTTCTGTTAAAGGGATCAATGTAATTTATTGCAACAGAGATTTACGCCCTGATCCGCATCTCAGGTGAAGATGTTTTGACATTAGCTTCAGGTCTATAAAAGGTTTAGAATGCTTCTGGTTAAAATATGAGGATTTAAAAATACCCTTTAGTGGCCCTGTTTACTGCAATCTCCCTAACAAGGCTGCTGATTAAAAACATCAAAGTAATGTTCAGTCAGAATGTGTTCATATGGGACATATTATGCAATAGCTTAACTTGAAGAGTACAGTAATGGGGCTGATTGAGACAATTATTGATGACGAGTTTTTTTGACGAGGGTGTTGGAGATTCAAAGTAAAATTGAATAAAAATTTTAATGGAATACAGCATATCCCTAATTGCTTTTTCTTGGGGAGAGATAGAGGGGTGTTTTATTTACCCGGGGCAACCCAGGGCATGCTACAGGTGTGGATCTCGGTCACACTTATCTAATGTGTGCGATGTCATTAGGTGTGGTCTGTGTAGGGAATGCAGCCACAGCAACTCGGAGTATACTAACCATGTCCGATGCAACCTTTGTGAGGAGTATGGGCATATGTTTCAAAATTGTCCATGGGCAGCAAAAAATAACAGGAGAAGTATGAATCAGGAGGATTTGATAAATAAAGCACAAAAAGCAGGGGCTCAGCCAGAACCCTCTGCTCCCCCTCCCCAGGAGGAAAGAGAGATAGAGAAAGAAGACATCCAGAACCCCCAGGTGACAGAGATAATTAAATCCAGCAAAAGAGAGTCTCACAAAAGAGGAGTCGGGAAGGGCCAACTCCTGTAAGAACGTGGGAAGGGGAAGTTGGTCACAAAATGGTTACTTCTGATGAAGAGAAAGAGAAGGGTGATGACAAGGGGTTGAAAGAGGAGATTGTGGGGGAAGTAAAGATGCCCCTCCCTCAAGTGTCAGGAATTTCTCAAGATTCTCAGAAGAGATGGAGCCTGAGGAGTAATAAGGGGGTATCATCAGAGCTTATTCTGGAGAATGCATTTGAGGTTTTGGAAGCTCAAGGAGGGGTTGATAGCCCCTCAGGTGATGAGAAGTCAGATGTGTCTTTGGGGGTTCAAGGTGGGAATATACCCCTGCATGGGACAGATAATATGGAGGAGCAGGTCAAAGAAAAAGAAGAAAAGAAGAAAGTTAAAATAAATATTAGAAACTGTTTTGCTGGTCTGGAAAGAAGATAGCTGCTTATTAACACTAAGGCCCCTAAATGGTTTTGTTTTCTTTGGCATCATTGAGTGTATGTAATATTCTTAATGGGAACAAAAGTAGGGCCTTATGGGCAGAATTAAGGAGCCTTTCATATGAAATGATTTTTTTGCAGGAGACATGGCTTAATTCAATGTAGGTTGTGGCTCAGGCAAAAGGGTGTGGGTCAAGGGGCCCTCATACTGGTCTTTTGGCTTAGACAAGGCAGATGGGGTTGGTGTGTTATTTTCTGGTAGGGGTCTAAACATGTCTAAAATAATGGATATTCAGCCTGGGAGGGCTTTAATAATTGATGGAATATGGTATGGGGAACCTAGTAGGTTTATAGTGATCTATGCCTCTCAGTTAAAAGCAGAGAGAGTGGAATTATTTTCTCTGATACAACCTGTTTTATGTTCTGCAAGGAATATTTATTATGTGGGTGATTTTAACTGTTTATTGGACACTCGAAAAGGAAAATAGAGGGTAAGAAGATTTATTGTGATTCAGCTGCATTTAAAAAGTATATACACAGTTGAACTCTAGCATGTGTTTGAAAAGCTGTGTCTCTGTCAATTTTATTTTTTCAAAAGGCATACTGTACTCTAGGACTGACTATGTATTTACTTCTAAGAGGCTTGATATTTTTGCAGTAGCTGTTCTCCCCACTGCCTTGTCAGACCACCTAATTATTAAAAGTGTAATTAATACTGTAACCAGGGTGGAGCAACCCTGCACAAGATGGAAGATGAATGTGAGTAGTTTGGGGATTGATGAAGTGATAACAATAGGAGACCTATTTATTGACAGAGCCTGAGTAATAGGGCTATATGAGGACCTTGGGTTGTGGTGGCAAGAAACACAACTTCAGATTGATAATTGGTTTAATGTTTATGGGAAAAGAATGGCAACATTTTTTTTCATGTATTTATCCCTTAGGATGAAACTGTACAAACTGTTGGAACAAGGGTATAGTGGAAGGGAGGTAGTTTTAGGACAGATTAAAAGGGTTAAAAAAATGATGAAAGCTGTACAATATGATAGAGGTAAAACACTCAAACATGAGTTAAGTTTTGGAACACAGAAGACACCTATGGCTGACCCATGTGAAGCTTTAAAAAAAACAGAGCAGGTCAAGCATAACAAGTTTAAAAAATGATATGGGAGTGATCATAAGTGGGACAGAGGGTATTAGAAGAATTGTTGAAGGGCATTTAATTAAAGTAGGCAAAAAGATTGATATAGACAGAGAAGACATGGGGGCTTATCTAACTGATTTATGAATTCCAGGTCTGGATACTTGAGAGGTAGAGGCCCTAAAGGGCGACATCACAGAACAAGAGGTTGTGGAGGTAATCAAGAACCTGAAAGGTGAAGTGGTCCCAGGGGCTGATGGGATCCCTAATGAATTTTATATACAATTTTTGGGGATATTATCGGTCTTTTTGGTTAGGGTGTTTAATTTTATGTTGAGCAATAAAAGTGTGGCTGCTGACTTCTCTTTTGGATTGATAATTTTTCTATTTAAATCAGGAAATAGAAACAATTTGGAAATTGGAGGCCTAAGTATTCTGAACTTGGATCTTAAAACCCTGGCCCAAGTACTGCAGAAAAGACTAAGAATGGTAGCTGGTAAAATAATACATAAGGTCCAAACATGTGGGATTCTGAGAAGAAACATTCAAGATAATTTGGGTCTAATTAGAGATGTTTTAGAAAATGGGAGAAAATCTCAGAGTGATGGGTGCGTAATAGCAGTTGACCAAAGCAAGGCATTTGACTGAGTATACTATGAGTTTTTATTCATGGTGTATGAAAAGTATGGGATTCCTAGGGAATTTAGAGAATGGGTGAAATTGCTATATGATAAAGCAGTAGTTCAGGCAGAAATAGGGGAAAAGGGAGCAAAAAATCAGGATAGTCACAGGGTCAGGCAGGTGCCTTTTAAGTCCCTCATTGTATACATTTGCTATACATCCCTTGATAAGGACAATTTTAAGAACCAGAGAATTAAAAGGTATTAGAGGGTTCATCCTAAGGATGAGATAAAATAACGGTTATGGATGATTTGACTATTTTTGCAAGATCCTTAGGTAGTGTAAATGTTCTTTTGAGGTTATTGGACCGGTTCTCTTTGGTTGCCGGAGCTAGAATAAATGTGAAGAAGAGTAGGGGAATGTGGTTAGGGAGAAAAGAATTTCCTAGCATAAAAGTGGGTGAACTTATTATATCTAATAATAATATAAAACTTTTAAGGGTCCTGTTTGGGGAGGGGGAAATTGGAAAGGAAAATTGGAATGATGAATTGGAAGTAGCTGAAAGTTTGAAAGGTAGAAAACATGGAAGATGGCTTAATTGAAAAGGGTTCATGTGGTGAAGCAGTTTTTGATACCTTGTTTTCTATATGTAGTGGGGGTGTTTCCCTTGCCTGTGGAATCTGAGGCAGGACTATTGAGACTGTTTTTCCAGATGGTGTTGGGGAATAGGCTTAACCCTATTAAGAGGGAATTTTTAAATAAACATAAAAAGCAGGGCGATTGGGGATGATAAATCCTGTTGCCCTTTTTCATACATTATTTTGGTATTCAAACCTGTACAAAATATTTGAAAATCAACAGTGTTTAAGTAGCAAATGGGGGATAAATGTTTTTGGGAATTGGATTGGGGGGCGACAGGTGAATCCTTATGAGGAATTAAGCTGCAGAAGATTCTGATTTACTATAGAGTAGCGTTTAAAAAAATGATAAAATGGAATGTGACAAGAGCACAAATGATGGGAGTCTCTAGAAAAAGGATGTATTACCACATTGTGGAAAGGATGGGACCTGGGGACTCGATATTTAAAGGAGGCCTGTCAGGTAAGACGAGGTTTGTTTACGGCATACTAGATAATTCGAGGATTCCTCAGAAGATGTGGGATATTCAATGGCTGATGGCTTATAGGAGAGTAGGTGTGAAAGGAAATTTAAAAGACAAAGCCATAGAAGAAAGCAATTGTCTATATCCAGGGTGTGGTAATGGCAAAGAAACTCAGGAGCATTTTTTGCTGGACTGTATACATTCAAAAGGGTTATGAGCATATCTGGCAAGTGAGTGGAAGTTGCCTTAGTTGAGGAAGACATCTTGTAGGAATCTGGCTTTAGGATGTATGTCAGAATATAAAGATCAATATCATATCCCCACTTTGCAGTTACTCTTTGCTTGTTTAAAATATTATATGTGGCAAAGTCGTTGCCAGGTGTTGATTCAACAAAGGGAAATTTTGTTTAATGGGATAGCTCTTCTGTGCGAGGCAGCTCTTAGAGTGGTATATATTTATGAGTGTAGGCTCCATACCAGAAAGAAGGTGAATGTGTGGTGGAAAGGATTAACCTTCTTTATTAAATATGCATGAGGTAGTTTTATTGCAGGATTTTTTTTTTCTTTTTCTTTAGGTTTAGGATGAAACTACTGTTTTTATATAATGTTAAGTTGGGTCATAAGTGTCCCTATAAATTCAAAAGGGGGGGTGGTTTTGGATATGTTTTTCGTGAGGTTTGCACTCTTTTCAAGTTATTAGTTTGAAGTAATCGGTTTCTGTTTGTGTTGTTTTGAGTTTTTGGATAAAGAATTCCCCTGCTTGTTTTAGTGGGGGGAGGGAAGGGTTTTGTATAAGTACGGTTTATTTATGGCTGCAAGTTATGTATGATGTAATAATTATTTATGTTGTTGTTTCCGTTCTTTTTTTGTTGTATGAAGTAATACAATTTTGTAGATTTTAAGTTTTGAATAAATAGAATTCTCTACATTTTAGTGTGTGTGGGGGGTTCTATTGATATGGATTATTCTTATTTGACACTAATGTATGATGTAATACGTATTTCCGTTTTGTATTCTGATTTCTCGACAATATGATTTTGTATGAAGTAATACATTTCTGTATATTTGGTTTTGAGTTTTTTGAACAAAAAATTTCCCTACTAACCTGCTACAAGGCTGCAATCTTTCCTGTAGACCAAGGTGGTTCAGTTCCAGATGGAGGAAGAGGAGGTGGAGATGCTGCTCAACCTTCAGATTCTAAATCTCCAAGTTCTAAAATGAAGGATTTATCCATACTTGACTCCAGAAGGCAACAAAAAACCTCAGAAGGCTTGCAGCATCCTGATTCTGACCAAGGTACTTCTGCAGAATTTGCACCAGGTTTGGATTTTAATATAGCTGCTGGCCACAACCTGATACAAGCCAGGAAGTGATTTCTGAACCCCAATTGCGACAAATGTTTTTACAATATAAGCAATTCATCTTAAAACTAATCCAGGATGACACTGCATCTCGAGACAAGATATCTGAAGTTGATTTCTTTGACAGTCAAGTTGTTCACAAGGCTGCTTGCTGATGTTTCTGCTGCCCATACCTCACAGGATAACCAGTGAGGTCTCAGCTTCCTTGTGACCTATGACTAGGACATCAGCTGGAATGGATGGGCTTGGTCCCCTGAAGCTGCACTATGAGTTGCCGTCTGGCAGCAACCAGTGAACGGAATGCTGTGGTCTTCTCCGGGACCGATTTCAGCAGCTGAAATTATGGATACAGCTGCTCGAGAATCTAGGAACAGTTCACTTAATTCTGACCAGGATCCTGTACCAAGTATAAAACCTCAGTCAATACCATGAGCTCCACCAGCCACTAGCGAGGCCAACAGTGAACAAACTACATCTCCTATTTACATTATTATCCCCAACAAGACTCTGCCTAATCAAAACCCGAGTAAGCACATTCCTTCTCACTCCTCTAGGCAAGATAAAAACATTCACTTTAAAATGAGTGATCTTTTAAATCTGTGGGGGAGCCTGCACAATGGTGGAACACAGTCCATCTGAGATTTACCGGTGAAGCCTCCACTGCTCCTTCCCAAAAGACTGTGCTTCATAACATGTTGAAGGACACCTT
Organism: Neoceratodus forsteri; assembly: GCA_016271365.2. NCBI lineage: Eukaryota > Metazoa > Chordata > Ceratodontiformes > Ceratodontidae > Neoceratodus > Neoceratodus forsteri. The sequence continues at coordinate 629,981,886 of CM057459.1, forward strand.
GGGGATTAGCCCTTCTGAACTATTCACATTTCTTCATATTAAAGGAGCGTTAACATATGACATTAATTTTAAAAATGTAAGCAGTCTCGAGAAGTTCTGGCTTCAGTATGAGCAGGTTAAAAGTTCAGCTTTGTGGACCCCTTTCATGCTGATCCCTCTCACTAAACCATTGGTAAAAATTATTACTTTGCTTTTCTGGAGTGAGGGGGTGAATATTAATGATATACAGTACTGGCTTAAGCAACGCTGCGAACTCTTAGATACCCCATGCCCCATTCTGGACAAAGATTTAGTCTGGACGGGAAGGTGGAAAATCAAGGTCCAGCTGAGGCAAACTGAACAAGGAATTGTACACCTTCCTGGTAGCTTCCACACTGGGAGGGATGGAGGTATCTGTTTTACCCGGACAGACACACACATGCCAAAAAGTGGATCCAGAACCCATCTTAGTTACATGTGACCAACCCAGATTTCACTCTGTTTGTCCAATGGCCATGTGAGCCTTGGTTGCCCCAATCTCAGCTTCTGCAACCTATTTGATGAACAAGGTCACACTTACCCTCAATGTCCATGGGCTGAGCACAATAGGGTAGACTGGGTCCTTCAGGACCATACTAATTTGATTGCTGAATCTCAGGCCCAAGCACTTCAAAGACAGGAGGAGGTCTCTCTCCTTTCAGCCTTTTCTGCCCCTTCTGGAGCTTCTGTCCCCATAGACTCTCAGGACTCAGTAGACTTAGACATTATTGCACCCTCCTCCCCCATTATTGGTTCCCAGCCAGAGCATGATGTCACCCCAGGAGGTTCCCAAAGTCAGAAGGTCTCTCCTCAAACTTGGTGGCTGTTCAGCATGAGGTGACCCCTCCCCAAGCTCGCAGTGCAGGTCATCTCAAAGAACAGTCCTGTACCCTTCTGAATAGACCTATGCTTAATTCCCTATCTTTACTCAGAGATATTGTACATTCATGCTCTGAGAAAGCCTCTGCACTGTTCCTTCTTTGGACCAAGAGAAAACTTTCGACCAGGTCAACCATAAGTTCCTTTTTAAGGTCCTGGTGCACTACCATATCCCCATACAGTTCATCTCCTGGCTAGAGCTCCTTTATAACACTGCTTGGATCACCCTGCATATTAATAACTCCCCAGGCAGCGCTTTTTGGGGGAAGAAAGGAGCATGACAGGGTTGCCTCTTAAGCCCCCTACTGTATGCATTCCAAATAGACCCCCTTGTAAGGAAATTCCTGCTACACCCTTCCATCCCCAAATTAATTCTTCCAAACAGATTCTCGGCTCCAGTGATTGGTGCCTATGCAGATGATCTATGTATCTGTACTACCCCTTGAAACCCTTCAGATGTAATTTCTGTAAAGTCTGGGTTTGAAGCAGTTTCTGGAAATAAATTGAATTACCATAAAAGTGTGGCTAAATTCATTCCGAACTCCCCCTCCTCCCCTCCATGGACCGAGTGGCCAACATCCCTGTCTCTGGGGTTGTCTACAGGCCCCCAGACCAGAGGGAGGACATAGACACATTACTGTTAGAAGATATACAAAACATGACAGCTAAAGGGGGAGGTTCTGATAATGGGAGACTTCAACATGCCGGATACAGATTGGTCAATACCAGCAGGAACATCTGCCAGAACTAGACTCATAGTGGATTCCCTGCAGGAGGAGGGCCTCAAACAACTGGTACAGCAACCCACAAGAGACAGGGCTATCCTAGATCTAGTACTGACTAACAAAGAAGGGATCACAGATCTCCAGGTAGAAGGTCACCTGGGGGGCCAGTGACCATCACATGGTATGGTTTAATTTGGCTACTACATCTAAATCATCCCATTCCAAGGCAAAAATATGGGACTTCAGAGGAGCTGACTTTGATAAGATGGCCAACAGAGTTAAGCTAGCCCTGGCAAAAAGAAACACAGGTGAGGGGGTACAGGCAAAGTGGGCAAGCATTAAGGATGCAATACTTGAAGCAACATCCCATTGTGTTAGAGAGAAAAGGAAGTGCAAAAGAAGAAGGAAACCACTTTGGTTCTCAAATACAGTAGCAGAAAAGGTCAGAGCCAAAAGGCTGGCCTTCAGGAAATATAAGGGAACACAGCGGGATGAAGATAGGGAGGCATACAAAACTTCCTAAGGGAAGCAGGTAAGGCAGTAAGGCAAGCAAAGTCCCAAACTGAGGAAACACTAGCACGAACAGTAAAAGAAGGTGACAAGACTTTCTATAGATACATTAGTGAAAGGAGAAAGTCCAGAGGGGGTATTGCTAAGCTTAATGGAGAAAAGGGAGCATGTGAGGAGGAGGACCCTGTAAAGGCATCTATCCTAAATAGATACTTTTGCTCAGTATTTACTGAAGAGAAGGTAGGGCAGGGCCCACAGCTCAGCATCATGGACACAGGGGGAGGGAGGTGAGCACTACTCCCTTCACAAAAGAAAGGGTCCTACAAGAGCTTGCTAAGCTCAGGGTGGATAAGACAATGGGACCTGATGGCATACATCCCAGGGTACTAGGAGCTAAAGGAGGAACTAGCAGAGCCATTAGCAGACTTGTTTAGTGAGTCTCTGAGCACAGGAGAGGTCCCAGAAGACTGGAGAAGGGCTCATGTGATCCCGCCCACAAGAGTGGTAGCAGGAGAGGCGGGGAACCACAGACCGTCAGTCTTACCTCAGTAGTGGGCAAGATTATGGAGGCACTCCTTAAGGAAAGGATAGTGCAACACCTGGAATCCATAGGGCACAGGATCCAAGACAGCATGGGTTTACAAAGGAAGGTCCTGTCAAACTAATCTCATAGATTTCTTTGACTGGGTAACCAGAGTGGTGGACAAGGGGAGCAGTTGATGTCGCCTACCTTGACTTCAGCAAAGCTTTGACACTGTTCCACATAGAATTGATAAATAAGCTGGGTAGGCTGGGGTGGGTCAGAAGTTGGTCAACTGGGTGGCAAACTGGTTGACGGGCAGAAAACAGAGAGTGGTGGTAAATGGTATACAGTCAGAAGAGATGCAAGTCACAACTGGGGTACCTCAGGGATCAGTCCTGGGGCCAGTCCTCTTCAACATCTTCATTAGTGACCTTGCAGATGGACTAGAGGGTAAGGCTTGTCTGTTTGCAGATGACACCAAGATCTGCAACAGAGTAGATGATCCAGATGGGGTGGGCAGAATGAGAAGAGATCTGGATAAACTAGCGGAATGGTCAGAAGAGTGGCAACTGGGATTTAATGCAAAGTGCAAAATCATGCACATAGGGACGAGAAACCCTGAAGCCACCTATAGGCTGGGAGGGGAGTTGCTAGCAGTCACAAAGGAAGAAAGAGACTTGGGCATCATCATCACTGATGACCTAAAATCATCCAAGCAGACCTCTAAAGCAGTAGGTAAGGCTAGGGGGGTGTTAGGGTGTATTAGTAGGGGTATCACAACACTGGTTAGGCCCCATCTGGAGTACTGCGTGCAGTATTGGAGGCCACACCTTCACAAGGACATTAATCAAACTGAGGCAGTCCAGAGAAGGGCAGCCAAAATGGTGCAGGGACTGCATCAGAAGACATATGAGGACAGATTAACGGAGCTCAATATGTATACCCTTGAGCAAAGGAGGGAGAGAGGTGATATGATCGAGGCATTCAAACACCTTAAGGGCATAAACAAGGTGAAAGAGTCTAACATGTTTAAATATAAGAAAAATAGCAGGACAAGAGGACACAGCATGAGATTAGAGGGAGGCCGATTAAGGGGGAATGTGAGGAAATTCTTTTTCACAGAAAGGGTGGTGGATGCATGGAATGGCTTACCACAAGAAGTGGTGGCTATGAATACAGTGCAGGGCTTCAAACAGGCATGGGATAGGCATAAGGGAGCAATACAAATGACTATGACTAGATAGGCCACTGACAGAGCAAAGGCCGATGGCACATTTATAAGGTAGAAAAAGAAATGGGCAGACTGGATGGGCCTTGATGTCCTTATCTGCCATCAACTTCTATGTTTCTATGTTTCTATGTCTCCCAAGACCTGATTAAAATTTTGGGGTTATTTTTTGGCAGTCCTGATGACTTGGTCCTCAACTGGAGTCTTGTTTTAGATAAACTAATAGGCTAGTGTCATCTTGGAAGGGACGTACCATAGTAAAAACGAAGAGGGTGCTGCTGTTAAAAACATTGGTACTGCCTATATTTCTCCATACCACCACAATTTATCCTCTGCCATTTTCTTTAGAAGCTAGGACCTAGAATGATTTTTTCCAGGGTTTTTGGGGCAGTTGCCTAAATCCAGTAAAATGGATATACACATATCCTGACTTTTGTTTTGGGGGATTGTGAATGCTAAACCCTCTGGTATTTTTCCATAGTTTGTTCATGAATTTTATATTTACACCTCTATTATCCCAGTCCCCCTTTTTGGGTTTCACTTTTATTATTAATGTTTACCCCCTTATGCGCAGTTTGGATGAATACCACCATGAAAATACTTAGGAATTTAAGGAAATCAGGGATCCCCCCCTTTTTGTTCCCTACTTTCCTTAAGATCAAACAATGGAAACTGGTTTGCTCCTTGGTTCAGACAGCCACTCGAAAGCAGCTATATGTTAACATTCTTGCTGCATATTTCTCAGAACCTCCTAGGTTGCTGGATGCCCAGAATATGGAAGTAGATACCTCATTAGCATTCAAACAACTCACTGACCCTAGATTACCCCAAAAGCTATGGGATGTTGCGTAGCTATCATGCCATGGGAAACTGGGGGTAGCGGTAACTTGAAGCATAAATCAATAGAAGCTAGGATGTTGCTTCAGGGACACTGTCCCATGAGGTGGAGACGATGCAGCATTTCTTCCTAGGTTGCCCATTTAGTGCACAAGTTTGGACTTTATTGTTACACAAATGAAAGATAAAGGCCTCACAAATTTCACATATGAAATGCTTATCTGGATTTTTTCCCAGAATATGTCTCATTATCACATCAGCCCACTGAGACTCATTGTTGCTTACAGTAGATATTTCTTGTGGCAAGTCAGATGTGCCCAGTTGTTGCAGCAGAAAACCTATACTGAAACCCAAGTGGTGAACCAAATTATACTAGATTTATGGTCCATTTACTTACAAGAACAAAAGTCTGTCTCCCGGTCACAACATAATAAATTCTGGGCTTTTTGTGATTGGATCTTGAAAGATTGTAAATTGACCTCCCTAGAAAAGTTCTAAGATGGCCCAACGTTGGCAGAATGAGAAAAACAATCTTTTTTCTGCCCCCCTCCTTTTATTAGTCATAGCCTCCCCTCATCGGAGTAGCAAAAGGGCCCTTACCGAGTTTAAAACATCTCTCTCTCTCTCTCTCTCTCTCTCTCCTCTCCACAGATATTGCTCTTTGTCTCGGGACAGAGGTGCGCCCCCCCATACCACTGGGTGGATGGTTGCGAGGACCAGGCAGCTGAAGCCCTCCCTCCAGCTAGATCTTCACCACAGGTATGCATTTCAGAAGGATGCCACGTGGCCTCAACCACAAGCTGCTGCACTGCTCAGCACTCCAGAGGAGCCCCATGGCCCCCACCACCACCCTTGCTGGACTCCGCCTTAAATAGCGGTGGTCACGTGAGTGTGTGAGCCTATCAGCTCACTTTCCCATCTGCAACTAATCAGCTGCTACCACTAGAGCCACACTGCAGGCCTGGCTGATGTGCTGTTCACCACACTGTGCAGGGCATTTCCCAGCCCAGATCTCGAGCCACCTCTCGGTGGAGTGCTGCTAATGACATATCCCAGTTTGTGGCCAGATTACAGTGCTACAGTCAGATGATACGATCCTCCAACTCCACAGCATACTCCCTAGATTGCACTGCAATCCTGTCCACTACCTGCTGTGTGAGCAACTAACCTCACTCTCTCAAGTATCCCAGCCCAAAACCCTAGGGCATTACTGACACCTGACAGGATTAAATTATCAACTCACACAACACTATCTCTAACATGGTGCAGAAGGCCAGGGCCCAAGCATCACCAGAAGTGGCTCAGCCACAACACCGCTCCTACAGAGCTGGTGACACTGCCTGTGGCACTACCCAAGCCCTGCTCCTCTTGGAGTACACTGCTTGGTTCTGTTGTATATTACTGTGCTAGCTTGGGTAGACACACAATGGGAGACAGCCTCAACCCGAACCTCCACAGGGGACCATCAGGCTGGCACCTCCTGCACCTGACATCTTGCCCTGCAATTACTACTCCTGATGCTCTAATCCTGTTGCATAGCTTAACACATAGGGGAACCTGCTACCACATCCTAGCTGACATGACCAAAAAGCATACAACACTGCCTCCTCAAATCCAGCAGGGGGTCCTCCACCTCATCATGCTCACCCTGTTTATGAGCCTGGGTGATATACAGCCCAATCCAGGGGCTACTTTTGCCAGCTCGACTCAGAGGTCCCCCATGGACCCCATATGGCATCTCACCAGGGGCCTGAAAGTTGCTCACATGAATGTCTGCAGCTTGAGACGCAAGATGCATGAGGTCCAGTCATGGGTAGAGATGTATACACTAGATGTGCTTGCCATCTCAGAACCCTTGCTGAAGCCTCACATTCTTCCTTTTGAAGTGGAGCTGGCCAGTTACCACACCTTCCAAAAGGACTGAGAGGGAAAAAAGGAGGGGTGTCCTCATTTATGTGAGCTCCTCTCTGGAGGCCTCCTTATCCTCTATCAACCCAAGCTCCTCAGGGCTCAAATCTCTCTTCATCAAAATCATCCTGGGCCATGCAAAACACCTAACCATAGGATGCATTTACAATCCCCCCACTGGCGGAAGTATTGCCCTACAGAACCTAACTCACTCCATCGGAGAGTCCCCACCCATGGAGCTGCTGGTCTTAGGGGATTACAACTTGAGGTGGGATCCTGCCTCTGAACAAACCCACAAGGCCTCGCTCCTTGAAGCTATCCTGACACAGGTAATAACAGAGTTCACCAGGCATAACCCCAAGACTGGGAACCACGCCACCTTTGACTGGATCCTAGTCTCTAACCCAGACAACATCCAAGCAGCTGGTGTGATGTTTAATGCCTTGAGCGACCACTCCCCCACTTTCTGCATCTGGAAAAACAGGCCGCACAAGACCTCCCCCAGACTCATAGTAGTCAGGGACTTTTCTGACTTCTCCCCCGAGGCCTTCCAGAGCTCACTAATGAACGTTAACTGGGTACCACTAAGTCAACTAGGCAGTATTGATGCAGCTGCATAGTACTTCCAACATACCTTCTCTGCAGTGGCAAATCTGCACACCTCAATAAGGAGAAGATGGGCAAAAGGGCAATGCCATAGATGGATATCGCATGAGTTGAAATCTCTAATGATAAGGAGAGACAAGGCCTGGAAAAGGCCAGGAGCTCCTCTGGTCCTACAGAACTAGCTGAATTCAGGTCCCCATGGAACAAGTGCAAGAAAGCCTCTAAGTCTTCAAAGGGCCTATATCAAAACCCTTCAGTGGGACACCTTGTCTAACCCTAAGCCCTTCTGGACCAGTATCAACTCCTTGTTAAAAGGATCAAACAAACCACAGCAGGGCAACATAACCTGCAATGGGCAAACCCTAACTGACAGAGGAGCCTGGGCCTGGGAAGAAGAGTTCAAGGATCTCGCTTTGAACCAGATGTGGGATACCCTTGAAAGCAAAATTAGCTTAGTAGTCAACAAGTATGTACCTCGAAACAAAAAATATAGTAGCACCAAAATAGTGCCTGCGTGGATGACAGCCAAAGTTAAAAGGTGTATTAAACAAAAAAATAAGGCATACATAAAGGCCAAGAAAAGCTGTCAAACATCCTGCTGGAATTCATATCAAAAATCACTTAAACACACAAAGAAAGTGAAAGAAGTATGGTATACATTTAGGTAATAAAGCCAAGGATAACCACAAAACATTTTACTCTTATATAAATTAAAAAAGGGAAGAGTTAATATCATTGGCCCACTAAAGGAAGATGATCGTATAACTATTACAGACAATAACCAAATGGCCACTAGTTTTAACTCATTGCCTCCGACAAGCATCTGCAGTTGGCAGGTGGCAATGTTCTCTTTCGTCTGACAATGACTCCAGACATCAGCTGCAAAGTCCTAGTGTGCCCCTGTGACGTCTGGAGTCGTCGTGCATATATTTTAATATTACTTGCCAGCCAATCAATATGTTACTTATTGAGCATACTGGTGATACCCTACATTGTAAGGCTCTTATTTGATTGGCAAGAGCAGGGTCCCATTTGAAATTCTGCTGAAAACACATTTCAGACTCTGCATTTCTGCTGCTCCAGCATTCAGTGTGAGGAGGAGCTGAGCTGCCGAGAACGCTACTTTGTGTGCCTTTCCACCACATATAGCCCCAGAAACTACTGTGCTGTATGCATATATTTGTTTTTTGCTGTGCATAATACGTGATTGTGCCCTTTTCTTGCTTTTGTACAGTTTTTACTTATTTATGTTCACCGAGATGCCGACCGCAAAACTGGAAGTTGTTCTTTCTCCGTGGAAACGGCTCATAAAGTTGGCTGCACGGACGTGTTTATTTTCTGTCCTTTTTTCTGTGATGGGGTAATCTGGGAGCAAGCGTCTGTTCTTTGGAGGCATGGTTTGGAAAACTTGCTTCAGCTGAGCTGCTGGAGAATGCTACCCAGAAAACTTGTCTGGTTGTTTGTCTCCTGTGCTGTACCACTGTCACGGAGGACTCGATAGGGGCATTGTCTCATGGGCTCCAAGTTTACAGGCATATACAAAGTCAGGCAGGTAATGTTCTCTAAAGCATTTTCCTGTAGCACCTACATTGCTCTGCTTGTGAATACTGTGGCCAGGAACGGTCTGTGGATCGAAGGGCAAGTTGCTTTAATGTTCAGTGGTGGGGGATGGAATGTTGGTGCCCATGGGTGAAAGGAGAGGGTATGTGGGAGGGAGTCTTGATGGTGGGGATCCCCAACACAGGTGAATGGTGGTGCCTGAGGGTATGGGGGAGGGTGTGTTATGGTGCTGAGTCTTGATGGTGGGGATCCCCAACAAAGGCAAATTATGTTTGTTGTGAGGTGGGGCCCAGGGACAGAAGGGGAATTTTTTGATTGTATTGTGGCAGTATGTGGTGTCTGGACTCTCACCATCTCAAAAAAAGAATTCTCTGCTCTACCCTTGTGTTTATTGCTGGGTATGTGAGGCACAGGAGACCAGGGAATCAATTTTGTGTGATGGAGATGGTGGCCGGGTTTGGGGGCGGGCATGGTGGTGTATGTGCCTCTGAGGGACCACTGTTGTTTTTGGGGGAGGACACCATATTCTTCTGAGGGGACTTACACCAGGCAATGCAGTTTCTGGTAAGCTGGTGGGTACTGCAGGGTGAGGAGATCACTGGCTACCAGGGAATCCATTTTGTGCTCTGGATACCCCGGAGTCTCATAATCTCCCACCTGCGGTTGGAATTTTCTGAACGCAATTTTGTGTTGTTGCTGGGTGTGGGGTGGGGTGGGGCACTGTGGGAATGCTGGTTGATATGTTGGTGGATACAGTAGGGTGGGAGATCACTGGCCACCAGGGCATCCATTTTGTGTTGTGTGTTTGATGGTGGGGTGGGTAAGGTCCTTTACAAAGGCACTCCATGTTGTGAGGTGGTAGTTAGTCTCGGGAGGAGGTGAGCCCCTGGACAACAGGCAGTGCTGTTTGTGGGATGGTGCCAGTGATGCAAGGCCTGGCACCATCCCACAAGGCAGTACCTGCTGTCTGGGTGACCCTCCATCCCTCTGAGACCTGTCACCAACACACAAAATGGTTCCATGCTGTCAAGGTCCTCCTCCAACCTTCGAACACCAGACACCATTACACAAAATGGATTTCCTGAGTCTCATGGTCTCCACCTGCAGCTGGTTGTTTACAAAAGCAATGTGATATAAACAGAATGCCATTTTGTGTTTATCATGTATACTTTAAGAGTTATTTGCATTTGTTTATGACACGGTGTGTATGGCTGACATTTTGTCCTTCAAGAACCATCTAGGCACTTTGAATAAAACAGAAATTCTGGGTATCTCAGTCAGTAGAAAAGAAACCAAATTGCTTACAATTGATTGCATGGTACCATTGGAAAGGTAATTTAGTAATGAACAGATTGTCTCCTGACATTTTGTGTGTATTATGTATACTTTAGGAGTTATTTGGATTTGTTTATGGTATGGTGTTTTTGTGGCTGACATTTTGTCCATCAAGAACCACCTAAGCATATTGAATAAAACACACATTCTGGGTATGTCAGCCAGTATAACACAAAAACTACATTGAGCACAACTGATTGCATAGCACCGTCGGAAAGGAAATTTTATGATAAACAACTTTGCTGCTGATATGTTGTGTGTATCATGTATACTTTAGGAGTTATACACATTTGTTTATAGCACAGTGTGTATGGTTCAGATTCGTGCCTCAAACCTCACCAACGCACCTTGACTAAAATGGTAAAAAACTATGTTTTATACCACAGAAATATATTTTTCTTTTACTACATCTAGTGTCTGGTTGCTTAATTTGGTGTTAATATTAACATATTTCCCAACAAAACTAGGCTTATAAGCGCATTTTAGTGGAAACATTTTTTTTGCTGTTTCGACCAGAATAGAAAAACTTAAATTACTTATTATTACTTGCATACCACCATTGGAAGGCAATTTTATGCTGAACAAGTTTACCACTCATACTTTGTGTCTAGCACTTACGGTTCTTGAGTTATTAGCATTTGTTTGCGGCATGCTGATTATGGCTTGATTTTGCTTAGAAAGCCCAAGATTCACTGTTAATAGTATACAGGACACAAGTGCTGTAACTTCAGAGAGCACCTGAGGAGGCAATGAGTTAACAAATTGTTTACTTCAGTTTATAATAACAAATCATGCAACACAAAAAATCATCTACCCGGAAGGGGTGAACCTAGTTTAGTAATTGATTCTATCAAAGTCAGGGAGAGATTGCTAAAAATGGATCCTGAAAAAGCCCAGGGACCAGATGGGTTGCACCCAAGACTTATTAGGGAGATGGCTAATGAACTGACAGGCCCTATTATAACTATATTCCAGACTTCCTTGGCTTTGGGAGAAGTGTTAGATGTGTGGAGACTGGCTGATGTGGTTCCCATACATAAAAAGGGGTCTAAACATGCAGTAAGTAACTATCGGCCCATAAGCCTGACAGCAGTTTTGGGGAAGGTCATGGAGGGGATTATTAAAGATTTTATGGTACAGTATATGCAGGAAAGGGGGGATATTGACCATACCCAACACGGCTTTGTCAAGGGATGCTCCTGCCGGACAAACCTTCTGGAATTTTATGGAAAGGTTAGTCAAGTATTGGATGAGGGAGATTCAGTAGATATTATCTTTTTGGATTTAATCAAAAGCGTTCGACAAAGTACAGTACCACATGGTCAGCTAATTGACTCCTTAACTGAGCACGATATTCAGGCAATATTACCAAATGGATTGCCTCCTGGCTAAATGGCAGGAAACAAAGAGTCTGCATAAGGGGTATCTATTCTGACTAGTCCAGTGTCACTAGTGGGGTCCCTCAGGGTTTTGTCCTGGGACCAGCCCTGTTTAATGTTTACACATCATCTATGAAAATTAAAGGTGAGACTTGGATGTCCAAATTTGCTGATGACACAAGGTTGGGTCTTCCAGTAAATAATAAGAAGGATGCAGAAATATTACAGGAAGCCTTGGGAGAACTGTAGGAGTGGGCAAGAATCTACAGACTTACATTTAATGCTGACAAATGCACTGTGATGTACCTAGGCTCCAAAAATCTTAAACACAACTATAGATTAAATGTATCTATATTAATAGAAGTCACGAATGAAAGGTACCTGGGAGTTATAATTTCAAATGACCTTGGTAGTAAGGCACACTGCAATCAGGTAATTAAAAAGGCAAGCAATATTCTAAATTGTATTAGGTGGCATATAAAGAGCAGAAACAAAGAAATCCTCATTCCACTCTATACCTCACTGGTTAGACCACATATGGAATATTGTGCACAGTTGTGGGCACCAGAAGGTAAAACTGAAACTGGAGCACTAAAGAGGATACAGAGAAAGGCACCAAATGTATTAGAGGGGTACAACATTTGGAATATAGTGAAAGATTGCAGAAATTGAGTATGTATAGTCTACAGTATCATATGCACAGAGGGGATACGTGTATGGTGCATAAAGCTTTTTCAAACTTGAACTTGTGGGATATGTTGGATCTGGATATTAGGGATCAAAGCTACTACACAAGAGCACACCCCCTGCAGATTAAAGGCTAAATACTGGTTCTTTGTAAGGGTACCAAATATTTGGAATAGCCTCCCTATAGAGGTAGTGGCCAACAAAACTAGTGAGGAATTTAAGCACAGGTTGGATAGCTACCTAATTCATAATAAAATAATGGGATACTAATTAATGGTGAGCAATATGGAATTTCAGTCATCTCTGCTCTGGATTACCTAAGAAACCTAGATGAGAGATCGCTGCTGCCTTCAACAGCTTCTTCACAGACCTGGGCACCATCAAAACATCTGCCAACACCGACCACCAGGTTCCCCAGTTACAGAAACGCAGGATCCCCCAACACCCACTTCCAGCTAGGACAGCGTGCATCAAAGAAGTGCTATCCCTCCTGCAAACCTTAAAACCAATGGAATCACTGGGACCTGATGGACTGGACCCTAGGCTACTCAAGGCTGCTGTCCCTGCCATAGCCTTACCTGTCACCATGTTAATAAAAAGATCCCTGTTGGAGGGAGTAGTCCACAGAACGTGGAAACAGGCCCATGTGGTCCCAATCCATAAGGGTGGATCCAGAGACCCAATTGGCCACTACAGACCCATCTCTATTCTTGCCAACTGGCAAAGATACAGGAACGGATTGTATACAGCCAACTGATGGACTACCTGGAAGACCACCAGTCTCTGGCCTCCTCACAGCATGGTTTCTGTAAAAAGCATGGGACTGACACTGCCCTCATCAGGTTCACCTCCAATGTCCTAGCTGCCCTGGATAAGGGCACCCCACTGGGGTAGTCTTTATAGACCTGACCAAGGCTTTTGACTTGGTAGATCACCCACTCTTGCTAACCAAGTTGAGCACATTTGGCCTGGACCAACACGCCCTGAACTGGTTCCATGACTACCTGACTGACCGCTCCCAGCAGGTCAAGTGGAGAGGAGCAACCTCTGACTCTCTACCTCTATACGAGGGGGTGCCTCAAGGCTCCATCCTGGGCCCACTTCACCAATGACCTCCACCAAAACTGTGGGAGTAGCTCTGTGGTGCAGTACTCTGATGATGCAGTACTCTATAGAACTGCACTGCACCAGGATGATCTTGGACCCCTACTCCAGGCTGACTTCACCCAGGCTGAAGCGTGGCTGGTAGAGAATCACCTGGTCCTCAATGCTAACAAGACCAAAGTGCTCCTGTTTGGTCCAAAATCCCTGGGTCCCTCCTGGGCACATCTTCTCCCATTGGTCACCTCAGCGGGCACAACTATTGAGGTGGTCCAATCCTTCAGATACCTGGGTCTTACACTAGACCAGGAACTCATGCTAAAGCTTCACATAAATCTGGTGACAAAAAGCATCCACCGAAAACTTGGGCTGCTTTACAGCCTTAGCGCCAATATGATACCTGAGACAAGACTGCAGTCGCTCAGAGCATCCTCCTACCTACTCTTACATATGCAGCCCCAACCCTACTCAGCATTGGAAAACTCGACCATGGCAGACTACAGACATTGTACCACAAGGTAGTGCAATTCACCACAAAAGTCCATTTGAGGACCCACAACTGTGAAGCTCTAGTCGCACTCAAATGGCCCACCCTGAACCTCAGGCTCCAGCACCCACTGCTAAGTTGGATATATAAGCTCCTCTCAGACAATCCCCCCCTCAGGACTAATTGGGCTGCTTGCTCCAAAGCAGCCCAGCAGGCCCCTCCGCAATTCTGGCAAAGCTCTCCTTGCACTCCCCAGGTCCAGATCGGCAGCAGGCAGTAAATCCTTTGCCCACATAGCCCCTACGCTGTGGAACAAGCTCCCCTGTCATCTCCAAGAAGCCCCCTCCTTAGCGATTTTCCAGAAAGGACTATGTACTCACCTCCTGTACCTCAGCTCCTGTGTCTGTCCAGAAGGCTAGCTAAATCATGTCACCTGTTGCCCGGCCATGGGCGACCTAACTGCCACTACTGGCATCTAGATGCCACTGTAGACCATGTATACTTGACCTGTAAATAGTTTCTCTAATGAAAACCTGTCATTCACAATGTAACCCTGTACCTTGTAGCCTTGTACCTTTAGCCTTATTCTGTTTTGCTTGTGTATTTTATTGTTCCACCTGCCTTAAATCTAACTGCTTCCACTGTTGTTGTGATTGTATGTACAATGTCACAGCCCTTCTGTATGCAATGTCCTGTAATGTATTACTTGATTGTGCTTGCTTAGCTCTATGTAACTAACCCTGGGTCGCCCCTGAAAAGGGACCTTTGGGGCCCAGTGGGCCTTCCCAGTTAACAAAATTTAATAAATAATAAATAAATAAATAAATAAATAAATAAAGTTTTTTTGTCCCCCGCAGATTGAGATGTATTCTGGGTGCTTTTTAGGTTCTTTTAGGGTAGCACTGCACCTATGAGTTTGTTTTACTTATATGACTGTATAATGCTTTAAGGATGGCTTATGCTAGGTTCTCTTCTTTTGGATTTATAATTTGTTTTGTTATACTCTTGAGACATGTATTTTATTCTTGATTTATTCATTGTCTGTTTTTCAATAAAAAATACCCCATCTCACCTGTAGGGGAACCCATGTCCAAGATGGCATTGACAGACTCTGAAGTAGAGATGGAGGAGAGCAATCACCTTGTTTTGGATACTGAAAGTGCTTCTGGTAGTACTTTGGATGTTTCTGTGGGAATTTTATCTGAACCGGCTGCCCTGATGGAAGGTTTAGTAACTCCAGATGCGAGTGAGCTCACCATCTCTTGGAGAATGACACAGAAGTTTTGCATGGTCCCGAGGTAGCCAACTCCCAGTTCTAGGGAATGGCAGCTGCTGTAGTAGCCGAAGACCCCGTGGATATGGAAGTAATGGGGGTTAGAGGTGCTACTGATGCTGGGGTACTATCTGCAAGTGACAGAGGATTGGGAGGAGGATGAACAACTCCAGCGGTGAGAGAGAGAAGAATTTCAGCAGAACGCTGCTGTTTCTCACACTGTGGATGAAGGGACAGATGGTCCCATTAATTTTGATACTTGGTCCCCAGAACAAGCATTATGTAATCTGGGCTGGAAACAGGAGCCAGATGGTCAATGGTTTCCTGTATCATAATGGCTTATTTTTGATGATCCAGAGGACATAATAGCAGTCGATGGAGGAGAGTGTCGGCATATGGGAGCAGAAAAGAATCTGCAGATTTGGGATGTGCTGAGACATTTGGACCAGACAGACTTCCTGTGCCTGACAGGCCCACTGGGTCGGAGTCTCTGGGGCTACCTCTACAGCCTGCTGATTCAGTTCAGGTAGGACAGGCGGTGCCTGTATCTGATTCTCCTCATCTGTCTAGTCTACCTTTTGGAGCTACAGTTCATGGTTCTGCTGCCTCTCCCAGGCAGCATACATTCAAGGATGCACTTAATGCCTGTCCTCTACATTGAGGGCTCACTTACCTATTTCTGCATCACAGGTTTCTTCGATGAAGAATCCTCCCCTTCCCTCTCCCATGGGGAAGTAGACCATTCTACTTCAGGACAGAAACCAAGACCCAATTTCTCCAAACTGTTTCAGAATAAACTTACACAAGCCCCACAAAAGAATGCAGTTCGACTTCATTATCGGGGCTGTATGCAGTATCAGCCTCACTGGCTATTCGTAGCCCAAAAACTACTTTTGGATTCTGTGCTGTTCCATCCCCCTGAGATCTATGCTCTTATACATGTCTCAGGGGAGGATACATTTGATATAAGTTTTCTCCAGCATTCAGGCCTAGATCGGTTCTGGACTAAATATAATCTGTTAAGGGATTCTCCAGTATGGATACCTTTTATGGCAATCCCTCTGATGAAACCTCTCCTAAAACCATAACAGTGATGTTCCATAATGAGGGGATAAATGTGAATGATATCCTTTTCTGGTTACAGAAAAGATGTTCAGTACTGGGAAAACCTGATCCTGTTTTGGATTCTCTTGGCTCTGGACTGGGGGTGGTGTTTCTGAATAAAGTTGTCTCAGTAAAATTCCACTATTAATCATATCCCTAACAGTTTTTGGGGACCGGACAGAGGACTGTTTTTATGCAGGCAGCAAGAGTCTGCTATAAATGTGGCTCTCCAGCGCTTCTCAGTAGCTGTTATGACAAGATGAGATGTGCATTGTGTCAGGTGTTTGGTCATGTTAGCATGGCCTGCACTAATGTATTCAAGTGTAACCTGTGTGACAAGTCTGTGCATGCTTACCATCAGTGTCCCTGGGTGGGACAGAACAGGACAGATGGTTTAGACCAAGATTCTTTGGTCCATCCAGCCCAGGATCCTATGCCAGAGCAGCCTTCTGATCATTCGACAGAGCTCAGTGCGCCCCCTTCCCTCCCTTGTGATTACTCAAGTGGAAGAACCCCCTGTAGCAGTTAGCCAGGAGATTTTGACTTTGCTTCCTGCTGCAAAACTGACCATAGTTGAGCCCCCACAGTCTCCTCCTCCTGTAATTCTTGATCTACAGAGATGCCCCCCCCCCAACTTTCAACTTCCGAAAACTCATCGAGTGACTAGATCGTCTACAAAGGCTATGTCTGTTCCTCCCCTCCTTACCATCCCAATCCCTTTCAGGTTTTGCAAGTTGAGGGGCACTCTTACCTGGAGTCTGATGTATCTTCATGGTCCAGAATGGTATCCGACATGGAGCAAGAATGCTTATCATTGGCCACACTTGACCCTGGCAAAAAGAAAGGGAAGAAACGTAAATCCCTTACCGAGACTGGGGACCCAGAATTATTTAGTCACACCTTTTCTGTTTAATGTCTACCTTACGTATTGCTTCCCTTAATGTATGCAGCATGTTCAACTATAGGAAAAGGTTTACTGCCTTGTCCTTTTTTCAACACTCTTCATATGACATTATTTTCTTACAGGAAACCAGACTTAAGTCCCTTAATTTCACTGCTCAGGCTAGATGGGGGTGGGTGTGGGGCCTTTCCTATTGGTCTTTTGGCACTGATGTAGTGGATGGGTTGGGGGTCCTGATTTGAGGCTCTAAACTTTCTTTACATAGATTGGTGGATATCACCCCTGGAAGGACCTTTCTTCTCAATTGATCTTTTCTGCACTTTTCTTTACACCTCATAAACACTTATGCGCCTCAAACTAAGGCTACCCGGGTGGAGTTGTTTGAAGCCATTAGACCTTATTTATTTACTTCACGTCATGTTATTTGGTCTGGGGATATAAACTGTGGCATGGATTTTACATCTAGAATTGATCTGCAAGAAATATATATTGTGATTCTCGCACTTTATCTAATATAGCTCATCAGGCTAATCTCACTGACACAGATATTTAAAGACTGACCCTGGGTTTACCTATTATAGGAATAGATATGCCACGGAATTGATTTTTTTTTTTTCCAGATTACTGGTGCCCCGTATTTGACCTTTTCCATGTGAGTTCTCAGATCACCTTCGCTTTCTTGTTCATTATATTTAGTAGAATTCCCCACGTTTGTTGTCTAGTACCAAACGGTGGTGGATGAATGTCTCTGTCCTACTTCAGGAACCTGTTATACAGGAGCTGGAGACTCTTTTTCAGATTTGTGAGTCTGTGAAATGTTTGTATAGTGATCAGTGGAGCTGGTGGGCTGACACAAAATCGGCTATCACAGCTTTGCTTAAATGTCTAGGGCAGTTCAAATCTAATCAGGACTATTTACATTATCAGGATAACAGAAATAAATTGGATAAATATTTATCCCTTACGCTCACTCAGAGAGCTCAGTGTGTGTCTCACGTTGCTCATCTAGAGAGTCAGATGTTTCACTAACAGTATAGCAGGGACCTGCCTCTTCAGGCAGAACTGAGATATGGTACTGAATCAGCCATCCGCTGACCCTTTGCTGCATGCTAACAGTGTTTAGAGGCTACTCAAGACAGAGTTGCAAGATTTGGATGGCAATTTCATACACTGGATATGGACATTTTACTAACTGTCAGTAAACATATACAGGGTACTTTTATGCCCCTTTTTACAAGATCACTCTGTATTAGATTATGTGTGTCATTTACTCCATTATTGACATAATCTCAAATTACTGCCTTAATGCACCTATTCAATTTGAGGAAGTGGAACTGGCCATTAGGCTCTTGAAGGATGGAGCATCTCCTGGACCTGATGGGCTGTCTGGTGCCTTTTATAAGAAATTTGCTTCTGTATTAGCTAACTTTTATATGATTTGTTTAATGATATATTACAGCATTCCTGGTCTTCTGGTGACCTGGGAGCAGCTATTATGGTGTTTCTATATAAGAAAGGTTCATGGCAGCTATTTAAAATTGAAGACCTATTAGTTTACTTAATTCTGACTACAAGATCTTGTCAAAATGTTATGCTTTAGGTTACAGAAAGTGAGTGCTCATTTAATACTCTTGCCCAGTCCTGTTTGATTCCAGGAAGGAATATCTCAGCAAATCTGGCCCTGATACGGGACACCTTTGAATATGACAGACAAAATAAGCATCAAGTTTTTTATTGGTTATTGATCAGGCTAAAGCCCTTTGACAAAGTGTCCATGAATATTTGTTTCACATCCTTGTTTCATATGGGATTCCTCATAATATGCTGTTGTGGTTCTGAGCTTTGTATTCAAATGCTACTACCTTATGTCAATGGGCTATTGGGGATCCTTGCACATGAAGATAGGGATTGTACAGGGATGCCTGGTGAGCTCTCTACTCTACACTTATGCTTTGGATCTGTTCATTAGGCATGTGATTAATAATAGGAGAATAGTGAGGTTATCTCCCCATGTTGATCTAGACAGACAGAAGGTGGCTGCATATGCAGATGATTTTTGTTCTTTGTTCCTACAGAAGAAGTGGGAGAGAGGTTGTAGAGGAACTGACTCAGTTTTCTTTGGTTTCTGGGGCTGTAACTAATATGGAGAAAAGTCAGATGATTAGGTAGGACCCAGTGAGGACAGTCAGTTGATACAGTTGGGGGTATTCCATTAATTTCTTCTACAGTTTCTCATCCTAGGTATACATTTGGAGATGGAATCTACACTCTTAAGAATTGGGAATCCAAAATCAAGGTGTGTGATCATAAAGTCCAACTTTGAAAATCATGGACATTTTCAAAGCAAAAGAGAATACTAATTATTAAGAGACTTTTGGTACCTCTTTGCATATTCAAGTTTCATTTATTCCCATCTGTTTGGAGACATGATTATATAGATGTTTTTTTCAGATGTTGTGGGGCAGTAACCAACTCTGCCACTCATAAACATGGCCATTTCTCTCGATCTGGTCTTCCTGCTGGGGTTGGAGGCCTCGATGTGGGGTGGAACCAATCAGATGGTCTGACCACCACACTGTGAGGTTCAATTTTTGCTCCCTCATGTGAGACCTACTCCTAGTGGAGATGGTCAAGTCCCGCCTTTTACGGGGATGTTACTCCACTGGTCTAACTGTGGTTCTTGACCTATCAGAATTTCCTGGGTTGAGTTTTAATCTCTGAAGCGATGGTCAAGCTTATAACAAAGCTGTCACCTTCGGCTTGATTTAATTGTCTTCCACCTGTGTGCAGCCCTTCCTTCTTCTCGATCCCTTATTTGATCGGGATCTGAGGGAGTTGAGGAGATTAGGTCGCAGGTTGAGAGATGTTGGTGGAAGTCTGGCTTAGATGCTTGACCATCTTAGACTCCTAGAGCATTATAAACTCTATCAGTCAGCAATTACTCATAAGAAGGTAGTGTTCCTTGTCCGAGAAATTGCTGCTGCTCAGAATCGACCGGCCCCAGCTCTTTCTAAACCGTGAGACAGGCTGTGCAACCCAGCCTGTCTGCACGCTCATCATGTTTTTTCACAGTTGCAGTGTGTGGAGCTTGCTCGATTCTTTTGCAGACAAGGTGGCTGACATCAGGGCGAGATTTGTGCCACCTCCTTCATGGGAGCTGTGGTGGTCCAACCTATGACAACAAGCACACTCGCTCACCTGGAGTTCCTTCATAAGGCTGGAAATTGAGGATGTTATGAGGATTGTCCAGGGTATGCGCACTACCAGCTGTAGTTTAGACCCGGTCCCACAGGCCTGATTATGGGCTGTGGGAGGTTATCTTCCCGGTTCTAACCAGGATAGTCTGGTGTTCCCTAGACACTGGTGAATATCTCTGCTCCCTGAAGGAAGCGGTGGTGACACCAGTGTTGAAAAAGGCATCCTTGGACCTGACTCCCTGGCAAACTACAGACCCATCTCGAACCTCCCCTTTGTTGGGAAGGTAATCGAGAAAGTGGTGGCAGCCCAGTTGGACAACCATCTTACCATCCATAACATCTATGATCCTCTTCAATCAGGCTTTTGAAAGAGGCACAGCACTGAGACTGTGCTGGTTCGGGTCCTCAATGATCTCCTGATGGCGAGAGACCAGAAAAAATGGTCCATTTTGGTCCTTCTGGATCTGTCAGCAGCATTTGACACCGTAGACCATGGGGTGTTGCTTGAGCGCCTGAGATGCATCTGTGGGCTTTCGGGCCTGGTTCACTGATGGTTTACTTCTTTCCTCACAGGTAGAACTCAGAGGGTGATATCGGGGATTTTTTTCCTCCGATTCCACCGCCTGACCTGTGGGGTGCCTCAGGCTCTGTGCTGTCCCCATGTTGTTTGCAGTGTCATACTTCCCCTCAGAGACATTGTAAGATGATATGGGCTGGAGTTTCATTGTTATGTCGATGATACCCAGCTCTATCTGTCCTTTGTGCCTGACCAGAATAGAGCACTCTCAGTGTTTATAACTGTCTCAGTGAGATCCAGGATTGGATGAGGTCCAGTTGGTTGAAGTTGCTCAGGGAAGACGGAGGTGTGCTGGTTGTGGATCATGGCAACCGGATTGAGAGGTTGGGGCACTCAAACCTCTGGTTTATTCCTGGGGATGCAGAGCTCCTGACCTCTGAACGTGTGGAGACCTGGGGTGATCCTTGATGATTAGCTGACATTATGCAGTGCGTGTCAGCAGTTGTTAAGGTATCCTTTACCATCTTAGGAACATCGCCAAGATCAAGCACCTTGTTCCATCCAGCGACCTTCCCACTTGATCCACGCCTTTGTGACCTCGGCCTGGACTACTGCAACTCCCTTTACTTTAGGCTGCCTGGCATTGATATCCGCCGCTGTAGCTAGTGCAGAACTCAGCAGCCCAGTTGTTAATGGGGACTTCCCGTTCTTCCCATATTACACCGGTGCTCCAAGATCTGCACTGGCTGCTGATTCAGTGGCGGATCACCTTCAAAGTCGGACTTTTGACTTACAAAGCCCTACATGGTTTGGGCCCTGATTACCTGAAAGAGCTTCTGGTGCCTTACACATAATCCCTCCCGCTCAACCAACGAGGGGTTGCTAGAGATCCTGAGGGTAATTTTAAATCCTGCACCCGAGTTTTTATGTTCGCGGCAATCACCCTCTGGAATTCTTTTACTACGTTGGATTAGAGAGTGCATGACGGTGGAGTGGTTTCAAAAGGGGCTTAAAGTCTTTTATGGAGTAAGGTATTTGCAGATAACTTGATGCCGATTAAGTGCTTGTAGTTAACTGAGTTTTTAAATATGTTTTAGCATGTTTTATTATGTATTTTATTGTAATGCGCCTTGGTTTTGAGAAAGGCGTATATAAATAAAGTTTATTATTATTATTATTAAATAAGTGAGATTATATAGTACATATCTTCCTGTTAAATTGGGGGGTTTGGGTATGATGAACCCTGTGGGGTTTTTTTTATTTCTTTTTTTTTTATTTCCACATTGAAGCTTGGGTTGGGTGGTATGGTGGCTCCATTGCAGTGCTGGACTTGGTTTCTGTTTCATAAGTTTCATGAAAAATGGATTACTTTCCTCTGAAATTATTGCATCAGTACTCTGTTCCAGAATTTACTGAATCTTCACTTCAGAAGGTTTGACAATGGAAACTGGATAAGACAGTTCTGTTATCCTCCACCAGGAAGTCAGTATTTTGGCAGATTATGTCCTCAGTTTGTTGGTCAAGTTGTTTTTCTGTTCTGTATTCTGTCTCGTCATTCTTTGGTATTGTCAATGTTAACTGATAAGAGGGTTCTTGTCAAAACCTGGTTTGTGTTGTGGTTGTGTTCCCATGGGAGGTTAGGTGTTAGAGGGAATATGAAGCATAAAGCCATAGATGAAAGGATCTGTCCATGAGAAGAATGTCTTCAACTTGAGGAGACTCAATCTTACTTTTTTTCAGTGCCCATCTACTAGATTATTGATTTCTTATTTGGCAACTAGATGGCAGCGGCCTTATCTTAATTCCCTTACTTATCAGAGTCTTATTCTGGGAGATTATTCAAGATATTTAAAGTTATTTCACCCTAGTATCTTGACAGTGATCTTTGCATGTCTTAAATTTTATTTATGGCAGGCACGTTGACAATTTTATCTCAACAACTGAATACAGCTCCAATTTCTTTTGCAGTGTTGGTGGAGACAGTCTATGTAGTTAAAACATCTTATTATGGAAGACTGCCGAAGTGTATGGCTGATGTTCTATGGAGAAGAATTGCATGGTTAACTTGATCCTTGTAGGGTCTGTTAGTCAATATTGTTATTTCATTTTTGGCTTTATTCTTAACTTTGTTGTAGTGCTTTTTATTTATGATTTTTTTTATGCTTTTCTTTTTTTATTACTTTTCTTTTTTTATATTTATGAATTACTGTGCATGAACATATCTTTATTCTTTATGATCATACAAGAATGAGATTGTTGTAATATGTATGTGCATTTGTGTGACATTGTATGTTTTGTCTTATATTTGTTATGTTCATTTTCACAATAAAATTCCCCTACTCTTCAGTAGGGGGTGCTGTGACTGGTGCTGTGAGGCCATTCTGTCCTGGCTGATGGAGAAGCAGGATGTGTGTGAGACTGAGAAGCAGGCCTCCTCCCCGGTCTCTGTTTGCAAAGAGGCCCAGACTACTATGGATTATGATAGTTGCAGTAAGGACATGCACTTTTTAGATGTTAAAACTGATGATATTGTAGCTGAAAGTGAAGATGTGCAAGAAATGGAGGGAGAAGGGGTGGCTAGTGCCCTAACATCCCCCACATTGCTGAAACTGTTGAAAG
Organism: Neoceratodus forsteri; assembly: GCA_016271365.2. Taxonomy (NCBI): domain Eukaryota; kingdom Metazoa; phylum Chordata; order Ceratodontiformes; family Ceratodontidae; genus Neoceratodus; species Neoceratodus forsteri. The sequence continues at coordinate 630,005,280 of CM057459.1, forward strand.
AGGAAGAACAGAGATTTTTGGAAAGGAGGAACCTTTTACAGCGGGAACTGAGGTGCCAAGGGATGGATTTGGAGATGGACTGAACAATGCAACTAAAAATAGGGTCAGATAAACAGATGGTGCAGGATCCAGGCAGAGAGGTGGAGATTGAACATGGAGCAGAATTGGGAGGAAATGCTGGCGGCTCTCAGGGGCCACAGGTAACTTGTTCTCCTGATGCTGTAGTTCTGGATGGGAGCTCACAGGAGAATGAGAAAGAAATGTTAAATGTTTCTGAACAGAGTGTGGATTTAACTGATGCAAGGAAAGCAGGGGAAGTAAACAGTGAGACTGTAGTGGAGGGGAAGGAGCTGGAAGTGTGTGCTACTCCTCTGTTGCCACAAAATGCTGTCTTTTCAATTGGGGTAATAAACAGTAGCTCAGTAAAAAGAGTTTGCAGCAAAAGTTCTGTAGTGCAGAGCCAAAAAAGGGCAGGTACCTACAAATAAAAATGTATCTGCAGAAATTCTTTCAACCTTCAACAAAGATGGCAGTATAGCCTAGAGGTTAGAGGAACGAGGTGTGAACAAGCTTGATACATCCAGCAGACCAGACTTGAGTTTGATTCTCACAACCTCCACTTGCAAGTCACTTAACTCTCTAGTGCTCCCAGGTCGCCCCTGGAAACAGGCACTTGTGCCTAGTGGGCCTTACCCAGTTTCCAAAGACTAAAATAAAAAATAAAAATAAATAAAGGGGTCTTGTAACTTCTGGTGTTAATGACAATGATACCTCTGAGTGGGATAAAACTGCTTTACAAGGAGCAGGGTGGAGGAAAGCCCAGATGGGAGAAAGGTGGGTTCCTAATCTCCCTATAGTGTTTATGGGTGGGACAGCCACAGTTAAGGCCACCACGGCTGTGTGTTCTAGTACAATAAGAGAAGGTGAGACTACCTGTGCACTACCTGTGCACTTGTACCCCCCTGGACAAATCACAGAGTCTAGCCTAGACTCAGGATTGCAGGAAAATATTGAAAACCCACAGGGCTTAATGGAAGATATTATGGCATTGGAAGGTGAAAACAGGACTATGGGAACACATAAGCAAGTTGGTGGGGATGGGGAAAGAAAACTGGGGGAACTTAGGTCATACAGCTCCCCTGTACATGAAACTCAGAAGAGGAATCAAATGGCCCATTGGGTTGCCACTGAATGGGAGGGTGGACATAAGGACATTGTGTTAAATACAAATTTAAAAGAATGGCTGTTTTCAGAGGTGGTAAAATGGCTTCTGAACCGCAGCCTGTAGAAATGTGGTGTGCCTGAGGTATCAGGGGACTTCAGAGGATGTTTCAGACTGCCATTTTGTGGGAAGAGTGTTTTTGAAAAATAGTATGAAGTATTATAGATGACATATAACCTGCTCATTCATATGCCAGGTGACACACATTTTTGATATTAGCTTCAATCATCCTGCAGGTTTAGAATGCTTTTGGAAGCAGTACCAGCAAGTAAAGAATGCTGCTTTTTGGAAGCCTTTTCTGGCTATTCCCCTAATGAAACCTTCTTTCAAACAGATTACAATTTTATTTTGGAATGAAGGGGTTAATGTGGAGGACATCACCCATTGGCTGAAGAACCATTGTACTGTAAATGGGAATCCTGAGCCCAATATGGATAAGGAACACCTTTGGAGAGCTGGCTGGAGATACAAAGTTACTTTGAAGCAGGAAAATGGAGAGACAAAACATCTCCCAAACTGTTTCTTTTTGGGGTGAGAGGGGGGTGCTCTTATGCAGGGAGCCATGTGCCTCTATAATTGTGGGGACATGGGTCATCTTAGCAATGTATGCACAAGATTAAAATGTGTCTTCTATGAAGAGCTAGGACATGCTAACATACATTGTCCTAAACTAGTCAGGTATAACTCATGGATGAGAATGGGAACCCTTTAGTGCATGTCCTTGTGCTTCCCACAATAATTTGATAAAATGGTATGGGCTGAGCAGAATTTGCATGTAGCCAATACACAAAAGGAAAAATTAAGATTTGAGGAGTTACTGTCTCAGACTGCCCAAGGGATAAAAGATCAAGGCCTGAGAAAATTTCAGAAATTGCCCCCCAGAGGGATCCAAAACCACGGATGTTCTCCTGTGGGCTCTTCCCTAACCACAGGGATGGAAGACACCACCCCAACCCTGATTGTGACTGAGAAGACTCACTCAGTCCTTGGGAAATTCTACTTAACATGTGGGAAGGTTCCACCTAACTGGTGGATTGCCCAGTTGCCTTGCCTGAGACTGCCTCTGCTGAGCCCAAGATGCCTCCTCCAGTTGCAATAAATGAACCTCCTTTTCACAGGATAACCAGGGCAAAGCACCTTCACAATCTTTTGTGACAAATTTGAGTGGGGAGAGGATAAGTCCTGTTCCCACCCAAAAGACTTATGAGGTATTGATGGAGCTTGAATCAATAAATTCTGATGGGCGTTCAGAAGAATCCTCCATTGCCTCTTCTCAGACAGTGGAGGTTGGAGAAGCTGTTCCCCTGGTTAAACCCAAAACTAAGAAATGAAAGAAAAGGAAATGAACTCTGCAAGCAATGCTTGTATGGGCCTAATTTGGTTATGCGGCTTGCTTATGGATCTTGCTTTAATAATATTAAATGTTAACAGCATCTAGGCAGCTGAGAGGAGACAGGTTACTTTTGCAAAATTAGAAATGGAACAAGGAAATATTTGCTTTTTACAAGATACAGGGTTGCACACACTTTCAGAAATAACGCAAGCTCAGATAGATTGGTGTTGGGGGCCATCTGATTGGTCTTTGGGAGAGGATGTGTGTTCAGGTGTGGGCATATTGTTTGTGGGTTGTGCTATAAAGATTTTGACATTTTTAGATGTTTTCCCTTGTAGGGTGTTGTTGATGGATGTAGTGATTGCTGAAATTGCATATAGACTCATAATATTTATGCCTCTCAAGCAAAAGCTGAGAGAACGGCCTTACAGGGCAAATAGAGCTTTTTTAGACACCTCTAAAGTTATATTATGGGGGTGATTTTAATTGTGGATTGGCTAATCGGGACTGGGGTAGGATAGTGGAAAGCGACAGACACTAATCTGTTGCAGGGCATTTTGACCAACTACCTACTTAAAGATGTGCATGATATTATTGGTGACATCTCCTGTTCATACTTTCTATAAAGGAAGGCTGCCAACCAGGATAGATTTCTGTTTCTTATCAGAAAGATTGCAGGGCGTATCGGCTTCAATGGTCCCGGTGGAAACCTTGGATCACTTTGCAGTTAAGGTAACATTAGGGTCTAGGCAAACTGTTACTATGGGTAGGGGATACTGGAAACCGAACACTTCCCTTTTGCACATAGATTCACATAGAAGAGATATTCTAATACTGCTTGAATTCTCGATGATTAGGTTTTTATATGATAGCCCCATAGACTGGTGGAGGACACTAAAAGAGATTTAAAAGATCTATTTATTAAAACAGCTACTAACATTGCAAACGGAAATATATCTAGTATTTAGGGTTGCAGGCTAAATTTTTAAACTGGCTATGCAGATGAAAGAAACTGGAATAGATCTTACAGGGCAGATAGGGAAGATTAAAGCTGAGATGTATAACTATCACCTGATGCAAGAACATACAAAGGCATTTAACCAGAAATTTAGTGTTTATGGAATAAAAGCTCATGTGACCCTGTATGATAGTCCAGAAGTTAGATTGGGGCAGAGACTAATGACTTCATTACAACAATCAAATGGCACAGTAGTTTCTAATAATTTTACATCCAACAGGTGGTGCAGCAATATATTCAGGATAAATTTCAGGTGGGGAGACACAGAGTCCAGTTAATTTCATGGATCAATTGCATTTTCCACAACTAACCAAGACTGTGAAGGAGCAGCTTTTGGAATCAATAACGTAATTCAAAGTCAGAGTAGCTATAGGTAAATTATCATTAAATACATCTGGTAGTTATGGGATGCCAAATGAGTTTTATAAAGAGTTTGTCGACCAAATAGCCCATATTTTACTTAAGTATACCTGGCTATGCTGAGAGGGAAAGATGTGGTCTAGTTTGAAGGAAGGAATAATGATTTTTCTGTATAAAAAGAGGGAATCGAAGGGATATTAATAACTGGAGACCTTTAAGTCTGTTAAACACTGACTATAACATTTTGGCAAAAATTTTAACAGTAAGATTGGCAAATGTGGCTAAGGACATAATTTTGGAAGTGCAGACATGTGCTATCCCTGGGAGGCGTATAACACAGAACTTGATTTGTTTGTGTGAGGTGGAGGAGCAGGGTGGGCTGCAAAATTGAGATGGGTATATAGTTACTGTAAATCAGAAGTCTACCTTTGATGCTGTGAAATATTACTATATATGGAATGTGTTAGCAAGGAATGGTATTCCAGAAGGTTTTATAGAAATGATACGTATGCTGTATAAAGGAGCACAAGTACAGCCTATGATAAATGGACACCTTGGAATCCCAATGTATATAAAGAAAGGGATGCAACAGGGCTGTCCGCTAAGCCCTCTGCTGTATGTTTTGGGGCTGGACCCCATTTTAAGGGCTTTAGAGGCAAAGAAACTAGTCCTACCTATTTGTCATATTACAGGGATGGAATGTGCAAAGGTTACTGCTTATATGGATGATTGTGTTTTGCTGGTAGCTGAGTTGGCCTCTGGGCTACAAGCTCTGTAAGAATTTGAGGAACACTGTACTGTAACAGGTATTCAGATTAATAAAGAGAAGAGCCAGACTTTGGCCTTGGGAAAGGTGCAGGAAGACATGGCTTTTGCGATACCCATTAGAAAGGACAAGATTAAGATATTAGGGGTATATTTTGGGACTCGGGAAGTGGTATAGAGTAATTGGAATGATGTTTATGTTGCAGCCCATAGTGAAATCCAAAAATGGAAAGCATGGAAAATAACTATGAAGAAGAGGGTTAACATGCTGAGAGCATTTATAGCATCACTATTTGTGTATATCTCACAGGTATTTCCTCTTCCTTTTGGTATGCATTCGAAAGTAATGGGAATTTTTTTTTACCTTACTATGGGGTAGCCATTTGAATCATGTGAAGAGAAGTCATACTTATACAGTACGGAAGGATGGAGGACTAAATATGTTGCACCCCTAGTATTTTTGTTTGGGAACTATTTTTATGCTAACATTCAAGCTTAGTTTTGGGGTGGGGTGGGACGAACGAATGAAGTTATTGGAGATAGATTTAATTATGACGTGGGGAAAGAAAGTGGTAGGGGAGAAATTGTTGCCTCAGAACACCCAGGTTTGTTTAAAATACATTAAAACATGGAAGATAGAATTTAGCTGAGTTATAGGTATTAATTCATAAGCGGTTCTATAATACTATTGTAGAGAAATAATATTATGAAGAACCAACCTTTAAAGTAATTTATTATTTATTTATTTTATTTATTACATTTTGGTGACTGGGTAAGCTCACTGGGCCCTGGAGGTCCCTTTTTCAGGGGTGACCCAGGGTTACATAGCAATAGATAACAACACTGTGAAACAGTGAGCATGAGTTACATATGTTACAGGCAAACATACAGTGGCAGTACATAAGGTAAATAGGGTGATCCGCAATGCTGGTAAGAAGTATTGTACCTAAAGGAGACACTTTAGAGTTTGGATAGGTCCAGAAAAAGCTATTATCTGAGGGGTGGTCTCAGGGGCCGATGCAGTGGCAAGTACTGGCTACCAGCATATGAGCCTTAAGCCTAGTGCAGAAACTTTTGATAGACGGTGCTTCCTGAACACCGGGTGGGAGTATGTTCCATAATGTGGGAGCAGTGTGGGCAAAAGACTTGGCACCTGCCTTGGTTCTTACTCTGGGCACATGTAGGAGAGTTTATCCCATTGTGTGGAGGAGCCGGGGATTGGACTTTAGAGCAATGAGTTCGAGAGACTAGGGGAGAAGTCAGACTGATTAACTTGTAGGCTAGGCTGAACTGGGGTACTGGAGGTGGGTGTCTAGTGAGGGCCAGTTTAGTAGGGAGAGGTGTCACAGTGGTGGTTTCTGGGGTTTGCCAGGGAGGCAAATCAAGCCAACTTGTTGTAGAGTACTTGGAGTCTATTCCTCTCAGTCTTTGCCGGACCATATAAGAAGTTGCAGCCACAATAGACGTTTCATTATTATTAGGGATCATGTTGGAACCACAAATTCCCCCCAAAATGCAAGATACTATGGTGACTTGACGAACTTAATGTGTGTGGTAATCACAAACACAAGTCAGTACAGAGAGATTATGCTTAGCCAGACTATTTAGAAGTAGAAATAATGTCTCATTTATTTTTGAATGTTCTTTGATGACCTTTTGGTCACAGTTAGCTACTTTCTGGAATGCCACCTGCTTCAAAGATATGATATATGAAATATTGGTATATGGCCAACTTACAGGGCCGTGGCAGAGATGGAAGAAGTCTACAGTTTTTGTTATCCTGGCATGTCTTAAATGGGTGCTATGGCATGTGAGATGTCAGAAGTTCTTACAAGGGGAGGATGTTGCCTTGAATGATGTATTGTTTCAGCTTCAGGCAGAGCTGGATGCAATATGCATAGCTGAGAAAAAATAAATTGGGGGAATATCTTTGTGCACAATTATGTGACAGTATTGAGTGGGTGGGTTGAGGAGTGTGCAGATAACAGATATTGGGTGAGAAAATAAGAATTGTTATATCTTATGAGTCTGCTTTTAGTATAAGTAATTCTGTAAGAAGTGTTTTTTTTTCCTCAAGTTACAAGATATAAAAGTATTTTTTGTGCTGATTATCTTTCTTTAGTTAGATTGATGGGTTTTTTTTTGTTCTTTTTTGATACATTTGCTTTTTGTTATTACTACATGACTACTGTTATTATGTATAAAGAAGGTAACCTTTTTTTAATTTGTTTTGAATTACAATAAAAAATTTCCCCTACTCTTTTCGAGAAATGCCATGGGATCTTTAACATCCACCTGAACAACCACCAGAACAGGCAGATGGGACCTCAGTTTAACATCTCATCCAAAAGACGCACCTCAGAAGTGCAGCACTCCCCTCACGCTGCACTACAGTATCAGTACTGAAATTTAATCCATGTGCTAGGTGTGGGGATATGATTTGTGTTTGCACCAACATTTGTACAATTGTATGATGAATAAGTTCATATTTTTATTAATTGTGCCTGTTTTGATACTGTATTAATGAATGGCTCAACGTGCTTGTTGATGTATCTTATAATATATGTATTATTTATGTTTGTAATGCTATATTTTTACTAGAAGCTGTCCATGGGACACCACTGGCAATGAGCCTTGGCTGAAAAGCTGTTTTCCCCAGTAAACTAAACTAAACTAGTCTAGCCTAACCTAACCTAACCTAACCTAAATCTGTAGTGCACTGGAGGCAAGAACAGCCTACTGTATCAAATTAATTTACCCAACAGCTCAGTGGGATTACCTTGGCTACCCTTATATTGGATGAGACATTTAACTGGGGTCACATCTGCCTATTTTGGTGGTTGGTCAGGTGGATGTTATAGATCCAAATAAAGGAAATTCTGGAGCCTCCAAGACTGTGGAATGATGCAAAATAAAACCAGGGAGGAGCCTGGTCCTACTTGTGTCATAGTAACAGTGTACAAGACAAAGTGAAAAACAGGTCACACACCCCAAAATGTATAAATAACTGTGTTGGTGTATTATGTTGCTCATTCCTTAGAGGGCTACCAATATTACCTATGTTTTGGGGTAAAACTCCTTCCTTAGCATATGCAGCTTACCTCTAAATCATTAAACTGAATTTTTTTCATTTTGATTCCTGCGCAGTATTCTCTTTTTCTTATGCCATCCTTTGGCTTCTGAGAGTGAGTGTTTTAATTTCCTGGCTCCTCCTGTTTGTTTTCAGTTTATTGAGTGAGCCTCAAAAGGTGGAACAGAGCAAAAAAAAAAATACTGTACAGGAATCAAAATGGAAAGAGCTCAGTGCTTAACAAATATTTAGCTCAGTGAAGCATATAGTTCAGTGTCAAGCCATGCACTGTGAGAAAGGCTTTTTTACCCTAAAACATAGCTGATATGGGCAACACTCTAAACAGTATGCACCGTAATAAACCAGCACAGTTGTTTGTGCATTTTGCGATGTGGCCTATTTTTTTCCTATGCCTTTTAAATGGACATTATAGCTCTAAGGTTGAAAACAAAAAAATATATTTTTTCTAGTCCTCCTTTCCTTGTCAGCAAAAATAATGAAAAGTACTAAAACCCCCTTTTTCCTTCAAGGTACTTATCTACTTGAAGTATGAAGGCAAAAAACAGTTCTTCTGAAACTCTGTTCCAAGTCCCCCCACTCATTCGGATAACTATTCCTTCCTGATATTTCCTTTAAATCTTCCACTGTTAAGTGACACTGAGTGCCCACTTGTCCTCTTCTACTAGCAAATCCAGAATAGCTGCATTGGCTCAATGTCATAATAGTGAATTCAAAACAGCGATCGCTATTATGGCTAGTGTATGTCGCCAAAAAGCAAATTGGCAATATACAATTCAGAGCGACCCGGTATCCCCACATTCCCCCTCATGGAGGGCTTTGCCCCCGTACCCCCCCTTACTTAGAATTCTAAACCCAGGGGGTGCATATGAGGGGGCAAAAATCTGGATCTCAGCAAAATTCTATGCTGCAGTTCTAGTGCCATGCAAAATCTAACCTGCTCCTGGTCTTGGAGCCCAGTACTTACTCTGCCAGAGCTAGCCTCCCACACCACCATGCCACATGGCTAGCTTAGTGGCAGCAGGTCCATCAGTGCCTCAAAACCCCTTCCCTGTCCCTCCCTCCCTTCCCTCACTATTCCTCCCTTCCATTTGCCATTCCCCCTGATTGCTATCCCATACCCTCGCTATTCTGCAGGGTAGCCCACCATAAAAGTGCCCAAAATGAGTTGCTATATTTCTAGTCACTAATTTTGGGTCACTCTTATGATGTGATACCGCTGCATCTGGTCTGATGGCGTTATGTCTTTCAGATATCTGAATATTGTAATCATGACAAACCTGAGACTCCTCTTTTTCTTGGATAATAGTTCCAGTTTTATCAGTTGATCATCATATCCCATGTTTTCCAAGTCTTCAGCTGTCTTGATCATGCTCCTCTACACTCTTTCTATCCTGTTGATATCTTACCTCAGATATGGGGACCAAAACTGAACATTCAAAATGAAGGCTTATCAGGGATATGCACTAGGCACTACAATATCTCTTGTTACATACAATGCCCCCCACTGTTGCCCATTTAACAGTGTCACTGATCCTTACCCTCAGGTTCCAGTCCTGCTGAGTTGCAGCAAGCTCTCTGTTTTAGATAATATTTTGAATTTCTTTTTTGTAACCTATACAACCTTACTTTACACTTTTCAGTGTTGAAATTTATTTGCCATTTTTTGGCCCACTTCCAAAATCTTGTCCATGTCTGTGATGGAGTGTAGGTCCATAATGCTCCTTTCAGCAAAAAAATCCTTCACAGCATTGCAATACAAGTTTTGAGAAGGGCTGTGGGGAATTTGTACCAAACCCCAGTTGCTTTAAAACAGGCCCTTTAAGACCTCACTGAATTGCCTGTTCTACTTGGTGACTATCCCTCAGGGGAGGGGTAGGTTAGCAAGCAGCACTTGAGCCTAATAAAGGGGGAGGTTGAACAGTGGGAATATAGCAGAGGCTTGCAAGTTGAATTGCCTTAACAGCAGAGGCTCAAACAACAAGATTAGTGAACTACAGCTGTTGATTGCAGAGTCAAAGTTTGATTTAGTTGCAATAGTGGAGACTTGGGCTGGTTAGAATAATGGCTAGGAATTTAGGGATTGCATTGTATTACTTACTTTGGAGGTATAGGGTCATTGTGAGTGGGGAGGCGTAGTCATAATACATTAGTGACGGGATTGAGATGATAGAGGATGGGTCTATAAAAAAGATGAGGATAGGACAGTGAAATCTATCTGGGTATAGCTGTCAAAATCTGCTGGGAAATAATACGATTATGCATGGTACAGTATACAGACCACTGGGGCAGGAAAGGGAAGAGGAAGGTAACAATGAAGTGATGGAAATAATTAAAAAAGGAGCATTGCAGGAAGTTATGGTGCTAGTTTGGGACCTCTACCTGCTAGATATATGGTGGGATATCCTGGCAGCTGTGGAGCTCCAGGTGTCAGGCACTGCTGGGCAATGCTTCAGGAATGTGTACTAGTGAAGCTGAGCAAAAAATCTTCCAGGGTATGATACCATAATGGATTGGTATTCACCAATTTGAGTCAGCCAATTTGGAGTCAGTGGGGTGACTGTAAGATAACCACTTGGGTCCAGCTACCATAACACTGCATAGGTGGAACTGAAGAGAATGGATATTGGTCCTCTGTCAGAAACGGTGATTGTGGTTCAAGCATGTGGATTTTGGTAAGCTGAGTGTACTAGAGGAAAGTTGAAAGCTATAAACCTAATAGTAGGGGTGAAGCAACAATTGAACTGATTCAAAGGTGAACTCTTGGATGCAACTAAAACTTGTGTAAAGAAGGTCACAAAAAGGAACAAGCACAAAAGACTGATCTGGTTTTCAAAGATTGGGAGAGAAGCATAGAGGGTAAAGAGCATAACTTACTATGACTACAGGAGGAAAAAAGGTGGAGGAGAATTGGCATGAATATCAAGCTAAACTTAAAGAGAAAAAAGCAGCAATGGCAGCTCAAACCATTTACTGTGCACAGTTCAACTGTGAACTATCAAAAAATGTAAAAACTGGCACCAGTCACAGTTAGTATTTAAAACACTTTTTATTTCAAGTAATAAAAATACATAGAAAACACTCACATGCTTGTGTATAGGCTCATAGAGGAGGACACCACAGCTGGAAAGAAGTCTGACCATTTTTGCTCCTCTGTGCCTTATCAAGGAGATAGATTAGTTACACATCATCTCTTTAAATACCCCCTACCAGGAAGTGCAATTTGCAGTGTGCAAAACATACAAACAAGCATAAATATATCCACAAAGTGCCGTGCATAAACAGTGCCAGATTAACTGAGTATAAACCAGCATTAGTAATAAAGTGTTAGTAATAAAACAGTTACAAATGTCTCCAGGTCAGTGTTAAGACATTGAACAGACTGTTCATGGCTGGATACTGGCACAGAATTTAGTGTGGATCAAAAGAATTTCGGTAATGATTGTAACTAATCAGTCTCCTTCATAAGGCACAGAGGCCTGAAAGTGGTTGGGGTTCTTTCAGCTGTGATGTCCTCCCTATGAGCCTGTACTCAAGTATGTGAGTATTTTCGATGTATTTTTATTATTACATGAAATAAAAAGGGATTGAAATACTAACTGTGACTGGTGCCAGTTTTTCTATTTTTGATAATTTCAAAGAGGTCAGAGTGGAGGCTAGGAAGGCAAAGTCAGAAACTGAGCTGAGGATTGCTGAGAGATTAAATGGTGGGGGGGGTTATTTTTTTAGATAAATTATGGAAAAAGTAGGGCAGGGATAATTAGACTAGATGATGGAGGGAGAGTAGTGTAGCATGATGAGCAAAAGGTGTGTGAACTTCACAATTACTTCAGCTCAGTATTTACCATGGAGAACAATGGTCCACTGCCGGAAAATGGTATGAGGGCTGATGGGGGGGGGGTGTAAACGGTGGTGTACTGATTTTGGTAGATAGGGTGCAAAAGGGACTAGAGGCTTCAAAATGGACTAGGCTCTGGGCCCGGATGGAATGCACCCATGAGTGCTTAGGGAACTGGTCACAGTAACAGCAGTAGCCTTAACCTGTCTATTCAATAATCCTTTGCAATCTGGAGTGGTAGCAACAGACTGGAGAGATGCCAACATAGTACCACTGCACAATGGGAGGACAAGAATGAACTGGGAAATTGCAGGCCTGTTATTCTTATATCCATAGTATGTAAGCTGATGGAAACTATAGTTTCTCTCCATGATGAAAAACAGCATGTCTTTGTGTCAGGGAGATCATGTTAGACCAATCTAAAAAAGTTTTTTTTAAGTGCATCACCAAGGCAATGGACAAGGTGCAATCAGTAGATCTGCTTTACCTTGAATTCAGGAAAGCCTTTGATTCAGTACCTCATAGGAGGCTGCTAAAGAAAATGGAAGATTTGGGAGTGGATCAGGGCTTAGTTAAGTGAGTTAATAGTTGGTTAAGGTAAAGGCATCAAAGGGTACCCTTATGGTTTGCTGATACTCATTATCCAGACATTGACAAGACTGGGCAGTATTGCCCGACAGGTTCAGTATCCAGATAGTGAGCATCCCAGCAGTAGGAAACCTGAAGGACATTTACAGGGGTAAGGTAGCAGATGCAATGGCTTGCTACCTTACCCCTGTTGATGGGATTTAAATACTGGAGGAATCAGGAGGCTGGCTGAGCTGCCCTGGTGATGTTGAGGGCTAAACCACTGGCAGCTCAACCAGCATGCTCTGGGAGGTGCAGTTTCTATCCTGGGCTATGTCCTGTAAAATTTTAAAATGTTAAACCCCAGTAACTAATTTTTTTGTAACTCCAAGGTCTACACCCCCTCGAAGTTAGCTATTTTAGTTACGGGGATGTGGGTGGCAGAGCCCTCTACATGGGTGGTTTGGTGGGGCAAAGCTCCCTGAATTGTCTTTTGTATTTTTCAGTCAGATGCCAAAATCGTATTGTTGGGCATCTTATTGAATCAGGAGCATGGATTCAGGTCAGTGGGGTCGATATCCCGAGACTCCAGGATATTGAGTTTAGGAATATATAGTATGTCCCATCAAAGAATGATGGTACATGGGGCTAAATCATAGGACAAAGAGGTCATGAACAGTCTACCACAGGGATCAGTCCTGGGACTTGTCCTGTTCAATATGAACAATACATAAGTGACACTGGAGTGGTAATATGGGATCAGTTCTGGGACTTGTCCTGTTCAATATGAACAGTACATAAGTGACACTGGAGTGGTAATACAAGATCAGTTCTGGGACCTGTCCTGTTTAATATGAACAGTACATAAATGACATTGGAGTGGGTATACGGGATCAGTCCTGGGACCAGTCCTGGTCAATATGTACAGTACAAAAGTGACATTGGAATGGGTATACAAAGACAGCTGTATCTATCTGCAGACAATACAAAGCTATGTGGATAAACAGATCATGAAAAGGGGTGCAGGATATCCAGAAAGATCTAAAAATGCTAGAGAATTTTGTGTTCTGGAAGTTGTGGTTCTGCACCAAAAAGTGCAAAATAATGCTTTTCAGCAGACATAATCCTCATACCAAATACTGGATAGAAGTAGTGAAAGGTTGCAGGACCTAAATATGTATTCATTAGAGACCAGAGGGGAGGGGGAGCATGACTGAAACACATAGTTTTCATAGGGGTATAAAGAAGGTAAACAGTAGGGACATATCTGTTGGAAATAAAGATGCAGTCACTTGAGGTCTTGAATGGAGGCTGTCAGGGGTAAGGTAAAGAAATATTTTGAAGTTCTTCCTTACTAAGAGAGTTTTGGATCTTTAGAACAGATTACCGGCTGACATAGATTTGCTCAGCTGGTTACAATGGCAAATTACAACTGGATTTCACTATGGGAAAAATGCTCACCGGTTATTATATTTATTTATTTTATTTATTTATTTTAGTTTTGTTTACTGGGTAAGGTGTTGTAGCCACAAAATATGATTATTTTCAGACACGACCTGGCAGGTTACAATATCAAATTGGCAGACAAAACAAATAACAGGTATAGTTCAAAGATAATCAACCATACAAGGAAAATCTACACAATGTTCTGTGATGTAAACCGTACTAATATGACAGAGACAATGGCAGAAAAATACACAATAGTACAAAACATAACAAACATACAATCAAAGTGCAGTACAGTTTTAACACATAATCCATGGTAAGTGCTACATACAACAGCAACAAGGAGTCAGAGCAAAACTGAAACTTTGAGAGCTGGGGAAAGGGATGTCAAGCACCCTGTGGGGGTTTAAAACAGGACCATAGGGCATGTTTGAAGAGGAGAGTGTGACGCACCTTATGAAAGCAATGTGACTAGGAGCAGAGCGAACATCAAGAGGTAGGGAATTCCAATATTTTGGGACCAGGCAGGAGAAAGCTGAGGTTCCTTTTTGGGTTCTGCACCTAGGGGTGTATAGTAGAGAGAAAGTCCAGTAGAGCAGAAGCCGTAGGTGGGGGACAGAGGCACCAGCATGCCTGCAAGAGAGGTAGGTAGATTAGTTCTAACAATCTTGTCTAGCAGAGTACCACAGGCAAGGAATCAGTTGGTAGATGGAGATGGCCATCTAAGGTCTGCATATAGCATGCAATGGTGCTTCAAACTTGGGGAAGCCGAGGCATAACAACAGATACTATGGTACATTGTATCCCACTTATGTAGGGCAGTTTTCAAAGCATTTATGCAGGTGACAGCACCATACACAAGGGGTGGAGGTAGGATACCCCTAGAAATAGCCAGTCTATCTGAGGGGGTAAGCATCCAACTAGTCCTATAAGCTATTCAGAGTTTGGAGTTTACTGACTTGCAGGTGTTGATGATGATGTGTTTCTCAAAGCTGAGAGTTTCATCAAGCAAGACACCTAAATACTTGAATGAAAGTACATGCTGAGGTGTAGAGTTGCTATTAAACTGCCTGCTGAGCTGCAATTACCAATCCAATTTGGGTGGCATCAGCAATGTTGACAACCCTGTTACCAGCACCTACAGTACCTCAACATTACATATGAATGTAAAAGACATTGTCCCCAGTACAGAAACTTATACAACTCCAGTGATCACTTGTTTCCCTGTAAATGGATTAACATTTATTATAACCCTTTGTTTCTGCCAATTTCTAATCCATTATAAAAACTGGTGACTCATTATAACAACTTGCTTTGTTTAGTTTTCAAAAGCCATAATAACCCTTCCAATATCACACCAAGTTATTACAGGTTTTGCAAGGTCACAATCCACTGTCTCTGTCACTCCCTCTACAAGACGATCTCCACTTTCAGCCCTGATCCCATAGCAACCAGTCTAACACAGAATATATCCATCAAAGTGGAACCAAGTAGAGACATTTAAGAAAATGTTTTTTGTCATTTAAAACTACTTCTGGCTTTATCAGGTTCACAGTTAACCCAGTTTCTCTATAGGGGAAAAAGGAGACCCAGTAATTATACAATAGTTAGAGTGGGCCTCCAAAGATGCTCAGGTGAGTATAGTGCTGGGACTAGTTGTGGTTATTTAATGGCTCCTAAACAAGTGTATTGAATATTTGCATGATGGAATACTTTCACAGTTAAAAGCTATTTGATAAACTAAACATTGTGTATTGCTGAGCATTTCATGTTTTGGACCCAAACATGCCTGACTGCACTTCTTCTCCTTTAATTTGGACCAATATTAACTCCTTCAGCCTGAACTGATTTTAAGATTTTAATTTCTGTGTGTATGTTTTTTAGTGCTAATAAAGCGTGCCAGATTGACAGCTCAGGAACTTGAAGTCCTCAGCATATCCGATGACAGGAACAGCATGAGTGATAACATAGCAAGCTTCCCTACACTGTCCCAGCCAATGGGCCTCAGCCCTGCCATGGAGCGACCACCACATAGATGAGAGGAGAGTTCAGACTCTATTCTCATTCAGTCCTTTTCCTGTCATGTGAGACTGCCAATAAGGGTGCTGATTAGTGCCAATTGTGTTGATGGTTTCTGTAATGTGAATGCCTGTCCACTGGGAACTGGACTGAGACTACCACCATAATTAATTTGATATATGCCATGGAACAGCCTTCAGATGACAATGACTTTTAAGCACCACTGACCTGTGCTGGATTTGAACCAGTGACCTAGAGGTGAAAGGCTCCTTAGCCCATTACAGTCCACTGAACCATTCAGTTCACCCTGAACTGAAGTCAGTTCAAAGTGAGTTACTGTAATAGCTCTGAGGTGTTAGGAAGTTAACAGAAGATTAATGCACGACTCTTATAATGTGAGGCATCATATAGGTGGCTATATTCTATAGCACCATTTTATATTAGCATTAATGCCTGTAAGCACTTTCTGACCCTACAGGTATAGGACACTTGGCTATGCCTTGTGTCTCTTGACCTCCCTAAGGTCCGATTAACAGTTGGTAAGCCAACCTGTGATCAGCCTTGATGCATAATTGTCAGCTTTATTGTATAGTCTTCTTGTTATTACATGGCTAATGTGCCTAGAAGTAAGAACCTTGCTCCATGGAGGTTACCTGACTCATCTACTTAATTCATTGCTGAAGTCATAATCCTTTGTGAGATCATGGTTCTTGCTGTGAAAATGACCATGATGTCATCAGCACATAATTGTGATTTCAGCTAAGGATTTACCTGCAGGAGCAGATGAACTGTACGGGACACAGATCCGGTTTTTATACCAAATAAGACAGTAATCAAGAATAAAAACAACAGTAATAGAGAAAATCCCTCAAATATATCTGAAATCTGGCAACAGATTTTGTTTCTTAAACTTTTCCAAAAAGTGACAAACAGAGAGGGTTGTGGATGCATGGAATAGCCTTCCGGAGGAGGTTGTGGAGTCAAAATCAGTGGCGGAATTCAAGCATGCATGGGACAGTCATAAGGCAATTCTGGGGGGTTGGGGTAGGAAGAAGTAGGCTGCTGGTTAACTAGGATCTGCAGCTTATCCAGTAGGTAGGGAAATGGGCAGACTGGGTGGGCCAAGCGGTCCTTATCTGCTGTCAAATTCTCTGTTTCTATGTTTCTATTTTTCTAACTCACTTTCACATAAAATGCAAACTTAAAACATTTAAAAATACTTATACCCTAATAAACAGATTTGTAAATCTGTGACACTAGCATAGATAAAAGGTAAACATTGCTAAAACTCAAAAAAGAAAAATATGGTTAATAAAGGAAACAAAATTACTAACAACTAGGTCTTAAAATTACTTAGGATTCAGGGGGTAGAATATTGAAATGGCACCCAGAAAGGATGCAAGCGGCTGCTCCATGCAACTGAGATGCGCCAGAGCAGAAAAGTGATATATTCAGACAAGATGCACAATAGTGCAGCTTGGCTGAATATATCAAGATAAGTGTGCAGTGCAAATTGGGGCTGCTGGCAATGCGCCAACGCATCCCCTGCCAGGACTGAATACCTGAATAGGAATGTGCGACACACCTTCGGATGCCCTGAGTGCAAATTCCAGATATTCAGACTGAAACATGCAAATGGGGCCATCAACCATGCAGGTGCAAATGGGGACATTTACATGTCATTATAGCCCCATTTGCATGTCTGGGGAAGGGATGTGCCCAGCAGACTACACTGGGTGCCCTGCAACATCCTTGTTGCACATCAGCCTCCCACGACATACCCTGGTAGTCTGGTGTCCCCCCTGCCCAACCCCCATCATATAATAGAATAAATCCCCATATCCCTGGTAGTCTAGTGGCCCCTGCTCCCTTTCCCGACCCATGTCCAAATAATAATAATTCCCCGAAATGCCCTGGTAATCTAGTGGCCCCCCCTTCCCTGATTGTAATTTAGAATCCCATGCTCAGACATTCCTGGTGGTCTAGTAGACCCCCATCCCCCCACTGAGGAACCCCATCCAGCATGTCTGAAAGTCAATGGGCAACATATCCCAGCTGCACACTGCCACAGCTGCCTGCCGAGTGAGCTGTCAGTGAATGACAGTATACATGTACCCTTGTAAGTCATTTACCACAATGACCAATGGGCTTGCAGTCTGAACTGTACACTTTCATTCACACTTTGTTTCTATTCACAAAGTTGTGAATGAAAGTGTACAGTATACACTCCAAGCCCATTGGTTGACATTGTCTACTAATGGCCTTACAGGGGTACTGTACACTGTCATTCATTGACAGCTCAGTCGGTGGGCAACCATGGCAGTGTATGGGTTGGTTGTGTTGCCCACTGACCTTTCAGACATGCTGGGACAGGGGAAATGGGGTGGGTTGGGGGTTTCTCAGTGGGTGGGGGGTCTACTAGACCACCAGGGATGTCTGGGGATGGGATTCATAATTATGATCAGGGAAGGGAGGGGGGCCATTAGACTACCAAGGCATTACAGGGATATATTGTTATTCAGATATGGGTCGGGAAAGGAGGGGTACCACTGGACTACTAGGGTGTATCAGATACAATTTATTATTTAGGCATGGTATGGGGATGGGAGGCGGGCCACTAGACTACCAGGGATAGGGAGATTTCTATTATTATATGATCGGGCATGGGCTGGGGGGACACTAGATTACCAGGGATGGCTGTCTGTTGTTTGGCATGTGTTCGGGGAAGGGGGGTGTAACCACCCAGGAACTGGGCTGCTGTGTTGTGCTGTGCAATACAGCAGCCACCTATGGGTGGCTTCAACTTAGGCATGCTTTTTGCATACCTATCTTTGCACGACACATCTCCGTGATGTGCGGGGAGCTGTGCCGCACATCTCAGCTGAATATGGAGATGTGCCACATATGCAGGGGAATGCCCACTCTAGATGTACTGCTTACATTATGTTTGCATTGCAGGAAATCTGGAGTTGCGCGATGCATCACCCCCTTTGAATTTCTCTGCCAAGATTTATTGAAAATGAACTATGTGAATCACACATCAAGACTATCTGATTAATAAAGCAAATCCAACATTCAAAACATTTTAAAAGTAAATTCCAATATAAGGGAAATTAGATAAAAGTGTAGTGGTGGCAATAAATATGATTTTTCAGTCAACAGTTCCCTATGGAAGAGAAATATGGGCAATTATCAACTTGAATACAGCCCACCTTGGAGCTGCAACTCTCCAACAACCACTGTGTGTTTCATTTGGTTTCTGTGACCACTGACTACCGGGTCAGTATCCACTCTGTAGACTTGAGAGACCCTCACTTTTGCTGTTTGTCAGATTACCAGTATAAACTGATTAGAAAAATCCCTGAATGCAGTCTATGCAAAATTTGTTAAAAATCCCAAGATCATCACCACTACGTACTATTCATACAGAATAAGATCACATTTCAATATAGGAAAAAGCCAAAGCAAGACTGTTGCACTCTTGGCTAATAATAAAAGAACTTTATAACACAGACCATGGGCTGGATTTTCAAAGAACTGTTGCATAATTTGGTTGCAGTTGCACACTGGAGACATGACTTATGGACCACAAATAATGTGGACTAACTTCATATAGCAAGTGCCACAGGTAGGGCAAAGTGTCCTAAATATGTTGGAATGTTTGAACATTACATGCAAACCTTATGGTTCATTTGAAATGATGCAGCTGTGACATAACTACTGCTGTAAGTCCTGGATGAAAAGATTTGTAATGTTCGGTTTCTGTATCTTAGATTGTCACTGACCACCCTGCAGGAGACAAAAGCTCCAAGTAAGCGAAACTTCAATCAGTCGGGCCTGCTAATCAAGCAACCTCCCAAGCCTTACTAACAGAGAATAAGTTCCTGGAAGGACTGGCCCCCATCAAAGATATGCTTAGCACACTGGCACAAAACTTTCAGAAAATGCAATTGAATATGGAACAGCTTACCAAACATACACCCAACAATGAAACCAGGATCTCCTCATTGGATGACTGGTGAGCCTGCATCAATCCAGACATTGCATCCCTCCATCACAGACTTAAAAATATGGAGGAAAAACTTGAAGACCTTGAAGGCTATTCACGTAGGAACAATCTAGTACTACTTGAAGGAACTGGAAGTAATAAGAGTTGATAAAGCAATGGGGCCAGATGGGGTGCACCCCAGGGTCCTTAAAGAACTAAGAGAGGTGGTGGCTGAACCTCTGGCTATCCTGTTTAGCCGATCACTGGAAACAGGGGAGGTACCCAAAGACTGGAGGACAGCAGATGTAGTCCCCTTATACAAAAGTGGGAACAAAGAGGAAGCAGGGAACTACAGACCAGTCAGCCTCACCTCGGTAGTGGGGAAGATCATGGAAGCACTACTGAAGGAGAGATTGGTAGAACATCTGTTTGTCAATGGACTACAGGACCCAAGGCAGCATGGTTTCACCAGGGGAGGTCATGTCAGACCAACCTCAGTGAATTTTTGACTGGGTGACTAGGAGGTGGATCAGGGAGGGCAGTGTACATGGCCTATCTGGACTTCAGCAAGGCCTTTGACACTGTGCCACATAGAAGACTATTACACAAACTGGGGAATATGGTGTGGGCAGGACAGTAGTGTAGTGGGTAGGTAACTGGCTGGGTGGCAGGACACAGAGGGTGGTGGTAAATGGCTGTCACTCCACAGAGGGAAGAGTGACCAGTGGGGTACCACAGGGATCAGTGCTGGGACCGGTCCTATTCAACATCTTCATCAGTGACATTTTGCAGGACCTAGAAGGCAGAATTTCACTGTTCGGTGATGACACAAAGCTCTGTAACAGAGTAGACACACCAGAGGGTGTAGACAGAATGAGAAGCGACCTGCAGAAACTTGAAGAATGGTCAGGGGTTTGGCAGTTGAAATTCAATGCAAAGAAGTGCAAGATAATGCATATGGGGCACAAAAACCCTGGCACAATATATCAGTTGGGGGTGAGGATATATCATGCACCAAGCAGGAAAGGGATCTTGGGGTTATCATCTCTGATGACCTCAAGGTAGGGAAACAGTGTGACAAGGCAGCAGGTAAAGCAAATAGGATGCTGGGATGTATAGGCAGGGGCATCACCAGCAGGAAAAGGAGGTCATAATTCCGCTATACAAGACACTAGTGAGGCCCCACCTGGAGTACAGTGTACAGTTCTGGAGACCATACCCAAGTAAGGACATAGACAGTAGAGAAGGTTCAGAGGAGGGCAACAAAGATGGTGTATGGATTGCATCACAAGTCCTATGAAGACAGGTTGAAGGAACTGAACATGTACTCCCTGGAGGAGAGGAGGAGATAGGAGATATGATAGAGACATACAAGTATCTTACAGGGAGGAACAGGGTGCAGGAAAACACTATTTTTAAGCGAAAAAGATGTTCCAGGACTAGAGGCATGGGATGAAGTTGGAGGAGGGGGATTCAGAGGAAACATGAGAAGAATTTCTTCACAGAACGGTGGTGGACAAGTGGAATACCCAGCCAGAGGAAGTGGTGGGGGCTGAAACAATCACGGGATTTAAGAATGCATGGGATAGACATAAAGGAATTCTGGAGGTCAGGGGTTAGGGACAACAGACTTCTAGGAAAACAAACTGAACTTACAAGCTCAAATGGGCAGACTGGGTGGGCCATAGGCCCTTATCTTCCGACACTGTCTATGTATCTATGTATCTATGTACTTGGCCTGCCTGAGAAGGAGGAAGGAGCAGATGCGGCATCCTTTCCTTTGTAAAAAAAAATATGCACCAAAATTGTGAGTCTCTCTCCAAACTCTTCTACCTTCAGCATGGAGAGTGCCCACAGATCATTTCGACTGATGCCTGCCCCCCCCCCCCAGGTTCCCTCTGAGACCTCTAATCTTTTGGCTCCTATAGTTTAGAGATAAACAACATATCCCTGAAAAAACTTGAGAGCTGAAGGAGGTTCATTGGGTATGCAGATGTACTGTATACAGATAGTGCAGGATCTTCCATATTCTATAAACCAGAAGAGGACGTGCTGCACCCAGCTGTTTCTAAGCTAATTGCAGTGGACATCAAATTCAAAGTAAGATACCCAGCCTCTCTCCGGGTACACAAGGAGGACAAATAGCATAACTTTGACTCAGCCCATATCATTCCTATATTTCAGAAGGATTTAATAGTTGACATCACCTATGATAAGCCATTTAGTCTAACCTCCATCCGAGGCAAAATAGTAGCTGTATTATAAAGGACTGTCTGAAATAGGCAACTTTCAGAACTTAGACTGCCACCAGCATGGTTTCTGATCAGATAGATCTTGTGTAACAAACCTTCTCTGCTTTTATGAAAAGGTGAACAAATAACTCAATAATACTAATCACAATAATGTCATCTTTCTAGACTTCAGAAAGGCTTTTTATCTGGTCCCTCATTGGGCAATAACCAAGAAGTTACATAACATCAGAATAACTCCAGAAATAACAGAATGGATGAACTCCTGACTTCATAATAGAACTCAATCAAAGTAAATGGTTCCCTGCCACCTGAAGCACCTCAGATGTGTACATACGTAATTGTAACTGTAAGATGTATTACATTTTCCAGTACTTCTCCATCCTTGCTAGTGACAGCACAGAGCTTTCTGGAACAAGTTTCCAAAAGTAATAGCAATAGAAAAAGTAAATTACCCAACCCCGGGTGTGACAAGCTTGTCTATGCCGAGTAATGGGTCCACATTAGATTTAATTGAGTGAAACAACCCAGCCACCAGCGGACACTCACAAAAAATACGGTAAAGAGGACCCTCTGTTTGACCACAATGTGTACACATCTGAAACTGCATTCATCCCATTTCAAATAACTTAGAGGCATGATGTAGAGATTATTCAAAATAAAAAATTGGATAAGACAGCACTTATCTTGACAGAGTCTGATACAATGACGGCTCTGATTGTTTTTTGTTTTTTTTGTTATATCTGTGTCATGTTTTTGTTACATTGTTGTATTTAGCTAATTGTTATGATTTCTTTTGGACATGGAACCTTTGTAAATGAGTCTCTGACTCAAAGGTATGTCAAATTTCGAGACTGTAATAAATAAATAAATAAATAAATACCTTGGGAGATGTATAGTATGTGTATACATCTAAACAAATTTTAGGCCAATCAAAATTAAATTGAAGGAATGTTGCGGTCCAATAAGGAGAGCGACCTGCTATCTCTGAGTATACTTTAGAAAAGAGAAGTGAATACAGTTTGGAAACTGCGCATGGTTGCTGGGCTGCATCAACAGCAGATTGCAAAGAGTTAGCATTGTTTACAGTTGGCGGTGCTAAGCCAAAATGCTGTAACAAACGATGGCAGAGTTGATGTACCTTGAAAATAGCCCTCGCATCCTGATGCAATGCAAGAAGCATTGCTTGACAAGATTAGAATTCCCCATTGTGGAGCAGAGTGCTTACCCTGAGGTCTATTAATTGTAGCATCCAAAGCTCATACATCACCCTCCCCGCAATTCTGAAATTAAGGTTTCACAGAATAGGGTGAGCAATATCATAGAGGTGTTTTTAATGCATGGCCGAGCACATTTGCAAACATACCCAGTGTGAGGTCCCAATTATTGACTCTTGAATAGATGAGGGGAGAATTTTTATAGGAGAGAACAAAATGGCCTGCGGAAAAAGGCCGGTTCCCATGATTAGGTCCTTTTCTAGTTGAAGCAGATAAGGGAATAAACAGAAGTGTTGCCTCCCACAGAGTTATCCATCCACCTCAAGAACTTGCTAGCATGGCTAGCAAAATAATACACCAAAAAATGTGGGAGATGAATGCCACCATACTGTTTAGGCACTGACAGCTTTTCATAAGCTCTCCTAGGTTTTTTGCCCTTCTAATTGAAATCAGCCAACATACTATGTACTTTCGAGAACCAAGAAAGAGGAGCCCAACGTCCAACATATTGCAGGGTTAAAAAGGTGGTGAAGAACATTCATTTTAATCATGTTAATTCTGCCCAAATAGTCAAAGGGAGGCCCAACCAACTGGTCAGATCTTGCTGCATAACACTTACCAAATCATCTAAATTAAGTTTTTTAATACATGGTGGAGATCTCGAAAGATGTATGTCTAAATACTTTAGCTGTTTGGGTTCCCAGGAAAGTGCCAAGGCTGTAATGTCAGACTTAAATACCTTGGCATTAAGTGGCATGACCACTATTTTTTCTTTGTTACATTTGTAATTGGATAGCCTACTAAATTCTAAAATAACTGAAAATGCTGCCAGTATAGCTACCTTGGGATTAACAATATGCAACAATATGTCATCTGCATATGCTGATAATTTGAGATTCTGGATTCCCACTTGTACACCACATAAATCAGAGTGCGTTTAAATGTAATAATTAGGGTTCCAAATAAAATTAAATAATAGGGTGAGAGGACAACCCTGCCTAGTGCAAGAACACAAGGAAAAGAAGAGGAAAAACTCCATTACAGTAAATCTTTGCACTAGAGTTATGACTTCAGTAAAATGAAGAAAGCCTGGGGAAAGCCAAACACCTCAAGAGCAGCCATTAAAAGGACCAATTGACTCTATCAGGTCTTCTCTGCATCCAGGAAACCAGAACAGCAGGCACATCTGAATCCCTGGATGTGGAGCAGATATGGGAAAAGATTAGCAGATGGTCTACAGAAGATTGATTAGACATGAACCCAACTTGTTCACAACTAATGAGGCATGACCATACCGCCCCTATCCTTGAAGCTAGAATTTTAGATAAGATTTTGATATCCTGATTTAATAAGGAGATCAGGTGGTAACTAAAGACTGCCTGGGGGATTTCTTGGCCTTTAGCAGCAAAACTATTAAAGCCTCTAAAAGAATACAGTCTGAGATACCTGACTCATAGATAAACACAAACAAGAAATGTAAAACAGGATCTAGGTCTTTAGCGAAAATCGTATAAAAATTGATTGTGAGACTTCAGGGGCCAGGAGCTTTATCATGAGCTAAGGAGTTAATTGCCACACATATCTCCTGGTCTGAAATAGGTTCCAGGAGATAAGCCTGCTGCTCCATACTTAAAGTGGGAAGTGGTATGTCTGCTAAATATTGGCAAATCTCCAAAGGATCAGGGGGTTCTGGTATAGGGCCATATAGAGAGCCATAATATGTTTTAAACTCTTTAACAATATCCCTCGGCAAAACTTTAATAGTCTTATCCTGATCAGCCAATAAAGGAGATAAGTCATGAAGCTTCTTGCTTCTGAAAGCTTAATACTATTAATCGACCCGGCTTTCTCTCCTTGGTCAATGTACATGGAATGGGTTTTAAATATAGCATATTCTGCTTTGTCCCGTAAGAGGTCAGCATATATGTCTCTAAGGGCAATAAATTCCCTCTTCGGTGTTTCCATTGTGGAAGGGTTCAGGGCTTCTTCTATCTCCCTTATTCATGGTAAAAGGTTGGTGGCCTCCTTGTCATGATTTCACTTCCACTTGGAACACAAATGGATAAATTACCCTCTTATAAAACTCTTAAATGCATACCACTCCACCTCTACATGGTCTATGGAGCTCTGGTTTTAAGAAATAAAAAAATTTAATTTGATCCATAATTCTATTTATGATAGCTTGGTCCTTGAGAAGGTAGTTATTTAATTTCCAGTTGGAATATTTTTGAAGAAGGGTCACTAATGTTAACTGGACCCAAACAGGTGAGTGATCGGAGATAACCCAAGGATTAATATCTGACCCCAGCACTCAGCTCTGAAGACCCAAGCTAATTAAGATGTAATCTATCCAGGATTGAGTCCAATGTGCTGCCAAGTAAAAAGTAAATTATTGGGCATCAGGATGAAAAAGACACCAAGGATTGCACAATCCAACCGAGTCAGTTAAGTTTCTGATGGAGTGCTGCACCAGAGAGTGACCAACTGAGGTTCTCCTGTATTGCTCTCTCTATATCTGGAGTAAGCCACTGTGAGATATGATCTGGAAGCCCCCGTGCTGGTAGTTGACCAATCCCTAGAAGGAGCTGTACTGGTAAATCTTTCATCCCCTGATCAGGGAAACATCTGAGAGGCTGGGGCTACCTGGGCCAGCCATCCACACCACCACTGCTCACTGCCAAGGAACCCTCCTCTTGCTGGTAAGCTCCCATGTTGAACTGGGAAATGCTGAAAGGCTCCCATTGGCTGCTGCCTGTTGCAACCATCTTTTCTTGTACTCCATGCGGCCACTGATTGGCCATGCAGTCTTGACTGATTCAAACTGTTTTGCTGGGCTTTGCGCCCATAGACTTCAGTGGGTTTTGGAAGAACATTTTTGTTAAATTGCTAGACAGCTGGCTTATTTTTCTGTTAAAGTCTCAATTAATGTGTAGACCAGTCTTGATGTTCTTAGCACTCGACTTCTAAAAACTCTGGGTCTCAGCCGATGATCTAGGTTAAATTACTAGGCTGCTTGATATTTTTTTGTCAGAGTCAAAATTAATTGTGTACACCTGCCTAAATGTTTTAACATTAAACTGTAAAGTGCAGATGGAAACTGCTGTAATTTAGAGCTGTGAAGTAATTCCTACCCCTCTGCATTCATTCTTTCTCTCCACCCTTCCCCCTGCAACTAAACCCTGCATCTCTTTTCTCCTTCTTCCCTTGTAAATTTCATATTCTACTAAATCTCCCCTCTGTCCTCCCCCTGGTGCCAGTTCAAGTTTATTTCTCTTGTCTGTGGCAGCCTCCCCCCACACCCCTCCTCCAAATTCCCCTCTCTCTCCATTGCACACACCCCTGATTTACTCTCCAGTGTCACCTTTTGTTATTACTGTTCCTCACAATCTGTTGCTCTGTTCCTTTCCTCGGATCTCTCAGCCCCCGATCGGGAAAATATCTGAGCGGCCATGGTTACCTGGGCCAGCCATCCACTCCACCACTGCTCACTGCCAAGGGACCATCCTCTTGCTGGTAAGCTCCCAGGCCAAACTGGGAAGTGCTGAAAGGCTCCCATTGGCTGCTGCCTGTTGCTTCCATCTCCTCTTGTGCTCCATGTGGCCACTGATTGGTCCTGCAATCTTGACTGATTCAAACTGCTTTGCTGGGCTCTGTGCCCATAGACTTCAGTGGGTTTTGGAAGAAAATTTTTACCCACCCACCTCCCCCACCTCCCCTTTATTAAATAGGACTTAGCTCCACCCACTTCTGCCTAGGGCCACCCTTTCATTTCCTATTGGATACTCTCTCTCCTGTACCTCCTCTCTTTACTGCCCACTCTTCCTCCTCTGTGCTCCTCTTCCCCCTCTGCTAATCAACTCAGTCCCCTCACTGCCCCTGCCTCCTTTCTGTGCCTGACACCCTCCTTATATCTCCTAGTGCCAGTTACTCCATCAATCCATGACTGGCCAACCCCCCTTTGGCATTCCATAGCTCCCCTGCACACTTTCACTCCAGAGCTTTATTCTAGAGCTGCTACCTCCAGTCTACCTGTCTTGTTACACTCTTTAATGCCCCCCACTACCTCTCTGCTACATCTTCCTCTTTTGCTACTGCCCTTGTCTCCTCACTGCCCCGCCCTCTGCCCATTCTCCCTCAGCCACCTACTTACCTAGTTTTCTCTTCCCCCAAGCCTTCACCTCACTGCCTACCTCCTGCCACTTTTACTAGCTGCCTCCCACCTACCCAGCACCCTGTGCCTACTCTTCCCCATTTACATTGAATCAGGTATGACACCAGTACTCTATACCCCTTTCTCATCACCTTATTTGCCCTCTTCCCACTCCTACATCCCCCTGCTCATGTTTCCCCACTGTCCCAAACATCTACCAACTCACGCTGTCTCACCCCCTCCATGGTACCCTCCCTCTCGAGCTCATGTTCCCGCCTTGGGCATCTCCAATCACTATGAAATGGTCCTTTCCCCCAAATGGCAATTGGGTACTTCCCCTGTCCACTGCTACTACTGCCACACTTTACCCATGGCTCTACCCATTTACATGCCCTGGTGAATCCCAGAGTTCTCTGGCCAAAAAAAATAGGTGTCAGTCATGGGTATTTCACACCAGTACTCTAAAACATATACTTCTTCTCCTACTATTGTCGGGAAACATTCATCCCAATCCCAGACCAGCCCCTAGAATAAGAACAACTCAGACCAATCAACCAGGATCCCTCTCAATAATCTCACTTAACATATGCAGTCTTCTTTACAAAATTGATGCTGTTCAGACTTTTGCCTGCCAGCATAACCCAGACATACTAGCAGTCTTAGAAACCTGGCTTTCACCTTCGGTTCCTGACCATGCTATCACCCTCCTTGGGTATAATGTCTACCGGCTTGATCGAATATCAAAAAGAGGTGCTGGCTGCACCCTGTACCTTAAGGACATGATCCAGGGGCACCTCATCAACTTAACCCCCCAAACCACCACTGCACAGATTCTTCCTGTCAAGATCCTTCTTGGTGTACACAATAAAGCCATCACAGTTGTCACAGTCTACATTCCACCGAGAGAGCAAGGTAATGGGCTTAACACAGTCCTGGAGTTTACCAAATATCTCTCACCTGATTCAGAAACCATCCTCCTCTGTGACTTTAATATTAACTAGCCTGCTTCTTAGAGGCAGAGGCATACAGGGACTTGATAGAGCAGCAAAGCTTTCTCAGATGGTTAGTTCCCCAACCAGGACAAACTATAAAATGGGTACCAGCACCCTTCTGGATTGGATCATAACAAGCCATCCCACCAGGATCACGAACACCACTGTCCTCCCTGACACACTTAGTGACCACTCCCCCGTCATCTGCTACTGGTCCAATAAATTCACCAAGCCCCCCCAAAACCATTACTAGCCGGATTCTACCTAGAGGCAAGCTACCTCATCTCAAAAGCTTCCTTCATCAACAGGATTGGTCCCCAATTCTCACTGCAACCAATGTGAACACCGCACTGGAACACTTCATCAGGATCTTCAACTGAGCATGCAACATATTTGCACCCTTCAAGAAGTGCAAGGCCAAAGCCCTATGTAACCCCAGCTCACCAGAGACCTACTTAGACAACTAAATGCTCAAGACCACCTTTGAGAGATTGCCAGAAACACTGGGAGACAAGTTGATATTGCTAACTATAAAAGTGCATGAAATGACTGCCCCAAATATATCTGGGATATGAAGACCACCTATTTCTATAATGCTCTCAGTAACTCATGGGGCAATGGTAGGGACTTCTGGAATAACATTAAATAAGTCACCGGGAAGCAATCTAAATCACCCCCATCAGTACTCAGCATAAATGGTGAAACTACACTTCACCAGAAACTCATTGCTGATATATTTAATGACACCTTCAAGGACCTCAGTGCTGTATTCCCACAGTTTTTTTTTATGAGGTGGTTCCCCTTGCCCCCACAGCCACCTCCAGCCACCCTCCCTTCTACTTTAAAGCAGTAAAAATGCATCAAGTCTGCAGCTATGTTACCAAAGCCATTTACAACTCCAGAGCCAGCAGTGACTCCCTCGACCCCAAACTGCTATCACACACATTTGAAGAAGTACTCCGACCACTGATCAGGATTTTCAACCTCTCCCTCAGCCTCAGCCAGTTCCCTGACTTATGGAAATCTGCCATGGTAACCCCAATTCATAAAAGTGATCACAAAACAGCTACTGAGAATTACCGTCCAATTTCCATCCTAGCTCGACTTTCCAAGGCCCTAGAACAGATTGTAGCAGACCAGCTCACCGACTTCCTAGACAATCACAACATCCTGTGCAAGGAGCAACATGGCTTTAGAAAAGGTCATAGCACCTCCATGGCGCTACTTGAATTCACTGGTGCAATCCATCACTCACTCGATAACAGTCATCTTACTGGGTCCACC
Organism: Neoceratodus forsteri; assembly: GCA_016271365.2. Lineage (NCBI taxonomy): Eukaryota > Metazoa > Chordata > Ceratodontiformes > Ceratodontidae > Neoceratodus > Neoceratodus forsteri. Next base: position 630,034,816 of record CM057459.1, read on the forward strand.
TTCATCAACTTAACTAAAGCCTTTGATACCATCAACCACAATCACCTACTTGCCCAGCTTTGACTAGCAGGGCTCTCACCTAACTCAGTGAACTGGTTCAAAAGCTTCTTAGACAACCACTCCCAAAGAGTGAGAATTGCTGGCACACTCTCAGACCAAAGGCCAGTCCAGTCCGGTGTCCCACAGGGCTCAATCTTGGGTTCCCTCCTTTTCAGCCTTTTTCTGAACTCACTGCCAGAATCCTGCCCTGAACAGATCCTACTCTACATGGATGATGCTATCATCCTGGCATCCCACCATGATCCAGTCCATCTACTGTACAAGGTAACCTCCAACAGGCCTTCTCTGTAGTCAAAAACTGGTTCACAAAACACAGACTTATACTTAACCAGAAAAAAAAAACAAAGACCATGATCTTCTGCAGCTCCCAAAACAAACACAAACAATATCAGCTCTCCATTAAAACCAAGCAAGGAATCACCCTCGAACAAGTTCATACCTTCAAATACCTCAGCCTCACCCTTGACTGTATCACTCTTATGTCCCACACATCAATAATGTGGCAAAAGCAGCCAACACCAGGATGGGCCTACTATTCTGACATAGGAAACATCTAACCCCAGAAGCTCTGTCCATAGCTGTCCAGAGCTCCATCATCAGCATCATTGACTACAGTCTCATTATCTATGGATATGCCACAACCTCATCTCTCAGGCATGTTTCAACTTCCTCTATCAAGCCTGTTGACTCAAGCATTGGTTCCCACTGTCTCACCCACACCTGTGACCTCTACTCCAAAACAGGCTGGCTGCAACTGAACAACTGAATCAAATACCAAACCTGCATCACTGTTAAGAAAAACATGATGGGAAAGGCACCACCAGGAGTCAGCATCCTCCTCAAACACAAAATCACCAACCGCAACACCAGGAGCTCTAAGCCCCAAATCCTTCAAATCCGCCACTGCCGCACATCCCAAGGCCAAAGTTCATTTGCATACAGAGCTCCGAGTTGGCTGAATGAGCTCTCTAGTGACACTTCATCCACAGCAATGCTTGGAGCAGTCAAAAAAAAAGCTCAGCCACTCCATACCTGGCACCTCCACCTGTGCTTGCACCCCATAACATCTTCATTCCCTATGCTGCTTCTGACCTTATAGGTGTCAGTTTCTGCCTTCTTCTTGCACTTACCTGTCCAATGCAACTTCTAATGCACTTGCCCTGTGTCTGTCCTGAAGAGGCCCTCGGATGCCTCACCTGACTCTCTACACCTATGCCTTCCCTCTGCCTAGCTCTCTCTTCTTGCCCTCTTCCTCCTATTGTTTCTTGAGTTACTCATTGCTCAGTCTGATTTTGTCAAGCAAAGTTACTGTCTAAAACCATGTACCTGTAACTGTTTTATGTTTTAGTCTCTGTTACCCTGTAACCAGCATGAAGTGGAGCCTTTGTAAAAGAGCATTGGCTCAAAGGTACTTTGTAATCCTAGACACGAATAAATAAATAAATAAAATAAATAAATCATCTATTCTGTTTTTTTTGTATGATTTTAACAATGACATATGCAGTATATGCTTCCAAGATAGGGACATACACACAGTGTACACATTTCACAGGACACCATAATGCAGAATAATATGAGTCACTTATCTAAATAACCACATGGGGGTTACAGTTATTTTTAAAAAATCATATTGAAAACCTCCATTCATTGACCATGTTGCAATCAGTGCTCATTAGGAATATTAGAAACAATTAATAAGCATTGGAGTTAAGTGTTTATCAAAAAGATATTGCCCAAGAGTTGCATGTAATGGAATCCTTGAGAAACAGATGTAGCTTTTTTTGGAATGCCCCTATATTATTTATTTCTGGGATAGATTTACAGTGATTTACTTACCAGACTTTAGATCACACACATTACATTTTGGTATTAGGGGTTTATGATACTGGGTGGTCAAGGATTAATGAGATTCCCTTAAGACTGATTATGGCAATTGTTAAGTTTTTGATTTGGCAATTTCTGGACTGATGGGAGTACAGGGTCCTCCAGAGGGCCCTGTGCTCCCACAGGGAAATAAGGATATGATTATAATATCTTAAAAATTATGGACTGATGGGAGCACAGGGCCCCACATGTAAATATGGATACCATTATGGACTGATGGGAGAGCAAGGCCCAGAGGACCCTGTGCTCCCACAGGCAAATGAGGATATAATTATAATATTTCAAAAATTATGGATGGATGGGAACACAGTTCCTTTTGGGCTGTGCGCTCTCACAGGCAAATAAGGACACAATTATACTATCTCAAAAAATAAGAAAATTCTTTACAAACACCCTTGTTAATGCACTAGTTAGGGTTCCAGTGACAAGAATGCAGGAAATATGCTGTAAGGGTTTCCAACTCTAACACCCACCTCCACTCTGCAGGCAGCAACAGGTGTCAGGTGTGCCTTGGTGTTGTCAACCCTAACGATGAACCAATTCTCAAATTCTGTACCCGTAACAGTTTAGTTACACATGGAATGAGGTGAGTGTTAGAGCTGACAACCCCAAGACATACCTGATGCCAATTGCTGCATGCAAGGTGAGGGAAGGGTGTTAGGGTTGGAAACCCTAACAGCACATTTCCCTACTTATGTTGCTGGAACCCTAACTAGTGCATTAAGGAAGTGTTTTTTTTTTTCCAAAGAATGAATATCTATCTATCTATCTATTGCAAAAAAATGTCTTTAATGCATCAGTTGAGGTTAAAATAACAAAAGTAGGGAAATGTGACATTAGGGATTCCAACCCTAACACCCCATTCCCCACCCTACACAGACCCACAGGTGAGGGGGAGGGCTGTGTTGGTGCCATCAACCCTAACACTCACCCCATTCCATTACAAAAGGAGGTGACATGGGGATAGCATAGGAGAGCAGGGTAAGCATTATTGTTGATGGTTCCAACACAGCCCCTCACTTGTGGGTCTGTGCAGGTGGGGAATGGAGTGTTAGGTTTGGAAACCCTAACACCACATTTCCTGCTTTTGTCACTTAACCCTAACTGATGCATTAATGAAGTTTTTGCAATTATTTTCCTTACTTTTTGACATAGTGTAATTGTATCCTTATTTTACTCTGGAAGCACAGGGTCCTTCAGACCTGCACTCCAATTCCTCCATAAATGCCTATATGTATCTAGTTGTGAAAGCAGAGGGACCTCTGTCCTCTATGCTTCCAGTTATAGCCGAACAGTCACCAACCTTCACCATATTATCACCCCACCTCATGTTCCTAGTGCAGAAACGTTTTCAATTCCCACCAAAACATAACTTTGTGCAAGCGCAACACCAAACCACAGAGCAGGTGCAAACACACATTTTAGACAGGATGTGAAAATGACAGCTGTGGCTTACATGAGGTGGTATAATAAGAAGGCTATGTTGAAAATTTGAGCTCCAAATATTTAAAATTCCCAAAGTTACATGCAGGCATATCAAAATTGCAACAAATAGTCATAACTGTGCAATTTTTAATCATTTTGACCCTAAATTTTCAACATAGGCTTTTATGACCTGCCACAGTTACCCAGTACAGAAATGTTCAAATTCATGCCAGAACATAATTCTGTGCAACTACAACACCATTCTATGCCACAATTGCAAAAACACATTTTGGCCAGGATTTGAAAAATGACTGCTGTCACATTCCTGTACATAAGGTGGATAATAACAAGGCTATGTTGAAAATACGGGTGAAAATATTAAAATTTTCAAAGTTACAAGCATGCATAGTGAAATTGCAACAGATGGTCATAACGCAGCCACTTTTTGAACTTTTTACCCATTTTCAACATAGCCTTCTTAGGCCCCACCTCATGAACAACATGACTGTCATTACACAAATCACTGGAAACATGATTTTGCTAACCCACCACAACCTCTTTTCTAGCAGAAGTTGCCTAATGACAGTCATATTGTTCATGAGGTGGGGTCCCCAAAAGGCAATGTTTAAAATATTTTTTATTTTATTTTTATTTTAAATTTGTTAACCAGGTACGGACACTGGACAAAGCCCTTTTTCAGGTCCAACCCAAAAGACAGTTCAACAGTAACATACATCAAAAAGAAAATAAAAAACAGAAACATAAGGCTAACAATTAAATAAGTCAATAGATAACAAATAACATTTAAATGTTACCTTAAATCCCATAACTGAAGAGATACATCTAAGGGAAGAAGTTAAATCATTCCATAAACATACAGCTGTTGACGTAAAAGATCAAAAACCAGATTTTTCCCTTTTAACTGTAGACCTCAAAACAGTTCCAAGATTTGAATGCAAATTAACCTGAAAATCCCTGACTATTACCAGATCAGACAAAGAGAAATAATTCCTGTCATAAATAGCATGATGTACCAATTTACCAAGTGCATAGGCAAAGGGAGATAGCCAACCCAATGAAGAAAATAAGACACAATGATGTGGCATTCTTGGAGCATCAGGAACAAATTGACAAATATTTTATAAGCTATACCCAAAACCCTACCCTCCCTTACACCCAAATCATAATATGAAGAAGAAACATAATCAAAATGAGGTAACAAAATATCCATTGCAATTGTTTTATGAGGTTCCAAAGACAAATAAGCCTTAAGTTTATATAACAAGCCCAGTTTTGAGTTTACAGTCCTACTAATAGCCTTTACCTGTGGCAACAATCCCAAACAAGGATTCAAAAGAATTCCCAAATACTTGAATATGGTAACCTGTTCTATTAAATCACCACTTGTATCAAGTATATATAAATGAGGGTTTAACTTTAGATGAAAAGCCCTCCCAAATACTTATGCACTTGATCTTTTTACATTCAAAATCATTTGATTATTTAACAACCAAAGACCAAATTTATCACAGTCATTTTGTAAACCAACATTAACCAACTCAATATTCTGATTCTGGTTATACAAAATCAAATTATCTGCATAGAGAAGACAATGACTTGTTGAAAAAATTGAGGTAATTTGATTTATAAATATTGAAAATAACAGGGGGCACAAAATGGACCCCTGTGGAACACCTCTGGGATTTAACCGTAAATTAAATAATGAAGGCTCAATAGATACTTGTTGAGATTGTCCCTCTAGAAAGCTCTTAAGAAAGGAGATCATGAAAGTGGACAAACCCAAACTTACAAGCTTAGAACAGAGCAAGTTATAATTTATTAAATCAAAAGCCCGGGTTAGGTCCACGAACACCACCCCTGTAAAACAACCACTATCACACCCAAGAAGGATGGTGTTCATGAACCTGACCAGAGCTGTACCAGTACCCCTTCCCTTCCTAAACCTATGCTGCTCCAAGCATAGTAAACAGTTAATTCCAAATAATTATTCAACTGTTTAATTACCAACTTTTCTAACATTTTACTAACAGAATTCAAAATTGAAATGGGATGATAATCATCCACTGTATCTGCTCCAGCCTTTTTCGGAACAGGCACCACCCTTGCAACCTTCCAAGAAGAAGGAAAACTACCAGTTAACAAATATAAATTACATAAAGAACAAAGAGGTTCTGCAATGAAAGGTGCAACCAGTTTGACAAACCTTATGTCCAACCCATTACCACAATCACCATACCTATTGGGTAATTGATGTTATAATCTTAATACCTGAAATGAATTAATACAGCTAAACTGGAAACCCGACAAATCTTCAGATGAATTAATCAATAATGGAGCATTAAATCAAAATCACAGTTAACAACATGATCATCACATCACAACACTTCAAAATTAAGGTCTTCAGTATTCGTAAATTTAACATTCAACAATTTTGCCATTTAAAAGAGTCAATAATCAAGCCATCAGAAGATTTTAAATGGGAAATAGATGTCCTATCTTTAGGAGATAACAACAAATTTAAAGCTCCCCAAAAGAAATTGGAATCAGAAGAGGCTGGGGGGGTTAAATGATGAAACATGGCTGAGTTATGCATAAAAGCTGAAACCCCACCACTGAAATACACTGAAGAGCATTTACCTTAGTTCATATTGCAGTCGCCGTTTCCAGCAGCAAGATGTGTTTTTAATAGGCAGAGCGGGTCTCAAACCTAGGACCTCCTAGGTGAATGGTGGTCTGTGGGAACATCCAGGGGTGGAGGAGGTGGTGCACACATGGGTGGTTGGTGGGGGCTGCAGGCATGATTGACAATGAACATTTTTTAGAGGAATAAAACATATGGTAAGACATCGAGGACAATTTTATTATTTTCAGGCAGAAAATAAGGAAAGGGAAGGTTGGAGGATCTCATTACAACACCAACAAAAAACAAATTGGAGGTTGGGGACCACTAGTCACCAGGGACAAAGCCAGGAGCTAAGTAAGCCATCCCCCAAAAAACAAAACTGGGGTATGGGCTTACAATAAATAAATAAATAATTATTAATATTTTAAAAATAAAATAAAACAAATGGGGAAGTATACAATTACATACAGGGTGAGGGGATGCCACTAGACACAAGGATTTTCAAACAGGTTCAAAGGAGAACCCATGCAAAAAAAAGTTAAAACACAATAATTTTTTTGTTGATGTAAATCCCTTCTCATCAACAGCAATTTTTTTCCACCAATCATTTGCTCTAGTGGTGGAAGAGGATTCCGTCTGATGAAAAAGGATCCATTTCAATGCTGATACCAGATGGCTGTGAATCATTTTTCATGACCAGATGGCCGTGGAAAATGTTTCAACACTTGCATTCCTTTTGTCCATCCCTATTCATCATGGTGAAAAGGGAAATTGGTTGGTAAAGATTTCATTTTTGATCAGATGGCCCTGCCAGTAATCCTTTTCACCAACTGAATTCCTTTTTGCCATTTTTATTTGTTGAGGCAAAAAAGAAAATTGGCTGGTGAACAAGGATTACTGACAGGGCCATCTGATCGTAAAAAGGGGACATCTAGTCAGTAGAATGGGAAATCTTTTTTCAACAGCCAATTTCCTTTTTCACCATGAAGAACAAGGAATGTTGAAAAAGGAAGTTAGCGAGCAATGAAAAAGGATTTAAAAAGTTAAAAATAAATGATGCTAGTGGCATAGAAATGCCGCAAACCACACAAACAGCTCATCAACTCCTGATGAGCAAAAAACATTCTTGGATGTCTGAAACAGACATCCCTGGCAGTTATGACAGTCTGTTTGTGTCAAAAATAGAAAAACAAGATGGTGACTCACAAAAAATATTTTTTTCTGTCAAACAAGGTTTGGTCCCTGATGAACAAGTATTGGCCCCTCACGGAAAAGATCCTTTTCATTCCAGTAATCGATCCTGAAAATGAAAGTCCCATTGAAAATAATAGGACCTTAAAATGCAATAACTTTGGAAAGATTAATATTTTTGCTACTCTCTAACCCAAGCTTTTTCTACCATAAATTATTTCAGACCACAATTTAACATCATCTGTGTGCAGTACGATGAAAAAACAACTGCAAAAGTGGTAGCTTTCAGATTGTTTCACTATCCATATCTCAGAATCTGCAATCTGACCAGAATGAAACTTGGAACATCAAGAGACCTACCCCAGGAGACCATACATGCAAACTTTTGTAGAAATCAATTAAATGGTTGCAAAGTTATTAAAGTGCAAAATGCGAGGCTTACCATTAAAGTGCCTACTCAACCCTAACCACATACATATATACACACACACACACACACACACACACACACACACACACACATTCTTGGCAAAAAAAAAAAAATTGTGAATGCATCAGTTAGGGTTCCCAACAAAAAAAAGTTGGGAAATGTGGTTTTAGGGTTTCCATCCCTAACACCCCACCCCACCCCCACCATCCATGCATCAACAGGTGCCGGGAGTGTGCCTTGGGGTTGTCACTCCTAATGCAACCCCATTCCATGTGTGAGGAAGTTGAGATGGTACAGTATAAGAGAATAGGGTGAGTGTTAAGGCTGACAGCACCAAGGCACACCCCCGGCACCTGTTGGTGCCTAGAGGGTGGGGGTTGGTTGGGTGTTAGGGTTTTGAACCCTAATACCACATTTCCCAACTTTTGCTAGTGGGAACTCTAACTGATGCATTAACAAAGTTTTTTTTACAAAGAATTTCCTTACTTTTTCAGACAGTATAATTGTAGTTGTATTTGATTGTGGGAGTGCAGGGTCCTTTGGGTCCTGCACTCCCATCCCTCCATACATGCATATATCTATATATATATGAAGCTGTGTAAGTGCAGGGCCCTCCAGGCCCTGCATTTACATTTGTAGTGCAACAGGTGCAAATTGTCAACATAGCCATGTTATTACCCTACTTGATACACACCAAATAGCAAATGTTTGAATCACCAAAAACATAATTCTGCACAACAGCAACACCATTCTACACCAGTTGTGCAAAAATACATTTTGGGTAGGATTTAAAAATTATAGCTGTGACATATATTTCATGTGGTAATAAGATGTCTATGTTGAAAATTTAGTGTCAAAATATTTTACATTTACAAAGGTACAACCGTATGTAGCGAAATTGCAGTGAGTGCTCATAAATCGTGTTTAGGACTTTGGCAGATCACACTGAGGGAATGCTAGTCAGCATGCAGGATCTGGGTACTACAGGACTTGCACATCTTCTTCGATGCATCACCAACTGTTCATGTTCCTGAACTGTACCTCCAACTGTGTCCCATGCTGTAAATTTGTCACTGTTATTTATTTCCTTCCCTTTCTTCTGTATATCCCTCAAGATCTCTGTATAAGACCTGTTTATGTCCTTCTGGAAGGTGATAAACCTCTCATCGACCCACCCACCAAGCAAGCCAGTCCTAGTTAAACATTGATCGCAAAATAGCCTCCAATCCTGCCATTGTATCCGAACTCTTCAACTTATTCTTCATCTCCTGTGCCCTGCCTGACTCACCCTCCTCCAACCTCCTCCTCCACAAACCCCACCCTCATACCATGGTTTCCACTTTCCACCATTCACACCCCTGGAAGTCTACACTACTCTCACCTCTCTGAACCAGTCCAAATCTAGCCCAGATGGCTGGCATCCCAGCCTGCTCTGCATCTCCGCAGCTTCATAGTCGCACCTATAACCCATATACTAAACCTCTGATCACCACAGCCATGGTCCCCTCCACCTGGAAACTTGCCAAAATCCTACCTCTCCATAAAGGTGGTGACCCCTCCCTCCCAGGAAATTATAGACCCATCTCTCTCCTCCCCTCCCGTGCCAAAATCCAAGAATCCCTCATGCTATCAAAATTGTCCCCTTTCCTCTCAACTAACAGCTCCCTCTCCCCTTTTCAATCAGGCTTCATAAAATCTCATTCTACCACCACCGCCTTACTACGTGTAACTGACACCATTCTCTCTGCCATGGACACCGGGCAAACCACTACTGCCATCTTCATTGACCTGGAAAAAGCCTTTGATTTGGTCTCCCACCCTCTACTGCTAGGCAAATTGAGCTCCTTCGGCCTTGCCCAACCGACCATAAACTGGTTCCACTCCTACCTCCAAAACAAGATGCAGCAAATACAAATAGGAGACACCCTCTCCAACCCTCGACCCATCCTCATGGGAGCCCCCAAGGCTCCATCCTTGGCCCCATCCTTTTCTCCCTATTTATAAACGACCTCCCCTCAGCCTGTCTCACCTCTGACGTGCACCTATATGCTGATGATACCATTATCTATGCCTCAGGCCCCTCCCATGACAGTGTTCACCCAAACCTCCAAAGTGATTTCAACCAAGTACAAGCCTGGCTCCTGAAAAACCAGCTAAACCTCAATGCAAAAAAAAAGTCTCCATGGTTTTCAGCACCAGACAAAAACTTGCCTCCCTGCCTGCCCCCCCCGATCTCCACCTTGGATGAAATACCCCTTGAGTCTGTACCCACTGTCAAGTACCTGGGAGTCTGGCTGGATACAAACCTCAACTTCTCCACCCACGTCGACGCCATCTGCACCAAACTCTGGCCCAAACTTGCCATCCTTTATCACCACAAAGCCTGCCTCCACCTCCCTACTCAGAGTGAACTCATACGTAAAACCATCCTACCAGCTCTGGACTACGCGGACATCATTTACGGCACAGCACCTTCCTCCTCCCTTGCAAAACTCGACATCCTGCTAAACTCCTTCATGCGCTTTGCCACTGCCTCCCCCACCCCCACTCATCACTGCCTACTATTCTCAATACTATCTCTGATGCCACTCTCGCATAGGCGCGACCACACACAGCGCCACCATGGCTAAATATTGGCTTGGCTCCTTCTCCCACCTTCCTTCTGCCTCTCTCCGCCATCTCCATGGTTACCACTCTGCCATAGACACGCACGCCCTTCCACCTCTCACATGCCGCCTCTCTGCCTCTGGACTAGCTGCCTTTTCCTACCAGCTCCCACTCCTATGGAACAACCTCCCACCCAACCTCCACCAGGCCTCCTCCCTATCAGCCTTTAAACAGCTACTCAGGCTCTCCCTCCCACTCCCCGCCGGCTGTGCACCCAATCCTCCTTACCTGGACCTAGTACTACCTCGCGGCCACGCCAGGTACACAACTCCACATGCCAGCCTACTGCTAACCCTCACACCGTACCTCCTGCTAGTCCACTTTTGGACAAACCACTACTGTAAATATGTCAAGACACGCACTTGTAATTTATGGTAAAACAGTCTAGAAATGTAATGGGATGATTTTGTTTCCACTGGCTGTTCAAACAAAAAGTGTAACCTCACAGCCTAACTCTATGTAATGTACTATACTGTACTATTCATCTGTTACATGATATTTGCTTGTATTTCTCTCTCCCACATCTTACTACTTGTACCGGTCGCACCTGGAAATGAGCCTCAGCTCAGTGTGCCTTTCTCGGTCACCAATTTTAAATAAATAAAATGTTAGACCTGTTTGTACTGTATTTTGCTCTGTAATTGTTTGACCTGGTGTTCTGCTCTATTTTTATGCTAAACTGAACATTTGTGTAAATGGCCATGTTTGCTCACATGCCTTTCAGTACAAAATAATGACTAACTGATGGACTGACAGACCTGAACCACAGCAGTTCTGTAAAATCCAAACTGCAATATACTGGTGCAACTTGTACAAATACTGCTGGTCCAGTCACTCTGGCTGCACTGTTCAGTCTGACTTTTACATATATGGTCCACTCCTGGAAGTCTATTTTTCAACTCTTCCTTGGCATGATTAAAAATGGAACTGTTAGGACCAGACCACATAGGTAAAAGACAGACCAGATCATCTGTTGTGAGTGAATCAGCAATATCTGCACATGATGTGCCCAGTCCGGGCCTTATAGCTCTGGTACAGGTCTGGTGATCTGGGTTTTACCCATACCCCACTGCATGTGGCTTAGTGATATACTGTACAGATGGATGCAGAGTCTAACCCATTGAAGGCTGAAGTTTCAGAAACCATTATGCTAAAAATACCAAGTCTCATTCCTTCACCCCCACTCACAATTAATCTCTACCAAAGTCATGCTTAAGTACTGGTGCCTTTACATCCACACTAAGCTTTTAATGCCAACATGCTCTTCTACTGCTATGAGCTCCCTATCCATGAAGTCCCATTCTGCTCGTGGCAGCCCCCCAACCAGACAGTTTTCCAGGAGCACCTCTTTACACCATATTAACTAAATTACTGCTAAACTCCTTATTTTAAAACATTTTGTTGAGAAAGTTTTGTTTTAGTGTATCCATGGTCAGAAAAATGAATTTGTAAAAGAAACCAAAGCCCCATTTATCAGTTCATTGACTCACAATACAGCATGGTATGAATGTATCAGATTCTATGTGTAACCTACAGTAAGTCAAACAAAAATTAGATACACCAATGCCTACCTATTTGCAAGTGAAGCAAATGTGGTTACTATCATTCAGTTGTAAACACCTATAGTCACAAATTGCAGGTTAAGAACATTCAGCAGAATATAAACAGTAGCCCAGAACTGCCTGACTGAGAATGAAGTTGGTGTATTATTTGGAAAAAGGCAACACTGGAACTCTTGCTATGCAATGTCCTGCAAACTAGCACAGTGACTGCTCTTAGGATGGTGGTGTCAAATGGCTTAATGAGGTGTTGTGTTCATTGGGGCTCAAGGAAACAGCAGAGCTTATTTGTTATGCAGAAAGTTCTAGGAAGTGTTTAATCCATTCTACTTCCAATAGCTTTCTATGATGTCTGTGCTATCCATTGGTAATCTGACCCAGAATGAATGCCAGAAAATAATGAATTAACTTTCTGTGGGCTCAATTAACTCCTCAAGCCAGAGGAAAAATAGTGCTCTAAAGCTTCCTATACACACATAAGCAGCGTAGTAATGAGGCTTCAGAGGAGGAATCTATTTTTTAACACACTGTCATGTTGTTTGGTAGCAAAAATGACATCAGTCCTTTTCTGAATACAATACTCCTGTTGGGCTACACCCACAGTCATAGAAAGTGTAAGACAGCCATCAGACAAAGTAAGAATAAATTTTAGAGAGAAAAGTTTGTGGCCTCATATCAAAGTCCTAACAGATATTGGAAAAACCTTAAAGAATCTCTGGGGTATGCTAATCCATGCACCTCTCCCGACTTTGAAATAAATGGGACTATTTGCAACAACCCTGTCACAGTATCTAATACTTTCAACCTTCAATTCTCTTACCTCTCTGCAGTTACTGAAGCCATGAACTCTCTCTCCAGCCCTGATGTCTCTCACTCTAGTCCTGATGATCATCCTCCTGAGCCACCACCTACCTCACACCCCCCCCCTTCCACTTCAGACCAGTCACCTCTGCTGAGGTCTGCAAACTCCTTCTGTCGATCCCTGAGTCCAAGTCTGCAGGTTCTGATGATCTCAACCCCAAACTACAGAAACTGGCAGCCTGGGAGCTCGCACCCCTCCTCCCCGTATCTTCAGTTTGTCTCTATCCACTGGTGTTGTTCTATCAGTTTGGAAAACAGCCAATATCATACCCATTCATAAAAGAAACTCTAAACTACTATCAAATTGTCGAACCAATCACTATACTTTTATCTCTCAGTAAACTGCTTGAAAAAATAATAGGTACTCAATTAATGACATATCTTAAAAATACAATCTCTTATGTCTGGCCCAACATGGTCTTTCGTAAAAACCACAGTACCACCACAGTGCTATGTACTCTATCAAATGCAATTTACTTGGCATTCGACCAAGGCAACCTCACTGGAGCTGTCCTTATAGGCCTAACAAAGGCACTCAATACAGTAAACCACCCCATACTGCTAAACAAACTTTGAACCATTGGAGTCTCAGATCACACCATCCCCTGGTTCTCCAACTATCTCTCTGGTAGGCAACAGCTAGTCAGAGTCTGTTCCACCCACTCTGATTACCTCCCCACCTCCCTTGGTGTCCCCCAGGGTTCCATCTTTGGCCCTTGCTATTCTCTCTTCACATAAATTCCATTACTTACTGTTTTAAAAACACTACTCCCCTACTGTATGCAGATGGCTCGGTGTTCTTCTGTCATGCCTCTGACATAATTATCATCAACAGAGACCTTGCATCTGACCTAGCTTCTAATAGTAATAGTAGTAAGAGTAATAAATAAATAATAAAGTAAATAAATAGTAATATAAATAAATAAATAAAACAAATAAAAAAATAGCTTCTGTTCAGTCCTGGTTCCTGGAAAATAAACTCCTCATGAACTACTCTAAGTCACAAGCCATGCTCTTCAGAATGCCTCATTGACTAAGAAATATACTCACCCCCCCTAACCATGACTACTGAGGATGGTACCTCCCCGATACTGTTACCATGTTCAAGTACCTCGGCATCATACTTGACCCCCCCCCGCACTTCTCCTCTCACATTCTGTCTGTGTGTAAAGCCATCAACTCCAGTCTAGTCATTGCAAACCAGGACAGAAGTAATCTCTTACATTCTGCATGCATCACAGTTGCACACTGCCTCCTTCTCCCTAAGCTGCCCCATTCTGCATGCATCACAGTTGCACACTGCCTCCTTCTTCCTAAGCTGTCTTATGGGCTACCCATGTTTGCCCACTCCTCTAGTCTCCTCAGATGCAAATGGGCCTATGCTGCAACAACACCAGCAGATTTGCCTTATTCTGAAATCACTTCACTCATCACTGCCTACATTACAGCAAATTAGGCTGGCCCTCTGCTATTGCCCTACTTGTCTCCTCTCTCAGTATGTTGGTGCACAACATCCTTTCCACACAGAAGCCGCTTTCTCTAGCCACTCTCCTGGTATCCAGCTCACTTCATTACACTCTTAGCTCTTCCAACACTGGGCAACTATTAATCCCCAGATCAAAATCCAAATATGGCTTCATGGTCTTCTTCGCTGCAGTTCCAACACAGTGGAATAGACTCCCAACTGCTGTGTGCTCTTGCCTGGAACCTATTACCTTCAAAAAGCAACTCCATTCCTTCTTGATGCATCGCTCCATATGCACCTGTCCCTAATGAATTCAACACTTTCCACTTATCCCCAACCTATCCCTTCCTACTGTCTTCCTCCACTCCCTTACCCTCCACACTAAACCCCTGCCCCCACAAGCACTGTCACCATTTCTCTCCCCTAGTCCTTGCACGTTTATCTCTTTCAGCTCACAAAACCTATACTGTTAATGGTATCTTCATGTAATAATGTTTACTCTTGACTTATGTAATTACTTAATCTTGACAAAGTCTCCCTACTGCTTGTTCTTTTGATTGCCATAGTTTACATGTACTGTTGTATTGTTCTCATTACTTCACCCTTTGCTCTGTAGACTCCTATATGCTGTACTGTACTCTCCTGGGTTGTACCTGAAAATGGGCATATGTACAGTATGCCTTGTGTACCCACCCAGTAAACAAAAGCTAAATAAATAAATAAGTGTAACTGTATGTTTTGAATTTAATAAACATAAAGTTTAAAAAAGAAATTTAACATGTTTATGATATGAACTCAGTGCCCAGGGACTAGAGGGAAGCACATGGTACCTCTCCATAAGTGGGCCCAAGGATGAACTGGGAGCTACAGACCGTCAGCCTTATTGCATTTGAGGGAAAAGTGATGGAGATAATCCTTAAGGAAAGATTGGTGCAATTTCTTGAGGATAACAATCTCCAGGACAGCAGGCAGCACGGGTTTATCTTGGGCAGATCCTGCCAGATGAAATTGGTTGATTTTACAACTGAATTACGAGGGCACTGGACAGGGCACGTGGATGTCTCTACCTGATTTCAGCAAGGCTTTTGAGTCAGTGCCACATGATAGGCTGACCTGAAAGTTGAAGAGTCTGGGAGCCGGGAGGAAATTGGTCTGATGGGACAAGAACTGGCTGCAGGGTAGACAGCAGAAGGTAGTAGTGGGGTAGTGGGGGGGCATCTGAACCCAGGGCAGTAACAAGTGGTGTACCACAGGGCTCGGTGCTGGGACCAGCTCTGTTTAACATTTTCATAGCCCACATTGCAGTAGGGATTAAGAGCAAGATCAGTCTCTTTGCAGATGACACAAAGATTTGTGCCAAGGTAGATGGGGGGAAGGAGAAAAAGTACTTCAGGAGGATTTGGAAAAACTGGAGGAATGGTCTCACACTTGGCAACTTGGTTTCAATGCCAAGAAGTGCAAAGTGATGCCTTTAGGAGGCAAGAACCCAGGACACAATTACTGGCTGGAGGGTGTCCCGTTAACAAAATCCAAGGAGGAGAAGGATCTGGGAGTGCTGATAACCGGGGAGATGAACCACTATGCTCAGTGCAGGAAGGCAGCAACTAAGGCAAACAGGATGCTAGGGTGCATAGCAAGGGGGATTACTTCTAGGAGTGGGGAGGTCATCTTGCCCCTGTACAGATCCCTGGTGAGACAGCACATAGAGTATTGTGTGCAATTCTGGCACACCTACTTGAAAAGGGACATCAAACTACTGGAGGGGGTACAGTGCAGGGAACAAAAATGTTCCTGGGTTGGGGGACAGACCATACAAGGAGAGACTGAGAGCTCAATATGTATACCCTGGAGGAAAGAAGGGAGAGAGGGGACATGATTGAGACCTTCAAGTACCTGAAGGGTTTGAACAGAGTAGACACCAGGTGAATGTTCAATCTGAAGGGCAGAAGGGATCCAAGGGACAATCTAAGAAGTTGGAAGGGGGCAGGTTCAAGAGGAAACTGATGAGGCACTATTTCAGAGAAAGGGTGGTGGCAGGGTGGAACGCTCTGCCAGGGGAAGTCATATTGCTGCAGAGTGTTGGGGCTTCAAGAGGGGGTGGGACAAATTCAAGGGGAGGGTACAAACCAGAAGGGGTGGGAGAATGTGGGGGGAGGGTAGATGAGGGAGGTAAGGCAGCTGCAGTCTAATGGACTGAAGTGCTGCACACTCGAGCAGACTAGATAGACCAAATGGCCTGTATCTGCTGGCAATTTCATATGTTCATATGTAACTCCCAGATATTTTTCTTCATATGCTTTCTGTATCTCTTTCCCATTCATATAGTAACATGTTCCTTTGTTTTGGCACTGAACTGCACCATTTTGAACTTTTCAGTATTAAGGGACAGTTTACAATTTTTCGCCCATGTTTCTAAGTTTATTTCCTGTTGAAAGTTTTGGATTGCTTCTTTTTTTTCAACTTCAGCTCCCATCATAGTACATTGCATAGATGATGCATAAATATTGAACAGCATAGGTCACAGCACTGTCCCCAGTGGCACCCCACTGGTGCCACTGCCCCAGTCAGAGTAGGTACCCCTGATACAAACCCTTTGCCAATGCTTATGTAACCATGTCATTATCCAGGCTACACTGTTTTTATTTACAGTATATCATTCTCCAAAAGTCTATCGATTAGCTCCAGGTATGGTACATTGTCAAATGCTGTAGGTTAGTCTAGATAGACCACTTTGAAGGACAAACCACAGTCCAGTGCCTTGCTTATTGGCTTGAAGAAATACAGCAAGTTGGTCTGGCATGACCTTCCCCCCTTAAATCCATGTTGTGTTCAATCCTCCAACCCCTTAATACTAATATAATTTTCAATTTCTTCCTCTATAAAATGTTCAAGGATTTTTACAGTCATTCATGTGAGGCTTACCGGTCTATAACTCATAAA
Organism: Neoceratodus forsteri; assembly: GCA_016271365.2. Lineage (NCBI taxonomy): Eukaryota > Metazoa > Chordata > Ceratodontiformes > Ceratodontidae > Neoceratodus > Neoceratodus forsteri. The sequence goes on from CM057459.1 coordinate 630,051,942, forward strand.
GTAGGATCTAAATCCTTTTTTTAAAAATTGTTATGGTTGCCTTCCTCCATGCTTTCGCCTCTCTCCCCTCATTTTAAAGATGTCTGGAAAATCATTGCTATTGGCCCTGCTATTTCTTCAGCTTCCTTTTTAAGGAGTCTCAGGTGCAACATGTCTGGGTCTTGTTTTTTTCATTGGGATTTGAATTTCTTAATTTCTTTCCAACGTCATTTATTTTTATGTCCACATTGTTATTTTGTTTGTCCATATTATCACTTTTATGTCACCTTTTGCATGGTTCACACATGATAAATAATTGTTGTACACCTCTGCCATGTCTATGTTAGATATTGGAACACAGTATTTAATAATGGGGTCAATCTGCTGATTTCATTTTTTTGTTGAGGTTGTTAATACAGTTATAGAATGTTTCTTTTTTTATTGTCGCTTGTTGTTTTTGCAAGTTGTAGTTCTTCCTCCTTTTTTTTTTTTGCTATTTTCATAGGTTTCATAGGTAAATACAGAGCTTTAGGTACGGGTCCATTATAGCTTGCCAATTGTCAGACATATCCCAATATATTCCTATATAAGTGGATATCCAGGCGGGTCTTAAACTCTATTATGGTATTGCTGGCTATCACCTCAACTGGAAGCTCATTCCATATCTTGGTTATTCTTGCATTGAACCAATGTTTCCTTTTGTTAGTCTGGTACTCTTAGCTGTAATAGATGTGTTGTGGTGCCATACACCCATTCACTTAGCTAAAGTCCCAGTTGTTCTCACAGCTCTGCTTCATTAAGTGCTTTGTAGATCAGGCACGCCGCCCCTGAGTCTGCAGTATGCCAGAGAATACAGCCCAAATGTTTCCAACCTCTGGTCATAATCCCATCCACTAATCTCCTGTATTGTTCTTGTGGCTCTTCTTTGTACCCTCTATAATGCTTTTATTTCTTTTTTACTGACTGGGGCCCAGATCTGGGCACAATATTCAACATGGGGATGTACCACAGCTGTATACAGGGGGAGCAAAACCTGCCTATCCCTGCTTCAATTATGTTTGTTTATGCAGTACAACATGCTGCTAGAATTTTTTAATCACTTGGTTACAATGAAGCTTAAAACTAAGATCATTGCTGACTCTTATCCCAAGTCTCTTTCATCCTATACTTCCTGAGCTCCATCCCATCCAGTTTATACTTATGCTGCATATTATTTTTACCAAGGTGCATCACCACACATTTGTCGATGTTAAAAGATGACTTTTTCTGTTTGGCCCAATGTTCTAATTCCCTTAAAGGCTGACTGTAATGTGTCAGCATCCTCATGGTATTTACAACAAACCCTATCCATGTATCATCAGTGAATTTGGATTCCCAGACTGATGTATTAGTTCTCATAGATTAAATTGAGGGACAGACCATATGAGGAGAGACTGAGAGAGCTCAATATGTATGCCCTGGAGGAAAGAAGGGAGAGGGGGGATATGGTTTAGACCTTCAAGTACCTGAAGGGTTTGAACAGAGTAGACACCAGGTGAATGTTGAACAGACATGGGCCTAACACAGAATCCTAGGGGACCCCACTGGTCACACCTCAGCCCAGATGGAGTATAAGCCGTTTATACCCTCTGCTTCCTATTGGACAGCCATGCTGTTATCCAGCATGAGAGACTCCGCAGATCCTGTGTTTGATAAGGGCATCAACAAGTTCCCCATGTGGAACTTTATCAAAAGCTTTTGAGTAGTCCAAGAAAATTATATCCACTGATTTTCCAGTATCTAGGGCTTCGTTGACCTTACCATAGAATTCTAACAGATTAGTCTGGCATGATCTTCCCTTTGTAAACCCGTGCTGGGTTGGAGCTATGTCCCCGGCCAGGATTAGCGAATCTGTAATATGGTTTTTAATAATATCCTCCAGGATTTTCCCCAATATTGCTGTCAGGCTTATTGGTCTGTAGTTCCCTCATCTTGTTTAGTTCCCTTTTTATGTAGTGGTACCACCTCCGTCTGTCTCCAGACCTCCGGTACCTCACCCCTGTTAATGGATTCCTGGAAGAGGAATGTTATTGGTGCTGCCAAAACATCCACCAGCTCTTTCAATGTTCTGAGGTGGAGTCCGTCTGGGAATTGGGCCTTGTTTTGGGCTAAAGATCTAAGTTTTCCCTTATATCGTTAATATCTAGTTCTGGTGCTTGATTTTTACCCTACTCAAGATATTTTTTGTAGCTTGTGTTTTGGCATTGTAAGCTGAAGAAAAATAGGTATTATAATATTCGCCATCAAACAGTTATCAGTGATTAGCGTCCCATCAGTGTCTTTCAAGGGACCAATTATATTACTGCCTCCCTTCTTATTGTTAATATATGAGAAAAGGATTTGTAATTATCTTTGACTTTATCTGCCAGTCTGAGTTCATTGTTTTTTCTAGTCTGATATATACTATTTTACATGGTTTTAAGGCTACCTTGAAAGCTGCCCAATATGTTGTTTGCCTACTTTTTGGCCATGCAGTAAACCTTATTTTTCCATTTGATTGATTTCTTGACTGCTGATTTTAACCATGGTAGGTGGTTTTTAACCCAGTTGTATTTTCTTGTGCATGGTGTATATTCTGTGCCAAGTTGGTTATCATCCTGCTTAACATTTCCCACGTGCTGCAAAGGTTGGTAAGTGAAATCGGTTTCCTAGTCTCATAATGTTAAAACAGATCTTATGCTATGGAAGTCTACCCTGCCATAGTTGAAAAGCAATGCTACCAACTGTTTTACCCAGATTGCTCCTGTGAAACTAAACCCAACCATAAAGTGATTGCTGGAACCAAGGGGTGGCAAAACTTGACACTCTTGGATGTTATTTGCCATATTACGAAAAACCAAATCCAATATGTGTTTGTCCCTTGTGTTTCAGTCAATATTGGTCCATGCAGGCCAATATAAAACCTCCATAAAGAACTGTTCAGTTGTAGTTTCAGCCTTCAGAGTGTCCCAGTTTATCCTGGGAGATTGAAGTTACCCATAAGTATAATATTAGCTGCTGACATTAATTTTTGATGAAATCTAATAGCTGGGAATCCTCTGAGTGTGAAATGGAGGGTGGCCTATAAACGAATCCCAAATTAATTTTGGGATAATGTGGTAAGATATTTTAATCCATAATATCTCAGCTGCGTCCCAGTGAGATGTATCCAAGCTTTCTGTTGTTATATTATCAGCTATATACAGGGCACCCCCCCCCTTTAGAATGTAATCTATCCCTATTATATAGGGTAAAACCAGGAATGTGTTTATCCCAAGTGTCCTCCTTTTTACACCATGTTTCAGTTATGGCACATATATGAATATTGGACTCAAGCGGTGTATAGAAGTTTGTCAAATTTGTTGACAAGGCTTCTGGCATTAATTAACAGACAATTCCATTTAGCAGGTTCTGTTGGCTCAGAGTTAGCCCATTTGTATAAGGAAACTACCGCATCCCCCTCTTGTGAAGTTTAAATGTTTTTCAATCTCCTGCCTTAGCTTATGTGGCAGAATTCGCTACCCCTGTTTATTTAGATGATTCATCTAGCTGCTAACAGCCTTGTATCTTGAAAACTTCCCTGTTATCTACATAAGTGTAATCCTCCCTAAGGCACCATCTTTTCAACCAGCCATTAAGTCTCATTATATCCCTAAGTTTAGTTTTACTAGCTCTGGGGACAGGGAGGATTCCTGAGATCAGCAGGTCGCATCCTCTGGCTTTAAGGTCTATTCTTACTTGTTCAAAATCTCTATGGTTGTTGACTAGATTGCTCATGCCAACATCATTTACCCCCTCATGTATTAATGTCACTGGTTTTTATGTGTTTTTAAGCAGACCTGGCAGGAGATGCCTGATGTTGCCTTTACCAGCCCCAGGTAGTACACTAAGAATAGTAAAGTTGTTACGATTCCTGCACAATGCATGGTCTGTGTACCGTAGAATAGAATCCCCAATTACCAGGGCATTCCTGGCAGCTGCTGCTACTGAAACGTTCAGTGGTTTGGCCCTTATGTCTATTTCCTGTTCTGCAGATATGCTATAATTAGGAGGCAAAAATATCTCCTGGTTTGATGGATTTTCCTTATCGCTTGAGTTGTTGTCATCCACTAGAATATTAAATCTGTTTGGGGTAAGTATATTAGATGTCCCCCTCTATATTCCTTCTACACTTTTTGGAGGTCTTGTGCACCTTACACCAGTTGTCGGTGTTCCTACTTCCTGTCATCACTGGTGTTGTGTCACTACTGGGTCACCTGGATATAACTTGCTGGGGTTTTTCAGCAATATTGCCAGCTACTGAATCAATAAACTGTTCCAGAGTACTGATATCTGCCTGCAGCTGAACCCCCTGCTGGAAAGTAGTGATTTCTGCCTGAAGCACCTCTATTAATATATATTTATTGCACACAAACTCCAAGTTTTGTTCTCCTTCAGCACACATACAGCATTTAAGACATATCCTCCCCATGACTTCCCTTAAAGCATTAGATACCATTCTCAAAGATATTTAGGAGAATACAAGGATATCTACTACCTTGTTTGCCAGCCTTTGAGTAGCCCATGTCCCAGCTGTTCCAGCTGGCAGCCGACAAAGCGATCTGGCGTGTCTCAGTGCTGACTCCTGCCCAGCCCACCCACCGCAGCAGGCATTCTCAAGGTGCTGGGTGACCCGTGAATGTCTCTCAGGATCAGGGCAATCCAATTCAGCTTTTCTAACACTGTATTTGATTAAAATATTAAAATATCCAGGCGAGGACCATTCATCGTGGCTCTGGCCCATTTTAGAGGCAAAAGCTCTGTTGGTTGTGAAAAAATAAAGTTTTTAAATAGGCTGGTAGTTCACTCACACACCACGCAAACTACTGGCCTCTCTTCCTGCTTCTAGTAAAGCAGGAGTAGGGCTCCACAAACACTGCACAATTGCAAATTAAAAAATCTCTCTCCATGAGTTATGGGAAGGTTGTATGCACCGACAGAAACACCTGCAGCCTGCCAATAACCAAATTAGCTACACACTAACCCACGCACAGAGCAGGGCATTCTTTTAAGGTGGTGGGTGATCTGGAAGGTCTCTCAGGGTCAGGACAATCCAATTCAGCTCTCCTGACACTGTATTTGTTTAAAATATTAAAATATCTGTGTGAGGACCACTCATGCGTAGCTCTGGCCCATTTTAGAGGTAAAAGCTCTGTTGCTTGTGAAAAATAAAGTTTTTAAATAGGCTGGTAGTTCACTCACACACCATGCAAACTACTGGCCTCTCTTCCTGCTTCTGGCAAAGTAAGAGCAGGACTCCACAAACACTCGTACAATTGCGAATTAAAAAATCTCTCTTCACAAGTTATGGGAAGGCTGTATGCCCCCACAGAAACACCTGCAGCCTGCCAATAACCAAATTAGCTGCATGTTTTTTCACAGTTTCTTACTTTATCATTGTACACTTCCCACAGTTCTGGTGTGTTATTATGTTTAGCTAATTTATAGGCTTTCTTCTTCATCCTTATTAACCTTCTGACCTTCCTATCACAAGAAGCTGGCACCTTCCATTTTGAGATATATTTAGTTCTTACTGGTATAACTCAACCATACATTAATAAAGTTTCAAAGTAAGGTTATCCCACATTTTGTCCTGGTTTAACCCTTCAAATTCCAATGGTCGAATGCCTTTTCGGCATCAAAGGCCAAGATGGTGGATTCATGCTTAGCAGCTGTTTTACTCCATGTATGGAGAACATTCAGAGTCCTCCACGTGTGTGTGCTTCCCCTGGTGGCCCTGCACAAACCCAACCAGATCAGGGTGGACATGCTGATGGGAACAGGGGTTCCAAGTGAGATACAACCACCCTGGCCAGAATCATATAGTCAGCCATCAGTAGTGAAATAGGGTGGTAGGAACCACACCCATTGGGGTCCTTTTCCTGCTTTGGTAACATGTTTTTTGTGGCTGACCATGTGGATGGGGCAGCACACCTTTCTCCAGGCCTTCTATAAGCATGTCATGGAGTGTCTCCACCAACAGCGGGGCCAAGGCTTTGAAGAAATCAATTGGCAGGCCGGCCAGCCCAGGAGTCTTCCCCCCTTCAGTCCCTTGATTGCTTTAAGCAATTCTGCTATTGTCAGTGGTGTTTCCAGACAACTGGACTCAGTTGGTGTCAAAGCAGAAATCGGTGCTTTATCAAAAAATACATCCATTTGCTGGGCCAAAGGGGACACTTCTGAGGTATATAATGTTTTGTAAAAACCACCAAATTCATCCCCTGTCTGGGTTGTGATGGAGGTGACCTGGCCCAAACTGGTGTGGAGCTGAGTGATCATTCACTCACCCTCCCTCTTGCACAGCTGCCAGGTATTTCCCACCCTTGTCCCCGTCAAGTAAGTCCCAGTTTGGGAGAGCAGTATTGAGCACTCAATCTGTGTATTACTCAGTAGGTTAAACAGCCATTTTAATTTCTGTACCACCCCATAAAGCCCCGAACCAGGTCATAGCATATAGGCAGCTTCACAGGCTGATATCTTTCCTCAGCTGCTCTCTTTTTGCATGCAGAGTAAGAAATTACCTGGCCACTAATCATACCTGTCAACCTCCTGCCTCATAAATTAGGGACAAGGCTTAAAAAAATCAGGGACAAAGGACCAAAATCAGGGACACATCTTCAAAATTGGTGATATACACTCAGGAAACTAGTAAAATAAGGGGCTTAGTGTAAAATAGATTTTCTAAGGAAGAACAAGTCTGTAAATTTAATGGTTTACATTATTTTGTGATTACAGTCCCCACTGTTTGGTCACAGAAACACAATTTTTAGGAGGGACAGAGTAAAACTTTGAGTCAAAATCAGAGATGACCCTGAAAATCAGGGACAGTTGAGAGGTATGCTACTAATATAGGCCTGAAGAGTCTCCCAACATGCACCATGAGATATGTCTCCCCTATTGTTATATTGGAAAAATTAATTGATCCAAGTGAACATGGCCTCCACAAAGGCTGGGTCTTTTAGCTGAAGAGGGTCCAGGCACCATGGGCAGTGACTTGCAGGGGAGCCCAGGGTGGACAAAACCACCATGAGGGAGGAGTGATCTGATATCAATATCGGAGAGTAGCTAGTAGAGGGAATACTAGGAAGAATAGAGGAACTAATGAGCTCCCTATCCAGTCTAGCATAGGAGTGATGTACATGTGAAAAAAAAAAGTATTCATGACTGGTCGGGTACTAGTGTCGCCAAGTGTCAATTAAGTGGTAGGAGTTCTCCAACTCACCCAGAGCCTTAGCATTTTTGGAGATGAGGATGGGGCCTGGGTTAGATCTGTCAATAATGTTATCTCTCACACAATTATAATCCCCGCCTAACTTGCATGGGCCTGACAGGAAAGCCTTGTCCATGGCCAAATATTGAAAGAAGTCCGGGTCCTCAACATTGGGAGCATACACCGAACCAACAGAGAGGGCCCCAACCCCTCAAGGTAACATTTGCCAAGGCATACCCCCAGGATCCACCACAGTCTGATTGATTTTGACCCTGATTCCACGAAGGAACCAAATGGCCACACTAATACTAAGGATCATAGAAACATAGAAACATAGAAGCTGATAGCAGATTAGGACAGCAAGGCCCATCCAGTCTGCCCATTTTTTCCACCTTATGAATGTGCCATAGGCCTTTACTCTGTCAATGTACTATTTAGTCATACTCATCTGTATTGTTCCCTTATTCCTATCCCTTGCCTGTTTGAAGCTCTGCACAGTATTCATATCCACCACTTCCTGAGGTAGGCCATTCCATGCAGCCACCACCCTTTCTGTGAAAAAGAACTTCCTCACATTACCTCTTAATTGGCCCCCCTCTAATCTCATGCTGTGTCCTCTTGTCCTACTATTTTTCTTATATTGAAACATGTTAGACTCTTTTACCTTGTTAATGCCCTTAAAATGTTTGAATGTTTGGATTATATCCCCTCTCTCCCTACTTTGCTCTAGGATATACATATTGAGCTCATTAATCTGTCCTCATATGTTTTTTGATGCAGTCCCTGCACCATTTTGGTTGCCCTTCTCTGGATTGCCTCCATTTTGTTAATGTCCTTGTGCAGATGCAGCCTCCAGTACTGCACACAGTACTCCAGATGGGGCCTAACCAGTGTCTTGTAAAGAGGGATTATTACCTCCCTCTTATGACTTGTGATACCCCTACTAATACACCTGAACATCCCTCTAACCTTACCTACTGCTTTAGTGGTCTGCTTGGATGATTTCAGGTCATCTGTGATGATGATGCCAAAGTCTCTTTCTTCCCTTGTGACTGCCTCAATTCCCCTCCCAACCTATAGGTAGCTTCAATGTTTCTCTTTCCTATGTGCATGATATTGCACTTCTTTGAGTTAAACCCCATTTGCCAGTCTTCAGACCATTTTATCAGTTTTTCCAGATCTCTTCTCATTCTGCCCACCCCATCTGGATCATCTACTCTGTTGCAGATCTTGGTGTCATCTGCAAACAGGCAAACCTTACACTCCAGTCCATCTGCAATGTCACTGATGAAGATATTGATGAGGACTGGCCCCAGGACTGATCCCTAAGTACTCCACTTGTGACTTGCATCTCTTCTGACTATACTGTTTACCACCACTCTCTGTTTTCTGCCCACCAACCAGTTTTCCACCCAGTTGACCAACTTCTGACCCACCCCGAGCGTACCCAGCCTATTAATCAATCTTCTATGTGGAACAGTATCGAAAGCTTTGCTGCAGTGAAGGTAGGTGACATCAACTGCACCCTTGATCCACCACTCTGGTTACCCAGTCAAAAAATCTATGAGGTTAGTTTGACAGGACCTTCCTTTGTAAACCTATACTGTCTTGGATCCTGTACTCCTATGGGTCCTGGTGTTGCACTATCCTTTCCTTAAGTAGTGTCTCCACAATCTAGCCCACTACTGAGATAAAACTGACTGGTCTGGAGTTCCCTGCCTCCTCCCTGCTGCCACTGTTGTGGAGCGGGATCACATGAGCCCTTCTGCAGTCTTCTGGGACCTCTCTTGTACTCAGAGACTAACTAAACAGTTCTGTTAATGGCTCTTTTTGTTCCACCCTTAGCTCCTTTAGTACCCTGGGATGTATGCCATCAGGTACTATTGCTTTGTCCACCCTGAGCTTAGCGAGCTTTAGTAGTACCCTTTCTTTTGTGAAGGGACTTGTGCACACCTCCCTCTCCCCTGTGTCCATTGTGCTGAGCTGTGGGCCCTGCCCTACATTCTGTTCAGTAAATACTGAGCAGATGCTTTTTCCTTGTTCCTCCTCCATACACTCCCTGCTATCCCCTTTGATCTTAGCAATACTCCCTCTGGACTTTCTCCTTTCACTAATGTATCTATAGAATGTCTTGTCCCTTTCTGTTACTGTTTGTGCTAGTGTTTCCTCGGTTTGGGCCTTTGCCTGCCTTACTGCCTTCCCTGCTTCCCTTAGGGAAGTGTGGTATGCCTCCATATCTTCATCCCACTGCACTGCCTTATATTTCCTGAAGGCCAGTCTTTTGGCTCTAATCTTTTCTGCTACTCTTTTAGAGAACCAAAGTGGTTTCCTCCTTCTTTTGCTCTTGCTTTTCTCCCTAACACAATGGGATGTTGCTTCAAGTATTGCATCCTCAATGCTTGCCCACTTTGCCTGTACCCCCTCAACTGTATTTCTTCTTGCCAGGGCTAGCTTAACTCTGTTGGCCATTTTATCAAAGTCAGCTCCTCTGAAGTCCCATATTTTTGCCTTGGAATGGGATGATTTAGTTCTAGTGGCCATATTGAACCATAACGTGATGGTCATTCACCCCCAGGTGACCTTCTACCTGGAGATCTATGATCCTTTCCCTGTTAGTCAGTACAAGATCCAGCATAGCCCTGTCTCTTGTGGGTTTTCGTACCAATTGTTTGAGGCCCTTCCACTGCAGGGAATCCACTATGTGTCTAGTTCTTGCAGAGGTTCCTGCTGGTATTGACCAATCTGTATCTTACATGTTGAAGTCTCCATTATCAGAACCTCCCTTTAGCTGTCATGTTTTGTATATCTTCTAACAGTAATGTGTCTTGTCCTCCCCTAGTCTGGAGGCCTGTAGATATCCCCACTTCGCATGGCTGTCCCATTTCCTGTTTCCATGGTGAGCCAAGGTTCTTCTGGCTCCTTATGTGTATTCTGAATTTCTGTAGCTTTGATATTTTCATTGACATACAGGACCACCTCCCACCCCCTTTTGTACCTTGGTCTCTTCTGAACAGTACATAGCCGGGTATGGAAGTCTCCCAAGTGTGGTTACTGGTGAACCATGTCTCGCTAATGGCCATGTCCAGTTTAGCCTCTGTCATTGTTGCCTCTAGGTCTGGGATCTTGTTTCCCAGACGTTGGGCATTTTGTGTGCATGATTTTCCATTGGCCAGATTTCAGTGCGAGTGTTGTGGGGCAAGGTCCGTTTTTTCCCCTGCACATCGTATGGGGAGCTGGACCTTTTTCCTTACCTGGTAATGCAATTGAACTACAAACATGCTGAACTCCTGTTTGATCACTAGCTGGGGGGGGTGTTCTTCCCATTCGATGTATTGGGTGCCGCACCCCTATCCCCATTTGCTAGTTTAAATATTCTGTGAAAACATCAAACTTCTGCCCCAATGCACTGACTCCATCCTTAGTCAGATGCAATCCATTGAATTTAAAGAACTTTCTCTCTCAAAACTGTTGCCAGTTACCTACAAATTTGTGTCCTTTTTCCTGGCACCAGCCCTTGAGCCACATGTTTAGCTCCCCTATCTCCCCTTTTCTGACCTTCTGTCCATCTGCCCCCCCCTCTCCCAGACCAGCAGGATCTCAGAGAAGGACATACTGGATGAAATGAACGACAGTTTGTCTGCCAGCCAGGTCAAGAGTTCCTTGGTCTCCACGACTGACCAGCTGGCAAGATCGTTAGTCCCTATGTGTACCAGGAGGTCGATGTTTTCTCCTGCTACCTGCACAATTTTAGTAATGTGGTCAGTGTCTCTCCATGCTGATGTACCTGGGAGTCATCTGGTCATTACCCCCGGATGGAGGTAGGTGTCAACTCCCCGGAAGGCATCTCCCATGATCAAGTGTTTTGGGTTTCCTTTTTGCTTTTTTTGTTTTGGTCCCTGTTTTGGGTGAGTTTTGTAGTGCTAGCACTTGTGCTGCAGTGTTCTGCTCTGCAGTGTCCTCTGCCCCTTTGTTTGATTTTGGAGACAGAGGCAGATACCTGTTTGTAGTTTTTGTATGGTTTGTGGAGGTGATACATTGGTGAACATGGAGTGATGTGGCACCCGATTTGCCCCTCCTAACCACCTGCCAACCTCCTGGACCAATTACTCTCTGCAGTTGAGGTGCTTAAGTTGGTTGTTGTGGGAATGGCGGGCAGTTCTTGTAATATATTTCCTCATGAATATGAGATTTGAGGAGCACAGTCTCTGCCCATGCTGCCGGAGCTGAGCCCTTAGATCTTTGATGGTCTAGCTTGTAGGACAGCATCCTAAATCCTATATAACTGCCCTTTTGAAAAGTGTCCCACAGTACTTTGCAGTTAATAATATCCATTCCAGTTGAGCTGCTGAGTTTATAACCTGGTCTGAGTAATTAGAAGGAAAATGAAGGCAAAAGTTTGATTTTTTAATATATATATATATATTTTTGTTTTGTTTGTTTGTTTTAATATAACTTTTATAACATGTTAAATTAATCATGCCTGTAAGTGAGATCACTGTGTAGATACCCCTCTTATCCTCCCCTTCCTGCTTTGCTACAGGAAATGTCACAACTGTTCTACTCTATAAAAGGAGTATAGTAGGGGGTGGTTGGGGATGAGGGTAGGTGGTGGGTGGTTGGGTCCTTCCCCTGCAGAAAAAGAAAAAAACATGGATGAAAGAAACAAGGAGGTAAGAGCAGAAACAATTAACCAACAACAAATGCAATAGACATCCCTTAGTCTGTATCTTGTATGTGCTCCTGTAATTAGCCCTCAAAGCTTAGCCAATGATAGATAAACAAATTAATTTCTGGCGCATCTGTGCAGTAGTGCTAATAATGCACTCAGTCAGTGGCTGGCCGTGGAGGTGAGAGGTGGGCTGTGCCAGTCGCCAGCTAGGGATGGGTGGGGGTGCTTGGTGGGCTGGCACAGCTGGGTGGGGGCCACTAGACTACCAGGGAAGCGGGATCTCTTTTTTTATTCATGTACAGTTCATGGGGAGCCACTAGACTACCAGGAAATGGGATCTTTTCTTTTTTTTTATGTACAGTTCAGGGGGCACTAGACTACAGGGCTGGCTTATCACCGCATATGCGGCTCGGCTAGTAATAGGGAGCGCGGTGAGGATAACAGCGCCGCCCTGCAGGGCTTCTGCCAACAGCTATTTTGGGGGGCTGGGGGTATGGGTAGCCCTGTTGGGCCCCACTGGGATGTGCTGGGCATTGGAGGGAGGGAAATCTTGCACTGTCCACTGGACAGCTGACGGGTCTACAGGACCCCAGGGGCATCTGTAAGTTATACCAGCTAAATGCTGGTATAACTTATGTTGCGGATCTCCTCTGGGGTTCTTGTAGCATCCCGTTGCAGGTACTTTGTGGCTGCCCTTCTAGAATGGGGCACAACTGCTGTTGTAAACCCCTAGTGCCATGTCACAGGGGGTTTATGTGGCATAACAGCTGTTTGTAGCAAGTGGCCTGTGACATGTCGCAGGCCACTTTGTAGAATCATGCATGTCGCAACTGCTGGAGTAAGTTGCTACATGCACCATTCTGCTTGGCACAACTGCTGTTACACCAGGCATAATCTTTCTAGAATCTGGCCCGATGTTTTTAACCAGCCACTTTTGGATGTCATCTGCTGGATTTCTCCCCTCAGTCCCCCCAGGTAGGCCCACTATTCACAGATAAGATCTCCAGGACCTATTTTCTTGTTTGTCTATTTGGCCCTGCAGATCAGGCACCGCTTCTTTCAAGTGGTTCCTGTCTCTTGATGTTAAGGAATCCTCTGAGTTGCTCACCCTCTGTTCCAATTCAGTTGTTTTGATGTATGTGTGACTCCGAGTCCAGTTACAATAGACTGTAAATGCATTATTTGTGCCATTAAGTTTGTGAAGCTGGCTTGCATCTAGATTTGCATGCTCACTATCATAGTAGGACCCACCCCAGGAATTTCTCCAGTTCTGTCATACCACACTCTGTCCTGGCAGCTGCTTGGGCCTGTAAGCATGTTCTGGTCTCTGGTATTGCATTGATCTTTCAGCATTTCCACTGCTTCAGATTTCAATTTCAGCTGTTTGCTTTTTCTTGGTTGACGCCATTTACTCTCCTGCATAGATTCTGGTATAGACCGTCTCTCTTGCTTTATCTGGTTTTCTTAATAGGCTGCTAGATATTTGTGACAAGTGAGCTGAGCTACACTGTGATTGCCATTGTTCAGCACTAGCCATGCCCCCAGTCTGCCCATGTTGTCCCTACCGATGCAGCACTGCAATGTTTTACAGTACTGGCAGTCATGGTGAAACTGACCCTCCATCATGTCCAAGATGACTGCTACACTTTACTGCATGCACTAGCACTCGTGCATGCACAGTACTACTGTGTATACTACTGTGCATGCACAGTAGTATGTGGCCACCATCTTGGTCATGGCACAGTGGGCCATGTTCTGCCATGACCACCTATTTTATTTATTTATTTTTATATTATAAAAATTACCCCCACCCCACCATCCCTGTCAGCACCCACCACCTCAGCCCCCCAGAAACATAGAAGTGACACTGGGATGCCCAATCCCCCAGTGTTGTGCTTGTGTTCTCCCAATTATTTTCTCCCCACCTGACCCTCCTTCTCAATCAGCACCCACTACCTAACATCCTTCCCAGAAACATAACTGTAACATGTGACACTGGGGTGCCCAATCCCCAGTGTCATAATCGGGATCCTCTGCTCTTTTTTCACCTATAAAAAAAATAAAATGGTCCACAGATATCTTTTGTAGCCGTTCCTTACCCCCCACCTGACCCTTCCACTCAGCACCCACCACCCGCACCCTCCAAGCCCTTACATACCCATCAGGGGTCCAATGCCATAATCCTCTCTGAACTACAGACACATCTAGTGCTAGAAAAACCAGAATATGAACTGAAAACACAGGTATACAGTTCAATGTATTTCAATGGGCTTTGAACTTAGTGCCATAACTTGGACATTTCTACATATTTTTGGTCCAAATTTTCAACATGCCTTCTTTGAGACCCCACCTCATGAACAATGTCACTGTCATTAGGCTGATCTGTCCCAAAAGGTGATTTTGCAGTCCCTAAGCGAAATCACCTTTTGAGCAAGAATTGAAAATTTTCCCTGCCCTTGTTCATGAGGTGGGGTCATAAGAAGGCTATATTGAAAATTGAATGTGTAAAAATATTAAAAAGCAACAAAGTTGTGAGCCTACATTGAATTTTGCAAATGCAGGCTCATAACTTTGGTATCGTTTCAATATTTTTGCTCCACATCTACAACATAGCCATATCTTTACAGCACCTCATGAATGTAATAACTCTCACTTTTCAAATCCTGTCCAAAATGCTTTTTATATCCCTAAAGGTGATTTCAACTGGTCCCTGTACAAAATCACCTTACAGGCACCAGTTGAAAATTTTCTGTCCCTTGTTCATGAGGAGGGTCAAAAGAAGGTTATGTTGAACATCTGGTGCAAAAATATTAAAAACAAACAAGTTATATGCACAGGCTCATAGCTCTGGTAATTTTCAATATTTGTACTCAATTTACAACATAGCCATATCTTTACAGCACCTAATGAATGTGACAGCTATCATTTTCAAATCCTGAACAATATGTTTTCTTAAATCCGAAAAAATGATTTTCCGGTCCTCTGGAATCACCTTTTGACCAGGAGTTGAAACTTTCCCTCTGCTCTTGTTCATGAGGTGGGGTCATAAGAAGGCTATGTTGAAACTTTGGTATAAAAATATTAAAAACAACAAAGTTATGAGCCTACATTGATTTTTGTGAGCATGCTAATAAGTTCAGTAATATTCAATATTTTTACCCCAAATTTCAACTTAGCCATTTCTTTACAGCACCTCTTATGAATATGACAGCTGTCATTTTTAACTGCTGCTCCAAATGTTTTGTGTCCCGAAAGTTGATTTTTCCATCCCTCGCAAAATCACCATTAAGCCAGGAGTTGAACATTTTGTCAGCCGTCTTCATGAGGCAGGGTCATAACAAGCTATGATGAAAATTTGGTGTAAAATATTACAAAACAACACATTTATGAGCCTATATTTACATTTTGCAAATGCAGGCTTGTAACTTTGGTAATTTACAATATTTTTACCCCAAATTCCTCAGCTGCAGCCCTATTGGCTATGGCCAGAGTTTGTTTTCCATAGTTTCTAACATAAGTAGCCATTTTTTAATACCTGAAACTCTATGATGCCCTTATCAACCAGCGATGTTTTGCTGGCTGAGATGTCGCTATCCTTCTCTTGATGGTGCTGAGTGGCTCCTGCTGGGTGAGTGGGTCCCTGTGCCCTCGCCCATTTGCGCCAGCTTGGCTTGACCAGGTGCTTGAGATTGTTCCATTTTTTCTGCACATCCCTCAATGTCCTCGTTGTGCAGTGATGGCATTGACCCTGCATGCCACCCTGTCCCAAGCCTTTTCTCCCTCTTTTTTGCATACAGAGGGCTTGCAAAAAGTGGGAGAAAAACTTGGAGACGAGTGTCATGCAGAGCTCAACATCACTACCTCATGAAGATGCTGGCATTGCTAATCTCAAGCACCTGATCAATGCAACTAGAGCCATGCGCCAGGGCCGACCACCACCCAGCAGGGCTACTCAGCACCATCAAGAAAGATAGTGGCACATCTCAGCCAACAACATCGCCAGTGTCATACAGCTGACACATTCAGACAGCGGACAGCCACAGGTAGGGACAAACAATCAGCAATGTATGGGACAGGCCAGACAGGGCAACAGTACACAAGCCAATGGCATAGATGGGAGGTGTGGGGAGGCACTGTGTAGGCAGAAGCAACAGTGGGGAGGCATGTCACAGGACTGCCACATGGCCACAGAGTGGGCCAAGGGAACCTGAAAATGGTGAGGGGCATGCTAGGGATAGGCATGTGTGCTGCCGACATGTGCAGCTGTACAAAGGAATGACCCATGGTGAACTGTGGAGGGCTGGCATGGGTCACATATCTGGAAGGAGGGCAAGCTGAGGATGGGCTGGGCTGCACTGGGTGTTGTTCTGACCTGCACTGTGAACTGTTGGGGGGGCATGCTGAGGGATAGACTGGGTTGCACTGGGTGTTGTTCTGACCTGTACTGTGAACTGTTGGGGGGCATGCTGAGGATGGGCTGGGCTCTGCACGATGTTGTTCTGACCTGCACTGTGAACTGTTGGGGAGCATGCTGAGGGATGGGCTGGGCTGCACTGGGTGTTGTTCTGACCTGCACTGTGAACTGTTTGGGGGAGCATGCTGAGGGATGGGCTGGACTGCACTGGGTGTTGTTCTGACCTGCACTGTGAACTGTTGGAGGGGCATGCTGAGGGATGGGCTGGGCTGCACCAGGGGAAGGTGTGACCTGCACTGTGTGCATGGGAGGGGGTGGCCATGCACAGGCCTGTGCTGGGCAATAGGGATGGGGCATGGATCACTGTCCCAGTGCCTGCTGATTGCAGGCTATGGCCGCAGGACCAGTGCAAGGCTGGCACAGCATCCAGGGGTGCAGGACCCTGCAGTACAGTGAGGCCCCATGGTAATGGCAGTGCATGGTGCCATTGCACAGTGGGGAGCAGTACTGGGTGACTGTGGGACAGCTGAAGTCACTGTACCAGGCTGGACAGCACAGCAAGAGCACCGATGGTGAGGGTCAATGCCAGCAGTGCAGGATGCATGTACAGTGGAGGCATACAGTAGTTAGGGCAGCACAGGGGTGGGGGTGGGTGCAATGCCAGAGCACCACACCGACATGGACCAGAGAGGGAAACACTGCTCAGGCAGGTGAGGGCACGCTGTGTTGCAGGGACACACTAACATGTTCCCCATCTAACAGGTGCAGTGGCAGCTGGCGCAGGTGGCCCCAGTGGAGCCGGAGGGCGGGAGCAGCAGTGGCAGGTCCTGGAAGGAGCCAGCACAGCCCAGGCCACTGGCATGGTGTCGGCTGATGACAGCAGCCCAACGAATGCTGGAGGCAGCCCTGCTGCCAGCACACCTGTGGCAGGAACACTAGAGCCAAAGTCTGAGCCTGAGGGCAGTGAGGATGGTGACAGCCCCATGTCTGATGAGGCGGTGGATGGCAGTGAGGGAGACACAGCTGGACTGCTGTGGGAACAGCAGGGGCCACAAAGGACACCACCAGCAGTGCTGTCACATCTGTGGAGGTGGTGCAGATGTCCGTGGTCAAGTGAGAGGCATATGACCAAGACCGGCAGATGGATGAGGCCACTGACTTAGGGCTGCTCAGTCCACTGAGTGCACATGGACTTGAGGACTAGTTGGACGAGGCTGTCTGGGTGCTGCAGGCCCAGCAGACCCCGCCAGCCTACATCGGGGACTACTGTGAGTCGGTGCTGGCTGGCCAGGGGGACTGCAGGAGCAGCTTGCAAACATATGGCAGGGCATGCAGGAGCACCACTCCTGCATGAAGCTGCAGCTCACCAGCATCGCTGGCACCCTGCAGACATTCACAAGGGACACAGCGGTAAGCATGTCTGGCCTTGGGGATGCTATACAGGGCATCCAGCACTGTGCTGAATGCCAGACGGTAATCATGGACCATCTCAGCACAGGCCTGAAGAACATGCTGGCACACCAGCAGCACCAGGATACAGCCATGGCCATGGCCATGCAGGCCATAGTGTGTGCATTGCTGCCACTGCAGCACCTGCAAGGCCTGGCCCAGCAGATGGCACCCACAGCCACCACTCAGTCCAGCACCCAGACACAGCCACCAGAGCTAGTGGAACCTCCTACCCCACCCCTGGCCCAGGCGTCAGTACCCACCCACCCACCAGTCATGCTGCCAGTGTTGCACGCACAGCTGGGCACTGTTCACACTGACCCGGGCACAGAACAGCACCAGGGTGTGATATTGCTGGTGCACACAGGCATGCCAGCAACACAGGCACAGGCTAAGGTAAGCACCACACACAGTCCCACAGGTACAGGCTTAGTCATGGGTCATGCACAGGGAGTGGGCACACCAAGGATGGTGTCCTGCAGGCAGCACAGGGCCAAAGGCACTCAGCATGGGATGGGGGAACACACCGTGCAGCCCCCACACAACTGCCACCACACATGGCTCACAGGCACGTAAACTTACGTGGGCAAAGGTATATCAGCCCACCTATGGGGGAAAACACAGGTCCACAGGGTGTGATGCCTGGTGTTGTCCACCAGGGCACCACCCAGCCCACCAGACTGGCAGGGTCCCCCACAGCCCAGCACCCGACTCTGGAGGGGTTGGTGCTAGGGTGGCGTGCATGTGGCAGACAGCTGTGAGTCGCCAAGGTAACATGTGCAGTAGAAGAACATGTGGGTAGGGATGCAATGGGTGTGTGGGGCCACATGCGTGGCAGGGGGCACATGTCCATGGGGGGGCACTGTGTGGGCACACGGGTGTGTGTGAGTGTGTGTATATGCATGACTGTGTGCATGGGTGAGTGTGGGGCATGCATGTTGGGTGGAACTGGGGTGCACTGGGCAATGTGCACGTGTGTGTAATGAGCATTGCCGCCAAATAAACATGATTGCACCCCAAACCTATACTGTGTCATCATTGTGTCATTGCAGTGCTAGGGCCTTACTGGGACCATGGTGGGTAGAGTGTGCCCCCAGGTGCAACACTGCCATATGCGTGCTATGGCCAGTGGGCAACAGCCTGCCACGCCCTCCTGGGGACACACACACATGCAGCCCTGCAGGCACAAGAACCACAGAGGCAGGGCCACCCACACTGAATCCGCAACTGCATTGCAGCTGCAAATAACACACACATCTGCGTGACGACATGCATGCCACAGCCAGACATCACAATTGCCATGCCGCACAATGGCCATGCGCTTCGTGATTGCTGTCTCACATGCTGCAAATGCGTATCCGTGATGTGTGATCTGTGATCCATGTGTGAAAAGCACTTGGGGCACGTGCTGTTGTGAGTCAATAGGCCCAGGCACTGTGTAGCAGTACAAGGAGTGCAGACCTGGGAGTTTGAGTTAGCTGCACATCTACAGAGTCATCCAGACCAGGACAGAGACAGATACTCACCAGACTGGTGAGTACTGGGCCACTGCAGGCCCACCCCAACATACCCCTACAACCTATGTTACTGGCAGGAGGGGCTGGGACAGACATGCATACCTCTGTGCCATTTGTATCTCAAATGTTGTACAGTGACTGTCACACTGTGGATCCCATGGCTTGCTTGTGGGGTACTGCAACCTACAACACTGTGGTAGGGTAATATCTATGTTGTTAGCAGGTGCTACCTTGGGACACTACTAACTGTACAGGGAGCAATGCTATAGGCATTGTAGAGGTGTTATGTTTGCCTATCACAGTGTGGCAGGTGCTATGCAGTGTTCACAGTGTATGTGGACCAGGATGGGCACAACGCTACTCACTTATTACAGTCATGAAACACCCTGCCGTGGGGCACAGGCCACTGTTGTGCTGTAGCAGACATGTACAGGGGTGTAGGCAGGCGTCCATACTGTTGACAATTGTGTACAGCCATGTGGTGTGCCTGCCATGTCCCATATGCTGTTCACATTGCATCAGCACTCTGATCGTAGTATGTTTTTCTGCAGGCCAAAGTTGGGTGTCGCTGTACAGCTGTCTGTTGTGTATGGAGTCACATGTATGCCTACTGTAGGCTGTGGAGGGACATCTGACAGCGGTCATACATGAGTGGTGAGGGGTGAAATTGGGGGGATGGGTACTGTCATGGTTGGGTGGGGGGGACATGGTGCTGGCATTGCCAAAACGGCACTGTCCAGAGGCACCCTTGTACATGTTCCGCATGCCTGTCTCTGGGTGACAGTCATAGTGACAGGCGGCTCACTCACTGGTGTGCTGCACCCGTAGGCCGGTAATGTGTGCCACATGGGTGTCCACAGTGTAGCACAGGGAGCCCCTGTGCGGTGCAGTGGGGTACAGTCCCCATATCATGGCTTGGGTGGGTGGCATGCAGGCATGGCCCACCCAATGGTGGCCAGCCAGGGGAACCGATACGTATGTGCCATGTCTGTGGACAGTACCAGGGGCTGTGTTGTGGGGGGTGGGCAGCGATATGGGGGGCATGGTACAGCCACACACCACTGTGCGGTGGGTGGTGTACAGGCCCTGCCACATGTGGTGGTGACATGCTGCCTGTGTGGTTCTACACCCACCCATGTGATTAGGCCAGGCAGGCCTCCCCATGCCTGCGGTGGAGCCAGGCATCCTAGGCTCAGTCCACGACCAGATAGGTCACACAGCCCCACTCTCACCCTGGGACCATTGTGGGACAGTGTGCTGCATGGCCAGTCCACTGTTGCACCCATGTTGGTGGGATGTGCACACCGTGCACAGGTGATGGGTGTGTAGTGATGTGGCACCTGCCAGCGACATGCAGGCACCACACAGTGGCTGTGTGAGTGGCACCATGCCCATGTGGGGTGGTGTTGGGCTAGGGCCGGAGGGCGGGGCATGAGGTGGGATGGCCCCCGTGCTGAGGGGCATATGGGGGTACACCCTCATTCCCCTGGGCCTCACAGCATTACTGAACATGGCACATGCCGGCATGCCTGTGATACACAAGTCATGGCCACTCCACTCATCGGCCCCTCTGGTACAGGGCTGTGCGTGTTGCATTCAGGCCCACACAGACAGCCCACATGTGGTGCACAGTGCTGCCACAGCTGGGTGAGGTTGGGACACACACAGCCATGCATTATGTGGGCCACGTAGGCCACTACAGGGTACTGCAGTGTACACCCGGTGGCATGGTGTACCACAAGGTCACATAGGTGTATCTCTGACTGTGGTATGCGAGGTTCAGTAATCCAGTGTTGTAGGCATAGATGCCTGGACAGTGTGTTCCTGCACTCACACCATGGGTACACAGTGCATCTGGTAATGGTCACAGGTGTCACGGCTGTGTTGCCAGCCCGTTGCCTGTACTGGCACACACATGTGGTGCCATGTACCAGGTACACTGTCACTGTGCTGGTGCATCAGGGGAGGCATATCTGTTTGGGGGGGTGTGTCACTGCAGTGGTTGGCTGGTCTGCCCACAGGCCAGTGTGCAGTGACCAGACATGAGGCACCATCCACCCTTGTAGCACCACACATGCCTGTGTGCTGCACGTGGAGGACCATGCCCAGCAGTCCCACATGGCATGGGCCATGTGCCACAGATGTGGCCAAGGCTGTGTGGGCGTGGACTCTACAGGCTAATTCCTGTGCGTTCACACAGGTGCACTGCCACCTGGTTGGATGGCTCTGCCTTGTCCTTGTGCCACACCCTCCATATTACACCCATTGGGACGACACCCAACCACCACACCCTGTGCATGGGAGGACACGGCAGGGTGTCGTGGGGTCTTTCATGGGCCTTGAGCAGTTACATGCCCATGGGATGGCAACAGTGGGGGGTTGGGGGTTTTGGCACCCAGAGGCTGCTGGCCACGGGGGCACATCCAGCTGTGTACTAACCCATGTCCTTTCCCTCCATAGTTCCAAGGCGGACATACATGGGACTCTGGTGAGTATTCAGCATTGTTCAACACACACATTCCCACTGCTTGTCCAGCACTGTGTACCTGACAACGTTGCTCTCTGTCCCCTGTGCAGGTTCCAGCGCCACCACACAGGTCCAGGTAGGTACACACTGCCGCACCACTGCTGCTCCATGGTCCCCGACTGTGCCACAGGCTTATGTTGTCCTGCTCTTTCCCCATCCAGGAGTGCTCCAAGCCAGTCAGTGACACCCGCTTCAGATCCCACAGTGCACAGCACAGGTAGGTAACTGTCCGTCCCCATGCCGGCGCCCATGGGTGTCATTGTGTCAGCCCCTTGTCCACCTGGTGGGTGTGGCTGCATTCACCTCCTCATGTGGGTGCTGGTGTGGATGTGTGGTAGGGCTGCATGTGGTGCCCCATGCCCACACTGTGCAAGGCCATACCGCAGCATGCCTCTGCAGGGGACGGGTGCCATGGTGGTGCAGTGTGGTCACTGTGCACAGCACTGTGTGCCTGACCCCTGCATGGCATGGCTTGTTACATACACACATCGCATTGTGCATGGCATTGATGCAGGGGTGCCACATGGGGGTAGGACCACGGTTGCAGGCCTGTGGCCCAGCAACAACCCATGTCCCACAGCCTGTGTCCGGTGTTGCACATGGTAGGTGAGGGTGGTGTGCATGGCCACAGTGGATGTCTGTAGTGATGCATGTGCCATTCCTTCCCTGGTTACAGGTGCAATGCAGTAGATGGGCCAAGATGTCCTCAGGCTCTACCCTCAGTCTCAGCGGCCGAGCACCAAACTTCACACCTCATGAGATGGCGATGCTCGTTAAGTATGTGCAGCAGTGGGGCCGGATGCTGCTGCCACCTGAGTGCCACAGGAGCAGTGCTGCTGACCGTGAGTGGGGCTGGATGGCCATCTCTGCCCGCATGGCAGTAGCTACTGGTATTCGGTGCACCATCCACCAGCTGACACACCGCTGGCAGGACCTGATGCAAGGGGAGGCCAGTGTACTGCAGTGTATGATAAGCATGGTCCACTGCAGGGAAGCGGAGATGCGGTCCGGGCAGGACAACAGTGTTGGTATGTATCCCTATAACTCTACGTCTGTTGCTGCAGTGCTGCTGTGGTGGCCATAGCACGTGATGCCTCCAACACACTCACCTGTCCCTTCACCCTACAGGTTCCGCTGGTGCATCACACACTGTTCAGCAGGGATGCCTCCCCTGCCTCAGACAGGAGACACGTCAGTGGAGGTCAGGTATGTACATTTCATGTAACCCTTGGGCCGTGGCTTTGGCAGGCAGACACTGTGTGGCCTGTGCTGCATCCTCACATTGCTTGCCTATTTGTGTGTGCACCCCTGTCTGGTACAAGCACTGACTGCATCCTTCACATCCCTACAGGTGTCCATAGTAGGCTGTCACAGTGACAGAGGGCCCTGCTACAGGCGATGGCAGCCGTCAAGGCCACCAACGCGGAGGAGTACAGATTGCACACACACCACAGGCAATGGAGGTCCAGAGTGCTGCCACTGACGTCATCCTCCTCCTCCTCTTCCACCTCTTCCTCCTCCGCAGTTGCTGCCGATGATGGGGTCCAGCCACCACTGGAGGCACAGCCAGTTCTGGGGGACACACTGATGGTGGGCATCAGGAGCCAGTTGGTCCACTTGCAATCAGCCAGGAGGATGTGTGTAGTGATGCAGCCAAGGCCCCATCCCCATCCGCTGTACCACCGACCTGGGACACAGATGATGACATCACAGCAGGGGCAGCCATGGATGACCCACCTACAGACACCATGCCTTGCCCCACTGTCCCTGCAGCTGTGGATGCTGGACTGCAGCAGGAGGTGGACATGCCTGTTTTGCAGTGGGAGGAGCCAATGCCCATGGCAGATGTAGGGCCTGCTACAGGAAATGTGCAGGGTGGGGACCCAGATCGGGAATGCCTGGTGGAACTTGTGACAGCCATCCTCCAGGACATTGGCTGCCTTCAGGGTTCTGTGGCCGCCCTCCTGGAAGAACTCTGGTGCACATAGTGGCCATGTCTGCCACAGCCAGTCATGGGTTGGGTCTACTGTGTGTGTGGGAATGTATATGGGGTGGTTGTTTCTGCTGTGTCTGTTTGGCTGTTGTGGGTGTACATTGGGAGGTTGTGTTGGGTTATTGCTGTTTGTTTGGGGTGGGTTTGATTATTGGTGTTGGCGTGTGGTTGGGACTGTTGTTTGGGTGTTGGGCCTGTGTTGGGGTGTGCGTGGGAGTGGGATGGTGTTTGGGGTTGTGGGTGGCTCTTTAGGTTTGTTTTTCCTGTGCTGTTACACTGTGTTGTTCTTGCCTGCCGTTAATCCCATTCCCTTCCATTGTTACCCTTATCCCTGTCCCTGTTTTGAACATTAAATTGTTTGCTATGCACACTGTCTCTGTGTCTGTTATTGGTATGCTTGGCTGTGTGTGAGTGTGTGTCTGTCGCTATGCAGGGGTGCACACTGGTGTTGGCGCCTGCTGTCCCCAGTGTTCCCTACGTATTCATCAGGTTGGTGTGCCATTTGTGCTGCCCCAGCACAGGCCACTGTCCACAGGCTGCTTCTGCATGGTGGTCTGTGTGCTGCAGGTCATCTTGCATGCTTTAGTATCCTTGCCCCTCACATTGTACCCTCACAGCTGTGTGGTGGCATGGTTCCTGTGCTGTGCCTTCCTCACCAGGGGCCATTGTTCCCTGCAGGTGGCACCACTGGCACAACATTGGTGTGTCTCACCACTGACTGTCCACTGGTCTGAGCCACCTGGTGCTGTGTCCCTGTTGTGGTTGCACTGTTTCTATGTATCAGTGGCCATGGCAGGGGTGTTGTGCCTGGTGGTGCCTTCATCCCTGCAGTGTGCCTGTGGCCTCTGTGCTCCCTTTGTACCCTGTGCCACACTCTCCCTGTGTGCCTGCCTTCCTTGGTCACTGTCTTCCTATCTCACATGTGCGTTGCTGTGTGGCTGGCCTGTCTGGCCCTGCTCCTTTCTTTGCTGTGTATGTTACACCTGCTCCCACCTGGCTTATGTTGCTCCATTTGGTCTTGGTGTATGTTGTGGCACTGCTGCTTCTAGAATCACACCTGACATTTCTCTGCTGTTTCCTTGGTGTATCTTCAGTTACGCATTTGCGTACCTGTGGGCACGTCGCAACTGTGGTGTAACTCACCATTGGCATACTGCATTGCACTTATGCACATCTTACAATGTAGAATAGCATCTGGTGTATGTGCTGGACGTATTTCTGACTTGCGCCATTCTCTTTGGAGCATCTGCATTGTGCATTGGTGTATACTTTCTAGAATTGGGCCCATTTACTTTAAGATTGATGGGGTTGAATATTGAATCCTAAAGGGGTGCATTTCCTCTCTTAGGAAATCTGTTTAAGTGCAAAGGTCAGAGCGCTTTCGGGCTGGACAGCATTTGGTACCGCCAGCCTGAATGAAAAAAAGAAAAGGAATATTTACTTTTATTGATTTACTAGTGGCAAGCATTAGATAAAATGAAGAAAAAAAGGGCTTTGCCAGTTAATATGGAATTTTAGAAGAGCCAGTTGTTCTATATGAGGTCTGTTAACAGGAGTCGGCAGCTGATCTTTGCTTTTGGTTAATTTCAGCCACTGCTTCTAAATGTTCTTTGCGCTCATATTTTGGTAAATGAATTCCCTCTCTTATTCCAATAAGGGAAGCTGTGTATATAGTAACTGATGCAGCTTCCTAGTTTATGTTGAGGTTGTAGGGGTAATAAACCGCAGACAAGGAAAAACGTATTGAAATTATATTGCTTTAAGAAGGGTGGGGGAAGTTGCGCTCCTTGTAGTAGAATAGTCCTGTTTTTCCCCTGCAAAAGGAATGTTTGGAACTGTTTTTGCTCTGCAGGCTAACTCCAGCTTAATTGCCTGCATATTAGCCCCATTTTGTAAAGAAAGCCCTCCGTTTTAAAAGTATGCAGGGCATTGCATAAGGCATCCCCCTTTTACTGTCCTTGCATGTTCCATTGTGAAAATTATCCTGGGAACCTTGTGGTTCAATTGTTTATACCTCAAAATAATGAAATTAAAAGAGCTCTTCTGAATTGTGGCTTTATTGTACAAATACTGCTACACTGTCCTCAGCAGTGCGAGTTCTAGTGCCAGTACTTTTACGCCTGCTCAAAAGTTCACACTATCGTGAAGGATTTAAACTCCTAATTACTTCCTGCTTTGGATTTGTAGTAAGCAAATAAAGAGTTTAGCCTTATACATACCCTCTCTGGTAAAATTGGAGTGTTCTTTGGATTTTTCAGAGGGTTTTGTAAAACAAGGGTTTTTAACGCTGCTGCTGGTTAATTAGCCTTTGAATCCAACCTCCTTCAGCCCCAGCACTCTTCTAAGTGCCGGCCAGCCATCTCCTGAACTCTTCTATGTTGCAGCTAGAGGTGGCTGGTGCTCTGACGTGAACAGGCTCTTTCAAACCTTTTAGAATGATAGAAATATACTTTGGAGACTAAAGTAAGCCCAGTGTTGATTTAAAATTGTTTATGATATGTGAAATAAATATTTACACAATATATAAAAGACTTATATTTAAAATGTACTGGTGGGTGGAGCTGACCTGTCACATGGTCACTGAGCTGTATAAATTGTAAAATAGCAGCTACAGATGTTAGATGTGAAGAAAGAGAGATCAGAGAGGATCTGGGTCTGAGAGAAATCCAGGGAGCTATGCCAATTGCTACAAAATGTGTTAGACTTGATCTAATGTAGTCTTCTAGTCATTTGAAGTGATGTCAAATGAGTTTGCTGTGTGGAATGTGTCCTGCTTTTGAAGAAAATATTGAGTCATAAAACAAATTCTGGACTATATAGAAAACTGCCATTGTATCACACTACCTGTTTTGTCCACACACCTGCACCCTATCACACAAAGAAACTTCATAATACAGATATCAAATTGCTTAAAAAAAGATCCAGAAATTACCTTAGGGAGGTTTGGGAATACAAACAACAATTTAGGGAGGGTATTCATCTTTATCACATTATTTCTTCCTATTAATGTTATGGGTAAGGATTCCCAGTGTCTTAACTCTTTTTTGATTATCTCCGTTAGGGCTGACACATGACATATCTCTTATTTAATGAAAAATAATTTAGATCCTCTATTTCAGGTCATCATGCTGGACCTTCACCATTGGTCTGCCTTGCCCATCTCATTGTGGTATAAGATCTATATAAGTAAAATAAATCTTTTACCACAGATTCTTTACCCATCGGGGATGTTAAACTTAATGTTGCCAAAACAAGGTTCACTCAGCTGTAGACATTACTAAATAAGTTTCATTGGCATGACAAGTCTGTTAGGTTATCATATTCCAAACTCCCTAAACTCAACCAACAGCGAGGATTGTGTCTATCCAATTCCTTCCTTTATTATTTATCCCAACATTGTAGTAAATATCTAAAATAGGGGTATGGCACAGAAGAGAACATACCTGAAACATATGAGCCCAACTGGCTAGTGCTGGATAGGAAGCTTTATAGTAAAGAAGGTATTTGCTTACAAAATCCATTCTTTCTAAAACCATCCAGCCTCCCTCACATTCTTAAAATTACCTCAATTTATTGATCTCTCCAAGCTCACACTCAACACTGCTCCAACTTAAACATTTCTCTGGTCTGGGACATTTCCCAGCTGCTTTTATACAACCCAAACTTTTAAATAGCATGCTGCCCCATTACAGAGTGCTTTTTGTGGATGACCACCATCACCTCCATTGACAAGCTCACCTCAAGGGGTTATTTAAGGATTTTCTACATTTCAAATGAGATTCAGACAACTAACCATGCCCTATTCAAATATTTACAACTCTCCATACTATATTTGCCCATTTGAGCCAGTTGCTGTGGTTAGATGACAGAGGTGGCATTTTGGAACAATTGGTACATGCTGGAGAATCTCCACAAGTCGCATATATGGTTTACAAAACCCTTCAGTCATGGGACCAAGTTATCCAGTCATGGGACCCAGGTACATTGCCTATGACATGTGTCTACTGGCAGGAGTCTTTGCATCTCAATTGGATGCCGCCAATTGGCAGAAGGAATGGCGGATGTTTATAAGATTATGAAAGAAGATTCATAGAAAGGTAAACCTTGGAGGGGGTGATATGGAAAACGAATTGGGAAACAGGAAAACTACTGTATACATGAATAGAGGGTATGGGAGGGGTGCTCAAATGACTGTATTGATTTGTCAGCTTTTTTGGAAAAAACTATGAATGAAGGTCACAGTAATAGCATTTTGCTAAGTGAGCATTATACTGATTCTGTGAGTAGATTGTAGGGTTAGAAGCTAGAATGTTGCATATCACTACATTTTTAAGTATTGTGTCTGATGTCATTATGCCCTATTAACTATTGTTTGACTGAAAAAAACTTGTGCTGGGTTCTGTATGTAACAGTGTACGTTGTATACATATATGGCTGTTAATTTTGAAAAGATAACCCTATAACAACTTGTTTTAGCATATTTATATCAAGGATAGCTATTTACATATTCTACATAGCTATTTAATGTGTTTATATATTTATGAGATCTTTGTATGGGGCTAAAATCAGTTTGGGATAATCTCATCATGTCTGTTTTTAACTGTGATGTTAAGATAATATGTATGTTTCATCAGACATTTGTATTGGGATTCACATATGTACCACTATAAATAGAGGGACACTATTGGGTGTAGTAGATCACTCTGAATAAGCTTGGGATCCGCCAAGCAAAACATCAGTAGTCTGTGCTGGCTGCCATGACATCATCACTTTGTCTCCAGCAGTTTTTACCATCTCCAGTTTAATGATGGATGTTAACTGCACTATTTGTTTTATATATTAAATTATGTGTTTTTCTTGAAGAACCATTTCTGTGTGGCTTTTCTGCTCTGGGTGCTTTTTAGTTTACACTCTCTGTGTTTATATGTCAAGCTCCCTTCTCCTGCTGATGTCTTTTGTGCCTACATGCAGTACGACAATTGAATTGTGCATTCCCTTCAGCATACCATCTATACTAGCTTTTGTTTCTTTTATTCCGGAATGCGAGAGTCTGCTCACAGTGGTCTTCCCTTTTCTTTTTCTACAGAAGGTTTTGTTGGTATACTTCAGTATCAAATCCCACGTTGCTACAATATCTCCCATGTTACTAGCCTATCTTTGTGGTACTAATATTTCCTGTACTAGGCGCTGTTGTAAATTATCCATTTCCCCTGGTCCCCTCCTGATTGCCTCACTTTAAGATTGTGTTTGCGGTGCACCCTCATTTGGATTTACAGTATTGTCCTCTGGTTTGTGTCCCTGTTCCCCAACTAGAAGGTCTTGTAATACACCAAAACTGTTTGACACGAGTATTTGTGTCTATCAATCTCCCTTTCTTCTCCTTTTATTACCACCTTGCATTAGGAACCATTGATTTTCTTGTAAGTCCCCTATTTCACAGTCACAATCACCCCCTGTATTTCATTTCCTTTTGTCCTTAGTTTGATGGCTAGCATTTATTTCTCTGTTTTCACCTAGTATAGCTACTCCTTTTTTACACTCTTGGATTAATTTGTTAGTCATGTGTACAAACTGTTCAAGTTCTCTCATTTCAGCCTGGAAATCCAGTTTCTTTTTTATGTTGATTATTTCTCTTTCCAGCTTCTCAACATATACACATCTCTCACATATTAGTTCACTTACTTGCACTCCCTTTTCACTCATTTTGCATTTTGTCACTGTGCCAACTCCCACTTGTTCTGCAACTCCTGCCATGATTTTTAATTTTCTTTGTTAACAGTAACAACATTTCAGGCCCATCAGTTCCATCTGTCTTTGCTGACATGGGCAGATACATGTGACCATGCTCTTGCCTCCATGTTCATTGCCTCTGCCCATTCTACTCAGCTCACTTGCATTGTTAGTGTTATGGGGCTGAAATCAGAAGTGCGTGGCTACCCACTTCTAGTTTCAACACTACTGCCAAACACTCTGCAAAATCTAAAATGCAATTTTAAGGCACTTCCTTGTTCCTAAAATGTCCACAAAACCATGTAGAACACTTTAAAGGTGCAAACAAGTACCCTTAGAATTGGAGTGCAAACAGGCCTGCCTTTCTGGGTTACCCAGTCCATCAGTATCCAGCCACCTCTTCATTGACAGATCTCAGAGTGAGTTAATCTTTTTATAGTTTTTCCTTTTACGTTTGAGAGACAGAGAGAGAAATGAGTGCTGTAAGGGGATTTCTGCTCTGCTGGGTTTGTTTTCTAAGCTAGTGGCAGTTCCAGTTGTAGCAGCCCTATACAGCCACAGCTTGCTAGTCCTGTTAGCTTTACAGGCTTGAAACCTGAAGTGGTGTGGCTACCCACTTCTGGTTTTGGTTCTGCTGCCAACACTGCAAATTCTAAAAAATATCTTTTTAAGGCTTCAGTGGGACTTTCTTGTGCCTGGAAGGTCCCTACAAACAATCAGGACATGTTAAAGGTGCAAACAAATATCCATAGAAATGGAGCATAAATGGTTCATCCCTTCCTGGTTACGCAGTCCACCAGATCCGGCCACCCTTTCACTGACAGAAGGAGCTCAGAGTGAGCTACAGTTGTCAATCTGTGTAGTTTTTCATTTTCATTTGAGAGACAGAAAGAGAAAATGAATGCTGAAAGGGAATTTCTGCTCTCAGAGGTCAGATTTCTATGCTTGTAACAAATCCATTTGTAGTAGCCTACAAAATGCCACTCCTTTCTAAACCCACATTTTCAACATAGTCATTTTTACCCCATCTCATGAACATGGCAGGTGTCCTTTTCAAACCCCCTTCCAAAATCTGTTTTCGCTCTCGTTCTGCAGAATCACATTTTCAGTGTTACTTTATACATGGCAGCTGCCTGTTCATATGCTAGGGTAATTTATTTATTTTTTATTTATTTCGTTTTTGTTGACCGGGGTAAGTGCACTAGACAAATTCTGCCTATTTTCAGGCATGACCCAGGGGACAGGGTTACAGATGAATGCCAATGGACCCTGAACCAGATTAAGCTGTTGGTGGTATTTTTAGTGAATGTTAATAAAATACTATTTTGATATTTCCCGGTCACAATCTAAGAAATCAACAATGTTTTTTTTTTTTTTTGTAAACTTTATTTTAAAAATCTTCCAAATTGTACAGGCAATTACCAGCCCTTAAAAGGGCAGGTACTTATTTTATGCAGGCACATACAGGTTATACCATCATACAAGGCACATGAATGACATATAGACACCACATATTCTTAAGAGTACATTTTGACATGAAATAAGTTGCTCCTATGCAGAAGTAGAACCCGTGTTATTGCTTGGGCCCCACCAGCTAGGCATGCAGTCAGTATTAAACAAAGCAAGAATATATATTTGCAAGTTGAGGGACCAAAGCGATGTGTTTTGCTTGAAGCAGAGAAATCAAAGTTATGCAGGGACTAAAACAATGGAAACCAGGAAAACTGCATCGCTCTCTCCACTGGTTCCCAGATTTCCCTAAATTTCTCATCTTGGTGTTTAAACTTGTATTGTATTCTCTCCAGATTCATA
This sequence comes from Neoceratodus forsteri, assembly GCA_016271365.2. Taxonomy (NCBI): domain Eukaryota; kingdom Metazoa; phylum Chordata; order Ceratodontiformes; family Ceratodontidae; genus Neoceratodus; species Neoceratodus forsteri. Next base: position 630,083,299 of record CM057459.1, read on the forward strand.
CACTCTACCAAGTTTCGGGCCCATAGTGCCACAGGCGGGGTATTAGGAAGCCTCCAGAACAGGGCCCGCTGAAGAAGACCCAGCACCAATCAGAAAACAACAATGTTATGTGTGAAACTCTTCATTTCCCAGTCATCCCAGTTTCACTATTATAACTTATGTCATTCATTTGCAAATTTTAACTGCTGCACTATCTATGCCCAAAAACTACACAGCAAATACAAACAAACCAAGATCTGGCATTGGACAATGCTTGTTTGTATTCTACCTAATGTGAATTGTTCTTGTAACTGGGTCCCTAGGGTCCATTGAACTAACCTGGAAATCAAATAAATGAAATGATAACCTAATTATTTTTATTTATTTTTTACTCAGATATACACCTTTGAGCAAGATGCTCATTTGCAAGGTTCCTCGTCAAAACAACAGTACAATTACAATACTTCTTGACCGTCACAAGTAACAGATTAGCATAGGCAGTGACAAATAATTGTTGGTTTCATAGCATCAATATACAAAGATCAAGGTAACACTTCTGTGGGTCTGGAAGTTCACATTAAGGAAAGTGCTCCAGTCATGGCAGCAGCCATGCAGGGCATTGTCTGGGGATAGATCTCGTGTTTTAATCACACAGGGAGTCAGAAGGGTAGCACAAGCACATGATGTCAGAGAAAGAGAGAGAGGAGAGTTTTGGCATTGCTGCCATGTGTGGTGGAGTCATGTTAGTGGGCACCATGTGCTGCTAGGGCAATGTTAGAGATATGTTGTGGTGTAGTGGTAGGTGCCAGTGCTTGTGGGGACTTACTTTGAGGTGCAGCCTCATTTGGTGTCAGGTAGGAGCACTTTTAGTAGTTCTCATTTAAAATGGACCAACTAGCAGATGTCTTCAGTAGGATCAGTTTGTTAAGCCAGCTAGAAGTCTTTAAGACAACTAGAAGAATCTTGTTTTATGTAGTGTCTTTTATACATACTATATGCATTCACAGGCACTTTATAAAATAAGAGAGGGAGGAGATAATGTTGCTGCCATTCTAAGTTTACAAAGATGTAAAAAAGGACAGAGATAGATTAATTAACATTTCTAAAAGTCACAAAGTGAGTACAGTAAAAGGCAAGTAGGATTCAAGCCTGGATCTTAAAAGTGAACAGTCAGCACTCAGGGCTCCACACCCAAGTGTGAGGGCTGGCCCAGATTTGCAGTTTGTGTGCAAAAGCATTTTTCTTTTATTTACTGTTTACTATAGTATAGTGGATTGTATCAGACTAATGTTTCTTATTTTTAGGCTGATATCTTCTGTGACTGTATAATCCCGAATCTCAAAGGTGACATCAGAGCATGACTTCAGCAGTGGGAGATTCAGTAGCCTACAGTGCTTGTTAGAGCTTTTATAACTGCTGATCAAACATTTTCTGGTTCTGCTTTTCTCTCAAGGCTAAGTACAGTCTTATATAATTATACTTAGCCTAGGGAGTACAGTGGGACCAACAAAGACAAATCAGGGCCAGATATTCAAAGTCTTGTACAGGGCACAAACCTGTTGCAGTGGAATAAGCGAATTTGCACCGGCTGCAATATTCCTAAGATCAATTAGCGCCGGTGCTGTGTTATAGTGTCAACGCTAAAAGTTAATGTATGCAGGGGAGGGAATGAGGGGAGGGGTCATGAATGCAGCCGCATCAGCATATTCAAAAGAACAGCACCGTGCTACAGGTTGTTGTGCCACCTGTGAGTAAGTGCACAATACAGCCAACAAAAGCATACGGTACTGTGGCGCAAGCAGGGGAGGTGGATCTCCGTTCATCACACAGCACACCATACCCCCATCCCAATCCCAGTCACCTGTGTCCAACAGCCAGTACTTCCCTGGTAGTCTAGTGCCCCCCATCACAATCCCCATCACCGTTGCATGAAAGCATTACTTTCCCTGGTAGTCTAGTGCCCCTGTCACGATCCCCATGACCCGTTGCATGAAAACATTACTTTCTATGGTAGTGGGTGGTCCCCAACCCCCGTCATGATCCCTGTCATCTGCTTCAGAAAACATTACTTTCCCTGGTAGTTCAGTGGCCCTCCACCCCAGCAAGTTCTCTGACACCCGTGCCCAAAATTCCAGTACTGTCCCTGATAGTCTAGTGACCCCCACCCACTCTCAGCAGTGCTGACCACCCCACCCCATCCCAGAAAGGAGCCAGCAGCTGGCTCAGCCTACCACTTACTTCCATGGCTAGCCACCAACTGAGTTATGAATGAGGGCATACTGTCTACATCGCATTCATTCATAGCTCTCTTAGCAGTTGGTCACGTGAGTGAGCAGTGCACTGAGTCAGCAGCCAGCTCCAGTCCGAGATTGGGGGAGGAGCAGGGTGGTTGACACCACTGGGTGATGGGGTGGGGCCACTAGACTACCAGGTATTGAGAGGTGTAGCTATGGGGATCTGAGCTGCCGGTGGTATGGCAGCACTGGGTGGGATACTTCTGCATAAGTATGGGAGATATGGCTGCCGCTGATTATGTGACCACGGGATACTAAGAATATATATGGGGAGAATGGGGCTGTGTGCGGACCACCAGTGAGGTGCATGACTGTAGTTCTGGGGTTCAGGGCTGGAGTCATATCTCTCAACTGCTATGGATTTTGCATAGTGGTTGTGATTGTCACCTCACATGTAACCTTGCTCGATAGGTTTACTGATGTTCCTCATAATATAAGAGCTACATCTGGACACACAAACTATTACTTCACTGAAATAACTTAATAGACAATCATTGACACCATACAGCATATATGGGGCCACTAGTTCATGATATATTATTCTTTAACATAAATAGGTGTTCCACATTCTGGTCAGTTGCTCTGTTTGTTGCAGCCAGTGCTATGAATAATAATTCTGAGAGAGTCAAGTGGTATGTGTATCTATCTATCTATCTATCTATCTATCTATCTATCTATCTATCTATCTATCTATCTATCTATCTATCTATCTACCTGTCTGTCTGTCTGTCTGTCTGTCTGTCTGTCTGTCTGTCTGTCTATCTGTCTATCTATCTATCCATATCTATATCTATATCTATATCAATATCTATATCTATATCTGTATCTGTATCTGTATAGTATCTGTATCTACATCTATATCTACATCAATATCTATATCTATATCTGTAGCTGTATCTGTATCTATATCTATATCTATATCTATATCTGTATCTATATCTATATCCATATCTATATCAATATCTGTATATGTATCTGTATCTATATCAATATCAATATCTGTATCTATATCTATATCTATATCTATATCTATTCTATATCTATATCTATATCTATATCTGTATCTACATCTACATCTACATCTCTATATATATATATATATATATATATATATATATGTATGTTACAACAACTACAGTGTCCCTCATTACAAGGGTCATCCTCATTCTACCCTCATAGATTCCCTAGCCTTGGTTGTTCCTCATAGAATACATGCTGCACACATAGAGGATGTGCTGTACATCCAGACTGTAAAGCAGGCATTAATACTATTCTATGTTGCTCACTAACACATGACTTTTGTACATACAAAGGTGACAGTTTCCATAGTGTTTTGTGTTTGTTTCTCCATGTTTGAGGATGTGTCCCTCATTATGGGATTAGGGTCCCTCATTGACCTCATTCAGCACCTCTGTGTCCCTCACTGCAGTGCTACATGAATGAGTGGTATGCACTGAATGTGCCTGCAAACACCCATTCCTGCAGCATCCAGCCTGTACTTCCATTCCAAACAACAGGGGTTGCTGTGAGCACACCTGGCCTGCAGCTTCCAGCCTGTGCTTCTATCCTGAACAACAGGGGTTGCTGTGAGCTCCATACAATAGCATCTGGCAAAGTACATGGGGGTGCATGCAAAGCATTCTATAATGAGATGTCAAATGGGACTGTTTGCCCACGGGTTTGCCTGGGTGAGCTCATTTGCACAGGATCTTTGAATATGGAAAACGTTTGCCTCAGGCTAACATGTTTGCACCTGGCTAATGTGTTAGCACTGTGCAATAAGGTTAGCACCGGGCAAATCTCTCAAAAGCATAGCACAGTTCTGCAGTTTGTGGCCTGCGTTGTTGTTTGTAGTTGTTGTGCAGCACTTAATTGCTATCACACACATTGTCCACCAACTTCAGCTCTGCCTTACTCCACCTCTGTGTCCACTGAGCTGCTGTTGTATTTTGCACTTCCCTGTTGCTATATTCAGAGCTGTCTTGTTTCAGGCTATTTACACTGCACTCCCAGCCCTGTTTTACTCTTCCTTTGCATGCTATATTCAGCAGGTTTAGCCGGGGCTATTCTTTTGAATATAGTTTGCTACTGGTTCAGGGCTATTTTAGTACACCGTGCAGTGATAATTTAGCCGGGCTAAGTTTTAATATCTGGCCCAAGGGCTTATATAAACTAACTTGCACTACAGGATGTTAAACCTCTAGAATTCCGACATTGGTGAAGTCTGAATCCTTTCAATGTGCTTGGCAATTTTTGCCATTACACAAATGTTCTGCCTGAATTATGGAATGATAGACATGAACTGCAGAATGACAGTTCTGCAGATTTCATTCTGCAGTTGATTACAGTACACCAGCCTACAAGACATGTTATCATTATGCAGTTCAGTGATTAGTTCTCGGAATTTCTTTTCACAGTTTATTATGTTAATCCACAATTGATGCATTCATTCTGCCATTCTAATAGTTTTGCAGCTGCTGCTGCGGATTACTATAATCCTGAAATGCGGTTCCGACCTACATTATGCCACGGTCAGGAGACGCATTTCAAAATCCAGATGAGTGTTGCTTTATGTGGACCCTTTACCCCGCATTCCCCTAACTAAATATCCAGCTCCGGTGAGTGTACCTTGGAGTTGGGTGTTAAGATCAGGGGTGGAAACATTTTTTCTTTAAAAAGTTCCCACTGCAGAACAGAACCTCATCCCAATATATTGCTGGCTGAGCTGTAGAACATTAGCGCTCCACACTATGAGGCAGCTTGGCCAGCACCTCTCCCTGCTGTCTCCAAATGGTTACGCTATCCGAAACTGTGCTTTGCATGAGTAACCTACTATTTTGCCTGGTGAAATACAATTTTGCCCAGTGAAATTACATTTCACTGTGGGGCTGAAATGTCAGGCATCCCTAATTATGGGATATTGATGCCAGGCTCCTACATGTTGGGACCCTTAGCTTCATTATCCCGTAAGGGTACCCTGCTGCAGATGCTTATCAATAAACAGGCACACCAATAGGCAATGTTTCTTAGAGTTTTACCACTTTTCTTTGTTAAATGCCATCCTTAATGGGTCCATATGCAGATATCCTGGCACTCACGCAATGTGTCACATTCACACTGCTTAGCAAGCTTTTCAGATTAGTGTAAATAGTTATGTAGAAATATAGGACAATAGAGTTTATGAGCAGAAAAGGAAAGCTTGTCCCACCCAATCTGCCAAAATGTTCCCTGCCTAGTTTGTCTCCACGGACTCTAACTAGTCTTTGGCAACTCTCCTGCCCATTTAATAATATACCCTTAGATACATAGATACACCTGTGATTGTTCCAGCCCCACTACTTCCTCTGGCAGGGTGTTCTACTTGTACACCACCCATTCTGTGAAGAAATTCTTCCTCCGTTTCCTCTGAATCACACTCCTCCAACTTCATCTCATGCCTTCTAGTCCTGGAACATCTTTTTCATTGAAAAATAGTGTATTCCTGCACTCTGTTCCTCCCTATAAGATACTTGTATTTCTCTATTATATCCCGTCTCTCCTCCTCTCCTCCAGGGTACATATTCAAGTCCTTCAACCTGTCCTCATAGGACTTGTGATGCAATCCATATACTATCTTTGTTGCCCTCCTCTGAACCTTCTCTACCCTGTCTATGTTCTTACGTAGGTAAGGTCTCCAGAACTATATACTGTACTCTTGGTGGGGCCTCACTAGTCTCTTGTATAGTGGAATTATGACCTCCCTTTTCCTGCTAGTGATGCCCCTGCCTGTGCATCCAACATCCTATTTGCTTTACCTGCTGCTTTGTCACACTGTTTCCCTACCTTGAGGTCATCAAGTTATAACCCCAAGATCCTTTCCTGCTTGGTGCATGCTATATCCTCACCCCAAACTGATATGTTGTTCCAGGGTTTTGTGCCCCATATGCATTATCTTGCACTTCTTTGCATTGAATTTCAACTGCCAAACCCTGATCATTCTTCAGGTAGAAACCAGGTCCCTCCTCATTCTGTCTACACCCTCTGGCATGTCCAGTCTGTTACAGACCTTTGTGTCATCAGCAAACAGGAAATTCTGCCTTCTAGGTCCTGCACAATGTCACTGATGAAGATATGAATAGGACCCGGTCCCAGCACTGATCCTGTGGTACCCCACTGGTCACGCTTCTTCTGCGGGTGACAGCCATTTACTACCACCCTCTGTGTCCTGCTGCCCAGCCAGTTACCTATCCACTGCACTACTGTCCTGCCCACTCCCATATTCCTAGTTTGTTTGATAGCCTTCTGTGTGGCACAGTGTCAAAGGTCTTGCTGAGAGTCCAGATAGGCCATGTCACTGTCCTCCCCTGATCCACCTTCCTGTCACCCAATCAAAAATCCAATGAGGTTGAATGTCTATCTCATGCATTACATGAAGCCACCCACTGTTTTGCCTCTGCCACTTCTGGTGGCAGTCTGTTCAGGCAGTGGCCACCTTGTCAGTGAGTAGTACTTCCCCTCATCCTATTAAACTCCCCACCCAGCTTCATTGCATGCACCCTGGTGGTTCTGTTGTGCCATGCTAACATAATAACTGAAGCAGATAGGACCACTAGACCCACCTAGTCTACCCATATTCCTTGCCTGCATCAGTGGCTGCTGACCCTACTTGGTCATTGGCTTTTGCCTCTCTTCCCCAAATCTAGGGTTCCCTTATGTCTATCCCATGCATGTTTGAATCCCCAACTGTGTTAGCACCCACCACCTCCTGGGGTAGTCTATTCCAAGCATCCACCACCCTTTTTCATATCATGCCCCTCATCCTGTACATGCTTTGATTCTTTATTATATTGAGTTCTTATTAGGGTTACTTCAAATGAATTATCCTTTCATGTACACTGTTACTTTTCATGGTGTACTCAAATTTCTTGGATTTTTTCCACTTTTACTTGCTGCCCCACACTCCTTTTGGTCTTTAAAATATTACTCTTAACTTCCAGGGAGCTTTTTCTTTAAAGACCCCAAATTAAAAAACTTTGCCAGGTTTCCATTACCCTGTGGTTTTCATGTTCAGCATTGCTGTCACACTATGAAAGGTAACAGGGTACATGAAGATAAATTCATTGAAGTAACCCTAAAAGAACCACATTAAATTAAAGCCTCAGTGGTAATGAAATGACAAAACAAACTCAACATATAAACCTAAAGGTGGCTGAAGAAGTTGATTTCAAATGTAGTTGGGCTAAATATTTAAAAAATTCAAAAGTAGTGTGTAAGGTTGCACTGCACTTGCTCCTGTGCCTGACCAGGGTTGCTATATTCAGTCAGATAGTGGCGGCACAATCTGACTGAATATTGACCCATGTCAGCACAGTGTTAAATCAATGTGCACTGCCCCAACAGGACCTGGACTGCATCCAGCCCATAGTGAATTGTGCCCCAGACTAGATATCACCAAAAGCCATGATGCGATATTCAGCTGCAGAATTCAAATGAGCTGTTTGGGCATGTAAGTCACTAAGGGGCTATATGCATGCAATTATGGGATCATTTGCATGAGAAGTATTGGCAGGTTTGGGCCTATCCTGTGATCACCTGCCACATCACTCCTGGTGGTGACCAGCATCCCCACCCCTAATATCTGTCCCATCTGTGATAATGTAGGCCCATGCTGTCTACTGACACCTCACCTTCCTCTCTGTCCTGATGCCAGTACTGTAGTCCCTGGTCTCTACTGCACCGCCCACTCTTTGATCCCCCAACCTGATGCTAGTACCCTATTCATCATGTCCAGTAACATTCCAAACCCTCCAGTTCCCTGACCTGTAAACAATGCCATTTCACTGGTTTCCAGTGGCAACTCACTTTTTGGGCTGGCAGCTACATTTTTGATCTGGCAGTATATCCTAGAGGTTAGAGGAATGAGGTGTGAATGAGCTTGGTACATCCAGCAGACCAGACCTGAGTCTGATTCTCACAACCTCTACTTGCATACTGTGTGACTCTAAGAAAGTCCTTAACTTTGCCCAGTGCTACCAGGTTGCCCCTGAAAACAGGCACTTGTGCCTAGTGGGCCTTACCTGGTTACCAAAGACTAAAATAAAAAGAAAAAAAGGAAAAAAACACCCCCAGTTCTCTGACCTGCACACAATGCAATTTCCCTGGTGTCCAATGGCACCCTACCCTCCTATTTCCCATCTCATAGCTATCAATCTGTACCTGGGGACTAGAAGCACCACCTCCCATGATTCTCTGTCATGTGGTATCCATCTGACATGTATCAGGAGGTACACCCCTCTCCCTGAATGCCAGTTGCATCATGGACTGGTGTACAGCAGTGGTTCAGCGGCTCCCTACCCATTCTTCCCACACTCAGCACACACCCAGGCAACACTGCCTTACCAGAGATGCCAGGGACATGCTGTGAGCATGGTATGGTGACCAGCCTGCCCTCCTTCACCTCCTTGGCTGGCAGCTATATGACCTGCATATAGACCCCACTCACGAACAGAGCCAAAACCTGGTTAGCATAAACAATTACCACTTAGCCCCCTGCTAACTTTTGAATATCTGGCCCATTATTGTTTACACTGAAATAATACATATAGGATGAATAATTAACTAATAAAGAGGATTTGTTTATGAATTGAAAGCATCCCAATAAAATAGTCTAGTTGCAGTTCTAGCAGTATTTTATCTCTTATTCTAAAGTATATAGTGAGACCACAAGGAGGGTAAGAGACTCAGGGACATTCCCTCGAGGGAAATAACCAGATGGCAGGAGAGTATTGACAGGTGGCTGCCCAGGCAGGCACCAGGCCCCAATCACTTTTCCTGGGAAATGAAAAGTGCAAACATTAGAATCTGTGGATCATACCTTCATGGTAGGCATCATGGGCGGTACACAGAAAGCAGAATTAAAAGCATTCTGGCTAACATACCAGAACTGCAAACCTCTGAAGGAAGGCATGAGGTGGGAACTATGTGAAAATCAAATTGCAATCTCGTACACTGAAGGAGAGGGATCCTCAAGTTATTTCTGACACCTGTGCATCATAAAGTAACAGGAAATGTCAAGGTATAAGCACACAAGCATGTTCTGAAGCAGCATTACTAGAAGAAATGGGAACCAGTGAAGCAAGACAGGGTTACCATGCATCTCAGCAGGAGGCTAGGTGGATTATTGGGTTAATACAACACAGTCTGTGCAATGAATTGGGACCTGGATATGGAACCCTGGAGGAAAAGATATAGTACCCTGAAAGAGGAGTGATGACAATGAATAGTACTCTGTAAGAGGAGTGATGAAATTTATAGAACTCTGAAGAGGAATGACAACAAGAATTATACAGTACTCTAAAAGAGGAGTGGAATTGCTGGAAAACACAGCAAAATAAATTGTGATCTTAGGCTCTTTAAACAAACTCATACAGTTTATATCTCAGTAAAAGTATACAGTCAGAGACATACTGTATGTATGTGATTTCGTTTCAGTTATAACTAAGTGGGTTTTGGGGTGTCCAGGTTAAGTTCTGGAATGGCAAGGGTAAATCAAATAGGTAGGATTGTATGGAACCGTCTGGCAGGCATAAAACATCTCAAGACATGGGAGGTTCCCTGAGTCATGCTTTACCTATTTATCCCCTACAAGTTTAGACTGCAATTGTCTAGTTAATTTTCCAGGTTCTTACTTCTCTTTTCACAAACTTAAATTCTCAGATGTTTATGGTTAATTGGTTTACAATACATATATTGTAAGAAAAGTGCTGATTATGAAATGATGGAACCTGTTTTCCTGAACACTGGAGCACCTCTAATTGTAGAATATTTAGTATAATTATTTAACTTTTAATTGAATGCTGCAGTTATTCCACAGGATTGGAAAACAGCTTTCATCATTCAAGTATTCAGGGTGAGTTGTATTAGATCAAAATTTTATCATCCCATATCTGTTCTTTCTTTGTTTATAAAACCATTTTGAAGAGCTAATTCACAAACAACTTTAATTTAACAAAAATAGGTTAATCTCAGAAAATCAATCAGGCTTTCATAGGGGTCATAATACCATTCATATTGTTTCAAGAGTAGTGAGTGACTTTTATTCTTCCTTTAAGAGTAAATTGTTTTCTCCTGCAATATTTTCAGATTAATCCAACCCATCTGATACAGTTGTTTACAATTTACTATTGAATATACTCAGATTTACTGGTCTCAGTTATAAATCCATGCTTTGTTTTTTATCATATTTGTTCCATTGCCAACAGTGTGTTAGACATGGAGATTTATGTTCAGATCTTGTTAAAATCTGCAAGGGTTCCACAAGGTTCTGTGTTAGGCCACCTGTGTTTTATCTACATAAATGATATCCCAAATATTGTTCCAGAAATACTAAATTATTCCTATACACTGACAATACTATTCTTCATGTGATCCATAATGATCCTAAAATTGCAATTGATACAGTATAAAAGACTTCAACAGGATCCAGGATGCTTTGCTGGACCTGAGACTTCTATACTGCTGAAGGTAAGGATAGTGGACCACCTGGCAGTGAATGGTCTCCAAGACAACACAGTTTCACTGAGGGCAATTCATGCCAAATTAATGTTATAGAATTGTTCAACTGTTTAACCAGGGAGGTGGACCAGGGCAGGGCAGTGAATGTGGCATATCTGGATTTTAGCAAGGCTTTCAATACAGTACCACATCGAAGGCTACTAAATAAACTAGGGAGCCTGGGAGTAGGGTGCAAGATTTTGAGATGGGTGGGGAACTGGCTGGGCAACAGAACTCAGAGGGTGGTGGTAATTGGTGCATGTTCTACAGAGGGAAGGGTGAACAGTGGAGTATCACAGGGATCCTTGTTGGGCCCAGTCTTCTTCAATGTCTTCATCAGTGACATTGCTGAGGGGTTGGAAAGGAAGGTTTGCCTGTTTGCAGATGGCACAAAAATATGCAACAGGGTGGATGCTGCAGATGGGGTGGACAAAATGCAAAGGGACCTAAAAGACTGGATGACTGGTCTAGGGAGTGGCATCTGGGGTCCAATGCTAAAAAATGCAACATTATGCATATGGTAACAATAACCCAGGGCAGTGTACAACCCTAGAGGAAAGCACATTTCAAATTCCAGACAGGAGCAGGATCTGGGTGTTATCATCTCAGATGACCAGAAGAAGGCCAAATAATGCAACAAGGCAGTAGCAACAGCCAGCTAATGCTGGGTCACATAGGTGAGAGGGTATAACTAGCAAGAAGGAGGTTATACTCCCACTGTATAGATCATTGATGAGGTCTCACCTCAAGTATTGCATCCAGTTCTTGAGGCTCCATCCTCCAGGGGGACATAATCAGAGTGGAAGCTGTACAGAGGAGGACAACCAAGGTGGTGGGAGGACTACACAATAAACCCTATGGAGACAGGCTGAGATGGCTGAACATGTACTCTTTGGAGGAGAGATGAGAGAGGGGGGACATGATTGAAACATATAAATACCTCATGGGAAGAAACAGAGTGCAAGTGGATGAAATTTTCCAAGGAAAAAAGTGCTTAAGAACTAGAGACCACAACATGAAACTAGAGTGGGGAGGCTCAGAGGAAACATGAGGAAGTACTTTTACACTGAGAGGGTGGTGGATAGATGAAACAGTCTGCCAGCTGAGGTAGTGGTGGCAGAAACAGTTACAGGCTTCAAGATGGCATAGGACAGGCACATACTGTAGTAAGCCTGAGTACACCAAAACAGTAACCATTAGGCTAATCTAGGTTCACTAGATACAAAATAGGGCGAATGCGGTGAACCTGTGGCCCTCATCTGCGGTCAACTTCTATGTTTCTGTTTTTATTAATTGCTAAGAAGACTCAGTGGATGATGTTTTATAGAAAAAAACTGATGCTGTATTAGAAATGAAAATAAAGGCCAAAGATGACACTGCAATAATGTTTACAGTTTCTTGGAAGTACTTAGAATTTTCCTGACTGTGTCTTGACTTTAAAAAATCATACATAGCATTTTTCCACTAAACTGAAAAAAAAAATGCTTGCCTTGTTCTACAGAAATGAGGCAACCTTCAATCTATTCATTTATAAACAACCAGTCACTTCATGACTCCTTATTCAATTGGTCTATGGAGACTGTATTTGTCAAAATGTCTCTACTGCTCCATAGGAGTCTTAAACTCTTTATATCACACCATGCCATGGATAACTCATCATTTCACTTTGTAGTGTTCCTTGGGCTGGATTTCCTTGGCAACCTGAAGATTAACTCATTGATATGTGTTCAGTTATTAAATATTTATTGGTGTAGTGTCTTCATATCTGACAAACTTGCTATATGTGAAGAACAGAAATGGTTATACTGTGAAGTCTAATGATTCATTTATGTATGATGCTCTAAAATGTCACAAACTTTTGGCATCCTCTCTTTATCTGTGTCAGTCCCTAAAGCTTGGACATAACGTTAAACAAGCATTTGTCAGTGCCAATGCCAGCTGTTCACTGCTTGTGTTTGGCAGTGATAATCAGAATGACATTTAAAAGTGAACTTCGCCTGGTATTAAGGGGAGGAATTAACCAGAATCACTTTCTCTTACATTGTTCACTTAGGAACATAAGCAGGAGGCTGGTAAGGACAGAGGTCTGGGTATATATTCTGTTTAAAGTGAAATATTTGAATAGTTTCATAGGTGAAATTAGTTATGTGTATTAAAAAATTACTTCTTTGAGTTAGAACCTTCTTCTTAGTCTGTGATATTGTTGTATGTTTTAGGGCTTAGAAGACACTTGTTTGGCTATCCTTAATTAAATTAGAGGCTAAATGTCCATGTTTGCCTCATGTTAGTAGGGAAATTGACAAGAATCACCTTGTCTTTCATTGTTCACTTGGGAACATAAGCAGGAAGCTGGTAAGGACAGACGTCTGGGTTTATATTCTCTTTTAACTGAAACATTTGAATAGTTTTGAAGGTGAAATAAGTTCTGTGTCTTAACAATTAATACTTTGAGTTAGAACTGTTACTTGGGCTGTGATATTGTAACTTTTGCAGCTTGGGAACACTTGTTTGGCAGTGATAATTATAGTGAATTTTAAATGTGATGTTTGCCTAGTGTTAGAGGGAGGGGAAATTAACAATAATGACCTTGTCATTCATTGTTCACTTGGGGACATAGGCAGGAGTCAGGTAAGGACAGAGGTCTCGGTTTGTATTCTGTTTTAAGGGAAATATTTGAATGGTTTTGTAGGCGAAACCAGTTCTGTGTGTTATAACTTATTACTTTGAGTTAGAACTGTAACTTGGCTGTGATAATGCTGACTTTTGGGAGCTTAGGAACACTTAAAAGCTTTGTAGTAGTAATTAAGTGAAATTTAAATATGATATTTACCTAGTGTTGAGAATCAGCAAGAATCCACATTATCTTTCGTATTTTCTAAAGAACACTTAAGCAGGAGGCTGGTAAGAACAGAGTCTGCATTTTATATTCTATTTTAAGCTCAAATATTTCTTAATAGTTTTGTAAGAGGTAGAAACTAGTTCTATGTATTTAAAATTACTTCTTTGAGTTAAAACTGTTACTTGAGCTGTGATATTGTGACTTTTGGGGGTTTGGAAACACATGTTTCGCATTGATAATTAGAGTGAAATTTAAATGTGATGTTTGCCTGCTGTTAGGGTGAGGGGACATTAACAAGAATCAGCTTGTCTTTCAATGATCACTTGGGAACATAAGCAGGACACTGGTGAGGAGAGAGGTCTGGGTTTATATTCTGTTTTAACTGAAATATTTTAATAGTTTTGTAGGTAAAATTAGTTCTGTGTGCTAACAATTACTACTTTCAGTTAGAACTGTTATTTGGACTGTGATTAATAACTTTTAGGGCTTAGGAACACTTGTTTGGCAGTAATAATTACAGTGAAATTTATATGTGCAATTTACTAAGGAGTTAAGGAGAAATTAACAAGAATCACTCTGTATTTCATTGTTCACTGGGGAAGATAAGCAGGTGGCTGGTAAGGACTGAGGTCTGGGTTTATATTCTGTTTTAAATGAACCATTTGAATAGTTTTATGAGTGAAATAAGTTCTGTGTGTTACAAATTACTACTTTGAGTTAGAACTGTTACTTGGGTTTTGATATTGTAACTTTTGAGGCTTGGGAACACTTGTTTAGCAGTGATAAGTAGAGTGAAATTTAAATGTGGTGTTTGCCTGGTGTTAGGGGAAGGGGAAATTAACAAGAATCACCTTGTCTTTCATTGTTCACTAGGGATCCTAAGCAGGATGCTGGCAAGGACAGAGGTCTGGGTTTATATTCTGTTTTAACTGAAATATTTGAACAGTTTTGTAGGTGAAATAAGTTCTGTGTGTTAAAAAATATTACCTTGAGTTAGAACTGCTACTTGGGCTGTGATATTCTAAGTTTTGGGGCATAGGAACACATGCTTGGCAGTGATAATTAGAGTGAAATTTAAATGTGATGTTTGCCTGGTGTTAGGGGGAGGGGAAATTAACAAGAATCACCTCGTCTTTCATTGTTAATTTGGGAACATAAGCAGGAGTCTGGTAAGGACAGAAGTCTGGGTTTATATTCTGTTTTAACTGGGCGTGGGGACACTTGTTTGGCAGTGATAATTAGAGTGAAATTTAAATGAGATGTTTGCCTGGTGTTAGGGGAAGGGGAAATTAACAAGAATCGCCTTGTCTATCATTGTTCACTTGGGAACACAAGCAGCAGGCTGATAAGGACAGAGGTTTGGGTTTATATTCTGTTTCAATGGAAATATTTGAATAGTTTTGTAGGTGAAATTAGATCTGTGTGTTAAAAATTACTACTCTGAGTTAGAACTGTTACTTGGGCTAAGATATTCTAACTTTTGGGGCTTGGGAACACTCTTTTGGTAGTGATAACTAGACTGAAATTTAAATGTGATGCTTGCCTGGTGTTATTGGGCGGGTAAATTAACAAGAATACCCGTGTCTTCCATTGTTCACTTGGGAACTTCAGCATTAGGCTGGTAAGGACAGAGGTCTTGGTTTATATTCTGTTTTAATTGAAATATTTGAATCATTTTGAAGGTGAAATTAGTCTATCGTGTTAAAAATTACTACTTTGAGTTAGAACTGTTACTTGGGCTGTCATATTGTAATGTTTCGGGCTTGGGAACACTTGTTTCGCAGTCGTAATTAGAGTGAAATTTAAATGTGATGTTTGCCTGGAGTTAGAGGGAGGGGAAATTAACAAGAATCTCCTTGTCTTTCATTGTTCATTTGGGAACATAAGCAGGAGGCTGACAAGGACAGAGGTCAGGGTTTCTATTCTGTTTTAACTGAAATATTTGAATTGTTTTTTAGGCGAAATTAGTTCTGTCTGTTAGAAAGTACCACTTTGAGTTAGAACTGTTATTTGGGCTGTGATATTGTAACGTTTCAGGCTTGGGAACACTTGTTTTGCAGTGATAATTAGAGTGAAATTTAAATGTGATGTTTGCCTGGTGTTAGAGGGAGGGGAAATTAACAAAAATCACTTTCTCTTTCATTGTTCACTTGGGAACATAAGCAGTAGGCTGGTAAGGACAGAGGTCTGGATTTATATTCTGTTTTATCTTAAATATTTGAATAGTTTTGTAGGTGAAATTACTTCTGTGTGTTAAAAATTACTACCCTGAGTTAGAACTGTTACTTGGGCTCTCATAGTGTAACTTTTGGGGCTTTGGGACACTTGTTTGGCAGTGATAATTAGAGTGAAATTTAAATCTGATGTTTGCCTGGTGTTAGGGGTTTGGGAAATTAACAAGAATCACCTTGTCTGTCATTGCTCACATTGGAACATAAGCAGCAGGCTGGTAACGACAGAGGTCTGCGATTATATTCTGTTTTAACCGAAATATTTAAATGGTTTTGTAGGTGACATTAGTTCTGTATGTTAAAAATTAATTCTTTCAGTTAGAACCATTACTTGGACTGTGGTATTGTAACTTTTGGGGATTGGGAACGCTTGTTTGGCAGTGATAATTAGAGTGAAATTTAAATGTGATGTTTGCCTGGTGTTAGGGGAAGGGGAAATTAACAAGAATCACCTCGTCTTTCATTGTTAATTTGGGAACATAAGCAGGAGTCTGGTAAGGACAGAAGTCTGGGTTTATATTCTGTTTTAACTGAAATATTTGAATAGTTTTGTAGCTGAAATTTGTTCTGTGTCTTAAAAATTACAGCTTTGAGTTAGAACTATTACTTGTGCTAAGATATTGTAACTTTTGGAGCTTGGGAACACTTGTTTGGCAGTGATAATTAGAATGACATTTAAATGTGATCTTTGCCTGGTGATAAGGGGATGGGAAATTAACCAGAATCACTTTCTCTTTCATTGTTCACTTAGGAACATAAGCAGGAGGCTGGTAAGGACAGGGGTCTGGGTATATATTCTGTTTAAAGTGAAATATTTGAAAAGTTTCGTAGGTGAAATTAGTTATGTGTGTTAAAAATTACTACTTTGAGTTAGAACTGCTACTTGGTCTGTAATATTGTATGTTTTGGGGCTTGGGAACACTTGTTTGGCAGTGATAATTAGAGTGAAATTTAAATGGTATGTTTGCCATGTGTTGTCGGGGAAAATTGACAAGAATCACCTTGTCTTTCATTGTTCACTTGGGAACATAAGCAGGAAGCTCGTAAGTACAGAGCTCTGGGTTTATTCTCTTTTAACTGAAACATTTGAATAGTTTTGAAGGTGAAATAAGTTCTGTGTTTTAAAAATTAATACTTTGAGTGAGAACTGTTACTTGGGCTGTGATATCGTAACTTTTGGGGCTTGGGAACACTTGTTTGGCAGTGATAATTAGAGTGAATTTTAAATGTGATGTTTGCCTGGTGTTAGAGGGAGGGGAAATTAACAATAATGACCTTATCATTCATTGTTCACTTGGGAACATAGGCAGGAGGCAGGTAAAGACAGAGGTCTCGGTTTATATTCTGTTTTTAGGGAAATATTTGAATACTTTTGTAGGCGAAACTAGTTCTGTGTTTTAAAAATTACTACTTTGAGTTAGATCTGTTACTTGGGCTGTGAGATTGTGACTTTTGGGGCTTGGGAACACTTGTTTGGCAGTGGTAATTAGAGTTAAATTTAAATGTGATGTTTGCCTGGTGTTGGGGGGTGAATTAGCAAGAATCACCTTGTCTTTCATTGTTCTCTTGGGAACATAAGCAGGAGGCTGGTAAGACCAGAGGTCTGCGTTTATATTCTGTTTTAGCTCAAATATTTGAATAGTTTTGTAGGTGAAACTAGTTCTGTGTTTTTAAAATTACTACTTTGAGTTAGAACTGCTACTTGGGCTGTGATATTGTGACTTTAGGGGGCTTGGGAACACTTGTTTGGCAGTGATAATTAGAGTGAAATTTAAATTTGATGTTTACCTGCTGTTAGGGGAAGGGGACATTAACAAGAATCACCTTGTCTTTCAATGATCACTTGGGAACATAAGCAGGACGCTGGTAAGGACAGAGGTCTGGGTTTATATTCTGTTTTAACTGAAATATTTGAATAGTTTTATAGGTGAAATTAGTTCTGTGTGTTAAAAATTATTACTTTGAGTTAGAACTGCTACTTGGGCTGTGATATTGTGACTTTAGGGGGCTTGGGAACACCTGTTTGGCAGTGATAATTAGAGTGAAATTTAAATGTGATGTTTGCCTGGTGTTAGGGGGAGGGGAAATTAAGAAGAATCATCTTGTCTTTCATTGTTCACTTGGGAACTTAAGCAGGCGTCTGGTAAGGACACCGGTCTGTATTAATATTCTGTTTTAACAGAAATATTTGAATAGTTTTTTAGGTGAAATTAGTTCTGCGTGTTAAAAGTTACTGCTTTGAGTTAGAATTATAACATGGGCTGTGATATTATAACTTTTGAGTCTTGGGAACACTTGTTTGGCAGTGATAATGATTGTGAAATTTAAATGTGGTTTTTGCCAGTTGTTGGTGGGGGAAAGAATCACCTCATCTTTCATTGTTCACTTGGGAGGAAAAGTAGAATGCTGGTAAGTACAGAGGTCTGGGTTTATATTCTGTTTTAACTGAAATATTTGAATAGTCTTGTAGGTGAAATTAGTTCTATGTGTTAAAATTTAGTACTTTGAGTTAGAACTGTTATTTGGCATGTGATACTGTAACTTTTGGGGCTTGGGAACACTTGCTTGGCAGTGATAATTAGAATGAAATTTAAATGTGATGTTTGCCTCATGCTAGGGGGAGGGGAAATTAAGAAAAACCACCTTGTCTGTCATTCTGCACTTGGGAACATATGCAGGAGGCGGGAAAGTACAGAGGTCTGGGTTTGTAATCTGTTTTAATTGAAATATTTCAATAGTTATGTAGGTGAAATTAGTTCTCTGTGTTAAAAATTAATTCTTTCAGTTAGAACCGTTACTTGGGCTGTGGTATTGTAACTTTTGGGGATAGGGAACACTTCTTTGGCAGTGATAATTAGAGTGAAATTTAAATGTGATGTTTGCCTGCTGTTAGGGGAACGGGAAATTTACAAGAATCACCTTCTCTTTCATTGTACATTTGGGAACATAAGCAGGAAGCTGGTAAGGACAGAGGTCTGGGTTTATATTCTCTTTTAACTGAAATATTTGAATACTTTTGTAGCTGAAATTAGTTCTGAGTGTTAAAAATTAATTCTTTCAATTAGATCCATTACTTGGGCTGTGATATTGTAACTTTTGTGGCTGGGGAACACTTGTTTGGCAGCGATAATTACAGTGAAATTTAAATGTGATCTTTGACTGGTTTAAGGGGGTGGGGAAATTAACAAGAATCACCTTGTCTTTCATTGTTCACTTGGGGATCATAAGAAGGAGGCTGGTAAGGACAGAGTTCTATGTTTATATTCTGTTTTAACTGAAATATTTGAATAGTTTTGTAGGTGAAATTAGTTCTGTGTGTTAAAAATTACTACTTTGAGATAGAATCAACATTTGGGCAGGATATTGTAAATTTTGGGGTTTTGGAACACTTGTTTGCAGTGATAATAAGAGTGAATTTTAATTGTGATGTTTAGCTTGTCTTAGGGGAATGGGAAATTAACAAGAATCACCTTATCTTTCATTGTTCACTTGGGAAAATAAGCAAGAGGCTGGTAAACACAGAGGTATGGGTTTATATTCTGTTTTAAGGAAATATTCATGAATGGTATGGGCTCTTCCATTGGCTGTAGCTCTGCACCAATATAGCATGCAGCCCTACTGACAGTCAGTCGGCTGGGCGGCGGGTGGCAGACGGGTGGATGCTGTCGCCTCGCCAGCTGCGGGGAGCAGGGTGAGGGCTTTGTGGGTGGGTGGGGGGACATCAGACACCAGGGAGATTTTGAGGGGGGGTTGTGATCTGACATCCACCCGCCGATCAGGCTTTACGGTCCACCGGACCACCAGGGAGATATTCGGTTGGGGGTTATATCTCTGCCCGCGATCAAGTACTGGGGGTTCACATAATTATGCCCGTGGATCGGGCTGTGGAGATGTGTGGGGGTGTCTTATGTATCTGGACCGCCCGCGATCGGGCTGTGGAAGATGTGTGGGTGTGTCTCATGTACCTGACTGCCCACGATCGAAAGTTGCATTGTGCGCCGTTCCTGACGCTGCTGCCTGGCAGGGTGGCCAGGAGCAAGTCCTCTAGGATCGGCGCACCTGCATGTGGTCGAGCTGCAAATGGGGCCATAAATAGATGCAAATGGCCCCCGTGCCTTGCATGAATTATGGCCCCATTTGCATGTCACCTTTGAATATCGGAATTGAGCATGGCGCAATGGTACTTGCGCCACCAGAGTTTAATGCTCATCTCTGGCAACTTGCGGTGGCGCCAAGTTCCATCATTTCGCGCAAGCGTTGTGGCTGGGAGGATATTCAAGGAGTTGACAATAGCTAACCCTTTGAATATCACCCCTGCCACACCCCGCGAACTATTTTGAGCAGCGCAAGGGCTTGCGCCTCAGAATGGTGCAGTTTGAATATCCAGGCCAAGGTACAATTTCAGTAGACAACCTAATATCAGAGATAGAACAAAAACTATTGTAACGAGGACTAGTGTAATGGAAAATAATGCCATGGTAGAATTAATTTCTCTTACTCAAAAGTGCATGGAGAAATTTGACCTGTCACAAGGAATGGAACATCATGTGACAGAGGAATGTCTCTCAATATTTAATCCTAATGGAACAATAGTCAAGGTGCAAAAATCTAAGTTAGCTGAAAAGTTGAACCTGGTTCCACTACACCCCGTCAGTAGCAACACTGCCCTGGTAGCCATGGGATTGATTTGGAAGCTTGCCACTCCTTCTGTAGAGGATAGAGAAAAGTATGATGAGACTGACATCACATGGGCAGATTATGTTCATAAGGAATTTGCACTTGTCCTGGCTCAACACCCCAAAGCTTCTGAGATTGTCTTTGTGAATGATCCATATTACTTGGAGATGAGCATCAAAGACAGTGAGCATGAATGTAGGACAACATGCACATCATACTCAAGAGGGATGCAGAATATATTTTATATAACATACACATACACACACACATATATATATACATATACATACACACACACATACATACACACACGCACATACCTGTATATATAAAATATACAGGTTACTCACCTGTAACAGGAGTTCTAGGAGTGGTATATGTTATTCATCCACACTGTCTGGCAGGTTCCTTGCCACTTTAAATCTTGCTGGAAGGTCTTCAAGCTGGCTCCTCCCACCCACCCAGGTGGTAAAACCCTCGGCTCTGCCCCATGACACCAGATCTAGCCCACTGGAAGCCAGGATGCACGTCGAAGCCGGGTATGGCGGGTGGGTCGTGTGGATGAACAACATATACCACTCCTAGAACTCCTGTTATGGGTTAGTAACCTGTATTTCTTGGGACATGGATATGTTGTTCAATCCACACCATCTGGCAGACTCCTAGCAGTTCTCTGGGAGGAGGGAACCAAAGCACGCACTCCTTACTTAGGGAATAAGGACTGGAGAACCGAGGTCCCAAAACCAGCATCCCGGCATGACTCAAGGTCAGTGTGGTAATGGGAAATGAAGGTGTGTGCTGACTTCCAGGTAGCAGCTGTGCAGACTTCCTGGATAGGGACATCCCTAGAAGCAGCCACCGAAGCAGCGGTATGGTGGGTAGAATGAGCTCTTAACCCTTTGGGAGGCTCCATGCCCACCAACCTACAGCAGAGATCTATGCAGGAGGTGACCCACCTGCTTATCGTCCGCTTGGCTGCAGGTCTGCCATGTGCGGATTCAGCGTAGGTGACAAACAGCTGGTGAACCTCTCCCTGAACTTCAGCCATTCACTCCTTATAATAAGAGAGCACTCTTATAGGGTCCAAAGTATGCAGCCTATATTCACCCTCCAAGGTGCGACGAGGTAGAGCACCGGCAGAGTCAACACCTGATTCAGGTGAAACTCCGACACCAACTTCAGAAGGAATTTTGGGTGGAGGCGAAGGACAACCTTGTCCCTGTGGAAGACCAGATAAGTAGACTCGATGGAAAGTGCCTGGAGCTCACCCATCCTTCTGGCTGACATGATAGCCAGCAAGAAGGAGGTCTTCCACGACAGGTGGGAGATATCGCATCTGTGCATCAGTTTGAATGGCTTGCCCATAAGCTTAGCCAATACCAGCAGTAGAACCCATGGAGGTGGAGGTTCTCACACTGGAGGGGATATGTGATCAAGGCCTTTGAAAAAGTGCCTGACCACCTTCTCCTGTGCCACCAACTGCTTGCCAGCCCACGCCTGGTAAGCAGAGATGGCTGCCAGGTGCACCTTTAGGGTCATCGACCAAAGCCCTAGCTGAGAAATGGACCACAGGTAGTCCAGAATACTAGCCAAGGAACAGGAAGAAGGGTCCAACCCCTTGTCTTGACACCAAATGGAGAATCTCTTCCATCTGAAGACGTAGCATTTTCTGGTCGACTCCTTACGGGATGCCTCAACGACTTTGACGACCTTGTTGGAAAGAACCAAGGCCTGAAAGTCTAGCCACTCAGGAACCAGGCTGTCAGGTGCAGGGATTGAAGGTCCGGGTGGAGAACCTTCACCTTGTTGACTGAGATCAGGTCCGGGTGGGCTGGAAGCCACCTCGGGAGCCTGGAGCTGAAGCTAAGGAGATCTGGGTACCAGAACTGGCAGGGCCAGTCTGTGGCTACCAGACTCTCCTGCGCCTTGTCCCTCTTCATCTTGAGAAGCACCTTGTGGATCAAGGGAAATGGAGGGAAGGCATAGAAGAGGCCCAGGGTCCATGGCCTCGAGAATGCATCCCCCTGCAGTGAGCTGTGCTGAGGAGGGCAGGCGTGAAACAGCCTCAGCTTCACATTCTCCCTGGAGGTGAACAGGTCCACCTGAGGGGTGCCCCAATGGGAGAACCGATCTTGTACTACCTCCAGCAGGAGAGACCTCTCATGAGATGCAGTGCCTATCTGGCTGAGGGCATCAGCCAGACTGTGGGAGGCTCCTGCCACATGGATGGCTAGGAGATCTGTCTCCAGACTGACCATGAGAGACCAAATGTGGACAGCCTCCTTGCACAGAGGGAAGGAGTGCATCCCACCCTGATGGCTGAGGTAGTACATGGTCATGGTGTTGTCCGTCTGGACCTGAACCACCTGACCATGTACAAATGGAGTGAAGGCAGTGAGGGCTAGCTGCACCACTCGAAGCTCCAGCAGGTTGATGTGGCATTGAGACTCCTGAGGAGACCAGAGGCCGTGGGCCCTGAGTTCCCCAGACGGGCACCCCAACCCATCAGAGAGGCATTGTTCATTACAGTGACTGTCGGCTCGAGGTAGACAAATGGGATACCCTCCTGCAGATGAGTTGGGATGAGCCACCACTGCAGGCCACCCCACATCTCCTGGGTCACCGTCACTGGCTGGTCCAGAGGACCGGAGTGCTGTGACCACTGGCTGGCCACCCCCCATTGCAGGGGATGCATATGCCAGTGGGCCCAATGGACCACGCTGGTGCAGGCTGCCATGAGGCCCAGGAGGTGCAGGAAGTCCTGGGCAGGGCGCATTTGCCCAACCAGAAATGATTTTGCAAAGGAGGAAAGGACCTCGGCCCTGTCCGCCGGGAGCCAGGCTCTGGCTCGAAGAGAGTCGAGCTCTGCCCTGATGAACTGAATCACCTGCGATGGCTTGAGTTCAGATTTGGCCTCGTTGATGAGAAGGCCAATCTGAGAGCAGACCTGGAGGGCCAGATCCCTGGATTGCTCCACCTCCAACTTGGAGGGGTCTGCAATCAGTCAGTCATCCAGGTAAGGGTACACCCAGACCCCTTGGTGCCACAGGAATGCTGTCACCACTGCCATGCATTTGGTGAAGACCCTGGTAACTGGAGAGAGGCTGAAGGTCATGACCTGGAACTCATAAAGAGATCCCTCTGCTCTGAAGCAGAGGAATCACTGATGAGACGGACGGATTGGGACATGAAAGAACACATCCTGAAGGTCCAGAGAACAGAACCACACACCTAGTTCCAAGGATGGAATGATCTGAGCCTGAATGACCATCCTGAAGGTGTGTGGCATTAGGAACTTGTTCAGGTCATGCAGGTCAAGAATGGGGCACCAGCCCCCCTGTGTGTTTTGGGACTAGAAAGTACCTGGATACAAACCCTGGGTCTGGAGGAGGGTCTGCCACCTCACTGATCACCTCCTTCTGGAGGGAGGTGGAGCAAGGTAATGTCAGCTCGACGAGCTGACAGAGAGGTTGCAGAACCTGTTGCCCCCCATGGGTGACATCTCAATAGGGCAGACCCCTGCTGACCACTTCTAGCACCCAGCGGTCCATGGTGATTGTGGACCAGGCAGAAAATAAGTGGCAGAGCTGTCCCCCCATGGGGGAACCCAGGGAGGAGTGACAAGGCCGGGGGTGACACCCCTCAACCCGTCACTGGGCAGGCTTGGAGGAAGGGCCCACTGGGGGGCCTCCTGGACCCTTACCTCCAGGCTTCCTACTGGAGGAAGTGGCAGACTTGGCCTTAGGGTGCCAAGTGTGAGCCTGCTGGCCCTGTTGCTGATGTTGCTAGGCCAGACGTGCCGCAGGAGCAGAAGGGCGAAAGGGCTTATGCTGCTGCTGATGGCCTTTGTCCTTCTGAGCAGATGTGACCGAGTCCAAGGTGGCATTGGACTTCTCGATCATCTGGAGAGGGCCTTCCACTCCAGGTCCAAACAAGTCAGTGCCCAGGAAGGGAACATCTGCCAGCTTGTGCTGGGTGCCCACCATGAAGGTGGAGATCCTCAGTCAAGCTCTGCGGTGCATGGCCACTGCGGCTGCTACTGACTGGGCACAAGAGTCACTAATGTCCAATTAGGTTTGGAGCTGTTGTTTAGCCACCACCCTTCCCTGATCCCACACCTGCTTGACCATTGTCTGACGTTCAGCCAGGAGATGAGGAATCACCTCATCCAGGGAACCCATAAGGGCGTGTGAGAAATGTGCCATCAGTATGGCCCAGCTAGCCTGTTGAAGGCCTAGGGAGGAAGCAGCATAAACATTCTGCCCCGAGTAATCCAGGTTTTGGATTCCTTATTGGGTGGTTGTCCACATCCCTAGCATTCCCGGAATGCCGGATAACACTATCAGTCACTAACCCCTCCGCAGATGGGTTCTCTGAGAAACCAGAGAGTGACCCGGTGGGGACCTCATACTTGCAAGCCATCCAGGCCGAAGGTGCAGGACAAGATGCTGGTCACTGCCATAACTCCAGGGCCAGGCCCACAATGGCTTCGGCCACCGGAAAGGCCTCTGTAGGGGAATCCCCTCAGTCCAGTATCTCCATAAGAGGATACTTGGCTCATTTTTGAATGGGTTCAAGCTGCAGCCCTGTAGACTCTGAGATGAGTCGAAGCATACCCAAAAATGAGAATGGGCTCTCGTCCATTGACTGGCCCCCTGCAGATTCCAGGTAAAGTGGCCTGGAGAATAAGGAGGAGTCGTCATCAGACTCCGAGGAGTCTGCAAACAGCTGCCGAGCACCTAAGCCACCCTCCAGCTGCTGAGGTCGATCGGGAGTGAGGATGACTGACAACCTGTGGGGCAAGCCTTGACACAACTGAGAATCCTTGGTCGGGGCCCCAGTCTTCGGTTGTGGAGGCAGAGGTTCCACCACAATGGGTGGAGCAGCCAGTTTCGGCCGAACAACCAGCACCGGGGTAGGCTCCTCGACTACAACGAGGGGTTGTTCCGGCCGCTCTGATGACAGCCACTTAATGGCTGGAGAAGGTGACGGAGTCGACTTGTTACCAGTCAACAAAAGTTGCTGCCACATCAAGTCCTCGTAGCATCGGCGTAACTTATGCCGGAGCCTATCCTCTGAAGAGGATGAAGAGGACAAGCAGTGACGCCGCTTTCCATGGTGCCGAGACTGAGACAATCAACTTCGGCGGGACCGGCTGGACCTGGATGAGGACCGAGAGCAAGACCTTCGGGGTCGCCGAGGGTGGGTCAGAGAGGGGACGGAGGAAACCCACCCCTCCCTTGGTTCAGGGACCTTAACCAGGGACTTCGGCACAGGCATGTCCTCGGTAACCACTGGGGGAACCAGTGAAGAAGGGTTGTCGGCTTCTCCAGTTGACAGACTGTCTGACGGGTCAAGAAAAATCTCGACTGCATTGACGGGTGTCTCGGCCGGCTGACCTGATGGAGACACCATGAAGCCAGTGGCTGCAGCCATGACCTCGACTGAAGTCGAGAGTCGCCAGTGAAGGGGATCTCTCCCGCTCCCACGAACGTCGATGGTGGGACCTACCTCTTGGATCTTTCTTCTTGGACTGACTGGTATGTCCCAATGGCTCTTCTCCCTTAGTGGAGAGGGACTGACAAAGCTCCTTAAAAGAAGCAGTATAAGAGGAGCCCAGGAGAGCGGGATAAATGCCACGGCCGAGGAGGAAGAAAATGCATCCTGGCTGCCTCCTTCTTGGGGGCGATCAACTGCTCCAGCTGCTCCATGGAGTCCGCCACCGCAGACAATGCCCAATGGGTCTCCTTAGACTTCACCGGCGGGTACAGTTTCTCAGGGTGCCTGAGTTGTAATCTGGCAGTGCAGTCCTATAAGACCGAAGCCGAAAAGGACTTGCACAAGTCGCAGGCCTGTTAATTGTGGCCAAGCCCCAGGCAGTAAACGCACATGGAGTGCGGATCGGTCCGGGACATCTTCTGTCCACAAGGGCACTGACGGAATCCGTGAGTTGATTTGTCCATCGCAGCTGTGAGGGAAGATGAAGATCTCAGTCTTATGAATTTTAAAATTAATTTTGGAAAACCCGAAGTGTTTGGATCCAGGCCTAAAACGCAGAGTGCTAAGGATCTGGGAAGTTTTGTTCCAGTAGGATTTTCAGTTGCAGAGCTGTGGAGTGTGGAAAAGTGTGAACAATCTTCAAGTTTTTTGAATTCTTTGCTCGTCTCAATAGCCTGAATGGTTTGCCATTCTGCTCTGAAATTTTCAGGGTATATGGGGACTGGGTCAATGAAGTGCCTTTTGAAAATTTGGTGAAAAAATATTAATCCATTCAAAAGTTATTAAAGTTTAAATTTTAAAATTTCTCATTATAGCTTCATTATATGGGAAAAATACTGTATATGTGCACCACAAAAACTTTTAAAAGCTTTAGCGAAAGCAAAATTTACTTTTGAGCTCTGGTTTTGGTTTTCGAGCTGCTGACATCTTGTTTTCAATTAGAGGTAGACAAAAACAGCTGAAATTCAATACTTACTACCCCTAGGTAAACACTGTCAGTTGTGTTTACCTAATCAGGGGCTGAGGAACACACTGGAGGCATCAGATTTTCAATCTGACCCCCAATGCCATTTTATGTATTTGGGACCCCGGCCAGTGACCCAAATTGCAAAAGACTGATGCGACACTTTCACGAAAGTGTCGCACTGCTTCTTTCTCGCAATTTGGGGACACTCATGGGGTCCAGATGGTGAAAATTACACTTCTGAGGGTCAGACTGAATATCCAATGCCCCCAGTGTGTTCCTCAGCCCCCAATTAGGTACAGGTAAACACAACTGACAGTGTTTACCTAGGGGCCGTAAATAAAGAAAACCATCCCCCGACATCTTTTAGATTCGGTGCAGAATCCTGCATTGAAATTTTAAATGCAGGATCCTGCATTGAAATTGCAACAGCCTCACCAACAATGGGGTATTCAATCCCCATGTCAGTATGCCACCCCCCCACCCCACACACTTATGTGGCACACTGGGAGCCCACCCCAGGGTGCCCCGATTATTTTTCTATTTTTAACTTTCAGACACCGGGATGTCAACTCCCGGTGTTGAATGCCCTCCCCAAGCCACTTTCTTTGCCAATGGGGGTGCCCAATCCCCCCTGTCAGCAGCATGTATCCCCTCCAACAAAAACTTATGTGGCACACTGGGAGCCCGCCCAACTGTGCCAAAAAACACACATTTTTTGTATATGTTAAATAAAGAAAACAATGTATTTTTTTCCCTGTAAAAAAGAAAACAGTCTCTCATCATCTCCCCAGGCTCCCTCCCAATCCGCATCCTTGCACTGAGCACTCACCTTCCTGCACACTTCGCACCCATACTTACCTCTGGAGGTCAGAAGCAGCGATCTTCCCTGGACTGAGAACATGTCTGCACTCTTCAAAGCCGAACTGTGTTCTGAGGAATCAAGATAAGCAATATAATGGGAGTCAGTTGGGGGGGTCAACTTATGTTGATATCTTGACCAATTTTAGGAATTTTGGCCCCAAATTTTCAACATGGGGTTCTTGGGACCACACCTCGTGAACTCAGTCACTGTCATTTTGTTACTCGGTCCCGAAAGGTGATGTTGTAGTCACTGTGTAAAACCAACTTTGAGGATGGATTAACTAAATCACAGTGCCACTGTTCCTGAGGGGAGGTCCCAGAAAGCCCATGCTGAAATTTCAGTGAAAAAATTCCAATGACCACATTACAAGCGTGCGTTGTGCTGTTTATACACACTCTCGTAACTTCACCAACTTTTAATATTTTCACTCCAGATTTTCAACAGTGCCATTTTTTAACACCTTCTTGTGAACTGTACAGCTGTCATTTTTTACATCCTGCCCAAAACATGTTTTCACACCTGTGCCACAGAACGGCACGGTCTCTGTGCGAAATCAACTTTTGGGACAGATTAACGAAATCACAGTGACAGTGTTCATGAGGAGAGGTCCCAAAAAGCCCATGTTGAAAATTTGGTTCAAACATTCAAAAAATTCACTGCCTTACGAGCATTTGTTACGCAATTTCTTGCGAAATTCCCCATAGGATAACATTGCGACACTCATGGCACGTTTTGATGCCCATATCTTGAAAATGGTTTGAAATATGGATTTTTCACTATGCAGCATGGGTGGAGGTTTCAAAGTCATGAATACCATCGAAGTGAAATTTTCTTTCGTAGCTGCTACAGTTACTGAGATATTGGCAAATTAGTGTTCCATGGGTTCATTTTCATGTCTGTAAGCCTGCATTATGTCCCCCTACTTACGTGTAAGTGGGAGTGCAGGGCCAAGGGGGCCCATGCTCCCACATTTGCATACCATTACGGAAACATTTTCAGTGTTAGAGGAGCACAGGGCATGGAGGGCCTGCTTTTCCACAACTACATATCAGTTGCATTACACTACTTTTACAATGGAACTGGTCTGTATTTTTTCAGTAAACCAGAAAAGGCAACTATGGTTAACATTACTGAGATATCAGTGTCTGCGTCACCTTTCTGCACCCATATCTTGAAAGTGGGACAGAAAAGTGCCACTAGTATTGTGACACTACCTTTAGTTTCGTGAAAGTGTCAGTAGTGTTGCAACACTACTTTTTAGTTTTGTGAAAGTACTCTGTGTTGACCTATGGGAGTTTTGTGAAAGTTGTGGAATTTCGTAAAATTGAACTTCAAATGAACCAGTTTTTTTGCCATTTCACAGCAAAATAATGGTTAGGGCTTTTTTTGGCTGAAATTTGCAGTGTAGCAAGCCCTGGCCTCACGGATGTGCCTTTTGTTGGTTTGGTCACAAAATTGATGATGGTTCCATAGTTACAGTGGTCCGAAGTTGCCAAATTTCCCATAGGATAATACTGCGGTGCCCACTGCACCTTTTGATGCCCATATCTCAAAAACAGTTCAAAATACAGATTTTTTTGTTGTGGTGACCTTAGTACACCTTTAAGTGGACTAAGCCCCCATGGAGGTTTTGAAGCCATGATTACAACTGCAGTGGGATTTTTTCCTTGGTTGCTACGGTTACTGTGATATTGCCAAATTAGTGTTGCAAGGGTTCCTTTTCATGACTATAGGGGTGTGGTATGTCTTAATATTTATTTGTAAATGGGAGCACAGGGCCTGGAGGGCCTGTGCTCCCACATATGCATATTATTATGCAAAAAATGGGCAGTGTGAGGGAAGCACAGGTCCTGAGTAGGAGCACAGGGCCCAGAGAGCCCGTGCATCCACATATGGATATCAGTATGCAAAAAATGGGCAGTGTGAGGGGGTGCTCCCACAACCACATACCAGTTGCATTACACTTTCTCAAAAAGAAGGGAAATTCATTGCAAAAAAAACTTTGTTAATGCATCAGTTAGGACATGGAAAGAAGTCAATATTTCAAAGTGCACTGAAATCTGAAGCAGCACATAGGTTGTTTTCAGGTGTTGGAAAGAGTCTCCCAGTGATACCAAATATTTTGGACAACATGGCAAAGTTCACTACCAGGTTTGTCTATCGAGACAGTATCAGCAAGATGCTAGCTGAGGCTCAGGCATAGAAGTGGGACAAAATGAAGAGAAAGTCAACCCAGAGAATACCTCCTGACCATGATTCACATGATTTGAAGGTGAAGTGAGTTAACTACCAGAGGTAAATCCAAGCCAACTATGACAAGCCTGATGCTTTATCATCACCACTGGATCATGGCTGAACTCTGACTGAAGGGAAATAACAAACTCTCTCATACACAAAGGCACCTCTACCAAAGAACCTCAGGGATACTGTAGCACAAGAGAACATCTCAACAGCTGGAAAAGATGATACAAAATCTGATGCAGACTATGATTCTGATAATGATTCTGAGAATAACATGGAAGAAGAAGAAAATGAGTAGGAGATTTTGGGCATGCTCAAATGAAGACAGCACTTCAAACATTACTTGGAGAATGTTACAACAGCAATAAGGATTCAAACATTATGGATATTAGATAATTGTATGATCCGACTAATGCTACCGAACTAGAACTTTTCAATTAAAAATGTTATTAAATGTGCAAAACCAGATTTTGTAAAATTAAAAAGTTGGCTATTTTTCTAAGACTGAAAAATGACATGCATTATATACGTAAATTTAGAAGCACAAATTTCAAGTTTTTTGGGGTGGGGGAACTTGGAATTAAGCAACCATTATTGTGGAAATTTGAGAACATGTTGTCATGGTGCCTTTGGCTTCAAGAAAGGAATTTTTTATTATAAGAAATTAATTCATTGACCCTCAAGTTCCCCATTTAGACTCCAAATACAGCTTTATACGATACCTATGAGCTGAAATAGGTCATTTTAGAGATTTTTCATGGCCATCTTGAATTTGGCCACCTAGTAGCAATTGCCCAAATTGTTGAGAGGGTTCCTCAAGCCCATTTTTTTAATACCATTTATTCATAGAAAAAAAACACCTTCAAGCCTTTGTCCCTGTAAAGGTCACAGACTCCTATTATTTTTTTCCTTTACTATGGGTTGCTGGAGCCTACCAATGGTCAACATAGCAATGGGCAATCAGGCTGATAACTTATCTGACAGGTGAAGCCCAACTTGCCTACATCAATCTGCACAGTGAGAAAACTAAGATATTGTGAAAAGAGAAATTCTTAAAAGGCATAACATCTCAGGAGAGATCCACAGGCAGATATTCTGATCGCAGAGGTAAAGCTCAGTTACCAGCCCTCAAGAAGCCTTCACCTGGCTCAGAGAACTCCACATTAAATAATTCCAACTAGAGGGCAAAACATTCCCACAGTTCATCAACATATTTACAATTGAGCAATTCATCAACATCCTTCCCACAGATGTGCAGCTTTGGATAAAACAACACTGAACAGAAATTGGAGAAAAGGCCAGTTCTTTGGCTGAGGATTATTAGATGGCCAGACAGACACCACAGCAGTGAAGTAACAGCCAGGGACTGGTAAGACCCTTTTTTTCCTGATTTAACTACAGGTCAGATCACAACTCTGATGGGGGTAACAAATCTGCACCCAAAGACTTTATTTGCTGTAACTGTAATAAACCACGCCATATTGCAAGAAACTGCCATAAAAATAAGGGGGTAACACTGGAGCAAATTTGGCCTTAGCAAATTACTGCACGCATTTAACAGATGTCAAGTTGGGGTATAAGACTATGAAGGGAATTACAGATTCTGGAAGCTGACAGACCCTGGTGCATGTTGAAATTCTGGGAAAAGACTGTGCAAAAGGACCAGATACTGGGGTCATGTGTATCCAATGGGATACTCAATACTATCTCACCACCCAAGTGACTCTGAGCATTAGTGGGTGTCGCACAAAAATTAAAGTGGGGGTAGTACCTAAGTTACATGTACCCAGTGATTATTGGCAATGACTTTCCAGGATTTGTGAAGTGAATTACAGAGGGAGTAAAGAGCACAGGCAAAGAAAATCTCCAATGTTTGGGACTCTTTTCCTTTTGTTGACTTTGATTCAGACTTGTTATAGCCCAGCTCCAAGATCCAGAAGTACAGGAAAGAAAAAAGATGCCAGAAAAAACAGTGGCAACAAAAGACTGAGGGCCATAAGAGGTTTATATATGAAAATGCGAAAACTAAACTGATAACTGATTGTGCTTTTGTTTCTGAGCAAACTAACAGTGTTTCTCTCCAAGGTTATTTTAAGCAGCTGGGACTGAAACAAAATCAGGATGAACCAACATTTAAAAAATGTAATGGGCTACTATACAGAGTTTGGGTTAATCCTCAGATGCAGGAACCAACAGAACAATTGGCTATACCAAAGAAGTATAGAACTGAGTTGTTACAGATAGCACATGGTAGTCCTATAACTGGTCACTCAGGGAGGTACCGTACCCTTACCATACTGTTGCATATATTTTAGTGACCGGGGATTCATGAGGTTGCTGTGACCTATTGCAGTTCTTGTGCTGAATGTCAGAAAGTAGCCCAGTGACTAAAAAAGACAAGATGCCCCTGCTGCCACTATCATTGATTGACGTGCCTTTTGAGAGAATGGCAATGGATGTGGTTGGCCCCTTAGACAAAAGTAAAAAGGTAATCAGTTTATTTTGGTAGTATGTAACTATGCTACCCGATACCCAGAGGCATTTTCAATGCGTACTGTCACAGCCCCAAAAGTGGCAACAGAGCTTGCCAAAAAATGTCAGTAGGGTGAGCATACCTAAAGAGATTATTACTGATCAGCATAGTTATTTTGGTGCTGCATAGATGAAGGAGCTGTACCAACTACTAGGAATCACTGCTATAAGAACCTCCCCTTATCACCCTTAGACAGACAGTCTTGAGCATTTTAATCAAACCCTCAAATGCATATCAAAAAGGTTTGTGAAAGGTGAAGGGACAGATAGGGACTAATATTTACCTTACCTACTTTTTGCTTACAGAGAAGTGCCACAAGCATCAACAGGTTTTTCACCCTTTGAAACGTTGTATGGTAGACAATCTAGAGGGGCACTAGATGTAATGAAAGAAACATGGGAAGAAAACTCCACTCAGAAAGAATCTATTACATCTTACATGTGTGTACTGAGAAAGAAACTGGAAAAATATGTTGAAATTGCCCACAGTAACCAGTAACCAGGAAGAGACCCCAAAACAGAAGAAAATGTATTATGATCATGGGGTTAAAGAAAATGTTTTCAAGCCAGGTGAAAAAGTTCTTGCTACTGTTACCCAGTACAGAAAATAAGCTGTTAATGAAGTGGCAAGAATCTTATAAAGTGGTTAGATGTACCAGTACAGTTAACTATGAAACTGAGATCCCTTGGGCCCGATATTCAAAAGTTTGCATGGGCACAAATAGGTGCATGCAAACCCGGTTTTGTGCCCAGTGTGTGGGTGTGGTCTGTTTTCAGACACCCCCATAGCACTGGCAAACTCCATTAGCACCCGAACACAAAGGTACCACTGCACCTATGCAAAGGAGTGGGGTCCTCCCAGGATACAGATGCAGTGGTAGTACAGTATGTAACTATGCTCCACTCCACAGAGGAAATTTAATATAACATTACTTCTTAACCTTAAGGTTATTTGTTTGAATGTTATCATTATAGTTATTGAAAATATGTCATAGGATCTTAAGAAACTCTCTATAGATCTTATATAGTAATTGCTACGTATTACTATTTAAAATAGTATAGTGTTCACCAAGTAGCATCTCTTGAGAGCTCCGTAATGGGTGTGGAGAGTGAACATTATTTGGTTCTAACTTATTCTTTGAATAGATTTATCTTGCTGGTCTCCTATTGATAAGGTACTATAGTTTTTGTCGTATTTTATATCACTGAAAATGAAGGACATTCTGCATGGGATTATCTTGGGGGTTATTCTAATGGAATGTGGTTTGGTATATTTAAATGCTGATTTTCAAAGCCATGAGTCATGGTACTTTAAGGGCCAAGTATGTTTTTCTGAAACAGAATTTTGATTTTCTAATAGTTTATTGAATTTTACTGCTTCTATTCCACCTACTATTAAGTTTTTAAGTGTACTAAAAAAGAAAAACCTGTATGATACTGGCTATTATCTTAAAGCCTTTCTTAAGACCCATTTTTTCCTGTCTTTTAGATGTTTGAATTTGTCCAGGGATGTAGAAATTAATCCAGGCCCCTCTGCTAATTTCTGTTCCCCTACTTATGGTTTTAGAAAGAAAAAGGGACTACATGTTATACACTTAAATGCCACCAGTGTTAAACTAAAAAAAACATGAAATTGAGGCCTTTTTGGAACAATATCATTCGGACATTTTGTGTGTAACTGAATCTTTGTTGAAGCCCTCTGAGGATGGGAAACTTTATCAAACTGATGGTTTAAAACTCTTACAGAAAGATAGGGCTGGTAAGAAAAGGGAGGAGGAATTCTAATATACTATAGAGAGAGGTTAAATGTAGTTGAATATATACCAGAGTGGCGATCCCATACTAAATGAGAACTACTTTTGCTACATGTGATGTGGTGGATGTCACAAATTGGAAATATGTACAATTTAAAATCCCCCACAATTAGCTTTAAAAGGAATGAATGACCTGTTGGAATTTTTTAGCTCAGAATGTAGAACTGGGGATTTATTAATCCTTGGTGATTTTTTTTTTGTTACTTGTTTTACCCCCTAGTGCTTCATGGCAGCCACTCCTTCGGGCTTGCCAAGACTGACCTCTGACCCATCTGTCCTCCAAGTCTTTGTTCAAATCGCAGCCAGCCCCCAGGGTAACCCGGCGTATCTCTTTGCCGGATGGGTCCCCCTCCTCTGAGAGGGAAGCGCCAGCTGGGGGGGCAGACCAGTGCAACATTTGGCCATGGGGGTGCTGCTGAGACGGAGAGCTCGGTAGGACCTAAATGGCCTCAGAAAGCCGGGTGACCATCATCCGGTTGCCATGGAGCGGTATTTCCATTTTTTCAGTTGATCCCTCCTGCATGCATCTGCAGTGCTCCTGGTCTCCACCAGAGGTCACTGCAGCACGATGACAACCCACTACCCACACCAGGAGAGGAGAGCAGTCCTACGGACACTTGATCCTCTCCTGCCCCTGCCAGCCCCTGATGTCCCGAGTCCATTCCTGAATCCGGGTCGCCGGTGTGGGCCGAGGTAAGGCACCAGTGCCTCAACTCTGCGCCACCGGGCCGATCCTTGGTGATTTTAATGTAAATTTGGTCCCTAGTGTTAATTTGGAATTAGAATCACTTGTATCCAATGCAGGACTTATACAACTGATTACAATCTATACTGGCATAAATCTGGCCAGCAAAAATCATACTATATTAGATTGGATACTTACCAATAACCCTCAAAGAGTTGTAAGTAAAGGTACTCTCCCTGATGTGGTGCGTGATCACCTTGCAGTTTTTTGTATTTGGAGCTGTAATATTCCAAAGCCCCCTCCTAGGTTTATATCCTTTAGGAAATTTCCATTATCTAATCCTTATGATCTCAAGCAGGAACTAAACATGATAGACTGGTCATATGTGGATGCAATCCCAGAAGATGATTATGCAGTGGATTATTTCATTAAAATCTTGGCTGATATACAGAAATTTTTTTTTCCCATCTAAAACTCATAGGGTCAGTGGCACAGTGAATTGCTGGATCACTCCAGCTTTATATCAGCTTATGAAAGCATGGGATACTGCTTGGGATTCCTATAAAAAGTCTAACATGGAGTCTGACCTTAATAATTATCACCGCTTGTGCAATTTATGTAAAGCTAAGTTGAGGCTGAGTAAATCTGAATGTCATCTGTCCAAACAATTAGCTAATTTAAATAATCCTAGAAAATTCAGGTTCGCAATCAAGGATTTAACCACCCCTAATTATAGAAATTTTTCCAACTTTATGACTGTGGATGGTAATTCTATATCTGATTTGACCAAGATTACTGAGGCTTTCTTGGAAAAATTTACAAACTTAACTACCTATACTAAGGACTTCTTTTCTATAAGTAGCCAGGATCCCCCATGTTCCAACAGGGTTGAAAAAATATTTCACCTTTTATTATCATTTAATAAAACCTAGGGATGTTTTGAAATTGTTAAAACAACTCTCCCCTAATAAAAGCTCTGGCCCAGGGGAACTTGAAGTAAGGTTTCTGAAACTTGTTGCTGACTTTATCTATGTTCCATTAACAACAATTTTTAATTTATCATTGATAATGGGAGAATTTCCCACTCAGTGGAAAAACACAGTCACTAAACCCATCTTTAAAGGTGGCATTGCAACATAGTTGGATAACTATCATCCCATCTCTTTGTTTCCCATCCCGGGTAAATTGCTCAAAAAAGCTATAAACCAACAAATAGTTGAGTTCCTTGACTCTACTGGCCTCCAATCCCCTGAGCAGCATGGCTTCCATAAACATCACGGAACTGGGATGACCTTGATTGGGCACATGAATCACACTGGTAGAGCAATGGATGGTGGAAGGCTCACTGGTGTTGTATACATAGACCTGTCCAAGGTCTTTGATTTTGTTGATCATCAATTGTTGCTCAGGGGGGGTTGGAGACCATCAGAGTCAGTAACCCTTCATTGAGATGGCTCCATAGTTATCTGTCCACCAGACCTCTGTGGGTTTGCTACCAAGTTGTTTTATCTGACAGTAAGATGTCGGAAATTGGAGTACCACAGGGGTCCATTTTGGGGCCCCTCTTATTTTCCTTGTGTGTAGTTAGTTGTCATCTTACATGACTCATACAGATGTGCTGATGTATGCTGATGACATCATACTCTTTAGTAGCTCATCCTCAGAGGATGAAATAAAGTTAAACTTAACTACAGATTTTCAGGTTCTTGATTACTGGTTTAAAAAAACATTGTCTTCTCTTGAATGTAAAAAAAAACAAGAGTATGCTTTATGGCACTAAAAACAGATTAAACAGATGTAAACCTCTTGAAACTGTGAGTCGGGGGGGTCTGTTATTGGAGCAAGTCTTCCAATTTAGATATTTAGGGATTGCACTGGATCCCTGTTTATCATATACATTGCATGTAAGAGCGATCTGTAGAAGTGTTAACCAAAGATTGATTGTAATATTTAAACTGCAGAACTTGTTGTCGAAGGATGCCAGATTCGCTACAGCCAGAAGTGTGTTGTTGCCTATATTAAATTACAATTCATTTCTGTTTTTGAATCTGGCAAAGTCTAAGACTACTCTGCTCACAACTACTTTTCATGCAATCTGTAGATTTGCTTTGAATCAATTTTTTTATTTTATTTTATTTAAACTTTTGTTTACCGGATAAACAATATAAGCCAAGGCCCTTTTTCAAATGCGGCCCGGGACCATAATTAAAATTACAGTCAAAGATGTAGTACAAAAACATAGAACAATACAGTATAATCATACAGTATAATAATTACATACAAACAATGATCTAATAACAATTACATATCACTAGACTTAAAAAAATATTGTCTCACTGATGCTTTAAAAGCATTAACTCCATCAATATGTTGTAAAATGCATGGAATCTTGTTCCAAACTACAGGAGCATAATTAGAGAATGCCAGTTCACCTAACCTAGATTTTGTATTTTGGATATTTAGCATAACAGAGGTGTTTGATCATTAATTTCTGCTTGGTATTTTAGCAGTTAACAATGAAGACAAAGGAGAAGCTATTTCCAAACAAAGAGTGCTATGAACCGAACAACTCAGACTATATTGAGAATATAAAGAAGGGGGAAGCCAAGATGTTGCCATATATAGATCACAATGATGTGTTCTATATGGTCATTTTAGTGCAAACCTACATATAGCATGAAATGTTGTTGTCAACAATGAAACATCAGATTTATCCAAATTCACAAATAAAAAAGAATTATAATTCAAAATTGACAACAGCACACTTTAATTTATTGCAAATCTGGCCTCCCTAGTTAATAAATCACGTAACTTAAACAAAGCCCCCAATCTTTGATTAACATTTCTACAGATATTTTTCACATGTAAAGAATAAGACAAATGAGGGCCCAAAATTAATCCTAAGTACCTAAATTGGAAAACCTGCTCCAAAACAACACCTTCACTACTTACAATCTCTAAAGGATTGCATTTTTTTATCTAAACTTTGATCCAAAAAGCATACTCTTTGTCTTCTTTGTATTTAAAAGAAGACGTTGGTTACTTAGCCACATATCCAGCACTTGAAAACTGTGAGTCAGATTCAGTTTTATTTCAGCCTCTGATGATGAGCTGATATAAAGAATAATATCATCCACATACATCAAAACCTCGGTAGATGCCAAATTATTTGGAAGATTATCTACAAATACAGAAAAAAGCAGGCACCCCAGAATAGAGCCCTGGGGTACACCTACCTTCATCATTTTACTCCCAGATAGGACCCCCTAGTAATTGACTTGTAATAGATGCTCAGTTAGATAACTACTGAACCATTTCAATGAGGAGTCCCCGACTCCAAGGTCCTCCAACCTGCAGAGCAACAGGCAATGGTCTACCAAGTCAAAAGCCCTTGACATATCCACTTACACAGCTCCAACAAGCTTACCACTATCCACAGCTGTGCTACATAGTCTGTGAATCTGGCCAAGGCTGTACCTGTACCATGATGTTTGCAAAAACCATGCTGCGCCAGGGATCGGAGGCCTGCGGAGTCCAAGAACTCCACCATTTGATAACTCACAATTTTTTCAAGCAATTTTCCCAAGATAGGTAAAAGAGAAATAGGACGATAACCATCCAACTCATTTACTGAGCCTCCCTTATAAATAGATTTTATGACTGTATTTTTCCATGAAGAAGGAAATTCACCTGCAGTTAATGATAAATTGAAAATTTTGGTTAGGGGGACATATATATACTCAGCTACAAGTCTCAGAAATCTTATTTCTAATTCACCAGGGCCAGTACTTTTGTTTACAGGCAGTTGTTTTAATAATCACAAGACATCACTAGGCATAACTTGCCTAAAAGAAAAAGAAAAAGAATGTACTTTACCACATGCATGGTCGTGAGATTACGAAGAAAGAGAACTCCTAATACAAGCAGAAAAATCAGTGAATTTAGTCAAAAAAGCTTCAGCAATAATAGATGGATCAGACATAAAATTCCCATTAATAGTCATCTGATTTGGTACAGCACCAACCTTTGGGGCAGTTAACTCCTTAATTGCAGACCAAAATTGCCTAACATTGTGCAAATTATCCTGCTGTTTCTTTAAATAATATTCAGACTTACACTGTCCAATCTTAGCCTTGCATAAATTACACAAACACCAGTAATCATTAAAATTTGAATCTGTCATTTGCTTTTTATAACACCTCCAAGCAGAATATCTCTCTCTTTCATTTGCTTAAATAAATCTGTAGTTAACCATTTATTTATTTTACCTCTAACCCTACGAATCTTTAAGGGAAAAAATCTATTTTGTACATCAGTCAAAATTCTGTTAAAATAATCCACTGTACAATTTATTTCAGGGACTGCATCTAAATAAGTCCAATCTATGTTACTTAAGTCTTCAGCCAAATCCTCTGTAATTATTGTTGAAAATTTCCTATACGATATAAACCTAGAAGGAGGTTTTGATGTATTACATCTCCATACACAAAAAACTGCAAAATGATCACTTACAACATCAGGGAGCATACCCACACCCATTATTTTCGAATGATTATTTATAAGAATCCAATCAATAGTAGTATGCTTACTACTTTTCATATTCATTCTAGTGAAGGTAGAAACTACCTGCATTAGATATAAGAGATTCGAGTGCTGGATTCTCATCAGGAGACCAATTTATATTAAAATCCCCAAGGACCAAAAGGTCCCTGGATCTACCTTCAGAACCCACAAATTCCAATAAATCAACTAAACCCTTGCTAGCTGCTTTTGGAGGATTATAAATTGTGCAAACCTTAAGTTTATAACAGCCACCACATGGCCCCCCCCAGTGTCCAAGCCCTGACCCCGGTACACATACAAAAGTCCCAGCATTGTATGCACTGCTGTCCAAAGTCAACTAAGTTGTAATGTAAGTGAAAGAATGTATAAAATGAGCTGACATACTATAGACCCTAACCCCCTGATGACCATTCCTGTAGCACAATAGCCCCTGGTGTCTAGCAGCTCCCCCAATGCAAAGTGAATACCAGCACCCCAGCCTACTCAACCCACCCAGATGGAAAGTGCCAGTGCTGTGTACAGATATGGTGATCGGCACAGCCTTCCCCACACCTCCTCAGACAGCTGCCATATGACAAAAGCTGGGTTTGAGCATCCTATGTATAGCATAAGGCATGCATCTGCTGTACTGTACAGGATACAGTACAGTGGACATGTGCCATATACTATACATAGGATGCGCAAGCCCAGCCTTGTCATATGATAGCCAGCCGAGGAGATGTGAGAAGGGCTGTGCCAGTTGCCATAACTGTCCATGTCACTGGTGCTTTCCATCCGGTGGTTGAGCAGGCTTGGGTGACGGAGCCCACTGTGCATTGGGGGGGTGCCTCTAAACACCAGGGACTATTGCAGTGCTACAGGAATGTTCATCAAGGGTGGGGGTTTCTACAGGCTGTCAGGGCATTTTGTACATTCTTTCATTTCTTACATTGCAACTGAGTCAGCTTTGGACAGCAGTGCATACAGTGTTGAGACTTTTGTATGTATACCGGGGTTGGGGATCACACTCGGGGGGGGACATGGGCCACCGGCTGTCAGCACAATTGATTGGGTCTGGGGATTGGAGCAGGGAGGGGGTCATTGGGCATGGGACTTCATCATAAAGTGGCTGGTGATCAGTAGAGGGGACACTAGCCACCAGGGATCTGTACAGGGCTCATGGGGCCAGTGGTCAGAGAGTGGGAGGGGCTACTGGACACCAGGGACATATTGTTGGATTACTGGGCCAATGGTCAGGGGCGGGCAGACTACTAGCCACCAGGGATGAATGTTTAAACACATGACATTGCAATCAGAGGAAGGGGGACCACTAGGCACCTGTGGTTTATGTCAACACTTCAGGGACGGTGGTCGGAGGGAGAGGGTGGACCACTAGGCACCAGGGCCAGACAATGGCACTTACAGGACAA
Organism: Neoceratodus forsteri; assembly: GCA_016271365.2. NCBI lineage: Eukaryota > Metazoa > Chordata > Ceratodontiformes > Ceratodontidae > Neoceratodus > Neoceratodus forsteri. Next base: position 630,124,423 of record CM057459.1, read on the forward strand.
CAATCAGTGGGAGGGGGTACCATGAGGCAGCAGGGATGTCCTTCTCTCAATGGGACCAGGCAAATGGGGTGGGTGCAGTGGCAAGAAAACCCGATGCCGCTAGCCATGCAAATGTGCCTATATGGGTATGCAAATTGCCCCTTAGTGCCTTGCATGCCCAATGGGCTCATTTGCATAAGTCTCTCTGAAAATTGCAGCTGGCACTCTGGCACTATCCACTCTGTTGGCACTATTCCTTGCACAGCAGTCATCCATGTCGGGGTCGCACTACTTGTCTTAGTGCTGCACCGACATGTCCCTATATTCAGTTGGATAGCACTGGTTTACTAACGGACTGAATACAGTAACCTTCGAATGCTGGGCATTGACAATGTGCAGTGCAAAGCTTTGAGCTCCACTTTGCCCATGTTTGACAATCAGGGCCCCTGATAGGAAAAATTCTGCCAAGATATATCATGCCAACCTCCTGAAGAAATGAGCTGAAAAAAACATCAAAGGTTGCTTTGTCAGTATTACCAGAAACTACTAAAGATAATATTGATGTAGCTTATGACACACTGGAACAAACTGTAAGTTCTGATGCTGTAAAGGTGAATGTTTCCTTACCCACAGAACAAACTGCAGAAACTCACAACTTGGAAAAGACATTTAAAAGTACTTTTACCAGGCTGAGCAAAACGGGTTGAGCATGTAATAGTGACGGAGAATGCTCACCCTATCAGACAAAAGACATACAGATTACCACAGTAGTTAAGAGCAGATGTGGTTAAGGACATACAAAAAATTAAACAGTTGGGTACTACTAAAGATCGAGAAGTGCTTGGTCATTACCAGTAGTGATTGTAAAAAAATGAGGGGGTGTAAGAATCTGCCTCGATTTTAGGAAACTTAATCAAGTGTCCGTATTTGACAGCTATCCTATGCCCAGGAAAGATGATTTGGTGGCAGATTGGGAAGTGCCAAGTACCTTAGTACCCTTGATCTCACCAAGGGTTACTGGCACATTCCCCTAGCAAAAGAATCCAGACACAAAACAGCATTTTCCACTTCAGTTTGATTCTATCAGCTCACCACCATGCAATGGTTTACAAGGTGCACTGGCTACATTCCAGCAGTACATGGATGTAATTCTAGCCACTCACACTGTTTATTGTGCTACTTCAGGAGGTCCAGAAAACAAAACAGCTCCACTGCTGTGAGTGTGCGGGATGAAAGAGCTAAGAGTGAGTAAAGCATTATCTGCACCACTCAAGCTGCACCATGAAAAGTTTTATTGAATGATAAACATAAAATAACACACCGCCACATAGCGTACCAAATACAGGTTGTTGTAGAACAGAGAACCCCAACCGGTTTTGCACCTAGTGTGTCATCAAGAGGATCCCATACAGCTTTTTTATGGTGCAGATACCGCTTTACTCGCTTATTGTACTACTTACCTGGGTGATTTTGGGGTTTGCAGACCAGACTGAAACAGCCATTTGGAACACCTATGAGCAGTTATCCAATCTATCAAAAATGCAGGTTTGACCATTAGTCCTACCAAGTGCACATTGGGCATGCAGAAAACCAGATATTTGGGTTATATTTTGGGAATTGAAGAAGTAAAGCCAGAGATTTCCACAACAGAAGCAGCAGCTAACAGTCCTGTTCCTAAAACAAACATGTCAGGTCATTTTTAGGTCAGGCTGGTTACTACAGGAGATTTGAAACAATCAATCAATGTTTATTGGAAGGCAAGTTGAGAACGAGGACTCTCTTTTACAATTGTGTCCGGTGCTCAAAGACATCAACAGCACAAGCAATGAGTCACATACAGTTTTAACAGTTACATAAAGAGAAAGTTAGGGGACTTTATTGAAAGAAATTATAATTTAAACTGATTTTGGGGGTCAAGGAAGTGACCGCTGAAGGTGGCTGGAGAGATGGGAGGCAATCAGCCTCCCCCCAGAATGGAGATAATGTGCTGGAAGAAAACAAGAACAAGCAAAGATTAGTAGGGGAGAGCAGTGGGGGGGTCCTGGTGGAAGGGATTATCAGCCAATGGCAGGAGTTTAGGGAACAAAATGGTGGACTTGGAGGCCATCACAGTGGATGAAGGACTGGACATAGCGGTGAGTGAGACATGGTGGACAGAACATCATGCCTAGAATACAGTTATCCCAGGCTACAGACTGTTTAGGAAGAGAGAAGGTGGTGGCCATATACGCCAAAGAAAACATTAGGGCAATGGAAGGGCAGGAGAAGGTAGGGGAGACAGAGCTCATGTGGGTCATGCTTGACAGATGGAATGGGGAATCACTGAGGATAAAGATGGTTTACAGACCTCTGGTGCAGGGAGAGGAAGGGGATAGACAGCTGATACAGGCAGTAACAAAGATGGCTCTCAAAGGGGAGCTTCTGCTGGTGGGGGACCTAAACCTCCCTGATGTGGACTGGGGGATCCCAGCTGTGGTATCAACTAGGAGAAGGGGATCCTAGAGGTGCTACAAGGGGTATTTATGCAACAGCTGGTCAGGGAGCCCAATAGGGGAGAAAATCTGCTGGACATGGTCCTCACAAATAGGGAGAGTGTGGAAGAGGTGGAGGTGGGGGATGGACTAAGTACTGGTGATCACAGGACTGTGAGGTTCAGGGTAAAAATGGGGAGGGAGACAAATCAGACTAGAATTAGGGTGATGGACTTCAGAAAGACAGACTTTAACAAAATAAGGAGGATATTTGAGGAAGAAATTTAGTTTTTGTTTACCAGGTAGGTGCGCTAGCCATAGAAATGACTATTTTCAAGCTCGACCTGGTTGGCAGGGAAGGGGAATATAGGGGATGTTGAGGAGCTATGGGGAGCTATCAAAGGAGGGGGTATTGAAGGCCACTGAAATTTGCATTAGAAAGGTGAGGAAGATCAAAAAAAGGAGGAGACCACTCTGATTTACAAGGGAGGTGGCGGGGCGGTCAGCGAAAGTAAAAGAGCACTCAGGGAATTTAAGAGGATACAAAAAGTGGAGGACAAGGGGGCTTATAGAGAAAAGAGGACAGTGACCATGCAGAAGATAGGGAGGGCTAAAGTGGATACTGAGGAGAATATAGCTAAGTGGGCAAAATTGGGGGAACATTTTTTAGGTATGTGGGGGAAGAAGGAAGGCAAGGCAGGGGATAGTAAGGTTGAGGGGGAGGAAGAACTGCAATTGGAGGGGGACTTTGAGAAAGCAGGGGTGTTGAATAACTACTTCTGCTCAGCCTTCACGGAAGAGGGGGAGAGTAGGGGACCAGAGCTGGGGAGGGGCAGAGAAGACAAAATGATGGATCCTAGTATGTTCAACATAGACAGGGTAAGGGAGGAACTGACCAGGTTGAAGGTGGACAAGGCAATGGGGCTGGACGGCTTACACCTGGGGGTACTACATGATCTGAGGGAGGAGCTGGCAGCCCCACTGACAAAACTGTTTAACTTGTCTATGGATACAGGGAGTCTGCCAAGGGACTGGAGGAGGGCAGATGTGGTGCCACTGCACAAGGGGGACAGTAAGGAGGCGGCAGAAAATTATCACCTGGTCAGCCTCGCTTCGATGGTGGGAAAGGTGATGGAGGAACTAATAAAGGAAAGGGTGGTGGAGTACCTGGTGGACAGCAGTTTTCAGGATGAAAGGCAGCATGGATTCACACATGGGAGGTCCTGCCAGATGAACCTGACAGAGTTCTTCAATTGGGTGATGCAGGAGGTTGAATGGGGAGAGGCAGTGGACATGGCAGATCTGGACTTCAGTAAGGCCTTTGGCACTGTCCCTCACAAAAGTCTAGTAAATAAGCTAGAAAGCTTAGGGGTGGGACAGAAAATAACCAGATGGGTGGAAAACTGGTAGGTGGACAGAAGCCACAGAGTGGTGGTAAATGGGGTGCATTCCATGGAGAGGAGGGTAAGGTCTGGGTTTATATTCTGTTTCAACTGAAATATTTGAATAGTTTTTTATGTGAAATTAGTTCTGTGTGAAAAAAATTACTATTTTGAGTTAGAACTGTTGCTTGGGCTGTGATATTGTAACTTTTGGGACCTGGGAATACTTGTTTGGCAGTTATAATTAGAGTGAAATTTAAATGTGGTGTTTGCCTGGTGTTAGGGGGAGGGGAAATTAACAAGAATCACCTTGTCTTTCATTGTTCACTGGGGAACATAAGCAGGAGGCTGGTAAGGACAGAGGTCTGGATTCATATTCTGTTTTAACTGCAATATTTGAATAGTTTGGAACGTGAAATTAGTTCCGTGTGTGAAAAATTACTACTTGGAGTTATAACTGTTACTTGGGCTGTGATATTGTAATTTTGGGGCTTGGGAACACTTGTTTGGCAGTGATAATTACAGTGAAATTTAAATGTGATGTTTGCCTGGTGTTAGGAGGAGGGGAAATTAACAAGAATCACCTTGTTTTTTATTGTTCAATTGGGAACATAAGCAGGAGGCTGGTAAGGTCAGAGGTCTGGGTTTACATTCTGTTTTAACTGAAATATCTGAATAGTTTTGAACGTAAAATTAGTTTTGTGTGTTAAAAATTACTACTTTCAGTTGGAACTGTTACTAGGGCTGTGATATTGTAACTTTTGGGGCTTGGGAATGCTTCTTTGGCAGTGATAATTAGAGTGAACTTTAAATGTGATGTTTGCCTGGAGTTAGTGGGAGGAAAAATTAATAAGAATCACCTTCTCTTTCACTGTTCACTTGTGAACATAAGCAGGAGGCTGTTAAGGACAGAGGTATGGCTTTATATTCTGTTTTAACTGAAATATTTGAATAGTTTTGCACGTGATATTAGTTCTCTGGGTTAAAAAATTACTACTTTGAGAAAGAACTGTTACTTGGACTGTGATATTGTAACTTTTGGGGCTTGGGAACACTTGTTTGGCAGTGATAATTAGAGTGAAATTTAAATGTGATGTTAGCCTGGTGTTGGGAGGGGAAATTAACAAGAATCACCATATCTTTCATTGATCACTTGGGAACATAAGCAGGAGGGTGGTAAGGACAGAGGTCTGGGTTTAAATTCTGTTTTAACTGAAATATTTGAATAGTTTTGTATGTGAAATTAGTTCTATTTCTTAAAAATTACTACTTTGAGTTAGAACTGTTACTTGGGCTGTAATATTGTAACTTTAGGGGCTTGGGAACACTTCTTTGGCAGAGATCATTAGAGTGAAATTTAAATGCGATGTTTGCCTGGTGTGAGGCGGAGACGAAATTAACAAGAATCACCTTGTCTTTCATTGTTCACTTCGGGAACATAAGCAGGAGGCTGGTAAGGACAGAGGTCTGGGTTTATATTATGTTTTAACTGAAATATTTGAATAGTTTAGACCGTCAGATTAGTTCTGTGTGTTAAAAATTATTACGTTGGGTTAGAACTGTTACTTGCGCTGTGATATTCTAACTTTTGGGGCTTGGAAACACTTGTTTGGCAGTGATAATTAGAGTGAAATTTAAATGTGGTGTTTGCCTGGTGTTGGGGAAGGGGAAATTAAACAAGAATCACCCTGTCTTTCATTGTTCACTTGGGAACATAAGCAAGAGGCTGGTAAGGACAGAGGTCTGGGTTTATATTCTGTTTTAACTTAAATATTTGAATAGTTTTGTATGTGAAATTAGTTCTGTGCGTAAAAAAATACTACTTTGAGTTAGAACTGTTACTTGAGCAGTGATATTGTAACTTTTGGGGCTTGGGAACACTTGTTTGGCAGTGATAATTAGAATGAAATTTAAATGTGATGTTTGCCTGGTGTTAGGCGGAGGGGAAATTAACAAGAATCACCTTGTCTTTCATTGTTCACTACGGAACATAAGCAGGACTGGTTAGCACAGAGGTCTGAGTATATATTCTGCTTTAACTGAAATATTTGAATAGTTTTGTACATGAAATTAGTACTGTGTGTTAAAAATTTCCACTTTGAGTTAGAACTGTTACTTAGGCTGTGATATTGTAACTTTTGAGGGTTGGGAACACTTATTTGACAGTGATAAGTAGAGTGAAATTTATATGTGATGTTTTCCTGGTGTTAGGGGGAGGGGAAATTAACAAGAATCATGTTGTCTTTCAATGTTCACTTGGGAACATAAGCAGGAGGCTAGTAAGGACAGAAGTCTGGCTTTATATTCTGTTTTAACTCAAATATTTGAATAGTATTGTAGGTGAAATTAGTTTTGCGTGTTAAACGTTATCACTTTGAGTTAGAACTGTTACATGGGCTGAGATATTGCAACTTTTAGAGCTTGGGAACACTTGTTTGGTAGTGATAATTTGGGTGAAATTTGCATGTGAAGATTGCCTGGTGTTAGGGGAAGGGGAAATTAACAAGAATCATCTAGTCTTTCATTGTTCACTTGGGAACTTAAGCAGGAGGCTGGTAAGGACAGAGGTCTAGGTTTATATTCTGTTTTAACTGAAATATTTGAATAGTTTTCTTTGTGAAATTAGTTCTGTGTCTTAAAAATTAGTACTTTGAGATAGAACTGTTACTTGAGCTGTGATATTGTAACTTTTGGGGCTTAGGAACACTTGTTTGGCTGTGATAATTAGAGTGAAATTTAAATGTGACGTTTGCCTGGTGTTAGGGGGAGGGGAAATTAACAACAATCACCTAGTTTTGCACTGTTCACTTGGGAACATAAGCTGGAGGGTGGTATGGAGAGACGTCTGAGTTTCTATTCTGCTGTAACTGAAATATTTGAATAGTTTTGTAAGTGAAATTAGTTCTGTGTGTTAAAATTTACTACTTTGAGTTAGAACTGTTACTTGGGCTGGGATATTGTAACTTTTGGGGTTTGGGAACACTTGTTTGGCAGTGATAATTAAAGTGAAATTTAAATGTGACGTTTGCCTGGTGTTAGAGGGAGGGGAAATTAACAAGAATCATCTTGTCTTTCATTGTTCACTTGGGAACATAAGCAGGAGGCTGGTAAGGACAGCGGTCTGGGTTTATATTCTGTTTTAACTGAAGTATTTGAATAGTTTTGTATGTGAAATTAGTTCTGTGTGTTAAAATTACTACTTTGAGTTAGAACTGTTACTTGGGCTGTGATATTGTAACTTTTGGGGCTTGGGAGCACTGTTTGGCAGTGATAATTAGAGTGAAATTAAAATGTGATGTTTGCCTGGTGTTAGGACGAGGGGAAATTAACAAGAATCACTTAGTCTTTCGTTGTTCACTTGGGAACATAACCTGAAGGCTGGTAAGGACAGAGGTCTGGGTTTCTATTCGGTTTTAACTGAAATATTTGAATAGTTTTGTATGTGAAATTAGTTCTGTGTGTTAAAAATTAATACATTGAGTTAGAACTGTTACTTGGGCTGTGATATTGTAACTTTTGGGGCTTGGGAACACTTGTTTGGCAGTGATAATTAGAATGAAATTTAAATGTGATGTTTGCCTGGTGTTAGGGGGAGAGTAAATTAAGCAGAATCACCTTCTCTTTCATTGTTCACTTGGGAACATAAGCAAGAGGCTGGTAAGGACAGAGGTCTGGGTTTATATTCTGTTTAAACTGAAAAATTTGAATAGTTTAGTACGTGAAATTAGTTCTGTGTGTAAAAAAAAACTACTAAGAGTTAGAACTGTTACCTCAACAGTGATATTGTAACTTTTGGTGCTTGGGAACACTTGTTTGGCAGTGATAATTAGAGAGAAATTTAAATGTGATGTTTGCTTGGTGCCAGGGGGAGGGGAAATTAGCAAGAATCACCTTGTCTTTCATTGTTCACTTGGGAACATAAGCAGGAGGCAGGTTAGCACAGAGGTCTGAGTTTATATTCTGTTTTAGCTGAAATATTTGAATAGTTTTGTATGTGCGATTAGTTCTGTGTGTTAACAATTGCTACTTTTAGTTACAACTATTACTTGGGCTGTGATACTGTATCTTTCGGGGCTTGGGAACACTTGTTTGGCAGTGATAATCAGAGTAAAATTTAAATGTGATGTTTACCAGGTGTTAGGAGGAAGAGAAATTAACAAGAATCACCTTGTCTTTCAATGTTCACTTAGTTAAATGAGCAGGAGGCTGGTAGGGAGAGAGATCTGGGTTTATATTCTGTTTTAACTGGAATATTTGAATACTTTTGTACGTGAAATTAGTACTGTGTGTTAAAAATTCCCACTTTGAGTTACAACTGTTACTTGGGCTGTGAGATTGTAACTTTTGGGGCTTGGGAACACTTGTTTAGCAGTGATAATTAGAGTGAATTTTAAATGTGATGTTTGCCTGGTGTTAGGGGGCAGGGAATATTTACAAGAATCAGATTGTCTTTCATTGTTCACTTGGGAACATAACCAGGAGGCTGATAAGGACAGACATCTGGGTTTATGTTCTGCTTTAACTGAAATATTTGAGTAGTTTTGTACGTGAAATTAGTTCTGTGTAATAAAAATTACTACTTTGAGTTAGAACTGTTACTTGGGCTGTGATATTGTAAGTTTTGGGCATGGGAACACTTGATTGGCAGTGATAATTAGAGAAATTTAAATGTGATGTTTGCCTGGTGTTAGGGGGAGGGGAAATTAACAATAATCACCTCGTTTTTCATTGTTCACTTGGGAACATAAGCTGGAGGGTGGTATGGAGAGAGGTCTGAGTTTATATTCTGCTTTAACTGAAATATTTCATTAGTTTTGTAAGTGAAATTAGTTCTGTGTGTTAAAATTTACTACTTTGAGTTAGAACTGTTACTTGGGCTAGAATATTGTAACTTTTGGGGCTTGGGAACACTTGTTTGGTAGTGATAATCAAAGTGAAATTTAGATATGATGTTTGCCTGGTGTTAGGGGGAGGGGAAATTAACAAGAATCACCTTGTCTTTCATTGTTCACTTGGGAACATACAGGAGGCTGTTAAGGACAGAGGTCTGGGTTCAATTTGTCGAACTGAAATATTTGAATAGTTTGGTACATGAAATTAGTTCTATGTGAAAATTACTGCTTGGAGTTAGAACTGTTACTTGGGCTGTGATATTGTAATTTTGGGGCTTTGGGAACACTTGTTTGGCAGTGATAATTACAGTGAAATTTAAATGTGATGTTTCCCTGGTGTTAGGAGGAGGGGAAATTAACAAGAATCACCTTGTTTTTTATTGTTCAATTGGGAACATAAGCAGGAGGCTGGTAAGTTCAGAGGTCTGGGTTTACATTCTGTTTTAACTGAAATATCTGAATAGTTTTGAATTTAAAATTAGTTTTGTGTGTTAAAAATTACTACTTTCAGTTGGAACTGTTACTAGGGCTGTGATATTGTAACTTTTGGGGCTTGGGAATGCTTCTTTGGCAGTGATAATTAGAGTGAACATTAAAAGTGATGTTTGCCTGGAGTTAGTGGGAGGAAAAATTAACAAGAATCACCTTCTCTTTCACTGTTCACCTGTGAACATAAGCAGGAGGCTGGTAAGGACAGAGGTATGGCTTTATATTCTGTTTTAACTGAAATATTTGAATAGTTTTGTACATGATATTAGTTCTCTGGGTTAAAAATTACTACTTTGAGAAAGAACTGTTACTTGGACTGTGATATTGTAACCTTTGGGGCTTGGGAACACTTGTTTGGCAGTGATAATTAGAGTGAAATTTAAATGTGATGTTAGCCTGGTGTTGGGAGGGGGAAATTAACAAGAATCACCATATCTTTCATTGATCACTTGGGAACATAAGCAGGAGGGTGGTAAGGACAGAGGTCTGGGTTTAAATTCTGTTTTTACTGAAATATTTGAATAGTTTTGTATGTGAAATTAGTTCTATTTCTTAAAAATTACTACTTTGAGTTAGAACTGTTACTTGGGCTGTAATATTGTAACTTTAGGGGCTTGGGAACACTTCTTTGGCAGAGATCATTAGAGTGAAATTTAAATGCGATGTTTGCTTGTTGTGAGGCGGAGACGAAATTAACAAGAAACACCTTGTCTTTCATTGTTCACTTCGGAACATAAGCAGGAGGCTGGTAAGGACAGAGGTCTGGGTTTATATTATGTTTTAACTGAAATATTTGAATAGTTTAGACCGTCAGATTAGTTCTGTGTGTTAAAAATTATTACGTTGGGTTAGAACTGTTACTTGCGCTGTGATATTCTAACTTTTGGGGCTTGGAAACACTTGTTTGGCAGTGATAATTAGAGTGAAATTTAAATGTGGTGTTTGCCTGGTGTTGGGGAGGAAATTAAACAAGAATCACCCTGTCTTTCATTGTTCACTTGGGAACATAAGCAAGAGGCTGGTAAGGACAGAGGTCTGGGTTTATATTCTGTTTTAACTTAAATATTTGAATAGTTTTGTATGTGAAATTAGTTCTGTGCGTAAAAATACTACTTTGAGTTAGAACTGTTACTTGAGCAGTGATATTGTAACTTTTGGGGCTTGGGAACACTTGTTTGGCAGTGATAATTAGAATGAAATTTAAATGTGATGTTTGCCTGGTGTTAGGGGGAGGGGAAATTAACAAGAATCACCTTGTCTTTCATTGTTCACTACGGAACATAAGCAGGACTGGTTAGCACAGAGGTCTGAGTATATATTCTGCTTTAACTGAAATATTTGAATAGTTTTGTACATGAAATTAGTACTGTGTGTTAAAAATTTCCACTTTGAGTTAGAACTGTTACTTAGGCTGTGATATTGTAACTTTTGAGGGTTGGGAACACTTATTTGACAGTGATAAGTAGAGTGAAATTTATATGTGATGTTTTCCTGGTGTTAGGGGGGAAATTAACAAGAATCATGTTGTTTTCAATGTTCACTTGGGAACATAAGCAGGAGGTTAGGTAAGGAGAAGTCTGACTTTATATTCTGTTTTAACTCAAATATTTGAATAGTAATATGTAGGTGAAATTAGTTTTGCGTGTTAAACGTTATCACTTTGAGTTAGAACTGTTACATGGGCTGAGATATTGCAACTTTTAGAGCTTGGGAACACTTGTTTGGTAGTGATAATTTGGGTGAAATTTGCATGTGAAGATTGCCTGGTGTTAGGGGGAGGGGAAATTAACAAGAATCATCTAGTCTTTCATTGTTCACTTGGGAACTTAAGCAGGAGGCTGGTAAGGACAGAGGTCTAGGTTTATATTCTGTTTTAACTGAAATATTTGAATAGTTTTCTTTGTGAAATTAGTTCTGTGTCTTAAAAATTAGTACTTTGAGATAGAACTGTTACTTGAGCTGTGATATTGTAACTTTTGGGGCTTGGGAACACTTGTTTGGCTGTGATAATTAGAGTGAAATTTAAATGTGACGTTTGCCTGGTGTTAGGGGAAGGGGAAATTAACAACAATCACCTAGTTTTGCACTGTTCACTTGGGAACATAAGCTGGAGGGTGGTATGGAGAGACGTCTGAGTTTCTATTCTGCTATAACTGAAATATTTGAATAGTTTTGTAAGTGAAATTAGTTCTGTGTGTTAAAATTTACTACTTTGAGTTAGAACTGTTACTTGGGCTGGGATATTGTAACTTTTGGGGTTTGGGAACACTTGTTTGGCAGTGATAATTAAAGTGAAATTTAAATGTGACGTTTGCCTGGTGTTAGAGGGAGGGGAAATTAACAAGAATCATCTTGTCTTTCATTGTTCACTTGGGAACATAAGCAGGAGGCTGGTAAGGACAGCGGTCTGGGTTTATATTCTGTTTTAACTGAAGTATTTGAATAGTTTTGTATGTGAAATTAGTTCTGTGTGTTAAAATTACTACTTTGAGTTAGAACTGTTACTTGGGCTGTGATATTGTAACTTTTGGGGCTTGGGAGCACTGTTTGGCAGTGATAATTAGAGTGAAATTAAAATGTGATGTTTGCCTGGTGTTAGGACGAGGGGAAATTAACAAGAATCACTTAGTCTTTCGTTGTTCACTTGGGAACATAACCTGAAGGCTGGTAAGGACAGAGGTCTGGGTTTCTATTCGGTTTTAACTGAAATATTTGAATAGTTTTGTATGTGAAATTAGTTCTGTGTGTTAAAAATTAATACATTGAGTTAGAACTGTTACTTGGGCTGTGATATTGTAACTTTTGGGGCTTGGGAACACTTGTTTGGCAGTGATAATTAGAATGAAATTTAAATGTGATGTTTGCCTGGTGTTAGGGGAGAGTAAATTACAGAATCACCTTGTCTTTCATTGTTCACTTGGGAACATAAGCAGGAGGCTGGTAAGGACAGAGGTCTGGGTTTATATTCTGTTTAAACTGAAAAATTTGAATAGTTTAGTACGTGAAATTAGTTCTGTGTGTAAAAAAAAACTACTAAGAGTTAGAACTGTTACCTCAACAGTGATATTGTAACTTTTGGGGCTTGGGAACACTTGTTTGGCAGTGATAATTAGAGAGAAATTTAAATGTGATGTTTGCTTGGTGCCAGGGGGAGGGGAAATTAACAAGAATCACCTTGTCTTTCATTGTTCACTTGGGAACATAAGCAGGAGGCAGGTTAGCACAGAGGTCTGAGTTTATATTCTGTTTTAGCTGAAATATTTGAATAGTTTTGTATGTGCATTAGTTCTGTGTGTTAACAATTGCTACTTTGAGTTAGAACTATTACTTGGGCTGTGATACTGTATCTTTTGGGGCTTGGGAACACTTGTTTGGCAGTGATAATTAGAGTAAAATTTAAATGTGATGTTTACCAGGTGTTAGGAGGAGAATGAAGAATCACTTGTCTTTCAATGTTCACTTGGTTAAATGAGCAAGAGGCTGGTAAGGACAGAGATCTGGGTTTATATTCTGTTTTAACTGGAATATTTGAATACTTTTATGCGTGAAATTAGTGATACTGTGTTAAAATTCCCACTTTGAGTTACAACTGTTACTTGGGCTGTGAGATTGAAACTTTTGGGGCTTGGGAACACTTGTTTAGCAGTGATAATTAGAGTGAATTTTAAATGTGATGTTTGCCTGGTGTTAGGGGCAGGGAATATTTACAAGAATCAGATTGTCTTTCATTGTTCACTTGGGAACATAACCAGGAGGCTGATAAGGACAGACATCTGGGTTTATGTTCTCCTTTAACTGAAATATTTGAGTAGTTTTGTACGTGAAATTAGTTCTGTGTAATAAAAATTACTACTTTGAGTTAGAACTGTTACTTGGGCTGTGATATTGTAAGTTTTGGGCATGGGAACACTTGATTGGCAGTGATAATTAGAGAGAAATTTAAATGTGATGTTTGCCTGGTGTTAGGGGGAGGGGAAATTAACAATAATCACCTCGTTTTTCATTGTTCACTTGGGAACATAAGCTGGAGGGTGGTATGGAGAGAGGTCTGAGTTTATATTCTGCTTTAACTGAAATATTTCATTAGTTTTGTAAGTGAAATTAGTTCTGTGTGTTAAAATTTACTACTTTGAGTTAGAACTGTTACTTGGGCTAGAATATTGTAACTTTTGGGGCTTGGGAACACTTGTTTGGTAGTGATAATCAAAGTGAAATTTAGATATGATGTTTGCCTGGTGTTAGGGGGAGGGGAAATTAACAAGAATCACCTTGTCTTTCATTGTTCACTTGGGAACATAAGCAGGAGGCTGTTAAGGACAGAGGTCTGGGTTCATATTCTGTTTTAACTGAAATATTTGAATAGTTTGGTACATGAAATTAGTTCTGCGTGTGAAAAATTACTGCTTGGAGTTAGAACTGTTACTTGGGCTGTGATATTGTAATTTTGGGGCTTGGGAACACTTGTTTGGCAGTGATAATTACAGTGAAATTTAAATGTGATGTTTCCCTGGTGTTAGGAGGAGGGGAAATTAACAAGAATCACCTTGTTTTTTATTGTTCAATTGGGAACATAAGCAGGAGGCTGGTAAGTTCAGAGGTCTGGGTTTACATTCTGTTTTAACTGAAATATCTGAATAGTTTTGAATTTAAAATTAGTTTTGTGTTAAAATTACTACTTTCAGTTGGAACTGTTACTAGGGCTGTGATATTGTAACTTTTGGGGCTTGGGATACTTCTTTGGCAGTGATAATTAGAGTGAACATTAAAAGTGATGTTTGCCTGGAGTTAGTGGGAGGAAAAATTAACAAGAATCACCTTCTCTTTCACTGTTCACTTGTGAACATAAGCAGGAGACTGGTAAGGACAGAGGTATGCTTTATATTCTGTTTTAACTGAAATATTTAATAGTTTTTGTACATGAATATTAGTTCTCTGGTTGAAAGTACTACTTTTGAGAAAGAACTGTTACTTTGACTGTGATATTGTAACCTTTGGGGCTTGGGAACACTTTTATTGTGAGTGATAATTAGAGTGAAATTTAAATGTGATGTTAGCCTGGTGTTGGGAGGGGAAATTAACAAGAATCACCATATCTTTCATTGATCACTTGGGAACATAAGCAGGAGGGTGGTAAGGACAGAGGTCTGGGTTTAAATTCTGTTTTTACTGAAATATTTGAATAGTTTTGTATGTGAAATTAGTTCTATTTCTTAAAAATTACTACTTTGAGTTAGAACTGTTACTTGGGCTGTAATATTGTAAATTTTAGGGTTCAGGAACTCTTTGGCAGAGTACCTTAGAGTGAAATTTAAATGCTATTGTTTGCCTGGTGAGGCAGAGACGAAATTAACAAGAATTCACCTGTCTTTCATTGTTCACTTCGAACATAAGCAGGAGGCTGGTGAAGGACATGAGGTCTGGGTTTATATTATGTTTTAACTGAAATATTTGAATAGTTTAGACCGTCGATTAGTTCTGTGTGTTAAAAATTATTACTGGGTTAGAACTGTTACTATGCCTGTGATATTCTAACTTTTGGGGCTTGGAAACACTTGTTTGGCAGTGATAATTAGAGTGAAATTTAATGTGGTGTTTGCCTGGTGTTGGGGAGGAAATTAAACAAGAATCACCCTGCTCCTTTCATTGTTCACTTGGGAACATAAGCAAGAGGCTAGTAAGGACAGGAGGTCTGGGTTTATATTCTGTTTTAGCTTAAATATTTGAATAGTTTTGGTGTGAAATTAGTTCTGTGCGTAAAATACTACTTTTTGTTAGAACTGTTACTTGAGCAGTGATATTGTAATTTTTTGGGGTTTGGGAAATTACCTTGTTTGCTAAGTGACAATTTAAATGAAATTTTAAATGTGATGTTTGCCTGGTGTTGGGGTGAGGAAATTAACAAGCAATCACCTTGTCTTTCATTGTTCTACTACGAACATGATGCAGGACTGGTTAGCACAGAGGTCTGAGTATATATTCTGCGTTTTAACTGAAATATTTGATCAGTTTTGTACATGAAATTAGTACTGTGTGTTAAAAATTTCCACTTTGAGTTAGAACTGTTACTTAGGCTGTGATATTGTAACTTTGAGGCCAAGCCCACACCTTCTATTTGACAGTGATAAGTAGAGTGAAATTTATATGTGATGTTTTCCTAGTGTTAGGGGGAGGGGAAATTAACAAGAATCACGTTGTCTTTCAATGTTCACTTGGGAACATAAGCAGGAGGCTAGTAAGGACAGAAGTCTGGTTTTATATTCTGTTTTAACTCAAATATTTGAATGAGTATTGGTGTGAAATTAGTTTTAGCGTGTTAAACGTTATCACTTTGAGTTAGAACTGTTACATGGGCTGAGATATTGCAACTTTTAGAGCTTGGGAACACTTGTTTGGTATGATAATTTGGGTGGGGAATTTGCATGTGAAGATTGCCTGGTGTTATTGGGGAGGGAAATTAACAGAATCATCTAGTCTTTCATTGTTCACTTGGGAACATAAGCAGGAGGCTGGTAAGGACAGAGGTTTGGGCTTATATTCTGTTTTAACTGAAATATTTGAATAGTTTTCTTTGTGAAATTAGTTCTGTGTATTAAAAATTAGTACTTTGAGATAGAACTGTTACTTGAGCTGTGATATTGCAACTTTGGGGGCTTCTAAACAATTTATTAATGACAATGGGAGTGAAATTTAAATGTGACGTTTGCCCTTGGTGTTAGGGGAGGGGAAATTAACAACAATCACCTAGTTTTGCACTGTTCACTTGGGGAACATAAGCTGGAGGGTGGTATGAGGGACGTCTGAGTTTCTATCTGCTATAACTTAGAAATATTTGAATAGTTTTGTAAGGAATTAGTTCTGTGTGTTGCAATTACTTTACTTTGAGTTGTGTCTGTTACTTGGCTGGATATTGTAACTTTGGGGTTTGGGAACACTTGTTTGGCAGTGATAATTAGAGTGAAATTTAAATGTGATGTTTGCCTGGTGTTATGAGGAGGGGAAATTAACAAGAATCATCTTGTCTTTCATTGTTCACTTGGGAACATAAGCAGGAGGCTGGTAAGGACAGTGGTCTGCTTATATTCTGTTTTTAACTGAAGTATTTGAATAGTTTTGTATGTGAAATTAGTTCTGTGTGTTAAAATTACTACTTTGAGTTAGAACTGTTACTTGGGCTGTGATATTGTAACTTTTGGGGCTTGGGAGCACTGTTTGGCAGTGATAATTAGAGTGAAATTAAAATGTGATGTTTGCCTGGTGTTGGGATCTAGGGAAATTAACAAGAATCATTAGTCTCTCGTTGTTCACTTGGGAACATAACTCGAAGGCTGGAAAGAACAGAGGTCTGGGTTTCTATTCTGTTTTAACTGAAATATTTGAATAGTTTTGTATGTGAAATTAGTTCTGTGTGTTAAAAATTAATACATTGAGTTAGAACTGTTACTTGGCTGTGATATTGTAAGTTTTGGGGCTTGGGAACACTTGTTTGGCAGTGATAATAAGAATGAAATTTAAATGTGATGTTTGCCTGGTGTTAGGGGGAGGGTAAATTAAGCAGAATCACCTTTCTTCTTTCAGTATTGTTCACTTAAAAGCAAGAGGTTGGTAAGGACAGAGGTCTGGGCTTATATTCTGTTTAAACTGAAAAATTTGAATAGTTTAGTACTGTGGAAATTAGTTCTGTGTGTAAAAAACTACTAAGAGTTAGAACTGGTTATTCAACAGTGATATTGTAACTTTGTGCTTGGGAACACTTGTTTGGCAGTGATAATTAGAGAGAAATTTAAATGTGATGTTTGCTTGGTGCCAGGGGAAGGGGAAATTAACAAGAATCACCTTGTCTTTCATTGTTCACTTGGGAACATAAGCAGGAGGCAGGTTAGCACAGAGGTCTGAGTTTATATTCTGTTTTAGCTGAAATATTTGAATAGTTTTGTATGTGCGATTAGTTCTGTGTGTTAACAATTGCTACTTTTAGTTACAACTATTACTTGGGCTGTGATACTGTATCTTTTGGGGCTTGGGAACACTTGTTTAGCAGTGATAATTAGAGTAAAATTTAAATGTGATGTTTGCCAGGTGTTAGGGAGAGGAGAAATTAACAAGAATCACCTTGTCTTTCATTGTTCACTTGGTTAAATGAGCAGGAGGCTGGTAAGGACACAGGTCTGGGTTTATATTCTGTTTTAACTGGAATATTTGAATACTTTGTATGCGTGAAATTAGTACTGTGTGTTAAAAATTCTCACTTTGAGTTACAACTGTTGCTTGGGCTGTGAATTGTAACTTTTGGGGCTTGGAACATGTTTAGCAGTATTATTGGAGTGAATTTAAATGTGATGTTGCCTGGTGTTAGGGCAGGAATATTTACGCGAACGATTGTCTTTCATTGTCACTTGGGAACATAACCTGGAGGTTGATAAGGACGACATCTGGGTTTATGTTGCTTCTTTAACTGAAATATTGAGTAGTTTTGTACGAAATTAGTTCTGTAATAAAATTACTACTTTTAGTTAGAATTGTTACTTGGGTGTGATATTTAAGTTTTGGGCATGGAACACTTGATTGGCAGTGATATTAGAGAGAAATTTAAATGTGATGTTTGCCTGGTGTTGGGGAGGAGGTAGCAATAATCACCTCGTTTTTCATTGTTCACTTGGGAACAGGCTGGAGGTGGTATGGAGAGGGGTCTGAGTTTGTTTCTGTTTAGCAAATATTTCATTAGTTTTGTAAGGAAATTAGTTCTTGTGTTAAATTTTACTTTGAGTTAGAACTGTTGTTGGCTAGAATATTGTAACTTTTTGGGCTTGGGAACACTTGTTTGGTGATAGTAAAGTGAAATTTAGATATGATGTTTGCCTGGTGTTGGGGGGGGTAACAAGAATCACCTTGTCTTTCATTGTTCACTTGGGAACATAAGCAGGAGGCTGTTAAGGACAGGGTCTGGGTTCATATTCTGTTTTAACTGAAATATTTGAATAGTTTGGTACATGAGTAGTTCTGTGTGTGAAATTACTGCTTGGAGTTAGAACTGTTACTTGGCTGATGTTGTAATTTGGTTTGGGAACACTTGTTTGATGATAATTACAGTGGAATTTAAATGATGTTTCCGTGTTGGGAGGAGGGAAATTAATGTGAATCATCTTGTTTTTATTGTTCATTGGGAATATAAGCAGGAGGCTGGTAAGTTCAGAGGTCTGGGTTTACATTCTGTTTTTAACTGAAATATCTGAATAGTTTTGAATTTAAAATTAGTTTGTGTGTTAAAATTACTACTTTCAGTTGAACTGTTAGGGCTGTGATATTGTAACTTTTGGGGCTTGGAATGCTTTTTGCAGTGATAGTTGAGTGAACATTAAAGTGATGTTTGCCTGGAGTTATGGGAGGAAAAATTAAGAATCACCTTCTCTTTCTGTTCACCTGTGAAATAAGCAGGAAGGCTGGTAAGGACAGGTATGGCTTTATGTTCTGTTTAACTGAAATATTTGAATAGTTTTGTACATGATATTAGTTCTCTGGGTTTAAAATTACTACTTTGAGAAAGAACTGTTACTTGACTGTGATATTTAAATCTTGGCTTGGGAACACTTGTTGGCAGTGATAATTAGGTGAAATTTAAATGTGATGTTAGCCTGGTGTTGGGAGGAAATTAACAAGAATCACCATATCTTTCATTGATCATTGGACAAGCGGGAGGTTGGTGGACAGGGTCTGGTTTAAATTCTGTTTTCTGAAATATTTGAATAGTTTTGTATGTGAAATTAGTTCTATTTTAAAAATTACTACTTTTGTTAGAACATTGTGTAATATTGTAACTTTAGGGCTTGGAACACTTTTGCTGATATCATTAGGTAAAATTTAATGCGATGTTTGCCTGGTGTGAGGGCAATTAACAAGAATCACTTTGTCTTCATTGTTCACTTCAGAACATAAGCAGGAGGCTGGTAAGGTCGGTCTGGTTTATATTGTTTTAACTGAAATATTGAATAGTTTAGACCGTCAGATTAGTTCTGTGTTAAAAATTGTACGTTATTAGAACTGTTCTGCTGTGATAGTCTAACTTTTGGGGCTTGGAAACACTTGTTTGGCGGTGTAATTAGAGTGAAATTTAAATGGTGTTTGCCTGTTGTTGGGGGAGGAAATTAAACAAGAATCACCTGTCTTTCATTGTACACTTGGGAACATAAGCAAGAGGCTGTGGGACAGAGGTCTGGTTTATATTCTGTTTTGCTTAAATATTTGAATAGTTTTATGAAATTGGTTCTGTGCGTAAAATTTGCGGTTAGAACTGTTCCTGGTAGTGATATTGTGACTTTTGGGGCTTAAAGACTTGTTGGTGATAATTAGAATGAAATTTAAATGATGTTTGCCTGGTGTTAGGGGAGGAAGTTAAAATCATACCTCTTTCATTGTTCACTCTGAACATAAGCAGGACTGGTTAGCACAGGGTCTGAGTATATATTCTGTTTAACAAATATTTGAATAGTTTTGTTTTATGAAATTAGTACTGTTTAAAATTTCCACTTTTGAGTTAGAACTGTTACTTAGGCTGTGATATTGTAACTTTTGAGGGTTTCATTCTCACTTGGGTCATATGAGGAGGCTGTAGGACAGAGATAAGGGTTTATAATCTGTTTAACTGAAATATCGAATATTTTGTAGGTGAAATTAGTTCTGTGTGTTAAAACACTACTCTGATAGGACTGTTACTTGGCTGAATATTTGTAACTTTGGGACTTGGGAACACTTGTTGCAGCGATAATTAGGTGAAATTTAAACAATGTTTGCTCATGTAGGAGGAGGAAATTAACGAATCACCTGGTCTTCATTGTTCCTTGGAACATATGCAGAAGGCTGGTAAGGACAGAGGTCTGGCTTATTTTCTTTACCGAAATATTTGAATAGTTTTGGGGTGAACAGTTCCATGTGTTAAAAATTACTACCTGAGCTACAAACCTGTTACCAGGCCTATGATATTGTAACTTTGGGGCTTGGGAAAACTTGTTTGGCAGCGATAATTAGAGTACTAAAATACGTGTTTGTCTGGTGTTGGGAGGGAAATTAAAGAATCACCTTGTCTTTCACTGTTCACTTGGGAATATACAGAAGGCTGGTAAGGACAGAGATCTGGCTTATATTCTATTTTACTGAAATATTTAATAGTTTTAAAGGTGAATGGTTCTGTGTATTACTACTGAGTTAGGACTTATTTGGCCTGTGATATTGTAACTTGGGTTTGGGAACACTTGTGGCAGTGAAAAACAGAATGAAATTTAACGTGATCTTTGCCTCATGGGGAGGAAATTAAGAAGAATCCGTTGTCTGTCCTTCTCACTTGGGAACATATGCAGGAGGCTGGTATGGACAGATCTGGCTTACATTTGCTCAACTGAATATTTGAATAGGTTTGTAGGTGAAAGTAGTCTGTTAAATTAATACTTAGTTAGAACTGTAACTGGGCAGTGATAATGTAACCAGAGTTTGGGAACCTTGTTTGGCAGCGACTGAGTGAATCATGTGAGACCGGTGTTAGGGAGAGGGAAATTAAAAGAATCACTCTTGTCTTCATTGTCACATGGGAACATAAGGAGGCTGGTAAGGACAGATGTCTCTTAATATCTCCTGCTGAAACTGAAATACTTTTGAATGAAAGTAGTTCTGTGTGTTAAAAATACTACTTTGATTAGAACTGTTACTTAAGAGTGATATTAAACTTTGGGGTTGAACACTTGTTTGGCAGTGATAATCAGAGGAAATGAAAATATGTGTTGCCTGGTGTTACAGGAAAGTAACAAAATCACCCCATCTTTCACTGTTCACTTGCGAAGAAAAGAAGGAGGCTAGTAAGACTGAGTCCCGTTTATGTCTTTTAACTGAAATATTTGAACAGTTTTGAGAAATTAGTTCGTGCGTTAAAATTACTACTGAGTTAGAACTGTTATGACTGTGATATTATAACTTTAGGGCTTGAACACTTGTCTACAGTGATAATAGAGGAAATTAAATGTGATGTTTGCCTAGTGTTGGGGAAGGGGAAATAAGCAAGCATCATCTTATCTATCATTGTTCACTTGGGGACAAAAGCAGGAGGCTGGTAAGGACAGAGGTCTGGTTTTATGTTCTGTTTTAACTTAAATATTTGAATAGTTTTGAAGGTGAAATTAGTTCTGTGTGTTAAAAATTACTACTTTGAGTTAGAACTGTAACTTGGGCTAAGATATTTTAACTTTTGGGGCGTGGGAACACTTGTTTGGCAGCGTTGATCAGAGTGAAATTTAAATGTGATGTTTGCCTGGTGTTATGGGCAAGAGAAATTAAAAGAATCACCTTGTCTATCGTTGTTCACTTGGGAACATAAGCAAGAGTCTGGTAAGGACAGAGTTCTGGGTTTATATTCTGTTTTAACTGAAATATTTGATTAGGTTTGTAAGTGAAATTAGTTCTGTGTGTTATAAATTACTACTCTGAGTTAGAACTGTTACGTGGGCTGTGATATTGTAACTTTTGGGGCTTGGGAACACTTGTTTGGCAGTGATAATTAGAGTGAAATTTAAATGTGATGTTTGCCTGGTGTTAAGGGGAAGGGAAATTAAAAAGAATCACCTTGTCTTTCATTGTTCACTTGGGAACATAAGCAGGAGGCTGGAGAGGACTGAGGTCTGGGTTCATATTCTGTTTTAACTGAAATATTTGAATAGATTTGTAGGTGAAATTACATCTGTGTGTTACAAATTACTACTTTGAGTTAGAACTGTTACTTGCTGTGATATTGTAACATTTGAAGCTGGGAACACTTGATAGGCAGTGATAATTAGTGTCAAATTTAAATGTGATGTTTGCCTGGTGTTGGCGGGGGAAATTGACAAGAATCACCTTGTCTTTCCTTGTCCACTTGGGAAACATGTTGGCATGCCGGTATGAGAGAGACTGGGTTTATATTCTGTTTTAACCGAAATATTTGAATAGTTTTCAATGAGAAATTAGTTCTCTGTGTTAAAAATTTCTACGTTGAGATAGAACTGTTATCTGGGCTGTGACATTGTGACTTTTGGGGCTTGAGAACACTTTTTTGGCAGTGATTATTAGAGAGAAATTTAAATGTGATGTTTCCCTGGTGTTATGAGGAGCAGAAATTAACAAGAATCACCTTGATCTTCATTGTTCACTTCGGAAGATAAGCAGGAGGCTGGTAAAGACTGAGGCTGGGTTTATATTCTATTTTAACTGAAATATTTGAATAGTTTTGTAGGTGAAATTAGTTATGTGTGATAAAAATTACTACTTTGAGTAAGAACTGTTTCTTGGGCTGTGATATTGTAACTTTTGGGGCTTGGGAACACTTGCTTAGCAGTGATAATTAGAATGAAATTAAATGTGATGTTTGCCTCATGTTAGTGGGAGGGGAATTTAAGAAGAATCACGTTATCTGACATTCTTCACTTGGGAACATATGCAGGAGGCTGGTAAGGACAGCGGTCTGGGTTTGTATTCTGTTTTAACTGAAATATTGGAATAGGTTTGTTGATGAAATTAGTTATGTGTGTTAAAAATTACTACTTTGAGTTAGAACAGTTACTTGCGCTGTGAAACTGTAACTTTAGAGGCTTGGAAACACTTCTTTGGCAGTGATAATTAGAGTGAAAATTAAATGTGCTGTTTGCCTGGTGTTAGGGGAAGGGTAAATTAACAAGAATCACCTGTGTCTTCATTGTTCACATGGAGAACATAAGGCAGCAACTGGTAAGGACAGAGGTCTGGGTTTATATTCTATTTTAGCTAAAATATTTGAATAGTTTTGTAAGTGAAATTAGTTCTCTGTGTTAAAAATTACTACTTTGAGTTAGAACTGTTAATTGGGCTATGATATTGTAACTTTTGGAGCTTGAGAACACTCTTTTGGCAGTGATAATTAGAGTGAAATTTAAAGGTGATGTTTGCCTGGTGATAGGCGCAGGGGAAATTAACAAGAATCTCTGTGTCTTTCATTGTTCACTTGGGAACATAATCAGGATGCTGGTAAGGACAGAGGTCTGGGTTTACAGTCTCTTTTAACTGAAATATTTGAATAGTTTTGTAGGTGAAATTAGTTCTGTGTGTTAAAAGTTACTACTTTGAGTTAGAACTGTTACTTGGGCAGTGATATTGTAACTTTTGAGGCTTGATAACACTTGTTTGGCAGTGACAATTTGAGTGAAGTTTAAATGTGATGTTTGCCTGGTGTTAGGGGGAGGGGAAATTAACAAGAATCACCTTGTCTTTCACTGCTCACTTGGGAACATAAGCAGGAGGCTGGTAAGGACAGATGTCTGGGTTTATATTCTGTTTTAGCTGAAATATTTGAATTGTTTTGTAGAAGCAAGCAGTTCTGCGTGTTAAAAATTACTATAGAGAGTTAGAACTGTTTCTTGGGCAGTGATTATGTAACCTTTAAGCGCGAGAAAACTTGCCACGGCAATAACTAGAGTGAAATTTAAATGTGATGTTTGCCTGGTGTTAAGGGGAGGGGAATTAACAAGAATCACCTTATCTTTCATTGTTCACTAGTGAAGATAAGCAGGAAGCTGGTAAGGACTGAGGTCTGGGTTTATATTCTTTTTTTTAACTGAAATATTTGAATAGTTTTGTATGTGAAATTAGTACTGTGTGTTAAATATTACTACTTTCAGTTAGATCTCTTATACAAGCTGTGATATTGTTACTTTTGAGGCTTGGGAACACTTGTTTGGCAGTGATAGTTAAAGGGAAATTTAAATGTGACATTTGCCTGGTGTTAGGGGCAGGGGAAATTGACAAGAATCACATTGTCTTTCGTTGTTCACTTGGGAACATTAGCAAGAGTGTGGTAAGGACACAGTTCTGGGATTATATTCTGTTTTAACTGAAATATTTGAATAGTTTTGTAGGTGAAATTAGTTCTGTGTGTTAAAAATTATTACTTTGAGTTAGAACTACAATTTGACCTGTGATATTGTAACATTTGGGGCTTGGGAACACCTGCTTGGCAGTGATAATTAGAATGAAATTTAAATGTGATGATTGCCTCTTGGTAGGGGGAGGGGAAATTAAGAAGAATCACCTTGTCTTTCATTGTTCACTTGGGAACATAAGCCGGAGGCTGGTAAGGGATAGATGTCTGGGTTTATATTCTGTTTTAACTGAAATATTTGAAAAGTTTTGTAGGTGAAATTAGTTCTGTATGTTAAAAATTACTACTCTGAGTTAGAACTGTTACTTGGGCTGTGATATTTTAAGTTTTGGGTCTTGGGAACACTTCTTTGGCAGTGATAATTAGAGTGAAATTCAAATGTGATGTTTGCCTGGTGTCAGGGGGAGGGGAAATTAAAAAGAATCACCTTGTCTTTCATTGTTCACTTGGTCAACATAAGCAGGAGGCTGGTAAGGACTAAGGTCTGGGTTTATATTCAGTTTGAACTGAAATATTTGAATAGTTTTGTAGGTGAAATTAGCTCTGTGTGTTAAAAATTACTACTTGGAGTTAAAACTGTTACTTCGGCTGTGATATTGTAACTTTTGAGGCTTGGGAACACTTGCTTGGCAGTGATAATTAGAGTGACATTTAAATGTGATGTTTGCCTGGTGTTGGTAGGAGAAATTGACAAGAATCACCTTGTCTTTCTTTGTTCACTTGGGAACATTAGCAAGAGTATGGTAAAGAAACAGTTCTGGGTTTATATTCTGTTTTAACTGAAATGTTTGAGTAGTTTTGTAGGTGAAATTAGTTCTGTGTGTTAAAAATTACTACATTGAGTTAGAACGGTTACTTGGGCTGTGATATTGTAACTTTTGGGGCTTGGGAACACTTGTTTGACAGTGATAATTAGAGTGAAATTTAAATGTGATGTTTGCCTGGTGTTAGGGGCAGGGGGAATAAACAAGAGTCATCTTGTCTTTCACTGTTAACTTGGTAACATAAGCAGAATGCTGGTAAAGACAGAGGTCTGGGTTTACATTCTGTTTTAGCTTAAATATTTGAATAGTTTTGTAGGTGAAATTAGCTCTGTGTGTTAAAAATAAATACTTTGAGTTAGAACTGTTACTTCGGCAGTGATATTGTAACTTTTGAGGCTTGAGAACACTTGTTTGGTAGTGGTAATAAGAGAGAAATTTAAATGTGATGTTTGCCTGGTGTTGGCAGGGGAAAATGACGAGAATCACATTGTCTTTCATTGTTCACTTGGGAACATAAGCAGAAGGTTAGTAAGGACAGAGGTCTGGGTTTAGATTCTGTTTTAACTGAAATATTTGAATAGTTTTGTAGGTGAAATTAGTTCTGTGTGTTAAAAATTACTACTTTGAGTTAGAACTATAATTTGACCTGTGATATTGTAACTTTTGGGGCTTGAGAACACTTGCTTGGCAGTGATAATTAGAATGAACTTTACATGTGATGATTGCCTCTTTTTGGGGAGGGGAAATTAAGAAGAATCAACTTGTCTTTCATTGTTCACTTGGGAACATAAGCAGGAGGCTGGAAAGGACAGAGGTCTGGGTTTATATTCTGTTTTAACTGAAATATTTGAATAGTTTTGTAGGTGAAATTAGTTCTGTGTGTTAAAAATTACTACTCTGAGTTAGAACTGTTACTTGGGCTGTGATATTTTAACTTTTGGGTCTTGGGAACACTTGTTTGGCAGTGATAATTAGAGTGAAATTTAAATGTGATGTTTGCCTGTTGTTGGGGAGGGGAATTTAACAATACTCACCTAGTCTTTCATTCTTCACTTGGGAACATAAGCAGGAGACTGGCAAGGACAGATGTCTGGGTTTATATTCTGTTTTAGCTGAAATATTTGATTAGGTTAGTAAGTGAAATTAGTTCTGTGTGTTAAAAATTACTACTCTGAGTTAGAACTGTAACTTGGGCTATGATATTTTAACTTTTGGGGCTTGGGGAACACTTGTTTGGCAGCGATGATCAGAGTGAAATTTAAATGTGATACGTTTGGTTTGCCTGTTATGGGCAAGAGAAATTAAAAGAATCACCTTGTCTATCATTGTTCATTTGGGAACATAAGCAAGAGTCTGGTAAGGACAGAGTTCTGGGTTTATATTCTGTTTTAACTGAAATATTTGATTAGGTTTGTAAGTGAAATTAGTTCTGTGTGTTAAAAATTACTACTCTGAGTTAGAACTGTTACTTGGGCTGTGATATTGTAACTTTTGGGGCTTGGGAACACTTGTTTGGCAGTGGTAATTAGAGTGAAATTTAAATGTGATGTTTCACTGGTGTTGGTAGGGGAAATCGACAAGAATCACCGTGTCTTTTATTGTTCACTTGGGAACATAAGCAGGGGGCTGGTAAGGACAGAGGTCTGGGTTTATATTCTGTTTTAACTGAAATATTTGAATAGTTTTGTAGGTGAAATTGGTTTTGTGTGTTCAAAATTACTACTTTGAGTTAGAACAGTTAATTTGGCAGAGATATTGCAACTTTAGGGGCTTGGGAACACTTGTTTGGCAGTGATAATTAGAGTGAAATTTAAATGTGATGCTTGCCTGGTGTTAAGCGGAAGGGAAATTAAATAGAATCACCTTGTCTTTCCTTGTTCACTTGGGAACATAAGCAGGAGGCTGGAGAGGACTGAGGTCTGGGTTCATATTCTGTTTTAACTGAAATATTTGAATAGATTTGTAGGTGAAATTACATCTGTGTGTTACAAATTACTACTTTGAGTTAGAACTGTTACTTGCTGTGATATTGTAACATTTGAAGCTTGGGAACACTTGATAGGCAGTGATAATTAGTGTGAAATTTAAATGTGATGTTTGCCTGGTGTTGGCAGGGGAAATTGACAAGAATCGCCTTGTCTTTCTTTGTCCACTTGGGAACATAAGCATAAGGCTGGTAAGGACAGAGGTCTGGGTTTATATTCTGTTTTAACTGAAATATTTGAATAGTTTTGAAGATGAAATTAGTTCTGTGTGTTAAAAATTACTACATTGAGTTAGAACTGTTATCTGGGCTGTGACATTGTGACTTTTGGGGCTTGGGAACACTTCTTTGGCAGTGATTATTAGAGTGAAATTTAAATGTGATGTTTCCCTGGTGTTATGAGGAGCAGAAATTAACAAGAATCACCTTGTCTTTCATTGTTCACTTCGGAAGATAAGCAGGAGGCTGGTAAAGACTGAGGCTGGGTTTATATTCTATTTTAACTGAAATATTTGAATAGTTTTGTAGGTGAAATTAGTTATGTGTGATAAAAATTACTACTTTGAGTTAGAACTGTTACTTGGGCTGTGATATTATAACTTTTGGGGCTTGGGAACACTTGCTTGGCAGTGATAATTAGAATGAAATTTAAATGTGATGTTTGCCTCGTGCTAGTGGGAGGGGAATTTAAGAAGAATCACGTTTTTTGACATTCTTCCCTTGGGAACATATGCAGGAGGCTGGTAAGGACAACGGTCTGGGTTTGTATTCTGTTTTAACTGAAATATTGGAATAGTTTTGTTGGTGAACAATTATAGATGTGTTAAAATTACTACTTCTGAGTTAGAACTGTAACTTGCACAAGAAACTGTAACTTTAGAGGTTTGGGAACACTTGTTTGGCAGTGATAAATTAGGAGGAAATTAAAATGTGCTGTTTGCCTACAAGTGTTAGGGAGAATTAACAAGAATCACCTTGTCTTTCATTGTTCACTTGAGAACATAGGCAGCAGGCTGGTAAGGACAGAGGTCTGGGTTTATATTCTATTTTAGCTAAAATATTTGAATAGTTTTGTAAGTGAAATTAGTTCTCTATGTTAAAAATTACTACTTTGAGTTAGAACTGTTACTTGGGCTATGATATTGTAACTTTTGGAGCTTGGGAACACTCTTTGGCAGTGATAGTTAGAGTGAAATTTAAAGGTGATGTTTGCCTGGTGTTAGGCGCAGGGGAAATTAACCAGAATCTCTGTGTCTTTCATTGTTCACTTGGGAACATAATCAGGATGCTGGTAAGGACAAAGGTCTGGGTTTACATTCTCTTTTAACTGAAATATTTGAATAGTTTTGTAGGTGAAATTAGTTCTGTGTGTTAAAAGTTACTACTTTGAGTTAGAACTGTTACTTGGGCAGTGATATTGTAACTTTTAAGGCTTGGGAACACTTGTTTGGCAGTGACAGTTTGAGTGAAGTTTAAATGTGATGTTTGCCTGGTGTTAGGGGGAGGGGAAATTAACAAGAATCACCTTGTCTTTCACTGTTCACTTGGGAACATAAGCAGGAGGCTGGTAAGGACAGATGTCTGGGTTTTTATTCTGTTTTAACTGAAATATTTGAATAGTTTTGTAGAAGCAAGTCGTTCTGTGTGATCAAAATTACTATTGTGAGTTAGAACCGTTACTTGGCTGTGATATCAGAACTTTGGGGCTTAAACACTTATGGTTTGGCAGTGATAATTAGAGTGACATTTAAATGTGATGTTTGCCTGGTGTTGGTAGGAGAAATTGACAAGAATCACCTTGTCTTTCATTGTTCACTTGGGAACATAACCAGAAGGCTGGTAGGACAGAGGTCTGGGATTATATTCTGTTTTAGCTGAAATATTTGAATAGTTTTGTAGGTGAAAATAGCTCTCTGTGTTAAAACAATACCTTGAGTTAGAACTACATTCGCAGTGATATTGTAACTTTTGAGGCTTGAGAACACTTGTTTGGTAGTGGTAATAAGAGAGAAATTTAAATGTGATGTTTGCCTGGTCTTAGGAGTAGGGGAAATAAACAAGAGTCCTCTTGTCTTTCATTGTTCACTTGGCAACATAAGCAGAATGCTGGTAAAGACAGACTTGGGTTTACATTCTGTTTTAACTGAAATATTTGAATAGATTTGTAGGAGAAATTAGCTCTGTGTGTTAAAAATTAATACTGTGAGTTAGAACTGTTACTTCGGCAGTGATATTGTAACTTTTGAGGCTTGAGAACACTTGTTTGGTAGTGATAATAAGAGTGAAATTTAAATATGATGTTTGCCTGGTGTTGACGGGGGAAAATGACAAGAATCACGTAGACTTTCATTGTTCACTTGGGATCATAAGCAGAAGGCTGGTAAGGACAGAGGTCTGGGTTTATATTCTGTTTTAACTGAAAAATTTGAATAGGTTTGTAGGTGAAATTAGTTCTGTGTGTTAAAAATTATTACTTTGAGTTAGAAACTAATTTGACCTGTGATATTGTAACTTTTGGGGCTTGGGAACACTTGCTTGGCAGTGATAATTAGAATGAAATTTAAATGTGATGATTGCCTCTTGTTAGGGGAGGGGAAATTAAGAAGAATAACCTTGTCTTTCATTGTTCACTTGGGAACATAAGCAGGAGGCTGGTAAGGATAGATGTCTGGGTTTATATTCTGTTTTAACTGAAATATTTTGAAAAGTTTTGTAGGTGAAATTGATTCTATGTTAAAAATTACTACTCTGAGTTAGAACTGTTACTTGAGCTGTGATATTTTAACTTTTGGGTCTTGGGAACACTTGTTTGGCAGTGATAATTAGAGTGAAATTCAAATGTGATGTTGGCCTGGTGTCAGGGTCGAGGGAAATTAACAAGAATCACCTTGTCTTTCATTGTTCACTTGGGAACATAAGCAGGAGGCTGGTAAGGACAGAGGTCTGGGTTTATATTCTGTTTGAACTGAAATATTTGAATAGTTTTGTAGGTGAAATTAGCTCTGTGTGTTAAAAATTACGACTTTGAGTTAGAACTGTTACTTGGGCTGTGATATTGTAACTTTTGAGGCTTGGGAACACTTGCTTGGCAGTGATAATTAGAGTGACATTTAAATGTGATGTTTGCCTGGTGTTGGTAGGAGAAATTGACAAGAATCACCTTGTCTTTCATTGTTCACTTGGGAATATAACCAGAAGGCTGGTAAGGACAGAGGTCTGGGATTATATTTTGTTTTAGCTGAAATATTTGAATAGTTTTGTAGGTGAAATTAGCTCTGTGTGTTAAAAATTAATACTTTGAGTTAGAACTGTTACTTCGGCAGTGATATTGTAACTTTTGAGGCTTGAGAACACTTGTTTGATAGTGGTAATAAGAGATGAAATTTAAATGTGATGTTTGCCTGGTGTTGGCGAGGGAAAATGACGAGAATCACGTCATCTTTCGTTGTTCACTTGGGAACATAAGCAGAAGGTTGGTAAGGACAGAGGTCTGGGTTTAGATTCTGTTTTAACTGAAATATTTGAATAGTTTTGTAGGTGAAATTAGTTCTGTGTTTTAAAAATTACTACTTTGAGTTAGAACTATAATTTGACCTGTGATATTGTAAGTTTTGGGGCTTTGGGAACACTTGTTCACAGTGATAATTAGGAATGAAATTTAAATGTGATGACTGTTTCCTTGTTAGGGGAGGAAAATTAAGAAGAATCACTCTTGTCTTTCATTGTTCACTTGGGAACATAAGCAGGAGGCTGAAAGGACAGGGTCTGGGTTTATATTCTGTTTAACTAAATATTTGAATAGTTTTGTAGATGAATTAGTTTGTGTGTTAAAATTACTACTCTGAGTTAGAACTGTTACTGGCTGTGATATTTAACTTTTAGGTCTTGGAGACACTTGTTTGGCAGTGATAATAAAGAGTGAAATTTAAATGTGATGTTTGCCTTGTGTTAGGGGAGGGGAAATTAACAGGAATCACCTTGTCTTTCATTGTTCACTTGGGAACATAAACAGGAGGTTGGTAAGGACAGAGGTCTGGGTTTATATTCTGTTTGAACTGAAATATTTGAATAGTTTAGTAGGTGAAATTAGTTCTGGGTGTTAAAAATTACTACTTTGAGTTAGAACTGTTACTTGGGCTGTGATATTGTAACTTTTGAGGCTTGGGGACACTTACTTGGCAGTGATAATTAGAGTGACATTTAAATGTGATGTTTGCCTGTTGTTGGCAGGAGAAATTGACAAGAATCACCTTGTCTTTCATTGTTCACTTGGGAACATAACCAGAAGGCTGGTAAGGACAGAGGTCTGGGTTTGTATTCTGTTTTAGCTGAAATATCTGAATAGTTTTGTAGATGAAAATAGTTCTGTGTGTTAAAAATTACTTCTGTGAGTTACAACTGTTACTTGGGCAGTTATATTGTAACTTTTGAGGCTTGGGAACACTTGTTTGTAAGTGATAATTAGAGTGAAATTTAAATGTAATGTTTGTCTGGTGATAGGGGAAGGGGAAATTCACAAGAATCATCTTATCTTTCATTGTTCACTTGGGAACTTGAGCAGGATGCTGGCAAAGACAGAGGTCTGAGTTTATATTCTGTTTTAACTGAAATATTTTAAAAGTTTTGAAGGTGAAATTAGTTCTGCGTGTTAAAAATTATTACTTTGAGTTAGAACTGTTACTTGGGCTGTGATATTGTAACTTTTAGGACCTCGGCACACTCTTTTGGCAGTGATAATTGTAGTGAAATTTAAATGTGATGTTTGTCAGGTGTTGGGGAGGGAAAATTAACAAGAATCTCTGTGTCTTTCATTGTTTACTTGGGAAAATAAGCAGGATGTTGGTAAGGACAGAAGTCTGGGATTACATTCTGTTTTACCTGAAATATTTGAGTAGCTTTGTAGGAGAAAATACTTTTTTGTGTTACAAATTAATACTTTGAGTTAGAACTCTTACTTCGGCTCTGATATTGTAACTTTTGAGACTTCGGAACACTTTTTTGGCAGTGATAATTAGATTGAAATATAAATGTGATGTTTCCCTGGTGTTGGCGGGGGAGATTGGCAAGAATCACCTTGCCTTTCATTGTTCATTTGGGAACAAAGGCAGGATGCTGGGAAGGACAGAGGTCTGGGTTTACATTCTGTTTTAACTGAAATATTTGAATAGTTATGTAGGAGAAATTAGTTCTGTGTGGTAAAGGTTACTACTTTTTGTTAGAACTGTTACTTGGGCTGTGATATTGTAACTTATGACGCTTGGGAACACTTGTTTGGCAGTGATAATTTCAGTGAAATTTAAATGTGATGTTTGCCTGTTGTTAGGGGGAGGGGAAATTAACAAGAATCACCTTGTCTTTCATTGTTCACTTGAGAACATAAGCAGGAGGCTGGTAAAGACAGATGTCTGGGTTTATATTCTGTTATAGCTGAAATATTTGAATAGTTTTGTAGATGAAAGTAGTTCTGTGTTTTAAAAATTACTACTCTGAGTCAGAACTGTTACTTGGGCAGTGATATTGTAACTTTTGAAGCTTGGGAACACTTGTTTGGCAGTGATAATTAGAGCGAAATTTAAATGTGATGTCTGCCTGGTGTTGGCAGGGGAAATTGGCAAGAATCACCTAGTCTTTCATTGTTCACTTGGGAACATAAGCAGAAGGCTGGTAAGGACAGAGGTCTGGGTTTATATTCTGTTTTAACTGAAATATTTGAATAGTTTTGTACTTGAAATTAGTTCTGTGTGTTAAAAATTACTGCTTTGAGATAGAACTGTTATTTGGCCTATGATATTGTAACTTTTGGGGCTTGGGAACACTTGCTTAGCAGTGATAATTAGAATGAAATTTAAATGTGATATTTGCCTCGTGAGGGGGGAGAGGAAATTAAAAAGAATCACGTAGTCTGTCATTCTTCACTTGGGAACATATTCAGGGGCTGGTATGGACAGAGGTCTGGGTTTATATTCTGTTTTAACTGAAATATTTGAATAGTTTTGTTAGTGAAATTAGTTATATGTGTTAAAAATTACTACTTTCAGTTAGAACTGTTACTTGGGCTGTGATACAATAACTTTTGAGGCTTGGGAACACTTGTTTGCCAGTGACAATTGAGTGAAAATTAAATGTGATGTTTGCCTGGTGTTAGGGGCAGGGGAAATTAACAAGAATCACCTTGTCTTTCATTGTTCACTTGGGAACATAAGCATGACGCTGGTAAGGACAGAGGTTTGGGTTTATATTCTGTTTTAGCTGAAATATTTGATTAGGTTTGTAAGTGAAATTAGTTCTCTGTGTTAAAAATTACT
Organism: Neoceratodus forsteri; assembly: GCA_016271365.2. Lineage (NCBI taxonomy): Eukaryota > Metazoa > Chordata > Ceratodontiformes > Ceratodontidae > Neoceratodus > Neoceratodus forsteri. The sequence continues at coordinate 630,157,612 of CM057459.1, forward strand.
ACTTTGCTTAAGAACTATTACTTGGGCTATGATATTGTAACTTTTAGGGCTTGAGAACACTCTTTTGGCAGTGATAATTAGAGTGAAATTTAAATGTGATGTTTGCCTGGTGTTAGGGGGAAGGGAAATTAAGCAGAATCTCTTTGTCTTTCATTGTTCTCTTGGGAAAATAAGCAGGATGCTGGTAAGGACAGAGGTCTGGGTTTACATTCTGTTTTAACTGAAATATTTGAATAGTTTTGTAGGTGAAAGTTCTGTGTGTTAAAAGTTACTACTTTGACTTAGAACTGTTACTTGGGCAGTTATATTGTAACTTCTGGGGCTTGGGAACACTTGTTTGGCAGCAATAATTAGAGTGAAATTTAAATGTGATGTTTGCCTGGTGTTAAGGGGAAGGGAAAATAACAAGATTCACCCAGTCTTTTGTTGTTCACTTGGAAACATAAGCAAGAGTCTGGTAAGGACAGAGTTCTGGGTTTATATTCTGTTTTAACAGAAATTTTTGAATAGTTTTGTAGGTGAAATTAGTTCTGTGTGTTAAAAATTACTACTTTGAGTTAGAACTGTTACTTGGGCTGTGATATTGTAACTTTTGGAGCGAGGGAACACTTGTTTTGGCAGTGATTATTAGAGTGAAGTTTAATGTGATGTTTTCCTGATGTTGGGGGTGGGGAAATTAACAAGAATCACCTTGTCTTTCATTGTTCACTTGGGAACATGTGCAGGAGGGCTGGTAGGGACAGAGATCTGGTTTATGACTAGTTTTAACTGAAATATTTAATAGTTTGTGCTTGAAATTAGTTCTGTGTGTTAAAATTACTACTTTGAGTGAGATCTGTTAGCTTGAGCTGTGATATTATAACTTTTGGGGCTTGGGAATACTTGTTTGACAGTGATAATTAGAGTGAAATTTAAATGTGATGTTTGCCTGGTGTTAAGGGGAAGAGAAATTAACAAGATTCACCTCGTCTTTCATTGTTCACTTAGGAAGATAAGCAGCAGGCTGCTAAGAACTAAGGTCTGGGTTTATATTCTGTTTTAACAGAAATATTTGAATAGTTTTGTAGGTGAAATTAGTTCTGTGTGTTAAAAATTACTACTTTGACTTAGAACTGTTACTTGGGCTGTGATATTGTAACTTTCAGGGCTCGAGAACACTTGTTTGGCAGTGATAATTAGAGTGAAATTTAAATGTGATGTTTGCCTGGTGATAGGGGCAGGGGAAATTAAGAAGAATCATCTTGTCTTTCATTGTTCACTTGGGAACATAAGCAGGATGCTGGTAAAGACAGAGGTCTGGGTTTACATTCTGTTTTAACTGAAATATTTGAATAGTTTTGTAGGTGAAATTAGTTCTGTGTGTTAAAAATTAATACTTTGAGCTAGACCTGTTACTTGGGCTGTGACATTGTAACATTTGAGGCTTGAGAACACTTGTTTGGCAGTAATAATTAGAGTGAAATTTAAATGTGATGTTTGGCTGGTGTTGGCAGGGGAAATTGACAAGAATCACTGAGTCTTTCATTGTTCACTTGGGAACATAACCAGAAGGCTGGTAAGGACAGAGGTCTGGGTTTATATTCTGTTTTAACTGAAATATTTGAATAGTTTTGTAGGTGAAATTAGTTCTGTGTTTTAAAAATTACTACTTTGAGTTAGAACTCTTATTTGGCCTGTGATATTGTAACTTTTGGGGCTTCTGAACACTTGCTTGGAAGTGATAATTAGAATTAAATTTAAATGTGATGTTTGCGTCATGTTAGGGGGAGAGGAAATTAAGAAGAATCACGACGTCTGTCATTCTTCACTTGGGAACATATGCAGGAGGCTGGTATGGACAGAGGTCTGGGTTTATATTCTGTTTTAACTGAAATATTTGAATAGTTTTGTTGATGAAATTAGTTATGTGTGTTAAAAGTTACTACTTTCAGTTAGAACTGTTACCTGGGCTGTGATATTGTAACTTTTGGGGCTTGGGAACACTTGTTTGGCAGTGATAATTAGAGTGAAAATTAAATGTGATGTTTGCCTGGTGTTAGGGGGACGGGAAATTAATCACAATCTCCGTGTCTTTATTTGTTCACTTGGGAACATAAGCAGGATGCTGGTAAGGACAGAGGTCTGGGTTTACATTCTGTTTTAACTGAAATATTTGGAATAGTTTTGTAGGAGAAATTAGTTCTAAGTGTTAAAAATTACTACTTTGAGTTAGAACTGTTACTTGTGCTGTGATATTGCAACTTTTGATGCTTGGGAACACTTGTTTGGCAGTGATAATTTGAGTGAAATTTAAATGTGATGTTTGCCTGTTGTTGGGGAGGGAATTTAACAAGAATCACCTTGTCTTTCATTCTTCACTTGGGAACATAAGCAGGAGACTGGCAAGGACAGATGTCTGGGTTAATATTCTGTTTTAGCTGAAATATCTGAATAGTTTTGTAGATGAAAGTAGTTCTGTGTGTTAAAAATTACTACTGTGAGTTAGAACTGTTACTTGGGCTGTGATATTGTAACTTTGGGCTTGGGAACACTTGTTTCACAGTGATAATTAGAGTGAAATTTAAATGTGATGTTTGCCTGGTGTTAAGGGGAAGGGAAATTAACAAGAATCACCTTATCTTTCATTGTTCACTTGTGAAGATAAGCAGGAGGCTGGTAAGGACTGAGGTCTGGGTTTATATTCTTTTTTAACTGAAATATTTGAATAGTTTTGTAAGTGAAATTAGTACTGTGTGTTAAAAATTACTACTTTGAGTTAGAACTGTTACTCGGGCTGTGATATTGTAACCTTTCAGGCTTTGGAACACTTGTTTCGCGCTGATAATTAAAGTGAAATTTAAATGTGAGATTTGCCTGGTGTCAGGGGCGGAGGAAATTATCAAGAATCACCCAGTCTTCCATTGTTCACTTGGGAACATAAGCAGGAGGCCTGGTAAGGACAGAGGTCTGGGTTTACATTCTGTTTTAACTGAAATATTTGAATAGTTTTGAAGGTGAAATTAGATCTGCGTGTTACAAATTACTTCTTTGAGTTAGAACTGTTACTTGGTCAGTAATATTGTAACTTTTGAGGCTTGGGAACACTCGTTTGGCAGTGATTATTAGAGTGAAATTTGAATGTGATGTTTCCCTGGTGTTGGTAGGGGAAATTGACAAGAATCACCGTGTCTTTCATTATTCACTTGGGAACATAAGCAAAAGGCTAGCAAGGACAGAGGTCTGGGTTCATATTCTGTTTTAACTGAAGTATTTGAATAGTTTTGTAGATGAAATTAGTTCTGTGTGTTAAAAATTACTACGTTGAGTTAGAACTGTTACGTGGGCAGTGATATTGTGACTTTTGGGGCTTGGGAACACTTCTTTGGCAGTGATAATTGGAGTGAAATTTAAATGTGATGTTTGCCTGGTGTTAAGAGGAGTGGAAATTAACATGAATCACCTTGTCTTTCATTGTTCACTTGGGAAGATAAGCAGGAGGCTGGTAAAGACTGAATTCTGGGTTTATATTCTGTTTTAACTGAAATATTTGAATAGTTTTGTAGGTGAAATTAGTTCTGTGTGTTAAAAATTACTTCTTTGAGTTAGAACTGTTACTTGGGCTGTGATATTGTAACCTTTGAGGCTTGGAAACTCTTCTTTGGCAGTGATAATTAGAGTGAAATTTAAATGTGATGTTTGCCTGGTGTTGGCGGGGGGAAATTGACAAGAATCACCTTGTCTTTCATTGTTCACCTGGGAACATAAGCAGAAGGCTGGTAAGGACAGAGGTCTAGGTTTATATTCTGTTTTAACTGAAATATTTGAATAATTTTGTAGGTGAAATTAGTTCTGTGTGTTAAAAATTACTTCTTTGAGTTAGAACTGTTACTTGGGCTGTGATATTGTAACTTTTAGGGCTTGGGAACACTTGCTTATCAGTGATAATTAAAGTGAAATTTAAATGTGATGTTTGCCTGATGTTAGGTGCTGGGGAAATTAACAAGAATCACCTTATCTTTCATTGTTCACTTGGGAACATAAGCAGGAGGCTGGTAAGGACAGAGATTTGGGTTTATATTCTGTTTTAACTGAAATATTTGAATAGTTTTGTAGGTGAAATTAGTTTTGTGTGTTAAAAATTACTACTTTGAGTTAGAACTGTTACTTTGGCTTTGATATTGTAACTTTTAGGGCCTGGGAACACTCTTTTGGCAGTGATAATTGGAGTGAAATTTAAATGTGGTGTTTGCCTGGTGTTAGGGGCAGTTGAAATTAACAAGTATCTCTGTGTCTTTCATTGTTCACTTAGGAACATAAGCAGGAGGCTGGTAAGGACAGAGGTCTGGGTTTGTATTCTGTTTTAAATGAAATATTTGTATAGTTTTGTAGGTGAAATTAGTTCTGTGTGTTAAAATTACTACTTTGAGTTAGAACTGTTACTTGGGCTGTGATATTGTAACTTTTGGAGCGAGGGAACACTTGTTTGGCAGTGATTATTAGAGTGAAGTTTAAATGTGATGTTTTCCTGATGTTGGGGGGTGGGGAAATTAACAAGAATCACCTTGTCTTTCATTGTTCACTTGGGAACATGAGCAGGAGGCTGGTAGGGACAGAGATCTGGTTTTATGTTCAGTTTTAACTGAAATATTTGAATAGTTTTGTGCTTGAAATTAGTTCTGTGTGTTAAAAATTACTACTTTGAGTGAGATCTGTTACTTGAGCTGTGATATTGTAACTTTTGGGGCTTGGGAATACTTGTTTGGCAGTGATAATTAGAGTGAAATTTAAATGTGATGTTTGCCTGGTGTTAAGGGGTAGGGAAATTAACAAGATTCACCTCGTCTTTCATTGTTCACTTAGGAAGATAAGCAGCAGGCTGCTAAGAACTAAGGTCTGGGTTTATATTCTGTTTTAACTGAAATATTTGAATAGTTTTGTAGGTGAAATTAGTTATGTGTGTTAAAAATTACTACTTTGAGTTAGAACTGTTACTTGGGCTGTGATATTGTAACTTTTGGGGCTTGGGAACACTCTTTTGGCAGTGATAATTCCAGTGAAATTTAAATGTGATGTTTGCCTCATGTTAGGGGGAGGGGAAATTAACAAGAATCTCTGTGGCTTTCTTTGTTCACTTGGGAACATAAGCAGGATGCTAGTAAGGACAGAGGTCTGGGTTTACATTCTGTTTTAACTGAATATTTGAATAGATTTGTAGGTGAAATTAGTTCTGTGTGTTACAAATTACTACTTTGAGTTAGAACTTTTACTTGGGCTGTGATATCGTAACTTTTGAGGCTTGGGAACACTTGTTTGGCAGTGATAATTAGAGTGAAATTTAAATGTGATGTTTCCCTGGTTTTGGCAGGGGAAATTGACAAGAATCACATTGTCTTTCATTGTTCACTTGGGAACATAAGCAGGAGGGTGGAAAGGACAGAGGTCTGGGTTTATATTCTGTTTTAACTGAAATATTTGAATAGTTTTGTAGGTGAAATTAGTTTTGTGTGTTAAAAATTACTACTTTGAGTTAGAACGGTTATTTGGGCTGCCATATTGTAACTTCTGGGGCTTGGGAACACTTGCTTGGCAGTGATAATTAGAATGAAATTTAAATGTGATGTTTTCCTGATGTTGGGGCTGGGGAAATTAACAAGAATCACCTTGTCTTTCATTGTTCACTTGGGAACATGATCAGGAGGCTGGTAAGGATAGAGATCTGGTTTTATGTTCGTTTTTAACTGAAATATTTGAATAGTTTTGGACATGAAATTAGTTCTGTGTGTTAAAAATTACTACTTTGAGTGAGATCTGTTACTTGAGCTGTGATATTGTAACTTTTGGGGCTTGGGAATACTTGTTTGGCAGTGATAATTAGAGTGAAATTTAAATGTGATGTTTGCCTGGTATTGAGGGGAAGGGAAATTAACAAGAATCACCTTGTCTTTCATTGTTCACTTGGGAACATAAGCAGGATCCTGGTAAGGACAGAGGTGTGGGTTTATATTCTGTTTTAACTGAAATATTTGAATAATTGTGTAGGTGTAATTAGTTATGTGTGTTAAAAATTACTACTTTGAGTTAGAACTGTTACTTGGGCTGTGATATTGTAACTTTTAGGGCTTGGGAACACTTACTTGGCAGTGATAATTAGAGTGAAATTTAAATGTGATGTTTGCCTGGTGTTAAGGGGAGAGGAAATTAACAAGAATCACCTTGTCTTTCATTGTTCACTTGGGAAGATAAGCAGGAGGCTGGTAAAGACTGAGGTCTGGGTTTACATTCTGTTTTAACTGAAATATTTGAATAGTTTTGTAGGTGAAATTAGTTATGTTTGTTAAAAATTACGACATTGAGTTTGAACTGTTACTTGGGCTGTGGTATTGTAACTTTTGGTTATTGTAACTTTTGGGGCTTGGGAACACTTGTTTGGCAGTGATAATTAGAATGAAATTTAAATGTGATGTTTGCCTGGTGTTAGGCGGATGGGAAATTAACAAGAATCTCTGTGTCTTTCATTGTTCACTTGGGAACATAAGCAGGATACTGGTAAGGACAGAGGTCTGGGTTTACATTCTGTTTTAAGTGAAATATTTGAATAGTTTTATAGGTGAAATTAGTTATGTGTGTTAAAAATTGCTACTTTGAGTTTGAACTGTTACTTGGGCTGTGATATTGTTTCTTTTGGGGCTTGGGAACACTTGTTTGGCTGTGATAATTAGAGTGAAATTTAAATGTGATGTTTGCCCGGTGTTAAGGGGAAGGGAAATTAACAAGAATCACCTTGTCTTTCATTGTTCACTTGGGAACATAAGCAGGATGCTGGTAAGGACAGAGGTCTGGGTTGATATTCTGTTTTAACTTAAATATTTGAATAGTTTTGTAGGTGAAATTAGTTCTTTGTGTTACAAATTACTACTTTGAGTTAGAACTGTTACTTGGGCTGTGATATTGTAACTTTTGGGGCTTGGGAACCCGTGTGTGGCAGTGATAATTAGAGTGAAATTTAAATGTGTTGTTTTTTTGGTGTTGGGGTACGGGAAATTAACAAGGATCACCTTGTCTGTCTTTGTTCACTTGGGAACATAAGCAGGAGGCTGGTAAGGACAGAGGTCTTGGTTTTTATTCTGTTTTAACTGAAATATTTGAATAGTTTTGTAGGTGAAATTAGTTATGTGTGTTAAAAATTACTACTTTGAGTTAGAACTGTTACTGAGGCTGTGATATTGTAACTTTTGGGGCTTGGGAACACTTGTTTGGCAGTGATAATTAGAGTGAAATTTAAATGTGATGTTTGGCTGGTGTTAGGGGGAAGGGAAATTAACAAGAATCACCTTGTCTTTCATTGTTCACTTGGGTACATAAGACGGGAAGGCTGGTAAGGACAGAGGTCTGGGTTTATATTCTGTTTTAACTGAAATATTTGAATAGTTTTGTTGGTGAAATTAGTTCTGTGTGCTAAAAATTACTACTTTGAGTTAGAACTGGTACTTGGGCTGTGATATTGTAACTTTTAGGGCTTGGGAACACTTGTTTGGCAGTGATAATCAGAGTGAAATTTAAATGTGATGTTTGCCTGGTGTTAGGGGGAGGGGAAATTAACAAGAATCACCTTGTCTTTCATTGTTCACTTGGGAACATAAGCAGGAGGCTGGTGAGGACAGAGGTATGGGTTTATATTCTGTTTTAACTGAAACATTTGAATAGTTTTGTTGGTGAAATTAGTTCTGTGTGTTAAAAATTACTACTTTGAGTTACAACTGTTACTTGGGCTGTGATATTATAACTTTTGGGGCTTGGGAACACTTGTTTGGCAGTGATAATTAGAGTGGAATTTAAATGCGATGTTTGCCTGGTGGTGGTAAGACCCTCCCACCTGCCCTGTGTTTTAGGCTTTTAAATACTGAAAAGCCACTGGGGTTGGAATTGAAGGGCTGCATGATTTCTGTTATGACTGAAATTTGAAGCAACAGGTACTGGTGGGGCTGTGACATCATACGGTACCTGATATCTGCATTCACACACTGTTAGTGTTACTGGACACACACTGGACTGTATGTGTTTTTGAAACTTTGGAACTTTATTGGTGGGGTTGAAATTGGGTTTGTAAATAACTGCAGTCAGTATAGAGAGAAACTGTATTACAGGGGGAAGGGACTGAGAAAAGGGGTGTGTGCCATTATAAACAGAGGGGGACAAACAGGGTGGCTATATTCCACCATGGCAGGCATCTTCAGAAGGGTTGTAGGCTGCACAGGCTATGGGATGGCAATAATCCTCAATTGGGCCTGGAGAGAGGGAGGCTGCCCACTCTGTAGACAGCTATCTTGTATCAGGAGTGAAGTATATTGGTTAAGGAGTTAGCTGGGGGTGTCCAATGATAAGGGGTGTGGATATTGGCAGCAGAAGGATAGGGCTGAGGGGAGGCTAGGGCAACGCTCTGAAATTACAGGACGTTATGTTACAGCAAGCAGGAGGGGGGGATATTAGGGACAGAGGACCCTTAGATAGAGATGTTGACACTAAGAGGAAAGCGTACGGGGTGAACATTCTGAATACAAAGAGAGTGGAGGGGGAAGAGTCAGGAGGGGCTGTTGTGGAGAGGCCTAGTAGAGCAGACATTGAGAAGGGAGGGGCTGTTAAGGAGAAGCCTAAAACAGCAGACTGTCTCCTAAGGAGGACAGAGCAAGAGGGAAGGAAGAGGGGCAGTTTAGAGGTGCAGTCAGGGGAAACTTGGGTTACTTGATGGAGGCTGACATAGAGTGTCACACTAAATTTAAGCTACTAAGCAACCTAGTGGGGGAGGAAGGGGTTGGTAGAAATGAGGAAACTGATGCAGAGGCCGGGGGAGGGAGTCGGATACCCATAGGGCATCACAGATCAGCAATGGAAAGGATAGAAATAGTACCAGAGGGAGAAGGGGAAACATAAATGTTAAGCAGATGGGGAGATGCAACATATTGCAGACATGAGGGAGAAGAGCATGACTGGAGAGAAACTGGGAGACAAGGAGGTGGGGGAGGAGCCCCCCTTCAGCAGGGGGTCAGTACCAAGGATGGGGCCCTAGCTAAAGTGGACCCACAGAGAGCCTCTGGAGGTAGGGGTACTATTACAAGGGGGGGAGGATGGCAGTGTGGGGAAAGGGGAAACCATCAGGGCCAGGATAAATGGTTCGGATAAGAGAGGGTTAAAGGGGACACCTATTCAGAGGGGGTCTGAGTTAAGTGGGCAAAATAACGAGGGAGGCAGAAAGGGTAGGGTGACAAGGGGGTCTCTAATAAGGCAGGCAGGCTCCCATGGAATTGAGATCATGAATAAAGGGGGGATGTGGGACTGAGAGTGCATAGTGGAGGTAACCATAAGGATGATGGCGGTGTTAAGGTTCTGTTATTGGGAGACTCAATGATTAGGGGTATCCAGTGGGAGGGACGGGGGTGGATGCCATAGCCAGGTGAAGGTAGTGAGTATCTCTGGGCTGACAGTGCACAGAGCAAAGTTCATGGTGTACGAACTGGTTAGGGATTGTGGAGGGAAACCGGATTTTCTGGTGCATTTGGGAACTAACGATCTAGAGGGAAATAGCATTTTGGAAATCCAAGCAAGGTTCCAAGAACTTGCCAGAGTCTGTCAGGATAATGGACGCAACATTTCCTTTTTGAAGATATTGCCAGTCCCAAAAGGCCTCAGTGGAGAAAAAAATGAAGATCACAGAGGTTAATGACTGGCTCAGGAAGTGGGTGAAGAGTGGGTTGGGGGTGTTAGGGAACTGGAAAGGAGTTTGGAAGGATAAGGGACTGTATGCCAAGGACAGGCTTCATCTTGCCCCATTAGGGAAGGAAGTCCTTAAACAGGGGATGGCTGACTACATTCAAGAAAGGTGGGGTTTAAACTTGTGGGGAGAAGGGATAAGAGAGGGCTGACCAAGCCCTCTCCTCAGATGAGGGAGTAGCCTTCAAACCCAAGGGAGGGAAACAGACTGGGGGTGGAGGTTTCAGGAGGAGCAGAGGAGGATGGAGTATAAGGAACCTGGATGGGGTTCGACAAAGGGATCAGGGGATAAGGGTTGGGGTTGGTGTTAGTAAATGCCAGGAGCTTGGGAAACAAGTTGCCAGAGTTCCAGGCCATGCTGTTCGGGGGGGGTGGATGTGGCGACGGTCACAGAGATGTGGGCCAACAAATACCATGACTGGGACCTAAACGTGCAGGGGTACACTATGCTTAGGAAGGATAGAAAGGAGGGCAGAGGGGGTGGAGTGGCTATGTTCATTAGAGATGACATAGAAATTGCTAGGGTAGAAGAGGCAGAGGGAAACGTGGAGGCCTTATGGGTCACCTTACGATCCCCGGCAGGAGATAAGGTCAAGCTGGGTGTAGTATATAGGCCCCCCAGGATGGGTGATGTTCTGGAGGATGGTTTGCTGGACAACATCATTGCCCAGTGTGGACCAAAAGGGAAGGAGTGGTGTTGATGGGGGACCCAATGATGCCAGGTACAACTGGGAACCATGTCCTCTAAGGTGGCCAAGGAGCAGAGGCTGCTGGATGGCTTCCAGGATGTGTTCTTAACACAGCATGTGATGGAGCCCACAAGGGAGGGGCATGTCCTGGACGTGGTTCTGGCAGATGGGGATCTTGTAAGGGACTTGGTTGTAGAGGATCCCCTGATTGGGAGTGAGCACAATACTGTCTGGTTTCAAATAAGCATGGGGGGAGGGGGGCGATCTAGGACACTGGCAGTGGACTTCATGGGGCAGACTTTGTGGGCATGGGAAATATTCTCAAGGATCACTTGAAGGGGATTACATCAATGACAAATGTGGAAAGGAGATGGGAGGTCATAAAACGGGGACTTCATGAGGCAGTCAGGACCTGCGCTAAGGTGAAACGTAAGGGAGCAAGGTCACATAAACCATGCTGGTGGTCCAGTGAGGTTCAGGTAGTGGTCAGAGAAAAGAAGGCGGCCTACAAAAAATATAAAACAACAAGAGGGATAGGATAAGGAAATGTACCATCTTGCATCTAGAAAAGTCACCGGATGGTGAGGGGCAAAGTCCAGTAAACAGCAGCGGCTGGTGCAGGGGATACATGGAGGGGAAAAGGGGTTCTTCCAGTACATTGGGGAGTGGAGAAAAACTAAGGGCCATCTCAGCAGATTGAGATCAGAAGGAGGGTAGGTGGAAGAGGCGAGGGACCAGGCAGAGGTATTTAACGAGTACTTTGCCTCTGTGTTCACTAGGGAGGGGGATGGGATATCTACAAAGCAAGGCACTATGGGGATAGAAGCTGCGGTGAGTGGGATCAGGGGAGCAACAGAAATGGAGCAAGAGGGAGGGAGAGGTACCCCAAGGGTGTCACATCAGGATAAGGATAAAAAGGCCAGTAAGGTGGAGGGGACGGATGATACTATCTCCATCAAAAGGGTTTGGTTAGCCCTCAAGGCCTTAAAGAAAGACAAATCTCCTGGGCCAGATGGCATTCATCCGAGAGTACTATGGGAATTGGCGGACATACTGGCTGCACCCCTGGCAGAGCTCAACAGGTCACTTGAGACAGGGAAGGTACCTAAGGATTGGCGAGAGGCACATGTGGTGCCAATCCATAAAGGGGGGGTCGAGGGAAGTACCAGGTAACTATAGACCCATCTGTTTGACCTCGTGGTGGGAAAATTAATGGAGAGTATACTAAAGGAACGATTGGGGGTGTTCTTGGAGGAGGTGGGAGGTCTGGATAGTTGGCAACATGGGTTTATGCCAGGTAGATCATGTCAAACCAATCTTGTGGAGTTCTATGAAAGGGTAACATCAGAACTGGACAGGGGAAAGCCTGTGGATGTATTATTCTTGGACTTCAGCAAGGCGTTTGACTCTGTCCCCCACACTGGTCTGGTGGAGAAACTGATGGGGTTGGAAGTAGGCCCTTTGATGGTCAGATGGATTTAAAACTGGCTAGCTGGATGCACCCAGATAGTAGTGGTCTGTGGGGAGCTCTCAAACCCTAGAGAGGTTGGTAGTGGGTACCAGAGGGGCTCGGTCCTGGGTCCAATCCTGTTTAATGCATACACATCGGACATCAGGGAGGGTATGGGGTGAAATGAGTCTCTTCGCGATAACTCCAAGATGGGAGCAGTAGTTGAGGGAGAAGAGGGGAGGTTGCCCTGCAAGGGACCTGGACACCCTGGAAAGCTGGGCTCACACATGGAAATTAAATTTCAGTATCACCAAGTGCAAGGTGTTACATCTTGGTGGGAAACCCAAACACGGTACACCCTGGGAGGGAGGCGTGGAGGCCTCAATAGGGGAAAAGACCTAGGGGTCATGGTGGATGCATGTATGAATAACTCTGAGCAATGCAGGAGAGCAGCATCAAGGCAAACAGGATGTTGGGATGCATCATAAGGGGATCACCTCTAGGAGCAAAGGAAGTGATTCTGCTGCTGTACAATGGACTGGTTATACCACACCTTGAGTACTGTGTACAGTACTGAGACCACACTTAAGAGAGACACAGCTCCTGGAGAAGGTACAGAGGAGGGCAACTAAGATGATACGAGGGCTAGGGGATTTGATGTATGAGGACAGACTTGAGCTCTGCCTGTTTTCATTGGAGGAGAGGAGAGATGGGGGGACATGACTGAGGTCTTCAAGTACCTCAAATGAATAAATAGGGTAAACATGGAGGGGATCTTTAGACTAAAGCAGGGAGGTATCACCAGAGGGCATGGTTTGAAGGTGAAAGGGTGAGGGGGGGAAGAGGAGGAGGTTTTTCACTGAGAGGGTGGCAGACCCTTGGAATGCACTGCCTGGTGAGCTGGTTCAGAGATCCACAGTGGAGGGCTTCAAGAGAGGGTGGGACAGACACAGAAAGTGGATGTATCAGATGATGGCCTGTCCCAGGGGGGTGGGGATGGATGATAGGGGTTTCTGGAACACAAGGGGGGGAGGGCCTCGGCACCCAACTAGGGATCTGAGGTTCGAGCAAACTCGATAGACCGTAAGGCCTAATCTGCTGGCAAATAGTATGTTAGTATGTAAGTGGGGTGCCCCAGGGGTCAGTGCTGGGAACCCTCCTTTTCAATACATACATCAGTGACATAGCAGAATGTCTAGAGGGAAGAATGTACTGTACCTGTTTGTGGAGTAAACGAAAATCTGCAATAAGGTGGACATCCCAGGGGGATGGAGGCCATGTGGCAGGACCTGAAGATCCTGGAGGGGTGATCAGAAACCTGGCAACTGAAATTCAATGCCAAAAACTGCTGTGATGCATCTGGAGGACAAAAACCCACAAGCTGCTTGCACTCTAGGAGTTGAGGAACTCAAAAAAACAGAGCAGGAGGGAGACCTGGGGATTAAAATATCAAGCAACTTTAAGGTGGGTAGCCAGTATAGCAAGGCTGTGGGGGAGGCAAATGGAATGTTGGCATGCACTGGGAGGGGCATAACTAGCAGAAGTAGGGAGGTGCAGATGCCTCTTTACAGGGCCATGGTGAGACCACAACTGGTGTACAGGGTCCTGTTCTGGAGACCACACCTATGCAAGGACATTGATGGAATGGAAAGGGTTCAGAGAAGAGCAACCAAGATGGTGCACAGTATGCAGGGGAAACCATACGAACAGAGGTAGGAATTAGATCTGTACCCAGTGGAGACTAGAAGGGAGGGGGACATAACTGAAACTTTTAAATATGTGAAGGGGGGAGCTTGTTAAGAAGGAAGGAGGGGGCTAAAACTAGAGGGCATAGCCTGAGATTGGAAGGTGGAAGATATAGAGGCAATGGGAGGGGATGGTTCTTCATGGAGAGAGTGGTGGAGGCCTGGAATAAACTACCAGAAGAGGTGATGGAGGTCAAAATAGTAGAAGGATTTAAGAGGGCATGGGACAGACATATGGGATTGGGAAGTGAGGGGAAGGGGAGGGCCCGTAAGAGTGAAGATGGGTAGGGGAGGGGTGAAAGAGCAGACTCGATGGGCTGATGAGGTCCTTTTCTGCCATCAGATTTCTGTGATTCAAAGCAGGGATAAAGTAAGTGCACAGTACAGGGGGATGATTCAGCCACAGCAGTCACACTGGGAGTATAGTAGGTTACATATACAAGACTTGAAGTGGTTAATTGGAATTATGGTGGCCAGTTTTAGTGTTTTTAGTATGGTCTCCCTGGTATGAGGGACAACAGCAGCAAGGGTGCATTCCTCAGATTTGGAGCAAATTTTTCTTGATTATACGTGGGCAGATTGGGGGATCTAAGGCTGTATGTAAGAGGGTTTTTTGGAGTTATTGTGCATAGCAGGAAGGATGGGAGAGTATTAGTTATGAATCTGTAAGCATAGATGTACCAGTGTTGCTGCCTAGGGGTGCCAAAGAAGTCCAGCCCACTGCTTCGTATAAGTAACAGTGATAGGTGCTCCAAGGTAAACCTGATATGAATCTAAGGGTGCTGTGGTAGAGAGGGTCTAGCATTCCCAGGAGGGAATCAGATACAGTTCTATGTATGCAGTATCCATAATCCAGTTTGGTTAAGAATAAGGAGCTGACCAGATTTTTCCTAACAGGGAGGGTAAATAATCTTTAGTTTCTGTAAAAAAAAGTCAATAGGCCTTTCAGTTTGTCAAACAACAAGGGGAGGAAGGGAAGGATAGGGGAGAACAACACCTGGCTGGGGGGATGATGTCGTACCAAGGGGCATGGGTTAGAAGGTGTCTGGGGCAGAACCTGGAACAATAATGATTTGTATGCAGGGGATAGGCTACATTTGAGCGGGGAAGGAAATGGAGTATTAAAGCTGAGGACAGAGTGGTACATCGCCTTGGTAAATCGCGCCATAGTAATGACTCCCTGAACCTGAATTAGTCCTCCTAACTCTTGATTCGTTCCTTATTCCCCTAACAACCATTCTAAATTGGTCCCTTTGCCTCAGCCAGTTTCCTGCCCACTGGAAATCTGTCATCACCCCAATATTTAAAAGTGGGGACCGCACCTCCCCGGGAAACTACTGCCCCATCTCTATTCCCCCCCATCTCAAAGGTGCGCCAAAAAATAGTTGCGAACCAACTCACTAACTATCTCACAAAATATAAGTTGCTCTTCCCTGAACAGCATGGTTTCAGGAAGGAACATAGCACCACCACTGCCCTTCTTGAATACACCTCACCCCCTTCTTGAATACACCTCATTCATCAGTAAAGTCCTTGATGGAGGACACCTTGTAGGAGCTACATACATAGACCTAACAAAGGCTTTTGACTCATCAGTCACACCCTCCTTCTCCAATCCCTGCCTCTTATGGGACTGTCAATGGAGGCCACCTCGTGGTTCAAAGACTACCTTAGCAGTAGATCCCAAAGGATCAAAATTAACTCCATGCTATCCACCAGTAAACCTGTTCTCTCAGGGGTCCTCCAGGGTTCCATTCTAGGTCCCCTCCTTTTCACCCTATTCCTTAACACCCTCCCCATGTCCTGCATGGGCCAGATTCTCCTTTATGCAGATGATGCAGTCCTTTTCGCCAGCCACCCTGACCCCATCTCCCTCCAATCCTCCCTCCAGCACTCCTTCTCAGAAGCCGAAGCCAGGTTCATTGAGCATAGACTTGTTCTGAACTATAGAAAAACAAAGGCCATGCTCTTTGCCCATTGCCAAAATGCCGTAAGTAATTTTCCCCTCTGCAGCCATAACTTCCAACGCTCCCCTCTTGAATTAGTACCTACATTCAAGTATCTGGGGGTCATGATAGACACGTACCATGGGCATATAAATCTGCTCAGCTCGGCCGCCAAACATTGACTAGGACTCCTGTACAGGCTTAGGGGATGCCTGCCCCCTGAAGCCCTGCAGCTTGCAGTGACCTCCTCTGTACTATGGGATAGTCTTCTATGGCTCTGCTGATCCCACTGCCCTCCATCGCATCAAGGTTACCCTTAATAAAGCCTGCCGATTGGTCTTGGGTAGTAGCAGACTGACCCACACATGTGAGCACTATCGACTCACCAGCTGGCTAAACTTCAAAGGAAGGTTTAGATACCAAACCTGTATCCTAGCCAGAAAGCTCACCCTGGAACACTCCCCTCAGAGTCTCCGACACCCAATACAACCCCTCTCCCACCAGAGGGTCACTAGGAGCTCACTGTTCACTTCCTTCTCTGTCCCTCTCTGCAGGTCCACTATGGGTCAATGCTCTTTTTATTACAGAGCACCCCTCTGGATGAGTCACTTACTCTCCGCTGTCACTTTGGAGCAGCGGCAAGGACCTTATAAGGCCTCTCTCCACTCGATACTTCTTTCCCAATTAACATGTGACTGCATCTAGTATGCGCCACTGCACCTAGGCCCTTGGAGGCCAGATACCTCAGGAACTCCCCCCCCCCAGCTTGGACCCTTTAGAACATGTATGCCAACTAACTGTTTCTTACTATAACCAATTATTGACTCTGGGTTTGTATTGTCACCCCCAGCTCTGGAACCTGTCTTTGTGGTATATTCCTGCTGTTATGCTGCTTGTTACTTATTTTGCCTCAGAGTTTGTTCTTCCACCCTCAGCTCTGTAACCTGTTTTCCGTTGTATATTTTGCTGTGATGCTGTCTGTTGCTTGCATGTAAGACTGACATGGAGCCTTTGCAAAAGAGCCCTTGACTCAAAGGTTATAATTCTAATACTTCTCAATAAACAGTAAACAAAGCAACAAGGGTAGATCTAAACTAGGAAGGGGGGGGGATGGCACGTGGACAGCTGGTAGGCAGGGTTTCCAGAGAGGGGAGCCAGATGAGCCTACCCCCCAAGCTATAGGGGAGGACATCAGAGTAGCGACAAAAGTGGGGATTAGTCAAGGAGGGGAAGGGAAAGAAACAGGTTGGAGGGTGGTGTCACTGAATGCGAGGGAGTCTAGGAAACAAGTCAGCTGAGTTACAGGCTCTCTTGGCAGCGGGGCAGGTGGATATTGCGGCCATAACAGAAACTTGGGCCACCCAGTTCCAGGACTGGGATATGATGATCCCAGGGTATAGGATATTCAGAAAGAACAGGACAAACAGGAAAGGTGGGAGGATGGCAATCTATGTCCAGGAGGGAATAAGGTGCATAAGAGGAGAGGGGGAGAAGGAGGAGCAGAGGCCCTATGGATGCAGTTTCAGGACTCAAAGAGTAGGGCACTGAGGATGGGGTAGTGTGTAGGGCACCAACTCAAGGGGAGGAGCTAGACAGGGAGTTAGCAGAACAAATTAAGAGGGTTTGCAGGAAGGGGAACACAGTGGTGGTGGGGACTTCAACCTACCTGGGATGGACTGGAGCACCCCAACCAACACAAGTGTTTTTTTTTTGTTTGTTTTTTTTATTTTAGCCTTTGGTAACTGGGTAAGGCCCACTAGGCACAAGTGCCTGCTTTCAGGGGGGACCTGGGAGCACTGGGCAGTTAAGTGACTCGCTCAGAGTCACACAGTATGCAAGTGGAGGTTGTGAGAATCAAACTCAGGTCTGGTCTGCTGGATGTACCAAGCTTTTTCACACCTCATTCCTCTAACCTCTACGCTATACTGCCAGCATGAAGTGCAAGGGTGCAGGTCATACTGGGAGCATTTCAGGATAGCTTCTGGTACAGCTGGTCCATGAGTCAACTAGGTTGGGAAGGACTCTGGACCTTGTAGTATCAAACGGGGAGGCCGTAAGGGACCTGGAGGTGGAGGACCCTCTGGATGGGAGTGATCACCATTCAGTGTGGTTCACACTCAAAATGGGAACACAAACTGGAGGTTCGGGTACCAGGGTGATTGATTTCAGGGGGACAGATTTTAACACAAAGGGGGAAATTCTGGTAAGGCATCTGGAGGGAATCCAACCAACCATGGATGCCAGTCAAAAATTGGATATTATTAAGACAGGGCTGGCAGAGACCACTGGGGCATGTACTAGGGCATGAAGTAAGAAGGGATGGGCAAAGAAAACCAGTTGGCTGACTCTGGAGATAATAGAGGGGATGAGGGCCAAAAGGAAAGTTTTTCAGAGATTCAGGAGATCAGGAAGGGGGGGGTTGGATGACAGGGAGGAGTATATGAAGAAGTCCAGGGAGGTTACCAGACTAGTCAGAGCCGCCAAGGCATCCAGAGAGCAGAGTCTGGCACAGGGCATTAAGGGCAGAGAAAAGGACTTCTTCAGATACATTAGCAAGAGAAAGAGGAACAGGGACCAGATAATGAGAATTAAGAAGGACGGGAGGTAGGCAGAGAAAGGGGAGGAACAGGCAGGGGCACTAAATGAGTACGTCTGCTCTGTATTCACAAAAGAGGAGGGGACAGATACCTCATGGGGATGGTGGAGTAGGCAGGGGAGGGAAGGGAAGGGAGTGACAGATGGAGAAATTACAGAGGGTGGGGTACTGGAAGAACTGAGGGCACTGCAGGTGGACAAAGCACCAGAACCTGATGGCATCCCCTAGAGCAACAGTTCTCAAACTTTGTCACAGTGAGCCTCCCCTAAGCTATGAAAAAGATCTTGAGCCTCCCCTAAAATACTGAAATATTTTTGGGCCTCCCCATAGAAAAATAGCCTACTCTTCACAGTACATCAGGAATAAATTGAAACACATGGCATAGCTTGCTTTCATGTTATTAAACATTGTACCACCTCCCAAAGGACAACCTACTTCTCAATATTTTGACTCAAACCATTGCTACCCTTATTGCCATACCTTCATGGGTCAGACTGCTTTTTCTGTTTCTCCTCTAACTGGAATAACCTTTCTGCCGACCTCTGCCTCTCCCCCACCCAGCTCTTAAGCAACTTCTCAGGGATCATTTTGCTCCCTCCTGCTCTTATTCCTACTACCTGTATGGTTAACTCTTGTATTTGGACAGTTCTGCTGCCAGTCTAATTAATCATTGTTCCTTGCATTGTTGGTTTATTGTTCGTAGTTTGTTTGCACTTTCATTCATTTTGTATTGCTTGAGTGTTTTGCAGTTACATTTTGGATTGTATTCTCTCACTACCCTTCCCTGGGTACACCTGAAATAAGCCATGGCTCAGTGTACAGTACTTTCCCTGGTCACAAACTTGTGAATAAATACATACATTCACCTACTATTATCCTCTTTCAGTTTGCCTTATCCCTTCACTCAAACTCTATAAAGTTCAAAATTTAAATACAGTACTTTTTCAAGACTTGCTTGAGCCTCCCCTGGAACAGGTTGTGGCCTCCCCAAGGAGGCTGGCCTCACCATTTGAGAACCCCTGCCCTAGAGTACACAAAGAGCTGTCAGGGGGCCTGGCAGGACCATTGGCTGACCTGTTCAGTACCTCCCTGGACACAGGATGCATACCACAGGATTGGAAGTTGGCCCATATGGTGCCCATTCACAAAGGTGGCCCAATGGATGATTGGCACGGGGTCATTATGTTGCATGGCAGAATGCCATAAGGCACAATTGCAGTGCGTGATTTCTTGTAGTTTTTTGCTCTATGGGGGCTCCATCCTCCACACCCCCGTTATGGGGGCCTGCGCCCTCCAGCCCCTCCCCACTAAAGATTCCAACTCCAGGGGAGGGAGGTCCAACTCAGAGAGCGCACAGGTCCAGGTTTCACCATAATGCCGTACGCTATTAAGCGTACGATATTATGACCCGGTACGTGGATGATCCAGGTAACTACAGAGCAGTGAGCCTCACATCAATTGTGGGAAAGCTCATGGAGACAATCCTTAAAGAGAGGCTGGTGACATTTTTGGAGGAAAATGGTTTCCAGGAAGGGCAACAACACGAGTTTGTTTCAGGCAGATCCCACCAGACAAACCTGATTGAGTACTATGACTGGGTAACCAGGGAACTGGACAACGACCATGCAGTGGATGTCCTGTACTTGGATTTCAACAAGGACTTCAATTCCATGCTGCATGGGAGGCTAGGGGAGGAAGCTAGAACATGTAGGGGTGGGTACAAAGATGGTCAAATGGATCACTAACTGGCTGAAGAGCAGGCAGCAAAGAGTGGTGGTGGAGGGGAAACTCATCATCAAGAGTGGTGACAAGCGGGGTGCCACAGGGATCGGTACTGGGACCGGTGCTGTTTGGGATATTCATAGCAGATATCTCATATGGGATGCAAAGTAAGATCAGTCTGTTCACAGATGATACCAAGATGGGAGCTGTGGTAGATGACATTGAGGGGTGGAAGGGACTGCAGGAAGGCCTGAATAAATTACAGGAGTGGTCTGAAACATGGCAGTTGGGGTTCAATGCCAAGAAGTGCAAAGTGCTGCACTTCGGAGCCGAGAACCAGAGGAGGAGGAGCTATCAGATGGGAGGGGTACAGTTGGGGAGCACAAAGGAGGAAAAGGATCTGGGGGTGATTATAACAGGGAATATGAACAACTTGGCTCGGTGCAGGAAGGCAGCAGTGAAAGCCAATAAGATGCTGGGCTGTATAGTGAGGAGGATCTCCTCTAGAAGTAATGAGGTGATCCTTCCCCTGTCCAGGTCACTGGTCAGGCAGCACCTGGAGTAGTGCATGCAATACTGGCACCCATTCCTGAAGAAGCATTTGGCTATATTTATACTCCTGCACTTACCTCACAGGGGCTCTGCATGAGGAGTACTTGTATTTTTTTTTCGTTAAAACCACTGGAGCAATTTGGTATTGGGGGTGAGCAAAGGCTGTGTGACCCAAGAACTACTTCTGGGTCACGTTATTGGATAAAAAGTGGCCCCTCTGTGAGTGGGGTAAGCTGTGCACCGAGACACGTGCGTTTGGCGCATGTCTGGCATGTCAGGCAGAAAAGGCAGCCCAAGACTGTAAGTAAACATGATAAATAGCACAGTATATATTATATCAAAAAGACTGTATGCAAAGCACAGAACTAAGGAACCATAACATGAACGACATAAACACTACGTTGGACTCCTTGTGTAGGGAAGGCAATCTGTCCTTGTGCACCAAGTGTCATATGTATGTGCCAATAAATACACAAGGGGAAACTACATATGTGTGTGTTAAATGCACCGAGTTTGAAACAGTACTTTACAAGTTGAATCTTGCTACAAATGAATTAAATAACTTAAAGCAAGTTATGGAGATTGAACAAGATTGCCTAGAACAAAACATAACCCAGGCCCCATCCATGCTTTATTCAAAGAAAAGAGCAAGAGAAAATACTCTAACAGAGAATGAGCTCCCAGAAACCTCTCTAAATCTTCAAAGTAATAAAAAAGCTATGCAGTCAGGGAACAAGAATACCAATGAATGGTACTCAGTAACATCAACAAATAAGTATAAGAAGTGTAGGAAGGCACTATCAGTACAAGAAACCATACTATCAAATAGGTTTCAACCGTTAACAGTGGTACCTAGTACCCCAACCCAGTCACCTCATGTCATCCTGAGACAGGAAGAAATGATAGTGTTGGAGGACTCAAATATAAAACACTGCGACACTACCATATGTCAGGGAGATAAGGAAAATAAAATGGTTCTCTGCTACCCAGGAGCTAGGATTAAGGATATACAAAATCTACTATCGAAGGTCCTAAAACCTACATCAAACAGAAAGCAAATAGTAGCTACACATGGGGGTATAAACGATGTTGGGGTTCATCACGAAAAAGATATATGTTATGATATAATGGACACCACTCAAAAAATAAAGCAAAAGGGCAGGGAAGCAATAATTTCTGGCATACTACCAGTTCCAAGAGCATTACATGAAAAAAACAGGACAGTTGTAAGAATTAACATAAGACAGCAAAATTGGTGTAATGAACAAAATATTGAGTTCTTCGACACATGGAAAACATTTGGTGGTAATAGGAACCTATAAAGCAACGATGGTCTACACTTAAATATATATGGAGCCCAGATGCTGGGAGACTTGATTAGGTCAAAAGTGGAAACCTCTTATTTAAAATGGAAGTGGAAGGGGGGAAGGGATTTAATAAGCAATAAAAATGAAAACAAACACTACAACAAAAACAGAATAGTATTAAAGTTCTTCTATGTAATACAAGAAGTTTGCAAAATAAATTTAACGAATTACAAAGCACAACCTTAACATCCCATATTGATATAGCCCTAGTGACCGAAACATGGTTGGATGACAAAGATGAGTGGGGTCATGAAATTGAAGGATACAATATGATCAGAAATGATAAGACAACATAGATGAGGCGGTGGCATTGCTGTTTACATTTCCAAAAATATAAAACATGCTGATGTTTCTGCACAAATAAAAGTTCATGATGTAAACACAGAAACTTTATGGATAAAAATAGGAGGTAATCCCACAAATGAACATATCCTTGGTCCATGTTACAGGCCCCCAGATTCCACTGCAGAGGTTAATATTGATATAATGAAGGAAATAGAGAAAGCTATAGAGATGGGCAGCTTAATATTAGCAGGAGACTTCAATTATTCTGATATTGACTGGTTTAATAACTTAGCCTTCTCAAAAACAAGTACAGAATTTTTGGAGTTCTGTTTGGAAAACACCTTAACGCCAACATGTGCGCTCTCCTACTAGATCAGACAACTTATTAGATCTGGTTTTCACAGATGAAGATGTAAATATCACACAATGCAACATTAAATTCCCTATAGGAAATAGCAACAATGCTTCCATGGTTTTCTCCATCAATAATCTGGTTCTCGCTATCAAGTGGTGCCCTGAATTCTATATTTATAAATCAGCAGATACCGAACAAATAAAGCTCTTACTGAGCTAGACTGGAGTGAGACATTAAGCCAAAAATCATTAAATGAGTGTTGGCATTATATAAAATCCACCATCTTAACAACTATGAATAAACACGTTAAAAAGGTAAAAAAAATATCATAATAAAGGTAAACAACCTAGATGGCTAACCAAAGGGATACATAAGTCAATAAAAGAAAAAAATAAATGTATGGTCAATTTAAAAGGCATACGACAGACAGTAACTGGAATAGGTTTAAACATTTACAAGGAAAATGCAAAAGAAAAATTAATAATGTAAAAAAGGCCTATGAACTTAAACTGGCAAATTCTGCCAGCAAGCGTAATAGTAAACAATTTTACAGTTTCATTAACTCCCTAAAAAAAAAAAAAAAAAAAACAGAGTTATCTACAATATAACATATTGGTAGTCTCGTAACTGACCCTGCAGATATTGCCAATGTTTTCAATACTTACTTCAAACCGGTTTATAACACAGATCTCCACAGATCTCTCAACTCCTGGCTATAATCCTCGCCCACTCTCTCCTGGCCCTTACCTTAGCCCCTACCATTCCTACACACCTCTTGTATTAGCCCCAGCCCCTGTTCTAGTCCCTCATACCCCTTCCTACCTTGTCACTCACCAGAGGCTATGATCACCATTTCTCAGTCACTCAAACACTGTGTCTCCTTGTCTACATTGGCTTTCCCAGGAACCTTAGACGTTCTGGGTGCCATATGCTGAATGTATGTCATGATACCTCCATAGTTGATATGTACTGTATATATTAGATTTTCTAGTCTGCTTTCATTGTCCTACCTTGTACTGTTATGTTTAATCAATTTCTGCCTTTTTCTTCCTGTATATATAAGTGTTTTGATTATATCTGTATATGTATCAATTATTGAACCTTTACCTTATCAGGTCCATCTTGCAAATGAGCCGTGCTCAACAATGTTCGCCTGAATACATAAAGATTTGATTGATTGATTGATTGATTATAACACAGACATCGACACATCTACAATTAATATGCCCGACATAGGTGCCAGCCCAGTGGCGCTGAGGGTTGAGGTGCTGGACGCCGTACCTCGCACCACGTCGGTGACCCAGGTTCGGGAATGAGCCTGGGTCATCAGGAGTCGGCATGGGAGGGAAGAGATTGAGCAATGGCTTGTTTGTAGAAATAAAAAAGATAAACAAAATATTTAAAATATCTTTTCAGTTAAGTTTTCTCTATGTAATAATAATAATATAATAATATGCTTTATTTTTAATGCACCTTTCAGGTATCAAGGCGCAGTACAATTAAAACAGTTAAAACAAGTAAAAACAGTACAGTAATCCTATTAAAATATGCAGTACAATCAAAGTCTGCAATCTTCATCACCGTATGCCTTTTTCCAAAGATAGGTTTTTAGGGCCAGTTTAAATCCCCCCACGGTCATGCACTCTTTAATCCGATGGGGTAGAGAATTCCAGAGGGTAGGGGCCATGAACATAAATGCCCTGGGCCCCAGCAGATTTCAAAGACACCCTTGGAATCTCCAGCAACCCCTCTTCGGCCGAGCGGAGCGGTCACTTAGGGCAATAAGGAACCAGGAGCTCTTTCAGGTAGTCAGGGCTCAGTCCATGTAGGGCTTTATATGTCAGTAAACTGACTTTGAAGGTGATCCATCACTGAACAGACAGCCAGTGCAGTTCCCGCAGTACCGGCGTGATGTGGGAAGATCTAGAAATCCCCATCAACAACCGGGCAGCGGAGTTCTGCACCAGCTGCAAGCAGCGGATATCAACCCCGGTAGCCCAAAGTAAAGTGAGTTGCAATAATCCAGACAAAAGGTCACAAAGGCGTGGATCAATGTAGGAAGGTCACCAGATGGAACAAGGTGCTTGATCCTAGCAATGCTTCTACAATGTTTTGATGTGTAGGTATATGTTTTAAAAAAAAAGTTCACAGTTTCTGCTTTGTCCACTAGATGGTTCTGCCAGAACACATTGCCTTCTTCCTTCCACAGGTGTTCTGTGCTCCTCATAGGTCTGTGTCTGTCTGTGTGTCTCTTCACTTTATTGACTTGATGCTGGCCCCTAGAAATCCCACGGTCCATTATAACTGTTTTGAGATTACCTTTGTTCTCTTAGCTGCTTGGCTGTTAGTGATGTTATTGCAAAGAAATGCGGCCGCAAAACAGATCAGCAGGTGGAGCCAAGAGCAGCGCTGTTGTGCACATGCACCAGAATGATCACTGCCGAACACATAGAAAGCCGATTATAGTTACAGCTTTTTTAAAATTTTACTGCTTATGGTCTTTTAATTTAACAATGATGTTGGGGGCAGAAAGGCAGCGTGGCTGGTGAGATTTTGGAACGACTGTGATGTTGTTGTGTGCACGTGGTAGAAGGGAAGAAAGTTGCAGCCAGTTATGGCTTTATTTTACTTTCAATGCATTTCTGATTGCGATTCCTGTCAGGGGGATAAATGTGCTGATGGACAGAATGTCCTTGTGTTGGGGTGGCATTGTGATGGCTTACTACCTGATATACTTAGGTTTTGCTGCAGTGAGTGGGAAGTGATTTTTAGCTGGTTATGGGAGGGCACTGTGAATTGCGGAGGCTTGGGTGGGAGAGGAGGATTTCTTTCAGTGTTCTGAGGTCCTCTGTGCACCTGGACCTCATACAGTGATGTTATTGTGAATTATACAAGAGGCATCTGTTCTTAGCCAATCAGAATTAAGAACTGCTGTCAGTTCTCAGAAGAAGCCAGAAGGGGAAGGAAAGAAACATATTCAATTCAGTGCTTTAGAGTAACTGGTAATTGCTATTTTTCTTTTAAACTTAGATTGTGGGCTTTTAGTGACACTGTACTTTCTTTGTTGTCTTTACTTAGAATTGTTTTTGGGCTGTTGAAAATTTAAAACGTAGTGGTGGTGTAATTCTGTGCTGTCTTTAATTGCTGCAAATTTTATCTTGGCTTGTCTGACTGCCCTGTAGTTGGGTGAGGGGTGTTAATTGTCTGGCCTCTGACCTCAGCTACATGATAACTGGAGGTGGGGCTTAGTCAGAGTTGAGGTAGCAAGTGAGTTTTATTTCTCAGAAGAAGCCAGAAGGGGAAGAAAGGAAGGAAACATATTCAATTCAGTGCTTTAGAGTAACTGGCAATTGCTATTATTCTTTTAAACTTAGATTGTGGGCTTTTAGTGACACTGTACTTTCTTTGTTGTCTTTACTTAGAATTGTTTTTGGGCTGTTGAAAATTTAAAACATAGTGGTGATGTAATTCTGTGCTGTCTTTAATTGCTGCAAATTTTCGCCCCCCCTTCCCCCAACTCTTAATTATATGCCCTGTTAAATCTGATTGACAGGAGCTAAACACAGGGTATAGTAAGGGGTGTGAAGTAGGAGAGGCATAAGGGGGAACAAGCCCACCCTCAGCACAAGTGTTTTGACTCATTTATTTATTTATTGTTTCTTTTTTTTTTAAAGAAAATTATCTGAGGATCAGTGGCAGGATTTTTAGGACAGTAAATTAATAAAAATGGAACTAGGAGAGCTTCAGTAGCAGACAAGTAGTGGAATAACAGTATAATTGCAGTATAATGTGGGGAGTGGTGCAATGCAGTGGCTGTGGGGCAGCCATATTCAGGCAGACCTTCTGGACACTGAGGTGCTGCCCTATCTGCATGCATCTCTCTGGGCTGCAGGATGAGGTAGCCAGACTCAGAGCGGAAGTAAACTGGGTCAGGAGTACCATCACCCCTATCCAGAGACCACCCAGTCCAATGCAACTGCCTCAAAGGATGCCAAGAATGAGGAGCACTTGGATGACAGTGGGCTCAGGGAGGGTTAGAGTGGTCAGGCAGAGGCACATCCCAGATCCTATTCCACTCAAGAACTCATATGCCACACTGGCAAACGAGGACAACCAACTAGAGGTACCCAGAGAAGTGGAAGGAAAGGATGTGGAGGTTAGCCAAGGAGGTGACCTCAGCGGGGAAAGCAGTGGACCCCAGAGGAGGAGGAAGCGAATCCTGGTAGGGGACTCCATCATAAAAGGATCCAGCTAGGAACACAGGAGGGGAGGACAGGAGGTGAGGTGCCTACCAGGTGCCACGGCATGGAGGGATGGAAGGAAGATCCTGGGATCACTGGGAAGGCAAGACGGGAGGGTGAGCTGGATGTCATTATCCACCTAGGTACTAATGACCTGGCAAATGGGGAGCCAAAGGAAGTTCAGGAAGAGTTTAGGAAATTGGGGAAGGGTCTCAAGCAAGTAGCTACTTCTGTCACTTTCTCAGAAGTACTTCCTGCTAGAGGCAAGGGAGACATGAGTGCATGCAGACACTTAACTCATGGTTGAAGAACTGGTGCTGTGAGAAGGTTTGGATTCATTGGTGACTGGGGACCCACCTGGAGGGATGGAGGTTTGTTCAAGCCTGAGGCCTGCATCCATCCTGGAGGGAATCAAGCACTCAATGATAAGTTTAAATGCTACATTAACAAGCATTTAAACTAGCAAGGAAAGTGGCAGACCAGCAAGGAGATTACCTACTTGCTCACCCCCACAGATAGCAGTGGAACCAGTGAACCAGAGGAGTGGCTATCTCTGCAAAGCAGTGTGCAAAAAGATGGGATTAGTGCCCAAGAGGTGGATAGCAGAAAGAGGCAAAATTCAGCAGAAGGGCAGACAGCAAGGAGAACCAAGGATAAAGAACAACCAAGGAAGGGGCTGGAGTAGAACAGCGAAACAGTCTAGGAGGTCAAATCATGGAAAGCCATGTGTGCAAATGCCAGGAGCCTTAGCAACAAGATGGAAGATCTGAGGCTGTCATGGTGCAGTCAGACCTGGACATTGTGGCCATCACTGAAACCTGGTGTAATGATAACCAGGACTGGGAGATGGCCATACCTGGCTACAACATATTCAGAAGAACAGAACGGCAGGCAGGAAGGGAGGCGGAGTGGCACTGTATGTGAAAAATGACATAAGGGCCACAGAGATCCAGGAGGAACAAAATGGGGAGAGATACTGTGGGTTAAGCCGGAAAGGAAAATGGGACAGCCATCCGCACAGGTGTGGTCTATAGACCACCAGCCCAGGAGGAAGAAACAGATAGGAGCTGATGCTAGCCATCCAAAGGATGGCAGACAAAGTGAGGTAGTACTGGTTGGAGACTTCAGTATTCAGGACGTGGACTGGAGCATCCCAGCAGCAGCATCAACTAGAAGCAGATTTATCCTGGACTCCTTCAGGGTGCCTTCCTCAAGCAACTGGTCATGGAACCAACTCGGCAGAAGGCAATACTGGACCTTGTGCTCACAAACAGGGACAGTGTGATGGGGTAACAGTGGGGAGCACCTGGGAACAGTGACCACCAGTCATTGTGGTTTGAAATCACAGAAAGAGCAGAACCAAACCACACAAAACATGTATCCTGGATTTTAGGGGGCAGACTTTGGGAAAATGGGAGATACTTGAAAGAGGCATTAAGGGAATGGGACAGGAATCAGGGGTTGAGGAACAGTTGGCAGTATTTAAAATGGGGATTACAAGAACAACAGAATTATGCATTAAGCAGGTTAGCAAGATGAAAGGAAGAGGAGACCACTATGGTTTTCCAAAGAGGTAGCAGAGAAAGTGAAAGCTAAAAGATTGTATTCAGGCAATACAAAAAGACACAGGCAGAGGGGATAGGGAGAAGTACCAGGAGAAGCAAAGGGAGGCAGGGAGGTCAGTAAGGGAAGCCAAAGCTCAGACAGAAGAACACATTGCAAAATCAGTGGGTAGAGGGAAAAACCTTTACAGGTACATAAGTGAAAAAGAAAGACAAAGGAAGGGATAGTGAGACTGAAGGGGAGGATGGGGCCACGTGGAGGATGACAACAGTAAAGCTGACATACTGAACAGGTATTTCTGCTCAGTCTTTACTGAGGAAGAGGAGGGTAATGGGTCTGAAGGAGTACAAGGGGTGAGAATGGTGCAGAAATGGACACAAGTCCCTTTACACGAGAAAGGATCCTGAAGGAACTGGAAGTAATAAGAGTTGATAAAGCAATGGGGCCAGATGGGGTGCACTCCAGGGTCCTTAAAGAACTAAGAGAGGTGGTGGCTGAACCTCTGGCTATCCTGTTTTGCCGATCACTGGAAACAGGGGTGGTACCCAAAGACTGAAGGACAGAAGATGTAGTCCCCTTATACAAAAGTGGGAACAAAGAGGAAGCAGGGAACTACAGACCAGTCAGCCTCACCTCGGTAGTGGGGAAGATCATGGAAGCACTACTGAAGGAGAGATTGGTGGAACATCTGGTTGACAGTGGACTACAGGACCCAAGACAGCATGGTTTCACCAGGGGGAGGTCATGTCAGACCAACCTCATTGAATTTTTTGACTGGGTGACTAGGGAGGTGGATCAGGGGAGGGCAGTGTACATGGCCTATCTGGACTTTAGCAAGGCCTTTGACACTGTGCCACATAGAAGACTATTACACAAACTGGGGAATATGGGTGGGGCAAGACAGTAGTGTGGTGGGTAGGTAACTGGCTGGGTGGCAGGAGACAGAGGGTGGTGGTAAATGGCTGTCACCCACAGAGGGAAGAGTGACCAGTGGGGTACCACAGGGATCAGTGCTGGGACCGGTCCTATTCAACATCTTCATCAGTGACATTGCTTGAGGACCTGAAGGCAGAATTTCACTGTTCGCTGATGACACAAAGCTCTGTAACAGAGTAGACACACCAGAGGGTGTAAACAGAATGAGAAGGGACCTGCAGAAACTTGATGAATGGTCAGGGGTTTGGCAGTTGAAATTCAATGCAAGGAAGTGCAAGATATGCATATGGGGCACAAAACCCTGGCACAATATATCAGTTGGAGGGTGAGGATATAGCATGCACCAAGCAGGAAAGGGATCTTGGGGTTATCATCTCTGATGACCTCAAGGTAGGAAACAGTGTGACAAGGCAGCAGGTAAAGCAAATAGGATGCTGGGATGTATAGGCAGAGGCATCACCAGCAGGAAAGGAGGTCATAATTCCACTATACAAGACACTAGTGAGGCCCTCACTGGAGTACAGTGTACAGTTCTGGAGACCATACCTACGTAAGGACATAGACAGGGTAGAGAAGGTTCAGAGGAGGGCAACAAAGATGGTGCATGGATTGCATCACAAGTCCTATGAAGACAGGTTGAAGGAACTGAACATGTACTCTCTAGAGGAGAGGAGGGAGAGAGGGGATATGATAGAGACATACAAGTATCTTACAAGGAGGAACAGGGTGCAGGAATACACTATTTTTAAGCGAAAAAGATGTTCCAGGACTAGAGGGCATGGGATGAAGTTGGAGGGAGGACGATTCAGAAGAAACAAGGAAGAATTTCTTCACAGAACGGGTGGTGGACAAGTGGAACACCCTGCCAGAGAAAGTGGTGGGGGCTGAAACAATCACAGGATTTAAGAATGCATGGGATAGACATAAAGGAATTCTGGAGGTCAGGGGTAAGGGGCAACAGACTTCTAGGAAAACAAACTGAACTTACAAGCTCAAATGGGCAGACTGGGTGGGCCATAGGCCCTTATCTGCCGACACTGTCTATGTATCTATGTATCTATGTAGTTATTGTCCCACAGACATTGGCGATCCCCCAGAGTTGGTTATTCATCTAAACCCCTCCCACAGTTGTTTAATCTGCCTCTAGCCATGCCCACAGTAATTTAATCAGCCTCTAGCCATGCCTACAGTCAATCAGCCTCCAGCCACACCTATAGTTGGTTATTTAAGCCTGAAACCAAAAACCGAAATAACCAGCTGTAGCACGGAGCTGATGCCGGAAGTGTCCTGCTGATTAAAAAAAGGTTTTAAACTTCACACTGTATGATTTCCCCATCCCTTGCCTCTCATAGCACTGGACACACAGAGAAATGTTTCTGTCCTATGTTTCATTTATTTTATCACCTCTGATCTCCGAAATTCCTGTAACAGCACTAGAGCTGAGAGGAGTTCCTGCTGAAACCGAATGTAAGACCGCAGCACCAAGGACAACTTTTCTTTTTTTTGTTTGTTAACTAAAAGCTTTAATGTAGCTTAAAATTAGCCTCAAAATGTGCTTTCATTTTTTTTTATCCTAGATAACAGCGCATACACTCCAACTCATATAATAGTAATAACATTCATTTAGTTGGAGTATACTCACAATAACCAGCTTCTGTGGGGATTAAACACCTCGGCTTCACCTCAGCATTTAATCATCCACAGAAGCTGGTTATTTAAGCAATATATCATGAAAGGGTGTGGGTGATGCCAGGATTTACCCCATGCCTGGTGTGGATTTGTGATCACGGGGCTGCGAGGCCGGTGTGCAAACCACACCAGAAGTGGAAAATCCTGGTATCACCAGCACCTTCAAGTGGGATATCGCGAATATACAATGTCTCCCTTACTTTGTTAAAAATATAGAAAAATAAAGTTTTTACTATTTTAAATACTTTGTTATTGAGTTCATTGGTCTGCCACAGAAAATAGTCCCCTTCCCCATAATGGAGATTTGATAACACCCCCGGTAATGGAGATTCGATAACAAGGCTCCTTTTTTCGGGAACAGTGTCCTGGAAATGCATTTCCTTTCGGGTTCAGGTTTGGGTCACGACAGAGTAACCTCAGGGCCCTGCGGTGAAGTCGCCCAGCTACCATTGTCGAGGTGGACCTCCATCAGCTGGGTCCCTACTCTGAACAGTATCCACCCTTCTCAAATGCACAACCCAATGGCAACACAAACATTTACTTTTTTCACACAGGAGTGTGGTGTGCATATTTAATGGAACACATACAAACAGAGGTTAGAAAGAATAAGTGCTTCAGCTGTGACTTGAACCCAGGCCACCCAGAATACAGTAATGTGCTCGGGGATGGCCCAGATTCCTGTTGTCTCAGTGGCGCAGCTGGTTAGTGCAACTGGAGCAGTGTTCCAGGTGGCCTGGGTTCAAGTCCCTTTGTTTTTTCTACTCATCCAGACCACCACACCAGCAGCTGAAAGCAAGCCCCTACCCTCCCAATCTAAGGTTTGGGCAGCCACACCACTTTATACCATTACAATAACACACACACACACACGTCAAAATTCACAGCCACTAGCCATCAGGGCTAGGGAATGGAAAATCCACTAGCCCCACAGACTTTTCCACTGACCCAGTTGATGTACATACTGAATTGTTGCCTTCTCCAGCACATGCCCACAGGGCTAGTTAAATGAAAATTTCAGTAGCCCAATACAAAATCTACCAGTATTTGGCTATCTCAATGGCGTTCTCTCATCTCAAAACACCAATGATGGTATGTTCTGTTACATTTTTCCCTGAACTAGTCCTTGTCTTTGGTCTTTGGAAAGGCAACATTATCGGGACCATCCCCCCCCCGCCCACACACACACACAGTCACTCCACCATTCTGTTTAACAGCATTGGGCAAGAAATTTGTAGTAAGGAAATTTAAAGCAGCAGTGCAACAAACGATGTAATTTTTGGCATCTGTGATTTTAATTTAGTAGCATGCGGCTTAAAGCTTGTTTTAGGTTACTCTAGGGGTTTCCTTCAGTTCTTTATTATGTTGTAATTAATTTGCACAGCATATTTGTTCTCATCATGTGACTTGCTGGCCAGCACATTAATTCACGTAAATGAATTACAGTTGTTATTGAAATAATAAAATACACTAAAGAACCAAAGGAATTCCACACAGTAACCTAAAACAGATATCAAGCAGCATGTTATTAAACTAAAATCACAGGGGACCCCAACTTTGCAACTTTTCCTTGCACTGCTACTATAAATAGCTTTGAATTGGCTGCAACTTTAATAAATGCAGCATTGCTTTCCATTTAGCTTTGCTATGAGGCAGTAATAAACGTTATGCTTATTTCTTTAACAGCAGCAAACAACAGACCAGTTAGTCTCCAAATGAAGTTTGGAGGAACAACCAATGACACTAATTTTACAGAATGTTTTAAGAAGCAAGGCACTGTAAATCTCCTAGACTTCACTTTGTGCCAGGAAGGCTAACGTTGTAGCATCACTACTGTCCTTTGTGCTCTCACCCCTCTCCTCACCACCAACAAACATCCACTGTTAGGAAGGGAGACTATGGCAACATCTGCCCCTGTGCAGCCTGGCCCAAGACAAGTATTATAGCCATAGTATGCTGCACATAACATAACCGGGGACAAAACGGACAAAGAAGTATTACCCTAGTGTGCAGTCCATACAGTCAGGGGTTCGATACAGATGCTTGCTAGCCTGGAATAAGTTTGCTGCCCAACAGGTATTAGTCTACTCTGTCTTGTGGACTCCAGACAGCTTGCCCTTGGGTATTCATGGTCTGCTCAGGTCCAGGCTAAAAGCCTCTGGGTCACTGCGGCAGCAGTTAAACTCAGTTGCCCCCAGCCCAAGTAACTAAGCAAGCTCTTATTCTGCGGCACAACTCTCCCTCTCCCCCCACCCCCGCTCACCAACACGTTATATAGCAACAACCATCGTGACCACCAGCAGAGCAGCAACCTATTCCAGATCGTCCCGTGAACTTCCAAACAAATGTCCCACTCTCAGTAGAAGCAGTACTGTGCACTCATCTGGTGGTGGCAGGCAGAAAAAGTCTGTGATACGCCCGACCCTCAAATTCTTTTTGCCATTGCCAGTGTAGTATCAAATTCTGCTTCCCCATCAGAATTTGCTTCTCGGTAGCATAATCTGATAGCAAGGTAATGTCAGATTATGCTTCCCTGTAAAACTTTGCCAACCAGATGATAAATAAGTACAATGATGTAAAACACACTGTCAGTTGTTGCAATCATGGATTTTGAACTGTAAACTGCTTATGGCACACACTGAACAATATAATACATAATTTAAAAGTGAATAATATGCAAAACATATGTAAATGAGCAACATATAAAGAATAAATGCTGTCACAGTGGGACTGCAAATGACAAAGAATATAAAAAAAACCTTTTTATACCTAGTTAAGAAGGATAATAATTGTATTTAGCTCATATATCAAAATTTGATGCACATAAATTACACTGTGCTAACCGCTTTGGTATATTGTAACCATCAGGGTGTGACACCCTCAATGAAACATCACCCAACAACATGAGAAACAAATTCTCTGCCCTTTCATCATAGCAAATTCATTATTAACATTTTGTTTTAATTAATTTTCAGCTTTATTATTTATTGGGCACCCCATTCCCTCAAAATACCCCCAGGTAGCAAAATCTGACAGCTATTCACACCTGTCAGATTTTGCTACCCTCAGTCTAAATAAACACAGGACACCAGAATGACAAAGAAGTCCATATATCAGTGCCCAAGCAGTATTTCAACTTTCCTTTTATTAATGTTCAGTTTTGCTGTATATTGGGCACCCCATCCATCAAAATACCCCCAGGTAGCAAAATCTGATGGCTATTCGCATCTGTCAGATTTTGCTACCCTCAGTCTAAATAAAACCCAGGACACCAGAATGACAAAGGAGAAGTCCATGTATCAATGCCCAAGCTGTATTTCAACTTTCTTTAGCTTAATTTTCAGTTTGACTGTGTATTGGGCACCCCATCCCTCAAAATACTCCCAGGTAGCAAAATCTGACAGCTATTCGCACCTGTCAGATTCTGCTACCTTCAGTCTAAATAAAACCAAGTGTAACCCCCCTGCAAATGGGGGTTCCCAAAAGACTTCCAAGAGCTTGCTTGAATGCTCCAAACCTGAATGGTGTTTGGCGTTTAAGCCATTTATCAGTGAGTGTTTTTAGAACCTCTGGTACTGTCTCTTTAAGAGCTGTCTGCTTGCAGACATAATTAGTTGTATGGGGACTGTGTGTTTCTTTGATTGAGTACCACTCGAGCTGCTGCAATTCACTCCATTTTGCAGTCACTAGGAGTGCAAAGGAACCTATCTGAAAGATGTAACTGTTTGCCAGAAACCATTTAGAGTAATAATGAAATTACAGTTTGTCTAATCTGCTTTCTTTGCAGTCAGAACTGTGTCTGCCTAGTTCCCCATTCTGGTTTTGAACTGCTGAACTGGACCAATCAGTGTGGGGTAAGCTAGCTCTAAATGGTGCCTTGGATGAATCAGAACTTGGACTCATAATCTGAGCCAGCCACAAGAGGATTGTATGGGCAGTGACTCTGGGAGATGTAGTTTAGACTTGGCGCCTTTTTGGACCAACAGGAGCAGTCTATTGTGGTGACAGCCAATCCAGTCAAGAACTGGGAGGAACTCAAAGGAAGTGCCCGGCTTTGTCTGTTGGAGTTTCAGTTGAGCTCTGGCAGTGAAGAAGGAAGGAGCCCTGTGCTTTTTCAGTGTGCAGTTTTAGTCGGGAAACGTGTGTAAGGCCCAGAGTTCCGGTCTGCAGCTTGTGTAACTGCTTGTTAGGACTGAATCCGTCCTGTGAAGAGAATCAAAGGATATCTGAAGAGTAGAAACCAGGCTCACCCTGTAGAAGACTGGAGAAATTGTTGAATTGCACTCGGTCTGTCAGGAACTGAATCTGCTGTGTGTTCTCCCAGGTATTGTGCAGTAATTGCGATTGGGATAGAGAAGCAGCCTGCCTGGTATAGTACTTTCTGTTTTACCATATAAATGTGTGAAGAGGCTTGTGTACCTCAAGTGAATCCTGCTGCCATTAAAGGACTTTTGCCTGTTACTGTTCACCATATAAATGTGTGAGGAGGCTTGGTTAGCTCAAGTGAATCCTGCTGCCATTAAAGGACTTTGCCTGTTGCAGTTTGCCATATAAATGTGTGAGGAGTCTCGTGGAGCTCAAGAGTAGCCCTGCTGACATTGAAGGACCCTATCTTGTTTGGAGGTCGTGAGTACTAATTCAGGTCGCTTCCTGTTGAATTGCCACATTGAATCCAAATGGAATCACTGTACTGCTGACTGTTTAAACTAATTTTTCTTTTCTCTGTGGGAAAGGGCCCTACCAGCTGCCACGGTTTGGACTAGCCACTGGGCTTGGGTACCCAGGGACAGTAACTGGTAGGAGTTGAGCCTATGCACAGAGCCATGAAATAGATGAGTAAAGTGATAAGCTAATTAACCTGATTTCCCCTGTCCTTGTTATATTCCCCTAAATAAATCAGAGCTGCTTGTTTCAGCAAAGTTATACTGCCTGAGGTATTTGTCTATGTTAAAGTATTGTACTGTGATTGTTGCACTGTATCTTATTTTACAGGAGGTCCCAGTGCCTGAACCAGCCCTGGGGTAAGTGTATACTGTGAAGGTAATTCTGATATATTGTGTGGGCCACTAGTGAGAAGAAAGGGGTTGCAGTGTCCCAGAGGGCTGTGACCAAGTAAGTTTAATTATTGCAAACCCTGACCTCTGGGTGGAGGCACCCGCCATTGGATCCAGGCCCCTCAACCTGTTAGTGGCAAATCAGGCAGGGGTAGTAGCCCCTGGGATAGCGCCATCTAGGGGTTACACAAGGACACTAGAATGACAGAGGAGTCCATATATCAATACCCAAGCTGTATTTCAACTTTCCTTTGATTGATGTTCAGTTTGACTGTGTATTGGGCACCCCATTCCCTCAAAATACCCCCAGGTAGCAAAATCTCACAGCTATTCACACCTGTCAGATTTTGCTACCCTCAGTCTAAATAAAACCCAGGACACCAGAATGACAAAGGAGAAGTCCATATATCAATGCCCAAGCTGTATTTCAACTTTCTTTAGCTTAATTTTCAGTTTGACTGTGTATTGGGCACCCCATCCGTCAAAATACTCCCAGGTAGCAAAATCTGACAGCTATTCGCACCTGTCAGATTTTGCTACCCTCAGCCTAAATAAACCCAGGACACCAGAATGACAAAGGAGAAGTCCATACATCAATGCCCAAGCTGCATTTCAACTTTCCTTTGATTAATTTTCAGTTTTGGTGTGTGTTGGGCACCCCATTCCCTCAAAATACCCCCAGGTAGCAAAATCTGACAGCTACTCGTGCCTGTCAGATTTTGCTACCCTCAGTCTAAATAAACCCAGGCCACCAGAATGACAAAGGAGAAGTCCATACATCAGTACCCAAGCTGTACTTCAACTTTCCTTTGATTAATTTTCAGTTTTGACTGTGTATTGGGCACCCCATTCCCTCAAAATACCCCCAGGTAGCAAAATATGACAGCTATTCGCACCTGTCAGATTTTGCTACCCTCAGTCTAAATAAACACAGGACACCAGAATGACAAAGGAGGAGTCCATATATCAGTGCCCAAGCAGTATTTCAACTTTCTTTACCTTAATTTTCAGTTTGACTGTGTATTGGGCACCCCATCCCTCAAAATACCCCCAGGCAGCAAAGTCTGACAGCTATTGGCACTTGTCAGATTTTGCTACCCTCAGTCTAAATAAAACCCAGGACACTAGAATGACAAAGGAGTCCATATATCAATACCCAAGCTGCATTTAAACTTTCCTTTGATTAATTTTCAGTTTTGCTATGTATTGGGCACCCCATTCCCTCAAAATACCCCAGGTAGCAAAATCTGACAGCTATTCACACCTGCCAGATTTTGCTACCCTCAGTCTAAATAAACCCAGGACACCAGAATGACAAAGGAGGAGTCCATATATCAATGCCCAAGCTGTATTTCAACTTTCTTTTGATTGATGTTCAGTTTGACTGTGTATTGGGCACCCCATCCCTCAAAATACCCCCAGGTAGCAAAATCTGACAGCTATTCGCACCTGTCAGATTTTACTACCCTCAGTCAAAGTATCACCCAGAACACAAGAATGAGAAAGCAGGAGCCCTTATATCATTGCCCCAACTTTATTTCAACTTTCTTTACATTACTTTTCAGTTTTCCATATACGAGGTGCACCATTCCCTCAAAAAACCTTATGTAGCAATGTCAGACAGGTATTCGCATCCTTCAGATTTTGCTACCCTCATTCAAAGTATCAGACAGGACACCAGGGCCGAGATATTTAAAGGGGTTGTGCCTGACACAATTCCAGAAATGCGCTCTGGTGCAATATTCAAAAGGTGTAATTGCGTAGTGCAATTCCCAATGCGGCATGGCACAAAGACAATGTATGCGGGACATCTCCGGGGCATTCCCACGCATATGTGGCACATCCCGATAGTCAGCCTGGGATGTGCGGCGCATCTGCTGGCACAACCTAGAGATGTGCAGCATACCTGGGTTCATAGCTGAGCCCGTAAAAAATGTCTCAAGTACCAGCCACCCACAGGCAGGCCACTGTAGGGCAGTGCATAACACAGTGGCCACCAGCCATTAGTGGCAACCCCCCCCAGCACCATGCACAAGCACACACAATAGTCCCTGATATTCTAGTGGTACCCCCTTCCGATCCCATAACCCCGATCACCAAAATGTATGTAATTTCCATGGTGGTCCAGTGGTACTCACCTCCCCATTCCAAGCCAATGATCACCAAACTGTATTTAATTACTCTGGTGGTCCAGTGGTACCCCCCTTCCGATCCTGACACAATGATCACAGACATTTAATTATTAAATTTTCCTTGTAGTCTAGTAGTCCCCCCTAATCCCCAATTGCCATGAGACTGATATTTCAACTCCTGGCAGTCTACTATTATCCCCACCCACCCACAGGACCCCAGCCCACCCAGCTCCCCCGGTCTTCATGAGCAGCATACCCACCTGCATACCTCTGTGGCTGCCCGCTAAATGGCAGTTTACAGTATGTGCTGCAAGCTTATTGGTCCACACTGTGGATCAATGAGCTGGTAGTGCATACTGTAATAGTCATTCACATCTTTGTGAATGAAGTCATTCATTCATAAAGTTGTGAATGACTATTGCAGTATGCACTGCCGGTCCACAGTGTGGAACAATGAGCTTGTAGCAAATACTGTAAGCTGTCATGTGGCGGCAGCCGCAGAGGTATGCAGGTGGGTATGCTGCCTGCCAATGACCGGGGGGAGCTGGGTGGGCTGGGATAATCATATCTGATTAAGTGATAAGGTACTTCCTCACCCTGCCCCAGAGCCTACCCCCCAGCCTCACATCAAGTCCCGTTGTTCTTGTACACCTTCTTTTCTGAAAAGCTACCCTCCTTTACCTTGTTTATACACCTGAGATACTTGAATGTCTTTATCATATACCCACTTCTCTCTCCTCTCCTCCAGGGAATACATACTGCGGTCCTCTAGTCATTTCTCATATGACTTTTGGTGCAGTCCTTGTACCATTTCTGTTACCCTTCTCGGAACTTCCTCCATTTTGTCTACATCCTTCCAGAGATGTGACCTCTAGAATGGGACACAGTACTCCAGATGGTTTCTCACTAGTGATCTGTACAGTGTCATAACCACCTCCTTTCTTCTGCTGGTGATACCTCTCCTTATGCACCCTAGCATCCCACTGGCTTTCCCCACAGCCTTCTCTCATTGTTTGGTTACCTTTAGATCATCAGATAGGATTACCCCAGGTCCTTTTCTCTTTTTGTTTGTTGTGGGATGCTGACAGAGAGCACCGGTCTCCCTTTCAGAGGGACTCATCCTCCAACCAGACAGTCATGTCATCATAAATCCTGTCAACTCCCGATTTTGCCGTTTTGGCCCTGGACCCACATCTGTGCAATGGGTGGAGCAGCTGGCTCCACCTCTGCAGAGGTAGCCTAATGCCCTGGATGTGGGCCCTCCCTGTTTTTAGCAGCGCTTATGTGCTGACACCCAGCCACCACTGGGTGTCAGTCTATAGCACACTGCATGGTCCTCCCTCCTCCAAGAAAGGAGAGCTGTCTACAGACACTCAATCCTTCCTTGCCCCACTGACCCCCATGCAACCTGAGTTCCATTCCTGAACTCAGGTCGCCAGCATGGCGTGAGGTGTGGTATCCAGTGCCTCATCCTTCAGTGCCACCAGGTCTAGGTCCCTTTCTTGTTTGGTGGCCTTTAATACCTCCTCCCATCTTGTACTCCTTCCTTTGTGCCCCAAATGCATCATTTTGTACTTCTTTGCATTGAATCTTAGCTGCCACACTCTCAACCGCTCCTCAAGCATGTTTAGGTCCCTTCTCATCCCCCACCCGGGAGTATCGACCCTGTTACAGATCTTAGTGTCATCTGCAAAGAGGCATACCATCCTTTTCAGCCCTCTGCAATGTTGTTTATGAAGACACTAAAGAGAACTGGCCCCAGCACCGATTCCTGTGGCACCCCGCTGGTCACCCCCCCTCCTCGGCCGGATCGCCATTCACCACCACCCTCTATGTCCCGTCACTCAACCAGTTTCTAACCCAGTTTACCACCTTGGGGCCCACTCCCAGGCTGTCCAGCTTATTTACCAACCTGTTATGTGGGACGGTGTAGAAGGCCTTGCTGAAATCTAGGTAGGCCAATTACCACTTTATTTAATGTTCCTATTTCCTGGGTTGTGAGGCTCTCCAGGGTTAAGATGCTGCCCTTTAAAAGAGCAAGAAAAAGTTGACAGGTTTATGTATCCTAGAGGTCATAACCCTTGGATCGAATAAACACTTAACCTTCCAGTAACAGGAAAAGGACAGTGGGAAGACAGCTTAAAGTCACAAATTGAAAACAGAAAAGGTTATGTCTAAAACAGATGTTTCAGGAGTTAAACATGAAACCACAGTGACACCTGCAGGACAAGGTAAAACTGTTGCACCCCAGTTCTCTGCATGGCCAGAGTGGAGAAAGGAGGGGCTGAACATGATTTCTCTGAATCAAGGCACGTTGGTGGAGGCTTCTCCTGTGAGAGGACTGGAATGTTCTCAGACAGAAAAGAGCATTGCCACTTGCTGGTTTTTTTTAAAGCGTATGAATAAGGCTTAGCAGATCTCTGTGAAAGACTGCTGTAAATATGAAAAGAGTTTTCTGATTTTTAAATCAGAAATCTGAGAAACAAAGACTTGTCACCAAGAAAACACCTGGATTTTCTAAAAGATCTTCAGAGAACTGACTTTGATCACAAACTTGCTACAAATCTGTTGCTTAATGAACTTTCTTCTACAGAGAGAAATTACTCTCAAAAAGAATATTTGATATTTTCTGGATGCTAAATCTCAGAACAAGATATAGTTTTAGGAATAACAGTATATAGTGTTTTCTGTAGAACCATCCAATATTTATTTTCGTACTGTCTGCATTCCAAAATCTTCCAAATCACAGAAGTTACCGTGTTGTTTTTCTTTAAGTAAACTATCATCATTTCTTATCAACTCTGCCTGGGGTCTGGTTGAGTGATCTAAGATTTATTAAAAGGGTTTAGTAAGGACTATAGGCCTTGTTAGCAAAGATAATCATCACTCGACTATCCTATAAACCAAATAGGCAAGAAGCTACCAATGACAGCGGTGGGATTCTAGCCACAGAAAGTAGTACAAGAGCCAGGGGGACTCAAGAATACAGTTTCCACCCTTCCACTGGGAAAAGGAAGGTTGGTGGTGCTTTCTGAACCACACAAGTGCTCATGAGTTCCATAAAATAGGGACATCCCTGCAAACAGGAGGTCCTGTTGTGCCCATGGGGCACGGCTCATGACAGACCACATCCACTGCCCCTTCCTAATCTAACTCCATGGTCACCCAGTCAAAGAAAACTATCAGATTTGCTTGACAAGACCTTCCTGCTATGAATCTATGCTGACTCAGATCCTCTGCCACCACTGAGGTCAAGCTGACTGGCCTGTAATTGCCAGCCACTTCCCTGTTCACACTTTTGTGGAGAGGGGCTGCATTCACCCTCCTCCAATCCCCTGGAACCACTCCTGTCTCTATCAATTTGTTGAATAGGGCTGTCAGTGGTGCTGTCAGCACCTCTCTAAGTTCTTATAATACTCTGGGATGTATCCTATCTGGACCCATAGCCCTGTTTCCTTTCAGATTCTTGCGTTCCTTTAGGACTTTTTCATCTGTAAATGGGCTGGTGTCCACCTCTCTCCCATTGGTGCTCTATCACTCAACAGTGGTCCTTCTCCTCCCCCTTCTGTGAATACTGAACAAAAATATTTGTTCAGGCTTGTTACTTTTTCTAGGTCCCTCTCGACACACCCTTTTTAACCTCACAATCCCACCCCTCATCTTTTTTCTTTCACTAATGGACCTGAAAAAAGTCTTGTCTCCTTTCTTAATTGCCTGTGCTATTTTTTCCTCTGTTTGTGCCTTTGTGCTCCTGACTGCTTTCTCTGCCTCCCTCTGCTTTTCCAGAAACAGTTCCCTGTCCTCCCCCTCTGTGTTTCCTTGTACCTTCTGAAAGCTAGCCTTTTCTCTATTACTATCCTGGTCACATCCTTTGAGAATCATAGTGTTTTTTCTTTCTCTTTGCTTTGCTTAGTTGCCCAACACAAAGGCTTGATGCCTCTGCTATGGCTCCCTTAAGCAAAGAAAGGCACATTTTATTTATATAGCACCCTATCCAGGGACTCAGAGCAATTAATAAAGATAACAATAAAACACAATAAAATCCCAAGAGATAAATTAACCAGAGAAGATTAAAAACCTTTTCAAATATATAAGTTTTAAAAGAGGCTTTAAAGGCCTCCACTGTGCTAGCAACTTTAATGTTTGGTGGGAGAGAATTCCAGAGGAGTAGTGCAGCCACCCCAAAGGCCCTATCTCCCGATCTTTTTAAGTGGGAGGATGGTGCAACTAATAAGCCAGCTTTCTACACTAACCGCAGTCAACACACCAGAAGTCGACTAGTAACAAAGGCATGAATAACTGTAGCCAGGTCAGTAGGAGTCAAAAATGGACGGATCCTGGCAATATTCTTGAGATGGAGAAAACCTGTTTTTCAAAGTGAAGCCGATTGCCAAGAATAACACTAAGATCTTTAACCACATTTAACAGTGACAGGGGATGACCATCAACTACTAGGGTGGGCAGTCTCCCGTCATCAAAAGTATCCCCATGACCTGGCTAAATCACCATAACCTCTGTCTTGGTGGGATTGAGACTTAGCTAGTTAGTGCACATCCAGTCGTTTATCTTGGCTAAACACCAACTCAGCGTGTCTGGGGTAATAAGGTCATCAGGGGCACAGGACAGGTACAGCTGGGTCTCATCTGCGTAGCATGCATTCTTGAATACCATCACTGTTTTGCCCCACCACCTCCATTGGAAGACTGTTC
Source organism: Neoceratodus forsteri (assembly GCA_016271365.2). Taxonomy (NCBI): domain Eukaryota; kingdom Metazoa; phylum Chordata; order Ceratodontiformes; family Ceratodontidae; genus Neoceratodus; species Neoceratodus forsteri. Next base: position 630,200,384 of record CM057459.1, read on the forward strand.
AGGACTCTGCCATTCTTTCTGTGAAAAAGTACTTTCTGATATCTCACCTGAATCTAACCTCCTCCAGCTTCTGATCATGCCCCTTTGTACTTGAGCACCTTTCTCCTGAAAAATGCTTCCCTCCTGTACCTTGTTTACCCATGTGAGGTATTTAAAGGTCTCTATCATATTCTCCTTTTTTTTTTTAAGGATGTATATATTTAGGTCCTCAAATCTCTCCTCATACGGCTTTTCATACAGACCCTACGCAATTTCAGTTGCCCTCCTCTGGATTGCCTCTGTCTGTCTTTCTAGAGAAGTGGTTTCCAGAACTGAACAAAGTAGTCTGGGGTGGGGTCTTACCAGTGATCTTTACATAGGCAACCCCACCTCCCTCTTTCTTCTGGTGATAGACCTCCCTATGGGTTCCATGTCATAATACCGATCACAAAACAGTGATTGCTATTATGGTGAGTGTATATCGCCAAAAAGCACATCGGCGATATACACATTAAAGCAACCTGACATCAGGATTGCAAAACAGTGTTTGTGGGGGTGGGGCTGCGTCCCCTGCACCCCCCTGAATTAATATTATCAACTCCAGGAGGATGCATGTTGGGGAAGGGTCAAAAATCCAGATGTCAGAATAAATTATGTGATACAGCTTGTAGCTGCAGCAAAATGTGGTCACTCACCAGTCACGAACCCCCATACCTGCTGTACCCCAGTTATCCACCCACGCCACCATGCCACATGATTAGCTCGGCGGCAGCAGGTACCCAATCCCCAAACCCTTTCCTGCCTCTCCCCATAGCTGCGTTCCCATCAAGGGGATATTGTGCACGGTAGCCACTAATAACAGCACCCAAAATGAATCACTGTTTTTGCAGTCTCTCATTTTGGTTCGTTGTCATTAGGTGATACCTCCCTATGCACCCCAGTATCCCTCTCGCCTCCCCCCCAACAGCCTTGTCGAGCTGCCTGGCCACCATTAAAATCATCAAGTATGATTACACCCCATCTCTTTTTCTGGGTTTCTGTGTCCCAAGTACATTACTTTGTACTGTTTTGCATTGAAACCCAGCTGCCATACCTTTGAGCAATCCTCGAGTTCACTCAGGTCTTTGCTCATCCTTTCCACCCTAGCGCCCCAAAGTGTCCACCCTATTGCAGATTTTTGTGTCACCCGCAGAGAGGCAGAGCTTCCCTTCCTGCTCCTCTTCAATGTGACTTATAAGTACTCCACTGGTCATCCTTTCCTCAGAGTGAATTCCCATTTACTACCACCCTCTGCAGCCTATCCCTAACCAATTTCATAACCAGGTTCCCACCTTTAGACCAACTACCTAAGCTACCTAACTTGCTTACTAGCCTTCGATGTGGAACTGTGTCAAAATCCTTACTGATATATAGGTAAGCCACATCCACCACTCAGCCCTGATCTAATTAGTCACCCAGTCAAAGAAATGTATCTGATTCATTTGAAGTCCACCACCCCCCATGAATCCATGCTACGTCGAGTCTTGTAATCCACTGAATTCAAGATAGTCCATAATCCTTTCCTTCAGCAGTGACTCCATTACATTTTACACTACCTGTGTCAGGCTGACTGGCCTATAATTACCAGTCTCTTCCCTGCTAGCAATTTTGTGAAGTGAGACTACATCTACCCTCTTCCTGTCCTCCAGAACCACTCCTGTTTCCGATGAGCTGCTAAATAGGACTGTCATATGGCAGCAGTACACCTTGTACTCCCTCAGTACCCTTGGTTGCACCCCATCTGGTCCCATTGCCACTTTCAGATGAGCAAGCCCCTTTAGGACACTCTCCTCTGAAAATGGACTAATGTCCACCTCCCTGTCTCCAATGCTCCTGTTACTTTTTTGTGGCCCCCCTCCTTCACCTTCCTCTGATACTGTTCTTGCACTCCCTTGTAAATATTTTGATCCCTTCCCTGGTCTTCCTATTTCTGTTTACATACCTAAAAAATGTATTTCTCCATTTATTATGTTTGCTTGTGTGCATGCGCAAGAAACATATTGCGGCAGCTTGCTGTAGTAGCGAGTTGTGAAGGTGCAGCAATGTTGTGGCCAATGTCAGCAGTCCATTTTGGGGCTGGTCTCTGAGGCACCAATAGAGGAGCACGCTGTCGATGACAGCACTATTGTAACGTGCCACGAACTTGAAAGAAATTCACCTCTGCAATCAGGGAGCACCCTGTCATTGAAGAATCAGCTGTTTTTGCTGCTGGGGCAGTCCCTGATTTCAGCAACAAATCACAGCTTGCCTTGTCTGTTGTCCCATTTCAATAAACATGACAGCGGCTGTCACTGTCTACCTCTCACAATCCCCATGAAAGCTGATGGGTGTGCCCAGTCCCCCTATCAGCATGCCCCCCCCAGTTCATCTGCCAACCGGGAAGCCCAATCCCTGTCTGCATAATATTGCCCTCATTTGTTTTAAATAAACATGGCAGCTATCACTGTCCACCTCTCACAATCCCCATGAAAGCCAACAGGGGTGCTTCCTCCCAAGGTCACCTGCTGATGGGGGGGGCCCAATCCCTGTCGGCATAATGTTCACCTCCATTTGTTGAGTGCCAAGGGGGGTACCCAATCCCCTTCGGCTCATGTGCCCCCCAAACACTTTGTATGTGCCGATGGGGTGCCCAATCTCCGTTGGCTACAGCCCCCCCAAAACGCACCCAGGTGGCATGCTGTGAGCTCACCCCAGCATGCCAAATTACCTGTATAAAAAGAAAACCTTCCCACTTTTTTTTTTTTTAAACCTGTAAAAAGGAAAATGGTCCCTCGCTGTTTGTGGTGCCCCCTCCCCCAACCCGTGCCCACCCTCTGCACTCCCACCTCCCCCTCACCCCATACCTACCTCCAGAGCTCAGTGCAATGATCTTTGGTGGAGCGGGAACACGTCTGCACTCTTCAAAGATGACAGCAAACTGAAGAAATGCCAGTAAGCTGTATAATGGCATGGGGGGGGGTTCAAGTTAGGTGGTTATCTCAGCCATTTCTGTGAATTTTGGCACCACATTTTCAACATGGGGTTCTTGGGACCCCATCTCATGAATTCAGTGACTGCCATCTGGTTATTCAGTCCCAAAAGGTGATTTTGCTGTCACTCTGCGGAATCACCTTTCAGGACCAATTAACAAGACGACAATGTTACTGTTCATGAGGTGGGCTGCTACAAAGCCTATGTTGCAAATTTGTGAAAAAATCCAAAAATGACTGTTACTGACATGTGTTGCTCAGTTTCCACACACACTCGTAACTTCGCAAATTTGTAATATTTTCTCTCCAGATTTTCAACATTGTCAATTTTGCACACCTCCTTGTGAACAGTACAGCTGTCATTTTTCACATCCTGTCTGAAATGTGTTTTCGCACATCTGGCGCACAATGGCATGGTCGCTGTGGGAAATCAACGTTCAGCACAGATTAAGAAACTAATAGTGACACTGTTCATGAGCAGAGGTCACAAAATGCTTATTTTGAAAATTTGGTGAAAAGTTCCACTAAATGACTGTGTTTTACGAGCGTGCATTGAGCAGTTTCCACGTATGCTCATAAGTTCAACATTTTTAATATTTTCACTTCAGATTTTCAGCATTGCCATCTCTTCGCATCTCCCTATGAATGATATAGCTGTCATTTTTTACATCCTGCTCGAACTGTGTTTTCACACATCTGGCACAGAATGGCGCAGTTGCTGTGGGAAATCAATGTTTGGGACAGATTAACAAAATCACAGTGCCACTGTTCATGAGCAGAGGTCCCAAATGCTTTCATGAGCTGGGGTTCACAAACAGGCCATGTTGAAAATTTGTAGTGCAAATACCAACAAATGCCCGAGGCTTTAGGATTTCTAACCATAACATCCCACCCTGTACAAACTGACAAGTGTCAGGCGTATGCCTTTGGATTGCCGGCCGTAATGCTCATGTCATTCCAACCCCACCCTGAAGCCAGTGACAGGCATCGAGGGGTGCCTTGGACTCTTTAGCTCCAGAGTTCACCCCATTCTCCTATACTGTACCCATTTCAGCGCATGTCCTTATGAAATGGGGTGACTGTAACCGAACACCCAAGGCACACCTCAACACTTGTCGGTGTCTGCAGGATAGGGTGAGGTGAAAATGTCTGCCATGAGCGTTATGGTGATGACCCAAAAGAGCTTACCCCAAACTGCCTGTTAATCTCTGCAGGGTGGAAGTAGGTTGGCATGGTTCAATATTTCTGCCGATTCCTATTCTGCATCTAACTCCTGCACGTCCAATGCTAATATCGACAAGCAAACATTCAGCACCGACAAATGCTTGATACTTTCTGAGCTATTCCCTTTTCATTGTGTACCTTGGTGCTCCTTACTGCTCTCCTTTCTTCACTCTGTGTCCCACTGATACACCTAGCTATCATCCTCCCTCTACGTCTCCTTATACTTTCCAAATGTTATCCTTTTAGTTTTTATCTTTTTGACTACCTCTTTCAAGAACCATTGTGGTCTCTTTTTCTTCTTGCTCACTTCCTTGATGCAAAGGTTTTTTTGCCTTCCTTGTTTCCCTTTTTTAGCTGTGCCCACTGTTTCTCCACCCCACCCCACCCTGGTCATCCTCCCCATCAGGTAATCCCTGAGGCATTAATCCATCTTTTTAAAATCTACCCTCCTGAAGTTCAGGAACCTCGCCCTTGTATGGTTCGAGTTCACAGCCATCCTTATATTGAACCACATTGTTTGGTGATCGCTGTTTCCCCAGGTGGCCTCCCTACCTTGATGTGCAACACGGTCTCTGTTACGGGACTACCAGGTCCAGTGCTGCTCCATCACAAGTGGGTTCGCTGACTAATTGCCTGAGGAACCTCCTACAGGGAGTCCAGGATGACCCTTCTTCTAGATTAAGCTGGGGAGTTCCATCTACTGTAGCCCAGGTGCCATATGCCACTGGGCTATCCCCCCACCTTTGCCTGCTGTCCCTGCTACAGGGTAAGGGTCCTTGGTTTTGCTACAGTGACAATTGAGGGTTCATTCCCAGAAATATTAATTGTGCAGTGTCTCCACCCAGAGTAAGGTATTAGTGAGCCAGGTATCTGCCTGGTACAGCCCTCTGGGGCACTATACCTCCCCAATCAACCACTCCACACACAATATCCCCCAATAACCTTGATCCACCATAAACCATAAATCTCTGTAATAGGCAATTGCAATGAATGTCACTGACACAGCAGTTTCAACAAACAAACTTGCAGCTTTATTTGGGGGCAAGGATCAGGGAAGGGATACCGGGACAAAGGATGGCTGTGAAAGCAAGAAAGGTTAGTGAAATAGGTAGCAACCATAAACATTTTGGGCTCACAGACCAAACCCACCCCCACTACTACCAGTGCTTCCAAATAGTCCTTCTGGGCACCCACTAGGTGCAGGCCTGATCGATGCTGCAAGCCCACAAGTTGGCCGGCAGTTGGGGCTCTGAAATGTTGCAAAGACTTGGTTCAAGAAAACAACACAAATTTCCTTTATTCCTTTCTAGTAACCAGGTCCTGGGTACTCACTGTTTGTTCATCTCAAGAACCTGGAGTATGGAGCTCGTTGTTCAGTACAGCACAGGGCAGAAGAAAGGCTGGCCATAGTCCCACAGGTAGAATGGACTTGCTTGAAGACACTGCAACTAGTCTTTAGGGAATGGGAATGGTACTCCCTCCGATATTGCCACTAATTTACATGAGGAAACACCTTTAAAGCCTGCCTAGAGATCCTGGTCGAACATGGTCTTCAACTGTGACTTTTTCAGATTTCTCCAACTACGACATCTCTACAAGTCCCTCAAATCAGGACATACCTTGGATACCAACCCCAAACTCACTTCATTCATTACCCTCATTTATAGAAGTTACTAGGAGCATATGATTTTCTACCTATACAGGCTCTGGTAAACTCCAGCATAGACTCGATCCAAGACATATGGATGCATTGACAGGTGAGTTAGACATGCAGATATCGGAGGAGTATTGGCAAAAAGCCTGTCAGAAGGCATCCAGAGTGACAAACTACTGTCAGAGAAGAGAATATGCGTGGAAACAATCCAATACTTTCCGACCCCAGTAATCACTTGTAAATATCTACCTACAAAGGACATGTCTTGATGGAAGGGATGTGGGGAGAGGAGGGCTCATTATGGCCATGTCATGTGGGGCTGTCTGGTCCTTTGCCCCTTCTTCTAGGCTTTACAGGAGGAACTAGGAGAACTATGCAGGAGACCGTTCACCATAATGGCAGAAGGGTTCTTATTACTACAGTACCTCGGGGAATTCCGAGACTCAAATGCTAGATATTTTTTAGGCATCCTACTAATGGCTGCCAAAAAAGTATGATTCACTCCACAAATCTCTACCCTGATTACCTGATGCAAGGCTAATAGGATTTCAATGTGCCTACTCAACTTGGAATAGTGTTATGCTTGTGTAACATAGATAATCTTTGGCTGTTCACCTCTCTATCTGTGGGATATATGACCCTGTAGAGGTATAAAGGCAAGGAACCCTACAGGAGGGTTCTACCCCTACAGGTGCCATGGCAGTAATTACCTTGGCTAAAGGTACCTTAGGAAGGAGCCCACAGAAGACAGAGACGTGCCACTGGAGGAGGAGGGGTGGACGGAGGGTCAACAAAAGAAATGATCGAGGGCATAAGTGAGGAGGCGGCCTTATGCTTAAGCGCAGGGGTGTCAGTTGATTCGCCACCCATTGAACTACAGGTATAGTCAGTACAAGTCAATGTGCCTCACGCAACTAGGTATAGTGTTATGCTTGTGTAACATAGCTAATCTTAGGCTGTTTGCCTCTCTAGCTGTGGAATATACCACTCTGTAGGGTACAAGGCAAGGAACCCTAGAGAGGGTTCCACCCTAGAGAGTCATCGTGGGAGTGATTCCCTTGGCTAAAGGTACCTGCCATGAAGGAGGCCAAAAGAGTATCAAGCAGCGCTTATGGGGTGCTGGAGATTTATGGAATTGAAGACCTATATATAGGTCAGCTGGAGTGATGGTCAGGGGCTTGAGTAGAATAGGCAGGATACAAGGAGAATAGTGACCCACTCATGGGTTTAAATGTAGGCACAGAGGCATTGCTTCCTAAGGAGAGAGGGAACAGCTATGAGGGAGAGAGGGGATAATTACGGGGATGCCACCCGGCTCCTTCCAACAGCGGAATCCTAACTTAGTGACCTAGAGAAGATTACTCTACCTATTTAGGTATTATGACCATTGGTATGGAGGACAGGAAAAAAACCCTTCGAGGAGGAAACCTCTGGGGTCCAAGGCCTAGGTCACTTTGCCGTCAGGCTGCTGGACAATTTTGTTTAGTGACGGCTCTGCTCTGCAATTTAGGAGACAAATCCAGGGGAGATTCTAATTTGGAGAACACTCTTGCTCAATCCCTCTTATGGGAATGCCGTGTAGGGTTGTGAGTGAACTCTACAACACCAGGGCACTCAATGCCAACCTCTAAGGTGGGAGGAGGAGAGTAATGACCACCGAGGCGCTCATCCGGCCTACCGATCTAAGAACAAACTGGGTGAACCAGAGGTGGTTGTGGGGAGAATAGCTTAAAGGGTACCTCCAAACCCACACAGGCGGCTAAAGGGGCCCTTTCTTTGAGAACCCACCCTCCCACTGGGTCTTAAATGCTACATCAGAGGTTGCATCAATGCAGTTGGTTGACTGAGGTCCACCCGGGTGAGAACATTCCCCAACTATGGGTCGGGTGAGAAGGACCCCGCCCCAAGCTTTGCATACTCGAGATGCAGACTTTGGGGTGCAGAGGGAAACTGTCAGCCACAGAGCTAGCCCAGAGTCCTGGAAGTAATGGATTCGGTCAGCATGTTTCCAACATAAGGAAAGAATATAGTCATAATGTAGCATGGGACCCGTACGTGGGCTGAAAACGGTCCTCTGGATCAGTGCATCTACCTGGTTATCAAAGACATAAATAAAATAAAGTGTGGGATTATGGGATTCAAACCCAGGTCTCCAGGTTTGCAGCTCAGTGCCTTTAACCACTATGCTTTACTGCCTCCAAACTGCCACCATATAAAATCACAGTGCTTCCTCTGTTTCTTTCTCTGACCCTCCTTACCCTCTCTGGCACTTTTTTCCTCCCTCTGCAGCTCAGCTACCCATCTTCCATACCCAATTCCATTCTCCATGCCCTCCCAACTCCATTCCCCATGCTCCCCCACCTCTATTCCCATGCAGCACCTCCTGACTCAGTTCCCCTTGCTGGTCCCAAACTGTAAGAGACCGCAGGGCATGTAAGGTGGCCACTGCTGCCAGTAAAGTGTGAAGCCAGACAGAGTAAGCAGTTCAGCCTGTTGCCTCCATTCAAACTCCCCAATTCACCTTGCTGGTCCTGGATTGCAACAGCGCCCTCTGCATGTGAAGTAGGCACTGCTGCCAGTGAGGGACAGCGATAAAGCAAAGCTGGGCAGAGCGAGCAATCTGGCCTGTTGCTAAAGATCCCTTAGGACACTGTGGGGAAAATGAGGCAGAAGTGGGCTAAGGATACTTCAAGGTGTTCCTGCAAAATCTGTGTGTTCAGTTTTCAGCAGTATGTACTCAGGGCCCTGGGCCAATACTAATGAGCACTTGCTTAAATCACATCTTAAAAGGATAGAACAGTGGTATGTCCCCAATTATCATAGTAAGATGGTGCTTTATACCTAATAATAAACAGCAGAGAAGAGGCGGGGGCAGCAGTGCTCCTATTTTCCAAATAACCCACCCAATGCCATACATTCCACTCACTTTCCTGATGGCTTCCCTGGTGTTCCCACAGTTCTGCCTCTGCTATACATCCCACCACCTCCCAAATCACTTCCCTGAACTGGCCTCATAGTATGACCACTACCATACATCCCCACCACCTCCATGAGCACTTCCCTTCTGTGCCCACACACTGCCACCCCACCATACATCCCTCATGCTTCCCCAATCTCTTTTACCAATGTGCCCTCATTGCTTCACCACTGCCATAACCACCACCTCCCAAATCACTTCCCTAATGTTCCAGCACAGTCCCCATCTATCCTGCCCCTCCCAAATTGCTTCCCTAGTGTGCCTGCAGTCCTACCCTGCCATTTATCCCCACATCCCTGATCCCTTAACTGGTGTGCCTGCAGATCCCACTCCTTCCATATATCATGCCCCCTCCTCAATCACTTCAACGGTACCTCCCATACAGTCCACCCCAACATATATTCCCCACATCCCAATCACTTTGCAGTGTAAGAGCAAGTCCCACCCCAGTCATATATCCTGCCCACCCTCCTGATCGCTTCACCAGTTTACCTTTGATCCACACCTGCCATATATCCCACCCACATCTCGTATCACTTCCCCGTTGGGCAAGCATGGTCCCAACCCAGCTATATATCCTACCCTTCTTCCCAGTTGCTTCTACACTGTGCCCACACAGTCCAACCTCTGCCATACATCCCACCTCCTCGATCTCTTCTTTGATGTGTCCACACAGTCCTATTCCTGCCACACACCCATCCCACCCACCTCACTGATAGCTTCTCTGTTGTGCCCACACAGTAGCACCCCTGCCATATATTATTCCCACCTCCTCAATCTCTTCTCTGATGTTTCATCATGGCTCCACCCTGCCATATAACCCACCGACCTCCCTGATCTCTTCCTCAGTCTGCTTACACAATCCTACATCATCCATGTATCCCACCTATCTCCCCAATCACTTCCCTGGTGTGCCAGCAGTCTCACTCATGCCATATTTTCACTCACCTCCCCTATCATTTACCCCCATGTGTCCACACAGTCCTAGACCTGCCATAATCCTGCTAAACTCTACAATGTGCCTGCATAATCCCATACCAGCCATATATCTCGCACATCTCCCTGATCACCACCTTGCTGTGATCACACAGCACCTACCCTGCCATATACTTCCCCCACCTCCCCAATCTCTTCTCCAATGTGACTGCACAGCTCTACCTCTGCAATGCATCACCAATCACTTCTGCGGTGTGCACACACAGTCCCACCATAATCATACTTCCTCCTCACATTTCCAATCGTTTCCCTGGTGTGCCAGCACAGTCCATCTCTGCCATATATCTCACCCACCTCACCAACTGCTTCAGCAGTCTGCCTGCACTGTCTCACCTGTCATGTATCCTACCCACCTCCATCGCTTCCTTGGTGTGCCTGCATAATCCCACCCTTGACATATGTCCTGCCCACTTCCCTGATCGCATTCTTGCTGTGCTAATACAGTCCCACCCCTGCCATATATCCAACCCATCTCCCTGACTGCTTCCTTAATGTGCCAATACGGTGCCACCCATTACATATCCTGCCCACTTCCCAACTGCTTCGATGGTGTGCCACCACAGTCCCACCCCTGCCACATATACCATCCACTGCCCTGATCATTGTCACAGCTGCCTGCACAGTCCCACTCATCATATATACTTACCCCCTCCACAATCACTTCCTTGGTCTGGCCACATAGTCCCACCCATGCCAAATATGCTTCATACCTCTAGATTGCTTCTGCAGTGTAGTCTCACCTCTGCCACCCATCCCACCCATGTCACCTATCACTACCAAGAAATGCCAGCAGTCTCACCCCTGTCACATACCCCACTCTCTGATTGCTTCTACAGTTTGCCCTCAGAGACCCACCATTGCCATATATGCTGTCCACCTCCTCGAGCTTCCTCAGTCTGCCCAAACAGTCCCACCCCTGACACATATGCAGACCACCTCTGGATTGCTTCCCCAGTGTACCCACACAGTCCCAAATCCTGCCACACCCCAACCTCCTCCTCGATCACTCTCTGGGTGTGTCTGCACAGTCCAACCCCTGCCCTATATCCCGCTGACTTCCTCAATCACTTCTTCAGTCTGCCCACACAATCCCACTCCTGCCATATAGCCCATCTGCATCCTGCGTCCCCATCACTTCCTGGGTGTGCCTGCACCCATCTCTCCAATCACTTCACCAGACTGTCCACACTGTCACTCCCCTTCCATGTATCCTACTCACCTCCCCAATGTTCCATCCCTGCCATACATCACACCAACCTCCCTGATCACTTCCTTGGTGTGCCACTAAGTCAAACACCTGTCATATATCCCCACTGTTGCTATAAGGTGTTGTGGTGAGGTGGGTATTAGCAGGGTGCCAGGGGCTTAACAGAGGTGAGACGGATCAGGTAGTTCAAAGTAGAAGGCACCCTGGGAATAAACAGGACCTCGACAGAAGCCCGACGTGTTTGGTCTCCATTCCCAAGGTTCCTATTAGACCACGTGGGCAGGCAACTAAAGGGCCTACAGCCTTCACTGATCCCCTCCGGGCGATGTTATGCAACACGAGATCTATGTGGAACAAGACTGCAACTATGGCAGACTTGACTTCCTCAGTCGACCTGGCATGCATCTCGGATACCTGGCTAGGAGAAGATGCAGGGCCAGTGTAGGAGGCATCAGTGCTGGCCAGGTACTCTGTGATGCACTGCCCAAGAGGGGATCACATGGGTGGGGGAGTAGCTATCTGTTTTAGATCCAACTTGAATTTCTGCATACATCTGGTGGCTTGTACCTCGTTTGAATGTGTGGCAGTGCATGGGGTGTCTGGGTGTGGGTTGCAAATTCTCCTGGTTTAGCATCCTCTGGGGTCAGGTGGAGAATTTCTGCAGGAGGTGGCAGACTTCATCGCTGAGTGTGTACTGGAGTTGCCTAGATGACTTATTCTGGACGACTTCTATGCCTGGGTCAACGATTAATCCTCACATCTTGGATATGACTTCCTCTAGCTGATGACATTGCTGAGGCTTGCACATGCAGTTGCCTCTGTGACCCACCATCACAGCCACACCTTGGACTTGGTATTCTCACTGGGTCTCACTGACCTTGAGATTGATCAGGTTGTTTGGTCCGATCATTGTATGATGAAGTTCTCATTTGGGGCTCCCACTGATAGTCCCTCCCCTGTTGAGATGATCAGCTATCGCCTGTTATGGGGATTTTCCCCAGAGGGACTGATGGTGGTGATTGATTTTTCCAGTGTTAGTGCTATTATTGTGGGTGACTTGGGTGAGTCAGTAGCAGCCCATAATAGGGCTGTCTCCGAGGTGCTTGATGCCATCACACTGGTCGTGTGCCGACCCAGGTCCACTTGCCAGAGACCACCATGGTATGATGGCGTTCTCAAGACGATGAAAACCATGGGTCAAGGTTGGAGCATTGCTGGTGTAGGACTCAGCTAGAGGAGGATAGATTGATTTTGAGGACTCACTTTGCTGATTACTAAAGGGCAATCGACCATAAGAGAGCAGAGCTCCTGTCCAGGAGATTGCCTCATGGAAAAACAGACCTGTTTAGCTCTTTCAGACTGTAGACAGGCTTCTTCATCCTGTCTAAAGCCGAAAGAGCTTTTTCAGTAACATTTGCAAGAGCTTGCTCTGTTTTCTCTAACAGGCTATCCTCCATTTGGGTTGGGATCTCACCACTTGGCCTGGACCAGACACATAGGGTGGGGTCTTGGTGAAGCAAGGGGACTCCTATTGTCTGGGAAGAGTTTCGGCCAGTGGGCGTGGCTGAGGTCTCAAGGTGATTTCAAAGCTGCGACCCACTTGTTGTGAACTGGACCCTAGCCCAATCATCTCTCCTAGGGGCCTGCATTGCAGTCATCAGTTCAGTGTTTGCCAGGATAGGCAGGTGTTCACTTTCAGAGGAGGTCTCCCCCACCGACGCCTTGAAGGAGGTGCTAGTGAAGCCCCTTCTGAAAAAAACAATCTCTCATCTCTGCCATCTTGGTGAATTATAGACCAATCTCCAACCTCCCATTCTTAATGAAGATTGTTGAGAAAACAGTGGCTCTGCAACTCAAGGAACATATGGAGACCTATGACATCTATGAGCCATTCCAGTCCGGGTTTAGGACGAGACATAACACAGAGGCACGCACTAGTCTGGGTGCATAATGACTTCCTCATGGTAAGGGACTGAGGGAAACAATCAATTCTCATTTTCCTCAATCTGTTATCAGTATACTACGGACCACATTGTGTTGTTGGATTGCCTTGAGAGTTTTATGGACTCACTGGTATGGTCAGCAACTGGTTTGAGTCCTTTCTCTCAGGTAGGAGGCAGAAGGTAGTGATGGGGAATTTCTCCTTCTCCTCCCTGATGCCTCTGACTTGTGGAGTTCCTCAGGGTTCGATCCTTACCGATGTTATTCTCAATATATGTGCTACCTATGAGGAGGATCATCAAATAATACAGCCTAGGTTTTCACTGCTATAGAATCTGATCTGATGGCAGATAAGGACCGCTTGGCCCACCTAGTCTGCCCAGTTCCCTACCTAACGGATAAGCTGCAGATCCTAGTTAACCAATAGCCTACTTCCTCCTACCCCCCACTAGAATTGCCTTATGTCTGTACCATGCATTCTTGAATTCCCCCACTATTTTTTGACTCTATGACCTCCTCAGAAAGGCTGTTCCATGCATCTACACCCTCTCTGTGAAGAAATACTTCCTCACATTACCTCTGAGGCGTCCCCCCTCTATCTTCAAATTGTGCCCCTTGTTCCTGCACATCTCTTTTTCTGAAAGATGCTACCCTCTTGGACTTTGTTGATTGCCTTGAGGTATTTGAAAGTTTCTATCATGTCCCCCTCTTCCTCAAGGCTATACATCTTAAGCTCCTTTAGTCCTTCTTCATATGTCTTCTGGTGCAGACCCTGCACCATTTTGGTTGCCCTCCTCTGGACAGCCTCCACCCTATGTCTTTGTGGAGATGGGGTCTCCAGAACTGTACACAGTACTCCAGATGTGGTCTTTCCAACTGTATGTAAAGAGGGACAACAACTTCCTGTTTACTACTAGTGATGCCTCTCCCTATACATCCCAGTATCCCCCCAGCTCTCCTTCCTTCCTCCCTTCCTTCTCACATTGCTTGCCCACCTTTAGGTCATCTGATATGACTACCCAAGTTCCTTTCCGTTTTTTGTTGTCAATATCTCACCTCCCATTGTGTACTCTTCTCCTGGGTTTTGTTTCACAGGTGCATTACTTGCACTTCTTTGCATTGACTCTAAGCTGCCATACATGTGACCATTCCTCCAACCTTGCCAAGTCCCATTTCATCCTTTACACCCCCACCTTGCGTATCAACCCTGTTGCAGACCTTTGTGTCATCTGCAAACATACATACTTTTCCTTCCAGTCCCTCTGCAATGTCACTTATAAAGACATTAAAAAGCACTGGCCCGACTTCTGATGGAGCAGAGAACCAAGACGGCGGTTTAGTCATGAGCTCTGTGATCCCCCCCTCACTAAATCCCTAGCAATCATCAAGTTTTACTGCCTTTTGGATCCAGAAAGAAGTATAATTGCAGGGACTATGGCTAAAACGATACAAAATCTGCTTACTTGTACACGGAAGAAAGTGGGAAAGAATAGATCCAGCAGCCGCGATGTCAGCCTGGGGGGCCTCTTACTCCGAGCTCTCGATGCCCCATCTGAAATCACTGAATAGATCACTGCAGCTCGTGGCAAAACAAAGAACAAATGAGTGAAGCCTGACACAATACACAAAGAATTGCTGGCATTTCAAGTGGAAATAAAAGATATGTATGGGGAGCTGCGAAGAGATGTGGCGAATTTAGAGCAATGAACAGATTCCACTGAGAGGTAGATCACTGTAGTAGAAAATAGGGTGGATAACATCGAGGAGTCTTTACATGAACTGCAAGATCATTATGCTCTCCTCAATTCCAGGCAAGAATATGCAGGGAATAGGGCTAGATGTAAGAACATTCAAATTTATTGTATCCTGGAGGGCTCAGAGGGCCAGGATTTCCTGATTTCATCACAACTGTTCTGAAAACAGCCTTCACTAAGTGGGCAGAGTAGAGCACTTTTCAAAGATGTAACTGTTTGCCCAAAATCATTTAGAGTAATAATGAAAATACAGTTTCTCTAACCTGCTTTCCTTTGCAGTCTGAACTGTTTTGCATAGCCCTCCATTCTGGTTTTGAACTGCTGAACTGGACCAATCAGTGTGGGGGGACCTTTAAAATGGAGCCTGCTGCTGGCAAATCAGAACTTGGACTCTTAAGTTGAGCCAGCCACAATGGGACTGTATGGCAGATGCCTCTGGGAATTGTAGTTTGGACTTCGGCACCTTTTTGCACCAACAGGGGGAGTTTATTGTGAGTGACAGCCAGACCAGCCAACTGAACTGGGAGGAACTCAAAGGAAATGCCTGGCTCTGTCTACTGGAAAGATCAGATGAGTTTTGGCAGTGAAGAGACAAGCAGCTCTGTGCTTCTGTGGTGTATAGTTTCATGTGGGAAGCACGTGTAAGGCCCTGAGTTTCGGTCTGCAGCCTGTGCAAGCACTTGTTCGGACTGAATCCGACCTGTGAGGAGACTCAAGGAGATCTGAAAAGTAGAAACCAGGCTCACCCCATAGAAGACTGGAGAAATTGCTGAATCACGCTCGATCTGTCAGGAACTGAAGCTGCTGTGTGTTCTCCCGGGTATCGTGCAGTAATCGCAGTCGGGATCGAAAAGCAGCCTGCCTGGTATAGTACTTTCCTTTTACACATAAATGTGTGTAGTACTTGTGGGGAATCGCGTTTCAAATCCCCTGTACAGTGAATTGAGTGCATGAAGCTGGAAGTAAACCCCAGCTTAATCCGAACTACATCCATTTGCTATAAACTGCAGTGGGGTCCAGTCACAAGGACCTTGTCACATGGTCTGCTCCTCCTGGCAATCCAGGACAATCTGCCTTTCATCTAGTTTTCAGTATTGAGTTTGTGAGTACAAGCAGGGTAGCTCCCTGCCATCTGTTTATCAAATTGCAAGTGTGTTATCTAATTGTTGCTGTTTTATTTCTTCACGAACTGAGCCATCCGACTCCGGATTACAATTGGGTATTGTGCAAGTTTTTTGTCCATCACAGGGCCCCAACAAGCTGCACCGATCCTGGCTAGCCCCCACCATCCTGGGTACCCAGTGAAAGTGACATTTTGGGACTCTGAATATGTGCACAGTACTGTGATTATTAATGTGTTTAACCTAATTAACCTGATTTCCCCCTTCCTTGTTACAGCTCCTTAAATAAATCAGATCTGTTTGTTTCCAGCAAAATTACACTGACTGAGGTATTCGTTTAAGTTAAAGTATTGTACTGTGGCTTTTGCACTGTGTCATCTTGTTTTACAGGGGATCCCAGAGTCCAGTCGATAGAGCCAGTCCTGGGGGTAAGTGTACATTGTGATGATATTCCTGATGCATTGTGTGGGCCACTAGTGGGAAGAAAGGGGGGTTGCAGTGTCCCAGAAGGCTGTGACCAAGTTAAACTATTGCAGACCCTGACCTCTGGGTGGAGGAACCCGCCATTGGACCTAGGCCCCTCAACCTGTTAGTAGTTAAGCAGGCAGGGGTAGTAGCCCTTGGGATAGCGCAACCTAGGGGTTACACATAGGTGGAATAGTTTTTGGGGGAGGGGGGTGTGGTGAGTGGTTAAGGGCTATGAATCAAGCTTAAGGAAAAATATTATAATGTTCCTTCACAGTAGATCCAAATTATATCCTCCTATTTTATAGGTGGAATGGAAGGGGAGGAGGTGCAGGGGGAAGGTCCAAATGCAACATAATTTTTTATAATGGCGACTCAATTTATTAGGGTGTTGTCCCTTAATATAAATGGGTTGAACAGCCCAATTAAAAGAGCAAGACTCTTACAATAGCTAAGGAAACATTTATCTGATATATATTTACAGGAGACCCATCTGACAGACGTTGAACATTCCAAATTATCGGAAGGTGGCAGGTATCAGGCATATGCTTTGTCTTTCCCTAGCGGAAAATGATGTGGGGTAGCAATTATGATTCCCCGGACCGCCCCTTTTCACCTATCCTCACAGCTCACTGATTCTCAGGGAAGGTATGTGATCCTTAAGGGGACATTGTTTGGGAAACAGGTAACA
Organism: Neoceratodus forsteri; assembly: GCA_016271365.2. Classification (NCBI taxonomy): domain Eukaryota; kingdom Metazoa; phylum Chordata; order Ceratodontiformes; family Ceratodontidae; genus Neoceratodus; species Neoceratodus forsteri. Next base: position 630,217,401 of record CM057459.1, read on the forward strand.
CTGGTGAACGTGTACTTTCCTCCAATGATGCCAGTAGCAGTATTGAAACGATTCTTTGGCAAATTAATAGACGATCTTCAGGGATGTTTGATTATGGGTGGGGATCTTAATCTTACCTTGAACCCCCATTTAGATTCATCAGCCCCACATAAACATAGATCTTCCCCAGCCCTGAAATATTTCAGGACTAATATGGAAGCAGTTGCCATGACCGATGTCTGGAGGTTTTATCCATCAACAAGGGGTTATACTTTTTACTCTCCTCGTCATGACTCCCATTCCAGATTGGATTATTTTTTTATTACTCGGGAACATACAGATTACTTACAAGACCTGACAATTGGTCCCAGATTCCTTTCTAATCATTCACCTCTATTTTTGAAACTAGATTTTAAAATTCCTAGAAAACCACTGGGTGGCGTCTGAATACTTCAATTTTAAAGGATAAACCCTTTAGAGATAGCTTCAAAGCTAAAATTTACCAGGACATTGCAGAAAACTCAGGAGGAGAGGTCTCCACATCTATACTGTGGGATACAATTAAGGTGGTGATTCGGGGGGAGAGCATAGCTTATGCAGTGGCTAGGAAAAAAAACTGGGAAATGCAATATATTAAGCTTCATGGTGAACTGAGAGACCTACAGGCCCATGTCCCAATAACTGAAGAGATTAGGACACAAATGAAACAAACAAAAGCTTGTTTACAAAAGCTTTTAGATGAGAAAACATAACATGCTTTATTTTTTTTTAAATCATATAGGTTTGAGGGAGGGCCAAAAGGGGCTCAGAACCTGGCTAGAAGATTAAGAGGGCAGAGGACAGCTACATACATTTCACACTTAACTGATTCTACATTTAATACCAGAGTAACTCACACAGAACAAATAAAAGTTAGCTTTAAGAATTATTATTCCTAGCTATATACCGCCCCTGTACTAGCTGATTTGAGTAAGCTGAGAACTTTTCACTCCCTCACTCTTCCCGTTTGCCAGAAGATGTGGCAGAGAGATTGAAGGCCCGATTAGGATGGAAGAACTTAAAGAGTGGTAACAGATAGTAAAACCTTAAAACCCAGGCCGGATGGAATGTCAGCGGAATGGTATAACACTTTTACAAACAAATTGCTCCTGTATTAGTTGTCATTTCAGGAGATTCAGGAGGGAGGTCCCCCCCCCTTGGGATTATACTAATGTCTCGGTGTTGAAACAAGGTAAACCCCCAGATTTAGTTACTTCATATAGACCGATATCCATACTCAATATGGATTTTAAGTTTTATGTCTATATGGACTCATAAAATAGAAGAATTTATTCGAGCTAGTGAATCCAGATCAATCAGGGTTTGTCCAGAATCGACAAACTTGGACAATATCAAAGAACAGTAAGTACATCTCCTTGATTATGTGAATAAGAAAAATCCGGCAACCTTTGTCAGCCTGGATGCCAACAAGGCTTTCGACCGGGTCAGCTGGATTTTTCTCTGGAGGACCCTCTCTGAGTTTGGGTTTCCAGGGAATTTATTTCCTGCTAAGAAAAGTATATGCCTCTCAAAGGCATATATCAAGGTGAATGGTCAGCTATCAGATAGGATACATCTGGGCAGAGGGACTAGGCAGGGTTGCCCACTTTCCCCATTTTTGTTTGCTTTATATATTGACCACTGGCAGAGGCCATTAGTAAATCTGACATTCATGGGATACCTCGGGGAGAGTTTTCTCTCTCATTATATCACGGATGATATATTGCTGACCCTATTAGACCCTGAAAGCTCGGTGCCGGCCATTCTACATCTGATACAGAGGTTCTCGGAGGTTGCTGGATATAAGATTAATATTCAAAGACAGAGATTCTTCCTCTCAACTTTGTCCCAACCCAGGCTCCGAGTGCTCTGTTACCAGCCAGATGGCGAAATAACAGAATCCGATACCTGGGAGTCGTACTTCCCAGAAACATGGACCTTTTAGAGCTCCTGAACCTGAAGCCTATGACTTTAGCCATAGAACAACTAATAATGGGAAGGTGGGCACATTGCACTTATCATTCCATCAGCATATCCAGACTATCCGAATGACAGTCTTTCGAAGATCTTATACTTTTTCAAACTTTACCTTTGATTCCATCAGATTTTATTTTTTCCTGGGATAGAATATTCTCCAGGTTTGTCTGGGCTAGAAACACCCTAGGATAAAATGGTCATCCATACAATTACCTGTCGCAAAGGAGGTTTAAATTGCCTAATCTAAAAGAATATCATAGAGCCATGACATCTAAAGTCATTCTTATTTGGCTTAATAAACATACTATGCCCCATGGAAATTAATTGAATTTACCCTGAATGACCTTCACGATATATTCCCTGTTTTGTTTTCTCCATTAGACTCCATTCCATCTTTAAGGGACTTCATGTGGGACCGTAACATATTAAAATATGGTATGAAATTAGGTCAGCTCAGGAACTTGCAGAGCTTTTCTGTTTTTTCGACTGGTGACTAGGAAAAGCAGTTCCTAGCAGCCACCAAGACCATACATATGAGGAGTAGCATAAATTAGGCCTTTCGATGTTTTTCCAATTTCTAGATATACATGGGGTGATGCCTTTGCCTCCCTAAAGTCTAAATTTGGACTCCCTTTCACACATCACTTTAGATTTTTGCAGATACATTCATATCTGATGGATTTGGGCTCCACTCGATTGGCCCGTCCCTTCCCGAAGCCTAATTTGATGAATCTGATAATTGAGGCAATTGAGGGAAAACTCCCAACACAATTAATTGGTCAGCTTTATAGAGCCTTGAGGGAAAATTGGAAGCAGACTACAGAGAATGTTCAGACTAAATGAAATAAAGAATTAAATACTCAGATTACATATGATAAATGGCTAGAGCCAATTATTCCATCCATGAAGGCTTCTTCAGCTCCCTATTGGCTCGAATATATTTGGAAATGCCATATGCATTTCTTTATGTCTCCAGATAAACTAGCTAAATTCCTACCTGGAAACTCACGAAAGTGTTGGAGAGAATGTGGGCAGGTGAAGGTTAATACCCCCATATTTTTGTTCATGCCGAAAATTTCCCAGTATTGGAAAGATATTGCCAGAAGTCTTCAAGTATTAATTGATACAGATTTGGTTTTAACAGATCAAATGATTCTGTTATACATAGGGGAAGAAGGTTTAGTACCTCCAAAAAAAAAGCAAACTTTATTTATATTTGGCTGCAGCTAAGAAGGTGATCACCCACCTATGGCGGAAGTCCACAGTCCCAACTTTAACTCACTGGCATTCTATAGTGTCAGAGATCTATTACCTGGAACGACATTTTGCTAAAAGAGCTGACTGTATTCCCCAGTTTGAAATTTATTGGAGGTTTTGGGTCCTCTATATTTCCCCATCAGATGATTCATTTATCCCCTGTAGTGATAAGCCCCTTGGTACCTACATCTCTCTTCCCACATGTAGTTCATTATCAATTGTATGATGCCAATAGACATTATATGTCCGAAGTGATTTGTATAAACGGCTTAAACTGGATAGAATGTCCTGTAACATATGAATTTCCACTGTATGTGTATATCATGAACAATGAAATTGCTGTACATATGTATTCCTGCTGTAATACTGACCTGAAAAATAAAGAATATTAAAAAAAAAAAAGGACTGGCCCCAGTACTGAACCCTGCAGTACCCCACTGTGGACTCCATTTACTATTACCCTCTGTGTCCTGTTGTCTAGCCAGTGTTTTACGCAGGCTACCACCATGGGACCCACTCCCAGGCTGGCTAATTTTTTATTAATCTTTTGTGTAGGACTGTGTAAAATGCCTTGCTGAAGTCTAAGTAGGCCATGTCCACAGCCCCTCCCTGGTCTACTACCTTAGTTACCCAGTCAATGAAATCAATTTGATCTGTCTGACATGACCTTCCTGCTATGAATCCATGCTGCCTTGGGTCCTGTGCCCCACTGGTCTCTAGGTATTCAACAATTCTTTCTTTCAGAAGTGATTCCATTATTTTCTCTACCACTGAAGTCAAACTGATAGATCTGTAGTTTCCTGCCTCTGTTTTGCTCTCACTTTTGTGAAGGGGAATCACAGCTGCCCTCCTCCAGTCCTCAGGTACCACACCATCCTCTCATGATTTATTAAAAAGGGTAGTCAGTGGTGTTACTAGTTCTTCCCTTAGTTCTTTTAGAATTCTGGGGTGAATCCCATTGCTATGCAGATGATACCCAACTTGACATGTCTTTTGCCATTGAAGTGCTGAATACATGCCTTACTAAGATCCAGGACTGGATGAACTCTAACTGGTTGAAAATGAACTTGGACAAGACGAGGTATTAGTGATTGAGCCAGGTCATGGGTGTGATGGGGATGCTTCCGGGATGACAACAGGTTTGGTCATGTGGTCAACACCATTGATGGTGTCCTCTATGGTGAGAAATCTGGGTTTGATCCTCAAAAAGCTGACCTTTGAAATTCAGGTGTTGGATGTCAACAAAAGTGTTTTTTACCATCTGAGGAACATCGCCCGGACTAAACCCTTAATTCCGCCCGAAGACCTATCGTCACTGGTACATGCCTTTGTGACATCTAGACTCGACTACTGCAATGCTTTGTATCTCGAGGTCAGTGGATGGAACCTCCACCAGCTGCAGCTAGTGCAGAATGCAGCGGCTGACAGGACAACATAGGTCATGTCATGTGAACTTGGTCCTGTGGGGTCTGCACTGGCTGCCCGTCAGGTGGTGGGTTCTCTTCAAGGTGGGCTTGCTCACCTATAAGAACCTATAGGATTGTGTCCTGGCTACCTGTCAGACTTCCTTACTCTGGCTGCCCTCGCTCCCTTCATTCTTCCACCCAGAGCCTCCAGTTGGTTCTGAGGACCGGGCTGAAAACCTCGGGTGATCAATCATTTGGGGTGTCCAGCTCGGTCCTCTGGAACATCCTGCCACAATCTTTGAGGAGGCCCCAATGGTGGAGGCATTTAGGGGTAGCCTAAAGACTCATTTGTTTAATCTAGCCTATCCTGCAAATGCTTTTAGTGTATATAATGGTTTTATAATGTTGTTGAATATTTAAATTGAAATGTTTAGTAACCCTGCATAAATATGTTTTACTGTACAGTGCCAGCGCCTCTGGGATTGAGTTCCTAATTAAATAGACATTACTTACTACATTACTTACTTACCCATATCCTGATCACTTCCGATCTGTCCCAAAAATTGACCCTGCACATATCCCCCATCCTTCAAAATCGCTACTCTACTGTTCCCATACAGTCCTATCCTGCAATATATCCCCCACCTTCCTGATAACTTCTACAATGTGCCCACACTGTCCCACCATTGTCAGACATCTATTCCTCCCACCTCCTGATCACTTCTACAATGTGCCCACACTGTCCCACCATTGTCAGACATCTATTCTTCCCACCTCCTGATCACTTCTACAATGTGCCCACACTGTCCCACCATTGTCAGACATCTATTCCTCCCACCTCCTGATCCGTCTACAATGTGCCCACACTGTCCCACCATTGTCAGACATCTATTCCTCCCACCTCCCTGATCACTTCTACAATGTGCCCACACTGTCCCACCATTGTCAGACATCTATTCCTCCACCTCCCTGATCACTTCTACAATGTGCCCACTGTCCCACCGTCAGACATCTATTCCTCCACCTCCCTGATCCGTCTACAATTTGCCCACACTGTCCCACCATTGTCAGACATCTATTCCTCCCACCTCCTGATCACGTCTACAATGTGCCCACACTGTCCCACCATTGTCAGACATCTATTCCTCCCACCTCCCTGATCACGTCTACAATGTGCCTACACTGTCCCACCATTGTCAGACATCTATTCCTCCACCTCCTGATCACGTCTACAATGTACCCACACTGTCCCACCATTGTCAGACATCTATTCCTCCCACCTCCTGATCACTTCTACAATGTGCCCACACTGTCCACCATTGTCAGACATCTATTCCTCCCACCTCCCTGATCACTCTACAATGTGCCCACACTGTCCCACCATTGTCAGACATCTATTCCTCCCACCTCCCTGATCACGCCTACAATGTCCCACACTGTCCCACCATTGTCAGACATCTATTCCTCCCACCTCCCTGATCACGTCTACAATGTACCCACACTGTCCCACCATTGTCAGACATCTATTCCTCCCACCTCCCTGATCACGTCTACAATGTGCCCACACTGTCCCACCATTGTCAGACATCTATTCCTCCCACCTCCCTGATCACGTCTACAATGTACCCACACTGTCCCACCATTGTCAGACATCTATTCCTCCCACCTCCCTGATCACTTCTACAATGTGCCCACACTGTCCCACCATTGTCAGACATCTATTCCTCCCACCTCCCTGATCACGTCTACAATGTGCCCACACTGTCCCACCATTGTCAGACATCTATTCCTCCCACCTCCCTGATCACGTCTACAATGTGCCCACACTGTCCCACCATTGTCAGACATCTATTCCTCCCACCTCCCTGATCACGTCTACAATGTGCCCACACTGTCCCACCATTGTCAGACATCTATTCCTCCACCTCCCTGATCACGTCTACAATGCCCACTGTCCCACCATTGTCAGACATCTATTCCTCCACCTCCTGATCACTCCACAATGTGCCCACTGTCCCACCATTGTCAGACATCTATTCCTCCCACCCTCCCTGATCACTTCTACAATGTGCCCACACTGTCCCACCATTGTCAGACATCTATTCCTCCCACCTCCCTGATCACTTCTACAATGTGCCCACACTGTCCCACCATTGTCAGACATCTATTCCTCCCACCTCCCTGATCACTTCAGCATTGTACCTGCACAGCTCCATCCCTGCCATACATCACATCAACCTCCTCCATTTACCCACACTGCTCTACCCTGCCATATATCCCGCCTATCTTGCCAACTGCTTCGAAGGTGTGCCCGCGAAGTCCCAACCCTACTGAATATCCCATCCATTTCCCCAATCGCTTTAACGGTGTGCACATTGTCACAACCCTAACATAAATACCCCACTTCCCTGTTCGCTTCCACAGTGTGCCTGCAAAATCCCACCCACCTCCCTGATCATTTACCTAGTGTGCCAGCACAGTACCACCTGCCATATACACTGCCGAACTTGGAAAATCATTTCCCTGGTGGTCAGCACAGTCCCACCCCTACCATATATCCAGCTCACCTCCCAGGTCTGCCTGCACAATCCCATCCCTGCCATACTGTATATTCCACCCACCTCCCAATTATCTCCCATCTGTCTGTACAATCTCACCCCTTCCATATATTCTGCCCAGCTCCCTGATCACTTCCCTGCTTTGCCTGCAGAGTCCCACCCCTACCATATATCCCCACACTTCCTCGATTGATCTCCTGGGTGTCTGTACAGTCCTGGGCCACTAATGCCATATATCCCACCTACCTCCCCGACTGCTTCCCTGATGTGCCAGCACTGTCCCACCCCTGCTATATATCCTGCCAACCTCACAATCGCTTTCCCAATCTGCCTACACAATCCCTCTCCCCACCATACACCCCCCAATCTCCGCTATCACTTCCCTGGTGTGCCTGCACAGACCCACCCCTGCAACAGATCTTGCCTTCCTCCCTGATCCCTTCCCTGGTGTGCCAGCACTGTCCCACTCCTGCTATATAGTCTGCCAACCTCACAATTGCTTTCCCAATCTGCCCACACAACCCCTCCCTGCCATATATCCCACTAATCTCCCCGATCACTTCCCTGGTGTGCCTGCACAGTCCCACCACAGCAATAGATCCTGCCTTCCTCCCGAACCCTTTTCTGGTGTGCCTGCACAGTTCCACCCTTCCATTTCTCCCATCCACCTCTCCAGTCACTTCGTCGGTGTGCCAGACTTGCAATATATTCTCCCACAATCCCATCACTTCCTCAGTCTGCCTGCATTGTCCTACTCCTGCCATGTCTCTACCCACCTCTCAAAACAGTTTCCTGGTGTGCCTGCATAGTCCCACCTCTACATACATCCTCCCCTCTCCGATCACTTTTTGGTATTCCAGCCCAGTAAAGTCTCCACCCTGCATATATCTTGCTCACCTCCTAATCACTTCACCGGTCTGTCCACACAATCCAAATCATGCAATATATCCTACCCTCTTCCTCAATGCATCCCTGCTGTTCCGGCACCTCCTTGATCTCTTCTTTGATGTTCCCACACAGTCCCACCCATGCCATATATTCATTTCATCCACCTCCCTAAGTGGTTCAACACTGTGCTGCATGGCTCCATCCTGCCGTACATCCCACCCAACCTCTCCTGCTCTGTCAGCACAGTGCCACCTCAGCTATATCTCTCACTCACTTCCCGACCATTTCAACAGTGTGCCAGCTAAGTCTCACTCCTGTTGAATATCCTTCCACTTCCCAATTGCTGTAATGGTGTAAACAGTCCCACCCCAGCAATATATCCCCCACCTCCCGTTTGATTCATGGAAGTGTGGCCGGCAGAAAAGGACCAACAAGGCCCACCGAGTCTGCCCATTTGTCCTGCTATCTGCTTCTACAGTGTGCCATCATAATCTCACCCACCTCCTAGATCGCTCCTCTGGTGTGCCAAGCGCCAACCCCACCCATACTATATCACAGACCTCCACAACCTGTTGTGCTTGCTGTCAAGCTTAGTCCAACCCTTGCCATATTCCACCCACCTCCTGATCACTTCCCCAGTGTGCCCGCACAATCCCACACTTCCAATGAAATATAAAGAAGCCACTCAAGGGTTCATTCAATGAGTTAGGTCAGCTAAACCCAAAACATGAGATCAATACCAAAAAAGGTTACTCAATGAACTCGGACCCAGATACTGAAAAATAAAACTTTGTATGCACTCAAAGTTTAAACTACCAGCTAGTAGAACAATCCAGACAATGTCTCTATACAAGCAATATGTAAAGGGACCAAAATGGGGAGTATCTAGCAACCTAAATCACACCCCTCCCCATTGCTTCCCTGGTATGCCTGTAGCCCCACTCCACAGGAGGTCAAATTCGCATGAGTATTCTAATTAGTGCCAGTGAAAGGTTAAGCAATATACCACGAGAGGGTGTCGGTGATGCAGGATTTACCCATCGCAAGATTGTTTTTTAGCCGAGGCATAACCAAATGTACAAACACCCAGGACATGGGTAAATCCCATCACTGTAAAATTTTAGCAGCATACGCGCATTATACAATGGACATCTGTATATTTTGTGTGTGAAAAAATAAGAACAAACTAAGTTGGTTTAGATGTTTTATTAGTCTTTATTAGATTTTCTGTTACACTTGGAAAAATAGTGCTTTGTTGGTAGGTATGCGCATGTGCAGTGGTGCCAGCAAGTGGACTAGGAGATACCCTTAATGGTTACAGTTTGGGAAAATAGAGGCTTGAGGAAACCCTTGGGTCCGGGTCCAGCAATGTAAGCTGTACTAGTGCATATTTAAACGGAGCAAAAATGAGAGAGGTAATTTTGTTGTAGGATGTTTTACAGTGTCGCTGACAAACTGTAAGAACAGGGTTCTGTAAGTGAAACGGAAAGAGAGGCCGGGGAAAGAGCAACATATTTCTTTTTTTCCACGAAAGCCAGAAAGAAAAAAAATGAATTTCCTGTGATTTGGAGTTTTTTTTTTTTAATTCATAGCTGAATTACATTTTGAAACTTGCAGGATTTTTCATATTGTTTACTCCGGCGGCAACATCATTGGCTTTGTGGGAGGTTTGACCTCAGCATCTCGGGTGTTTTTGCTGGTTTTGTGTTTGTGATGGTTGCTTTTATTTCAGGGGGGGGGCCCTTGATGCGGCTTACTGGTGGCTGGCACCTCTTCCCGTGGGGTGATTCTAGCTTTTACAATGGGAGCGGTATGCCAGGTAGCCAATGAGATTAGAGGATTTGTACTTCATTTCTATGCCCATTGTATATTAAGGGGTTAACAATACTGGCTGACTGCTGAAAGTAACATGACCAGATTCAGTTGTCTGATGGTCACTGTGACTGTAATAACTAAAGATGCATGAACAAAAAAATCCAACTTTGAAATAAAAGACCTACAGTACACACATAGTGGCATCCTAAAAGAGGTGCACTCACACTACCTTTCTCAGAATAATGAGGGTCCACTCCTGTAACATGGCTCTTGATTCTTAACTAATCCTTTTTTGGTGATGTCTTGGGGTCAGTAAATAACTAGAGCCAGAGACTGCTTTTTCAGAACATATAGTAAGGATTTATTTAACTCTAAAAATTGATTAGCGTTTTGCTCATAAAAGTGCTAAATCTTTGTGAAAATGCATAGCTCTTGCCTCACTGTGTTTAACAAACACAGCACTTCTAGAAAATATATATAAATGCTTTCTGTAAAGTTAGTATAGTCCCAAGAAAAAAACTGCTTATCAATTATTTAAAACCCTGTATAGGATAGTGCATGGGGAACAGTTGACAACAGGGCTATTCTTTCACCGAGTTGGCACTATGACGACGGATTACCTCAGAGGCGCGGCTGATAGGTAATCCGTCGTCATCATCTAACAAATGAATTAACCCTGTTTCAACTGTTCCCATGCACTTTTCTTTATAGTGTATGGTGGAACGCTGCTTTTTTGGGGGTCACTACAGCATGTTTCTGCTTCAAAACATTTTTACTGGGTTACTAGAAGGAAGAATGAACTTTACATTTTGAATGTTTTCACGCTTGACATTTTAACTGTTTAAGAACTTTACATTTTGAACATTTTAACGTTGAACATTTCAACAGTGGGTCTAACTCTGTAGTGGGGATATCATGTATTGCCCTGTGCTCATCGTTATCTCTCAGGAAACTATGTAATTGCCGCATGTCATTTCTTGTTTTTTTATTTTCCTGATTGAGGATGAATCTATCCCATTCTGCTAGTGGCTTTGATAGTACTGCGCCCGACATTGCTGCTTTAGCTATGTGTCCTGTCTATGAAGTGAGCCCTAACTGTCAAATGCTGCTCGAGGACACAGTGTGTGACATGTGCAGTGCAGTAGAACAAAAAATCATTCTGCTGCACTGCGAACGTCACTAGTGTAGGAGAACAACATTTTGACAGCGATGGATTTCGGTGGAGAACGATGTTCCACCATACACTATAAAGGCATACCTCTTAACTGTCCCTCATTATGAGAGAAAGCCCTCATTTTACCCCATGGAAGTGGTCTGTCTCAATCTCCTACATCTGGAAGGAGCTGCCCACACATGAGATACTGTAAACTCACAAAACAGTAGTAGAAAATTCCATAACATTTCTGATGCTACATACAAATAACACCTTGATCAAATAAAAACAATGGTTTCCATGGTGGTTTGAGTTTATTTGTAACACAGCAAATTCAGATACTGACGAGCGGGCAAGCTGATAGGCGGCACGGCATCACGTGGTACAGGAGCAACACGGCATTATAAGACGATAATGCCGTGTTGCTCCTGTAGTGCTGAAACTAGCCAGCAGAAGAGAGTTAGCGGCCTGTGAAGCTGGCAGTGTTCAAAGAAAGAGCCACACAATCAGGTAGCAGCAAGAAAGTAGCAGAGGCAGGGAGGGGGGACAAGTAGAGATTAGGGACATAGGCAGGCACACCTAGGTAGCCCGAGGTAGTGTAGTGACGAACGACATGGCAGTGGAGTTCAGTTTATGTGGAGCCATGGAAATCGATGCGTGGACCGATAGCGAGTTTGGAGAGGAGGTGGATGTGAGTGCCAGAGGAGAGGCAGATGTGAGGATGGTGGGTGATGCAGCAGGAGACACAGTGCCCAAGAAGAAAGTGGCAAAAGTGAAGCATCTAGACAGAGGATCTGATGAGACTGATGACCTGGACGAACCGAGAGATGCAGTGGAGTGCAGCACAGAACAGAGCCGTCACAGCCAGAGACATATCGAGATCTCACAATGAGAGCTGGATGACTTGGAGAGGAGGAAAGTGGAGCTGAACACAAGCAAGAACACGCAGTGGGCGTGTAATGTTTTTTCAGACTGTTTCGGATCCAAGAACATGTCAGTAGACGTAGGGACAGTGACAGCAGAGAGGCTGTGTGCTATTCTCAGACAATTCTATGGCTTGGTGAGGGCAGAGGATGGGCAGCAATATAGCATCAGTTCATTCTGTGGGCTAAGAGTGGGGTCAACAGATACATGAACAGTCTGAAGTCAGGAGAAATCTGAATATCATAGCCGACGTCCGTTTTCAAGGGGCCAACAATGTATTTGTGGCAGTGATAAAGCAGTATAGGAGACAGGGCAAAGACACAGCGAAGCACCATCCCGCTATCAGAGAGGAAGACCTGCAGAAAATAAGGGACTGCCGCAACCTCGATCCAGAAACCGTGCAGGGCCTGGTGAAGAGACTGTGGTTCGAGCTCCAGTTAGGGCTTGCCAGAAGAGGACAGGAGGGATTAAGGGAGCTCACCCAGACACCATTTGAAGTAGCACAGGATGACATGGGGCAGGAGTATATCAGCCTCTCATTCAATGAGGCAACCAAAAATCATGGGCGACCAGACGAAAGCAACAGACAGGCACTGAGAGGTGTGCTGTATGCACAGAGAGACTCAAGGGACTGTCCAGTCGCTATGTTTAAAGAGCATACGAGTCGATACCCTAAGACAGCTCCTGCCTTCTACCTGCACCCCATAAAGCAGGCACAGAGAGTCCTAGACCATAAGGACTTATGGTACTCCAGGCAGCCCATGGGGAGAAATTTCCTCGGTGAAATGATGGCCAAAATATCTGAGGAGGCAGGGCTAAGCAGGCGGTACACGAACTACAGTGTCAGGAGCACAGCTGTGCAGATGCTGTCACAGGCAGGAGTACCAACCCAAGAATAATGTCTGTGACAGGACACAGGTGTGAGAGCAGCATACGCAATTATTGGGCACCCACACAAGAGGATAGGGAGAAGTGGTCCACCATCCTGCCTGTGCCAAAGCAATGTGTCACCCAGTGGCAGATCCGTGCGCAACCCTGAGTCACGAACCCAGTAGCTGTCACAGGGACGACTGGTCGGGAGTGGACAAGATAGACAACAGCCTCATACTGCAGTACTGTCGCACGGACGCAGATGACAAGGACTGCAGGGGCAGGGAAAGACACAGAGGGGAGCAGTCCAGGGAAGGCAGTGGGTGAGAGAGAAATAAACCCCCTGGAAATGGCAACACAGCCACAGCGTCGGAGGCAGAGCCTGGTACTAGTCCTGGAGTGGAGAGCCGCGGTGAGAGAGCTAGCACAGAGGGGCAAGCATGTGGGTGCAGCGACAGAGAGAGGGCTTGCAGTGCCGGCAACCAAGCTAGAGTGCAGGAGCACAGACCGCACCCTGCGCCGAACCGAGCGGCACAAGACCGCAGAACAAGTGACCACTCACCAGCAGCGAAACACAGATGTACTGACCTGGAACCAGAAGAACAGGGCAAGACAGGAAGCAGCGGGGCGGGACCCGCAAGAGCAGGAGGCACATCCGCATTCAGCTGCCATAGTTTCACCATCCACGGCACCATGAATTTTAACTACGGAGCAACCGGTAGCCACGGACTCTGTGGCCCATACCTGGAGTAACCACGGACAGGTAGGCCAGGGTGCTGTGGCAAACGGAGGGGGAGCGGGGCAAGCACCGGAAAGACATCCCCAGAATGACGACATAGTTATGCAAATCAGAGGGTGGCTGGCAGCGCAGAGGTCTCAAGGAACAGAAACGCAATCCTCCTAGGCAGGCTCGCAGGGAAACGGCCGCTCCAAAATAATGGACATGTGCATCAATCGCTATTCCAGTAACCGTATACCCCTGTAGAAAAAAGTTGCGGAACGACATCTGTATGTAACAGAGCACTGTCCTGAAATCTGGAAGTAAGATTAAAAATGACAGTACTTTATCCAACTGCCGTTGTCTTTTGTGTCAGCTAGGCAGCAGTCTGCGCACTCCACACCACTACCGAGCATCTCCGTGTTACAAGCGCATTAATCACCGCTGAAGGCGGCATCTAATGGGGTGGGGCAGTTGTTCGCCCTTGGCCTCCGGCCTCGTACCACAACGGCCCCAACCATGCATTAACTCCCCATTAGGTGCCGCCTTCAGCGGTGATTAATGCTTACATATTCACATTTGATGATGTGTCCCTCATTTTGAGGTTCGGTGTCCCACTTTGTCATAACAGTGACAAACACAGGCTGTGACTGCTCTGAAGCACGGGCAAAGGTCCACTCCCGTATTAAACATTATCATTTTTCATAGTTCTGTTTTACTGTACTTGGTAGGTGAATAAATTCCCCCCTCCCCCCCGAAATAATTTAATCATATCAGCCAGAGAGACTCCATTCTCAGAATTCTGTGGGTCAATTACAATGTAAACACCGACGGCCATGACTATTCTAGTTTTTCATTACATGTTTGTGGTCGGTAGAAAAAGTAAATAAGCAGCCCCATAAATCAGAGGCTCTGAGACTCACACTTGGCTACCGATTACAGTGCTTGACACTCACACGGAAAGCACAGTAAACTGGACGAGCGAGAAGCTGAAATGTTCTGCTACTCTCTGAGCTCGCAACCGCGCATGCGTATTCTCAATATGCACGTGCACACGACGAGGGTAGCAAATTCTGATGGGTAATAGGATTTGTTACTACACCTGTTTTGGATTTTCGATGCTCCATTCTCGGTCTCCTGCTTCTTTGGCTCAAAACAAAATTCACTTACGTGTTTGTAGAGAGGAAATGGGCAAGCGTCTTATCTTGCCGGGAGTTGCAGTGAGATAGTAATCCTGTCAACTGATTAGCCACGGGGAGAGGGGGGCTGGGGGGCGTGGCTCCAGATTAACACCCAGCTCCTGGAACCATACCTCTCAACCGTCCCCGATTTTCAGGTACGTCCCTGATTTCGCCTCAAAATTCTCATTTGTTCCTGTAAAATTTGAGTTTTTGTGACGGAACAGCAGGGATTAAAAGCACAAAATAATGTTAAACATTAAATTAACAGTCTTGTTCTTCTTCAGAAAATGCATTTTAAGACAAGTAAGCAATAAGACACGACAGGGTGTGCACGGAACATATTTTACCGCACAGCCAGGGGCGTAATAAGGCAAGAGGCCTTGGCCGAGTGCCTTAGCCCCTGGCATGCGGTAAAATATGTTCCATGATACACACCTGAGTGTCTTATTTGCTTATAAATGGGCTATATTTTTAAAATTATTTTCTCACCTAAAAACTATATTTAAATATCCAAAACAGAAATCTTTGTGATAATTTGAGATAAAATAGTCCTTCCGCCTGCTACTGATGATGCTATTGTATTTTGCCACTAGGCATTTCTGTCCTTCTGTGGCATCCATTCTTCTGAAAAAGTCCCCCACACACATTATTTATTTATTTATTTATTTTTACTAGTCGGTCTGTTATTTACTAAGCAGTTTTATCTTTTTTTTTCTACCTTAATTTCTTTGCCTGATTCACTTGATCAAGCGTCCTGTTTTTCCCCCAGTTCCTCCATCGTGACTACATGCCGCTCTTCAATCATCTGCACTGTACAAGTAAAATGAGGAACCGATGGGCAGCTCGTGGAAAGTCTTTTTTTTTTTAACTCATCAGCATTGCTCTGTTCGTGTCTTTCCCTCCTGCTGCCCACCCAACCATCCGCTCCTTTACCAGCAGAGGCTTTGGAAGTGGCAACGGGACTGTAACAAATAAAACCACAGGACAAGTCAGTAGGTTGTTTTTTTTTAATCATCATCGGGGACTGTCAAACAGCCTGTGAAGCGAGAGAGCGAGTTGCAACAGAGTTTACCCGATCGGTTGGCGAAACCATGGGACAAATCTGAAAGTCAGTAGATTTTTTTTTTAAACTGTTATCGGGGACATTCATTTTGACCTGTGAAGCATTAGTGAGAGGCACCAGAGTTTTCCCCGATCGATTGGCAAGCGTTTGATGAGCTGCGTTATGGAGTGCATACAAATAAGAAAAAGGCAGCATTTGCATAATGAACATTTAAATGGCTGATTGATTTCTTTCTTTTTTTCACACTACTCGCTTTTTGTTACAATAATCCAAGTACAGTAGCTTTTTGTCCTGCTCGGCAAATATAAAGATGGCAGACAGTAAAAATGCCAACATTCCATGGCTTATGGATATTGGCCTTTTTACTGCCAGTCCCTTTTTTTACCCATGCATGGAACAGATTTCATGCATGGGTAACTAGCCAATCAGTTTCCTTGTTTTAGCCTACTCATTTCATAAATCCCTTTATTCTATCAACTTTCTGAGAGAATAGTACCAGTTTTTAAGATGTGTCCCTGATTTGGGGTCTTTGTCCCTGATTTTTTTAAGCCTTGTCCCTGATTCATGAGGCAAGAGGTTGAGGGGTATGCCTGGAACGGTAATTGGACAGCAAGGAAGGGGTGGGCAACAGCTGAGGGGACAGGGAGGGGGTCTGCACCATGTCACAGCACAGATGGAGAGGCAAGACAAAGCGTTTGGCATCCGATTCCAATGGACAATTTAAAGAGACAGCGTGATTTTAGCAGGCGAGCAAAAAAAAAAAATTAGGGGTGGGATCGTTCGAACCTGACGAACCCCCGACTGGCAACGGGCCGGCTCGTAACTGCAAAGTGAACAACTCATTGAATTAAATTTCCATCCCTTTACCCTCCTGCAGCTGCGTCTACCAGTGATCTAACCTGCCAGCAAACGGGGAACAGGGAATATGCCATATGTGTCGGGGTGGGGAGATGCGACTTTGCGGAAATAATCCTATTGAAAGACACACATGTAGCATCTTTCCAACTTACAGTATACATTTAGTTTTAGTATATAAAAGGACAGTCCTTCGGCGGGCCTATTTTTGGAAACTAAACAACGGCTGTTGCATACCTTCTTTAGGGATCCCCTTTGGGCGGTGGCGAGTTGGTGCAATCCAAATAAGGTTCAGGAAGTGTATCAGCCCGTGGAGGTGTATGATATTGTGTTGGGCGAAAGAGGCAGCTTAGACTTTCAGTGCTGTGGCGCTCTTACGTTTGTAGTAAACTACAACACAGTTGTACGAGTCCAAATCCATAGACCGGCTCAGCACAAAGAGGCGGAGTCTGGAAGCGGAGATCTCCTCTACAGGCGGAAGCGCAGCTACTGGACAGGACACATCATAGAGTGCGGGTTTTGGTGCTCTAGCAAGCAGGTGGGTGTCACGGTCAGTCTTGTGTTGTTTATTCTGATAGGTGTGCTTCTTGTGAAGAATGTAATCGTCTCTACAATCTCGCATGAGATGGGAGGGTTTACCTTTTGGAAGCTTATTTAACTAAAAAAGCCCAAGAGCTAGCTTGCCGGTTGTTGTATGTGTAACAGTAGTAACGTCGTTTGTGTTGTGTTTGTTGCTGCTGTTGCGGATGTTTTGTGTGTGTCCTGTATGCAAGAGCACAGAGCTATGCTTTTTACAGGCTTTGCCAGAACCCACTGTGTTTGAGCCGACTGTATTGAGAGATATAAGGCTTGTTCACTGCAGTCCGTCAACATACAGGGAAGACAGAAGGAAAACCACTCCCTCAAAAACAGCACAGGGCGCCGTACGAGTTGAGGTTTGGGTTTTCCAGCTGGGAATGTTATGCACGTCTAGCGGTGCAGGTAGCGGTTCTATTTGTGGAATCCTGGACAGCGGGGTTAAGAGGAGAGACACCCCTCTCTCTTTCTCTCTGTGAAATGAATTTTAGTTCGCCTCCTGTGTTTTGCTGTCACTGGCAACAATAACTGATGTGAGCCAAGCCATGATATGTACACTTAATGTAAATGGAAATATTCTTGCAGTCTGGAAGGTGCTTATAGCACCAGACCGGATTACTTCGCATCCACGCTTCAAATCGACCTTAATCATCTCTCCAAGTTCTGTAGCATCATTCATGTACTTTCCTCTTCCCCCAAACCAATCCCCTCTCCCTGTGTGATGTCCTGAAGGTTCCAACACCTTTTGTGTTGCCTCAGCTTTCAGTTCCTCCATCTCCTCTGCCTGTTTTGCTCCCAATCCCTTCCCCACACAACCCTATCCTTCTCTCCTTCGACTTCCACTACATCTCAAGTCCCTTCTGCCTCGAAACCCCCCACATGGTTGTGATCGCTGATGGTCTAGACCCCAGACTCTGTCTCCAGAGACTCTCCGCCCCTGCTGTGACACTACCTGTTACCTCCCTTCTCAAACTCTCCTTCTACCCTGTCCTTGATTGTTATAAACAAGCTACAGTTATCCCACTTTCCAAACGGGGTGATTCCACCTCTCCTTGCAACTGTTGCTTTATTTCCCTCCTCCCCACTATCTCCAAGCTCCAGGAACACCTTGTGCTATCCAGGCTGCCCACTTTCCTTGATTCATTTGCCAGCTTCATGTAACCCTTATGTGGTGCTATCCCAGGGGCTACTACCCCTGCCTGCTTGGCTAGTAGCAGGTTAAGGGGCCTGAGTTCTGAAATGGGTGCCTCCACCAGGAGGTCAGGGTTGGTTGTGGTCAAGCTAACCTGGGCACAGCCCTCCGGGACACTGTAACCCCCCTCTTTCCTTACTAAAGGCTGGAACAATACACAATCACTTTCACAATACCCCTGATACACCACACAAGTACCCACACTGTTTGCACTTACCAACAGGGCTTTCCTGTGGCCCGGCCCTGTGGACCCCCTATAAAACAAGGTTATACACAGCAAATAGCAGTACAGTACTCTTGCACAAACTGGAACCACAGTCAGGGTAAATGCAAAAAAGAGATCTGATTTATTTAAGGGACTTGAACAAGGGAGGGGCATAATCAGGTTAATTTGTTTAAAGACTATCAGTCAAACAGTTATGCCCGCACTTCAGGGTCCATAAAGTCACACATCCTGGGTACCCAGATGGAGAATGGAGGCTAGCCAGGAACGTTTCAGCTGGTTGGAGCCCTGTAATGGAAGAAAAACAACATGCACAACATACACTACTTGTAATCTTGAGCTGGAGGGCTCAGTTCGTGAAAAGAAAACAATAAGACAGTCAGATGACACACTTTTAGATTAGGCTGTTGTTGCAGGGAGCTACCCTGATGATTACTCACGATACCCAAGACTGGATACAGGCCGGATGAAAATCAAGACAGCAGGTGGTTAATCTGGAGTGCCAGGAGAAGCCAGGGCCCACACGAATCGCCAAGGCGTTGTTCCTGTTGAAGCGCGCAGCAGGGGGCTGATCCCCAGGCAGGTCTTTCGTTGGTGACTTTCTCTGTGCAGTGGGGTAGTTTGGCAGGGCCAGCGTGGCATGGCCCAGGACAAATGGAGATGAACGTGGATTCAGTTCGATTAGGCTGGATAAAGCTTCCAGCAAGCA
Source organism: Neoceratodus forsteri (assembly GCA_016271365.2). Lineage (NCBI taxonomy): Eukaryota > Metazoa > Chordata > Ceratodontiformes > Ceratodontidae > Neoceratodus > Neoceratodus forsteri. Next base: position 630,236,784 of record CM057459.1, read on the forward strand.
GAACACAGTTTACACAGTGGGGAACCAAATCACAACTCACTTTCAATACACAGCACATTTACACTTAAGGAAATTCTACGGTACCAGGCAAACCGCTCTCCGGTGATGATTGCAAAGTCTCTGCACAAACCGGGGATTCAAAAGCAGCTGGAAATCAGGTCAGTCGCATTCAGCAAAATCTTCTGACTTTTTCAGGTATGAGCCCGGTTTTTAAAAATAAATAAATAAATAAATAAATCAGTGGCTTACTTTGTTCTCACAAACTTGGATTTAGTCCGAAATAATTCTCTTCTTTCCCTCTCAGGGGCAGCAGGCAGACATGCAGGCCACAACTTAGGCCTTTTCACAGTTCTCCCATGCGAAACTACTCAGACAGCTGCTTGACTGTCTCAAGCTGTTGCTTTTTCAGCTCCCAATTTAGATCTGACTCAACTGCCAGCAAGCCGGGGACTTTCCCCAGAATCTAAAAGGTTCGGTTGGCTGATCTGTCTGTCACAACAAAGGCTCCCCCTTCAGGTGCAAAAAGGTGCCAAAAGCCCCAAACTACAATTCCTACAGATTTTGACTCCAGACAGCTCCTGTAATCTGGCTCCATTTTAGGTCCCACCAGTACTGATTGGTCCAATTCGCAGTCCAGGACCAAGATAGTGGAGATAAACAAAACAGTCATTGCTGCAAAGAAGGCAGGTTAGACAAACTACATTATCACTCTAAATGATTTTCAGGAAATAGTTACATCTTTCAACAGAGCTCTCTCTGATTACTTATGACTGCAATCCACAATTAATGGAGACTAGAATGGAAGCCTCCTATTACTTCAACCAGTAGATATGCATCTATGCTGGGCCTCTAAATAAATACCTGGGCAGACGTACTTCGCTTCCATTGACTTACAACCTAGAACTGTGCGTGCCCAGGTAGCATAAGTTGCGGTTGTTCATGTATGTGGGGCAAGACTTCCATTGTAGTCTCTTTTAATTCTATAGCAATTTGTACAGTAGTTGCTTCTGGTTATCTACCTCTGGCACTTACCCTTTTTTTTCTAGCACTTGTGGTATTGTTAATCCACCTAGGCTAGTTTTTAGATTGCACTTAAAATTTTTGTTTCCCACTGTTATATTCTTGTTAAACCCTCACTGAATGTTTAATGTCACCTTGCATTTGTTAATTCACCAAGGCTAGTTCATGGTTTGCCCTTTAGTTTATATTATCCTGATTTTCTGTACCATTGTATTAACCCTCACTGTAAGTTAAATATTTTAGCCTATGTACTGTTTCATGATTGTCGTATGTAACTGGACGCTTGTGCAAACGGACAGCAGTGCTCACATGCCTTTCCAGTATAACCAATAAAAATTTAAATTAAATATTAAATGAAAATGAGATGCCACCCCATATGAAATTGCTTCCCAAGTTGAATGCTGTGCATCAGAACATGGCTTGGATCCTTTCCTTGCCCACCCTCTAATTTTGCTCAGAATGATTCCCTTAATATTTGATTACAGGGATATGGTTTACTGAACTACCTTTATTAGTACTGCCACTTTGTTTTAAGGTGCTACCCCCCCCCCCAGTTTCCTGTATTCTTCAGCTCGCTCTTCTCTCTCTTGAAGGCTGATGTGTCTTATACTCTGCCTGCCTTGTATCTAAGTTTTGGCTTTTTGACTTCCCCTGCTACCTTTCCTCCTTGCACAGCACTTAGAAAGGTTTGTGTGTACCTCAAGGGAAGCCCTGAAGCCTGATAATCACTGAGCCTCCCATAGCTTAGGGGTTAGAGCACTGGCATGGTACGCTAGGGGCCTGGGTTCAAGTCCCAGTGGGAGTCGCACTTTTCCTTTCACATTTCCTACTATTCTTTCAGGAACCCTGGCTCCTGTTCATTAAAATCTCCTGTTTTCAAGACTTTTACTGGGCAGGCCTCCTTCTCCGATAGACTTTGTAATGATTATCTTTATTATGTAATCGGCGCTAGCTCTGTGTTACACCATTGGAGAGAATTTTTTTTTTTTTTTTTTTTGTAAATGGTATGGCACAGTCAAATGTTGACTTAAACAAGCCCTGCTTGCCATGTGGTGCAAAAGAAAAAAAAGTTTGAAGATAATGATGCAGAAGCTGAGGGTTGAGGCGCTGAAAAATAAAAACCGCAAGCCCTAATAAGTAGAACACTACTGCAAAGTCCAGCCAAAATCCCTGTACTTGTACCTCATTGGTTCTTGGCCCCTATGGCAGACAGATCAAAGTAGGTGTTTTGGTTTTATAGTAACAGACTGAAGTACCTTGAGGACAATAGAATAAAATTATGTTGTAACTTGTAGTATAAATACTGGATGTTCGTTTTAACCAAGGTGGTTGCTTCAGACCTTTACAGGCATAGAGGTTTCCATTACAGTGTAAGCTGCAGGTTAATGAATACGCAATTGAAATAAATGATTGCTCTTTATAAGAATGGAAGAAATGGAGAAATCTGACTAAAAGAAGAACCCTGAAGATATATTTTTATATTTTTTTTTATTCTTTGGTTGCTGGGTACGGTCCACTGGGAACAGAGTCCTTTTATAGGGGGAACCCAGGAGCGTTGGGTAGGTTAAGTGACTTGCTAAAGGTCTCACATTATGTTAGGTTGTGGGAATCAAACCCAGGTCTGCTGGATGTACAAAACGCATTGCTCTAACCTCTAGGCTATAGATGTTTGTAAATATAAAGTGAAATTCACTGCATCTGGTTGTAGCATGGCAGCAGTGTGTCACAAGAAAACCTGTGTCAGTGGCTCAGTAGGTAGCACACTCGCCTCTGAGGCCGGGAGATCAGAGGGTTGTGGGTTCAGTTCCCACATCTGGCACTTGGGTTAATATCCTAGTACTGACACTGTTGTGCAGCATGAGAGGGGTGCTGCACTTCTGAGGTGCCGTCTTTCAGATGAGACGTTAAACCGAGGTCCCATCTGCCTGGATTGGTGATAGTTCAGGTGGATGTTAAAGATCCCGCGGCACTTATCGAAAAGAGTAGGGGAATCTTTATTTTCATAACAATAAACCAAAATGAATATGAACAGTGTTAAGTCACACAAAATAATAGACAAATCCTATAGAAAACAAAAACAAGTGTTACAATCATACAATGTCAGAACGTTGTAAAAGAAATACACACTAAAAGAGTTGGGGAATAACTAAACAAAACAATTTTTGATACAACACTCATCAAAAAGGAAAAAAAAAAACATATTTCATCATACAAAAATCAAAACAAATTATAAAACAGTATTTCAGCATACTAAAAAAACATTATTACTTTATTACTATATTGCACTCATTATTTGTATTCCCCTTCCCCATAAAAGAATATGGAAGACACACACACACACCTTTTTTTTTTTTAAATCTATATTTTTTTTCTCAACCAGTAAATATCTGCTATTTATAAATCATAAATATAGAAACTTTAACCAGTGTCCAACCAATCAATATTTGTCCACCATAATTTATACTTCTGATACGGGACTGTAAATAATTCCTGCAATTTATAGCTTCTCAAACTCTCTTATGGATAATCCAAAACAATTGTTCTGAATTCGCATCTTGTTGTCTAAGACAACTGGCACCGTGTCTGCCAGATGTGATACTTTATAAATATAAATATTAAATGTATTGTCCCAGTATTATATTTCTTCCAACTTGGAGGTATAAGTCCTAGAAACAAAAATCTCTGAATTCACTTCTTGAAGAGGGAAGCCAACCCAATGCTTAGCGGCTTCATTCCAAAACTGTGTTATAAAAGGATAATCAAAAAATAAATGGTTCATTGTTTCCAATTTTTGACTACACCAATCCTGTCTTGGGCAATACCTCTCCATTGATCCTTTATGTTTCAAATTATCTTTCGCATTCAGCTTCCCATGAGTGCAAAGCCACAAAACATTCCGCATATATACTGGTATTCGGCTATTTTTCAGCATTTGTATAATTTGTTTAAATTCCCTATCATATCGAGTCCTAAAATGAGGAAGTTCCCCAAAAAATGTTGGTACCAAATACTTATATAAATCTTTTCTTGATAAGGTATACCCTTCAAACTTGGTTAAACCCCATAATTTAATTTTGCTAAAACAGTTTTGAAAATATACTGGTAATTCTAGAATGGACTTCTGTCTAGCAATACCCTTGTGGGTTTCCCAAGATGCTAACCAATGTTCTACTGTATCCAAAACCCAAGAGGCCCAACATTTTTCTTGCCTTTGTAAGAGGGGAAAAATATTTGCTTGAAAAAAACATACAAAAAAAAAATACTGGATTAATCCTCCCCTTTCAACAGGTAAATACAACACTCCTCTCTTAAGAGGATTAAGGTGACTGCCCCAGATACCCTGAAAGAAAACACTATACATCCTTGTTTCCAGCTGTTTAGGTACATATACTGTGCTAAGATGTAAAAACATACTCAACAAAAATGTTTTTAACATATAAACCCTCTTTTGTTTTGAAAGAAACCATCTATTCCAATATAAAATTTTCTTCTGAGCTACTGTCAGTAAAATATCCCAATTCAGGAAACCCATGTCATCCTGACCAAAAAATACCCCTAAAATCTTACAGTGGGATTAAGTAATGGGTATACCAAGTAGATCCTGATGTTGTGTAGAAACCGACCCAATTGGAATATACTTACTTTTATTAAGATTTATCCTGGAACCTGTTTCCCGGGTGAAGTTTTTCAACAAAGTTCCCAATACTCCACCAGAGGGAAAATCTGCCAAGGTAAAACATAAATCGTTGGCATATGCAATGTATTTAATCTCTTTATCAGTACTCAAAATTGTCACCCCTTGAATTGAAGAATCTAGCATCACCTTATGCAATAAAGGCTCTAAGATAAAAATATATAACATAGGGCTCAAAGGACAGCCCTGTCTTAACTCCTCTCTTTACTGCACAACTAGAACGCAACCACCCATTCATGTATGGTATGGTGGAGGCATTTACATAACACGTACGGATCCAATTTATAAAAGGCCTTGGAAAATTAAATTTCAAAAGGCATTTCCATATGTAACTGTGTGCTACTCTATTGAATGCTTTTGCCTGATCTAAACTAACCAAAAAAACCTTAATTTCTTGTGACTTTCCTTTTCCATTATTTCTCTCAATAAAATACGACCATCTATAATCCTTCTCCCTGGGACTGAACAAAATTGTGTTGGTAAAACTATGTCTTGTAGAACTAAGCTTAGTCTATCACTGATTTATTTTAGTAAGAATTTTAAAATCTGAATTTAAGAGAAAAATAAGCCTCCAGTTCCTCAACAACTCCTTCTCACCACTTTTAAACAACAATATCAATAAATTAGCATTCATGTTATTCGGTATATTATTATTTGTAAGGCAAGCATTATACATAGATACTAATTCCTTTCCCAAATATCTATGTTATGTGGGCATATATTTCACTGGGTAAACCATCATTACCTGGTGCCTTCCCTAAAGGAGAGTAGTAAGTAAGCAATAAGACATGATTGGGTGTGCATTAGACAGTTCTAATACTGCGGCTAGAGAGACGTGAGGGAGCGCACGAGGCCACTGGCCGGTGCATCAGTCGTCTAGCCGCATTAGAACTGTCTAATGCACATCCCCGGAGTGGCTTATTGCGCTTATAAAATGGGCCTGTGTATCCTAAAAGGGGGTTCTAGTTTTAGCTGTGCATTACACATCTAATGCACGGCTAACAACCAATCCGATTGCTTGAAATCTTTTGCCCATTTTATAATTATATTTGTGAGCTCCAAACGCATAATAGGGGTCAATAAAGAGAGAAAATAACTATCAGGAACTTGTGGAAGATTTAAATCTAGCAACCAGTCATCCAGACAACGATCCTGTATCTGTGTCTTCCTGAAACATTTTAGAAATAAAATCAGTTTCTTGCAAAATTTTTCTATTTGTATGTAATATAGTCCCTTCCTGTGTTTTTAATGCATGTAGTCTCTCTTTGACGTCTGAGTTTTACAACTATCCAAAGGATTTGTAACAGCCTGCGTACCTTGTGTTCCAAATCGTTGTTCTCTCTCTAAGATTTCATTCTGTCATATTGTATCAATTCTGTTTTTACTGTCGTTATTTCTTGTACATAACACTTTTTTCCCCCTGTAATTGTAATGCCTGGAACTGACTAAGGTGTTTCCTTAAAATCAGACACCTGTCATTCCAATGTGTCCTCATTAATTTTCCCATTTTTTGGAAAAACTCCCTTACATACTGTTTACTGTCTTCCCACCAAGAAACGGGAGAATCCTATAAAAAGATTGTCTTGCTTCTAATAAGGAAATAAAACCTTCCATAATCTCTGGATTATCAAGCAATGAGAGATTCATTCTCCAATACCCTGGACCTTTAGTAGTATCTTGAAAACTGGAAATATTCGTCAGTAATCCATGATTTGAAGTGGGATGATGATGATATTATTTTAGAGTTGGGGTGATTCAAAAAAAAAAAAAAAAATTCTTGTAGCCTTTTTACCGTGAAAGAAAGTTTTAGATTTATCCTTCTGCTCCTTACTATAAACATCTCGGAGCCCCGTCTGGTATAATAAATCATTCAAAAATCCTCCATCACAAAATGTCTTCTGTGTCTTGCCAGTTTTATCAGAAAGGAATCGACTAATATTAAAATCTCAGCCGAACACTGTTTTTTACTAGTGAATAAAAATGGCTTAATTAACTTTAATAAATCTATCTGTGCGGTTTTACCCTGAGGTGCATACACATTAATTAACCGAAAATCTACTCCTTGTACCTGAATATCCAATAATAACGCCCTCCCTGGAAACATTTCTACCAAACGTACTTCCTTAAACTCTCTGAAAAGGAGAAACAAATTCCTATTCCACAGCAGTGGTCCTCTTCACCTTACCAAAACAGGGTCCTATACCCATGCTGTTAAGCAACATCAGAATATTTCCCATCATATAATCTGGTATCTCAAAGAACACTATATCAGCCATACACTTAGAAAATAAAGAAAAAGTAGCCAAATGTTTACGTTCTGTATGGATACTATTTACATTTAAACTAGCAAAGGACAAATTATGCTGTTTATTTAAAACTGAAGTAGTAATTCTTCGTTTGTTTTCTTTTCTGATACTTTTCTTAAACCCATCCTAGTACCCATTAGTTTCTTTTTAACTTTTCCAACTGGTTCTGCAGTAGTCTCTACATCTGACGTAGCATCTTTCTGTGAAGATGTACCAGAGACAGCATCCAAATCCTCCCCTTCCTCTGTTTTGTAACGCAGCGAAAGGGTTGGAAGTAGATATACCATCTGGAACTGTCATAGAAATTGTCAAGACAGATTTATTTCCTTTCATATTTACAGGTTGAAAATCTTTGCAAGTGACACATGGGGGAGGCATGGAAGTGACTACCTCAGACATGCAGGGAGAAACAGGGGAAACAGTTATTACAGAGTCTTCTGTTCTAATATCCGTTGAAGCTATGTGGCTGGGGCTGACACCTAAATTTAGGTCTGAGGTGGACATAGGCCCCTGCTTTGCTGCCTCTGCATAGGTATGGCCTTCTGAAATGTTTGTAGGGCACTGTTCTGGAGGAGTCTAGGAGCTCGATCTAGTATTTTTCCTAGCTGCTTTAGCTAAATACTAGTCCTGTATCCACAAATCTGCATCTTCCATATTTTGGGATGCTTTAGGACAGTCAGAATAAGCATGACCTGTATCTTGACATAGAGAACATTTTGGGGTATTTTCACAGTGGAACCAGAGTGCCCTGGTTCTCCACAATAGGAGCACAAAAGAACCGTCATAAGATGTGTTAATAAGTTTGGCAGAGCCACATCTATACAATCTATGCAGTTGGCCTGGATAAAAAAAAAAATAAAACCTTTGCTCTACCAATGAAAAGACAGTTTGGCAGATGTTTAAAATCCATACCGTCTTCATAAAGTTTCACTTTACCCTCCAACCACCATTCCAAAACCGTCTGTGTCTAAAATAGGATCTGGTACCCCTAACGCTTCACACTGTTGTTCCAGCCAAAACATAACATCCACAATATTCACTCCTGCTTCAGTAAAAGAATAGTGATTAATCGAAGGCTTGTTTAGTAAGAGGTGACTTGAAAAGGGTCCAGAGAGGTTCTTTTTAATAATGCATACTTGGTCCAGAATTTTTCTAAAAGTGCAGCTGATCGAAAACTGATGTCAAAAGTATGTTCCCCAGAAATGTGTATGAAGGCATAAATGTCTGCAGGAGTAAAACCCAGAGATTGTTTAATCAGGACCTGTCCCACATATTGCCTATCAGGCGGTTCCTGCATCCCAGTCAAATATCGTAAATGAATTGCGTTTCTTAGTTTTGCCAAATCAAGTTGTTTCCTTATAGGCCTAAAGGAGGTTTGCTTAGGCCCTGAAGGGTTGGTCCCAGGAGAGACAGCCTCGTTTTCCTGAGCCTCTCCCTCCTGTCCTTCTTCTACAACCCCTGACTGAACATTAGTCTACTCCAGTTCCATGTTTACATTTGGAAGTTGCTTTTTACCTGAAACGACATCCAGAGACATTTCCTGCACTTCTCTCCATGTTTCTGGAGATACTGATACATGCTCACAGTCCTGCAATATTGTAGTTTGAAAAGCCGCTCTGTTTCCAACCGACTTACCTGCTTCTTCCTGCTGCAACTCTGGCTTGAGTCTGCAAGCCATTCACCTGTCGGAGCCTCGTATCCATCCTGCACTTTCTAGCACAGTGTCAGGTGACCAATTTGCGATCTCGATTTCGAGAGACCGACTGCTTCGCCACCTCTCTCTCTTGCATATTCTCAGAGTGTAAATCCTGTTGTGAAGAATCCAAGCGAATACCTTTGCAATGGGTGAGACAGTGTCCTGAAGGGCTCTTGCATCAGTTTCCTCTTCCTTGTTCATCTTGACCCAGAGTTTCCTTTGTTAGCAACATTTCCACAGACCTAAGCTCTGTTTGCAATATGTCTCTTTTTTTCTTGAAGAGACAATCTGGGTTCTGGGTCAGAATTTCTATTCTGTTCACGCTGTGTAGTCTCCTTAACTGATTCTGTTGGGAGAGGCTGCTTCTCTGGCATCTCCAGCGCCTAGCACTTGCAGCACAACTCCTTCTTCCTCCTTGTCCCACAACACTCTGAGCTTCTCCAACACTCGCCAAGCAGCAACGCCACCCTCCTGAGAGTAGGAATTTCCTGGTGTCCTGGCCAAATTTCCTCTTTCACTAAAAAGTACCACCAACAGGTTAATCTGGTTCAAGGTCAGTTGGCATTCATCTGTATCCCTCCCCGGTCATGCCTGAAAATAGAAGAATTTGTCTAGTGCACTTACCCGGTCAACAAAACTAAATAAATACATACTAACATACTATGAAGCCAGCAGATTAGGCCCTATGGTCTATTGAGTCTGCTCGAACAGGTGTCCGATTTGGATTACTAACCTATGGATACGTGGATGCTAAACTTTAGGAGCATAACCTTTGCTTCAGGAAAGTTGGGTTTGCTGGGCATGTCAGTTGTTTCATGCTGTACTTCTGTCTGCTGGACAGTCCATGGAATACATGGTATTTTGGGCTGTTAAAGGGAAATTGTCTGGACTACTAGCCCTGCACTCAAGTATCTGGCTGACCCCAATTTTCTCTTTGTGTGCAAAAATTGTTTTTGACTTACAATCTACTATACAGCAGTAGACAATATGAAACTAATTCCTGGGAGTATTCCTAGAGTATTCCTCTATACGGATGCTCTTCCGGCTTCAAAGCTTGCCTCCCTCTGACACTACCCAATATCTTACGCTGCACTCCCTGTCTCTGCCCATACACCAGGGCACCTGACCCCGGATATATTGTCCATGTCACGGTTCCCTGGTCACTGCCTCTCTCAATTTGTCTCTTACGTGAAATGTGCAAATGCTTTCTGTTGTAAATTTGTGTGTGACCCTCTCATCCTGGGGGTTTGTTACCTCAGCGGATAAAGTTGTATTATGTCTGCACATATCCCTGGACTATGTAACTCTCTCAATTATGTTGTTAAGCTGTACTTACTCGCTACTGTATACAATTGTCTGTATCCTTATGTTGTACTCTCCGTTCGTTCCTGAAAATAAGCATAATACTTGTCTAGTGTACTTACCCGGTTAACAAAGCTAAAATAAAAAATAAAATAATTCTGTGCACTTCCAAGCTGACATCTTCTGTAACCAGAAATCTCGAAGCCCTGTAGCTGACTTCATAGCAGGGCTGCTGCAGTAAGAGATTCAATAGACTACAGTGCATGTATTTTTATATGCTCTGGTCTTGTTGCCCTCAGGGCTAAGTACAAAGGACTGTACTTCGCCCTAGGATACCAGCGGGACCGTCAGACATTTGAGCTGAGCTCAAGCTCTGACAAGCACAACCAGGCTATTTAATCTCACTGCTGCAACCCTGGTCTGATGTTAGCTGAAGGGGATTCGGGATTTCTGGTTACAGCAAATGTCGGTTTGGAACTCATCAGGGTCAGCTGGATACAATCTACTGTGCTGCAGTAAACAGTAAGTAGTAGTAGTAATCAGTTTAAAAAAAAAATAAATAAATAAATTTACACACAAAGTGCAAATTGGACCAGCACCACCCTGGGCTCTTAGTGCTGATATTTCCCATTCAAGGTAGCTTCCTTCTTCCTTTTATGACTGAAATAAGAAAGAGCAGGCAGCAGACCTGTAAAAGGGAGGATATGATGCAGCCCTGTCTCCCATCACAACTACCACTGTCATTGTTCCATTGCCTAGAATTGTTGTAGAAGGACAATATTTAAGCCTATTGGAATGGATTGGCATCCGCTATAATCCAGTGGATTGCCTCTTACAATGCTGTGCCACTGTACCTCTTTCTTTACACAGGCAAAAAAAAAAAACACATTGTGACCTTTTCATAATTTCGTGATCATTCAGCCAGACCTGTTCCATATGTGGACTTGTTTCACATTGCAGTAGGGTTTGCTTTGACAGGGCTTTTTTTTTTTGTTTCTTTTTGCTCGCACCTCAGTTCTGCAAACACTACACTCTCTCCTCAATTGCATTTACAGTCCCTACTCTGACAGATTGATGCTTGACATCTGACTCCTAATTGATGACTAGGTTAAAAGGGAGAATATTTTCTCTTCCAAACACTTAAAGAACAGGTGTCAATTTCATTATTTATTTCTTCATTTGGTAACTGTGTTGGGGCACTAGTCCAATGACCTTTTTCAGGTACGGCCTGGGCAAGAAACTGGGACAGCGTAAAATACAATGACAGAACAGCATGGATCATACAGGGAATATAACAGGGAATCCAGTGTAGGTCAAGCTAACGGAGAAAATAAAAGGTAAATGGTGCCAGATACATGAACAAACAATTGAGCATACCAGAGTATATAACATTTAGGTAAACAGGGTAAGGTTGCGCCATCATTCAACAATAGGAATAACAGTAGTATTCATGGCAGGAGGCGAGAGTGGAGCCACGGGGGTAAGGGGGGCTGCAGTGGAGGGTGCAACACGTGCTAGCTGACCTGTGGAGTAGCGCAGGTTGTGGAGAACAGAAAATGCATATATAACATTTCTATTTTTATTTAATTATTGTGGGGGCTTTTGTTTGTTTTGGTGAACTTTCTTGCACTCGCTGGGCCCCAGAGGGACTCTCTCTGACAGGACACTAGGTAGGACCTGTAGCTGCTCACCTGAGACCTCCACACCTTGCCTCCATCCTGGGCCGTTCCCTCTGCATCCCAACTCTCCATCCCCCTGCTCGGAGGCCCCAAGGTGGGGCCACCAACTCCTGACCTGCGCTCTGTCTACAATCTAGAGTGCGGTTGGAGCGCAGGGGGGAACCAGAGGCTGGCTAGGCAGGTCCAGTGTAGAGCATGTTGGGTCCTGTTATTGTCTTCCAAGGTGCCAGGGTTTTTCTGCTTGTCCTTGGTCCTGGAGGCGCGGTTGTGCAGTGATGTCCAGCGTGCGACAAGTGCGCTCCCACACCTGCCCGCAGGACACCCACCATCACCGCCATACCCCTCAGCAGGTCTCCTGTTGCTGCATGCCCCAGTATCCACTGGGGGCCGCTGCAACAGCCAGTGACCCATTCTCCTCCTCCCAGGAGAGGAGAGCAGTTCTCTAGATGCTCAATCCTCTCCTTCCCTGTTGACCTCGACAACCCGAGCTCACTCCTGAATCAAGCTGCTGGCGTGGCGTGAGGTGTGGTGCCCAGCGCCCAACCTCAGTGCCCCAGGCCAGCACAGAAAGTGCATTATTTATTTTTTATTTTTATTTTACCATTTTCCTCCTCAGCTCCTGGTCGGCTATACATCCTGAAATGGAGAGGGGTGCACAGGATGGAAGGTTGTGCACAACTGCCCACAGTCTGGGAAACAAAATCCCAGATCTAATGGCATTGATGGCTAACACAAACCTGCACACCATGGTTATTACAGAGTGGTACAGAGGAACCATGACTAGATACAACCATACCAGGATACACACTTTTTTTTAGGAAGGATAGGGAAGGGAGGAGGGATGGGGGAGTGGCTGTGTATGTGGAGGAGGGGATTAAAGCAACAGAGGCTCAAGAGTTACAGGAAGGAATGGCGGCACTGTGAGTCACCCTAGAGGCAAGAAATAAGACTGCCATTCGCACTGGATTAGCCTTCAGGCTTCCTATGCAGGGGGAGGAAATGGATGAAGTTCTGGCAGAGACCATCCACAAAATGGCAACCAAAGGGGAACTACTGCTAATGGGAGACTTTAACCTGCAGATGCAGATTAGAGCACTCAGACTGCAGGTACAACAAGGAGCAGGGACTTCATGACCACCCTGAAAGGAGCAAACTTAAGGCAGCTAGTAGTAGAACCCACCCGGGAGTGGGCTATACTGGATTTGGTGCTGACAAACAGGGACAGGATCACAGATGTTGAGGTGGCAGTCCCCTTGGTTCCAGCAACCACATGACATTATGGTTTACTGCAACCACAATGGTAGAGGAAAGTCATACAAGGATTAGGGTTCTGGATTTCAGGCGGGCCAGCTTTAAGGAAATGGGGGGACAGCTTAAAAGTGCCTTAGCAGCAGAAGGTACAGGGGGAGATGTGGAGGAACAGTGATCTAGACTAGAGTCATAACAGAAGTAACAAGACACTCTGTTAGAATGCATAGTAAAAGTAAAAGAAACTGCCACTATGGCGCCTGAAGGTAGTGGCCAAAAAAGTAAGAGAAAAAAGACAGGCATTTAGGAAATACAAGGAGACTCAAAAGAATGAGGACAGGGAGAAGTATCTGGAGAAACAGAATCCTGGGAAAGCAGTCCGAAGGACTAAGGCACAGGCAGAGGAAGGTATAGCACAGGCTATTAAGAAAGGAGACAGCCGGCTCAGTGGTGCTGAGGTTTAAGGTGCTGGGAGAGGATCGAGCATCTGACGACAGCTCTACTCTCCAGGGGAAGGGTGGGTATGTTGTCCCACTCCTTGGCTGCCCCCTGGTGGAGGATGGGGGGTACCGCCAGAGGCAGAGAAACTGGTAGTGTGGCATCATGAGGTGTGTGCGCGTGTTCACGACCGTGAGGGGGAGGGACCGCAAGAAAAGGAGGAAAAATTGGCTGTCGGCTTCATGGAAGCCCCTCTAGTACTCCGGCATTGTGGCATCATGGAGCTCTCAGGCCTGCTCCGGATAGTGCTCGGGAGGGGGGAGGACGGACCCCCCCCTTCTGCCCTGCCTTGGGGGTAATCCGAGGAGGATACAGGGCCTGGGGTCTGGGGGCAAGGTGGTGACTGGAGACTGGTGGGATAGAAAGCCTGCTTGCAGGTACGAGAAATATAAAAACACTTACATGAAAACAAAGGGGAAGGAGACCAGACCTTCTTCAGATACATTAGCGAGAGGACAAAGACCGGAAGTGGTATTTGTTAGGCTGAATAAGGAAGGAGTAGGATGGGTGGAAGATGACCTAGAAAAGGCTGAGATACTGAACAAATGCTTTTGCTCAGTGTTCACCAGGGAAGGGAGGATGAGGGACCAAAACTCATTAGGAGGGTAGTCTGGGGAGGAAGGTTGACACCAGCCCATTCACTGTGGAAGGAGTCCTAGAGGAACTCTGGGGAAAATAAAAACAAAGCAATGGGGCCAGATGGGATTCACCCTAGAGTATTAAAGGAACTCTCTGACATACTGGCAGGTCCACTGACTGACCCTTTCAGCTCATCTCTAGAGACCGGGGAGGTGCCTGAAGACTGCAGATGTGCAGAGGTGGTCCCTCTCAACAAGAGTGGCAGTAGGGAGGAGACGGGCAATTACAGATCTGTAAGCCTGACTTTAGTAGTGGGAAAGCTAATGGAGTCCCTGCTTAAGGAGAAGATTGTGAAGTTTCTGGAGACTAGTGGGGCACAGGATCCAAGGCAGCATGGATTCTCAGTGGGAAGGTTCTGTCAGACAAATCCTAATTTATTTCTTTGACTGGGTGACCAAGGCGGTAGATCAGGGAGGGGCAGTGGATGTGGCCTACCTGGATTTCAGCAAGGCCTTCGACACTGTCCCACATAAGAGACTGCTAAATAAATTGAGACACCTGGGAGTGGGCCCAATGGTAGTAAAATGGGCTGAGAACTGGCAAAGGGACGGGACTCTGAGAGTGGTAGTAAATGGCATGAAATCGGAAGAGGGAGGTAACCAATGGGGTGCCACAGAGATCGGTGCTGGGACCAATCCTGTTCAATTTCTTCATACTTGACATTGCAGAGCATCTAGAGGGAATGGTATACCTGTTTGGCGGACGACGCCAAGATCTACAACAGAGTTGATGCACCACAAGGGGTGGAAAGAATGAGAGAGGATCTAAGCTTATTGGAAGAATGGTCAGTGTCTATTAGTTGAGTTTCAATGCTAAAAAGTAATAAAATAATGCACCTGTGTCACAGGAATCCAAGAGAGAGTACAGGATTGGGGGGGTTCAGGCCACCACAGAGCAAGAGAGAGACCCGGGATCATCATATCGGATGACCTAAAGGTGACCAAGCAGTGTGAAAAAGTGGTGGGGAAGGCAGACAGAATGCTGGGATAGGGGCATAACCAGCAGAAAGGAGGTGGCGATGCCACTGTACATATCACTGGTAAGGTCTCACCTGGAGTACTGCGTCCAGTTCTGGAGACCGCATCTCAGGAAGGACATAGACAGGATGGGGTAGTTCAGGGAAGGGTGAGCGAAATGGTACATGGCTGCACCAGAAGCTGTATGAGGAAAAGACTCTGGGACTTTAATATCTATTCATTGGTGGGGGGTATAATAGACATTCAGTACCTTGGGGTATACAGAGTGGTTAGAGGGAAGCATACTTGAGGAAGCATTGCATAAGGACAAGGGAACAGGATATGTGGCTGGAGGGAGGAAGGCTCAGGGTGAATGTCAGGAAGTACTTTTTCACAGAAAGGGTGGTGGATCTGTGGGCCAGCCTTCCAGCGGAGGTGGTGGGGGCTTAAACAATATGGGGGTTCAAGAGGGCATGGGATAGACATAAAGGTACCCTGGAGATGGGAAAAGATGTGTCGTAGAACAAATAGGATTTGGGCTGTCAGCACTGAGCAGGGAAATGGGCAGACTAGGTGGTCCTTATCTGCCGTCAGATTGTGTTTTTATGTTGTCCAATAACCACTGAGGCATGTATTATTCCCTTACAACAACTGCACACTGTCATTTGTTATCCCTTACAAACATCATAAGATGCAAATCTACAGTAAGTTCAGTTGTTTCTTCAGCTTTTAGTTTTGCAGCTCAAATTTTATTGAACAGTCCACAGAAGATTACAGGATAGCAGTCTTTTTTTTTTTCTCTCTCTCTCTCTATTTAAATTTCTGTTTAGTTACTTATTTAGGTAGCAGTGTTTAAAAGGATTTACCTGACTACGTTGGTGTTTAATGACATTATTGTATTAGTTTGAGTACATGGAAACATGTCAATGACAATGTATTATGTGTGATAAGTATTAGTGATAAATTGTAACATTTTCATATTTAAATTTATTCAATTTACAAGGTCAGAACTGTAACTGAGCTTTCTATCCTGATGATTGTCACACCTATAAATATGACTTGAGGATCTGCACTACCTATTTAAATGGAACAGTCAGAACAAAGAGCCTCACACTCAAGTGTGGATTGGTCCCAACATGCACTTTGTGTGCAGAATACTGTGGTGTAGTAGATTTGTATTGGACTAATTTTGATTAATGTGACTGACCTCTTGTGTTACTACAAATCCCACAATCCCCTGCAGCTGACATGAAAGCTTTCGGCAGCAGTGGGAGATTCAATGGCCTGCAACATATGTTAGAGCTTTTATTATCTTCCATCAGTTGTTTTCCATGTGTGCTTTTCTCCAGGGGTGAAGAACAGTCGTCTATAACTATACTTGTGCAGAGAGGACAGTGGTACCAGCAAAGGAAAGATCAGAGCGTACGTAAACTTGAACATGCACTGCAGGCTATTGAATCTCTCTCTCTCTCTCTGCTGTCTACTGCTCTGATGTCACCTGCAGGGGATTCTGGGATTTGTAGTTAGATGTCAACCTAGAGCTAACTAGAATTAGTGTGACACAATCTGCTATACAACAGTAAACTGTAAGTAAACCAAAAATGTTTTTACACTCAAAGTGCACCTTGGGACCAGCCCCACACTTGAGTGCGGGGCCCTTGGTGCCAAACTTCTTGACTGAGTATGCTACTAAGAAATTTGTCTGATCCTTTCCTTTTGGGAGCAAGGTACAATATTTTCAGATGTGGGTCCGTGTGGACTAAATGTCTACTGTACATGCTGTGTCATTTGACTGCATTGCCGATATTTGCAGCTTGGAACTGTATGTGAACTGGTGGAAGTCTGCATAGCTGAGTTCTGGAGATCCCTGTGTCTCAGTGACTGCTGTAGCACATTGGGCTCGATATCCCCATTTATATTTGTGTTTCCCATCTTATTTACAGGATTGCCAAGTTGCAGCATCTCCTTTTCAGCTGGGCCTTCTTCTATGCATACTGGAGAACTGAGAGAAAATATAAATGCAGGCTTTACAGTTAGTACATGGTTTTGGGGGAAATATAACCTGAATCTTATGGTTCACAGAGCTGCGCTGTAACCATTGTGTTGCATGACCCACCGGCCGCCTGCATCGGGGGCTTGGCTGTTTTTTGTTTGCCTGTGGTCTTTGCATTGTCGATTTTTGTCTTTGCTTCCCTGTTTGTTTATTTAAAGTTTAGTGAGTGGGATAGGTACGCTGAACTGGGGCTTGTTTCTAGGTGCAGCCCAGGAGAGGATAATATAGCAGGGAGTGATAACTGCAGTAACAAATAATATGTCAACAGTGGGTGCATGCAGACTTTGTTAACCAAATGTGGGACATTGACCCCAAAATGTGGGAAGTAAAGTTGGCATGCCATATCTTGGTGGAGCTCAGCACTGTCATAGGAACATTCCAAAAGCTTGCCAAAAAGGACCCTTCTTGCTGTCTTCTGCATTCTAGGCAGCTGCAGCACCCAATTTAAAGTTAAAAATAAATAAATAAATAAAAATTGGAAACCTCAAGGAACCTCTCCGTACTCAGTGACATAAATGCTGCATATGGAAGTGATCAACCAGAGTTTAAAAGATACAACTCCTCTCCCACACACACACACACACACTTGTACCGTTTCATTCTGGTGTGGGTTCCATAGGCTTACCATTCTCTGGGTGAACCACTACTTCCTGATATTATTCCTAACTCTGTCCCCTCCCTTCTACTGACTTGAACAAGCTGAAAAAGTTTCCCAGATTAGTCTCTTCCAATTATTTCCTTATCCTTCATGTTCATATAGTCTTAATGTTAATGGAGCAAAACACAGCTGTTAAATATGCATTTCTACCTTAGAATCTCGGTGTACAGTGTGGGACATCGTGTATGTCACCGTCTGTTTCACACAAATTTGCATACATCTTTAACTCAATGGCCTAGACAGTCTGCCATTGGATAATTAGTTTAGTTTATATAAAACACATGATAAGCAAATAAGCTGGTCTCTCCTCCTTTCTCTCTCTTTCTCTCTCTCCCTTCTTTCAGTCTTTTCTCCCAACTGTGCACATTTGGGTCTTTTTTCTGACCAGGCAAGCACTCTGTCCCATCTGTCACTAACCTGTCTGCTGCTGTCATGCCACAACTTGCCCCCTCTGCTTCAGGGTCCCAGTGGGAGGCTCGTATCTGCCTTCCTGAACCAAGGATCCAGGTGGATGAAGGGCTTCTTGGTGTGGGGCCCAAGTGTCTCAGCCCAGGCAGGCACTTTCTCCAATTTTGTCTTTCATCTCTGGCTACAGCTTTCGTCAGCATAGCACAGTGCAGTATGTGCGTGTACAACCTCTTGCGTGGGGGCAGGCTTCTTGGCCCACTATGAGAGATTATGGTGCTAGTGTGCACAGACCGCTTCCTCTTCAGGTTGGCTGCAGAGAATAGCACTCTCCAGCTCTGGCTGCTCTGATTCTGTCTCCTTGTCTGCTTGGAACCCAGGTTACCATGGGGCAGCCAGCCTTGGGGGGAGGGGGTCTTTGCTCTTCAGAATGAGAGAAATTCTTTCACTGTTGTAATGGTTAAGTCCAAATGTCTTTAAATGTGTGTGGTTTTTTTTTTTTTGTTTGTTTTTTTACTAAATCTTTATTACAATTTCAAACATACAATACATCATAATCAAGGTATATTCAATGTTTAAATGTGTTTTAATGGATAACATCCCCCATTATAATTCATTTGAAAATGTTGGATTAATTAAGTTTTGGAGCAAGACAGATGAAGTACGGTATACACAGTTTGTGTGCTTCTGAGGGGGTTTAGCCATTTATTTAGTTAATTTCTTTATGTATGTATGTATGTATTTTGACATGCTGAGTGGAAATGGGTTGTTACCAGATGCGTCCAGGAGCGACCTCAACTTGCCCTCAATGTTCCTTCTCTGCAATTATTTTTGCTGATCCCTTCATTGAATTACACCTAACAGCTGAGTTACAGTATCTGTATAGGTTTATTGCTTTTATCTTGATTTGCTGTAAAGACATAAATGTATTGTTATACTTTTGCCATATTTATTCCTTTATTAGTTATTCATGCACTCTAATCAATAGGCTACACTGCCTCCCTTCATGAGAGGTGTTGTCTTGGCTAATTTTGTCTATGGTCCCTATACTAATGGCGTCAGTACCATCACTGTCTCTCACAGAAAACTCCTAGAGAAAGTAGTGCATCAGGAGGTCCCCAAAGTGTACAGGGAGGTGGATAGCAAATTGGCTGATGGGTACAGTGGTGTTCAGTGATCGGTTCTGTTAGTTAATAACTCCAGTTAAGAATAGTTCATCCTATTAACTTCATTTCATAGCTGTAAATTTGTAAATACTGTGCATGAATGGGACTTTTTCCCCATAGAAGTTGGCAGTTATTTCCCTGTATAACCATTGTCCATCTCCATAGCTCTTGACTGTCCCCGATTACAGAGGACACCACTTATTCTACCCCTCAAAATTGCTCTCTTCATCTTGGAAAAGGTGCAGCCTACAAAGGGAATGTGCTGTAAATTCTGTCTTTAAAGAAGAAATTCATACAATTCTCAGGTGCTAAATCAAAAATAAATTTTGACAAACACAATGGATTCCACAGTGATGTGAGCTTTGCTGGGTTTTCAGCCAACACCTGTACTACCCAGATGGTTTGGAATTTGGGCCTGAAATTTTCAGGGTAGAAGGGGGCTGGCCCACAGAAGTGCATTTT
This sequence comes from Neoceratodus forsteri, assembly GCA_016271365.2. Taxonomy (NCBI): domain Eukaryota; kingdom Metazoa; phylum Chordata; order Ceratodontiformes; family Ceratodontidae; genus Neoceratodus; species Neoceratodus forsteri. The sequence continues at coordinate 630,256,566 of CM057459.1, forward strand.
GCTTGTTTGGTGGAAAACAAAAAAATTAAATAAATCTGTTCCAAAGTTATTTAATTTTTGAAATTTTCAAAAATTGGTACTGTGTAGCCTTGGTTAGCACTTAAAAATAGCTGTGTGAAATAAAAATAATCTTTTTCATTTTGATATCCTTTTTCCTGAAGGGAAAATCTTTTTTTCATTTGCTGCCATCTTGTTTTCCATTTTCCCCCTACAAATTCAAATTCAAATTTCAAACGCCAACAAAATGATATCATGGACAGCGACCAACACATGTATCTTGCTTATCGGGACCCTGTTAGCTAGATTCTGCACTTAACTGTTGAAGAAATGCCCTTGAAATGTAATTTATTTTAAGATTATAAATGTTTTTTTGTGACTCGTGATATGAAAAAAGACTTTTTTTACTTTTCCCTTTTCCCTAATTTTTTTTATTTTTAATTATTTATTTTGTTACTCTCTTTTTGCTCTTTCCCGGTTGGTCACATTCAGGAGGGCACCCCAGGCCCATTTCTCCCCCATGTCCACCGGGACTTGCTGCCACCCTTTCTCCTCCCAGGGCTTGCCCCCCTCCCCGACGGGGTTGGTGGGGGGGGGGGGCTCTGACCCTGTTCACAGGATCTGGTTTGGGCTGGTGAGCCCGGCTGGTCATGAAGCTGGGCCCGTGAGTGTCCACCTTCATCCAACTGCCAGAATTTTCCTCCGTTTCTTTTTCCCAATGCAGAGGGAGGCGTGCAAGGGATGCCAGTGGTGGTGCCGTTCAGCTCCTGTACGACATGCCGAGCATCTGTCTCACCTCTGCCCCTTAATTGTACATCACTGGTGTGCAAGCCCCTAGCCTGTGCTAGGGGCCAGGCTAACACTGATCTTTGTTTCAACTTTTTCCCCAGAGGAGGAGAGCTGTCCTGGGGATGCTCAATTGTCGTCCTCCTCCTCCCTCTCCTCCCCAGCCGACTCCCGACGACCTACATGTACTGCAAACATGGGTCGTTGGTGTGACAGGAGGTAAGGGCATTGATGCCTCAGCCCTCCACATCACTGGGCCAGCCTCCCGTCCCCTAATTTTGCAATTTAAGAGGAAGTTGCATTCCCCCTCTCAGGGTGTCCTCCTAGTAATATGATCCCATGAGTCTGAGAATAATACACTTGGATAAATCATTGTACTATGCCATATTAGAATTTTGTCCTGCTTTGCACTGGTAATATAACTTGTTTTGAATCTCGGTTATTGTTGTTACATATTATTATGCATCATTACAGCAGGAAAACAATCACAGAAATAAATATAATGCATCTGTTCTAAGTTAATACAAAACCTGTGACATGGTCTGAAGTTCAGAAATTAGATACTAAAGCAGTAATATGATAATAGATTTACTTTATGAGGCAGTAACCTAATTGTGGTGTTCGTGCAGGTAAGTAGGAGGCCAGTGACCGAGTGTGTGTGTGTGTGTGTGTGTGTGTGTGTTTTGTTTTTTGCTGAGGATAGTGAATTCAATATCATAGTACTGCTATTATGCTATGTGTGTTAAAGAAACCTACATAATGCTGAGTATTCTACTCTGAATTGTAACTTTCCCCAATTAGGAGTTGTATAAATTTAAAAAAAAAAAAAGTTTTACCTTTTCGGGGTTTGTGGTGTGTGTCGCGTGTTTTTTTTTTTTTTTCTTACATGCAGCTGAAACTTACGATTTACACAGACACCTGTGGCCATCTTGTGTACAGAATCTGGCTTCCTGTACACCCACTGTGATAAGTTGTGCTGTCAACCTCTGCCACTAGTAGGCAGCACAAATTAGGATATTGGGTGCTAGGGTTGTCAGAACAGGTTTGTGAAAGGTCGAACCCTCCTCGAACCCTGGTGTTCGGGTTCTAACAGATTTCGAACACTAAGCAGTCATAAAGGGTTCGAATCCTGTGAGCCTTGAGCAGTGGGGTCAAGTAACAGCGAGCAGCGGGATCTGTGGGGTATTTAAAGAGATGCACCCACGAGGAGGCGCGATTTGACTGAGGATCATGCCAGACAGAGGCAGCAGCAGCAGGCAGCACCAGCAAACTGTAGCAAAGCGGTTAGCCGTCCGCTTCTCTTGTCCAGTCGTGGCCACTTCTTCTCCTGTGAGACCGAGAACAGAAAAAAGCTAAAAATCGGGGGAGCTGGGAGTGGGACTAGGGGCAGTTCAGGACAGAAGGAGGGAATCGGAGGGATTAATCAAGATTGGGGAAGGGACTGGGAATAGGGAGGGATTGATGAGACCAATATCAGGAGGACTGGAGGAGGACTCGGAGAGAGACTAAAAAACAATAAGACTGAAGATTATAAGAACTTTTGTGAATGTGAAATGTGATTATTTGAAACTGCAGCACACTCAGCAGCTGCCAGCAACAAGCATACAAGGGGGGCAAAAAAGGCAAATAAATCTTTCTGAACCCTAGTGTGTGTGTCACAGAGAAGCCCAGTGTGTGCCCTTGACTGCACTGTACTGTACCCTACCCAGTGTGTGTTACAGAGAAGCCCAGTGGCCAGTTGTGTGGTGGCATTAACCTTACATGACGAAGCGTGAAATATAATTTTCATTCCCTGGGTTGCGTATGTGACTCCGTCTCCTGTGGTCAGCCCATCACCCTGCTGCTGCCCTTTGACTGCACTGTACCCTACCCAGTGTGTGTTACAGAGAGAAGCCCAGTGGCCAGTTGTGTGGTGGCATTAACCTTACATGACAGAAACGTAGAAATATAATTCTCATTCCTGGGTTAGTATGTGACTCGTCTCCTGTGGTCAGCCCATCACCCTGCTGCTGTGTGCCCTTTGACTGCACTGTACCCTACCCAGTGTGTGTTACAGAGAAGCCCAGTGGCCAGTTGTGTGGTGGCATTAACCTTACATGACAGAAGCGTAGAAATATAATTCTCATTCCTGGGTTGCGTATGTGACTCCGTCTCCTGTGGTCAGCCCATCACCCTGCTGCTGTGTGCCCTTTGACTGCACTGTACCCTACCCAGTGTGTGTGTTACAGAGAGAAGCCCAGTGGCCAGTTGTGTGGTGGCATTAACCTTACATGACAGAAACATAGAAATATAATTCTCATTCCCTGGTTTGCGTATGTGACTCAGTCTCCTGTGGTCAGCCCATCACCCTGCTGCTGTGTGCCCTTTGATTGCTATGTGTATGCCTATGCCCAGCAGCCCAATCATTCTGTAAGCCTTGAACCTGGGATCCTTTAGTTGCAAACTGTCATATTCTTCAATTACTTTCAGTCCACGTATCACAGTGTCACACAACCAAAATAAAATTTTGGAGTTGTAGCCAGCGATTACAGATCACATTGTTTTGTTACACAGGAATTGTTTGGGTGTTGGTGTGTTCACTGCAGTATACTGGACTGGTAGTACTGGTACTTACTGTCTGTTATGGCTGACACCAACATAGATGAAGCATTTAGTGCTGGTGTTGGAGCAGGTGTTGGTGGTAGTGGTAATCCTGGTGCTAACAGAAATAACCAAAATGTTTCATGTGATAAAAATTCAACAAACAGCAAAAGAGCAACAGTGAAGTGTGGTAAGGGGACCTTTTAAGAAAACCTGTACAGCTGCTGGGGTCACGGAGAGGCACCATAAGGTATGCCATTCATGCCGTTAAGATCCTGTGACTAGCAGCAATAATGCAAGTGACAGTGAGTCCCTCTCGACTCAGACAGTAGCTCTTTGTCTCAGTCCCACACTGTTGTGTCTCGTGACAAATCATTACTTCCTCAACAAAGTGAAATGAGCAAGTCTGCTGACAATGAATCAGGTAGTGCACTTGCAAATACATCCAGCACTGTTGGCAATGAAAAGGACATATCCATTGAATCCACCACTTCTGTGTTGGCCAGCAATGAAAATCCATCAGAGTCTTCTGTCCTCTTCTAGCACCAAGGGCATGTCCCAGGTTCTGTTAGGACAGGTGAAAAGACACAAACAGTCTTTAGCTATCTTCCTAGCACTCGAACAAAATCTGTCACATCTGAGGTGTGGAATTATTTCTCGTTCAGTAAAACTGATCCATGCAGAGCAATTTGTTCCTGTGTAAACAGAGTGTAAGCCGTGGTAAAGTTGTGTCATGCCTTGGCACTACAAAGCTCTTAAGCTCATCTGAAAAAGCATTCGGTTTGCGTGATCATCAAAAACCAAAACCCATGTCCTCCATCTTCCAGACCGCACATGAGAAGGGTCAGGATCAGGAATCTGAAATGGATACTGAATTGTCTGAACTTGATGCGGGCAGAACCACTGCCAGCCCTAGGATCACTGTTACCACCAATGCCAGCACCATTAGTACCAGTTGCACATCCTGTGATGGCACTGAATGTATAAGTCCTAGTCCACCATCTCTGCGTCCATCTGCCCATCGAAGCACGGTGTATAATAAACCAGCAGGGACATGTTGCAAACAGCTAACACTGTCTCAGGCATTTGAAGGAAGAATACCTTTACTAGAAATCATCCAATGACCCTTCATCTTAATCACGAATTGGTGAACTGTTAGCAGGAGCCCTTCTCCCATACTCTTTGGTAGATCATGAGGATTTTAGGGAGCTCATGACATTAGCAGAGCCTCGTTACAATGTTCCTCATCGAAGGTACTTTTCCTGTGTTGAAATACCAAACATTTATCAGGCTTTAAAAGCGACAGTGATGCTTGCACTTAAAACTGCAGAGGGTGGGGTTATTCATGTCACAACAGATATGTGGACCAGCACTCAAAACATAGATTACATGTCCCTTACTGCTCATTGGGTCACGTTTTCTTGTACTTCTTCAAAAACAAAGACACCCCAAAAGATGATGCTGCTGCATATAAAGAAGTTTGGGCAAAGTCATACTGCTGCAAACATCTTGCAGGAACTAAATGACCTCCTTGACGAATGGGTTTATTCTCGCGGTCTAAAATGTGGCTTCATAGTAGTGACAATGGAGCCAACATCTTAAAACAATACAGGATGGAGGATTTCTGCATGCTTCTTGCTTTGCACACTTACACTTAATTGTCACGGGATTTCTCAACAGCGAAACACAAGTGGATGGTATAATTGCTGTTTGCAAAAAATTGTGACTCACTTTTACATTCAACCAGGCTATACGGACATTGTCCGAACTGCAAAAACACAAGCTGCCCCAGCAAAGCTGATTCAAAATGTTTCCACTCGTTGGAACTCAACGCTTTATATGCTGCAGCGCCTCTTGGAGCAAAAGCAAGCTGTACATGAGTACTGCTCCAGTTACAGTATGGAGATGGCATTATGCTGTCTGTGCTGCAGTGGAAATTAATGGATACAGTGTGCTGTATCCTAGCTCCTTTGAGACAGCTACAAGGGACATGTCTTCTGAAGGCATCTGTGAGTCAGGTTATCCCACTCATAATGTTCATTTCACATCATCTTAGTGTTCTAAATCTACAAATAGAAAAAGACAGATCTGAGCGCAGACAACATATCAGCCTATATCATGGAATCTAAGTAAAGAGAATGAGCGGCGCTTCAAAACCAATGACAAATTAGTTGCAATGGAAATCAAGACACTACATCCTTGCAACTCTCTTAGATCCCAGGTTCAAGGCTATACATCTTCCAAAAACAGATGATATAGAGCAGTACAAATGTATGTTGCTAGATGAGCTGCAGCACTCACAGGAGTCAAACACAGACCACGCACAGTACCATCAGGTTGTCATCACCACAACATGCAGGTTCATCTTCTAAAGGGATACAGAACTGGAAAAGTCACCAAACATTAACAGTAGTTGTTCCACAACTGCCACTTCTTCAACCCTTAGTAGCAAGCTAAATCTGTGGCAAACCTTTCCCAAATTGCTGCCATACCAGCTGCTTCTGCAGATTCCTCTTCTGGGTCTCTGTCCAACATGGTAGACAGTTACCTGCAAGAACTGCCTATTCCTATTGATGCATGCCCTTTTGAATACTGGAGATCAAAAAGTCAATTTGGACAGAGCTGTATGGTAAAGCCTGTAAATATCTTGGTTGTCCTGCAACAAGTGTCTCTTCAGAATGCATGTTTAGTACAGCTGGCAATATTGTGACAGACACCAGAAATAGGTTGCTGCCAGAAAATGTACACACGTTAACTTTTATTAAAGCTAATAAGTCAAGATTTTCGTATCCCTACAAGAGTATACAAACTGATCCTGAAGTGATTGATGTTGTGGATGTTGATGGTGGTGGCTGGTAAAAATACTGTGTGGGACGGAGTCTCTCTGCACCAAAAAGGAAACCTTTACAGACTGTGATGACTTTGGTTGTCGTCTCTCTCCTTTCTCGATCTACTACCTTGGACTATATACCCCCCAAAACTTTCACCATTTCATGGCAAACTGCTTTGTAGCTAGGGTCTAAACTAAAGTCAACAAGTTTTATATACAGGGCAATTTTAACATCAGTGGAACAGGCCCAAATTTGGCATAAAAGGACACTGTCACGTCAGTCCTTTCTGTATCATATTATTTATAGTTAAAGTGCAAACATATATTTTGGATTTACCTTCTGCGACTTTGTGGTGCATCAGCATGAGGCTGGGACAGGAGACGGTCTATTTTCAATTTTAAAGAGGATAAAACAATGAGTTCTAATTGGTAGCTGTTTATTATTTTTCAATTACAGAAATGTTGACATAAGCGAAAAATGGATGCTAGTACATGGGTGAGGGTTGTGGGTTGGTTTTAACATGGGTGTAAGGTGGCATGGGTGCTACTGCACAGATGAGGTGGTGGAAGAAAAGTGGAATGGGTGATGGGGTGAAAGGTGGGTGTTGTTTTAGTTCTTTCATTTACAGATTAAGTGATCAGCTGGGGATGGTGAGGAAAAAATGATGACAGACCGAACCTACTGTACACATAATATATATTCTTATTAAATACATTGCAAACTGCTGCCACCTAGCACAATTGTCCTGTCCCCTTAAAAAGAATAAAGGAATCAGAAATAAAAAAATCTGCATCAGCAGTTTCACAGAATTGACATATCAGTGTTTTGCTTTATAAGTAGTGATAATTTGATACATAATGGGGTTGACAGGCGCTGTCCTTAAACATCACATACCAACTGCTGCAGCTACATAAATGTTCCTTAGTATGTGGTGAGAAACCACTGTTTTTATTTATGTGACTGAAATACAGATTTTATTGAGTATCAGCTGCAAATGCATCATCTTAGAATTTTTATGTATTACTTCAATTTGCCAACAAAAATGTTGGTATATGTATGCATTACCTTAGAAAATTGCATGCATTTTGCCAGCAACAATCACTGGCATATTTTTTTGTAGAACAAAGACACAGCACCAACACTTCCAAAAATATACTGTATTGTGCGTTTTAACTGATAGCATCACGGTACAGAGAAGCATGCATGCAGGACAAAACAGTTTAAACAGACAAAGCCTTTTGTCTGTTAAACTATTTTATCCTACATCGATCTGTACTGTGATGCTAACAACTTGAACGCATATTACAGTATATTGTATATGTTCGTGATGTGCTTCAACTTTCACACAAGGCACAACTTAGGATTGGAGCAGCCTTCTTGTGGTTTCTGCAAATATTTTTTTTATTCCAATGTCTTGACTGAATATGTTATGACATAATGTTTTGTAACAGTTCCACATGTTGCTGCTGTAGTACTTGGCTTGACTTTGTTATAAAAGCTTTCTTTTAAACATAGCAACTTTTGATTCACTCATTTAAAACAGAAAGCAGCAAATAGCTGAAATTAGGTAATATCAGTTATTTTTTCTCCTAATTCATGACGATGAGTATATATAGCTGAGTACATAAATGGCTAATGTGCCTCTTTCTTTCACTAAGGAACTATGATGCAGCTGCAGTAGGAAAACTTTTAACATGTGGGTGGGTGGGCCTGTTACGTATTAAGGTGCTGACTTTAGCAAACAGAAGAAACTATAGATAAACCTAGTTGTATTCCTATCAATGTCACACAAGATAATTTCTCTCCCCCTTATTTTGAACAGTTTTTCCTTTACATGTATTTTATTACTATCTTCGTTACTGGCAGCACAATAAAAAAATAGGGTTCGAGTTCTAAAAAAGATTAGAACACTAGAACTTTTTCAAAAGTTCTAGACTAGAACTAGAACCCAGAACTTCAGAGGGTTCTGACAACCCTATTGGGTGCACAAGAAGCCGGATTCTATGCATGAGATGGCCGCAAGTGTCTGTGTAAAATCAGAAATTTGTAAGAAATAGCTAAGAAAACTGTAAAAATGTAAAGGGCTGGCAGTATAGTCTAGAGGTTAGAATAACGAGCTGTGAATGAGCTTGGTACATCTAGCAGACAGACCTTTGTTTGATTCCTAAAACCTCCTCTTGCATACTGTGTGACTCTGAGCAAGTCCCTTAACCTCCCCAATGCTCCTGGGTCACCCCTGAAAACAGAAACACGTGCCTAGCGGGTCTTAGCCAGTTACCAAAGAATTAAAATAAATAAATAATTGATTTCTAGAATCCCTAATCGAGTTTTTTGTACAGGTCAGAGTGAAATACCAGCATTACAGTGTGTGCTGTTTTCCGTTTCAAAAAATGTTTTGTTTTCTGCATCTCCTCTCCCAGTTAGGGGTGGTGGTGGTGAGTGGTGGTGGTGGTGGTGGTGGTGGTGGTGGTGGTGGTGGTGATATTGTCATTTTATTAATACAGTGATTGTTGTGAGTTTTCTGTTGTGTGTTTATATAAAAAAAAAAAAAAGCAACTCTTATAGTTAGAGTGGTCTTTCATGCATTATTAGGGTATGAGAACAGCTCTGATTATACTAAGAATGTAAATAGGACCACTTTTACAACTGTAAGAGTGATCTCTGTGGCAGTAGTCAAGGTTGATCAGTGATATGTTTATATTAAAAAAAAAAAAAAAAAAAAAAACTCGAATAAGCCCATTTCCACCGCATCTGCTTATGAGATGCTCTTTACAGAACGGTCTCTGGCATTGGGGATAGGAGCACTCTGACTGGTTGGAAATGCTCCCTCAATATGTAATGGGTGAATTGTTTTCAAATTTGCCTTCTGACTGGAGGAGATGGTCCACATGTAGTATATCTATAACAAAATTGGTAACGTAAGCCCACTCACCCATGTATGTCAAATATTTTTTATTCGCACTAATATGACCAGATACAGTCCATACAAACGTTTCTGAATAATCCTTCTTCAGTGTAAAACTGTATCTAAATCCATAAAATAAAACTATAATTACTTAAACTGAAAGTCTTCTTTAAAAACATTTTTAATTGCATTATTCATATCGGTGCTCACCTATATGAAATGGACTATATAGCCCCACTTGGATACCCACATATGTTTTTGTGTATATTCTGTAAATCAAAATCCAACATAACCATTTGTTTTCTGATAAAAAAAAAAAATATCCATAATATATCCAAAAGTGTGTTATTCTCAAACAAATCATAATACTGCATACCCGTCTATAATTCTGGTCCTTTTCTTATTATGACCTGTTATTGCGTTTTACTTTAACCCTGCCTCCTTTCCATATGAACTTGGTAATAAGGGTGTCAAGTTGTCTGAAGTGCTTCAGGGAACTTTTATAGGGAGTGACTGATACAGATATAATATTCATGGTAAAATGGTCATTTTGACCGCCACTCTACCAAGCACAGATAGGGAACGCTGTCAATGTCTTCTGTAAGTTTCACTATTAATGGGATAAAGTTTAGGGCATATAGGCGACTGGTAGGCACTGAGATTTGAATACCTAAGTATTTGATTGTGGTGACCATTTGTAAGCCACCTAGCTCTGTGTGTGTGTGTGTGTGTGTGTGTGTGTGTGTGTGTGTGTGTGTGTGTGTGTATATACACACATATACATATATACTTACACATGCATACAAGTGGCAGCCCATCTGGACTGGGGGCTTTACCACTTTTTAAATTCCTGAGAGCAGTTATTTCTTGTTTTAACAGGTGGGAGTCAAGATCTTTACTAAGATTTTCTGGGATTGTGACAAGAGAGGTACTCTGAACATAATCAGTGTCAAGCAGACTTTGACCTATTTTTTTTCAGAGGTATACAGTTGCACATAGAAGTCACCAAATGTCTTTCCTATTTCCTCCGGCCCTTGGACTGATATCCCTTGCTCAGTGGTAATCTGTCCTACATTACGCTCAGATTCTTTGCGCTTTAACTGCCAGGCCAGCAGTTTTCTGGCTTTATCCCCATTGTAATAGGCACCTGCATTGGTGAGCAATATGGAGCATTCTAGTTGGACGCTCGAGAGTGTATTAAACTTCCACTTCAGTTTTTGGAGGATATCATAAAGGAGCATAGTCTGATGCTGTTTGTGGGCTTCCTCAAATGTGTCTATTTTGGACCTTAAACTGGTCAGGTCTTGTGTCTCCAGCTTACACTTATGGGAGGCATAGGCTATAGTTCGACCTCTTCTTATACAGGCTTTGAGAGCTTCCCATCTAGTACCATGGGATGTATCACCCTTCTATTTAAGAGGAGATACTCCTGTATACTGACCTTCATATGCTGTATATACTCCTGGTCCTTCAAAAGCAACAGGTCTAGTTTCCAGCACTTCTAGACACGCCTGACCCCCTAAATGTAACCAAGTGAATCACATGGTCCGAAATAATGATCGGACAGTAAGTAGCCTCTTTTCTTCTACCCCCACCAATAAGGTTCCGGATACCAGAATTCTATAGAGTCTGGCATATATGTGGTGTGCATGCGACAGAAAGCTATAGTCTCACCCACTGGGGTGAATATGACGCCATGCATCCACCAATCCAATATCCCTCTGAAGTTCTTTTGAGAGCTTTGGCATTCAATGACCTATGCATGGGAATTCTACTGGATCTGTCAGAACAGGCGTCAAGGACAAAATTATAGTCTCCCCCACCAAGGATCCATGGGCCCTCCCATCCAGCCATGTCAAGTGCCAATTTTTGAAAAAGCCAGGATTGTCTGTATTTGGTGCATGTATTAAACCTACTAAGAATACCCCTTACCTATTATATTGATTTTGGCCAATGCATATCTCCCGCTTCGATCCACTTTTTGTTCAACAATCTGAGCTGGAAGACCCTTGGAATCCATATCGACGCCCCCTAGACTTTGAAGAAAAAGTGGTGGAGACCCACGTATCCCCATAAATTTTGCTGTTTTTTTGTTCCTCTCTGTGTGTAAAATGGGTCTCCTGAAGTAGGACTATATTCGCTTTAACCCTCCTTATTTCCCCATAACCTTCCGCTTCTTTAAGATTGATTTAAGTCCATTGATATTCCAGGACACTCACTTAATATTATCAGCCATAATTATCAATGATGTAGACACCTATTGTATCTTGAACACGTAAATTCTGCACTTCTTGTACCCATTTTATTTTCTTTGAACCCCAACAAACCCCTCCCTACCACTAACAAACATTCTCCCCATGTATCCCATTGGTGAGCCTGTCTCACCCCAAGGCTCACATGCAGCGGAACCTGTTTCCAGCTGTTAATGGCACCCCTGTTGTACAGTACCTTGCAAGCCCCTGAAAGAAACATACCAGTTCAAGTAAACCCATCCCCCTCCCGTGGTTCGCTCATTCCTTGTGTAGCCCCACGGGTTTTGTTTATGGATAACATGTAACTCCCTCAAAAAAAAAAAGGCAGAGATAGCTCTGCTAGTATTCCTACTGCAAGTATCAGGCAGTAATGGTGTAATATAACAACCATAGATTGTGCTTCATTGGGACACCATTTGTACATTTCACTCTAATTGCATCAAAAAGAAAACAAACAAGGTATTAGAACAGCATACTCTGAATTAGAAAACTGCCATCCAGCTCATTGTATATTAGCTGAGTAGTTTCGAGGATAAAGCCTTTCTAATTAGCCACTAATAAAAATAACAACTGTAACCTTGGCCCTTACTAAAACTAATGTGGGCTTTAACAAGAAAAGAAACTGGCACCATATCTAGTAGCATGCCTTGTTCCACAAACATGTGATCAGGTTGCACATCCGGCCTACTCAAGCCTTCGGTGCAGCTTCACTGCAGTTTTAATTGTGATTCACTAAAACAGTCAAAGTTCAAAGCCAGGAGTTCCAGTACCCATTTGTTAGTTTCCCCGCTGGTACCCGTACCCCTAGGCACGGTTGGGTGCAGTTCTGGCAACTCAAATGTAACCTGGGCATTGCAACTATTCGGCATTCCAATTTCCTGATCAATAAAACAAATAGTCCAGAACAAGATAATTGAAAGAATTATTTCCAGCTTCCCAGCAGAGATTGACTGAACGATCACCCTCTCTCTCCCACTGAGACCAGAGTCCCCTGACCCAGTCGGGAAAGTGATAGCAGAACTTAAAGACAAGATACGGCATTGAGGAGTACGTGGCCTCAGATCCCCAGCTCGCGTCATAAAGTCCCTATCCAAAAGACTGCTGACCTCAATCGGAGGGCATAAGAGCACCAGGGAAAGGAGTAACTACTTATCACTTCATCACTTACTTCGTGATGTTTGCATTACTTAACCCTTCAGACATCTGACACCCCATTTCCTCTGGCCTCCTCCTCTGCCAACCATTTCTCCGCTTCTCTGGGGCAGTTGAAAAATCGTGTATTCTGGCCAGGTCTATCCACTCGTAGTTTCGCCAGATCCAAAAAGGCAAACGACCACCCCAACTGATGTAATTGGCTTTTAACTATATTGAAGCACTGTCTCTGGCTCCCAAGATCCCTGCTGCAGTCCTGGTAAATATGTACTTTTCCATTGCCATATTGAATGGGGCAGACTTGTTTAGCTTTTTGCAAAATTTCTCTTTGGAGTATCTCAAGTACTTTTTTAAGCAGCGTCTGTGGTCTGTCTCCAGACTTCGGCGGGAGCCAACTCGATGTGCCCTCTCTATTTCAAAGCAGCATACTCCTCTGGTAGGCCAACTATGCCACTTACCCATTGATGTAGGCCCAGATTAGGTTGCAGCCTTCAGTCCCTCTGGAAGCCCTATTATACATAAATTCGATCTTCTAGAAGCGATTCTCTTGGTCCTCAATGCGCTCTTTTAATCTGCCATTGTGGACAAGAGACCATTTCGTTCAGCCGAAACTCCCGCATACGAGTTCTCCAACTTCCCTAAACGGCGCTCTAATTCAGATATTTGAGCCGCATGTGTTGTCTCCGAGAGACTAGTTACTACAGATTGGAGGTGAGTCAATTGAGAAGTTATATTTCCAAAACCTGTCTTCATCTCCTGCTGCATCGCAAGAAGCGTGTTCGGAACCCCAGCTAGAGATTGTCAGGGAGTCCATTTCTTCAGTTTGGCGGTCGATTGTGGCTTCTACCTCGTGGTCTCTCTGACTGCAGGCCAGTGACCCCGCCATTTTAGGAGGATTGCAGGCATTAAAGGTAGCTTAGCCTGCTTATTTTATTTTGTTTGGCAGGTAAAGTCAATATACATGCACTGTTCTAGTATATCAAAAAGCGTTAAATGGCTGTTTTAATAGATTTTAACACTGGTGTCCGATGAGCTTCCCTAACGAGCATCTGCCGTCTAAGCCCGCCCTAGCCACGCGCCCCCCAAGTTATTACTTTCCTTTTGTTCAAATGTTACACAGGACCGCTAGGAAAGCGATGTGATAAACAATATAGATGTATAAATACCATCAATTTCAAATGAATACTGAGGCTATAGTATTTGTTCATACTGTCAAAAGAACGATTTTTACCTCAATAAATACATTTGTCTTTGTTAGTATTTTTATGTAGTACTTCTTTTCCTGGCCACACTTGATAATCTCTGTCAACATAAGAATATACAAAATGTCACATAAGCTCTTTACATATATAGATCGTTCCAGTTCCAAATAAACAATCCTTAAGCATTCAAAATCTGTAATGTTATTTGAAAAGATTGGTTTCCCTGTGTACAAAAGTTTACTTTTATGTTTATGATCTACTTAGCTGCCTCAGTGTACCCTTTCCTAATAAATATACAAACCAGTATATTGACTTAGTGAGTGCATTTGTTCCTCCATCTAAATGCAAAGCTTTAAATGTAAAGTCAGGTGTTGAAACATCATAGTTTTAGTAAGCAAGCAAATCTTTATTTTTAGAGCCTTTCAAAAATCAAGGCGCTGTACATAATATAAAATGCCATATAAAACAGACAATATGTAAGCAATAAGGCATGATGGGGTGTGCGTGGAACACATTTTACATACGGCCAGGGTGTAACAAGGCACGAGGCGAAGGCCGGTGACTTCTATACCAGCCGTAGGAAAATGTATCACAGACATCCCAGAGTACTTATTGCGTTTATAAAATGGGCTTCTTTTTTTAAAAACTTTTCACAGTTGGGGGGAAGCATGATTATGTGTAGAAACAATAGATTTACTTGCGTACATTTATGATAAAATAGTCCTTCCACCCACTACAAATGATGTCCTTGATGATGTCATTGTATTATTGACTACTTTCTTCTTCCTGTTTTCACCACATTCAAGATATGGAATGTTTATCATGGAATGTTTACCATGGAATACATGCATTCAAAATTCTGCTCTGTTCTATTGGTAGAATGTTTCTCTCGTAACACTCTACACACAGACAACAAAGGCTTTTGTTACAGCCAGAGACTCAATTATCTCACTGTCAGGGCAAGGAGAAGACAGTTCCCTGATGAGCAGGTAAAGATAAAAGGGGATTTTCCACTGTCTGCAAAGAAACAGTTGTAGTGAAAACTATAAACAATATGTATTGTTTCTAATTTGTTTATGTACATAAGGAAAGTGTAATAATTAAGGAAATTACAGTTAATTTGTTTTATCTTTTATTTAAGGTAGTTTTATTTTTAGGGCCCAGATGAAGTTGTGTGTGTTTTTTTTTTTTAACGGTATAAAGCTAGCAGCCATGTTTGTGGTGGAAGATCAGTTCTGGCTGTAGGGGTAACTGAAATGCCTGTGTTCCAAATGCCCATTGATTTTGTTTCCAGACTCTTCAGTCCTTTTTTTTTTTTTTAACCATATGTAAACCATATTTTACACATAAATACAGCCAATCAGATTCCATGATTTTACCTCGCCATTTTATAAAACAGTTATTTAAAATCAATCCATTACTTAGTCAGGAAGGCCAAAGAGAACATACGTTTTAGCATAGATTTAAAACTGCTGATCATCAAGCATTCTCTTAATCGACGAGGTAGAGAATTCCACAGGGTCGGTGCTGCAAATGAAAAAGCACGAGCTCCGGATGTTAAGATAAACCATGAGAATCTCTAGCAATCCCTCGTTGGCGGATCGGAGAGGGCAATTGGGGGAGTAGGGAGTCAGGAGATCTTTGAAGTAGTCCGGTCGCTGTTCATGTAGGGCTTTAAAGGTAAGGAAACCTACCTTATAGGTGATCCGCCACTTGAACTGGCAGCCAGTGTAGATTGCGCAGCACAGGCATAATGTGACAGGGTCCTAGAGGTACCAGTCAACAGCCTGGCTGCATCATTCTGCACTAGCTGCAGGCAGTGGATATCGACCCCAGACAGCCCTAGGTAGAGGGCATTGCAATAGTCAAGACTGGTAGTAATGAAGGCGTGGACCAAAGTTGGAAGGTCGCCAGGGGGGAATCGGGTGTTTCACCCAGGCAATATTCCTCAGATGGTAAAATGAGGATTTGACCACAGCTGACACCTGAGACTTCAGGGTCAGACTGTCATCAAATGTAACACCCAGGTTACGCACCGGATCTGAGGTAATGAGCTGGACACCATCAAGCCATAGGCCCGACCCATGCCCAGCGCCAAAACCCGCCCCTGGGTGACCCGGATCCAGAACCAACACCTCAGTCTTATCCGGATTCAGTCTCAACCAACTCGAGCTCAACCAATCTTTAATCTCAGAGAGGCAACTATTTAGCATACAGATCACATCGACCTGTCCGGGCACAAAGGACATTTTAAATTGTACTCACTTGATATCTCGGGCAGTGTGTGGCGTGACTTCCTGCTCTCTCTTTGGAGGTGCCGTGCCCATTCTGCTCACCATTTAAATACTCCATAGGCTAGGAATCTGGCACGGTGCAATGCGCGTCACCACAAGATCAGGGAACAGTCTTGCAGTGTTTGTGATAGCTCCTGCACCCGACCTGCTAAAAAAACAAACTTGTTTTCTTTCTTTTAAGCAGCATCTAGTAAAAACCCTAGGTATCAAATCAATCTTTATTTATGAGGCGCCTTTCTTAAACCAAGGCGCCTGTACAATATAAAATAAAATAGTTAAAACTACATTAAAATTAAACAATATTCAAAAATCATCATAAGCTTTACTAAAAAGATGAGGTTTTTAGGTTATTTGATAATGTGTTTACACCGATGAACTTAAATTCAATTTCACTGTGTATGTGTTTTTTCAATTAAATTCATATATATTCTAAGATGGTCAGGATCCATTTGTGTCATGATTTTTAAATATCCAGAGTTTTGAACAGTTATAATCTCCAAATTTAATGCCCCTCTCTATTTGTGTCTTTTATAAATAAGCTTTGCTCTGGGGTAGACAGATGGCTGAGATATTGCAGTGGAAGCGGATTGGGGGATGGGGGTGGTGGAAAATAGAATATCTCTTGTTAGTGTGACGATCAGTACCCTACTGCATAGTCTACTTGTCTATTTTTTAATAGCACTCTGATACTCCTTGGATAGTCAAATTACTGAAATATGCTCTGCATATTATATGAGTTACAGGATGTAAAACTCTAATAGGGACATTATTTTCACCACTTATTGTGGTCCATCTGCAATATGGACAGCTGAATTCTTCCATCGCATATTATTATTTTAACATTGCATGAAACCTGAAGACTATATTTAATGCAGTTTGTATTTTATTTCTAATACTGTCATAACGTGATGGGAGGTCAAAAGGTCAAGTGCCCATGATTTCGTACTGCCATTTTTCTCCATTAGATTTGAGTATTGTATCCCTCCATTCAACCTGTTTTTGTTTTCTCAGTTACCACCCTAATGTAGTCATGGCATACTGGGAGGTCAAAAGGTCAGGTTCCCTGTATTTTCCTGTCCCCCCCCCATTTTTTCGTTCTGTTTGTGTTTCTTACTATTACACATGTTTTATGTTGTCACAAACAGTGATCACCCTAATGCAGTCATAGTATAATGGGAGGTCAAAGGGTCAAGTCACTATATTTTACAGTTCTGCCCTTTCTGTCCTTATCTTTTTTTTTATACTTTATTTTTTATTAGTTTGCAATGTGACACATTGTAAATGAATATCCCTTGGTTACAAATATAGGAATAAGCATTATAGATGTTATATTATAAAAATAGGATACAGTATTTGACATTATGTTACCTCATGGGGGGTAACCGTATATCTAAACAAAATACAATTGGTAAGAAATAGAATCATCATGTAGCCATTTGCAGCATACTCATGGTCTAGTGCGATAAGCATAACATTTTTTTTTTATCATCCCAGGTGAAGGGCTCACCAGTGTCAGTGGCTCAGTAGGTAGCACACTCGCCTCTGAGGCGGAGATCAGAAAGCTGTGGGTTCAGTTCCCACATCTGGCACTTGGGTTAATATCCCAGTACTGACACTGTAGTGCAGCATGAGAGGGGTGCTGCACTTCTGAGGTGCCGTCCTTCGGATGAGACATTAAACCGAGGTCCCATCTGCCTGGATTGGTGGTAGTTCAGGTGGATGTTAAAGATCCCATGGCACTTATCGAAAAGAGTAGGGGATTTCCTGGTGTCCTGGCCAAATTTCCCTCATTCAGTAAAAATACCACCAACAGCTTAATCTGGTTCAAGGTCAGTTGGCATTCATCTGTATCCCTCTCCCCCGGGTCATGCCTGAAAATAGGCAGGATTTGTCTAGTGCACTTACCCGGTCAACAAAAGCTAAATAAATAAATATACCGCCCAATGGTAGTTTATAGACCATAAAACAGACATTCGTGAATGATCAACTGTAAAGTGGGACGCGTCAGAACAGAGAGGCTATCCAAATAAAACTTATAAATTCCAAATTGTAAAATTTTTATAGTTCTCGTCTAAATTTTTCAACAGAACCTCACAATATAAACTACTGTTGGACTAGGCATAGCTTCACATCTACTGTATGTTAAGACTCCCTTAAGTATGACTACTTTTAAGTAGCCATGGAAAACCAAAATCAAATGGGAAGAAAGCATAGTAAGAATGTATAGCAAGTAAATAAGCTACAGAAGTAAAGAAAACTATTGCATTTCAGTCCCCTTGCTAAAGTTAGTTAAATGTTCAGAAGCTATATCCTGCCCGAAAACACTGGAGCATTTCAAAGCCGCAATTCTATAGCCCTATCAGTCTTCTTCATCCGAAGAATGCTCCGATCTTATCAGGTGAAAGTCCTGTTTTAATAAGATCCAGCTTCTTTCCAGCGTCCTAAGGGTCAGAGAATACAAATGTCTTGCCAGCGTAGTAAATCCTCAGCCACGCTGAGTGCTGTAACTGCGTGCATGACTCCTAGTGCTCTAAGGCCTGCTGAACACCATTAAACGCCTTCCCTACGCTGTCGGCGTTGAATAGCTCGGTCGGTAAAGAAATGCATCTGGGTGCCATCCTTCAGTTTTATAGGGGCCTTCGTTTAGCTGCTTCCAGAATCTGAACCGAATATAAACCCACGGTGATCATAGCAGTTGAGGAGATTCTCTGTGCTCTCCAGGGAGTTATACGGTAGATTTTAATTATTTGAGACTGAATGTCCGGGTCGAGATAGCTAGTGATCAGAGAAACAACATACCCGAAGAGGTCTGAGCCCTCAGATTCTTCTGGAATACCCAGCAGACGAATATTTGCTGCCTGTGCTCCATTCTCTAAATTTTCCAAGTGCAGCCTCAACAGTTTATTTTCACTAATGACACCCATGACTGCTGCTGCTGATTTATTAGCCAAATCAGTTGCCGTTTTTGCTTCTGTAGTTAGTACATCCATTCTGGATTCCATGCTAGTGAAACGAGTTCCCAAGGTCTCGACTTTCTTGTCCAGAGCCCTGATCACCTGCAGCAAAGCACTATTTGTGGGTTCGAGAGTTCCTCCTGCCGCGGTTTCAGTGGGAATGCTAGATGCAGGATCTCCAGGCTGCTGATCTTTGCTCCTGCCTGACTCCGCCATGGCCGCATGCTTCGTTCTCCCCATCGCTCTGTTCAGTTTCAAAAATATCTTTCCGGAGCAGCAAATGAGATTTTTCAATTAAGGAGATGTATCTCTGAGGTAACAATTTGTTGTGTAATAGATTTTTTTTTTTTTTTTTAATTACAAGTGGACGGAGCTCTCTGAAAGTACGTCTTCTCTAGCTGGCTGCTGGCCACGCCCCCTCAACTTTTCCTTCTAATCTTGTGTGTCTTTCCATTATAACATACTAACATACTAAAAGCCAGCAGAATAGGCCAAATGGTCTGTCTTGTCTGCTCGAAGCCAACAACCTAGTGGCTGCTCGCCTTACCGCCCCAGCCCCAAGAGGTGGTTGTTAGTTTGTTTCCCCTTGTACCTGTCCCACCCTTCTTGAAGCCCTCCACTGTGCCCTCCTCCACCAGCCTTCTGGGCAGTGCATTCCATGGTTTCCCACCCTCTCAGTGAAAATGCTTCCTACACTCTCCCTGTAATTTCCCCCTCCAGCTTCCAATCATGGCCCCTAGTTGTCTCTCTTCCCCCCATCTTTAGCCTAAACGGCTCCTTGGTTCCACTCCTGGTTATTCCTTTTACATACTTGAAAACCTCTGTCATGTTTTCCCTGTTCCTACTCTCCTCCAGTGAGTAAAGCCCAAGCTCTTCCAGTCTCTCCTCATAAGGCCTCCCCTCCATGCCCTGAATCATCCTAGTCACTCTCCTCTGGACCCTCTTCAGCAGCGCTATGTCCTTCTTCAGATGAGGTCTCCAGAACTGTACACAGTACTCGAGCTGCGGCCTGACCAAGGCATTATATAGAGGGAGGATCACCTCCCTCCTTCTTGACATAATTCCCTTGGCTATGCAGCCCAGTATCCTGTTTGCTTTGGCTGCAGTTCTTCTACAATTTTCAGAGTTATTCATTTTGACATATACCACCACCCCTAAATCCCTTTCTCCCAATGTAGCGTGCAGTGTGACCCCGCCCAGGTTTTTGACCCCCAAATGAAGTACCTTACTTTTCCCGGCATTAAATTTCAGTCCCCACCTCCTTGACCACTCCTCCAGGGTATCCAGATCCCCCTGGATGGTCTCCCTCGCTTCTTCACAATCCACCAGTGCTCCCAGTTTTGAATCATCTGCAAAGAGACTCTATCTATTCCTAACTCCCCATATCAGAGACGTAGGCATTGAACAAGAGTGGCCCCGATACTGAACCTTGAGGGACCCCACTGATCTCCTTCCTGGGGAGGAGAGTATCCCACCCACCATTACCCTGTGTAAGCACCCCAAAAGCCAATTTGCAACCCAATTGAGCTCCTGTCCTCCCAACCTCATCTCCCCCATTTTTGCTATCAGTCCATTATGGGGCACTGAAGCAAATGTCTTGCAGAAATCTAGGTATAGGACATCCACCGGCCTATGTCTATTCAAGGCCCCCATCACCCAGTCATAAAACTCTGAGGTTGGTCTGACACGATCTCCCCAGGACAAAGCCATACTGTTTATCATCCTGGTGTCCTAACCTTTCCAACTGCCTCCCAAGCCTCCCTTAATAAAGCCCTCCATTACTTTGCCTACCACAGACGTCAGACTGACAGGCCTATAATTCCCCATCTCCTCCCCAGACCCCTTCCTTTATGTATAGGCAGTACATAAGCCACCCTCCAGTCCTGTAGCACCCATCTTGTCTGCAGAGAGATGTTAGAAGTGCAGCCAGTGGAGCTGCCAGCACCTCCGCCAGTTCCTTCACCAACCCTCGGATGTTGTCCATCTGGCCCAGGCGCCTTATCAGTTTTAGCTTCCGAGGGCACCCCTCACCCTATCCACTGTGATTTCCCCCCAATCCTCCCTCCATCAACCTTCCTGCTCCTTCTTGGTCTGGCCCAGCCTGCCCTAGCCTCTTTCCATCCTCTGGTCTCAGACTGAGACTGACCTCTCACTTTGCTGGCTCCTCTTCTGTCCCATCAGGCTGTAGGGATCCCTTGTCACCCTCTGCAAAGACTGAGGCAAAGTACTCGTTTAGCACCTCTGCCTGTTCCCCTGCTTCCTGAGCCCATCCCCCCCATCTTAATCCTGTTGATCTATGTCCTCTTTCTCTTCTCTCTTATGTATCTGTAGAATTCCCCCTCCCCCAGATATCCCTAGCCAGGTTTTCTCCATCCCTGCCTTAGCGCCCCTCACCACTCTGGTGACCTTCCTGGCCAATAGTTCATACTCCCCTCACTCCTTATCCCCCTAGAATGTTTGAAACGTGCATAGGCAGCCTTTTTATCCCTCACCGCCTCCTGCACCTCCCTGGTCCACCAACATGGCTTGCTGGTTCCACCATGCTTATGCCTTACTTTAGTACAGGACCTAGTAGCCTCTTGTACCCCTTCTTTAATGGTCTCCCACAAGCTTCCAGCATCCATGTCCGGCCTAATCATGTCCAACCTCTCCCTTAGATCCTACCCATACCCGCAGTAAGCTCCCTTGAAGTGAGCAGCGACTGTCTGAGTGTGGTTTTCTACCCCGATACAGCAGGAACCAAACCATGGCATGGTGACCACCCCCCAGTGGACTGCACCACTAGGCCCCTTATTTGTTCACTGTCCGCTAGGATGATGTCCAATATCCGCCCCTGTCTAGTAGGTTCCCCCACCTGTTGGACCAGGAAGGCATCCTGAAAGACATCCATCAGTCTCTGTTCCCTGGTTACAGAGGATGTCATGGTGTTCCAGTCCGCCCCCAGCATATTAAGATCACCCAAGACCACCACCCTACCCTTTCCAAGGTCACAGTGACCCTTGATGTTCTCAACCAACTTATCCTCCAGAGCCTCCTCTAGTGCAGGGGGCCTGTATACCACCCCTATCTTCACTTTCTTCCCTCCCCTCATATGCAGGGTTACTCAAGTCGCCTCCACACCCCCTCCAGCCTCCTCCACTCCACTAACCATTATGTCATTTCTGACTATCCTCCCAAGTATTCCCCCAGTCACCTACCAGCCCATACCCCTCTACCCTGCACCAATCCCTGAGCCACTGGCTTATCCCCTAAGTTTTAGCTTGGTCTTACCGGTTGCCCTTGGTACTGGCAGAATCTTGGAGAAAGAAATTTTGCTTCCTATAGAGTGACAAACCCTTGCCAGCTCCCGGAATCTAGCCTGTATTTCTAGCTCGCTATTCCCTTCCAAGTCATTTGTCCCCAGATGTACTAGGAAGTCTGGGGATCCCCCGCAATCCCAATGCTAATGAGTAAAGGTGGAATTTGGCCTTGTGTACTGATAGACCTGGTATACATTTAGCCTTGACAGGGCTGCTTTTATTCTCCTCCTCCTCCCCCTCCCAGTGGATACCCCTGGTTATGGAATCCCCAGCAATATCACTTTCACCTCATCCCCCTCTTTATTAGCCCTCTTTATTCCTTCCAGACTCCTCTTCCTCCTCCTCCTTCTATCATCAAACCCTTGCTTGCTCCTACCTCTCCCATCAACCTGAAAGTCTTTATTAGTCCTTTTAGTACCTTCCAGGCTCCTCCTTCTGTCGAAGACCCCCTGCTTGCTCCCACCCCCAATCATCCGGGGGATCACCCTCATATCACGAGCCCTACCATACTCCTTCTACCTGCAACTGCCAGTTTAGTCCTTGACCCCCCACCAAATCTCTTGGGTCGCCAGGTTTGCCCCTCCCCAATACCACTCCCATCTCCATTCTTGAGATATAATCCTCCAATTCCCCCACCAGTAACCTCCCACTGTCCCCCTTGGACCTGCACCTCCCACCCCATCTGCTGTATTTCTCCCTACCCTATTCTCCACCTCACCCAATGATTCATGTCTTGAGGTGGACATGACCTAGAGAACTCTCTACCTCTCCTTCCTTATTGATTGAAATCCCCAATCCTACCTCCTTTCACCCTGTCCTCACTCAGTGCCCCCCCCCAATCTATCACATTCCCCTCCAACCTAGGCTCACGTCCCTCCCTCCTCAGTCCTTTCCTTTGGATCAGGCTCCCTCCTCTGTCTCCCTCCCCCACCTACTGACCAACCCTCTCTGTCCACTTGCTTCCCCTCCCACCATCCTCCTCAGCTTCATCTCCTGGGTATAGTATGGTGAAATGGTTTGTAAGCTTGATGCTCGTCCCCGTTTTGCTCTCTCCTACCTCCCCCTCCTTCGTCTGCTCCCTCTCAGCAGCCCCCTCCCTATGGAGTGCTTCTTGTATATTGCTTGTTCCGCCCCCCACACCTCCAGATTTACCATATGATCCACCTATCCTCTGGGATATGTTTTTTTTTTGTCTTGTCCACTTGTCCCCTGGGGTATGCCATTTTGATGTTGCCCATGTTTACTCACACTTGGTCCATACCCCACCTTGCCTCCCCATCCTTCACCCCTCCCCCCTTTGGCTGCCTTCTGATCCCCCCTGATCTCCTCCCTAAAATCCTCCAGTTGAAAACACACTGGGCACTCTCCGAACCTCCATGCCCAGTTTAATATTATGGCTACCCCACACCCCATACACCCAATCACCCTTCCAAAGATGCCCGATCTGGTTGCCCCAAGCCCCCCATCATTTTGGGTGTGAACAATATGAACCCCTACTAGTAACCAATATACCATCAATCTTACACAGGCCCCCACCAGCTATTAATATACCCCACACACAATCACCAACAGCGCAATATGTGAATCTTATGCCCTTCCCCTCAATCCTACAACATATCCGAGCTTCTTATTTCCTCAGCCTGTCACACCATGCCCTACCCCGGATCCGCCCCATAGGCCATTGTAGAGAGTGGGCGGGTGGTGGTGTGGACACAATGCAACTCCTTCCTGAGTCGTGAGGTGGCTGGGCCAGACATATGTAGCCCAGCCGCAGTTTGAATTTGGCACCCTCTCCCGATTGGTCCTTCAGCAGAACAGCTCCCTCAAACCCTGGCCCACTGCAGCTGCGGAAGTCTGGTGTCCCGGTGCTCACTTCAGCTGCCCGTGCAGCCCAGTCCTTTCCTCCTCAATGCGGCTGCCGTTGCAGCTCACGACTCCTCCCTCAGCAGCCCCCAGTAAAATTTTTCCACCGCCGATGCAGCCAGCAACCTCTGCTCACAGCAACACAGCTCCTTCCAGTGCAGTGAGGGTGGCTGGGTCCAAATTATGTGGCCAGCCACAGTTCGAATTTGGTGCCCTCTCTCCCGATTGGTCCTCCAGCAGAACAGCTCCCTCAAACCCTGGCCCGCTGCCGACTGCAGCCACCGGGAAGTCCTCTCCAGTGCCCTCTTCTCCCAGCTCCTCCCCCTCAAACCCTGGCCCGCTACCGACTGCAGCCGCCGGGAAGTCCGGTGCCCCTGGTGGCCACTTCAGCTGCCGATGCAGCCCTGATGCCTTCCTTCTCAATGCCTATGCCGATGCAGTGCTGACTGCTCCCACAGCAGCCCCTGGTAAAGTTCTCCGCCGCCGAACCGGCCAGCAATCTCAACAACCTCCACTCCTCACAACTACAGCTCCTTCCCGACATGTTGTACATGTTATTTTTTTATTATCCCAATCAGTTGCTACCCTAATATCCTTAACTCTATATATTACTCAGTTCATCACTATCCTATAGGCCATTTCTGAGCTTCCTTAGGTATATTACAAAACTGGTTGCCAATCTATGCCATCACTGAGCCCAAATCTGGGATTTGTGGCATCAAACCTATCTATAAAGTATGCTTCTCTGGTAAGAATTGTTGTTCTGTAATCCCCTTCCCTCACATCTGGCAAAACCTTTTCTACTCCAGAACATCTTAGTTGTGGCAACTGGTGTCCTTGTTCAATAAAGTGTCTAGCCACAGGGGTGTTAAATCTTGTTTTCTAATATCAGATTTGTGTTTGTGTTTTTAGCATCCTTTCTGTTTTCCTACATAAATTTTATCACATGGTCGTTTCAATGAATATATGACCAACAGAGCAGTTAATGATCTCCTCATCCCCTGCTGTATTTGAATTCTCTTGATTCTGTAAGGTATTACAGTTAGGTACAGTGGCCACATGGATAATTTCCTTTAGTTTCAGCTAAATTCAAAAATGTTGTGGACCACTGTCTGGTATTCTGTGTTGTGTTCTAACTAGTCGATTACCTAAAGTTTTATTTCTTTTTGGGACACGAAGAGGGAGTTGGAAAATCTGTTGTGTAATAGGGGTAGCCTGAAGTACCTTCCAATGTTTATTCACAATGTTTCTGATATTAATGAAACAGTCACTATGTACTGTAGACAGTACAATTCTTTCCCTCCTTACCACTCCCATGTGGTGCCAGAAGAGTCTGTCTATACCTAGTCTTGGCTCTCTCAGTTGCCAGTTTCAAAATTAGCAGTAATGTATGTGTCCTAGGCTTCCCACTTGAGTAAAAAGGTGTCTGTAGTAAACCAGAAAATCCATTGTTGTATTTTTTTTTTTTTTTTTTTTTCCATCAGTCTGATTTATTTTACTATATTTATCCAATCCTTTATATCTCAGATGGGAGTTAAACACTTTAAGTGATCTACTGTGATAAGGGAGAGGAAAACTTCCTTATTCTTCTTTGAGGATAATTCCAATAAAGCACCCCCCCCCCAAAATCAGATGTTCAAAAGTAAGTGGAATAAGATTCTTCTTAATATCTTATGTTTCTTACAAACCCTCCCTTTTCTTCCTTCTCAGTTCTCCATGTTACTTTCACTCCTACGAGAAGTTAATTTCTCGTTTCATATGGGTGGGCGCTACCCCAGGATATGCTACTCTGTGTTGCCGTTACCAACCCAGCAGGGTGTGGTCAATCTCCTGAACTTTCTTTACTATGCTAGATCCTCTTACATAATTTATACTTAGCTCTACTCCTCACTTAATCCTTCCTGGAAACAACTAGAATTCGTATTTAGTGATCTACATGACCTGGGCCGCTCACTATATCCCCCGCCCCCCCCAAAAAAAAAAATCAGTTGCTATGCTTAGTTGACTTGACTACTTTCTTAGTGAATACTTTCACTCCTTGGTTCAAATTGCAGTACCTCCTGCAGCTCTCTTAATTTTTTTTCTTTGCATAGGATAGTGGCCTCAGAAGATGATTTTCTTCCTTCTCTGTTAGGCCAGACTGTTTCTCAGTGGAGATGTTTAGGCTTAACATACATATTCCTGATTCTGGACTCCTGTGGAGCCCTTTATTTTGAATCCTTGCAAACTGCATATGGTCTCACTAGGAGTAAACACTTTTGGTATATTCAGGTTTGTACGGTATCTACCTTCTCCATAAACTCCCAGATCCTGCTTCATCGTTATTGACGCTACTAACATCAGTGATCCAGGGCACTCTTTGGATCCACCTAATTGGGAATGTTTATAAGGCACTATGGGACCTTCTAGGGAATGTGACAAAATCATTCTTAATGAAATGGAACTGTGAACTAGGCATTGAAATGTCTTTTGACATTTGACTTCATCATGCCCTGCAGGTGCTAAAGGTGATTTTGTCCACCAGGTAGTGGGAGTTTGCATGGAAATGCCATTACAGATTTTTTTTCAGGCCCCCGTTGTCCTGGCTCAAGTTTATGCCCTCAGAGTTTGGAAAATGCTGGTGCCTCGGTGGTCACTCCTCAGCTGACCATTACCATATATTTTGGTCATGCCCAGTGCTGAATCTGCAGTATTTTGGTAGAAGCTGGACTTGTACAGCAGTTTTTCGAATGGGTGGCAATGCTGGATACAGTACATCCTTGATATGCTCTACCTTTGTCCCATAGCCCCATTGACAGCTGATTGTCTGGAAGGTCCATTCATGCTCTGATACTTGTGATTAGCTTGAGGATGACTGTTGTGATGGCCTACCCCTTCTGTTACCATGTCTCTTGATTTTATTATTACCCCATCAAGTCTAATACAAATCTCCTCAGTAATGTTCATTGCTAAGTACTGGTTGTGCTTTTCAGGTGACTGGTATGTCCTATCACTGTGATGTAATGTATATGAGTTTTTGGGCATAACCTGCTGTCTCAGTAAGCATTTTGAATATGAAAAAGTGCAATATGAAACTGAAAACTTACCCCAATCTATGTTCCTACTGGTATTTTGCTTTTTAAGCTACACTAAAATACCTAAATTATAGCCATAGTCCTAATATAGAAAATACTCAAGTACAATCTGTGCACTGCCCTTAAAGGGGACATGAAAGGAAAAATGGGATTAAGGGACTCGGTAGTACTATATGCCAGTATGTATGTAGGGCCAGAATGTGTCATCACTATAGCATTTCCATTTGTCATGTACTGTTAAATGACTGTTAAATGATCAGACCATAATTAGCTAGTTGGCAGCAGCTGGCAAATGAAGGTGTCAGAACAGCATACTGTGTGCTAAAGTTCAACTAAGCAGACACTCCATTCCCTCCTCTTGTAACATTGCATGAGAGTTCCTGCACCTCTCTCATCTTTATACATTGAATACTGTAGGAGAGTTCCACCACATGGGGATGACAGTGCTTCCACACCTGCAACTCTAGAGGTGAAAGTTCTCCCCACCTGAGCATTTCCAGTTTAACCATTGTATGTTTCCCTGGGGGGGGGGGACCGCCTGCAGAATTACAGTACAAACTTAAACATCACTGTGAGTAGTAAGAAAAAATAAATAAAATGCACTTCCTTTCTGCAACAGACAGTGAGTATGGCTCTCAAGACTACATAAACAGCAATCTTAGGAATTCCAGTGCAAACTGCAATTTGTATGTTTTGGTACATGACAAATGGAAATGTTACAGTGATGGCGCATCCTGGCTCTACATACAGTCTCGGGGAGAGAAAAGATGACTAACCTTATTACCCAGTTTGTAGCAGGGCTAATAGAGGGGTCTAATAAAGACAGTGTATATATTCACTAATGATTTTTAACAATTTTAGGAACCAGGACTACATAATACTGATGTGGAACTTGGAGGACATGGGAAAACCACTGAAATTAAAAATAATTGCTGGTATGTCAGACCCTAACAGGCCCCAAAATCAAAGCATTTCTGATGCAATGTGACAGTTTGGCATGCTAAGCCTACAGGTAGGCAAACTAGCCTTCACAGTCAGTACTGTTGGAGAGCAAAGCATATCTTGTGCAGTTTCACAGAATCCGTATTATACATCCTAGTTCCTGTATGTATTTATAATCCGTAGTGAACCTGTACAATGTCTATTTTGAGTATACATCTAACTCACAGCCATGTTACAATCGCACAATTCGGAGAATATGGGTAATATGATTTGTCTCATCTTGTTTTTGCCCCCACACAAAATTACAAACTAGCATGTGTGAATAAATAATGTCTTTAGTGAAGTAATAGAATAGATTTTCAGTCTCTTTTTTTTTTTTTTTTTTAAATGTAAATTGTCCAGATTATCTTGGTTGAGGCCAGGAGAGAGATTAATTGATCAGGCCATAATTATCTTGTTGGCTACAGCTGGTGAATGAAGGTGTTGGAACAGCATACTGTGTGCTGAAGTTCAGCTAAAGGGAAACATCCATTGAACCTCAATGTGGGGCACCTCCCGATTAGCAGTTTCACACAATAAACATTTTTACTGTTCAAGGCTTAGTGGTGTTTTAGAGTTTATCTGGTTGATCCTGCCATCCCTCTGACCCGGCATTATGTATAAAGCGCCACCTGGCACATCCATAAACTCCTGCGGCTGTCCCAAGACAGGCGTCAGAGCTGGGAGCAGACATGGGAACATGTACAATATGGTGCTATGGATGGAGCTAGTAATAACTCTGTTTTATGATGTACAAGTCCTGGTGTTATATGCGTGACTAAGTACAGACTAGCAGTCAACTGTAGTCTGTGCCAACTGCCAATATAACACCAGGACCTACTCCATTAAAATGGAGCTACTGTATTAATGAATCCATCGGTAGCACTATACTGTACATGCTTCCATGGCTGCTTCCTCGCTCAGATGTCAGCCTTGGGACAGCTGGGGGAGTTTATGGATGCTACAGTCGCATGCATCCCTAACAGCAACACAAAAGAGTTGTATGACATGGAAACAAAATTTAGAAGGTATGATGGTGTAGTTTTCTTTTTAGGAGAGAATGGTAGGATACCTGGTAGAATGGCCTCCAGGATGAATGGCAACATAGATTAATGACTAGGATAGACAAACTTGATTGACTTCTCTGACTCAGTCACTAAACGGTGGGCAAGGGCCAAGCAGTGGATAATCCTGTACTTGGACTTCATCAAGGCCTTGGATTCTGTGCCACCCAAGAGATTGGTCAAAAAGCTGGAGGATCTGGGGGTAGAAAAGAAACTGACTGTGTGGGTAGCTAGCTAGCTGACGGGCAGGACCTGGGGGTGGGGGTTGTGGTGAGCTTCTGATGTGCTACCGATGTCACCAGCAGGGTCCCTCAGGTTTCAATACTTTCTAATGTCTTCATTAGTAACATTGGAGAAGGCATAAAGGGCAAGAGTTGCTTTTTTTGTAGATGACACCAAGCTCTGTGGAAGGATGGAGGGGCTACAGAACCGAAAAGAAGATTTGGCAAAGTTCAAGAGGTGGTTCTGGAATTTGGCAAGTTGACTAATGAACAACAACGATGACAACCACCTGGGATGGGTCTTGATAACAAAATTATGAGGAGAAAAAGATCTGGGTGTGTTGATCACTGGTGACCAGAAGCACTCCACAGAATGCAGCACAGCAGCAAAGGCCAATAGAATATTGGGCTGCATTGCCAGAGGGATCAACAGCAGGTGGGAGGAGGTAATATTGCTGTTGTACAGGACACTGGTGCAGCTGCACCTGGAGTACAGTGTGCAGTACTGGCGTCACTGTCTAAAGAAGGGCATAAACCAACTAGAGGCATCCCAAAGGAGGGCAGCAAAGCTGGCTAAAGGATAGTGAGGCAGGACATATGAAGAGAGGCAGGAGGCCCTGAACATGTGCTTGCTGGAGGAGAGGAGGGACATGATTGAGACCTTTTAAGTATTTGAAAGGCATAAACAGGATGAACAAGGAGTGCCTCTTCAGGCTCAGTGGAGATGAAGACACAAGGGGACATCATCTTAAAGGAGAACTGCCTTGAATCTGCAAGCCTGTGTTTTCTATAGAAGATGAGTTTCTAATACTGGTTCACATTCTGTTTTTGTTACATCTGTATTAGCCTTTTAATAAATTCACTTGGTGTTTCTACGTTGCACTCTTGTGGGCTGTACCATTTTAGAACTGTATGCGTACTTTATGTCTTATAGAATTTTCATTGTTTCTATGCATTCACCTCTGTGGCCAAACGGGACATAAACTACATCATACAGTTCTAAAATGGCACTTACCAGCAGTGTATTAGTCCGAAACACCCACAATGTTACTAAAGACCAGTAAAGGTGGAACAATGACAGAAAGGGATCACATATACAAAAAGCATCTACGGGAAAAATGACTTACAGGTTGAGTGCAGTTCTTCTTTAAATTGGACGAGAAGGTTCAGGAGGGAGACCATGAGGCATTATTTTCATAGAAGATGGTGGCAGGGTGGAATGGGCTTCCTGGGAGAGGTGGTAATGTTGGAAAGAGTGAAAGGCTTCAAAGAGGTTGAGACAGGGTAAAGGGGAAAATCGGGTTCAAAAGAAGTGTAACCAAAAATTAGAGGGTCTCGACCGGAAGGGTGGAGTCCTTAGCTGGCATTGGGGACTGTGCAGTACAAGCAGACTCAGTTAGACCCCCAAGGCCTTATTCTGTTGGCACCATCGTATGTCTGTATGTCATTAACAAAAAAAAAAAGCAGCCAAATGACTGCATGCTGCTAATGGCCACCTTTGAATACCAGGGTCATGGTCTTTCTGGTAAAACAAAAAGCAGATGCGGTATGATAACTCTGCTGCATCAGTGGTCACTGTATCTGGGATTTGTTTTTAAGATGTCAGTATGGAGTTTTCTTGATTTTTTTTTTTGTGTGAAGCAGGGTTTTACAATCTAAATACATCCCTGTGTTTGTTTTTGTTTTTTTTCTCCAACCTGCTCCAATAAGATTTTTTTTTACCTTTTTAAATAAATCACATTAGTGTCCAATAAAACTACTTTTAAAAAGAGGAAATTATTTTTACAGGTTAACTGCCCTTCCATTTTCCTTTCAATGCCAGTTATGTATTCTGATATGCTTTGACCAATTTTTGAGAAATTATGTAGCTTTGGGGTGCCCTGAGATCTCCACAGAGTTCCACTCCCCTCACCAGCTGCTGCTCTTTCTTTTCGTATTTCTAAGACATTCCGTGACATCAGTAATACCATTGCATGCTAGTCATCTGAATGTCCTGGAATGGTGTTACTGATGTCATGGAATGCTAAGGCAGTATGAAAAGAGAGCAGCAACTGCGAGAGAGAGAAATGAGGGAGAGATTCAGGGAAGTTACAAAGGCAACAAAATTAAATTTAATTTAACAAAAAGGGACAAAAACATCAGAATATTGTATAGACACTGAAAGGACAACAGTTAGGGATCTAGTGGTGTAAAAGGAAACAGTTTTTATTTTTTTTTTTTTATCACCTTTAAAAGAATATGAAAGCATTTCCACAGCTTCAGAAACAGTAAAGATGTCTTTTATACTACTGCTTTAAATATGTTCTCCTACCCTTCTATCAAACCTGCATTTCCTAATAAACATTGCTTCTGTATTGCCATTAAAATACACAATGAATTTACACTTGACGAATGCAATATTACATGCATTAACCTTGTAACTTTGTGCTCTGTTTCTGGTTTGCCTTTTTATCTTTATGACCTGGGCCCGATTCACAAGACATGTTTGCCGTATGTACAGAATGGGTGAAACTGTTTGTGGATACTTGATCTTAAAGTAAACAAAATGTTTCAGGTGTCATTGTGTGGGTGGAGGGTGCAGCAGCTAAGAGATTCTTTTCTTAAGGGTACTCTTCCTTATGTAAAACCTTAATAGGCAGTAGGGTATGTCAGTTTTCAATTAAAATCAACAAAAATATATAAAGAGGAGATACTTATTTTTATATCCTGTTTCTTTTTGTCTGATTCCGTTTATGTAACTGCTGTATTTAGTTTTCCAAAAGTAATTGGGGCAGCGTGCTGTAGTGCTTAGATTTCTGGCTGGTTTCCATCTAGAAACTGTAAACTTCAGGAAGTCGCTTAACCTTGTTCTGACAACACTATTGGTATGACAGAATACCTAATAGTTTGCTGTGGGAAATCACAAATGGTGGTAACGACTCCAAACCATTATATATTTTCATCTCTACTGCTTTACTGTGACACCATGGGAAGACGGGTCACTGTCAGTTCTGATAACATCAGTGGTCAGGGACATCATTTCCATAGACCCTGGGGGCATGCCCCCTCCACCCACATTCTCATCTAGGTCTTGCTTTTTGGACAAAGGAGGGTTGTCAAAGTATAATTTAGTGTTTTTATATGAAGCACTGGACTATAGGTAGTGATGCTGTGGGACACTTGGACTTTGTGGGTGCATGGAAGATTTCTGAGTGTAGGCTTGTACCAAGTTTTTACATACTGTGGAGAGTATCAGTGAGTGTTCCAGTTAAGAGTAATTCCTGTACTTTATTAGTTCATGGTTTCATGTACAAAATAAAAGTTAAAGAAAGACAGTTGCGTCCTTTTAGGATTTTGAGTCTCTCAGTCAGCTCACACTTGTGAACCAGGAAGTCTGGGTTCAAATTTCATAGCCAGTTTGTGACCTTTGACAAATCCCAAAACCTCACTGTGCTTCAGTCTTCCTTGCTGTAAAACTAGGCAGAGGCAGGACCCGCTGAAAACAAGGTGTTGCTTATCAGTGGTGCTGTCTGGGATAAATGAAAACAAAACATAAATGTTAAGGCTTTCCAATGTTTCTTACATTGTTTAGTCCTGCTTCTCCCATCATGTAATGATGTGGCAGGTTCCTTCATCATGAGATGGAAATGATCCCATAACTGTGACAGAGATGTTTACCCACCTACATCCTAATGGCCAAGTGATTCTCAGATAGTCCCTGCCTCAGCACTGGATCCCCCGGTAGTAAGGGGCGTGCTGTGAGGTTAAACCACATGGATGCAGTTAGAGCAGGTGGTAATCTGAAGGGCCCCTTGGAGGACTTGGGTGACCTGTCCGGGAGAAGTCATGCTTTAGAAGTGCTCCAGAGTGACCGCACCAAAAACCCAGACCTGACATTTAAAAGCATTTGGACCTGCTTTACCCCACCACTTTGACTGAATCAGCGGTAGCATATTTGAGAGTGGGGAAATAAGGGTTCTGGTTGTTGAGCAATTTCAAGGGCTGAATAATCACAGCTGCCCTGATTCTGGACTGCTCAGGTGCCACAAAACTGACTCACCACCAGGGTGGCTGGAAAAGCTGTCACTGTTAGAACAATTTCTAGCAGAACTTGCCTCAATTAAAATGATGATCATGGAAGTGCTGATGATCTCAAGACTGTAAAGCCTTACTGGACACCCTGGCCTGCTGAGTTGGGGATGTAGAAACAGGAGTTAGTTTGAGGACAGAGCCCAGAGGACTGGCACTAAACTTATTGCATTCTGGTGGAAGAGGGCATGTTTGGGAGAATGTCATGACCAGAAAGCAGGAGCAGACAGAACAACCTGCTTGAGTGGGTATTCCCAAGCTCACTGAAGGCAGGCACCATTGCCTTTGTGAATGGACTTTTCACTCAAATAGCAGGACCCTCACAACATGGCTTCTCCTATGATAAAGTGTGTGTGTGTGTGTGTGTGTTTTGCAAAAAAAAACTCCATTAATGCATCAGTTAGGGTTCCTATTACAGCGACAGAAGTATGGAAATTCAGTGTTAGGGTTCCTACCCCTACCACCCAACCCTCCACACACCAACCGGCGTTTGGGTGTGCCTTGGGGTTCGACAGCCCCCCTCACCCCATTCTGCTATACTGTGCCGTCTCAGCTTCCTTACACATGGAATGGGGTGAGAGTTAGGGCTGGCGACCTAAAGGCACACCCCAACACCTGTTAGGTGTGGAGGGGGTGGTAAAGGAACCCTAACACTGAATTCACTACTTCTGTCGCTGTAATAGAAACCTAACTGATCGTTAATGGAGTTTTTGCAATGAATTTCCTTACTTTTTGAGCTAGTAAGATAGTGTCCTTCCTGCACTCAAAAGACCCTGCACTCCAACCCCATCATAGAGGTGCATATGTATGTAGGTGTGGAAACGCAGGGCCTACAGACAAACAAGGTTGGGGCTGCGCTCAGGACCAGGGCAGAGTGCATGCTGTATTACGACGGCCCAGGAAGAACTCAACGAAAACAAGTCCACCAGTACTCCAGAGCCAGGAGTTTTTTTTTGTTTTTTTTTCTCTCAAATCCAGTAAAGGATATAGGCCACAAAACTGTAAATGCCAAATAAGTAAATTTATTAAAGGCTTGGAATAGCCAAATTAATCACACTGGAGTACACAGACAACAGTTCTCTGTGGAGAGATCAGGTACCTTGCACTTTGCTACATAAAGCTTTGGGGACCTATATCTTTCACTGGAGTTGGGAGAAAAAACTCCTGGCTCTTAAGTGCTGGTGGACTTTTGGTTTTCCAGTGCATAGCTTCCATGTGTTGAACAACAGTGACAAATTGTCAGCATAGCCATCTTATTACCCCCACCTCATGTACCTCCTGTACAGAGAAATTGTGAAATGCAAGGCAAAACTTAACAATGCGCAACTGCAGTGCCATTCTGCACCACAGGTGTGAAAACACATTTTGGCAGGATGTGAAAATGGCAGCTGTAATGTTCATGAGGTGGCATGAAAAAATTGCTATATTAAAAATTTGGCGTAAAAAATATAAAGTATGAAAGTTATGGGTGTGCAAAATTTTTATGAATTTTTTCACCAAATTTTCAGCATGTCGTTTTGGGACCCACTTCTTGAACATTGGCACTGTCATTTCATTAATCCATCCCAAAGGGATGTCGTGCAGCGTCACGGGCCATTCTGTGCCACAGGAGTAAAGCGTGTTTCAGGCAGGATATGAAAATAACAGTTGTACTGTTCATGAAGAGGTATAAATAATGGCAATGCTGAAAATTTGGAGTGGAAAATATTTAAAAAAAAAAAAAATTGCCAAAGTTTTATGTGTGTGCTTAGATAAATTTCCACAACCGCACATAACTCTGGCCTTTTTGGGTATTTTGCACCAAATTTTCAACATGGGCTTTTTGGGACCCCCTCATAAGTACTGGCACTGTCATTTTGCTAATTGGTTGCAAAGGTGATTTCACGCAGTGACCATGAAATCACCTTTTGGACCGAGTAATGAAATAACAGCGCCAGTGTTCATGAGGTGGAGTTGAAAATTTGGTGAAAAAATAGTGAAAAATGGCAGAGATATCGGCATAAGTTCAAACATTTCTGCACTTTTGGCTCACAAAGTAGGATCCTACTTCGTATGAGGCCGATACAAACAAATAATTGAAATGTTAACACATTTTAAGGGCATTTGTCAAGCAGTAATGTGCAGAATGCACATAAAGGGTCCCAATAAGCAAGCTACATGTTTACGTTCCTTCCCAGAATATCATTTTTGGAGGTTTCCAAATTTTGAATTTTCAGACAAAACTGAAAACAAGATGGCTGACCATACTAAGTAGGAATTTTCCCATATAAAGCAGGATTCCTACTTTGTTTCATACAGCTGTCTTGAAGTGCTTACTCAGCATGCTCAGAAAAAGATTTTTTTCACATTTTTTATTTGTTATAACTTGAAAACTGCTTATTTTTTTCACCAGACTTGCAAAAGGCACATCTGTGAGGTAGTCCCTTTTTACCCTGAAAATTTCAGACCCCAAAACCAAACCCTCTGGGCTGTAGGCAAGTTCAAAGAAAAATGCCAGCAAAGTGAATGAGCAAAAACATTACTTTTTTTTTTTGTCACCTCTCTGTAACTCTGAGACCGCACATCTGACCGTAACATAACTTGCCACATCAAGAGATTTACCCCGCAGGATGGTGCATACCAGATCTTTTTGCAAATCCATTGAACAGTTGCAGAGTTATTAAAGTGCAGATCTTTGAGTTTAACATTGAACTGCCTACTCGGCCTTAACTAACCACTATAGGAGCGCGATCGGCGTGTATATGACACCGATGCCTCGTGAGGGAAAGACCAAGGGCAGTAATTTGTAAACTGCTGAGCGATCAGCTGTAACTCTGCAGCACTCCACTGGAAAGAGGTCCGTTACTTCATATTTAATGATCTCTGCCAATCTGGGGGTGGGGAGGGGGACCAGAAGGCCTACCAGAACATAAAACAAAAGCTGCACTCAGGTGGGGTGAAATTCAAGTAGTCTTTCTAGCAAAACAAATCATCCAGTCCTCACTGGCGCTCATACCTCACGATTCAGCTGCTGCTGCACAGCCTAGCTACCTGCAGCTTTACCAAGACTGTTCAAGCCACACAGTGCTGCTGCCCTGTCTCCTGCCACAGATATGGAACAGTAAGCTGTTAATCAACTTTCTTTAACACCCTTGCCTCATCTGTTCCATCTTAAATCTCCTGAAGTTTCACTCCTTGTTACAGGGTGCTTTGTGACTCTCTGGTCTTACTGCTTAAACTGAAATGTATTTCATGCAGCTAGACTGTTTAACATTTGCCTAAACTATGGACTAGATATTCAAAGGTCCCCTGCAAACTCGCTCAAGTGCCTGCGCCGTGCATCTGAGATGTGCCAGCCCAAAATTATGAAATATTCAGAAGATGCACCATGAGTTGCACTAAGCATGTCTGGCTGAATATCCTGAGGATGTGTGATAGCACACTGGGAGATGTCTTGGCGCAGCAGGTGACCTGAGCCATATGCAGAGCATGTGGGGAGATGCGCGATGCAAAGCCACATCGTGGTGCTAAAACTGCAATATTCAGCCAGCAAATGTCCTCATTGCACATTCAAGCCCATCTCCACATTTGCATCACATTACTGGAATGTATTCAGGCCATTTGCATACCCTGGGCATGCTCGGTTCCAGCTTTGCAGGCTGCCCACTACTCCACAAAGGTAAACAGGAGGAACTGCAGCCTAGCAGGCAGGTGTGATGGAATGTTTGTGTGTGGGAGTGTGGACTGCGCTGGCCTGTGTACAGTGCTATGCCTCATAGCCATGTACAGGGGTTGGACAGGGGTACAGGAGGTCCACTTGGACAGTGGCCACAGGGGCTCACCTAGACATGCTACAGGGGAGGGCACAGGGTGACAGTCTGATTGGTATTCCACATGCATATGATACATGAGCTCCATATGAAATGTAAAGTTACCTGCAGTGGCCCCCCCCCCCCCCAATATAAGTTGAACATGGTGATCACTGCATGGAATGGCAGTGTGCAGAGAGTGACCAGGTACATTAGTGGGTAGGTCCCAATTGTGTGCACCTGTGGTGTGCCACAGGTCAGTCCCTGGCCTGTGCCAGGCTGCCACCCATCCACTAGACTATATGGCCACAGTTGCCCCAGATGCCACCCTGGGTGCATGGCACCACTGGGTTGCACCCTGTAGGCAGCATGGGTGCAGGCCATGGCCCACGTACATTTGCTGCAAGGGGCACCTGACAGCACTGACATGTGGCTGCTGGGTGTCTGTCCAGGGTGTGGTGTGGGGGTTGCTTCCTGGACCGTGCTGGTGGTGATATGGCAACTGTGGCTCAGGTTCATCCATCCCAGCATGACTGTTGTGTGTGGGTGCCTGGAGCATGTCTGGTGCACCTCAAGGGCTGTATTCTGATGACCTGACTGCAGTTCTGCAGCCTGCCTGTGGGTGGCTGGCCATTTAGGCATGCCTTTTCCATACCTAATTTTAGGCAACTCATCTCTGAGATGCGCAGCAGATGCGCTGCACATTTTGGCTGAATATAGGGATGCATGGCACATTCATGGGAATGCCCCCTCTACATGCGCCACATACATTATAGATTCGCGGTGGCGCTTCCGGAGATGCGTGGCTCATCTCTCCCTTTTGAGTATTGCAGTTCTGCTCATTTTCTGAGATGCATGGTGCATCTCCACTTTGCGTCGCACATCTCCTTTGAATATCT
The DNA here is from genome assembly GCA_016271365.2 of Neoceratodus forsteri. Classification (NCBI taxonomy): domain Eukaryota; kingdom Metazoa; phylum Chordata; order Ceratodontiformes; family Ceratodontidae; genus Neoceratodus; species Neoceratodus forsteri. The sequence goes on from CM057459.1 coordinate 630,294,776, forward strand.
AGGCCTGTATATTTGAGAGGAGGAACAGTTTGTGGATTCCAAGTGCCCACTCTCCACATAGGGAACTTGTTTCCATGTAAGAAGGCAAGAGTTAGATATTTCTACTGTGCCACACAGGCTTTAAAATGTCAGTTCACTAGAAGACCTTTTCGCCTCAGCCCCCCCCCCCCCAAAGCATTGTGCAGCTACACCTTCAGCGTGCGCGCACACATCCATGCTGAGCTA